>OY856410.1:470195705-471595705 GCA_963693085.1 Alisma plantago-aquatica
TGATGTTACTGAAAAAATAACAAAATTGTTGTTCTGAAATGTTAATGTTACTAAAAAAAACAAAATTGTTCCTGAATAGAAATGTTAATGGTACTAAAAAATAGTAGAATTGTTGTTCTAAAAAGATAATGTTATAGAAAAAGTAGTAAAATAAATTTAATTCCAAATTCAAAATTATTATTCTAAAATCTTAACTACTCTTTTAAAAATGATGTCACTGTTCTAAAATATTAATTCATGTTAATATAATGTTCTAAAATATGAATTATTGTTTTACAATGATAGGAACATGGCATCTAGTTCAAATTCACGAATTGTCAAGATCTGATATGATGGTCAATTTTTCTTTGATGGGTCTTATTCTAGTCGATATGTTAGACCCATAAACATTTCACTTATTAATACCCTACTGAACTAAAATCATATATCTATACAACACTTGACATCAATCCCAACCACTTCTCTTTCAAAATATCCTATCTTTTCTCTGGAGAAAATCATTTGCTCATACAAGTTGTTGATGATGATGCATACAGAACCTTGTTATCACTTTCAGGTGATGCCTATATTGATGTGTTTCTTGAAAAAACATCTATCCACCCACAACCTTGTTTCATGGGTCTATTGAATCAATTTCAATCTCAATTCCCTCACAATCATTTATGGAGTCAACCACCTCAATTCTCTCAAAGTCATTTAACTGCTGAATGGAGTCAACCACCTCAATTCTCTCAAAGTTATTTAACTGCTGAATGGAGTCAACCACCTCAATTCTCTCAAAGTCCTACTTCTGAGAATGTTGGTGTTGAGGTTGACGAGGGAGATAATGATAGTGATCATGAAAGTGATAATGATAGTGATCACGAAGGTGATAACAATAGTGATATTGAAGGTGGTAATAATAGTGAACCACCTGAGGAGGAGTCATTGACTAAAACCGATGATGAGCACACACATCTATTCCCTGACTCTATTGCAGCATTGAGTTCTATTCCATCCATATTTGACAATCGATGGCCCCAACATGAACACATTGATTCCAACTATGAATCTTTTCAAGATGATGACTGGGTGGAAGATTTTCGTCATGAATTCTGTCTCAATTATAGTCCTTCCAGCACTGTTATATATGAGGGTGCTTTAGTTGCATCCAAAGTTGTACTGGTTGAGACACTCCAAAAATAGTCGATACAAAAGAATGTCCAGTACCGTACATTACGCTCAAATAATCGTCATCTTAAACTTGTTTGTATCCATGATCAACGATGTCCTTGGAGATTGACCGCTTGCCAGTCCAAAAGAGTAGGTGGCATGTGGAAGATAAAACGTTGTAAAGAAGACCACAATTGTGAATTAAATGTTATGAATCATGATCATCACCAAGTCACACCATCTTATATTGCTCGAATGATAATGTCAATCCTAGTATCACGATTGGATATGTCAACATGAGAAATTCATGACAAGGTGAATGTTGAACTAAGGCTCCATATATCTTACAAGAAGGCATATCTAGCAAGGAGGAAGGTTGTCTATAAAATATTTGGAGACTGGGAATCATCATATCATAGTTTGTTGTCATTCTTGATATCTCTGACACAATATATTCCAATAACTATATATGCCCACCTTATTGATGATTATACCCTTCAAACTGAAGGCACTCGTATATTCAAGTGGGTGTTTTGGGCATTTGGTCCAGCTATGAGGGGTTGGGCCTATTGTAGGCATGTTCTTACTGTTGATGGCATATTTTTAACAGGAAAATATACTGGCATACTTCTGTTTGCAAGTGGCATAGATGCTGATAATGGTCTATTTCCACTTTCTTTTGTAGTTGTCGAGAAAGAAAATAAGGACTCATGTGAGTGGTTCTTTGGTTGTCTATAAACTTGTATTCCAATCATTCCACAACGTACATACTTGTGTATTATTTCTGATCGAATGAGTGGGATTTTTCCAGCACTTGAATCAAAATTATATAGGGCTCAACATCGTTATTGTCTTCGACATCTTCGGGAGAACTTCCATTAGCATTTCAAGTCCCAGAAGTTGAGGGAGCTTTTGTGGAAGGTGGTATCCACAACTGATACACATGAATTTGATCGTCATATGACTGTTATAGAAACCATAGAACCAACAGTGAAGGTGTATTTATTAGGCCAAAATCCAGTACTTTGGTCTCTCGCATATGACAGAGGTTGCAGGTATGGGTCATTGACTAGAAATCATGTTGAAGGGTGTAATGGAGTCTTAAAAGGTGTTAGAGGTTTGCCAATACATGTGTTAATTGTTGCCACATACTATTGCTCCGTGACAATGTGGTTGGAGAGGCGTAATCTCACAAATAAATGTGCACAAGTTGGACAGAAATGGCCCTTGAGGGTTCATGATAAGCTTTATAATGTTCGAAAGGATACAAAAAAACTGACAATACACATCCATGTGAATAATGATGAATGGCTTGTTGGTGACATGGATGGACATAGATTTCAAGTAATAGTGCGTCCAAATGGTGGCAGTCAATGTTGTTGTGGTTTTTCACAACAATGGTGTTATCCATGTTCTCATGTTTGGGTAGCTGTAGACTCTGTCAATTGGGATCCTGATGCACTTGTGAGTGCATATTATAAAAATGAGGCTTATCAAAATGCATATAGAACTGAATTTTGTGGTATTCCCGACAAGATGTATTGTCCTCAATTTGATGAAAGTAGAGGTATTTATCCCTTATTACCCCCTAGGAAACAAAGGCAAGCTGGAAGACCAAAGAAAAAGAGAAGGCCTTCAACTATGGATGTTGATCCAAATCAGTATACATATCACTGTCATAAGTGTGGCAGAAGGGGCCATAATAGACGCACTTGTCCTAATGTAATATGATGTCTGGTCATGTAATGTTTGCTATTTCAATTTACTCAAGGCATGTAATGTTTGCAATTTTAGTTTGTTCAAGTCATGTAATATTTGCAATTTCAATTTAATCACGTAATGTAATGTTTGTAATTTCAATTTACTCAAGTCATGTAATGTTTACAATTTAATCACACCATGTAATGTTTGCAATTTCACTAAAAGAATGAATTTATAATAGGTTTTTTTATAGATGGCTCATCGAAAGACATGGACATTTCACATGTCGGTAGAGTTAATCCAAATAATAGCTACAAAGTGCCTACTGGGAAAAATGGCTCATCAAACTCTATTGGATGATGACTGGAATGACGTACCAGATTTGTTGTACAACAAGTTAGGATTTATAGTGATAAAATAACAAGCAAAATTTTATTGGCAATTTTTAAAGCAAATGTTTTACATGTATGAAGAACTTCTTGAGCTACTTGGTTGGTATTGGGATCACACTAAACAGAAAGCAATGCCAATCAATGAACAAGTTAAAAACCAGTTAGATGTATCACATCCAGAGATACATCGAGTTGTACATCAAATGTGGCCATTTTATGAACCTCTAGATGAGATATTGAATCAAATGCAGTAACTAATTATTGTAATATTTCTCTTTTAGTAGTTCATGTTGTATTTAAATATTGTTTGGTAGTTCATGTATTTGAATTAATTTCATTTTATGTAATGAAGAATCTTGACAAACTTATATGTTGTACAATATTTGCACTTTTCGTTTAATGTAATATTTACACTTTTCATAGATATGGCTCCTAGATAAGCAACCTTCTGACTCTCCCAGCACCACATCATGTTGGCACAATGGCCTATTACTGACCCAGATGTTTAGAAAATATCATGGCTGGTTTTGGGCTTGTTCATAGGCTACCCTCTATCCACCTTAACCCCACTTTAATCACTGCATTAGTTAACCGGTGGGACAATACTAGCAATACTTTTAGATTTCCCCCGTTTGTGATGACTGTAACACTTCAGGATGTTGCAGTGCTTCTAGGTCTTAGGATTGATGGCCCACCTGTTATAGCTTCTTATCCTATAGGTGTAAATGAGGGGCAGCTTTCTTCTTGGTCTCACCTTTGTGAGAATTTCTTAGGAGATGCACCAGATGGGATGTCTAAGACCTTCAACTATGGGTGTTGATCCAAATCAGTATACATATCACTGTCATAAGTGTGGCAGAAGGGGCCATAATAGACGCACTTGTCCTAATGTAATATGATGCCTGGTCATGTAATGTTTGCTATTTCAATTTACTCAAGGCATGTAATGTTTGCAATTTTAGTTTGTTCGAGTCATGTAATATTTGGAATTTCAATTTAATCACGTAATGTAATGTTTGTAATTTCAATTTACTCAAGTCATGTAATGTTTACAATTTAATCACATCATGTAATGTTTGCAATTTCACTAAAAGAATGAATTTATAATAGGTTTTTTTATAGATGGCTCATCGAAAGACATGGACATTTCACATGTCGGTAGAGTTAATCCAAATAATAGCTACAAAGTGCCTACTGGGAAAAATGGCTCATCAAACTCTATTGGATGATGACTGGAATGACGTACCAGATTTGTTGTACAACAAGTTAGGATTTATAGTGATAAAATAACAAGCAAAATTTTATTGGCAATTTTTAAAGCAAATGTTTTACATGTATGAAGAACTTCTTGAGCTACTTGGTTGGTATTGGGATCACACTAAACAGAAAGCAATGTCAATCAATGAACAAGTTAAAAACCAGTTAGATGTATCACATCCAGAGATACATCGAGTTGTACATCAAATGTGGCCATTTTATGAACCTCTAGATGAGATATTGAATCAAATGCAGTAACTAATTATTGTAATATTTCTCTTTTAGTAGTTCATGTTGTATTTTAATATTGTTTGGTAGTTCATGTATTTGAATTAATTTCATTTTATGTAATGAAGAATCTTGACAAACTTATATGTTGTACAATATTTGCACTTTTCGTTTAATGTAATATTTACACTTTTCATAGATATGGCTCCTAGACAAGCAACCTTCTGACTCTCCCAGCACCACATCATGTTGGCACAATGGCCTATTACTGACCCAGATGTTTAGAAAATATCATGGATGGTTTTGGGCTTGTTCATAGGCTACCCTCTATCCACCTTAACCCCACTTTAATCACTGCATTAGTTAATCGGTGGGACAATACTAGCAATACTTTTAGATTTTCCCCGTTTGTGATGACTGTAACACTTCAGGATGTTGCAGTGCTTCTAGGTCTTAGGATTGATGGCCCACCTATTATAGCTTCTTATCCTATAGTTGTAAATGAGGGGCAGATTTCTTCTTGGTCTCACCTTTGTGAGAATTTCTTAGGAGATGCACCAGATGGGATGTCTAAGACGCATATCTCCTTGATTTGGCTACGTGAGAACTTCATGGATATGGATCTGACTGTGGGTGATGGAAAGCAACAGCTAGAACTGAGGACAAGGTACACCAGGGCATATCTCCTATACTTCTTAGATAGTTACCTTATCCCAGATAGTATTGGGGATAGAGTGCATGTTAGGTACCTCCCTCTTGTGTCTGATTTTACACATTGTGGCACTCTATCTTGGGGTCCTGCAACTCTAGATTACTTATATAGGGAGTTGTATAAGGCTACCACCCGATCCAGGAGAACTTCCCATCTGTCAAGTTGTGTCTGTTTATTGCAACTGTGGTGTTGGGAGAGGTTGGGAATTGGACGCCCAGGTTCAATTGTTATGCATTAGGGGGAGTGGCCAGAAGATGTTCCCTTAGATTATAGGTAAAGATCTACACAATTAATTTTTATATTTGTCCAAACATTATGTAGTGTTTATCTAAATATAGTTTGTCAATTTAATAGGTGGCCTACCTTTGTCCAAGGAGTGACACTATCAGGGGAACAATCCAGTTTTACGATTCATCATTTGACCAGATTTTGCCCTCGCGGGTATAACTTACTTACCTCTACTAACATGTTGTATGGTATATGTTTTATTTATTTGCAATTTACTCTATTTTATATGATACATGTTGTCTATATGAATAACAGATAAATTTGACTCCTTACACTGCTGATGTTCTTGAGAGATTGTCTGCCATTTGTAGAGAGGGTAGTGATATTTGGTTGGCACGACTGCCTTTGTTGTGCTACACAATAGTAAAGTGGCACTTCCCCGACAGAGTACTTGGACAGTTCGGCTTTGTTCAAGTACAACCTACTCTTGAGCTGCCGCGGCTTAGCTGGATTGATGGGAGGGGTCATGCGGCTGAGGATTGGCTACTTCATTATAGGCGGGAGGTGCAACTATGGAACAATAGATGTGAGAGCTTAGTTCCCGCTCCACCAACTGATACAGTCTTCAGTCCTCAGGTTCACTACGCATGGTATCATCCCCAGTACATCGTGCCCCTTCCAGCTATGCCTCCGGCCACATACCACCCACAAAGTTATCGCCAGCAAGAATTTGTGAGTATCATTATTATTTCTTTTACAAACTGTTATTTTTATCATTCTTATTTGTAATATATGTAATTGGTCTTTATTATGTGTACATACTTTGTTTTATAGGTGCAAAAATAGGTGGCGATCCAAGCGGATTTAGAGCACGCCCCTACACAGATCAGAGACGACATCTATAACATCCAGGGGGCTTACTTTAACAGTCTTCCTGACTATGCTCGACCATGGGATCCCATACCCACTCATACCACAACCCCTGATCCCACTCCTACTCCTACTCCTACTCCTGTACTTATTGCTCCCGAGCTCACTCCCACTTCTCAGTTCATGGGATGGGGACATACAAGCCCATACTTTGGAGGAGTTGGTTCTTATTCTTCATTCATCACCCCACCTCAACTAGCATCCTACCATGGATCAAGTTCTTCTTCTGTTCCATACACTCCATTCCCACCACCAGTTATTCATGAGAGCCGACCACCACCTTATGCCACATATTCACCTACTCCGTTTGATTTCTTAGGATGCACCCCACCGGATGCATCATATCCTAGTTTTTAGAGACCCCTCACCCCACCTCCACCTTTTCATTTCTACCCTGATGCTCGACAACATCCTCCTATGCAATTGTCCCCAGTTCAGGCATCTCCAGATGACATCAGTACAGAGGAGCCATATGTAGAGGGAGGTGGGAGAGGACGTCATGGGCGAGGAGGACGTGCTTAGTTTTTTATATATTGTATTGTGTTGTATGTATGCCTTTGTGAAGACATCTATTGTATATGGATCTATCATATTATGATATCACATTAGTTCATTTTATATCTATCATATTGTTCTGTTGTGTGTTGTGTATTATTTTCTCATCATGTTGGTTCATGTTTTAACCTTGTTATTAATTGTTGTCTCATTTGTTTTGGATTAAGTTCTCATTATATAATCAAATAGGAACCAACTGATGTTGGTTGCAAATGCAATACCACTTATATATTCCATATGCATGTTACGAGCTATTGAAATTGACAAATTTATAATAATTGGGTATATTATAGACATCCAAATACAAGTGAACGATCTATACATGTACAAATATAATCAATATTGTTAATATACATATCAATAACCATGAAAGAATATCAGTGACTACAAAAATATTTGAAAAAAAATAATGTGTCATGCATGGGGACGCATTGGTGCAATGTGTCCTGCATGGGGACGTATTGCTGCAATGCGTCCCCGACTGGGACTCATTGGTGCAATGCGTCCCAGCAGCAGACACATTGGTCCCACAAGAGGAAAATGCATCCCAAACCGAGACGCATTGCCCTCTTGTGGGACCAATGCGTCTGCTATTGGGAAGCATTGGCTCGCGAGACAACAATGCGTCCCAAAAAGGGACGCATTGCTCCGCAAATGTGCCATTTTGGGCAATAAGTTCAAGAACGTGCCATTTAGGGAATAAAATATGGCAAATGTGCCATTTAGGTTTTTTGGTCTTTTTTTCACTTGCTGCTCGGCCAAGGCAGTGTATACCGCGCTAGCTACGTGGGCCTTGGACTTACGTGTGTGTGCGCACCTGCCGCCACCCTTGCTCCGCTCTACTCCGGTTACCGCTCCCCTCCTAAGTACCAGTGTGGTGGATGAGCAAGTGGTGGCACCGCCGATGGATGGATGTCCCCCGCCCCGCCCCTAGAAAGGATACGGGGCAGCGAGAGTGGGGAGTTATCTTGGGCTTGTAGTGTGTCTAGAATCTATTTAGCCTTGTCTCGTTTTGCAAGCACGCCGTTGTTGCTTGCTCCACTCCCATTGTCTCTGTTTTGGCCCTGGGACCTGGATCGATGCTCCGGGACACTTCTGCCACCTCATCTCTTCCGCATCCCCACCATCAACCCTACCTAGGCTTACTCAGAGGGCACATTTGGTTTGCCGGGTTTTTAGAAATCCTGTATTTTGTCCATCCCGCATTATTAATCCCGCAAAATAAAATTTTATGTTTGGTTTTCTGGATTTTGTAAGTGCGGGATTTATTTTTTTTCGTGTCTACGACGTTCGCCATGTTGGATTTTGGCGTCCGGGAGAATTTTGATGGAGACCAAAATGCGGGATTCCTATTACGTCTGAAAATCCCAGGATTAGCCTCAATTCTCCAATCCTGCAAACCAAACTTAAAATTTGTTGAACTGGAGTCCAAAATACAATCCAATATAGCAAAATCCAAGTAACCAAACATGCCCAGAGTGTGTAGCTAAGCCTCGCCTTCCAGGCACCAACTGGAGGAGCATGCCAGTCTGTCGTCGTCGCCATCCGTCCACCACAAACTCCCCCTCGTGTTGTCTATGCTTATCTATTAGATGCATACCGTCGGCCAGACATTATTGAATATGGAGGAATGTTGTGACCCAGACACGCCATCATGAGACCAATATATAATGTATCTATGCGAGGCAATGTACATGGTGATGTACTTGAACACCACCCCCACCAATTACTCTCTGGTACCTCAGAAGTGCTCAAGATGCATAATAAGTCGGGGTGCAAACTGTGAATACTTACTCATTCCATGTGGTTCACATCCTCTATGTCCCCAACACATCCTAGCAGTACACTATGTCATGGGGCCCACAAGTCAAAAGATGAGATGTTAAATGCAGACCCAAAGACAGAACGATCATCTTGTGCAGCTACATTCTAAGAGTTTGCTAGTAATTATATCTTTTGATCCTCATTCTAAGAGTTTGCTAGTAATTATATCTTTTGATCCTCAGTTTACTAGTAATTATAAACATATATCCATATCAATATACTTGGCATCCATTGATTAAAATCTTCAGTATTTTTCTATTATTTAAAAAGTTAAGCTTTAAGGTTAGATGGTATTTGTACGAGCTTCGAATACCTTAGACATGAGGCATATTGGGGAGACAGGTGTAGTTGTCATATAATGGTGGTTTGGCACCAACATTGAATGGAGATGAGCTTTTGGATGTAAGCATCCTATGTCAATTAGTTTTCATAAGAAAAGCCATCATGTCTGAATTTCTTGGTGTATTCATTTACATGCAAAAGTTTATTAGTGTTTGAAAATGAAATGGAAGCATGATTCGTTTTGTTTTGAAATATAAAATGATACTCCTCCTTGTCAAGAAACATATTATCAAAGCAATAAATGGGAAATATTTAGGCAAGCTTCCCAAAAGAATAGATTGTTGGTTACAAGTCACTTTTTTCTTTAAAGGGCAAGAGCTCTCTTTTGAATTAACGTAAATGCTAAATATTCTGAGAAACTTCCTACACTTGAACCCCGATTAAACAAGGCATCCTAACAACATATTAAGACATTCATGACTAAAATGATAAAAAAGAAGTATGACATTTTCTTCCCTTCTCCACAAGACATGCTAATCAAAACACTCCCCAGTCACATACCACATTCTTGATTTGTTAACCATCCTAAAAATTATGTTCAGGTAAACCTTTCTCACTCAAATATTACATTGCACCATCAGATTTAGTTATTTATATATGAGTTTGTTTTAACATCATGCAAAAAATAACCCCAATCATAAAAAAGAGAGTATATGGAAAATATGATGTAATAGAACATCATTTCTCACAATATCATCTTCAGAAACATGCCAATTTTCACAATTAGCATTTCCTCATAGTACATTTCTTACAAACATAAAATTTTAAAAGATTTTTTAGGGTTTAGATATTACTAACTAAAACACATCCCTATGTCTTGTTGGTCTAACATTTAAGGTTTAAAGTCACACTCCAAAATCATTTACATAATGTTGTGACTAGTATAATGAAATATATATCATTTCCCTCGTACGGTCCTCAAGGGGAACTCACATTGTTCAAAGATTATGACTAGAATAATGTGATCATTTTATTTGTAAGTTCATTCTCATTGTCATCTGAAAGAGATTTAAATTCATTAATTATGTCTTTTGTGCACCTTGCAAATTAAGTGAGCTTGTACCATATTAGGGTTTGACAAGAAATACAAGAAGCATTCATGATAGAAATCAATATATCGTTATTTGAAACACAACAAGGTTTGCATCTCAATGTCTCATGAATCATCAACGTTGGTACATTTTCCCTGAACAAAATATCATTCTTCATTTATTTATACTAAACATGGTATGCTAGAGATTAATCAATATATTTTTGTGACAACCCCATCAAGTTTGATAAGATTACTCAAAACAAAACACACAATTACTAGCTAATTAACCACATAACTAGAAAAGAGGGCAACTTAAAACTGATTCAAACATTACCATTGTTGGGTTTTAGGGGAGATGGAGAAGGCAGCAGAAACAAAAAATTTTCTCCCCCAACCCATACCGAGGAAACGCGTCAACGTCTATATAATAGGAAAGGATGGTTTGTGGAATCATACCTTGTCCCGAGGCTTGCTCGGCGACAATACCTCATGCAATGCGCGGTCTTCAACTCCGGTCTTGGACGGCGTCTATGCAGCTCCTGGTCGCACCGGGACTGACTCCTCCTCCTCCTACCGGAATGTCGGATGACAGTTGTCCTCCTGAGCGGCAGTGTCCTCCT
Source organism: Alisma plantago-aquatica (assembly GCA_963693085.1). Classification (NCBI taxonomy): domain Eukaryota; kingdom Viridiplantae; phylum Streptophyta; class Magnoliopsida; order Alismatales; family Alismataceae; genus Alisma; species Alisma plantago-aquatica. The sequence goes on from OY856410.1 coordinate 470,206,680, forward strand.
GCCTCTGTAGTAGTCCACACGGACCACCTGGAACTCCACACTCCTTGTCCCACAAGGAAGTGGAAGGAGTCGCACCCTCCTGTTGACGTACTAGTCGCCAACACACTCTCTTGCTACCAGTTGCAACTGCAGTTGTCCTTCCCTTGCTGCACCTCCCTTTTGCGGGAAGCACTTGCTCGAGATCTCTCACGGTTACCAAAACCAGAGAGAAAGACAACTTCGCAAAGCAACCGGCTTGCATTGAGTTGTACTCTGAGAATCCCCCAATACCCCTATATATATAGGCGGGTCATGGGACAGGGTTCTCTATGCCCGACAATATGGGACTAAAGCAGGAGTAGAAGGGTTCGAGATTTTCTACAAAAAACAACCAACTCGCAACCTGAACCGATCGGTTCATAAGTGAACCGATCGGTTGGGGACTTGAATCGGTCGGTTGGAGCACCAACCGATCGGTTGGGACCCATGAGCCGATTGGTTCACTTCTGAACCGGTCGGTTCGTGGTCCTGGTCGGTTCCCGATTGACTTTCCTTCTTTCGTTTCTAATTGGTATCGAATACCAATCCTATTCCCAATCAAATTGGGCAAGTGAAACGCAAGGAAAATTCTCACCGACCTGACCTTCCCAACTTGCTCGGTTGCACCAGTTGAACCGATCGTTTCAACACTTGAACCGATCGTTTCACTCTGACCATGCGACGATCGACTCAACACTTGAGCCGACCGGTTCAGCAACCTCAGCCGACTGGTTCAACACTTGAACCGATCGGTTGGGAGTACAGGTTGTGCAGAATCAGTCAAATGCGATTTCAATCAATCCGATACTCCAATCAATGCGTCCAACACCTTGAACCATATGATATTGAGCTATCAACTGATTGAGTGTTTAATTGAACTACTAAACTCCTTTAGTAATCAATCTAAACGTTGCTTGTGGACAAAACTCCTCTTCCAGGTTAAATCCTATGTGTGTGACCCTGCAGGTCCATTTCACGTTGGCAGTGAAAGTCCATAACACTTATGTCTTCACAAGCAAAGAGCGGTGCCTAGTCACACATCAGTGCTACCCAAGTGAAAGTAGAAAGTTGGAGAACAACTTTCATCCTACAATCCGTGAATGGTGTTACAGTGAATGCATAATTCCTTTGTCACTGATATCCCGAATGAACTCAAGGCATGGAACAGTCATCCTGTCAATGTTCATTCACTTTCTTGATCTCAGAGTAGATTGAAGGAGATATGTATGACATCAATATCACATACTGATTCACACATGCGTGCGCACGCCTATCTCAATCTTACTCATCAAGTGGCCTTGGATATCAAACTCCCTCAGGAGGGACAAATCCCATATCTATCACTCACCCCTCAAAAGCCTCATGTGTCAAAGCCACCCAATCATCACCTTTATAACAACCCATGTTTCAGGACTGCGTTTGATGATGTCAAAGTGTGCCCAACGACATGTGTTGAGTGTAGTGATTTCAGGTCTAAGAATCACACTCACCACCATCACTGTGAGTACTGACTGTGACTACCATCTCATGGTTCCATGTGTCAAACTCACGGTGGGTCTGTCCGGTACACTTGTTCTCTAACAAGTACCTATGTGTTTGGTTTGATATCTCTATATCATGACTAATGAGATTCTGTCATCAACCAACACCACAATCTAGTCTTGTGTGTCATTGCTGTATATCTACCTTCCACAATGACATCCGACTAGGGACATAACAAGAATGTACAAACTCTTAGCATCCGTATGATCTCATCGGTCAGGTCCTCAACCTGAAAGCATACGTCATTGAGTACTGTCATTCTCTAGACATTCAATCTGTTCTATCACTATCTCATATGACTGAACCAGAAAGAATTGGAAGCTTGCCTTTGATGTTTATCAAATAAATCTTAATGTATCCCACCAATCATCCCATGATTGGCTCTCAGGGCATACATACCAACAACCATCATGTTTAGAAACATTTACAGAAATCCACATCTTACATATCAACATATACCATATCAGGTATTTACATGTATGTCGAGTGGCTTCGACCCCAACCTATATACCAAAGATATTGTTCCACACATACGTTCCATACACACACATCAACACACTGTCAAAATCTCAAGTCATTATACATATCATCGACAAAACATCCCATTCCCGGACTTGAGAGTACATTGACGACTCTAGGACACTCTAACCACACCAACCTTCTGCTACTACTTCTATTCAAGTTTCTCTTTCACACCACCACAAACCTGACTAAGCTGCTAAGAAAACCTAAAAAGATGTGGTGGCCCACGAGAGCGAGACCCATGTCCCAGTAAGAGATATAACTCTCAATAATGCTTATTGATTACAAAATGTTATAATATTTAAACAAGTTAAGTGGATTAAGTCAAATAAGCAGCTTAAGTAGGCTAACCAGATTAAATAGTTTAAGGGACTATAACATATTAAGCTACTAAGTAGGTAAAGCTATCACTATCTATACAGTTGATTTCTCTTAGCGCATCAAATATCAACTAAACATTACCAGAAAAAAAGGCAAGGGTAAACATCCAGATTGAAATATGGTTAACCCTAAACAAATATACTACACGGATGATTACATCTTCTATTTATCCCTAGAGAGTTTGAGGTATACCATTTAAACTCCAACTGAACACTGCTAACTCAAAACCAATTCTATACAAGATCTAGCAGAGACGGAATCCTATGATCTCATCCACCCTTGGTTAGTACGAGTCCTCCACAATGACACATAAGACCAAGCTGCAAATCAGCCTAGTCCACCCTTGGTATATAGGTCACAACACTAGTGAACAGTCTAGTACACCCTTATAATGGTCACCGTATTGGTGAAACCAGGGTATACAAAAGCCCATCATCTGAGGTACAACCACAATTGTCCTCAATCATATCACACATACTAAATCATAATCATCTGAGATACGGCCTCGACCATTCCCCTGCCAAGGTATGACTATAGCCATCCTTGTGAACATGCATATACTCAACAATATATGACTATGAGCTTCTATTAAGTGAATACTCATTTCACCATCCAGCAAGTCCTAACACTGGTATGGATCTATGACATAGGACACTACATGATTAGGGTTTCACTTGATTAGATATTTCCAATTAGGTATATTTTAACTACATCAATCAAGTTACATACAAGCCCTACAAGAGTACTACGTACTCATGGATAGATTGCAACTTAAGAAGATATAAAATGCATGAGATGTAACTTTGATCACAAACAACATGGTACTATTCATTACAATACATGAAACCACACTCATCATCATGACACCATAGGATACAAATCCTCATCACGTCATAAGGAGGTTAGCACCTCAATTGGGCATAAAGCCATGTCCAAGTCATAGGACCCTTCATATTGTTCCCTGCAAGAACATTATTATCTTTCCATGCCTCATTAAGACTCATCAACCATCACATACATCTGATACATCAGTTTAATATAACATTGCATTTAAGGACTGTGATGTTCATAAGATAGCAAATTAGGGTTACACCAACATAGGGAGAGAAAGTACATCTTTCATCATACTAATCATATAAGGAAGTCATGTATGATGGATCGTCATTCCCAATTTTTATTAGGGTTAGGTTTAGCAAGGTGAGTTGAATTAGGGTTTCAAAACAAAAATTAAAGGTAAACCCTAAATCTTATTATTTCCATCAATCATAAAGGCATAAAGTCAAGCTCAACCATTGACCATAGGAAATGGAAATCGCATTGACTATCTAGGTCAGGGAAACATTGTGACTGCATAGATTAAGGGCACCTTAGTTACCGCTAGGGTTAGGTGCCTTAGCGACCACTAGGGTTCAAGGTCATAGTGACCATCATGAATCAAAAACTTTATCAACCATTGGAGATTATGTATATCAACGAACATCAAGAGGTTCAAAAACTTGAAGGCCGATGAAAAAGTGGACCTTGGTGATCACTAAATGATACTAATATTTGGCGACCATAGTGGGTTCAAATCTTAGCGACTTCTATAGCTCAGAACTTCATCGACCACATAAGGGGGGGGACTTAGCGATCATGAAGATGCAAAACAACAATAAGGTTGATGCCATCAACCGACACAAGGAAGTAAAAAAAAAACTAAATCAAAATGAAACCATCAATTTCAAATACATGGAGGAAAATTAGCTTGAAGACTCTAGAAAACAATTATCATTTAAGAGAGCAAAAGCCACCATTTCCACATAAAACAAGGTATTGGATTATCACTTCCATCAAGAAAAACATGCACAAGATTTAGGGTTCATCCAAGAAAAGTTACCTACTCAAGATCAGCATGTAAACACAAGCCTCATGTGAAGGACACTATCTTTCTACTTATAACCACGATTTTGGGTGTGATCACGTGCATGCACGGTAGAAGTAAGCAACTATCATGGTGACAGTAATATAACATGCCTCAAAGAATATGGAGAAACTCAAAAATAGTAAGTTAGCTCAAATAAGAAAGGTAGGAAACCCTAGATTGAGCACTCCACTCGGCCAAGCTAGCTTCTCCACCACAAAGATAGCAAACCCTAGGTAGAAAAGGGAAGAAAGAGAGGTTCTTCAAGATCTTACTCAAGCACTACCAAGAAATACCATGGGTTCAACCAAGAAAAGAAAGAAGAAAGGTAGAATAGAAAGGAAAACGAAGAAAGGAAGGGAGATATCACTTACCAAGATCAATAAGAAGAGCAAGAGAAGCATCAAACGATCACAAGAAGGGTAGATGAAAACCTTATATCAAAATACAAGAAAGATCGACCTTATTCCTCAACCTTGAGCTCCTCATTCACCACCAATAAAGAGTGGAAGAGATCCAAGAGTAAGAAGAGAAAAAAGAGAGAGGAAGCTAGGTGTGTAAAGAGATTAATTGCATGCAAGGAGAGAAGTTTATATAATATAGGATTGGAAATAGAGAAAGAGAGTTACATTTCAAGAAAAACATGCCAAGTGTCCAAGAGATCTCATCCATGCAAGAACCACACTCATCCATGAAAATAGGGAGACCCCACCAAGAAAAATCATAGACCAACCTGGACCAAAAAAAGCAAAAGACCGATGAGAATCTTGGCGACCAATAGCTCAAACTACTCAAACAGTCGCTAACCCTAGATCTTTGTGACCAAGAGGACTCATGAACCTTTATAGACTTCCAAGACTAGAGGGAACACACAAAACTTCATTGAACGCCAAATACTAGGATCATAAAGAACTTGGTGGTCCCAAAAAACTAGTTAATTAACACCCAAGGTCAAACATCAACTTAGGCCATCTATGCAAACCCTAATCTCTACATGAGATGTCACCATCCAAACCAAGGTGAAACATGGCACCCCGAAGCACAAACATAACAAAAATGATGTAAAAACATGTGAGGCATAAAAATAATGTGACAAATTGAAAGAAAAACCCTAGATATGGGTAAATTGCAATTAGGTCCAAAACATGCACAAAATTGGATAACTTGCTTAAACAATGTCCAAACTAGAGAAAACTTAAAACATAAGTTGTCACAAGATATAAAAGCACATAACAAGGTTTTATTAAGATTTTAAGGATTGAATTATGATAAACAAGCATGTTTAACCAAAAGCAAGGTTAAGGGTCTTATAGCCATAAACCCCTAACAAGGATTTCACCCCCGAAATCCAACGCAAACAAAGATGGGTACTTCCTATATGTCTCATCCTCTAACTCCCACGTGGCTTCCTTCACACCATGGTGGTGCCACAAAACCTTAAGTAAGACTATATCCTTCTTCTTCTGCTTCTTCACTCTACTATCCAGGATCAAAACATGACCTTCACCATACGACACATCGTCTAACTCCCATGTGGCTTCCTTTACACCATTGTGGTGCCACAAAACGTTAAGTAGGACTACATCCTACTTCTTCAGCTTCTTCACTCTTCTATCTAGGATCAAAAATGTCCTACAACATATGACACATCCTCTTCCAACTTAGCCTCTACGAGCTGCAACTTTGCACTGTATCAGGGTGACACTTCCTCAACATGGAAACATGGAAGACATTGTGCAATATGTGCAATGTTGGTGTTAATTCTAACTTGTATGCCACCTTCTCAATAGGGTAAGGTCCCATATACCTAGGATCAACTTACCCTTCTTACCAAACCTCAACACACCTTTTTAAGAGGAAAACTTAAGATACACCATGTCTCCAACTTGGAACTCTAACAGTCTACAATGGCAATCAACATAAGACTTTTGTGTATCTTGGGTTGCTTTCAACTACTAATGTATCACCTTGATCTTCTCTGTAGTCTGTTGTACTAGCTCAGCACCCAAAATCTGATACTGACATGTCTCATACCAACAAAGCGGTGACCAACAACATCTCCCATACAAGGCTTCATAAGGTGACATGTCTATACTCCTATGGTAGATGTTATTGTAGGAAAACTCTATTAAACTTAAATGCACATCCCAACAGTCAAGAAACTATAAGACACATGCTCTTCAAAGATCCTCTAATGTCTGAATGATCCTCTATGACTAACCATATGTCTGAGTTGGAACTCTTCAAAGGTGTGTTGGAACTCGATGTGTACCCATAGCTACATGCAGAAGTTCCCAAAAATGACTGGTAAACTGCGGACCTCCGTTAGATACTTTGGTAACTGGAATACCATGTAGATGAACTTTTTCATCAACAAATTTTTGTTCCAACTTCTCTATTGTATATGTCATTTTGACAAACAATAAGTTAATTGACTTGGTCAACCTATCAACTATTACCCAAATGGAATCATAGACTTTGGCTATCCTAGGAAGACCAACCACAAAGTCCATGATGACATGATCCCATTTACACTATGGTATCAACAAAGTTTGAAATGTCGCTGTAGGCTTCTGATGCTCTGCTTTGACCTACTAACAAACTAGACACTTGGCAACAAACTCTGGCACATCACACTTCAGACCTGGCCATCAGTGCATGTCCTTTAAATTATGGTACATCTTGGTACTTCCAAGGTGCATCACATACATTGAGGAATGGGCCTCCTCAAGAACCATCTTCCTCAATCCCTCAGCATCGGGATCCACTATTTTGTTATGAAAACAAACTATCCCATTATCCGTCTCATGGAAACCATCATACTTCTTGTTGCCAAACTCTGATCTGATATTTTGTATCACAGTACCTACAACTGTGCCAATAAGGACACCTCCATCTTCACATTCATATGATGAAGAGACACCAACATGTCTCCCTTATGACACACCATAGAGTGCATTAGTTCCTTATCTATGGTCAATGATGAAGATGACTTTCTGCTCAATGCATCATCCACCACGTTCGCTTTCCCCGGATGGTAGTCTATTGTGCAATCATAATCCTTGATCAACTTCATACATATCTTATGCCTCATGTTTAGCTCTTTCTTCAAGAAGATGTACTGAAGGTTCTTGTTTAGTTAAGATATGACACCTCTCTCCATACAGATAATGTCTCAAAATCTTCAAGGAATGAACCATGGCTTCAATATCCTGATCACACATTGGGTAATTCTCCTCATGTTTCTTAAGTTGTTGCAAAGCAAAAGAAATCACATTCTTGTCCTGCATCAACATGCATCCCAAACCATTCTTTGATGCATCACTAGAAGACGATATATCCTTTCCCTTTCTCTGGTAGGACTAAGACTAGAGCACTGGTCAACTTCTCTTTCAACAAATGAAAGGATCACTGGAACTTGTCATCCCAGATAAAAGGAAGACCTTTCTTGGTCAACCTGGTTAGGGGTAACACTACAACACTGAAATGCATTATGAATATCATGTAGTAACTTGACAAACCCAAGAAGCTTCAGACCTCCATCGGTGTCTTGGGTTGTTCGCACTCCATAAATGATTGTACCTTGTTTGGATCTACACAAACACCTTTAGCAGATATGACCGTGTTACAGAAAAGATATCCATATCAACTAGAACTCGCACTTACTAAACTTGGCATACAACCAGGGATGCCTCAACAATGTCAATGCCTATAGAAAGTGTTGTTCATGTTGATGTCTATCTGTAGAGTATATCAAGATATCATCAATAAACACAAACACAAACTAGTCAAGGTACGGTTTGAACACCTTGTTCATCGAATCCACGAACATTGTTTGTGCATTGGTTAGCCTAAACAGCATAACCACAAACTCATAATGACCATACCTAGTCCTAAAAGTAGTCTTAGGTATGTCATCAGCCTTGATCCTCAACTAGTGATATCATGACCTCATATCTATCTTTGAGAATGCCGTAACACCTTGCAACTGGTCAAACATATCATTAATCCTTGACAACAGATACTTGTTCTTTATTGTGACCTTGTTCAACTGGTGGTAATCTATAAATAACCTCATGGATCCATCTTTATTCTTCACAAACTACATGGAGGCACCCCAAGGGGAAGTGTTCAATCTTATGAAACCATTCTCCAACAACTCCTGCAACTGCTTCTTCAACTTTTACATCTCTGCTAGTTCCCTCCTATAGGGTGGTTGAGCTATGGGTTGTGTTCTAGGAAGAAGATTGATCTAATCAAAATCAATCTCTCTGGGAGGGGGAACACTAGGAAACTCTTCAAGAAAGGCATGATCGAACTCTCACACTACATGTACCTTCAGGATGTTAGGACTCCTCACCTGGTATCCACCACATGTGTCAGAAAAGTCTCACACCCTTGTCTCATCACCCTCTCTGCTGTCATAGTCGATACCAAACATGTAGGAAGACTCTTCTTATCTCCTTGGAAGATCTGAGAAACATCTTTTCATAGAACATCGCTACCAACTACATTCCAAAACAACCATATACTTCTCTAAGGTATTTATCCCTAGGATCACATAAAATCCATGCATGTGAAGCGGCATGAGGTCCACTTGAATGTTGCATTCTGAGAAAGAAAGAATGCAAGATGGACACACATCCTGCAACTCAGTGAAATCAACAAGAGGGGTTTCAAGAAAAAGGCTATCAGATTTACTACAAACAAGCATATAACAACTATTTCTCACATCTCTGGTGATAAAATAGTGTGTCACACCCGGGTCAACCAAAATAGTTACAAAAAAAGAAGCAGATAAGTCAAAATCAAAAAGTTCAATCTGAACCGTCGAGATGCATGGATTGACCACTCCATGTGGCTGACTCACAGCATAGAATTGATCCATCTCTTTTTGTTGTCCATGCCCTCTTCCAGTTGGTCCAAAAGATCCCACATGTGATGCCAGACCGCGTCCTCTACTACCACCACTATTGTATTGTTACTGTTGGAATCCTCATTGACTTTGTCTTGGCTGATGTGTCACTTCTTCATCCTTCATAGGGCAAAACCACCTTATATGCCCCACTTGTTCACACTTGTGACAAGTCCTTGAATCATGTTATGGCCTAGACGACCCTACCATTGACATAGATGTTGCACTACATGATTCTACTGGAAGAAAACTATGACATCTGCCTTTACTCGGGGACCATTGCGACAACTCTACTGATCTCTGATTAGATAAACCTGACCTCTGTTGTGACTGTAATGAAAAAAACCTTGGCTTCTTAAAGCCACTAGAAGATTGTCCCTGAAACTGAGTTAGGCTCTTCTTGGCATTTGCTTCATGCTTCTTGATAGTAGACCTCTCTATCCTCCTCACTGACTCCAAAAAGGTAGAGATCCTCACCATGTTCTCCAAAGTAGATGTTCTCATAGACAACTCAGAATTTAGAGCCTTCTCAAAACTATGGATCCTCTCCTTCTCTGTCACCACCATATGAGGACATAACCTCAAAAGCTCCATAAACTTTGCCTCATACATATTGTTGGTCATGGAACCCTGGCACAACTTCTCAAATTGAGCTATCTTCTCATCTAGACACGTCTCCAAAAAGTATCAGTTCATGTACTCCCGCTGAAACTCTTCCCAACTTATCATGACTCTGGGTCTTTTCTTTTCCTATATGGCCCACCAGTATCCAGCACTGCCCTTCATAAGATAAATTGGATGCTTCACCTTGTCCACTTATAGGATATTGAGGATCTTGAACGTCTTCTCAAAATCCATCAGCTACATATCTACGTCAGCTGAGTTTGTTGTACCCCCATACTCAATGGCTCCAACAAGCCACAACTGCTCGAACGTCTTCCCAAAACCATGGGATTCTACATTATGTATGACTGCCCTCGCTTGAGGTACGGCTGACCTATCCACTGGATGGATAATCGTGGCCATAAGATATCCAAACATGGACAAAAATGCTGGATTATACATGGTTGTCGAGTCCAACTAAAGAACTGTGGGCTGCTCCATGCCCATCACTAACACTCTTCCATCATGTGCCTGCCTCCTAGCACCAACTCCTGACGCGATATAGCTACTCTCTACATGTTCTTTTCACTCTCCAGAAATATCTACATAAGAATAAGCTATGATCAGATATGTTGGAAGACGTAAGAACAAACATAAACCCTAGTCATATGTCCTTGTAGACTCAGCAAACCTAAATCTATGATACCAACTATGTGTGACAACTCCATCACACTAAATGTGATTACTAAAAAACGTGATTAATAGCTAATGAATCACATAACTATAAAAAAGGGTAACTTGAAACCAATTCAAACATTACCATCATGTTAGGAAACATTTACATGAAGGTCCACATCTTTGATATAAACATATACCATATCAGATATTTACATGTATGTCCACTATATTCTGCCATAAACTATATAAAAAAGATATCGTTCCTCATATATATTTCATATACAAACATCGACACACTGCCAAAATCTCAATCCGTTATACATATCATCTACAAAACATCCCCTGCCTAGACATGAGAGTACAAGGACGACTCTAGGACACTCAATCCATACCAACCTTCTGCTACTACTACTCTTCAAGCTGCTCTTCCACACCTCCACTAAACCGAACCATGCCATTGACAATCATCCAAAAGGATGTGGTGACCCATGAGAGTGAAACCCATGTCCCAATGATAGACATAACTCTCAACAATGCTTATTGATTACAACACGTTATAATTTTTTAAACAATTTAAGTGGATTAAACCAAATAAGCAAGTTAAGTAGGTCTAGCAGATTAAGTAGGTTAAGGGACTAAAACATATTAAACTACTAAATAGGTAAATCTATCACTTTCATTAAAATTGACTTAAACATATTAAGCTACTAAATAGGTAAATCTATCACTTTCTATATAATTGACTTCTCTTACTGCATCAAATATCTACTAAACATTACCAGAAAACAAGACAAGAGTAAATATCCAATGTGAAACATGTTTAACCCTAAAGAAATGCACTACATGGCTGAATTACATCTTTTATTAATCCTTGGAGAGTTTTCGGTATACCACTCAAACTCCAACTGATCACTGCTAAGTTGAAATCAGTTCTGTATAAGATGTAGGAGATCCATAATTCTATGATCTCATTATCCCTCAGTCGGTACGAGTCCTTCACAGCGACACATAAGCTCAAGTTGCAAATTATCCTAGTTCGTCCTTGGTATATAGGTCATGACACTAGTGAAGAACCTAGTCCGCCCTCATAAGGGTCATTGTACTAATGAAACCAAGGTATAAAAAACCCCATCATCTGAGGTACAACCACAGTTGTCCTCAATCATATCACATATACTGAATCATAATCATCTGAGATATGTCCTCGATCATTCCCCAGCCAAGGTATGACTACAACCATCCTTGTGAACATGCATATACTCAACAGTAAATGAGTCTAAGCTTCCATCAAAGGAATAATCATTTCACCATCCAGCAAGTCCTAACACTAGTATGGATCTACAACACAGGGTGCTACATGATTAGGGTTTCAATTGATTAGTTAATGTCAATTAGGTATATTTTAACTGCATCAATTTAGTTATATAAAAACCCTAAAAGAGCACTACAAAAATCATGGGTAGCTTACAAATTTAGAAGATATTAATTGTAAGAGACGTAACTTTGATCACAAACCACATGGTACTATTCATTTCCATACATGAAACCACACTCTTCATTATGACACCGTAGGATACAAATACTCATCACATCGTAAAGAGGTTAGCAACTAAATTAGGCACAAAGCCATGTCCAAGGTTATTATCTTTCCATGCCTCATTAAGGCTCATCAACCATCACAAACATGTGATACAGAAGTTTGACATAACATTGCATTTAAGGACTACAATGTTCATAATATAGCAAATTATGGTTACAACAACATAGGGAGAGAAAGTACATCTTTCGTCATATTAATCACATAAGGAAGACATGTATCATTAATAGTCATTCCCAATTCATATTAGGGTTAGGTTTAGAAAGGTGAGTTGAATTAGGGTTTCAAAACAACAATTAAAGGTAAACCCTAAATCTTATTATCTCCATCAATCATAAAAGCATGAAGTCAACCTCAACCATTGACCATAGGATCAAGAAATCTCATTGAGCATCTAGGTCAGGGAAACATAGAGACCACATAGATTAAGGGAACCTTAGCGACTGCAAGGGTTAGGTGCCTAAGCGGACACTACTGTTCAAGGTCATAGTGACCATCATGAATTAGAAACTTCATTGACCACTGAATATTAGGTACATCAGCGACCATGAAGAGGTTCAAAAACTTGGCAATCGGTGAAGAAGTCAATCTTGGCGATCACTAAAAGATATTAATCTTTGAAACCATAATGGATTAAAATCTTAGCGACCACTATAGCTAAGATTTTTTGTCGACCACATAAGGGGGGGGATGTAGCGACCATGAAGATGCAAAATAGCAACAAGGTCAATGCTATCTATTGGCACAAGGAAGTAAAGTAAAACTAAATCAAAAGCAAACCATCAGTTTCAAATACAAAAAGGAAAATAAGCTTGAAGACTCTAGAAAGAAACCATCTTTTGAGAGAGCAAAATCCACCACTTCCCCATGCAAACAAGGTCTAGGATGACCACTTCCATCAAGAAAATTGTGCACAAGATCTAGGGTTCATCCAAGAAAAGTTATCTAGTCAAGATCACCATGTAAACACAAACCCCAGGTAAAGGACATTAGCTTTCTACTTATAACCATGATTTAGGGTATAATAACGTGCATGCAAGGTGGAGGTAAGCAAAAATCATGGTGAAAGTTATATAACTCGCCTCAAAGAAGATGGAACCACTCCAAATAGTAAGGTAACTTGAATAAGAAAGGTAGGAAACCCTAGCTTGAGCACTCCACTCGGCCAAGCTAGCTTCTCCACCACAAAGAGAGCAAACCCTAGATAGAAAAGGCAAGAAAGAGAGGTTCTTCAAGCTCTAACTCAATAAGTATCATGGAATACCATGGCTTCAACCAAAAAGAGAAACAAGAAAGGTAGAACAACATGGATAACAAATAAAGGAAGGGAGATCTCACTTAACAAGATCAAGAAGAAGAGCAAGGAAGCACCAAATAATCACAAGAAGGGTAGATGAAAACCCTAGATCAACATGCAAGGAAGATCAGCCTTATTCCTCAACTTGAGCTCCTCCTTCACCACGAAGCAAGAGAGGACACATTCCAAAAGTAAGAAGTGAAAAAAGAGAGAGGATGATAGGTGTGTAAAGACGTTACTTGCATGCAAGAAGAGTGGTTTACATAACATAGGATTGGAGAGAGAGAGGGTTAGGTGACAAGTAAAACATTCCAAGTGTCCAAGAGATCTCGTCCATGCAAGAACCACAATCATACATGCAACTAGGGAAATACCACCAACAAAACTCATCGACCAACCTAGACTAGAACAAGCAAATGACTAATGAGAATCTTGGTGACCAACAGCTCAGAAAACTCAAACGGTTGTTAACCCTAGATCTTAGAAACCAAGAGGAGTCATAAATCTTCATCAACTACCAAGAATAGAGGGCACACATAAAACTTCATCAATCACCAAAGAGTAGGATCACAAGGAACTTGGAGATAGCTGAAAACTAGGTGGTCAACACCCAAGGTCAAACATCAACTTACATCCATGCAAACCCTAATCTCACCATTCAAACCAAGGTTAAATAAGGAAACCCAAGGAACAACCATATCAAACATGATGTGAAAACATGTGAGGCACAACAAGCATGTGGAAAATTACAAGAAAAAACCCTAGAGATGTCTAAATTGCAACTAGGTCAAAAACGTGCACAAAATTTTATAACTTGCTCAATGGTGTTCAAACTAGTCCAAACTTAAAACATAAACTTTTCACATGATATAAAAGCATATCACAAGGTTTTATTAAGGTTTTAAGCATTTAATATGATAAGCAAGTATGTTTAACTAAAAGCAAGGTCAGTGGTCTTACAATTTCATTCTAATTAGGTACTTTACATCTATCACAATTTTAGTCCATTTTATAATCTATGCTAAGCATTTGTAATAACATCAAGGACAATAAAAAATGTCAACTTAAGAATCATATTTTTATTATCCATCATGCTCAAATAATGTTTATTTTAAACACTTGACATATTCAATATGAATTCAATCAATTATAAGGAACTCCCATTACTTAAACATTTTTGTAGAAGAAGTCATGATGCTATATTATTCATCTTGCCCTCCTCTTGCGAGCATCATTAAACTAAAGTTACATTCACTAATCAAAGCATTAACTAAAAATAAGGTAGTACTACTACCCTTGCAAAGATCCCTAGCTAAAAGGGGTTGGATTTTGACAGGGGGGTTTGCATAACAAGCGTGCCCTCCTCAGTTTCTGTGGAGTTTTTCTAGATTGTCCGCAACCTCATTGGCCTCCATGGGGATGTATCTCACCTTCCAGCCTTCTCTTTTCAATCATTGGAACTTGATGATGGACTTGGTATAGTTGGGAAACTCTTGAACCGTGCCATTCACCACCTTGACTATAGTCACCATTAGTATCTCATAAATATCTTATTACTTTCAAACTTTATTTGATATGTTCAATAGATTTTTTTGTTTTTAAAAAGAATTCATTATACTATACTCATTATTATTACCCATTTAGTTCATCATCTATTAATTAACATTATATACTGATAGTTCTTTCTTATTTATTTTGGTTCACAAAGGTACTTCCCAACCAAGTTTACATTATAACCCTATATTGTTTGTAGTTTCTTCAAGTTAAGATGATTCCATTACATTTGTGAAAAAACTAGATTAAACTTGTATTTATTCGCATTTAGCAACATGTATTCATTACTAATAATTTCCAATTCAACCCAACTATCTATTTCTTCGTTTACCTTAATGGTTGTCATATCTCAAATTAACCACCTTTAGTGGCATCTTGATGATTAAATGTATACTATTCTATTTCTAACATAACTATTTATGTCAAGAACATAGAAATTTATGATTACATCTACTTATATTACATGGATTTGTATTACTTAAATTATCAATTTTGTGTATTATAAGAAAGGGCATGCTTCCATATAAGATTTCCCACTTAACATTATAATATATTATAAATGGATGCTAGATTAGAGTACATGTAACATAATTGAAGACTTCATTTTTTAGTCCTCCATGTCAAACAAATGAAAGCATAACCAATGTCAATTCAAAATAATTAAAAAAATCAAATTGACATATGTGAACAAATTTAAAATTAAAATAGAGTTTGACGATGAATTGTGGGTTTATCCATAGTCCATAGTATCTTTCTAAGAGGTGCTAAAGGACAACTTGGAATGGGAGAAATCAATATGAACATATTTGTTGGCATGTAACACCCTAGTGGATACCATGTCACAAGAAGATGATTCAGCGAGATACTCAACTAATTCAACTGTTACTAGAAAATCTTATTATGAGAGAATCAGGATTATAGGGAGTCATGTATTGTCTGGTCTCAAGGTATTATGCACTGTAGACACAAGATAACATAAACTAAACTAATGCTAATTGGCTTAAGAAGAGGAATCCCAATTAGCTAATATAGAGATAATAACTAACATAAAATATCACCAACACTCCCCCTCAAGATGGAGAGTTTACACCATGTTTCTTGTATTTCCACACATATATGAGAAGGAAAAAGGTGGAAGAGGATTGAAAAATATATTAGTAGTTTGTTCTCGAGTATTCACATATGATGTATTGATACTTTTGTCATGAATTGGGTCTCTCGTGAAGTAGTAGTGAACCTCAATGTGCTTGGTAAATTCATGAAAAAGTGGCTTATTAGCTATATGAATAGGTGTACAATTATTACACTTGAGAGTGGATAGAGATGAGAGAAGAAAACCTAGTTTTTGAAGAATAGAAGTCACCTATTAAATCCACAACAAGCATGTTCCATGGCACAATATTCAACCTCAGTGCTTGAATGAGCCACAACAGACTACTTCTTACTTTACCAACTCACAGGATCACCACCCAATAGAACATAGAACCATAGATGGATTTCCTATCATTCACATCTTTGGCCCAAACAGAATCAACATAACAAGTCAATGAATATCTACAAACTACAGTTCTTATATAGGTGACACAGACAAGACAACACAAACAAAAATTTTATTACTCTATTCCCATGAATAGTAAGATTGTGTCAACAACTATGTAATGGGAAGGATGGTTTTAAAGAGTTCTTACCTAGTCATGGAGCAAGTCCAGCGACAACAACTCATTGCAATACAACTATCTCCTAGTTGTTCTTGGATGGTGTCTTTGTAGATCATGGTCTTTACCACAGATGAGAGACTCGAACAACGTATGTAGTAGCTCCTAGACTCACCATGGGTATTGCATGTTGACTTTGTCCTCCTAGTGGAAGACAACAACCTCCTCACCTCTAGAGAAGTCTACACGGACCACCTAGAACTCTTGTCATTCTAGTCGAACATACAGGATGGATTTGTCCCTCCTATTGATGTACTAGTCACCAACTTGCTCTCCCACAATGATTCTCAGTTGTTCACTCCCTCACTGTCCCTCCCTAGTCGGGTAGGAGTTGCTTGGGTTCTCTTGGTTACCACAACTAGAGAGGACAACAATTGTCAGAGAAATTGATTCTCAACTGTGTGTGTTGGGAAGTCCCTAGTACCCCTCTATTTATAGTAGAGGCCAAGGCCATAATTCCCAGTCTATGCGGGAGTGGAAAGGATAGGAAGTTCATGACTTTTCTCGATGATTTACAACCTACAACTACCAAGATGGTCATTTTGCATGCGAAACGGTTGTCTCATGTGCAAAATAGTCGTCTTTCTTTAGAGAAATGGTCATTTCATGTAGTTTCCTTTTCTGAATCAAATCGACAATTCAAATCCAATTAATGCACTACATGACATCGATACTAATCCTTGATGCAATCGAATTTCCCCACAAACTAGTTGATCTCACTCACACGAGACGTTCTTCTGGCTACCATCAATCGAGAGTCTCGCTCGCGTGAGATGGTCGTCTCATAACCACCAACCGGTCGGTTGGTTGGAGTCGAGATGGTCATCTCGCTCATGCGGGACGATCTTTTCTCTCCCTAATTCTAGAAGAACTTAGCCAAATAAGTTCTAATCAACCTGACACTCCAAACTGTCATCTCAAAACTTGAACCAATCTGTTGGTAGCCCAGTCAACTAATTTTTTTCTAGAATTGATTACCTAAACACTTTAGTAATCAATTCAATCTTTAGTCATGGTGAAACTCCTCTTCTAGATGAGTTCCTTTGTGTGTGACCCTATATGTCCCATATCACATTAGCAATGAGTGTATATAACTAGCTTAGGACATCACAAGAAGAGAGTGGTGCCTAATCACATCAGTGCTAGCCAAGTGAATGGAAAGTTGAAGAACAACTTCATCCTAAAATCTGTGTAAGATATTGTTGTGATTGTATAATTCCTTTGTCTCTGATATATGAATTGAACTTGAGGCATGTAATCATCATTGTCTTCAACATTCAATCCATGTCCCTTGAACTAGAGCAGACTGTCTGAGATATATGTGAACTCAATTTCATATATTGATTCACATGTGCATGCACATGTGTTTTTCAGTCTCACTTATCAAGTGGCCAGGATATGAAACTCTAGTAGGAGGGACAAATACCATCTATATCACTCACAAACATCCCCCATGTGTCAAATCTACCCAATTATCACCATTATGGCAACCCATATTTTAGGATTATGTTTGATGATGTCAAAGTATACCCAACGACATGTGATGAGTGTAGTGACTTTAATTCTAAAAACCAAAATCACCACCTGAACTATGAGATATGACTATGAACACCAAAGATGGTTTCGATGTGTTACTCTCAAGGTGGGTTTATCTTGTACACTATTTCCTAACATGTATCTGTGTACTTGGTTTCATATTCCATATCATGACTAATGAGATTCTATCATCAACCAACATACAATCCAGTCTTATGTGTTAGTGGTGTCTATCTACCTTCCATAGTAAGAACCGACTAGAGACTTAATAAGAATGTACATACTCTTATCATATGTATGATCTCATCGTTCAAGTCATGTGCTTAAAAAAATACTTCATTGAGTATTGCCATTCTTTAGACATTCATAATGTTTCCACATTATCTCATAATTGAGTGAAACAGGATGAATCGAAAGCTTTCCTTTATTGTAATTAATCAAATCCTTTATGTTATATGACATGTCAATCATCACATGATTGGCTCTCTGGGCATACCATACCAACAGACTCTCACTTTCACTTAGAGCTAATCATCCATGAATCATATTCTTAGTGATCTAAACATGTCCACCATGTTTTTACTGCATAAAAGTTGATCCTGTGGGTTAACAACACTTTGCTATAGTCATTATATTGCATGTTTCCTTATCTATTCTCTATGAGATGAAACCACTGTAATATGATATCTAATATTCCTTGCCTAATAATTAGCTCCATTGTTGTCACAATATCTCTATTGAGACATCGATGGTTGGAACAACTTCAAGTTCATCGTATGAACTTTCATATCTGTATAGTATCCACTCCAGTGTTTGTAACACTGGGATAGTCAGCTTCTATGTGGAATAGAATTAATGGCATGTAGTTTGTAACCCTTCCAACTCATAACTCATTTATTTATATCAAACATATTTTATTGTGATCACTTTTCTCATTTTGAAAGCTTGCATCGGTGTAACCCTGTACACCCAACTCTTCCTTGTTGTTATGAATGTAGCAACTTGTCATTAACTACTTCACACATACTAATGGATGGCCTTAATGACATTCCAATAACTATTATTGGAATTGAATCTATCATGTCATGTCCAATACATACAAGATCATATGGGAATACCACAATTATTGCATTCATGATAGATCCATTGCTACATCCTATGGAATCCTGATCATGTCATTGTTCATTCTTCACAAGAATTGGAACATATGGTTCATGAGAGACTAATCTGGATTCTCTCTCATTGAATCCTTCATGTTGAACTCTTTCAACATCATGCTATTTTATGTGCTTGAATTTATGTTGTGAAACATTTAAGAACTATCTCTACAGATCTTGATCTCTTTCTAATAAAGTGTTTCACTTAAGCCTTCATTGCCAATTCTAAATACTTACAATATTTGACTTGTTATTCCCCATCATATGCGGAATATTCCCACTAAATCTTTTGTAATCATAGATTTTCATCTTTTATCTTGATTCAAGTCAAACTCTTTGACTCTCTTATCAAGTCAAAAGACCCATCCCTAAGATTCTTGTTTCAATCATGGATTGAACTTTGTATCTTATAGACCTTATTTGCATGATTGAAGTTATAAAACCTTTAGGTTGTGTCACGTAAACACCCTC
Source organism: Alisma plantago-aquatica (assembly GCA_963693085.1). NCBI lineage: Eukaryota > Viridiplantae > Streptophyta > Magnoliopsida > Alismatales > Alismataceae > Alisma > Alisma plantago-aquatica. The sequence goes on from OY856410.1 coordinate 470,226,566, forward strand.
TCATATATCCCTCTTAAAGAATCTAGTTTTAATCTTCATATGCCAAATCTCATAGTCTATTTTATCTGCATTAACAAGCATGCCAGTTGGTAAAGAGACATCATTATGTTCAAACACTTTGAACTAATTTGAAACCCTTTGTAACCAATCTATCCTTTAGGTTATCCATCTTGGTCCTCCATTGAAAACCCAAATTCACCTTGTTGCTTTTACCCCTTCAGGTGGTACTGGCAAGGTCCTACCTTCTTAGTGTGCATGGACTCCCTAATGGCTTTGAGTCATTTCTCAAATTTTTGTTCCCAATAGCTTCTAGTTGATTAGTTTGCTCATCATCTTATGAACAACCCATCTATGTTGTTGGATTCAAAATCCTCCAAATTTATATGTGTTCTACTAGAACTGTGAGGTTTTGTATAACATGAACAAACCGAGATTCCACAACAATTTGTGATTCTCACTTGTTCTTATTGTACCTTTCTGTTGAATCCAAAACTTTTGAGTATTCCTTTTCCTCCCTCTAATTCTTTTAGAACTCAGTTATCCTTGAAACAAAACATTTTTGCTTTAGGATTGGGACCAAAGGCAGTATTCAACAATTATGGTTTGTGGATAAACCTTTTCAAGAAACTAATTTGTTGTATAGGTTTCAACCCTTTGGATAAATTGGGACATTCCCATATCATATCATATCATATCACATATGATATCCTTTAAACCATTTTAGATGGTACTTAATTTTAGTGTAATGCATGTTCTCATGAAGAGATTAGAAGATTAGTTTAATATGATTATCATATCATGATTCATCAAGATGTAATTCCTTCTTTCTGACACATCATTATGTTCAGGTGGATTTTTCTTGTGACACACTATCACCATCTATCCAAAAGGTTCTCAAAATATGTAATGTATTTCAACATTTGATCATATCAAAGTATCTTAATACCTTTAAGGAAGTTGTACACCATGTATGTAATCTTCTTGATCCTTTAAAGAGATTTCTATTTTACTAAGGCATATCATCATTTCATCAGGAAATACTATGAAGCATAGGTAATTATCTACAACATTCATTCCATAATATCTTCATGCATCATAAATGAGGTCTAGTGGAAGGATTATCCTCCCAATACTGTTAGTGAAGGATGTTATTTCATGTTGTGTGTAAGTAAGACTTGCATATTTCCTTAGGTTCTATAACCAATGGAGTCTAGATTAACATCAATATGTAATCTAGATATGCATTTCTTATATATACGTCTAAGGTGACCATTACTATAGATTCCTTGAGTTATCAATCATCATCTGTTAGGTATTGAAACATTCATCTTTTAAATCTATCAAACAAAGATCATTAGATATTTGGGAATTTTCATACAAGATCATATCTTTTGAAATAGAAGCATTAATAGCTCGCTTCATTGATTTACCATCCTTGTCTTACAAGGTGCATAAAGAAAATGTTTCTATTTGTTTGCATAATCAAATAGCAATTCAACTAACTTTACTACATGCCCATTGGGCTAAGATAAATTTAAATGTAGACTAAGGCTTTCAACAACTCTTGCTCCACTTTTTCTGTGTTTGTCCTTTCATAAAGGCCTTACTTCTTGTCAGATTATGCACATCATGTATGTCAGATCACTATCCAATATCACATACTGAGATAAAGAAGTAACCAAATTTATATTATAACATTTATACCTAAAGTGGAGGCCTCAATGCCTTCCTTCTTTGTCTTTAATTCCTCTATCTAGAAAGGGCAACTTCTTTTCAAATGTCCATGCTGGTGATAGTGGTGACAATCACCTCTTTTCTTTACTCCTCCCTTTGTCTTGAGATATGAAGATTTAGGCTTCTAACCAGCTTTAGAACTCTTCTTAGCTTTGTCTTTTCCTTTATACTTTCCCTTTGTGTTGTTGATCATCATCACGGACTTGGACTTGTATTTATTCATTTATTCCTAAGTTGTTCTCAACATGCCCAACAACTCTGTCAATGACTAGACAAAGTTGTTCATGTTGTAGTTCATGACAAACTGAATGTATGATTCTGCAGAAATTGTAGAACTACATCAGTGGTCGACTCTTAGATTAAGGGGAATCCATGTCTAGCCAGTTTCTCCACATACCCAATCACTTTGAATACATGAGGACCTATTGGATATCCTTCTATCATGTTGCACTTGAACAATGCCTTGGAGACATCATATCTCTCTTTGTTTTTCCTGATCTTGGAACATGTTCTTGAGATGTGTACCATCTCAATAACATTCACGTTCTCATGATGCCTCTATAACGCATAGTTCATGGAGCACAACATCAGACATTTGACATCAATGACATCTTCAGTATGCTTCTTGTAATCATACTTGTCAGCCTTAGGTGTCGTAGGAAGGAGTTCTTTTGGCTCTGGTGCCTCTAGGACATAAAGTTTGCGCTCCTGTGTGAGAACAATTCTCAACACCCTATACTAGTCATGGAAGTTGTTCCCATTTAATTTGTCTTTCTTAAGGACCGATCGTAGTGAAAAGGTGTTGTTGTGTGTTTCCATTTGATTCTACAAAAAAGTTTGCAATTTTGTCAAAAACTTAATTTTGATTTGAAAACATTAGGAGATATTAATTAGGCCTTTAATTATTATCATTATCATTATTTTATTCAATTTTAAAATCCTCATGTATCAATTTGGAAAATTGCAGCGAACAATTTTCTATTGAACCAAGATCCATATTTCATCAAATCATGAGACAACTTTGGTTGATCTCCCACAACTTGATTATTTAGGTAGGCAACTTTTGTCAATTGCATCTATATGCAACTATTGGGTAATGATATGTGAAACTCCTTGCCATAATCATCTACATGCCTATGGGCTTAGGCTCTCTAACAATCACTAAGCCTAACCCAATATCTGACATGATAATAATGAATCCCACTTTGGCGGATCCTACATTACTACCATCACCCTTCCACGAGATAGGTGACACATCATGCTTTGGCGTATCCTATGCTTGGTCAATCAAGCTTTTGAAGTGTGCCGATTTTATAAAGCATCTTAGACTTAATATGTTGGTTTGAGGGATATATATATATATATATATATATCATATGTATAAATATACATATACAATATCCAGTCACCACAGATATAGTATGCATCATATACATGCTAAATCCCACAACATAAACATGCTATATAAAATAAAAAGTGATGGTTATGGCTATGTCTACTAAACTTCCTCAGAACCACAAGGAATTACTACCACCTAGATTAATCATCATGTCATATGTATGAACTTGCTATTGGTGTAGATCTGTGCTTTGCCAATCCGGGTTGATCGATTCAACCCTTGAACTGATTGTACTGCCTCTTGGATGGTAAGTTGGTTGTCAAAAATTGTTGGTTGGCCACCTATCCAACTGATGTCTGGACAAATCCAAATGGTTGGTTGGATCCACCAGCCGGTCAGATCACACCTCTTGTATTCTGCCCTCCTCGGTCTTCCAGATAGTCATATCGTTGATGTTGATCGTCTTCTTCATCATTGCAAGAAAGGAAACTATCCTATTTGCTATTAAACTTATTACAGGGTAATGAGAAACCTCGAGTTACATTTTTGGGGAGCTGAGGTAGGAAAGAATCAACTTTACATTAGGAATAAGGAGGTTGAGGCTCAGTGTGTAGACCAAGATAAAATAAGAATAAAACCAAACCATCCAACCATACACAAATGTCAGGTTATTGGCCATAACCATACTACACATCTACCATCAAAACTCATTTTAGGGCGACATGTGTAAATTGCATATATATCATATCACACACACAATATATATATATATATATATATATATATATATATATATATATATATATATATATATATATATATATATATATATATATAGAGAGAGAGAGAGAGAGAGAGAGAGAGTCAGGCTAGTGTACACTTGAGTGTACCAGAGACACTGTACACGTCAGTCATTTTCAAAGATTTAGTATTTTTTTGAAAAATGTAAACCATTGATCTTCGTAATACCTTAAGAACATACTATATAATAAATTTCATCTCATTTGGGCACTTATATGTCATGCATCTAAAGGAGACAAGAATCATGCATTTCAAATTAGTTTTGTGTGTCGATTTTGTTGTCCTTGGATGAGTGACTTACACTCATCCAAATGAGCTCACATTTTGTATGTGGCCTATTATTATTGTAACCATGAAGATTAATGGATTAGATTTTTGAAAAATATGGTCTAGATCGGAAAACACTATTGGGGTGTATAGCGTGATCTGTACACTTGAGTGTATTCTAGCTTGACTCTCTCTCTCTCTCTCTCTTATATATATATATATATATATATATATATATATATATATATATATATATATATATATTTGATCAGATGTGCGCATTAAGCAGTTTAACTATTTGCATCGTTTGCAAGAAATAAACGATACAACTAAAAATTTAATCATATCAATTTTCCTAAAACATAATTAGTTGAAGTGGCTCTAATACCACTATTGGAAAATAGCAACACAGATAAGGCATCAGAAAAAAAAACAATTATTTCCCTATTTCCATGAACAACAAGATCCCATCAACAACTATGTAATGGGAATGATGGTTTTAACGAGTTCATACTTTGTCTTGGATCAAGTCCAACAACAACAAATCATTGTAGGACAACTATATCCTAGTTGTTCTTGAATGATTTTTGTTCAACTCCTAGTCTTCACCACATATGACAGACTCGAACAACATCTGCAGTAGCTCCTAGACTCACCATGGACTATAGGCTGACATTGTCCTTCTAGCGGCAAACAACAACCTCCTAACCTCTAGTAAAGTCTACACAAACTACCTAGAACTCTTGTCATTCTAGTAGAACAGACATGAAGGAGTTGTCCCTCCCGTTGGTGTACTAGTCACCAACTTTCTCTCCCACAATGATTATCAATTGTTCTCTCCCTTATTGTCCCTTCCTATTTGGGTAGGACTTTCTTGGGCTCTCTTGGTTACCACAACCAGAGAGGACAACAATTGTCAAATCAATTGATTCTCAATTGTGTGTGTTGGGAAGCCCCCATTATCCCTCTATTCATAGTATAGGCCAGGGGATCAGGGTTCCACGTCTATGCGTGAGAGGAAAGGACCATAATATCATGAATTTTCTCAAAGTTTCACAACCTTCGACTATCAAGACGGTCGTTTCACACAAAAAATGACCGCCTTGCTTTAGCGAGATGGTCATTTTGTGCAGTTTTCTTTTTTGAATCAAATTGGCAATTTGAATTCAATTAATGCACAACATGATGTCAACACTAATCCTTGTCACAATCAAATTTCCACACAAATTGGTTGATCTTTCTCACACGAGATGGTCGTCTCGCGACCTTGAACTGGTCATCTCACTCATGTGAGACGTTCGTCTCACTACCACCAACCGGTCAGTTGGGTGGAGCTGATATAGTTGGTTCACTCATGTGAGATGGTCATTTTGCTCCCCAGTTCTAACAGAACTTAGCCAAATCAGTTCAAATCAACTTGAGACTCCAAATGGTCATCAAAACACTTGAAGCGATCTGTTGATAGTCCAGTCAGGTGATTTGTTGCTTGAATTGAATACCTAAACACTTTAAAAATCAATCAGATCATTATTCATGATCGAACTCCTCTTCTAGATGAGTCCATTTGTGTGTGACCCTATAGGTCCCATATCACATTGGCACTGAGTGTCCATAACTAGATTACGACATCACAAGCATAGAGTGGTGCCTAGTCACACATAAGTGCTACCCAAGTGAATTGAAAGTTGGAGAAAAACTTCAAACTACAATCTCTGTAAGGTGTTGTGGTGATTGGATAATTCCTTTGTTTTTGATATATGAATTGAACTCAAGCCATGGAATCATCATCCTATTCAACATTCAATCCATGTTCCTTGAACTAGAGCAAACTCTCTGAGATATATATGAATTCAATATCATATATTGATTCAAATGTGCATGCACACACATTTCTTAGTCTCACTTATCAAGTGGCCAGGATATGAAACTCTAGTAGGAGGGACAAATCCCATCTAGATCAATCACAATCAATCCCCATGTATCAAAGCTACTGAATCATCACCTTTATGGCAACCTGTATTTTAAGATTACGTTTGATGATGTCAAAGTATACCCAAGGACATGTGATTACTGTAGTGACTTCAGGTCTAAGAACCACAATCACCACCTACACTATGAGAGATGACTATGACCACCAAAGATGATTTCCATGTGTCACTCTCAAGGTGGGTCTGTATGATACACCATTCCCTAACATGTATCTATGTACTTGGTTTGATATCCCATATCATGACAAATGAGATTTTGTCATCAACCAACATACAATCTAGTCTTAGGTGTTATTGGTGACTATCTACCTTCCACAGTAACAACTGAATAGGGACATAACAAGAATGTACATACTATTATTATTTGTATGATCTCATCGTTCAAGTCACTTACTTAAAAACATATATCATCGAATATAATCATTCTTTAGACATTCATAATGTTTCCTCATTATCTCATAATTGAGTGAAATAGAATGAATTGGAAGCTTGCCTTTATTGTAATTAATCAAATCCTTTATGTTATGTGCCATGTCATTCATCACATGATTGTCTCTCTGGGCATACCATACCAATAGACTACCACTTGCTCATAGATCCAATCACCCATGAATCATATTCTTAGTGATCTAAACATGTCTACCATGTTTCTGCTGCACTAGTGTTGATCCAACAATTTAGCAACACTTTTCTGTAGTTAGTGTATTGAATGTTTCCTTATCGCTTTGCTATAAGATGATACCACTGTAATATGGTATTTGATATTCCTTGCCTAACAATTAGCTCCATTGTTGTCACAATATCTCTATTGAGTCATCGATGGTTGGAACACATTTAAGTTGATCATATGAACTTCCAGATCCATAGACCACCACTAGCCATATTTGTGTGCTTTGTCCACACTCATGCGCAAGTTAGGATAAACCTCCTGGCTAGTCATCCATCTTAGTACTACTCTAGATTGAGCATGCTTAACCATAGAGTTCTTTAGCCATGTGATCCCTAAAAAGGAGGTGCACCTTGGTGATATGGGTATTCCAATCATTTCTTTTAAGATCATTTTATACGAGGCCTCAAATCCTGGCATGTTACAACCTGACTCTAGTGGAACACAAGAAGTTAGCCATGTGTCATATAAAAAAATAAAGAACAATGACAATATGGGATCGTCTAACAATAAGATAGATGAGTTTCCCAACTTTGTGTTTACAGTATTAAGGATGGGAAAAGGACACTCCCTTATATAGAAATTTGTTGTGATAGTCCATATGTGAAGAAACATATTTATAATTCAACATACCAAAACCCTTCAAGAGGTCAAGGACATACTTCCACTAAGATAAGTAAGTGCCCTTGCGAGAATGTAACACCTCGATTACTAAAAAGTTGTAAGTTTTTCCAAATCCTTGGCATGAAAATGTCGATGGAGTTCTTGTTTCAATGCTACAATCTGATGGACATCACTACCACTGATAATGATATAATCAAAATAGGTGACGGGGATGATGGTCCCATTAGATAATAACTAAATAAGTTTTATATAAAATTATTTTAGATTTTTTTTGAACATGCTTCAATCTATTATGCCACCTATCATTGACCCAACACAAAGTTCCTTTTTAAAAGGTGCATCCATTATTTATTCTACTTTTTTGTTGAATGAGATTATTATTAACATCATGAAGAGTTCAAGCCCCAATAAATGTGTAAAAATGCTCATTATGAAGGATTATGACTCAGTCAACTAGAATTATCTTCTCGCTATTATTGAGAATGAATTTTACCTACTTCTTTATCCATGGTTTAATATAAAATATACACTATAATAGTCTCATAGGCCTATTTAATGGAGTCACCATAGAGAGTTTATGTCCTTCCCCAAAGGAATTCATAGGAGGATCCTGTAGGAACATGACTTTTTGTTCTTTCTATGGAGGGATTCTCAACTATCATTAATGGGGATGCTAAATACAATTTATGTAAACCTATCATAGTCGCTAACAATGTTTGTCTCTCATGATTTGTTTTTAGATGATGTGGTCCTATCTTCTTAGCTAATCATGACTCTATCTCTTATCTAGGAGGCATGGCGAAGGAGTTTGACACTATGTCTAGTATGGTTATGATTGATGAGAAAAGTGTTATCTTCTATAATTAAATTGCATCTAAAGGTGCAACTCATTTTCAAAGATGGAACCAAGGCTCTCATCTAGAGAAATCCTCAGGTGGATTCTAGGTAGTTTCTTGATACAATTATAGACAATGGATATATTCTCAAACTTGTAAAAGGTAAACTTCCCAATTAGATATGTAATCAAATGGAGCATGGATCTCTTAATAAATATTTGGATAAATTCCTAGGTTTTGGAGATGATATTATGTTTTTTGATGGTAAAGTAAATAAGTATGATGAAAGACTTCTATGAGGTTTTCAGGAGGAAGGATGATGATATGCCCTGAGTGATTGGATGTAGAAGTAAGTTGCTCCTTATAGGTGTAATATTTTCTGTTGCAGAATGATGTTGGACAAAGTTTTGATACATGACCATCTTCAAAATAGGGGATCCATATTACCTTCCATGTGCATGTTATTAAGGTGTGATTGGGAGGATGTGGATCATCTTTTTCTTAAGTGTGATTATGCATACAAAGTTTGGAATACTATGATTATCAATACATATGTGTTGCTTCTTTTTTTATTCAGAAGCTCTTCCATTTAAAATATCTGAAAGAGTGGGTTGCCACTTTTGGCCCTCTATGGTATTTGGAAGGAGAGGAACCAAAAAAGTTTAGACAAAGAAGAAGTTTTTGAGATATGACAAACTAATGCGACGATAGATACAGATTCTCTTATTGATTAATTGTATAGTCCTTCTCTTCTCTAATTGTGTGTTTTCTAAGGGTTTTTTTCATCATCAAACCTTACCTTTTTACTTTCTTTTTCTTCACACAATGTACATACATGATTTGAAATACATATAAATAGGGGGCAACACACTTTTAGGAGACCAAAAAAGTCTAATTGTGTGTTTCGGGGCATCTCTTTTTATTAGAATAAATGCTAACTATTAGAGAGAGTTCCTATGCCTAAACTCAAATTATGAAACAAAACAATGAGTTCTCGACAAAGGCAATTAAAACAATATAAGAAAAAAACACATGTAAAATTTTCCATTTTTCTTTGTTGACAATTTTCAAAAACCAATGGCACATCATGAATATCACATTCAGATATCAAAATTCATATAAAACTCTCTCAAAACTAGAATCAAATTTCACTACTCACAGATTGTTCAGTTTACATTAAATACATGTACATGAAAGAATAAACTCAATATACTACCCATCCCAGGAAAGAGAGTGTATAGGGACAATCTAATCTATCTAGATGATTCTATTTATATATTATTTATTAGGACCTCTCCAATGGATATGATTATACCTAAAACATTTGAAATAACCTCATAAGGCTCATATAGAGCCCCAATGAGTGGATACCTCCCACTAAATCTAAGTACATGCATCAACATCAGATTAAGTATAATGAACTTAAAAGAAACTTGTAGATAATGAAAAGTCTAGAAGATAGTTCTTGCATCTAGTCAAATTAAGTTTACAATGGTAGTCTAATCAATTAGATAAGGTAATCACTTAAACCAGATCTAACTTTAAAAAATGTTTTAGAGCATGTCTATGAACAAATCAGTAGATACATATTAGTTTATATTAACAATCTTTAGTATGAGTAACAAGTCAAGGTCTAAATAGTTTGAATCAATACATAACATTAGCATCATCTTTGTGACACCCCACCAGCTGGACCAAGAACACATCTTGTAATCTTGAAGCTGAATTACACATAAGACATGACTACCAAACAATACTATCAAATGACAAGCAATGCAAATAATCTTCAGAGTGGATATAAATCTTAACATTCACTACTTGTCAACAAGACAAATCATAATATGAAACAGATAATCTCTCCAATAGAATGATTATTTTCTACGACAAGAAACATAATAAAAAATGGCAAGGTGTCATCTAGCAATACAAGAAATGTAAAAAACATTCACATCATATTTTGTATGACTTGTCATCATTTGTTATTTGCCCTAAAACTATTTGGCTTTTACCTCACCAAGTAAAAGTCGCCGCAATTGATTCTCATGTCAATGATTCAATGACACTAGCTTAGGGTTTATCCATCTACCCTATGATATCAAAAAGATACCCTGGACACATCAGGGTTTCCTAAAGAGGCTCACGTCCTCATCTCAGGTACACGATATAGGAACCATCAAAATAGTATATCACATATCACAATATTTCTCATATTTTCATATTTCACATCTTTCATTTCATCAAAATCTATTCATCATGGACATATACTTTCACAGCAAGGATATAGGGCCAGAACCACTCCATATGTCTCACTCCTAAATCCTAGTGATCTAACCTTTAAGATCTCAATCTGCACTCCATAGATCCTTCTCATAATTCATCGATCACTACAAGGAGATAATTTTGTTTCCCCAATGTGGACCTCATAGGAAACTCATGGTGTTTAGGGTACCTAGCTAGATGTGTCAACATTTTTGTTATTATTAATCTCTTTTACCCATCTTCAAAGAAATCAAAATATAATGTATCATATGTGTGTATTCTCACATAATTCACTAGTACAAAAATGACATATAACATCACCTTTGATGGCATCGGTTACACAAAAAAAAATCAACTCCAAAGAACAAAGATGCTAGTTATTTAAATATAGTTGTCACCATATGTGAAGTCCCACTGAATTAGAATAGACACGGGTACCATTTTTACTTTAACGTCAGTTTCTCTTCAAAGAAATTGACGTCTAAAATTACCCATAAAATATAATTTTCTAGGAAAAAAATGTGCCTCCAGAACTTTCAATCTGCCATCATTTTTTGCTAAAATTGATGACACATGTTTTGCTCCATGTCCCCATAGAAACATTTATCCCCTCATTAGTCATTGGCTCTATCAACTAACTGACGACTAATCACCCTTCGTGAGACAAATTTTCTTTTAAGGGGATGGGTCTATATCGTCAGTTGTTTACTAGAAACCGATGACTAGGTCTTTTCTCACCTTGTCCCCACAAAAATATTTTCCTCCCAATTTACTCCTTCATTATCAGTTTTTATTGGACAACCAACAATTATGGTCTTAACAGTAAATTAAAATCTTTTGTTTCGGTGTGTCTATAGACATTGGTTTTTCTGTTGGTAACCGATCACTATGTCAAACTATTTTTTTAGTTTAGGAGTTAGTTGTCAATTTTTCTCTAGCAACCCACAACTAAAATCCTAATTGATGGCAACTTTTTTGTTTATATTTGGACCTAGTCATTGGTTTTTTAACTCATAAGAAATTGACGACTATACCCCTAGCCTGAGAGCAAACTTTAGGAGTTAGTTGTCAGTTTTCCAAAATAATAGATGACTATGGGTAACTTAATATCACCCACACCACGTGAAACTTTTTCCCCATTCTCCATTTCATCACAATACCTAAACTAGCTCTGGCAATTTTGCTGCTCCAGTCGTTGCTCCTGTGCTCCAGTTGTTGTGCTCACGCTACCACTACCGACTGAGAAGTTGTTGTGCTCATGCTTATGGTTTCGTTGTTATGCTCACCATCATGAGTGTGATGCCAATGAGCTTCTATTACTCCAGCTCAGCACTAGCCACCGACCGCCACCGGCCGCCGGTCCAGCCTGCTCCAGTTGTCGCCACCATAGTCTGCTTCACCTCCAGCCATCTTCTCAGTCGCATCTTCCTTCTTCTCTAGTCGTGACCACCTCCACCTCTACCCACCACCATCATAGCCTGCTCCACCATTGATGTGAGTGGTTAATTAGAAGTAGATTTTGATTAAGTAGGTTTATGATGCATAAATGAACTTAATTAATTAATATTTCTTTCTTTCTCTCTTGTTAGTGATTGATTTAACTTAGTTCCATAATTTCTCATCAAGATTGTATAGTTGATAATATTGATTAATTAGGGTTAATGATGCATGAATAAATTTAATTAATTAATATTGCTTTCTTTCTCTCTTGTTAGTTATTGATTTAACTTAGTTCAATAATTGCTCATCAAGATTGTGCAGTTGATTAATATTGATTAATTAGGGTTAATGATGCATGAATGAACTAACCCAAATGGAAGAATGAATTGAATTAAATGATTTTATATAAAATCTAGGATATGAATGATGAAAATATGATTATAGTTATAAGAATGACAACATATATACATATATATATTTTGGCCTAGAAACTCGTCCAAGATTTACTCACTAGGAGTAAATCTTGGATAGTCCCTGATTTGGGAATGTTCTTGAAGACTCAATCTCACTTAGGATGTATGTGTGTAATGTATATTCAATTTTCAAGATGTTTCTCCAGCACTTTCCCATTTGTTCTCTAAGTACATATGTTGGTGGGCATTTGTCCATGTACATCGACATACTTAGAGGGGGAAATGATGTCAAAAATTTCTTGAAAATCAAATACACATTATACACTTACTAGTGAGATTAGGTGTTAAAGAATGGGAATTTGGTACACACATTCATTACAAAACCCTAACCCCTAATCTTTTAACCCTAAACCCTAATCTTTAAACCTTAAACCCAAATCATTAAACCCTTATCCCTAAATCTAAAACAATAAATCCTAATTTATCTGTAAATCCTCAACTTAATATGTAAATCCTAAACCCTAATACTTGTTTTCTCTTTGATCATAGAATGGATAGATCATTGATGTCCATTCCAAATCACTATACCCCAGAGTTTATTGTTGGTCTTGATTAGTTTATTAGATTTGCAGAGGAACATAGGAAACAACATGGAGATAGGTTCTATTGTCAATGTAGGCATTGTGGTAACAACTTGAAAGTTAGCACTGGTGACAAAATCAAAAGTCATGTCATGTGCAAAGGGATTGTACAAGTCTATACAGAATGGTACTGACATGGAGAGATTTAAAACCTGAGATTAGTGGATGTCAATAGTAGTGCTTGTGTTGAATAAGAAATTGTCGCCGATGACGTAGATGTGAATGAATCGATTCTAATAGACATTGTTAATGTGATGTTATATAGTTGTGAGGTAGAGCACACCAATCCACCTTCCTTGTTTAGGAACATTGTGCATGATGCTGAGAGATTGTTATAAAGATGTTGTACTAAGTTTACAAAGTTGAGCGTTGTGTTGATATTGTACAATCTGAAGGCTAATAATATATGGAGTGAAAAAAGCTTCACTTCATTGTTGTCTTTGTTGAAAGAAATTCTTCCTGAAGGAAACAAGCTTCCAATCTCAACATACAAGTTAAACAAAATATTATGCCCAATGGGAATGAAGGCTAAGAAGTTACATGCATGCTTGAATGATTGTGTATTATTTTAAAAGGACTATGTGGTTTGAAAGATTGTCCAAAATGTGGTGCGTGAAGGTATAAAATGATGACTTTAGGGAAGTCCAAAACTGGTTCTCCTGAGAAGGGGATGTGGTATCTACCTACAATGCCACTGTTTCAATGCTTGTTTTCCAATCTGATAGATGTGAAGAATTTAAGGTGGCATGTACAGGTTAAAAAAAAATAATTATGGGATCCTATGACATGTGCTTGATTCTCCATAATGGAAGAAGATTGATATATTGTACCATGAATTTGGTGAATAAGTTAGGAATCTAAGACTTGGGCTTTGTACTGATGGGATGAATACATACAGCACATTGAGAAGACAACATAGCACTTGGCCTGTTATGCTTGTTATATACAATCTTCCTCCCTGGTTGTGTATGAAAAATAAGTATGTTATGTTGTCGTTGTTGATATTGGGCCCTAAAAAACCTGGAAATGATATCCATGTTTATCTTGAACCTCTGATTGATGACTTAAAGAAACTCTAGGGTGAAGGTGTGATGACTAATGATGCTTCACGTAGAGAGACATTTTGTTTGCATGCTATGTTGTTTTGTACTATTAATGACTTTCCAGCATATGGGAATTTGTCTGGATACAGTGTAAAAGGATCCAAAGCATGCCTTATATGTGAAGAGAACACTGATTCAATACGACTAAAACATGGAGACAAGACTATATATCTTTGTCATTGAAGGTTTCTTCCAAAATTCCATATGTATCTAAGGTTGAACAAAGCATTCAATGCCCCCTAAACCTATACCATGGGAGGTTGTTTATGAAAGAGTAAAGGATTTTATCAATGAATTTGGTAAGAGATCATAATGTATCATTCCCATATGAAGTAATAAATCTTTATTCAAGAAGAAGTCAATATTTTGGGATCCTCCTTATTGATGTTCTTTGGCAGTTAGTCATTGTATCGATGTCATGCATGTTGAGAAAAATATTTGTGATAGCGTCATTAGTACTCTGTTGAATATACCAAGTAAGACTATAGATGGCATCAAATCCACAATGGACCTATGTGAAATGGGAACAAGGAAATAATTAAGAGAATTAGTTAGTAGTGATCGGAGAACATATTTACCTCCTGCTTGTTACACGTTGTCTAGAAAGGAGAAGAAAGATTTTTGTGAGTGTTTGGTTAATGTTAAGGTACCATAGGGTTAGTCTTCCAACATCTATAGATAGGTATCAATGGAAGATATGAAGTTGATAGGCCTTAAATCTCATGATTGTCACACTCTAATGCAACAAATATTTCCCGTGGCAATTTGATCTATACTGTCAAAGCATGTAAGGTTTGCAATCACCAAACTTTATTTCTTCTTCAACAGTCTATGTAGCAAAGTTATTGATCCTGAGAATCTTGATAAGTTACAAAGAGAAGTGGTTGTTACCCTATATCATCTTGAGATATATTTTCCTCCTTCATTCTTTGATATCATGCTACATCTTGATATCCACTTGACTAGGGAAGTAAAAATGTTGGGACCAATTTTCTTGCATTGGGTGTATCTTTTTGAACGATATGTGAGTGTTTTTAAAGGTGATGTTCGAAACCTTTACCGGCCTGAAGGAAGAGATTATTGAGGATTATGTGGTGAGAGAGATTATGGATTTTTGCAATGAATTTCTATGTCATAATGAAGCTCATTTAATTGACAAGAATATTGAGGAGTTTTCTGGAAAAGGAACTTTAGGAGCATAAATGAAAGAATCAGTCGTGAGCTGTGGGAACAAGCTCACTTGTATATTTTACACAACATCGATGAAGTGAGTGTTTATATCACAGAACATACCAATTTCATCAAGAAACAATATCCTTGAGCTAATTCAATGTGGCTTGCTAGAGAGCATAAAAAGACATTTATTAAGTGGTTTGAAGATAAAGTCTTACATCAATTATCTCAAATGCCAAATAATATTGCTGAAAATATCAAATGCCTCTCCTTTAAATCAAAAATTAATGTTATGCCTTATGAAGGGTTTGACACAAATGGGTTCTCATATTACACAATGCATCAAGATGATAAGAGCATCATCCAAAATAGTGGGGTCACCCTTCAAGCATCTTCATTGTTTTTTTTCTAGTGTGAAATATAAGAGTCCATGTGATGCTAAAATGTCATATTACGGTGTCATGGAATACATATGGGAGTTTGATTACGTAGATTTTAAAATTTTGCTCTTTAAGTGTAATTGGGATGATAACACCAAAGGAGTTATAGTGGATGATTTGGGTTTCACATTAGTGAATTTTGAAAAGATTGGCGAGAAGGGTGAACCATTCATATTGGCATCATAGGATAAAAAAATATTTTATATTGATGATCCTGCAAATGAAAAATGGTTGATTGTTCTTTATGATAAAAGATAGTTCATTGAAGATCATATAGATGAAGAAGAGTATTATGATAAGTATGATGACTCTAGTCCATTCTCAGTTAGTTTTCTTACACCAAATATTGAAGCTAACGATGACTTATGTGTGTGGAGATCACATTTGCAGAATGTTAATAAATAAAAGATCTCAATATTAGAGGCATGTTTTTTATTTTTTAAATGTTATTTTTTGAATGTTGGATCGATGTGAACTTTACAATGGTATATTAATTTGATTAAATGTTAAATGTTTGATTCTTTTTTATATGACATTTTTTCAGATGGCTGGCCATGAGTATGATGATCGTGATGATGATCACCATGAGGGTGGGGCACTGCGTCACAATGTAAGTTTTACAATATATCTAGTTATATGTCCATTTATAACTTATATCATATATGTGTTTTTTTGTCAATTTTTAGTGTGAGGATGTACCCCCTAAAAACCTTGTGCCACTTTATGAGCATCATAAAAAACTAAAAAAATTAGGGGCATCACTATGATGAACAAGTTACTATAATAAAGGGAAATGGACTAAAATTGGTTGTGGATTTTGATCATGCAGGAAATCCAGTTGGAAAGAACCGCAACTCATTTTATTCATCTTGGGGTTCTCACTCATGGCCATTGTAGTGTAAATGTAGAATCTTGGCATACAGTTCCTAAAAGTAAGAAAGACTTTGTATGGAAAGAACAATTTGTGAGATATTATCATTTGCAATAATATTTTTAAAGTTATTTACAATTCTATTTTTTAGAATACTCTATGAAATATATGAAATTTTGTAGAGTACATTTGAACTGGATCAAATCCTACATCGTAAAAAGGTGATGCAACGTTGTGGGAGGGTCCTAAGGAACTATAGGACAACTCTCAACTGACAATACATACGAGAGGCTGATAAGAGGAAGATGTCATCCCTTGAGCAATGGAACTACCTAGACCCAACTGAGTGGGAGGTGTTTGTTGCCAAGAGAAATACCAATGAATTCAAGATATTAAGTGTCACTCCTAATTTAATTAGTATACATTCTTATGAATTCACCTATTTATGATTGACCTTGATTGTTACTAACCAATTCACTGTGCTTACTAACAAGGCTATCAACGATGCTCATAGAGCAAGGCGTGCACTGAATGTGCATGACCACATGATGGGTCCAGGTGGCTATGCATCCCTTCGCCAAAAACTACAGGCGTCTTCCATTCAGCAGCCTAGTGCTCCTGCTGTTGAGACTGCTAAGTCCTCTACTACTCTCACACCTCTGATCGCCATGATGTGTGGATAGTTGGGAGGTAAAACAAAAAAGGGGATATAACTAAACCCGTAACTGCTGAGGTAGCTACAAAAATGGTAAAATTCAACTCTCAGAGCAATTAGTATTGATGATTGTTATGTTTACTTACTAATTTCTGTTGATGATTATTAGTGGGAGCTTTACGAGTAGAGGAAGCAAGGCTTGTTCATCCCTGAGGGCATAAGAGATGAATTGTCAGTTGCTCCCGGTAAGCCATAGCACCCTGGACGTGTTAGGGTTGCAGATGTTGGTCTGGGCCTAAGAGCATTCTTTGGGCCATTACAACACAAATATGTCTAAAAAGAGGGATTTTCAAATCTGAGGTAACCTATTCTTTTTTTAGAATATTATTGCAAAGGGAATTCAGGAATCAAAAAGCATTCATTTTGCCCATGTATAGGTAGACGAGTTAAATGATAAGAGAGTCCAAGAAGCAATGAGCAAGTGGCATGCGTCTCAAGCTACCACTCAGATAGTGCATGTGTCGTGCCGCTCTTCCCCTACGATATATAGAGGTGGTTGTGAGTAATCTTGTAGAGGTCGTTGGGAGTAATATAGTAGACCCACCATGGAGCACGTCCGTTGTAAGTATTTTTATGACATAGTAGCTAGTCTTTACAAGATGATATGTTTAGGTATATATATATAACATACTCAATATAAATTTGTAGCAGTTGAGGCCATGGCATCTAAAATTGAAAGAATACATAATTGTAGAGGGAGAGTCTTACCCATGCCTTCTAGGGAACATGATTCATGGCACTCTAGTACTCGATGGTGCGGTTCGTGTGAGCCCAAGGCTTGTCTTCCCAACTTGGAGACTACATCAATTGACATATGCCCACCCAGATGCTGACACACTTGGTGAAGCAGAAGGCGGAGTGGTCTTGTGGCCCAAAGAGGGAGTCATCTATATGGATCATGTATGGTAAATTTACATTATGTTAATTGGTATATGTATATACATGACAATTGATATGAAATTCTATATGCAAGTTAAAGGGAAGAAACCCACTACAGTTCGTCCTCCTCCACCTTCACCTCTTCCTCAAGTACCTAGTTGGCTTGCAAAGGACCTATTTGACTTGATAGGTCCTTAATGCAGGGGTATGGCAATATGGATAGGTGAACATTCCAAAACATCACCTATTATTATTTCTATGGAGGAGGATGCTATAGGCCAATCATACAATAATGATATATTTATAGAAGATATTTTGGAATTGTTTTGTTATGCTTGGCTGAATTCATCTATGATAGAACTATGTACATAGTGATATCTAATTTATATATCTATATACCTCATTTTATATATATGGTGATATGTTTTCTTATATATTAATGCATATGTAATATATGTTTTGCAGCCACTTACATATGTTTTGTAAAGATTTTTCAATGACTCATGTGGGATTACTAGTTCCATCCTTGATCAGTCTTGTAAATGAAGACCCTACATCAGTTACTTATACTGCTCTATCGCTTTTAAATATTTTAGTGAAGCAAAAAAGAGCATGATAATAGCTCCATATAATGTGGGGAAAGTTTTCTTTGCTTATATTTTTAACTTAAGAAAATTACATTTCATTGTTGATTTTGAGTTATACTTTTTTACTTTCTTATCACCAGAGGTAAGCATTGGGAGTTACTGGTTGTTGTCTGAGACATTGACTGTTTATTATCTAGATCCTAATGGGAACAAATTAGACCGTTTGGTACAAAATTTGAAAAGGCCATTATACACATGAGAAAAAAATTATATTTATTTCCGTTAACATCTACTATTACATGACTATTTACTAATGCAATTCAATGTGTTACATTAACGTATAGGGCTTTGAAATTTTTCAAAAATGTTAGAGGAAACATGGACAAGAAAAGAAAGCAATAGTTTTAGAAGAATGTGGATGTAATTTCCCGACTCCAATGCATATTTTATTTATGTGAACTATACTTATTTTTATTTAGTAACATTTTGTATGTTGAAATTTATAGTGTGTTGTAAAAACAACGGCTGGGCTTGTGGATATTACGATATGTAGTATATGGACATGATTGTCAGATATGTTGCACAAGACATCAAAAACACACAACAAGTAATATACAGTCTTGATCATCATAAGTATAGTCTCATTAGATAATATGAAAATATCAGAACTTATTAATTATATATATGAGTCATTCTCTATGTAGGGGTTTAAAACTAGTGACTTCAATAGAGGAGAAAAGCTATTAGATGTACATATGCCCTATACGATAGAACAATTAGATGTCATAAGAGAACAATGAGCAAAAGCCTTTGAAAGGGAGGTGATTTTTTATTATGATTGGGGCACTAATGATACAGAATGACATTTCTAAACTTTGGTGTCATTATTTATGTATATATGTGGTGCTAATATATACATGTGTGAATTACTATTTTTGAATTGTCTTATTGAAATTTGATCTATATACATGTGTGTGAGTGTAAGATGAATGAATGAATGTGCTTCTATATGTGTGTGAATGTGAAAATGGATGAATGATTGGAAAAGTAGGTTTCTACATGTCTATGAATGTGAAAATGGATGAATTAATGGAACTGCATGTTTCTACATGTGTGTGAATCATGTGAATGAATTAATTGTATTTCTACATGTATGTGAATCACATGATGTATATATAGTCTTGATCATCTTCTTCTTGCAGGTTTATGGCCTATTGTTAGGCCGAAATCGCAGGATGTTCTGAACTGCAGGTTCTACATCCTGCTGACCAGCCGGACAGTAGACCAACAAGTTGGTATTAAAAAAATAATACTTAGTCATCTTTTATTTAAAAGAACTTTCAATGAAGATCTACGTCGTTGGTTATTTATACCAAACCGACGACTATGTCCTAACCCAAGTTAAAAAAAATTTGGATATGAAGATATGCGTTAGTTTATGAAATCATAATCGACGATAATTTATAGTTGTATTATTAGTTTTACTCTGAACCGAACCAACGACTATGAGCCAGACACTTATTATTTGGAAAGGGATTTAGTCGTCAGTTTTTATTGAAATAACTGACGACTATGTCATAACCCAGATAAAAAAATTGGGTATGGTGATAGGCACCAGCATTTAAAATCATAACCGACGACAATTTGTAGTTGTATTTTTAGTTTTTTTATATGGCAATATGGCTAACCTAGCGCCTCTCTATCCACCTCACTGAGGTCGTAGATGATATCACAAATGGACGGTGGATCTTAACACTGCAACCCAGCATGTACAAACGAGACCATCGGTAGGTGGCTACTTGTGTGGCCCGAACTATGTGTTCAATGAAGTTAAGCTAGCAGTCATGTGAGTGCACGCGTACGTCCAAGGTTCACGGAGCACTTCATCTACATCGGCTGAGCAAGTGAGAAGTATCACTTGCACCGGTTCCATAAGAGTAATGATGCACATAGTCAACTTTATACTCCATCTATTTTCTCTGGAGTCTACAAAAACCCAGACTCAGTTGTTTTTTTATATGAATTAATTCCACACAAATTAACTCCATGCAGACGCTGAAAGAGTTTTGAATTAACTCCTCTCTCTAGTCTCACTTCATCTCACAAATGTTCCCATATTAGTATAGTATGTCCGACATTCTTATTTCATCCCATCAGATTCTCGCACTACTACAATATTTGTCTGATTGTCAGCTCTCATTAATCTTGTCGGTTCACTTCGTTCGCGTCAAAATCGAGCATCATATATTCTTCATCCATTGCGAAATGATAGCACAATACGTCTTGTACTGTACTTCGTGTACTTCTTGTACTACACATTTTATATTTTAGTGACGTGTAAAATAAACATGTGTAATATCTGAGATAATATAATATGTGTATATCTGTATCATGTATCAGAAAATATGTTAGTTGCATGTGTATGTGTTTTAATCAATTAAGAATTAGTTCATGTAGGTACTGTACATAGCTATAGAATTTTTTTATACATGGTTTTATGATATGTGATTTATAAAAGTATTTTATACTTCTTGTACATTGTGTCTATTAGTAATATACTTTTTCTACACAATTTTGATGAACGATGTTATTATTGTACATCTCGACTGTATGCCTAGTATAATATTGTACATCATGCATTGTTCGTCATGTATTGTACTGGTGGAGTTTTCATTCAGATTTTATATCTATACTTTACATAAGATTTGCAGGACTTTTATAAGAAAATAATATAAAAAAAAATCTACTACAAATGGATCATCTGTTCCATGCATTAAAATTTATGTTTTTTCAACTTTCAGGTAGAACAATATTTTTTCAACTTTCAGAGGTAGAACAGTGGATGGATAAATGAATATGGCTAAAATTATTCTTCATTAACCACGTCCATCGGCTAGCGGCGCCACAGACAGTCCATGGATCAAGCCGACGACATGCATGATATATTGATATGTGTGCCACTTGTTCACGACGCTCTTCTTAGCAATGATACCAAACTTGTGTAATATTGCTCGTTCGGCTGACGTCTCTATGTCCAATGGCGGAGCCACAAATACAAGCGGACATGTGCCCTACTTCTAATTAAAAAATCTATATATTTTATATAAACATGTGTTTAGTTGAATAAAAATATGTGGTAGTGTCCTACGTACTATGCTATCTCATGCATGTTCTTATCTTAAATGATACTCAGGGGCAGAGCCAGCACTTAAGTATTAGGTGGGGGGGAAAACTATATGTTAAGGATAAATTTCTATTACGGGATTTAAATTTATATAATGGAGAGAAAAAAAATCAAAAACACATCCATGAGGATTTGAACCACAAACCTTATTCTCAAAGCAATTAGCTGCATTCCACTGGACCATTGTCACAATTAATGTTTATAAATAAAAGCACATACATATTGATATACATAACACCATTCACATGTGAACAGCACAAATAAAAACAGCACAACTGTGATTTAAACTCGCACAGTATAGCTTAGGATACAGGACTCACACCACTACACCATTATCACATTTCGTGTTAATGAATAAGAGAACCTATACTTATATACATATTATTGTCCACATGTGGAGAGCGCGAATAAAAATTGCAACCGTGGTGATTCAAACTTGGGCTGCACAACTAAGGTGATACGCCGCACACCAGTAGGACAACCAAAATTTGTGATTGACAAGGCATCAATATGTAATATATTTTTACTTGAAGTTACAAATGTGTATGTATATACATATATATATATATATATATATATATATATTCATTTCTCATTTTTCTGGGGGGGGGGCATGGCCCCTTCTTGCCCCCTGGCTCCGCCCTTGATGGTACTCTTTTTGAACAATTTTCTTGAGTACGCCAATGTCTATGTCCTACCACCAAAATCAAAACTACGAAGCATGGATGAGAAACATGTGGATGAAGATGGACCCACATCATTATGCCTCCCTCCCCTTCCTATCTCCACCTGGTAATAGTAATGCTACAGACATGTATTTTTGCTGCAAATTGCAACAACCATGAACCATAAATGGTGTCTAAGCATTAAGAGCAGCCAAAGAGTTAGCTTAATTCTTTCGTTACCTTCTGCTACAAAAATAGACAAGAATTAAAGAAAAGACATAATCAATAAGTGTAATATAAGTCTTAAAAAAGAAAGTCAGCCGCCATCGATTTCATGGAGCCATTCATATATAATTATAAGTATTGAGCAATCCAATCAAAAGTGAACTTATATACAACAAAAGAGTTTATGGCACCAAAGCAAAAGGAATCACTTCAACTATGTCACCATGCTCTCTTTAATATTCCACATGCCATAACATTGTTTTTCTCATCTCCTAATATATATATATATATATATATATATATATATATATATATATATATATATATATATATATATATATATATATATATATATATATATATATATATATATATATATATATGTATAGGCCGTTCATTCATTGCCCGCGCGGGTAGCCTGGATTTTGCTACCTGGCAGCCAAAAAAGTAACTATTCTGGCCAGAAAAGTAACCCTGCTATCAAAAAAGTAACTATATTGATCAAAAAGTAACTATGCGACTAAAAAAGTAACTCTGTACAAAATATACAACAGATATATAAGTATCCGTGTTTTAAAATCTGCTGTTGCAAATGTAACTATCTATGCACGAAACTTAGCAGTTTGCAAGGTAAAGTAACCCTCTACATGTCAAAAGTAACCAACTTGAAAAAAAGTAACCGAAATGGTGGGCGGGTAGCTACCCGCACGGGCAATAAAGATGGGCCCATATATATATATATATATATATATATATATATATATATATATATATAAAATATATATATATATAATATATATATATATAATATATATATATATATATATGCTGTTCATTCATTGCCCGCACGGGTAGCCTGGATTTTGCTACCTGGCAGCCAAAAAAGTAACTATTCTGGCCAGAAAAGTAACCCTGCTATCAAAAAAGTAACTATATTGATCAAAAAGTAACTATGCGACTAAAAAAGTAACTCTGTACAAAATATACAGCAGATATATGTATCCGTGTTTTAAAATCTGTTGTTGCGAATGTAACTATCTATGCACGAAACTTCGCAGTTTGCAAGGTAAAGTAACCCTCTACATGTCAAAAGTAACCAACTTGAAAAAAAGTAACCGAAATGGTGGGCGGGTAATAAAGATGGGCCCATATATATATATATATATATATATATATATATATATATATATATATATATATATATATATATATATATATATATATATATATATATATATATATATATATATATATATATATATATATATATATATATATAGGCCGTTCATTCATTGCCAGCGCGGGTAGCCTGGATTTTGCTACCTGACAGCCAAAAAAGTAACTATTCTGGCCAGAAAAGTAACCCTGCTATCAAAAAAGTAACTATATTGATCAAAAAGTAACTATGCGACTAAAAAAGTAACTCTGTACAAAATATACAACAGATATATATGTATCCGTGTTTTAAAATCTGTTGTTGCAAATGTAACTATCTATGCACGAAACTTAGCAGTTTGCAAGGTAAAGTAACCCTCTACATGTCAAAAGTAACCAACTTGAAAAAAAGTAACCGAAATGGTGGGCGGGTAGCTACCAGCGCGGGCAATAAAGATGGGCCCATATATATATATATATATATATATATATATATATATATATATATATATATATATATATATATATATATATATATATATATATATATATATATATATATATATATATATATATATATATATATATATTGGAATCTGAGTTCAAATATGTTGTCTTGAACTTGCTGTCTCAGAGGTGTCCCTTTTTAATCTCTGTCAATTGTAGAACCCATGCATCATTTTTTCTAAAAAAGAGTAATTCAGGCTAACCCAAGTATGGGGCCCAAGATCTACAGATGTGGCATAGACAAGATGAAGACTATTGGTGTGCGAGAGCTAGAGTGAATGAGATGAAGGCTGGCGATAGAAACACCGCTTGTTTCCATCACAAAGCTTCCCACAGGAATAAGAGAAATCATATAAACCATCTGCTTGATAAGGAGGGCGTTGTGCGGTCAGAAGAGGAGGACATCCAAGCTATGGTGCTAAATTTCTTTGAGGATTTGTTTGCTACTAGCTCGCCGCATGACATGGAGGAGGCGGTTAGATGTTTAAAACAGAAGGTGGACTCTGCCATGAATGACTTTCTGGAGAGGGATATCACTGATGAGGAAGTTTAGGTGGCTTTAGCTGGAATGCATCCAAATAAAGCTCCGGGCCCGGATGGTTTGAAACCCCTATTTTATCAGAAGTACTGGACAATCGTGGGGAAGGATGTTGCTAGCTATATAAAGGGGTGGTGGAAAGGGCATGACGACATTGGAAAACTGAATTCCACCTTGGTGGTGTTGATCCCCAAGGTGGACACTCCAAATACCATTTCGGACTATAGACCTATTAGCCTATGTAATGCGGTTTATAAGATTGCTGCTAAAGTTTTGGCAAATATGCTCAAGCCTATGATGGATTCTCTGATTTCTGAAAACCAAAGTGCCTTTATTCCGGGAAGAATGATTACCGAAAATGCTCTGGTAGCTTTTGAAGTTTTCCACAGGATGAAGACGGAAGGAAAGAAAAAGAAGGGCAATATTGCTTTGAAACTTGACATGTCTAAAGCTTATGACAGAGTGGAGTGGTCTTTTCTAGACCTTATACAAGAAAAGTTGGGGTTCGGTGGGGTGTGGAGAAGAAAGGTTATGGAGTGTATCTCTTCTGTGCGTTCTTCTTTTTCCATCAACGGTTACCGGTCCAGGATGATACTACCATCCCAAGGCCTAAGGCAAGGTGACCCTCTCTCCCCCTATCTTTTTATGCTTTCTGCAGAAGCTTTCTCTACGTCCATTACTCTATCTATGAATGAAAATTATATCCGGGGTGTAAAGGTCAGTAGAAATGGACCCCCCATTTCTCACCTCTTCTTTGCAGATGATAGCATCCTTTTTGCAAGAGCAACTAAAGAGGAATGCCTGAAAATAGCTAATCTTATTAGCCAGTACGAACAGGCATCGGGTCAATGAATAAACTTATCCAAAACTGAAGTTGTTTTTGTAAGGACCCTGACCTGCGTTTAGGGCTTACCCTGTTTGCTTTGCTTAACCTTGGTGGTTTGATTCTTGCTAATCACCTTTAGTGGTGATTAGAGTTTGGTTGTGCTTTGTGGAGAGTTGAAGGTGCTACTTGCAAATAAACCAAGTTTAGGGTTTTGTGAGCAAGTTTGCCACCTTGAGAGGTGTTCTTCTCTCTCTTTGCTTCCTCTAGGGTTGAGAGGAAGGCTTGGGCTTGTTGTTTGAGTTCTTTGGGCCTTTGTTGAGCTTGTTTGGGCCTTGAGGTGCCTTGTTTGGGCTTGCTTGGGCCTTGTGTCAGCCAAGTGGAGCTTGTGTCGGCCTAGAGAGGAGGTGTGTCGCCCTAGTGCAAGCTTGGTGTGTCGCCCATGATGCTTGGGCCAACCTTGATCACGTTTGGAGGACACATGGTGCACATCTTGGACAAGTGTCTTATGGCTTGCAAGAGTGGTGGCTTGAGTTGGTGGAAAAGTGTCCCTTGGGTGGACGACAACTAGCATGGACCAACCTTGTTTTCTCCTCCCTTCTCTTCTATATAGGTGGTTCCTTCCTTAGCTTGAGGTCCCTTTAGTTCCTCTCCCTCTTGTGCATGACACACACTCTTTCCCTTGCTTGGTGGCCGACACACCCTTGAATAAGTAGCTTGGAGGTCGACACACCCTTGGAGAAGAAAGGTGGTGGCCGATACACCCCCTTGGAGGAGCTTTGGTGGTCGACATCCCTTGAAGCTTGGAGCTCTTCTTCTTCCTTACAGCTTAAGGCGGGTTGCATAACTTCTAACCCTAACTACTCTACTCTCTTTTCATATATGTTACCTTAATCTTGCCTATATGCACGTTTATAGTTAGCCTTTAGTTATCTTGCATGTTGGCCGATCCTTGAGATTTACGGTCTAGGGAGCAACACTCCTTTCTCCCCTTGGTCTAGATGAGTGAGCTTGGGTCCTAGTGCCATGAGAAACACCCCTCCTTCCTACTCGATTGAGGTGAGCTTATGACCTAGTGGCTCAAGAAAGACTCTCATCTCACCTTGGGCAAGATGGTGAGCTCGTTTAGATGGCTTTGATGAGATGTACCTTGGTCGAGATGTGCTTGGGGAGGTGCTGCCCGATAGCCCTTGCCCTAGTTTTCCCCTGCACGGCTTGAGTGAGCAATGCTTTCTCTTTTGTTCCTTGGGTGGGTGAGCATTCTGACTCTGCTCGCCCAGGAGGGCTGCTCGCCCAGTAGCTCTTCTTGCCCTGCATCTGTGTCGCCCAACACACCCAGCTCGCCCGATAACTTGCACGCTTGTTAACCCTACACGCTTGATAGCTCTTCTCACCCGACGTTCCTTTGCTCGCCCGACACCTGCTCACCCAGCACTTGTTGCTCACCCAGTATCCGTGTCGCCCGATATCCACCCTGCCTGCTCAGCTGAGACATGCTCACCCGACACCAGCCCGTGTCGCCCGACAGGCCTACTCGCCCGATACATACATGCTCTGCTCTGCTCGCTCAACTTCACCTTGCACGCTCAGCTTCACCGTGCACGCTCAGACAGTACCCTGTCTCGCCCGATGCACCTGCTCACCCGGACACTCTGCACGCCTGCTAGAGCTGCACGCCCGATAGGGGTTAGATGAGAATGGGTCCTGCCTGGGATGACCTTTAGTGAGGGTTTTTGGTACCTCTTGTGAGGGTATGGTCTGTCATGAAAAGGTGATATGTCAGCTATGCTTTTATGATGACTCACTGCTTAATAATGAGATTTATGTTCTTATGGCTAAGCACATGCGTATGTATGTAACTACTCTATCTCTTTAATGCCAAATGTGATCTTGAGCATGCATTAGGGTTGCTTGATAATGTGCTTACATGTGTAACCGTAGGATGAGGCATGGATATAATTCTTGTTGTCACTTTGTGCTGGCAATATACTTAACCCTAATTGTCACCTAATGTTGATAATATAAGTCTCTTGATTATTCACATGGATATTGAATGATGTTAATCATGCAAGTAAGGATTAGCCAAATGAAAGGTTATGAGAAATGGTTAATGTAAATACTGTGATGACAGGTGTATTATGAATGATCTTCCATACTGATGATGAAAGCCTTGAGGGGCTATGGCACTATGTGATGAGGGATTGAGATCCCATGATATGTGATGATCCTTGAGATGGATCTAGATGGTTGGCAAGAGGCCAAGTGATAACATGTGATGTTTGATCCTTGTGATGGATAAGTGTGATGTAAATAGTAGAAAATACATAATGTTGAGTTTATGTTGTTTACCTTCTGTTATATCTTGCATGTTATACAACTTGGTTGAATCTTGCAATCTATCTAAAAGATGCTAATTAATCACAGTGAAACCTATCATGTAGTTGCCCTGGCCATAGATCCATCATCAGTCAGGATAGGGTGATGGTGAAACGGGTTCTCCTGCGGGTCAACCCGGAGCGCATATTTTTGAATATGCGAGGTTTCTCCTATCCTCAAATAGAGAGGTGAAACGAGTGCAGCTATGGTTGTAGACTCGGATATGTGATGAGCATGGTGAGCATGGCCCATGGCTCCAAATATGTGATATGTTGAGCATGAATGTGTTCATGGCTCAGAGCACGTTGTTTAGACACGTGGCTCAGTTTTACTAGCGTCGTGACCTGTACCGAGGTAGGCTAGGCAGAGGGTAGCCTGAGGAGCTGACCCTGTGGCTATGACCACTTCAGCATGAGACTGCGGTCCTGCTTATGTTATACTCATGTACTGACCATGAGGCGGAGAAGGTCGTGGAGTCCGGCTCTTCCATTGACCTTGTATGGCACCGGCTATGGGCTTCGCAGCCGAAGGTTGGATTTGAACGGTACAGTTCATTTCATCAGGGCATAATAAAACGTAATCCAGCCGTTTAGTATATATTGCTTAAGACAAACACGAAACATTGGTTGAGGCCTTATTTGTGTAGTTAACCTTAATTATTTTGCAGTTGCTTGCGCATTCTCTCATATGTAGTGAGTTTCATATATTTTATCTTGTCAATCATGTTCCAATGAGAGATATGTTGGTTATATGCCTCTTTGGTACAGCAAGTAAGATTGGCGGTAAAGATAACTTTGCTTTTCATAATATGCTTCTGTTATATTCCTTATCAGTAATCTTCTTTTATAAGCTCTATCTTATCTGAGGTTTTGTAGTTTTGGCGGGGAGTTATGCCTCCCACTGGGACAATGTTCAATTGTCTCACTCCGCTGGTTTACACCCTTTTTAGGTGGTCGAGCTTATCGTGGTGGTGGTCGTGGAGTTGCGGCCGAGCAGCAAGAAGATCAGTAGAAGGCAAGCTTTGGAGATGTTGCTGTTTTGGATGTTTTGGTGTAGAGTCTAGAGTCATCCTTGTACTCTCAGGTCCTTGGTGGTGTTTTGACGTTTTTTTACGATGTACGACTGATGTTGTTTGTATATCCTGCTGCTGGCCGGATGTGGACCTTTATGTATATAACAGGAGATAAACTCATGTTACGACAGGACAGCTGTTGCTCTAAGCTGTGGACATCTATCCAGGCTTGTATGGATATGTATATAACATGTTTTCTTGCAGGATATGGACTGGAATGTAATATGTTTCTCAGTATATCAGTTTTCCGCAATCGGTTTTAATTAACCCGTGTTTTTTGATAAGATGTGGTTATGGTGATTTCCGCACGTTTTCACGTAACACCTCGTTATCTGTGTGATAATGGGATGTGTTGCCACATTTTTAGCAAAGGGGTGCCTTTCCATAGGAAAGGTGAGCTACGTGATCTTCTTAAAGTGAAGGAGGTAGAGCGGCATGTGAAGTACTTGGGGCTCCCAGCAGCAGTGGGGAGGTCGAAGAAACAAGTTTTCAGCTACATCAAAGAGAGAGTTTGGAAAAAGCTTCAAGGTTGGAAAGAAAAGTTATTGTCTAAGCGGGGAAAAGAGGTGCTAATTAAGCCAGTGGTGCAAGCCATCCCTATGTACGTCATGAACATCTTCCTTCTGCCAGTGGGTCTGATTGATGAGCTTCACAGTTGTATAGGGCGATTTTTGTGGGGAGCAAAGAATACTGAGCAAAAAATGTCATGGTTGAGTTGGGCCGCAATGTGTAAACCAAAAAGAGCTGGAGGTCTGGGCTTTAGAGATCTACACGCTTTCAACCAGGCGATGCTAGCCAAACAAGCGTGGAGGTTGTTAACAAAGACGAATACTCTAGCCCACAAAGTTCTCAACATGCTATTTCCAAAGGTCTTCACTACTCGATGCCCATAGAGGACACAACCCGAGCTTTACATGGCGGAGTATTTGGGGAGACAAATCAGTGCTAGTTGAAGGCACAAGCTGGCGTGTGGGTAATGGGAGAAACATTCGCATCTGGACAGACAGATGGATAAAGGGACATCAAAAATGTTTTCAGGAATCACATCCTTCACTACCCAGAGATAAAGAATTTGTACACGAGCTCATAGATATGGAAACTGGAAAATGGGATTCCCAGACCATAGAAGAGATATTCCCTGCAGACATCCAAGTTGGTATCCTCACAACGCCTATTAGCTATCGTCTCCCTGAAGATGTTCTGATGTGGTGGCCGGGCACAAAAGGCTGCTTTTCAGTAAAGTCAGCCTATTGGTTGTGTGTCCTGGGAAAGGAGGAATTTATCAGATCGCGAATAGGGGACATAGATGAAGTCTGGAGGACTGTGTGGAGAGCTCATCTACCTCCAAAAGTTTCGCATTTCCTATGGCGAGCTTGCACGGGGGGCTGGCGACAAAGGGCAGACTATGGGATAGACACTGCATTGCTGACGGTAGTTGCTCGAGGTGTAAAGAGGTAAAGGAAACCATTACTCATGCCATCTTTGAGTGCCCGGTGGTTGATGCAATATGGCAGCGAGAACTAGGCCCTATTTGTTTACAGGAGATAAGAGGAAAACAGCCTGCGGAAGCTTTGCTTCACCTGTAGACCAGCCTTAACCATCCTTCTTATATGACAGTTGTTGGCTTGATGTGGGTGATGTGGACCTACAGAAACAAGTCCATCTTCAGCAATATGGGGGTAAATGTGCACTCGATCATCCGGCAAGCTCTCAGCTTCACGGACGACTTCAGCAGGTCCAATGGGGGGGGCACGGGACAGAGAACCTGGAACCATTATCACGGCTGCACCAACATGGTCACGGCTGCCCCAAGGCAAACTCAAGATCAACTGTGACGCGGATATGGGACAGAACGGCTGGTCTGGGATGGGGGGAGCTTTTCAAGACGTCGACGGGAGGCTCATGGTAGTGGTAGCTGAACAAGGTGCTAATCCGGGGGATGTGCAGATCGCTGAGGCGCAGGCAGTGCTAGCAGCACTTAAGAAAGCAGCAGCTTGGGGCTTTACTTCAGTGATCGTGGAGTCTGATTCGAAA
Source organism: Alisma plantago-aquatica (assembly GCA_963693085.1). Classification (NCBI taxonomy): domain Eukaryota; kingdom Viridiplantae; phylum Streptophyta; class Magnoliopsida; order Alismatales; family Alismataceae; genus Alisma; species Alisma plantago-aquatica. Next base: position 470,257,922 of record OY856410.1, read on the forward strand.
GTTGTGGTTGATTCCTTACTCACTCCGCACGAGAGAAGAGACCATCTGGGTCTTATTATTATCGACATTAAGTCTGGAGTTAGCTCTTTTATTTTCTGCTCCTTTTCCTTTGTTAAGAGGGATTGTAACAGGTTGGCACATGAGGTGGCTAAAAGTGCCTTACATGGTACGATTAGTTCAACCAGGGAGCCAACTTCTTTCCCAAACTTGTTGTGGAAGTTTGCTCGTTCTGATTTGGAGTAAATAAAATGGTTCCACCTTAAAAAAAAGTATGGCACATCTTCTTGTATATGTTGAAATTTATTGGTATCCATTTATGGTGGAAGTTCTATACAGTTCCCAACCTAAAATGCAGGAGCAAGGCACATACAAAGCATACAGATTTATTGTTCCTATATGGAGCCTTGTTGAGGATACAAGGTAACTTCAATGAGTACCTTTAAGTGCAAATGAGCTCTAAAAATATCTCTATGTTGGGAACAATTAAACTGCAATATTTATACATTTGGGACTTTGTATAAATTGAATATAGTAGATATGGAATGCAGAAGTTCGCTCACCATGTCTTTAGATAGAGGTACTTCAAACGGGAAACACACATTAATATGATCTACGAAACTTGTTGGAGTTGTAAACCATGACAAGGCAGAAGTGATGTAGATTGTGTCTATCATCTGGTCCTTTCCTGAACCAGCAACGTCCGGTGGGAAAGTAATTGGAAAGAGAAAATCGGGAAAGTCATTTGCTTTGATCATGATTTCCTTGAACGTGAAGTGCCATCTTTGGGAACCCTCCGATGCCGGTGTACATCCCACTGCATGTAGTTGCAGTGGGAAACTTCTCATGACGAAGAGTTCCTAGATATTTTGCTTCTTCAACTGTGATATTGTATATCTGTAGTTGGTTGTCCAGCATGGCACCCCCGTATTCTACCCTCCCTCAAGGCAGAAAAGCACCCATCAAAGATAGCGCTTGCTGGTAACCACCACCCTTTCTAGGCCTAGGAAAGTACGCCCTCCCATATGAAATCACAAATTGGCAACTACGTGAGGATGAGCACGCAAACATTTTCTGATGTCGATTCAAAGGTGGACGGCGGCGTGTTCTAATTTTCTTGCGCCTTCGGCCTCGAACAACTTTCAACTCTATTAGAAAGCTAGGTCTTTTAGCCTGGTCGTCGTCCCTAAAGCTATGTTTGGTATGCGGTGAATGGAGGGGAGGGGATGGAGGGAGGGGAAGGGAAGGGAAGGGGACACTTATTTACTTATTTTAGTCTGTTAGGTTAGCATGGGGAGGGGAAGGGAGAGAACATAAAAAATATGATATTTTTTAACAAGTCATATTATTCCAAAAATTTACATACACCACACACATATTAGTACCAAAAAAATCAAGATAAATTAAACTCACATGTCTTGTGATCAAAATAAAGTTATTCATATATTTATTTTATTAACGAAGAAGATATATTTCTTATCTCTAATGTGGTGTAAAATATTGTTGATTCAAACAGGTGGTTATACATGTATTTTCCTTCATTTATTTATATTCCCTCCATAACTTGAGAGTTCCCTCCACTTTCCTCCACAATTCCCTCCTTTTTTCTATTTTTCCTTACGTTATTGTGTTAACAATATTTATCTCAAACTTTCAGTATTCTCTACATTAATTCTAGATTTCTTTTATTTTTAGTTTTTCCCTCTATTTTTTCCCTCCAACTCCAACCCTAACATTTGTATTCTCTCAAAGTGAGGTGAGAGACTACATGCACTTTTTTCTCATTAGTTGTAAACTATACAAGGATTTTCTTCCATATTATTTATATTTTTCCTCCACATTCTATATTTCCCTCCAAACTTTATAATGATTTTTTCTCGTCAAGTCTTTCACCTTCCCCTTGTCTTCACTCCGATTTGGTGGCGAGAAAAGTAGTTGAAAATAAACTTGATCATTTTCCCTTCATTCTCTTCCCTTCCCCTTCACCATGTGCAACCAAACAGCTTAAGCTCTTTCCCCTCCCCTCCATTCACTACATACCAAACAGGCCATAAATGCCTATTATTAGTCATCTACGACTATAACCTTATGGCCGCTGAGAGTTTGATGATTTAAAGAAATCGATTGGCAAACAAGAGTCCAACACGTCGTTTATGTAACATGGAGGACGGAACCAGTTGTTTCAGCTAGAGTCCAACATTTGTAGGTAAAAGTGAACGATGGAAACGAGTTATGACGTTTAGATTGATAGAATAGCATATATATATACATATATATATATATATAGAGAGAGAGAGAGAGTCAGGCTAGTGTACACTCGAGTGTACCGGAGGCACCGTACACCTCAGTCATTTTTGAAGATGTAGTAAATTTTTGAAAAATCTAAACCATTGATCTTCTTAATTATCATAAGAACATACTATATAATAAATTTTAGCTCATTTGGACACTTATAGGTCGTGCATCTAAAGGAGGCAAAAATCATGTATTTCAAATTAGTTTTGTACGTCGATTTTGTTGTCCTTGGATGAGTGACTTACACTCATCCAAATGATTTCAAATTTTGTATGTGACCTATTATTATTGTAACCATGAAGATCAATGGATTAGATTTTGAAAAAACATGGTCTAGATAGACAAACACCATTGGGGTGTACGGCGTGATCTGTACACTCGAGTGTATTCTAGCCTGACTCTCTCTCTCTCTCTCTCTCTCTCTATATATATATATATATATATATATATATATATATATATATATATATATATATAGAGAGAGAGAGAGAGAGAGAAAGAGAGTTGAGCTACAATACACTCGAGTGCATAGGGGCTCTTGTATACCTCAGTTTTTAGGCATGGGATCAAGATCTAAAGGCAACTTCAAAAGAATCGGGCTTATGCCAAGACTAACGGCGTAAACGTTGACATGTCTTCTTATTTTCTTTGCATGTCTCCTCTCTCTTCCGTTCATTCTCCCCAATTTCCTTCGCCCTTCTCCTCTCTCTTCATTTCTTCATTCTTCTGATCATCTCTCCGCTCCTTCCTCTCCACTTCTCCTTCCTCTCTGCTTCTTCCTTTTCCTTCGCTTCTTCATTTTCCTTCCTATCTGCTACCTCCTAGACGCAGATGCCAGTAGCCACTTGCCACCAGTAGGTCTCTGCTGGAGACCCACAACCGCACAGACCCGCAACAGTCGGAGACTTACAACCTAGACGCAGATGAACACTAGCAGCCGCACGCCGCACACCGGTTGCCGCACAGCTGTAGGAGATGACCCGAAGACTGCAAAACAGCAGTAGAAGCAAGACAGTATCTTCGCCCAGCCTTAGCCCAGCCCTAGACGCCATCATTGTTGAGGCATAGACGCAGACCCAACCATCATCATGCACCTAGACGCCAACACCAATGCCTACCCGTTCTTCTGTCCCCCTTTCTAACGATCTCACAACTATGTCTTCACAGAGAAGTAGTTACACCTCCACCAGCCAATATGGTCTTACGGAGGCACAGGGAATGATACATTGTGATTATGGTGAGCAGGTTAAAATTCGAACAGCTAAGACTGAGAAGAATTTGGGAGGAAATTCTTTGATTGTCCGAAATTCAATAAGCGGGGTTTCCCACATTGTGATTTTTTTCAGTGGGTGGATGCAACAGCCAAAGTTGAAGATTTGATAGAAAAAATTGTACAACTTGAAGAACAATTGGACAAGAGCAAGAACAAAGAATTCAGGGCAACTCAGAAATATCATTGTTGCTTGATTTTATTGGTGGTGTGTTGTATTCTATTTGTAACATCCCTAACCTGGGTTATACTCTAACCCTAGGTGTTTTGATTAAGAAAGGTGATTAAATGCTTAATCTCATCTTGTGAAAAGTAATTAGGCCTCAAGAGGAACCTATGTTGCAATTCTAGTCCTTTTTGAACATTGTTGAAATCAATGTTTTGTTTGTTTTGGACTAATGTGCAAATTACCCAAGTTGAGGGGTTTAAGTGCAAATTGTGCATGATAATATGTTACTCATGTGTTGAAGCATCATGAGAGTGAAGATGATGCTGAGGTATGGCTTATGGAAGCCTGAATACCAAGAAAGAGCTGATAAAGCAATGTTTGTGCATTAAAACCTAGTTTTGGTGTAAAGTGCAATTTACCCAAAACCTAGGGTTCAATATGCAAATTACGACTTCAATAAGGTCCTTAATGCTTCTTGGAATCATGTAGAGCAAAGAAAATGAGAGGGGCGCCTCATTTGAATTAAGTTGGAGGAGAGAGAATCTTGATATTCAAATAATCAAGATTTAATCCTAATTGAAACCCTAATTTGATTTAGGGCAAAAATAAATATATTAATTAAAGGGCCTTCAACCAAAATTATAATGGTTGGATTCAGATATGTGTGTGTGACGTCCTTGATCTTTGCAAGGACCACACAAATATCCAAGGGAGTGGATAACTCACACACAATTTTATAAGAAAAAGTAATATCCACTCACATATGGATATTAATATAATATGATTTAAGGTGCTTGATTTGCTTTTCTTTAAATCATGGATGATTGAGAGGGATAAAAGTCAAACAAGATAGCCTCGTCCCTAAGGAAGATAAGGGGGAAGAGGCGGCCACATTTTTGGGATTAAATGAATTTTTATAAGGCACTTTTTCTCTCCTTGAATTTCTTATAAAAAGACCCTTTACAAGCCAAATGAAAGGCTTTTTCGTTTGCACTTCTTCTCCTTGTTTGGAAACCAACCAAGGGAGCTAGGGAGGACCTGGAGGACTACCACCAACCTGTTGGTAAGGTTCTTGATCCATTTCACCTTGATTCCATGGTGAAAATCGAAAATAAATTATGGATTTCTTCTTATTTCGATCTCCTCTTCAACCCTAGCCAATCTTTTCAACCTAAAGCTTGAGGACGAGCTTAGGGGGAGTTGCAAAAGCTTCATACACCATTGTTGGCGTGAGTTTGTAGGTTTGGAGCTCAATTGGAGGCGGGTTTTATAACTTGAACCCTTGATTTTGTTATTGCATTCAATTCCATATCAAATAATGATCTTTTCTACATTTACAATAATCGATTTGGTTGATGAATACAATCACCATGGAAACCACAACAGGTTTCGTGATTTCAGAGTTTGAAGATGATAATCATACACCTCTCTAAATATCCAAAGCAAACAATCTTGTTTGGGTTGCTCAAACGGTTTCCCAAACCGTTTGGGAGCAAACGGTTTCAAACCGCTTAGAAGCAAACGGTTCACCAAACCGCATGAGACCAAATGGTTTCAAAACCATTTGGGGGAGTTGACCAAGGGTTGACCGTTTGAGAATCCTGTTCCTAATTATGTTGGTTGATAACCCACCAAATTTGATGGATTAATTCCTAAGGAATCATGAGTTGAAGGCTAATCAATTAGGCAAACCCTAATTAGATTAAGTGCTGATTTTCAACTTGATTGATTTGAATTTTTGGGTTAATTAGCCCAAACGGTGAAACCGTTTGGGAATCACCCAAACGGTCTCACGACCGTTTGGAGGTCAACTAAGACCGTTTGGAGGTCTAGGGTTGAGTATGGTTAAGTATTTGAAGATCCAAACATATGGTATAAACCCTAATCGGCTAAGTGCTGATTTTGCAATTGAATGAGTTGATGCTTTGGGTTGATTGACCCAAACGGTTTCAAAACCATTTGGGGATCACCCAAACGGTCTCAAGACCGTTTGGAGATCACCCAAGACCGTTTGGAGGTCTAGGGTTAAGCATGGTTGACCAATTGAAGGTCTAAAGGTACCAAAGCACTTTGCAATTAAGTGCTGATTTGATGATCAACTCGATAGCTCAAACCCTAATGATTTTTCACTAGAATCCAAGGGTTGGATGAGCCAAACGGTCTCAAGACCGTTTGGAGCTCATCCAAATGGTCTCAAGACCATTTGGAGGTCACCCAAGACCGTTTGGAGGTCTAGGGATGAGTATGGTTAAGCAATTGATGATCTAATGATACTAAGTTAAAGTGTAATCAATTGTTGATTTGGTGATCAATCCAATGATCCAAACCCTAATTGGTTGACTTGGATTTTGATGATGTGATGGGAAAACGGTCCCAAGACCGTTTGGTGGTCATCCAAACGACCTCAAGACCGTTTGGGGTCAGGTTATGTTCAATTTGGATGATGGTTCAATGGTTCAAAGTAACTAATCTTGCATTGATTAGTGTTGAAGGATCATCAATTCCAAACCCTAATTCAATTGATTCAAACCCTAATTGAGGACTAATTGAGGGTCAATTGAGGGTCAAATCAGTTGAAGGTTGACCTATTTAACTCAATTTAAGTATGAGGATAGGTCTAATTGATGATTGGTTCCATGAATTCAATGATTGAAGGAATCAATATTGAGAACCCTAAACCGATTGGTGTAGTTGAGACTATCTTTGGTCCATGTGGTTTTGAGGAAGTTTTGGACCAAACGATCTCAATACCGTTTGAGTCCAAACGGTCTCAAGACCATTTGGGACCAAATGATCCCAAACCGTTTGTGCCCATGCGGTTTCAAAAGTCAAACTTGGGCAAACGGTCTTCACCTACTTGCTTGGGCAAACGGTCTCAAGCACCACCTTTACCAAACGGTTTCAAACCGTTTGAACCATGAAGGACCAAGACAGTTTGGGGCTCAAGTAGTCAAAGTTGATTTAGGACTCAATTGGTTAATCCACTTAGACACTTGTTGTAATTTAGGACTCAATTGATCAATTCAATTGGATACCTTATGTAATGGAGGTCCAAGGTGATTGAATCTCTTGAGAATAGAGATGATGAATGATTCATTGATCCAATGATGATTAGTAATGATGATCATTGAAGGTACAAAGGTTGAAACCCTAATAGTACCTAAGTGATTAGTGCCAATTAAGGGATGAACCCTAATTGCCTATAGGATCAATGACTTGGTACACTATGTCATTCATAGTTGTATGTACTTGATTGAAGGGATGATATGACCTTATCAAGTTGAGATGATGTTAGCGAAAATTCATAACATGAATATAATTCATGTGGTGATTAAGGGTATGATCCTTAACTAGAGAGATCATGAAACCCTAATCATGAATACATACCCTAATTGACAGGGTTATTGAATTTTTACCCTAATTGAGGGCAATTCTAAATGTAACCCTAATCCAGGGTGAGGATATAACCCTAATCTAGGGTAGTGATGTGTGAAACTCCAATTTAGGGAAATAAGATGTAAAACCCTAATTGGGATGAATAGTGAATCTCTAATTATGAATAATTGAATGAAATCCTAATGGAGATGGATTGTAGACCCAAATTGTGGGTGACTATAGTGGAAATCTTAATTAAGGATGATTCCATGTGAAATCCTATTCTAGGGTTATGTTATATAAAACCCTAAGTTAGAATGGGGTATATGGAACATTGATGTAGTGATGTGATATGAGAATCAAACTTAAGGTGATGTCATGTAATGACATGTAAAACCCTAGTTGAGGGTGAATCCATGAGAAACCCTAGTTGAGGGTGATTCCATGTGAAACCCTCATTGAGGGTGAATTCATGAGAAACCCTAATAGAGGGTGAATCCATGTGAAACCCTAGTTGAGGATGATTCTATGAGAAACCCTGACTAAGAACTAACATCACATAATGTTCTGATGTTATGTTGTGATGAGAGGCCCTAAGAAGGGTGAAGGAATATGAGACTCTAATGTAAGTCATTATACATAAAGCCCTAATCCTGGGCAATATGACAATGGATCATAATTCTAATTTTAAATAAGAATGCAAGGAAATTCTAATGATGAGATAAAAGAAATGACCTTAAAAAGGTGAAACATTTCATGTGGTTGATTATATGTAACCTAATTGTAAACAATGTCTTAGCATTATACAAGTCCATATCATTAAAGATAGATGGAAAATTCTAATGTGTGGCCTATGTATTATATGGTAAAGGTGAGAGTTTAGTAATGGAATGTATTAAGAGGGAAATACCTTAATACAAGATAAGTTGGTTAACTCAAGAGAGTTTGAAATGATGAGAAAGTGATACATCAAGATATGATAGTTATCACATTCAACACCTTAGGGTTTATATACCTCGATACACTCCAAATTCAATTTATTTGGGTAAGAAACATATGAAGTGTGTTATGCAACTATTACAATGAAATTTAATGAGTTGTTGCACCTTGATGAGTGTTAATTAATGTACCTTGAGAATGGGGTTAATCCCAAATGATGTGTATGATATAATCATACCATGATGAGGATGAGAAATGAACTCATACCTTGAATTGATGATCATTAATGCTATATGATGAAATTAATGTTCTTGAATAATTAAATATGATACCTTTGAATGCCCCAGAGGTATGGATTAATGAATTAAGGGTTGGATAGATTATATAATCATGAAACACTAATTAATGAGAAAAGGGGAACCCTAACCCTGACTTGGGTAAAGGGAATGATAAGCCCTGTTTGATAGTAAACCCTAATTCCTGGAAAAGGAATAATGGTGTTACTATTGTATCACATGATGTGATGAATATCTTGTATGACTGTTATCATGCCTAATAACCATGCAGGTATGATGAGATAATGAACATAGCTAGAATTGAGCTACGACATTTATATAATAAATGTTGATTGGCATTATGAGCCTTAATGTTGTTGTTGCTTAGTAAAAGTAACAATGTGTAAGGATTCTATGAGTCATATGAGCAAGTTGTTTCCTAGAAAGAGGTGACAAGATATTTCATGGCCTTGTGAGCCAGGTGTGATGCTTGTGTAACAAGTATCATGAATGCCTTGGTCAGATGACCTGAAGGTGATAGTTACCTGAAAAAGGTGTAATAATGCTCAATGATGAGTTAAGGGTTTGAATACCCAGAACCATATGATTATGGTGATGAGAATGTGAAGGGATGATAATTCCCAGTTTTGAAATGAGGGACTGAGTTCCCAAGGTCTTTGAAAGACTGATAAATATCTGATGAAAGCAGTACATGTCTCTTTATAGCATTGTGGTAATAAGTTATGTTTGAGAACTTGAATGATGCTAAAAGAATATGCTAATGTACTTAATTTAATCAAGTGAAATCATATCATGTAGAGCCCTGACCATAGATCCATCATCGTCAGCAAATTGGTGATGGTGAAACGGGTGCTCCGTGGCAAAACCCGGAGGGCATACTTTTGAGTATGTGGGGGTTATGGGTGCGAATATTCTTACGCCCTAATGGAGGAATTGATGTGAGATAAACATGAAATCTCTCAATCCTTCATTATATGTATCGGGATGGATGTATCACGAATCTCCTGATGATTGGGTTAGATGTCGTACACATCTACCAATAATGTTAATGTCGGATCGGTGGAGATAAACACAAAATCTCACGATCACGAAGAGAGTGCAGCATGCCACTGTAACTCTGATAGCGAAGTTGCCAGTATACTCTGGAAAGCTATATTTAGCAGAGACACAAGATGTCCTACATGTGATCTTGTGCTGACTGAGATGTGGGAGGTCATGGGAATCTGGCTCTTCCATTGACCTTGTATGGTACCGATTTTGACTTCGCAGTGGTCGGTTGGAGCATGAGCGGTATCTATCATCTCCTCAGGGCATAAGTGTGTTTGTAAAATGAAATCAGCCGTATAGCATGTTTTCTTAAGGATTGAATACGGAAATTCATTGGCTGATGTTACATTTATGTTATAAATCTATAGTTCATTGATGTTGTTCATATCTGTTGTATTCATTACAAGTAGTTGGATGAACTATGAGTCTACCATAAGTAGATGCAACGTTATCCTTGAAAAAGGAGATTACTTCACTTTGTTCATACAAGTGATTTACCTGCTATTAATTATATATATATATATATAAATCCTTCTTCTTAGTTTATTTTAATAAACTGTTATGACAATGTTTTGGCGGAGAGTTATATCTCCCGCTGGGGAAATTTACAATTGTCTCACCCCCGTGGGATCCAACTTTTTAGGTGGACGCGGACAAAGAAGCAAAATCTCATTATAGGGAATAGACAGCAGTAGTGACAATAAGGACAGCAGTAATATCTCAGGTGGAGATACTGCCTGTCAAGTTATATAGTTAGAAAGTCTTATGTGTCGTCTCTGTACTCTCAGGTCCTCGGAGTTTTTAGTCAGTGTTTTATGAATCAATCTGAGGTTTTGGCTGGATGCCTCGAGATTCGTATACTACCTGTATATAATGTTTATAAGACAGTTGATGATGTAATCTCTGAAAAGAGATGGTACAGGTTATGTACATTTGAACCAGAATGTAAATGTTATGCAATGGTTCTTGTTGGAAAAGATTTCCTATGTGAGGATCTCTTTGCAAAAAGTTTTAATTTTCAGTGATCTGCTGCAAATAATTCGCTTCCGCATTAGTTAATCATGTTTTCGTGAGACGGTCGCTACATTAACTCTCTGCCAAAACATTGTTATAGCAATTTATTAAAAGAAACTAAGCAGAAGGATTTATATATATATAATTCATAGCAGGTAGTTCACTTGTATGAACAAAGTGAAGTAATCTCCTTTTTCAAGGATAACATTGCATCTACTCATGGTAGACTCATAGTTCATCCATCTACTTGTAATGAATACAATAGATATGAACAACATCAATGAACTACAGATATATAATAGAAATGTAACATCAGCCAATGAATTTCCGTATTCAATCCTTAAGCAAACATGCTATACGACTGATTTCATTTTACAAACACACTTATGCTCTGAGGAGATGAGATATACCGCTCATGCTCCAACCGACCACTGTGAAGTCGAAATCGGTACCATACAAGGTCAATGGAAGAGTCGGATTCCCATGACCTCCCACATCTCGGTCAGCACGAGATCACATGTAGGACATCTTGTGTCTCTGCAAAATATAGATTTCAAGAGTATACTGGCAACTTCTCTATCAGAGTTATAGTGGCATGCTGCACTCTCTTCGCGATCGTGAGATTTCATGTTTATCTCCACCGATCTGGCATTAACATTATTGGGAGATGTGTACGACATCTAACCCAATCATCGGGAGATTCGTGATACATCCATCCCGGTACATATAATGAAGGATTGTGAGATTTCATGTTTATCTCACATCAATTCCTCCATTAGGGTGTAAGGGTATTCGAGCCCATAACCCCCACATACTCAAAAGTATGCCCTCCGGGTTTTGCCGCGGAGCACCCGTTTCACCATCACCAATTTGTTGACGATGATGGATCTATGGTCATGGCTCTACATGATATGATTTCACTTGATTAAATTAAGTACATTAGCATATTCTTTTAACATCAGTCAAGTTCTCAAACATAACTTATTACCACAATGCTATAAAGAGACATGTACTACTTTCATCAGATATTTATCAGTCTTTCAAAGACCTTGGGAACTCAGTCCCTCATTTCAAAACTGGGAATTCTCATCCCTTCACATTCTCATCACCATAATCATATGGTTCTGGGTATTCAAACCCTTAACTCATCATTGAGCATTATTACACCTTTTTCAGGTAACTATCACCTTCAGGTCATCTGACCAAGGCATTCATGATACTTGTTACACAAGCATCACACCTGGCTCACAAGGCCATGAAATATCTTGTTACCTCTTTCTAGGCAACAACTTTCTCATATGACTCATAGAATCCTTACACATTGTTACTTTTACTAAGCAACAACAACATTAAGGCTCATAATGCCAATCAACATTTATTATATAAATGTCGTAGCTCAAATCTAGCTATGTTCATTATCTCATCATACCTGCATGGTTATTAGGCATGATAACAGTCATACAAGATATTCATCACATCATGTGATACAATCGTAACACCATTATTCCTTTTCCAGGAATTAGGGTTTACTATCAAACATGGCTTATCATTCCCTTTACCCAAGTCATGGTTAGGGTTCCCCTTTTCTCATTAATTAGTGTTTCATGATTATATAATCTATCCAACCCTTAATTCATTAATCCATACCTCTGGGGCATTCAAAGGTATCATATTTAATTATTCAAGAACATTACTTTCATCATATAGCATTAATGATCATCAATTCAAGGTATGAGTTCATTTCTCATCCTCATCATGGTACGATTATATCATACACATCATTTGGGCTTAACCCCATTCTCAAGGTACATTAATTAACACTCATCAAGGTGCAACAACTCATTACATTTCATTGTAATAGTTGCATAACACACTTCATATGTTTCTTACCCAAATATATTGGATTTGGAGTGTATCCAGGTATATAAACCCTGAAGTGTTGAATGTGATAACTATCATATCTTGATGTATCACTTTCTCATCATTTCAGACTCTCTTGAGTTAACCAACTTATCTTGTATTAAGGTATTTCCCTCTTAATACATTCCATTACTAAACTCTCACCTTTAGCATATAATACATAGGCCACACATTAGAATTGTCCATCTGTCTTTAATGATATGGACTTGTCTAATGTTAAAGACATTGTTTACAATTGGTTACATATAATCAACCACATGAAATGTTTCAACTTTATAAGGTCATTTCTTTTATCTCATCATTAGGATATGCTTGCATTCTTATTTAAAATTAGAATTATGATCCATTGTCATATTGCCCAGGATTAGGGCTTTATGTATAATGACTTACATTAGAGTCTCATATTCCTTCACCCTTCTTAGGGCCTCTCATCACAACATAACATCATAACATTATGTGATGTTAGTTCTTAGTCAGGGTTTCTCATTGAATCACCCTCAACTAGGTTTTCACATGGATTCACCCTCAATTAGGGTTTCTCATGGATTCACCCTCAATTAGGATTTCACATGGAATCACCCTCAACTAGGGTTTCTCATGGATTCACCCTCGACTAGGGTTTTACATGTCATTACATGACATCGCCTTAAGTTTGATTCTCATATCACATCACCACATCAATATTCCATACACCTCATTCTAACTTATGGTTTCTCATAACATAACCCTAGAATAGGATTTCACATGGAATCATCCTTAATTAAGATTTCCACTATAGTCACCCACAATTTGGGTCTACAATCCATCTCCATTAGGATTTCATTCAATTATTCATAATTAGAGATTCACTATTCATCCCAATTAGGGGTTTACATCTTATTTCCCTAAATTGGAGTTTCACACATCACTACCCTAGATTAGGGTTATATCCTCACCCTAGATTAGGGTTACATTTAGAATTGACCTCAATTAGGGTTAGAATTCAATAACCCCATCAATTACGGTATATATTCATGATTAGGGTTTCATGATCTCTCTACTTAAGGACCATACCCTTAATCACCACATGAATCATATTCATGTTATGAATTCATACTAACATCATCTCAACTTGATACGGTCATATCATCCCTTCAATCAAGTACATACAACTATGAATGACATAGTGTACCAAGTCATTGATCCTATAGGAAATTAAGGTTCATCCCTTAATTGGCACTAATCACTTAGGTACTATTAGGGTTTCAACCTTTGTACCTTCAATGATCATCATTGGATCAATGAATCATTCATCATCTCTATTCTCAAGAGATTCAATCACCTGGACCTCCATTACATAAGGTATCCAATTGAATTGATCAATTGAGTCCTCAATTACAACAAGTGTCTAACTGGATTAACCAATTGAGTCCTCAATCAACTTTGACTACTTGAGCCCCAAACGGTCTTGGTCCTTCATGGTTCAAACGGTTTGAAACCATTTGGTAAAGGTGGTGCTTGCGACCATTTTCCCAAGCAAGTAGGTGAAGACCATTTGCCCATGTTTGACTTTTGAAACCGCATGGGCACAAACGGTTTGGGATCGTTTGGTCCCAAACGGTCTTGAGATCATTTGGTCCAAACCTTCCTCAAAACCACATGGACCAAAGATGGTCTCAACTACACCAATCGGTTTAGGGTTCTCAATATTGATTCCTTCAATCATTGAATTCATGGAACCAATCATCAATTGGACCTATCCTCATACTTCAATTGAGTTAAATAGGTCAACCTTGAACTGATTTGACCCTCAATTTACCCTCAATTAGTCCTCAATTAGGGTTTGAATCAATTGAATTAGGGTTTGGAATCGATGATCCTTCAACACTAATCAATGCAGGATTAGTTACTTTGAAACCATTAAACCATCATCCAAATTGAACATAACCTGACCCCAAACGGTATTGAGGTCATTTGGATGACCACCAAACGGTCTTGGGACCATTTGCCCATCACATCATCAAAATCCAAGTCAACCAATTAGGGTTTGGATCATTGGACTGATCACCAAATCAGCAATTGATTACACTTTAACTTAGTTTCATTGGATCATCAATTGCTTAACAATACTCACCCCTAGACCTCCAAACGATCTTGAGACCATTTGGATGAGCTCCAAATGGTCTTGATACCGTTTGTCTCATCCAACCCTGGGATTCTAGTGAAAAATCATTAGGGTTTGAGCTATTGAGTTGATCATCAAATCAGCACTTAATTACAAAGTGATTTGGTACCTTTAGACTTTCAATTGGTCAACCATGCTTAACCCTAGACCTCCAAACGGTCTTGGGTGATCCCCAAACGGTATTGAGACCGTTTGGGTGATCCCCAAATGGTTTTGAAACCGTTTGGGTCAATCAACCCAAAGCATCAACTCATTCAATTGCAAAATCAGCACTTAGCATATTAGGGTTTATACCATATGTTTGGATCTTCAAATACTTAACCATACTCAACCCTAGACCTCCAAACGGTCTTGGTTGACCTACAAACGGTCTTGAGACCGTTTGGGTGATTCCCAAACGGTTTTGAAACCGTTTGGGCTAATTAACCCAAAAAGTCAAATCAATCAAGTTGAAAATCAGCACTTAATCCAATTAGGATTTGCCTAATTGATTAGCCTTCAACTCATGATTCCTTTGGAATTAATCCATAAAATTTGGTGGGTTATCAACCAACATAATTAGGAACAGGATTCTCAAACGGTCAACCCTTGGTCAACTCCCCCAAACGGTTTTGAAACCGTTTGGTCTCATGCGGTTTGGTGAAACCATTTGCTTCTAAGCGGTTTGAAACTGTTTGTTGCCGAACGGTTTGGGAAACCGTTTGAGCAACCCAAACAAGATCATTTTCTTTGGATATTTAGAGAGGTGTGTTCTTATCATCTTCAACCTCTGAACTAACGAAACCTTCTGTGGTTTCCATGGGGATTGCATTCATCAACCAAATCGATTATTGTAAATGTAGAAAAGATCATTATTTGATATGGAATTGAATGCAATAACAAAATCAAGGGTTCAAGTTATAAAACCCACCTCCAATTGAGCTCCAAAGCTCCAAGCTCACGCCAAAAATGGTGGATGAAGCTTTTCCAACTCCCTCTAAGCTCGTCCTCAAGCTTTAGGTTGAAAAGATTGGCTAGGGTTGAAGAGGAGATCGATATAAGAAGAAATCCATAATTTATTTTCGATTTTCACCATGGAATCAAGGTGAAATGGATCAAGAACCTTACCAACAGGTTGGGGGTCGTCCTCCAGGTCCTCCCTAGCTCCCTTGGTCGGTTTCCAAACAAGGAGAAGAAGTGCAAACGAAAAAGCCTTTCATTTGGCTTGTAAAGGGTCTTTTTATAAGAAATTCAAGGAGAGAGAAAGTGCCTTATAAAAATTCATTTAATCCCAAAAATGTGGCCGCCTCTTCCCTCTTATATTACTTAGGGACGAGGCTATCTTGTTTTCCTTTTATCCCTCTCAATTATCCATGATTTAAAGAAAAGCAAATCAAGCACCTTAAATCATATTATATTAATATCCATATGTGAGTGGATATTTCTTTTTCTTATAAAATTGTGTGTGAGTTATCCACTCCCTTGGATATTTTCGTGGTCCTTGAAAAGATCAAGGACGTCACACACACATCTGAATCCAACCATTATAATTGTGGTTGAAGGCCCTTTTAATTAATACATTTTTTTTGCCCTAAATCAAATTAGGGTTTCAATTAGGATTAAATCTTGATTATTTGAATATCAAGATTCTCTCTCCTCCAACTTAATTCAAATGAGGCGCCCCTCTCATTTTCTTTTCTCTACATGATGACAAGAAGCATTAAGGACCTTATTGAAGTGGTAATTTGCATATTAAACCCTAAATTTTGGGTAAATTGCACTTCACACCAAAACTAGGTTTTAATGCACAAACATTGCTTTATCAGCTCTTTCTTGGTATTCAGGCTTCCATAAGCCATACCTCAGCATCATCTTCACTCTCATGATGCTTCAACACATGAGGAACATATTATCATTCACAATTTTCACTTAAACCCATCAACTTGGGTAATTTGCACATTAGTCCAAAACAAACAAAACATTGATTTCAACAATGTTCAAAAAGGACTAGAATTGCAACATAGGTTCCTCTTGAGGCCTAATTACTTTTCACAAGGTGAGATTAAGCATTTAATCACCTTTCTTAATCAAAACACCTAGGGTTAGAGTATAACCCAGGTCAGGGATGTTACAAATTATAAACCCCTAACTTTCGTCCTCGAAATCCAGATAAAGGAAGACAGATGTATTTTATTCATCATAGTATCTAGTCTTCACATAACATCTCCTTATTATGGATACACCATAAAACTTTGATCAGTACAAAGTGTTTCCATACAAGATTCTCATAGAATCAACACACAAGGCACATGCTCCACTGTTCCTCATCATTGACTAAGAGTCAACTTTGTGTCAAACAACACTTTTCTTGTTCAGAGAAACATCATACATTCTTTATTAATATCATGTTTATGCAGAGCATAAACCCTTAACATATGATGTTCATATTGTTTTATATATTCAGACTAATTTCACAGTTGACCACTCCAGGTAGCCAACCTAACCCATCTGATAACTCTCAGATACCAGAATCTTTCACCTTGGTATCTATCACATGTGTTGGAAACACATCATATATATCTCTTCCTTTCATCTTGGAACATTAATTGTTTCATATGTCCTCATCTTGGGACCAAAGTCCAAGATAACTGATACTTTTCTAAGTATCCATCACATGAACACCTTTATCTTATGCACATCAAGTGTCCTAAGACCCACTGGATTGCCATGTCCCTGAAAGGAAAGAAAACAAAGATTCATATTCCTCTTATTAATTCATGTATTTTCAACTATTCTTGAACCATTTACTCTTTATCCCATCCTAGGTTCCTTGCCTTTAGCATTGGAATTTGTAAGGATGATTGCATGTCATTATCCCTTTCTTTATTATTATCTAGCATGTTTATGATCATCTCATGATCTCATCACATTTCCCATTTCCTCATTATGGGAAAGATCTTTATTATGCGGGCAACATTATTGAACAAGGTTCATCTCCCTCATTCGTATTCTTATCTTATGAGGAGTACATTTTTAGTTCCTCATACAACATGCTCATCTGAGATTATCTCAGACTTCTCTTTCTTATGCATGGGATATGACACATTTATTCATTCCAGATTTCTGATTTCATGATACTCATTAGATTGTCTCAGAATGACTACTTGATCAGAGCAATAAAAAAGACAACAATCTAAGAGTTTCCATACCTACTTTATCATCAATAGTTGTATACCTGGCCAGGGTATATAAATATTGAGATTAAGTGGTATGCACTTTGTATACTATCATATTTGTCCTTTTCATATTATCACAAGCATAAGACTTATCATCCCTGAATTTCATTCAGGCATCTCTTCTGTACTTCATCATTTCTCAAGGAGGTAAGAACAACATAAAACATTTGTAATGTTTTACTATGCAAAACATAAGTCCTCATAGGACTAATCAAGGAAAGTTCAATCATTTCCTTTCTTAGTTAATCCAGGAATTCATAAATTAACATATTTGCATGACATTATCTTGTCTAACTTATCATAATTCATGAATTATTCACTGCCTCAGGCTAACTCTGCCTCAAAGGTTGATTCAACAGGCTATGGTTGAGCACAGACTCAATTTAAGTCCAGAAATTCATCATTTCCTTTTGCTTCAACCTGTTGATGCTAATTACAAATTCTGTTGATATCTATAACATCATCATTGGGACTGGTAATCTAGGTTACACTGCCAAAACTTGATCCACTATATACATTATTGTTGCCCTAAGTTCTCTAACAGTAATACTTAAAGAAGGATTTTCTTATTATAGTTGGATCAGCTAGGGGATTATCAGGTAATTGTCTCTCTCTTGCATGTTCCCATGCACCACTTCTTGGTGCAACATTGCTGCTCTCAGCAACAATCTCCTCATGTGACCCAGTCATCTTTAAGTTCTTCTTCTCTTATACGAGCAGAAGACACTATCAGATACACTGGATGACACCAGAACAGACTCTACTACCTTAGTCCTATGTCTCTGTAGACTCAACAAACCTAGAGCTCTGATACCACTAATTATAGCGACCGTCTCATGAAAACAGGATTAACTAATGCGGAAGTGAATTATTTGCAGCGGATTACTGAAAATCACTGAAAATTAAAACTTTTTGCAAAGAGATCCTCACATAGGAAATCGTTTCCAACAAGAACCATTGCATAACATTTACATTCTGGATCAAACGTACATAACCTGTACCATCTCTTTTCAGAGATTACATCATCAGCTGTCTTATAAACATTATATACATACAGTATACGAATCTCGAGGCATCCAGCCAAAACCTCAGATTGATTCATGAAACACTGACTAAAAACTCCGAGGACCTGAGAGTACAGAGATGACACATAGGACTTTCTAACTACATAACTTGACAGGCAGTATCTCCACCTGAGATATTACTGTTGTCCTTGATGTCACTGTTGCTGTCTATTCCTTGTAATGAGATTCTGCTTCTTTGTCCGCGTCCACCTAAAAAGTTGGATCCCACGGGGGTGAGACAATTGTAAATTGCCCCAGCAGGAGATATAACTGTAACATCCCTGACCTGGGTTATACTCTAACCCTAGGTGTTTTGATTAAGAAAGGTGATTAAATTCTTAATCTCATCTTGTGAAAAGTAATTAGGCCTCAAGAGGAACCTATGTTGCAATTCTAGTCCTTTTTTAACATTGTTGAAATCAATGTTTTGTTTGTTTTGGACTAATGTGAAAATTACCCAAGTTGAGGGGTTTAAGTGAAAATTTTGCATGATAATATGTTCCTCATGTGTTGAAGCATCATGAGAGTGAAGATGATGCTGAGGTATGGCTTATGGAAGCCTGAATACCAAGAAAGAGCTGATAAAGCAATGTTTGTGCATTAAAACCTAGTTTTGGTGTAAAGTACAATTTACCCAAAACCTAGGGTTCAATATGCAAATTACCACTTCAATAAGGTCCTTAATGCTTCTTGGAATCATGTAGAGCAAAGAAAATGAGAGGGGCGCCTCATTTGAATTAAGTTGGAGGAGAGAGAATCTTGATATTAAAATAATCAAGATTTAATCCTAATTGAAACCCTAATTTGATTTAGGGCAAAAATAAATGTATTAATTAAAGGGCCTTCAACCAAAATTATAATGGTTGGATTCAGATGTGTGTGTTTGTGACGTCCTTGAGCTTTGCAAGGACCACGAAAATATCCAAGGGAGTGGATAACTCACACACAATTTTATAAGAAAAAGAAATATCCCTTTACATATGGATATTAATATAATATGATTTAAGGTGCTTGATTTTATTTTCTTTAAATCATGGATAATTGAGATGTATAAAAGGCAAACAAGATAGCCTCATCCCTAAGGAAGATAAAGGGGAAGAGGCAGCCACATTTTTGGGATTAAATGAATTTTTATAAGGCACTTTCTCTCTCCTTGAATTTCTTATAAAAAGACCCTTTACAAGCCAAATGAAAGGCTTTTTCGTTTGCACTTCTTCTCCTTGTTTGGAAACCGACCAAGGGAGCTAGGGAGGACCTGGAGGAAGACCCCCAACCTGTTGGTATGGTTCTTGATCCATTTCACCTTGATTCCATGGTGAAAATCGAAAATAAATTATGGATTTCTTCTTATTTCGATCTCCTCTTCAACCCTAGCCAATCTTTTCAACCTAAAGCTTGAGGACGATCTTAGGGGGAGTTGCAAAAGCTTCATCCACCATTGTTGGCGTGAGCTTGGAGATTTGGAGCTCAATTGGAGGTGGGTTTTATAACTTGAACTCTTAATTTTGTTATTGCATTCAATTCCATATCAAATAATGATCTTTTCTACATTTACAATAATAGATTTGGTTGATGAATGTAATCACCATGGAAACCACATCAGGTTTCGTGAGTTCAGAGGTTGAATATGATAAGAACACACCTCTATAAATATCCAAAGCAAATGATCTTGTTTGGGTTGCTCAAACGGTTTCCCAAACCGTTTGGGAGCAAACGGTTTCAAACCGCTTAGAAACAAACAGTTTCACCAAACCGCATGAGACCAAACAGTTTCAAAACTGTTTGGGGGAGTTGACCAAGGGTTGACCGTTTGAGAATACTGTTCCTAAATATGTTGGTTGATAACCCACCAAATTTTATGGATTAATTCTAAAGGAATCATGAGTTGAAGGCTAATCAATTGGGAAAACCCTAATTGGATTAAGTGCTGATTTTCAACTTGATTGATTTGACTTTTTGGGTTATTTAGCCCAAACGGTTTCAAAACCGTTTGGGAATCACCCAAACGGTCTCAAGACCGTCTGGAGGTCAACCAAGACCGTTTGGAGGTCTAGGGTTGAGTATGGTTAAGTATTTGAAGATCCAAACATATGGTATAAACCCTAATCGGCTAAGTGCTGATTTTGCAATTGAATGAGTTGATGCTTAGGGTTGATTGGCCCAAACGGTTTCAAAACCATTCGGGGATCACCCAAACGGTCTCAAGACCATTTGGGGATCACCCAAGACCGTTTGGAGGTCTAGGGTTAAGCATGGTTGACCAATTGAAGGTCCATAGGTACTGAATCACTTTGCAATTAAGTGTTGATTTGATGATCAACTCAATAGCTCAAACCCTAATGATTTTTCACTAGAATCCAAGGGTTGGATGAGACAAACGGTCTCAAGACCGTTTGGAGCTCATCCAAATGGTCTCAAGACCGTTTGGAGGTCACCTAAGACCGTTTGGAGGTCTAGGGGTGAGTATGGTTAAGCAATTGATGATCCAATGATACTAAGTTAAAGTGTAATCAATTGCTGATTTGGTGATCAATCCAATGATCCAAACCCTCATTGGTTGACTTGGATTTTGATGATGTGATGGGCAAACGGTCCCGAGACCATTTGGTGGTCATCCAAACGACCTCAATATCGCTTGGGGTCAGGTAATGTTCAATTTGGATGATGGTTCAATGGTTTCAAAGTAACTAATCTTGCATTGATTAGTGTTGAAGGATCATTGATTCCAAACCCTAATTCATTTGATTCAAACCCTAATTGAGGACTAATTGATGGTCAAATCAGTTTAAGGTTGACCTATTTAACTCAATTGAAGTATGAGGATAGGTCCAATTGATGATTGGTTCCATGAATTCAATGATTGAAGGAATCAATATTGAGAACCCTAAACCGATTGGTGTAGTTGAGACAATCTTTGGTCCATGCAGTTTTGAGGAAGGTTTGGACCAAACGGTCTCAATACCATTTGCTTCCAAACGGTCTCAAGACTATTTGGGACCAAACAAACCCAAACCGTTTGTGCCCATGCGGTTTCAAAAGTCAAACTTGGGCAAACGGTCTTCACCTACTTGCTTGGGCAAACAGTCTCAAGCACCACCTTTACCAAACGGTTTCAAACCGTTTGAACCATGAAGGACCAAGACCGTTTGGGGCTCAAGTAGTCAAAGTTGATTGAAGACTCAATTGGTTAATCCACTTAGACACTTGTTGTAATTGAGGACTCAATTGATCAATTCAATTGGATACCTTATGTAATGGAGGTCCAAGGTGATTGAATCTCTTGAGAATAGAGATGATGAATGATTCATTGATCCAATGATGATTAGTAATGATGATCATTGAAGGTACAAAGGTTGAAACCCTAATAGTACCTAAGTGATTAGTGCCAATTAAGGGATGAACCCTAATTGCCTATAGGATCAATGACTTGGTACACTATGTCATTCATAGTTGTATGTACTTGATTGAAGGGATGATATGACCTTATCAAGTTGAGATGATGTTATCATGAATTCATAACATGAATATAATTCATGTGGTGATTAAGGGTATGATCCTTAAGTAGAGAGATCATGAAACCCTAATCATGAATATATACCCTAATTGACAGGGTTATTGAATTCTAACCCTAATTGACGGAAATTCTAAATGTAACCCTAATCCAGGGTGAGGATATAACCCTAATCTAGGGTAGTGATGTGTGAAACTCCAATTTAGGGAAATAAGATGTAAAACCCTAATTGGGATGAATAGTGAATCTCTAATGATGAATAATTGAATGAAATCCTAATGGAGATGGATTGTAGACCCAAATTGTGGATGACTATAGTGGAAATCTTAATTAAGGATGATTCCATGTGAAATCCTATTCTAGGGTTATGTTATGAGAAACCCTAAGTTAGAATGAGGTATATGGAACATTGATGTGGTGATGTGATATGAGAATCAAACTTAAGGTGATGTCATGTAATGACATGTAAAACCCTAGTTGAGGGTGAATCCATGAGAAACCCTAGTTGAGGGTGATTCCATGTGAAACCCTAATTGAGGGTGAATCCATGAGAAACCCTAATTGAGGGTGAATCCATGTGAAACCCTAGTTGAGGGTGATTCTATGAGAAACCCTGACTAAGAACTAACATCACATAATGTTCTGATGTTATGTTGTGATGAGAGGCCCTAAGAAGGGTGAAGGAATATGAGACTCTAATGTAAGTCATTATACATAAAGCCCTAATCCTGGGCAATATGACAATGGATCATAATTCTAATTTTAAATAAGAATGCAAGGAAATCCTAATGATGAGATAAAAGAAATGACCTTATAAAGGTGAAACATTTCATGTGGTTGATTATATGTAACCGAATTGTAAACAATGTCTTTAGCATTAGACAAGTCCATATCATTAAAGATAGATGGACAATTCTAATGTGTGGACTATGTATTATATGCTAAAGGTGAGAGTTTAGTAATGGAATGTATTAAGAGGGAAATACCTTAATACAAGATAAGTTGGTTAACTCAAGAGAGTCTAAAATGATGAGAAAGTGATACATCAAGATATTATAGTTATCACATTCAACACTTCAGGGTTTATATACCTGGATACACTCCAAATCCAATATATTTGGGTAAGAAACATATGAAGTGTGTTATGCAACTATTACAATGAAATGTAATGAGTTGTTACACCTTGATGAGTGTTAATTAATGTACCTTGAGAATGGGGTTAAGCCCAAATGATGTGTATGATATAATCATACCATGACGAGGATGAGAAATGAACTCATACCTTGAAGTGATGATCACTAATGCTATATGATGAAAGTAATGTTCTTGAATAATTAAATATGATACCTTTAAATGCCCCAGAGGTATGGATTAATGAATTAAGGGTTGGATAGATTATATAATCATGAAACACTAATTAATGAGAAAAGGGGAACCCTAACCCTGACTTGGGTAAAGGGAACGATAAGCCTTGTTTGGTAGTAAACCCTAATTCCTGGAAAAGGAAGAATGGTGTTACTATTGTATCACATGATGTGATGAATATCTTGTATGACTGTTATCATGCCTAATAACCATACAGGTATGATGAGATAATGAACATAGCTAGATTTGAGCTACGACATTTATATAATAAATGTTGATTGGCATTATGAGCCTTAATATTGTTGTTGCTTAGTAAAAGTAACAATGTGTAAGGATTCTATGAGTCATATGAGCAAGTTGTTGCCTAGAAAGAGGTGACAAGATATTTCATGGCCTTGTGAGCCAGGTGTGATGCTTGTGTAACAAGTATCATGAATGCCTTGGTCAAATGACCTGAAGGTGATAGTTACCTGAAAAAGGTGTAATAATGCTCAATGATGAGTTAAGGGTTTGAATACCCAGAACCATATGATTATGGTGATGAGAATGTGAAGGGATGAGAATTCCCAATTTTGAAATGAGGGACTGAGTTTCCAAGGTCTTTGAAAGACTGATAAATATCTGATGAAAGTAGTACATGTCTCTTTATAGCATTGTGGTAATAAGTTATGTTTGAGAACTTGACTGATGCTAAAAGAATATGCTAATGTACTTAATTTAATCAAGTGAAATCATATCATGTAGATCCATGACCATAGATCCATCATCGTCAGCAAATTGGTGATGGTGAAACGGGTGCTCCGCAGTAAAACCCAAAGGGCATACTTTTGAGTATGTGGGGGTTATGGGTGCGAATATCCTTACGCCCTAATGGAGGAATTGATGTGAGATAAACATAAAATCTCTCAATCCTTCATTATATGTATCGGGGTGGATGTATCACGAATCTCCCGATGATTGGGTTAGATGTTGTACACATCTCCCAGTAATGTTAATGCCGGATCGGTGGAGATAAACACGAAATCTCACGATCGCGAAGAGAGTGCAACATGCCACTGTAACTCTGATAGCGAAGTTACCAGTATACTCTGGAAAGAGACACAAGATGTCCTACATGTGATCTCGCGCTGACCGAGATGTGGGAGGTCATGGGAATCTGGCTCTTCCATTGACCTTGTATGGTACCGATTTCGACTTCGCAGTGGTTGGTTGGAGCATGAGCGGTATATCTCATATCCTCAGGGCATAAGTGTGTTTGTAAAATGAAATAGCCGTATAGAATGTTTGCTTAAGGATTGAATACGGAAATTCATTGGTTGATGTTACATTTCTGTTATATATCTGTAGTTCATTGATGTTGTTCATATCTATTGTATTCATTACAAGTAGATGGATGAACTATGAGTCTACCATGAGTAGATGCAACGTTATCCTTAAAAAAGGAGATTACTTCACTTTGTTCATACAAGTGAATTACCTGCTATTAGTTATATATATATAAATCCTTCTGCTTAGTTTATTTTAATAAACTGCTATAGCAATGTTTTGGCAGAGAGTTATATCTCCCGTTGGGGCAATTTACAATTGTCTCACCCCCGTGGGATCCAAATTTTTAGGTGGATGCGGACAAAGAAGCAGAATCTCATTACCGGGAATAGACAGCAGTAGTGACAGCAAGGACAACAGTAATATCTCAGGTGGAGATACTGCCTATCAAGTTATGTAGTTAGAAAGTCCTATGTGTCGTCTCTGTACTCTCAGGTCCTCGGAGTCTTTAGTCAGTGTTTTATGAATCAATCTGAGGTTTTGGTTGGATGCCTCAAGATTCATATATTGTCTGTATATAATGTTTATAAGACAGTTGATGATGTAATCTCTGAAAAGAGATGGTATAGGTTATGTACGTTTGAACCAGAATGTAAATGGTATGCAATGGTTCTTGTTGGAAAAGATTACCTATGTGAGGATCTCTTTGCAAAAAGTTTTAATTTTTAGTGATTTTTAGTAATCCACTGCAAATAATTCACTTCCGCATTAGTTAATCCTGTTTTCGCGAGACGGTCGCTACACTATTGCTCTGTAAATAGTTCTGTGAGAATTGTGAGTTTTGTGTGTTCTTTGAGTTGTGTTGATGAATCTATGTATGGGATCATCTATGTATCCAATCATCTATGTGTCAGACCATCTATGTATGTGGTCAGTTTGTAATATCACGAATGATTTAATGAATTGGTACATTTTATAAATGAATCAATGTGTTCTTCTTCAATCCATGTTGGATGACATCCAAACATTATTCTCTGTGTTTGGAGATGTTTCTCTGTTGCTCACACGGAATCATGACATTAGCATGCTCTGTTATTGTGCTACTGCAGCAACTTGGTAGCTACTGCATAAAATTTCTTACTTTATATTTACACCTCCCTTGAGGATATTTTGACGAATTAAATTCTAGCTGAACTTGCTCTTGAGAATTGTAATTGAGAATGATAATTAAATGGTAGTCTTGCGGATAGAGTGACAATGAAACCATGATGTGTGAGTATGAATTGTGTTAGGATTTCTGTAGCCATTGTTCTCATCTGATTTACGGGATCTTCATTTTATTAAATTATATCAGTATGCTCAGTATGAATTGGGCTAGCTTTTCTTTAGCCATTGTTCTCAGTTGATTGATCACGATAAGCTTGCTGCCCTTTTTGTTTTAAATGACTCATAAACAAGCTAGCCATGTCCAAGTCAAGGCTATAAAAGACATCAAGTTGGCACTGAATTGCTGGAAAACAGCAAACTTATGACGCTACAAAATAGCAAGCAAGCACGGAGATCGGTCCAACACACTGAACTCCCAAAAAGAAAGCAAGACGTCAGTGTTCTCTCTTGGTCTGAACACACAAAACCAACATCAACAAGGTATGAACGTTACAACAGGACTGAACCAAAAACAACAAATAACACAACACATTCAAATAATCACACAACAAGCATCAAATCATTTTTTCAAAGAACACAACACATTGGAACAAGCACACAGTAAGCATTAAGTCAAATTAAATAAATAACATTGGCATAAATGCACTTGGATACAAATCAAGTGTACACAAATGCACATTGCTGAATTGCAACTCTAGTGTACACAAATGCACTTGGATAAACAGTAATAACATTGTTGACTGACTCTTCAACCTCACATTGTCATAAATGTTACAGATATGATCACATTGATGAATTACAGCTCAAGTGTACACAAATGCACGGACACATAGTAATAACATTGTTGAATTAGTCTTCGCTTGACTCTTCAACCTCTTCTTCTATCCCATAGGAGGTTGATGCATCCTTGTTTCTCTAGAAACCAAGCAAAAAAAAGATTAAAAAAATAGTTAGTAGTATTACCCCATGCTTGCATTTACTTTTAATAAATTTATTAATAAGTAGTAATATTCCATGCTTGCATGTATGACTGTTGTGACCTTTTGCATTGCATATACTACATGTTCTTTGCTTCTTTTCTTTTAATTCAGCATGTGGTTTGAACCTTTGTGGTTTTCTAGTCCCTTTACATTGTGATGTTATAGGATCTTTTGCATTGATTTGGTTATGTGCTTCTACAAGCAATGGCACATATTGACTCCCCTGAGTAGGAATATAAGTTTGGGATGAGGGTATCCTTTCATCTGTAGAAGCTGAATCCACTTTTTGCTGCATTTGAACCACTTCATCATATGAATTTTGAAACATCTTTTGCACCATCATGTAAGTATCCATTTCTTTAGAAGCTAAGCCTACCTATCTCATGGCTGATCTACACAAGGTGTTATACCTACTCAACATGGTACTATCTCCCATTTCTACTTGAGTTGCATCAACAAGAGCATCCTTGTTTTTTTGCATTAATCGTCCAACACTCCAAGACATATAATGGTGGAATCTTATGAAAATTTAGAAATAATAATACCTTGAGAGCATGACAACATAGAATGCCGCTAAACTGAAAATGTCTGCAGTCATAAGATATTTCATCTAATTCTCTTGTCAATGTCACCTTGTGGTACTTTCTTGTCATGAAGTGATTCTCCTCTTTTAGA
This sequence comes from Alisma plantago-aquatica, assembly GCA_963693085.1. NCBI lineage: Eukaryota > Viridiplantae > Streptophyta > Magnoliopsida > Alismatales > Alismataceae > Alisma > Alisma plantago-aquatica. The sequence goes on from OY856410.1 coordinate 470,285,651, forward strand.
AATGTATATAATGTGATATAAGGAGTCCTTGATCACCTCTTCTATGTCATAGCTAGTTTTCTTCTTCATTTGCCTTCGAAAGTCTTTGTAAACTGTTCTTGTGTATACATTTCGTGATTGCTTCTCAATTGGTGCATGAGACCAATGAGTGGGTGCTCCACTTTTGGTAAAGTAGTCCTCCTCATCTTCTTTGTCATATCAGATCTCTACCACCTTTTCATATGCTTCTACATATTTAAAAAGTGGTAAATGATTGTTGACATGGTCTTTACAAATAGCATTCATGCTCTCACTCCATTGTGTGGTTGACGTGTTGGCAAAAAAAGTACCCCTAAAGTAAACAGGAATCCATTGATCTCTAATTCTCCACAACAAACGCAAATGTGTATTGTCACCTAAGTTGAATGTGCATATCATTCTATGCCATCTGTCCTCAAACTCTTCAATAGTGATAGGCATGTTTATGCAAGAACGGAATTCTTCAGCAAAACCAACAACTGTCCCATATATTTTATCAAGGTGCTCACATGCTTTTCTCATTATATGCCACTGACAACATCGATGAACTGCATCAGGAAAAACTATGTGAATCACTTTCCTCATTGCTAGATCTTTATCAACTCGTATTGCTTTAGGGTGTTTTCCATACATGGCATCTAAAATGTTTGGAATACCCAAATAAAAGAATCAGCTGTCTCATCACGTAGCAAAGCACACCCAAATAAATTTGACTGGTTGTGGTGTTTCACACCTATGAATGGTGCAAATGGCATGTTGTACTTGTTAGTCATATATGTGGTGTCAAAAGTAATCACATCACCAAATGCTTGATATGCCATCCTTGACTTAGCATCCACCCAGAAGATATCACGTGTACATCCTTCTTTGTCAAATTGTACTGAATAATAAAATAACGGATTAATTGCTTCATTTTTGTAAAATGCTCCAAAGTGGAGGAAACATCAACACCTATATATTTCCTTCACAAGGATACAAGCTCATTTCTTAGGTCCTTTCTAATGAAACTCACATTACGAATGCCACCAAGATGACTAGCTAAGAGAGACATAATCTGAGCAGTAGAAATATTCTGGTCATGCATAGCACCAACTAATTCCCGAACCTTTGTAGACATATGTCGATGTGATTGATGAAACTACTTCTTAGATGGCTTTGAGTGAGTTCATGGTTGTGCTCTTTCTCAAAACTTGTGACCACCCACTTTGTGTCCACTTCTTGCTTCACTCACATTCGATCCTTACAACCTGTTCGTGCAAATGTCATATCTATTTTTGGAGTACCCTTTCCATCATCATCACCGGTCTTCTTTATTTTTTGTTAACCTTCCAGTGAACATATAGATACTCTACCAATAACTTATTTTGTTTTGGCAGAAACGTATTGACTCCCCTTACGAATGTTGAACCCAACCTTGTAAGCATATTGGTTATAAAATTCTTCAGCCTTTTCAACAGACTCAAACTGCAAGCCTATATAAGGATCTGGATTAGATTGTACTTCAACCCTCTCATCATCATCAAGTTCAACTGGTTCATCATCCTAAGAAAACAAGAGAAAAAATTCTTACCGACAAAGACACACACAAATTTAATGAATGCACGTATATAAACTTTGTAATGAGTATTTACCATGACACATATATTGTAAGCTCCTTCAATTGGGTTTTCATAAGCTAACCAATCTATGTCGGTCATGCCATCGGCATCAGTAGAAAAGCCCATCCCTGTAAATATTCACTAATTCAGTCCGTAAATGTAATGAACAACAAACAACTGAATAATAAGTGGCATGGCGACATGACCAATCTATCTATTTTCTATTGAGCTTAACTAATTTAGAAATAAGATCAATACAGTAGCTTAATGTCCTTATATGAAATGAAGTCATGTACTATTTGCTTGATCAATCGAGTAATAAATTTGGTTTCTTTACACACATGGTGCATGTTGTTGATCATAGCCAGTCATTATTGTAGGTGGAGACAGAGGATCAGAAAGGGGCTCTTCCTCTATGTAGTTTCTCACTCATCCACCACTACGCAGTCACTCGTTCCATCCTCCACACAAGCTAGTTTCAGAGGTTGGGTAGGGAATCGGGGAGTTGGTCGTGCCGTTGATGACCGTGTGTCATTGAGCAATGCCCCCCGGCGTAGATCGTCAGATGGTCTGTTGAAGAGCCATCGTGTGGCTGTGGGAGGAGGAGGCAAGAGGAAACATGTGGAAGAGATCCGGCTGTAGGTCTCCGATTGCTTTGTGGTTGTGGGGCTCTGGCTGCTGTTGTGCGATTACTGGTGGCATGCTTCTCCGACTGCTGTGTTGTGTGGGTCTTCGTCTGTGGCTAGGAGGTAACGGAGAGGAAGGAAGCTGGTCTACCCGGCAGGGTCTATTGAGAGTGTCGTCTTGTTGAGCAATGCCCGCCGATAGGGTCTGTTGAGAGCCATCGCGCGGCTGCGGGAGGAGGAGGTGAGAGGAAAGAGGGGGAAGAGAGAGGTTGTTCGTGTTAGTTGGGAGAGAGAGGGTGAGTCAGAGACCCAGTAATGTCATTAACAGGGTTGGCAACCGAAGGAATTGCCTTTATCCTACTTTTATCCAAATCTTGATCCAACGCCTAAAAACTGAGGTATACAAGAGCCCCTATACACTCGAGTGTATTGTAGCTCAACTATATATATATAGATATATATATGTATAATGGCCATATATTAGTTACACGAGTCGGTGGATTGAATATTATAATAGAAAGACACCAAACTACAATGAGATGACTAAATTTATAATATAAAGACTCATTTTTGTAAAAATAATGTTAACTATAACAAAAAGACAGTAAATTACAATGAGATGACCAGATTCATAGCACAAAGACTCATTTTTATAAAAATATTATTAATTTTTGTATTACAAACTCTATGGATGTGTAAGATCACATTGTAAGTAAGTAATTCATGGTGATTTTTAGGCATCTACAACAACCACTCTCATGATTCTCACACAATCAGTTTTTGAATTAAACAATTGCAAAACGCACACAAAACATAATTAATTTCTGATGGGAAGTAGACTATAATAGCACATTGGCAAATCTCGCACACATTCTAGAAGGACATAAGGCACTGACAAGCAAGGAGTGGGGGACAATGGATCGAGATTTATAAAGTGGTTTTGACATAACTTTCTAGACCTGTAGGCAGTGGCGGAACCAGAAGTTGGTGGTTGGGGGGACCAAAAAAATTTAAATGCTCAATATAGGATTGGAACCAATGACCTCAAGTACAACAACAAACATGTTAACTACTACACCAAGTCAAATTATGTGTGCTATTGTATCAAATTGAATATGTACACATTCTGCATGTACTCTGAAAAATGAATAATGCACACACAAGAATTTCAACCTGAGACCCCTTGAATAAGGTGACAACTACACGCCACTCTACCAATTTCATGTTTGTGAATATTATTAGGTATACATAATATATATTATTAATATAACATTACAAAGATATGCATATATACATATATATACACTATATTTTTTTATCAGGTATGCATAATATATATTATTAATATAACATTACAAAGGTATGTATATATACATATATACACTATATTTATTTATTTATTTTGGAGGGGAGGGGGGCATGGCCCCTACCCCCCCATGGTTCTGCCCTTGCCCATAAGCCTTGTTGAGGAACTTCTTCACAACATGATCTATAGATATCAGTTGGCCACACCTGATTGAGTTAGTCGCTAGTTGCTGCGTCTATACCTCAGCGTATAAAGAGACAATGACCAATACGAAAAATTGGTCGCTTTGCTATGAAGCAAGAGACAAACAACATGGTTGACTATAATAAAGAGTAGAACCCAATGTGAGGTCTGTGAGAACACACAGAAACATCACGATCTGCATACTGCAATATATATATATATATATATATATATATACACACATATACATATATACATATATATACACACACACATATATATACACACATATATATATGTATATATGTATATATATGTATATATATATGTATATATGTATATATATGTGTATATATATACATATATATATATATACATATAATACATATGTATATATACTTAAATATGTATATATATACATACATACATATTGCCAATAAGGAGTCGCTCAAGTAGTCAAGCACGGTATCCCCTAACAAAGGGACTCGGGTTCGCATCCTAGTTGCCGCCCTGATTTACCACCCTATATATATATGTATATATATAATATGTATATATATATATGTATATAATATATGTATATTATATGTAATATGTATATAATATATATGTATATATAATATATATAAATGATGAAGTTATCATTTGGAAAATCATGGTTTCAGGGCTACCATGAGCTCGACAAGTATTGACATAAATCAAAATTTGATGGCAAATTTGTAATATTTGGTATTCCAAAAATCCATCTAAGTTCCATTCTATAAGAGATTGGCCATAAAATTGGCATAAAGCAAGATCAAGAGTTTCTTCAATTTGTAGGTCAACCGGTGTAAAATCGGGCAATTTTACCAAAGTTAAAGTGGTATCAGAGCCAAGTTAGGGGTGTTTGGGATATACTTGGGTGTCTCTCTCTCTAAAGGGGTGAGGGTTTAGGGTTTTCCTGTTTGGGGTTCTAGGTTCTGAGGCCTCCTTGTCATAGTGGTAGCCCGTTGCACCCGCTTTAGTCGTGGTAGGTATTTAGAGTTTTGTAGGGCTAGGTTGAGCTATTTTTAGGCCACCAATTATCTCCAAGGAAAGATAATCTCTCTCTCAACTCTTCTATAGTAGAATTCATCTAATCTTAATTATCACTAAGACCAATGGAATGAATACTCTCTAGAGTTTCTACCAATTCTCATACAAACTATTCCATAGTTTGAACAATGTCAACAAAAAATTGTGAACAAACTAATTTTGAAAATATAGGACAATCCATTCAAAATTAGGAAATACCTAAAGTTCCCATAAAAGACATTCACTCTTAAGGTGTCTTTCGACTGATATCTTATTATTACATCAAAACTATTAAGATAACTATATCAGTTACATCTTCACAAGAATGCATACTACTTCTACCTAAAAGAGATATAAACATGATAAAGAATAACTCAAGATAGAACTTCATTCATTTATGAGTAGTCCAAGTATCTGCCAAATCCTTAATTAGAAAAGGTATAAATTGTTTAGTACTTCTATGCCTTAGAGATTGTAGGCATCTAAAATTTTCAGATTCCCTTCTTGGACTTCTAGAATCAACATTAGATGACAAACCTATTTACTTTAATGCATTTCCTAATTTCTCAGTTTCCCTTTCCGACCCTTGTCTTTTGAAGGTCTTAACCTTGAATGTCCAAACATCAGGATTTGACATGGATCCAAATTCTAAAAGTGTTGTACTATGTTATAGAGTTTGATTCACGGTGATGAACACAGTAACTCCTGAATTCCTGATTTGCCCAGAAAAGGGGGTTACAACTCTTTTTCTAACCAATATAAGAAGCAAAGACATTATTCCTAAGGCCTTACGATGGGAGGAAGTTAAGCTCCTAGAAAATTGGATCATGCCACAAGAAAATGCACCTGCACCTAGAGAAAATACCCAAATACAAAACATTATCGAGCACATTAATGGTCATGTAGAAATAAGTTCATCTCCTTCTAAAAGAAGAAATTCTACTTCATCTCAGTTTAGGGAAAACACCTTAGATGTTGGTTATCCTTCATATTTATGTATAGATCATAATAAACTTGAATGATCTAGCACTATGAATAGAAGACCTACAGGAATATCCTACCCAATATATGAACATAGTGAATATGAACCCTTTGAATCCCATTTCAAAGTTGTATGTCTACTTGAAGACAACTATAACAACTTTGAAATTAATAAAGAATTATTAAAGAAAGACTTTTCACATGATAATAATATACTAAAAGTAAAATGGTATTTTACACATTTTGACAAATACGAAAGGTCGGCTATAAGAGAACTATGGTATTCTCAAATGAACAATTAAGTGAGAATATATATTTCTTTGATTGGTATGAAACTAATTATCTTGATATACTTAAAGAAATGTTACCTACTCTCCCAAGTGAGGATCATATTATGGTTATAGAAAAACTATCCTTAACATGGAAACATGCTTCAAAAGATGAAGAAGTTGAATTTTTCCATCCACCTTTTCAAGCTATAAAATTTGAAGAAAATGACATCAAGGTCAGTTCATTAAAACTAATGGAATATAGTCAACAACCAACTAAAACACACCATATATCTCATATAATTAAACAAAATAACTATACAAATATAAATCTTCAACCCCTTAGCAAACAAACTGAAAGTATATAAACAACGCCTATTGATATTGGCAAAGTACCAATATATAAAAAGGAAATAGAAACAAAAAAAAATTCCACTAACTGTTCTTCAAACTATGACTGGAAATATTATATTAAGAAATAAGGAACCCATTAAGTTCGATATAGAAATCGATGAATTAACACATGAAATCACAAGTTGGCTAAACCAAATAAATCTTCAAAAACCAACCATTAATACAATATATGGATACTCCTCGTACTCAAATGAAGAAGAGATACCTGAGGATCTATAACTAAATACAATTAGCTTTAGTAAAACTACTCGATTTTCAAAAACAAAAATTAATATTCTAGACCAACACTGATTGACCTACAAATTGAAGAAAATCCTGATCTTAATTTATGCCAATTTGATGTCTGATCTCTTATAGAATGGAACTTTGATGGATTTTCATAATACCAAATATTACAAATTTTCCATCAAATGTTGATTTATGCCAATACTTGTCGAGATCATGGTAGCCCTGAAACAATAATTGTCCAAGTGATAACTTGATCATTTATGGTTCAATTAAGAGGATGGTGGATTAATTATCTTAGTGAGATGCACAGACAAGAAATATTTCAAGCTACAAAAAGAAATGAGCATGGTTCTCAAATTAAGTTATAAAATGGTCAAGCCCAATCAGATGCAGAATATACTCTAATAGTAAACATAATTTCAACATTTTATAGGCCATAATGGCACTATATTAGAAAACCTTAGAGAACAACTAATGAAATTAAGATGTAAGAGTCTGAGTGATTTTCTTTGGTATAAATATGCTTTTTTCTAAAAAAATCAATTTACAGGTTGTAATTCTGTTGTTTGGAAAGAAAAGTTTTATCCAGAGTACCTGTTGTATTTCCTAACAAGGTAAGAGAACATATTAGACAACCATATAATAACATTGTCCCTGTAGAACACATATGCTATGGAGAAATAATACAAAGAATAAACCAAACATGATTATCTCTTTATAATGACTATAAATTAAAATGTCCATTAAAAAATAATAGACAACAGATAAAAAGGAACTAGGAGAATTTTTCTATCAATTTGGATGTGACATGGATTTTCCAAAAGAAAAGAAATGACATAAAATCTATAAAAGGTTCAGTGAAGATAGTAACAAATTAAAGAAGAATTATACAAAAAAGTAACAAACAAGAAAAGTAGATAATAAGAAAAACATAATATGTTACAATTGTAATGAAAAGGGCATTACACAAAATTAAATTCAAATGAGATTTCAAGAAAAAGGTTAACAAATTATTACTAGAATCATAAAGTGTTACGAAAAAAGAACTTGATACTTTTGTTGGTAAATTAAATCTAAATGAATCCTCAAAATCAGTGAATGAAGAAGGATTTTAGTGTAATTATTATAGAAATGAAACATCATCAGATGGAATTCATGTCTTAACTAGTGAACAACAATTTATACTTAAAACCATAGATTCCATCCAAGATAAACAAGAAAGAAACACTAAACTTGAAAAATATCTCAATATGATTGGAGATAAAAATTTGACAAATAAAATAGAATCATAAGCAAATGAGTTCTACTCATTTGATCATGTAATCAAAATAATTGAACATGAAAAGGTAATGATAAACACACTTCTATACAAGATTTGAGAAAAGAACAAAACAAAATTAAAATAGAAATCATTGAACTTAAAGATAAGGTTGAAAATCTTCAAAAAAATGTATAAGAAAAGTATAATGATGATGATGAGGATGAACATATATTTAATACAATTCATGGAGAGTGCTCAAATAAAAACCAAATTGATTAAACAAGAGAAGATAATGAAGATTCCTTTGTTAATAATCTTCAAGAATTTGTCAAGAGAAAATGGAAAGGTGAAGTGACTATAAAAATTAATGACTACCCTAGAAGGAATAGTTTTATTTGATTTTGTAGCTAATTTTAATAGTATAAGAGAAAACTTTATACCAAAAAATATTATGAAACAACTAATCATCATGTTAATTCTTATACGAAAGATAAATTCAAAGTAAAACATAAAAAATTCTGAAGCTCACATATGCATCAACAATAATATTATTAAAACATCATTTATCCTTCCACAAAATATAACTGAGGATATTATCATTGGGACACCCTTTCTTAATAAATTATCCCAATATTAGTAAGTGAACAAGAGGTTCATACTCAGATTAACAATAACGTTGTAACTTTTGAGTTTAGGAAGATGCATGAACTTATGTTCTTAAAAACAATAAGAGCTGCATTAGATTACAAAGATAATTTCATTAATACACTTATTATTTCACAAGAGTCATATCAAAAAGATGTTCTGAATTAACTATTTCTTGTAGTTTATATGACTTTTCATACTTTATCACAGAAATCACATAATATGTCTGCATCAACATCCAAAGACTGTATCCCAGGGGTATGTCCCGAATCACGTATTTTTACTAAGGAAGGTAACGATGAAGTGGAAATAGATTTACCAACAAAAAAATATCAAAATTCATATTCAAAACATCAATACATATAGTAACTTTAGAAAATGAAGACTTATCCAAAGAAACAAAAACTTTACTACAAAATTACCTTCCTGATAAACATAATTTTATTCAGACATTGTTTGGAAAGAATCACTATCGTTATGAAAAAATCTCATAGAAATTGGTAATATAAAAATATTTTATAATTTTGGAGACAAATAAACAAAAAAATGATATCTTTATCCCAAGTTGAAAATTCAAAAAATTATCACCATTTTGGAATGGAACAATGATGGCAATCCTAATATTCCAAGAAGATTTAAAGACAAATATCAACCCCAATACTACAATTATTGGGACTATCAAGATGCCTGGAAAAAATTATTATGTATTCAAAGTAGTCAAATGACTCATTCATGGTTCATACAATGGTCTTATAGGACAAACTTACCAAATTGGTTCTTCTACATAATTTGAAAAAATTATGGAGTTGCTCATGAAATATTCCCATAAAGCTTAATAATTATATTCCATTATTTGAAAGTTTAGATCAAGAAGATATTAACGTACTAATATGTTGTTGTGCTTATGGAATCTCATGGATTATGCAATGGAAATGGGAAAAAGAAACTAATGCTTTTTACCCTACCTAGTAAGGCAACATTGATTAAATGGTGGGACAAATTCAACACAGACCCTATTTTAAAGGGAAAGTTAGTATCCACCCTAGTTTCTAATTATCTTATTGATCAAGAAACTAAAAGGGGACCTCCATATAAGAAAATAAAATTATTGAAAAAGTCTCGTATAAGAGAACCTAACATGGACAATTCTCAATTAATTATATTTGATGAAATCTTAGATCTAGAATTATTCCAATTCTAGATATTACTCAAAGAGAGAGTAACTTCAAAAATGGAGATGATTGTTACAGATTACTCGATTCAAAACAATGGGTACAAATATCTTGTTGAAGAAGTGATATAAGAAGAAAAGACAAGAAAGCTCTTCCCTATACATAAAGACAAAAGACACTTGTCAAGACTCAAAGATGAAAAAGAACAAGTGGCATACGAAAAAGAAGATGAAGGATATTTTTCAAAAGTCACAAAGACAAAAGAGCACGTGGAAAACACAGTAAATATCACCACTCATGTAACAAAAAAACACTTTTCAAAGACACAAACTGAAACGAACAAGTGGAAAGAGAAGTAAATTCGTCCACAACATCAGAAAGACCTATAAAAGGTAAAGAAGTTGAAGAACAAACAAGAGTTTTGATAGCTACAACACTCTTCCACCCAAAGAGATCTCGTTGCTTGTTAAGCTTAGTTCTTGTAGTAGGAAGTGTCATAGTTCGAAATTCTCCTTCCTTAGAGAATTTCCAAGTCTTGTAATCCTTCCTCCACTTCACTTATGTTGTAATTTTGTCTATATAGTAATGTGTTCTTAGTATTCACATATTTTTGAGTGTAAATCTTCTAGTTGCCAATAAAATTCCCATTTGTGTTTTGTTAAGATAAAGTATGTGTGCATGTTCTTCCCTCTTTGAATCATAATAAAATATCCTTTATTTGTTTAAAGTAAGATCAAAAGATATTGACGTGCTTTGGCGTTCGACACTCTCGGAGTACAACCATCAGCTACGTCGGTAATCAATAAGTTATCTACTATTATTAAATTGATTTTAATTAGTTTTACTTGATCATTCCCCCTTCTTCCTAAAACATTTAACACCTATCAACCCTTAATCATAAACCCTAATTTGCTCTAATCATCCACTCCATCATTTATCCAAACACAAATCAGCCCTTCCTACTCAATCAATCATACTGACACTCCATCAAAAACGGCAACACCACTCTATACTAACTCTCTATCCACCATCCACAAAAAACTTAACAAACTAGCCTTACAAAAGTCTAAATGCCTACCAAAGCTAAAGAGGGTGAAATGGACTACCAATATATATATATATATATATATATATATATATATATATATATATATATATATATATATAGATATATATATATATAGGGCCCATCTTTATTGCCCGCGCGGGTAGCTACCCGCCCACCCTTCCGATCACTTTTTTTCAAATTTTTTTTTTCGAAATTGTAGAGGACTACTTTTTCTAGCTCTCCAAATAATTTGAGCCAAAAATAATATCATTTGCCCCTCCAAAATCAAAAAACCCGTCCTTATATATATCTGCTGTATATTTTGTACAGAGTTACTTTTTTGGCCAGCAAAGTTACTTTTTTGACACCATAGTTACTTTTCTTACAGCAGAGTTACCTTCTTAGCTAGAAGAGTTACTTTTTTGGCTACAGGGTAGCGAAAATCCATGCTACCCGCGCGGGCAATGAATGAACACCCATATATATATATATATATATATATATATATATATATATATATATATATATATATATATATATATATATATATGTATGTATGTATATATATATATGTGTATACATATATATATGTCTGATAGAATTGTGTACATGAGTACATATAACTTACATGTACCCATCTTCATTTGTGATGTTCTTAAAAGTATAAAAGGAAATCCAACCTTCTGTATGTGATGCATGCCCCTTAGATAACATGTGTATCAAAAATCACTTCAAGCTGGCATTCCTAGATCATCAAATGAAAGAATATACATATTTTCTAATCAACGGTAAGTTGTAAAAATTGCAGAAACCAATGAATGATGTATTGTTATATCTTATTATATACAAGATGTATGGCTGTGATTTTTGTAACACATACAATCTATTGAATTTTGAATCAATTCATAAGGTTGGATTGTATAAATGTATTCCACATATGTCATTTTGATGGCCATTACACATAAGTTGCATGTACCAGACGGTACACACTTCCTAACCTCTCTCTATATATACATACATACATACATACATACATACATACATACATACAAACATATACATAAGCTGACTCATTAGATAGCTGAGTGAATTATAACTTTGATATGGATGTATGGCGTTGGGCCTACATGTACTTTTTGACCTCCTATATTTTTAGGAGGAAGTCAGAATATATTTACCTGATTCCGATGTATAAGTTGACTCATTAAAAATTGGTGAGATCATGAAACATTGGAAGTACTATTTAGAAGGATAAGACACAGGGGTGTATGGACATCCACAAACCAAAGTCATAGTAAGAGGGGGGGCCTTCACATGTAACCTATAAAAAGTACGAAAAGAACCTTCCTAACTATTAAGGAGAGGGATTCTTTAAAGAATCATGTTAAATTCCCTAAGGAAGGATGGAGGATGGGCCAACAATTAATGGATGATCAATACCAACAAGAGGGAAAAAATTTGTAGGCGTAAACATGGAAAGGGGCCTATAAGAATTTAGACACTTATAGACATGGGGTCATGTATAACTCATTAATAACATTTATGATAGTAAACCACAATGTCACATATTATTCTCAAAAAGCCTCAAATTTCTTTCAGGTAAAATACACCAGAGACAAAGTTCAATAACTTATTGTAAATGGAAATTTTGGTTAGATGTGAAAAGTGTAATAACTGGGAATTAATATGTATATTATTTGATTTATGACTAAATTAGGCTAGGCAATGTTGAAGTGAGACCACATGGAGGAGGCAAAATGGCAAGTGAAGAAGGTGCACGGTTTCTTTTCAAGTTTATCTGAACAAAGCACGCAAGTGGAAGGATAATGTATAGATATTCTATGAAGGTTTTGACCAACAATAAGTTTGTTAGAGCAAATATGCCATATAAATAGTAAGATGTCTGGTCTAGTGTTTAAACAACACAAGGATTTGTTAAAGGGTCCTATGGAATCATGAAATGTTAGAACTTTGTCAACCTCTCAGATGGATAAAGAAATATCTCAGTATCCCATGAGACATGGTCTATTAAGTAGGGCATTGATATAGTTGATAAGCTTGTTGAATAATGAAGATGGGAGGTTGACCATGCATAATATATTAGAGGAGTTTTGTCAATTTCCAATGAAAATATGAGGCTTCAACTTGTGTAATATAAGGTTTCAAAACCTCAGAGTTGTTAAACTGTGTCACTGGATTGTTAATATCAAGTGTCGATGAGGATTTTGTTGAAGGAATGTCTTATCATAGGGATATTTTCTGTTGAGTTCAGAAATAATAATTTTAAACCAAGGGAAATCATGCTTATATAAATGAGTGTTTGAAATTTTATAGAAAAACATGATGTAATGGTTATAAGGTTTTTTATTCCCCAACCGACTTCATATTTTGGGAGACAAAAGGTTTTCCAAGATATAGGATGCATGTGTTTAAAGTTCCATAAAAAGTCCCTATGATGTTTGTCTATAGACTTGATAGTTTTTTGTGTAATAAGAATACCACTGATGTATTGGTAGGTACATGAGAAAGCACACAATTAATTAGAGTATAAGAAACCAACTAGAGAGAGGAGAAATTAATTAGAGTATAATAAACCAACTAGAGAGAGGGAAGATAAGCCACCCTATGATATTTTCTTTGATCTAATCAAGAATAGGATTTCAAATCGAAGAGAAAATAGCTTTATTACTTAAAGGTAATATGAGATATTTGGTTGGAAAAGGATCAATATTACAATTGAGGATGTCAGTATAGGAAATTAGATTTAAAGGTGATTTGTGTCAACTAAAGAAACAAGATTTATAATGGTTTTATCTTTAGGACCGAGATGTGTTGAAAAATGGATGAAATTCTTTTGATGTTTATGATTTTCTTTTGGAATGGTTTATTAAAAAGGAGACTGGAATCAACAAATAAGATCAATATATCTAAATTGATGGGGTTGATGAAAATTGGGTCAAGAAGGCACCAGGAGGTGGCATCTCACTAAGACATTATGTGATAAGGATAATGAGTAGAGGAGGAGACGGTCACCCTATCTATGGCCATTAGAGTTGTGGAAGAAATGAATGGGTAAGTTGTTAGTGTGGATCCAATGGATGAAAAAGAAACACATTCTTTGATCCAAACACTAATGGTACATGTCCCTCAAGGATCTTCCAGAGGACATGCCATTTAATGTGATCAAACACCTTTTCAAAGTGAACATTAAGGGTTAAAAAGGGGTTGATTGGACTTACGATTATGGATTATTTCATTTGCAATAAAATAAGAATTTTGGATGTGTTGGTCTGCAATAAAATTAATTGCATTTCTTTCGTGACAATATATATGAGTTTAGGAGCTTGTCTAGTGATGAGGACCTTGTCTATGATTTTATAGCTTTAATTGAGTAAATGGATTGTTCTTTATTCCAAAGGTTAGGTTTAGATTTCAAGTATGAGATCTATGTGTGTGGCAGTGAGGCTATTGATAAGAGAAAATAGGTAAGGGTATATGTGCAGGTTGTATAATTTGTCTTTGAAGAGTGATTGGCCCAAATCATGCATCTAGAAAGGTGCAGATCTAGAGTAATTGGAGTTTTAATTTATAACATGACACTTAGCCCCCCACAAAAAATAGGGACAAGTGTGGTAAGTGTTAAGATCCTTAGTACATTGACTTAGTTACACCAATCAAGGGGTAAGATAAGGTGTGTGTTCCTTATGGAATGGTGATTTCCCAACAGACAAGCAACAAACAATAATAGAAAAATGAATAATAAATAGAGAACTATAATGATAGAGGTTGAAATTACAAATGTAGAAGGAAACAAGGGTTGGGTTTCAGCATATAAGATTTCTCACCAATAACAACACTCACACCCATTATATACTCTTAGTAAGTTTACAAGAAATCAACATAAGTGTCTACCCCCTCCTCTCATGAGCTTAGGATAGATCTCTATTATAAGGTTATAGAGAGAGATGGAAAACAAAGAGTCAAAAAGCAAACATATGATCATTAGCTTAAGCATTCCAACATTCTCATGCATTCCTGCAACTCCCTAACTCTTATATATAAGTTAATACTACTCTCTCGAGGTATTAACAATCAAACAACACAAGAAAGTAGTCAATCATGCAAGTGAAGCACTAAGAACAAGATCATGGAGATAAACATCACTAAGAGCATATATTGAATGAATATGAGTATTTACATGTTGGGAGAGCCTTAGTAGCTACTACCAACCCAAGTTAAATGACAAGCCACTCATGGTCATGAATGACATGGCCAAATTACAAGTAGGATAAAACATGAAGATGGAGAATGAGATGGACATTGAAGGGGGTGTAGATCCAGTGAAAAGGGGAAGATACAACAACAACAACCCAAAACAAATCGTGGTTGATGTAAAACTTTTCCTCTCTGAATCTGACAATGGTGATGAAGATGGATAATCCATCTTCCTCCTTCTCAAAGAAGGATTTAGGCTCTTCTTGGTGACGATGGAGGCTCGCTGACCCTTCGACTCTTGTCCTCAGAAAGTATGAACTGATTGATGAAGATGGAGGTGTTTATATGTATGCCCAGAGAGTCAATCGTATGATGATTGGAGTGTGGCATTAGATACCTGATTTGATAATAATAAAGGAAAATCTATCTATTATGTTTGTCTCAGTCATGTGATGATGAAACAAATGTAAGTAGATGTCTAAAGTATGATGTTACTCGATGACATGTTTTCAAGCACGTGATTTGAACGATGAGATCATACGGATTCTATGAGTACATACTTTCTTATTATGTCTCTAGTCAGATATTACTATGGAAGCAAAATAGACAACAGCTAACATAAGACTAGATTGTGTGTTGACTGATGATATAATCTCATTAGTCATGATATATGATATCATGTCACTCACATAGGTACATGTTTGCAAACTTTGTATCAGACAGACCCACCATGCGAGTGATACATGGAGAACATGGAATGGTAGTCAGAATCTCTCATAGTGATAGTGGCGATTGTGGTTCTTAGACCTGAAGTCACTACATTCATCACATGTCGTTGGGTATACATTGACATAATCAAACGTAATCTTGAAATACGGGTTGCCATAAAGGTGATGATTGGGTAGCTTTGACACATGGGGATTGAGTGTGAGTGATGTACATGGGATTTGTCCCTCCTACAAGAGTTTGATATCCAGGCCCTCTTGATAAGCGAGACTAAAAAATATATGGATGTATTCATGTGATTCAATATGTGATATGGTATCTCATATAGTTTTCTCTAGTTCAAGGAACACGGATTGAATGTTGAGAGTATGACGATTCCATGCCTCGAGTTCAATATGGATACACTACTACAGAAATAGTATTCAGTGTCACTTTTCTGGGCGTCGGTTATTAAGAAAAACCGACGCCTAACATATAAGGCGTCGGTTGTTTAAGCAAACCGACGTCTATATTCGAAGACCAGCCTGACGCGGGTACCGCTTTGTATTAAGCGTCGGTGGTTTATAAAAAACCGACGCTTAAAGTCGCCCGCGAAATCCATATTTCGATAAAAAAATAGTGTCATTGTCAGCGTCGGTTATATACCTAGAAAACCGACGCCTATGTGCGATGAAAATTTGCGCAGAAAATGTCACGTTCAGTGTCGGTTATCCTTGTATAACCGACGCTGAAGGTGGTTCCCGCCAAACATTTTTCATGAAAATATCGTCCAATTGGACGTCGGTTGTTGCAAACAACCGACGCTAAAGATGTTTAGGTGTCGGTTGTTGTAAACAACCGACGCTATTTGGGAACTTCATAACCCTCGATCGCCCGACTCTTCCCCTTTCTTCTGTTTCATTGCGAGCGATTTCTTCTCTGCTGTCGCCCGATTCTCTGCTCCTTCTTCTCCACGACAGCGCCGCCGTGCCGCCACTACTACTCCGGCGCCCTCTTCTCCGGTGCCCCCTTCTCCTTCTCCTCCACCGCCGCACCCCCTTCTCCTTCTCCTCCGCCTGGCCGCTTCCTGCCTGCCGCCGCCTGGCCGCCTGCCGCCGCTGACGCTCCCTACTCGTCGGAGTCACTGCTGCTGGTTCTGGAGCTCGCCTGCCGCCGCCCACGTACTCAACCAGCTCGACCTTGCCCTACTCTGCTTGGCCAGGTACCTGCCGCCCTACTCTGCTTGCCCAGGCGCGAATTTGGTTCTTTATGTGCCGACCTAATCTTCTTGCCTAATCTGCTTGTGTGAAATTGGCTCCCTACTCTACTTGCTTAATGTGCCTAATCTGCTTTAAGTGGTCCTAATATCATAACATGATAGTTTTATAATCATGGCTAAACATAATATGAACTAGATCTTTTTATGTCATTAAATCAATGAACTTAGGAATTGGGGGTTCAAGAATAACCCTAATGATAACAGGATAATAAGGAAACCTAAACTCTAGATTAGGACTTGAGTAGCGTTTAATGTTATTATATGATTTGTGGCACTTTAGGATGTATATTGATTTCTTGATTTATTATTTAATAATGCTCTGTTGATTAGGATTAACCATGTTGCCTGTACTTTATAGACATTTATTATATATAAGAATGACAACACATGTATTTGTTGGCCTAGAAACCCGTCCAAGATTGACTCATTAGGAGTAAATCTTGGATAGTCCCCGGTTTGGGACTGTTCTTGAACACCTAATCTCACTTAGGATGTAAGTGTATAATATGTATTGGGTTTTCGAGAAAATTTCGGTAGCATTTCCCCGTTTGTTCTCTAAGTACATATGTACTTAGAGAACAGCGGGGAAATGCTGCCGAAATTTTCTTGAAAACCCAATACACATTATACACTTACTAGTGAGATTAGGTGTTCAAGGATGGGATAGGTGGTACACATTTATTATATATAAGAATGACATCAAATGTGTTTGTTGGCCTAGAAACCCGTCCAAGATTGACTAATTAGGAGTAAATCTTGGATAGTCCCCGGTTTGGGACTGTTCTTGAACACCTAATCTCACTTAGGATGTAAGTGTATAATGTGTATTGGGTTTTCGAGAAAATTTCGGCAGCATTTCCCCGTTTGTTCTCTAAGTACATATGTACTTAGAGAACAGCGGGGAAATGCTGCCGAAATTTTCTTGAAAACCCAATACACATTATACACTTACTAGTGAGATTAGGTGTTTAAGGATGGGATAGGTGGTACACATTTATTATATATAAGAATGACATCACATTATACACTTAGGATGTAAGTGTATACCCTAATCTTTTCCTAATATATACTTGTTTCCTAATATATACTTGTTTTCTCTGATCATAGAATGGATAGATCATGGATGTCCATTCGTAATCGTTGCACCCCAGAGTTTATATCTGGTCTTGATCAGTTTATTAGATTTGCCGAGGAACATAGGAAAAAACCTACAGATAGGTTCTACTATCCATGTAGGCATTGCAGTAACAACTTGAAAGTCAACACTAGTGAGGAAATCAAAAGTCATGTCATGTGCAACGGGATTGTACAAGGCTATACAGAATGGCACTGGCATGGAGAGATTTCAAAATCGAAACCAGTAGATGTTGATAGCAGTGCTTGGGTGGAAGAAGAAATTGCCTCCGATGACGTAAATGTGAACGAACCAGTTCCAGCAGACATCGTTGATGCGATGTTGGATAGTTGTAGGGTAGAGCACACCGATCCACCTCCTATCTTTAGAAACATTGTGCATGATGCTGAGATACCGTTATACACAGGCTATGCTAAGTTTACGAAGCTTAGCACTGTGTTGAGATTGTATAAGTTGAAAGCTAACAATAGATGGAGCGACAAAAGCTTCACTTCATTGTTGACTTTGTTGAAAGAAATGCTTCCTGAAGGAAACGAGCTGCCAATCTCAACATACCAGGTAAAGAAAATGTTGTGCCCAATGGGAATGGAGGCCAAGAAGATACACGCATGCCCGAATGATTGTGTATTATTTCAAAAGGACTATGTAGATTTGAAAGATTGTCCAAAATGTGGTGCGACACGGTATAAATTGACGACTTCGGGGGAGTCCAAAACTGGTTCTCCTGCCAAGGTGTTGTGGTATCTACCTATAATATCACGGTTTCAACGCTTGTTTGCAAATCCGAAATATGTGAAGAATTTGAGGTGGCATGCAGATGTTAAGAAAAATAATGATGGGATCCTGCGACATGCGTCTGATTCCCCACAGTGGAAGAAGATTGATCTATTGTACCCCAAATTTGGTGAAGAAGATAGGAATCTAAGACTTGGGCTTTGTACAGATGGGATGAATCCGTACGGGACATTGAGCAGCCAACATAGCACTTGGCCAGTCATGCTTGTTATATACAATCTTCCTCCCTGGATGTGTATGAAAAATAAGTACGTTATGTTGTCATTGTTGATATCGGGCCCTAAACAACCCGGAAATGATATCGATGTTTATCTTGAACCTTTGATTGATGACTTAAAGAAACTTTGGGCTGAAGGTGTGATGACCTATGATGCTTCAGCAAGAGAGACATTTCGTTTGCACGCTATGTTGTTTTGCACTATTAATGACTTTCCAGCATATGGGAATTTGTCTGGATATAGTGTCAAAGGAGCTAAAGCGTGTCCTATATGTGAAGAAAACACTGATTCAATAAGACTAAAACATGGCGGCAAGACTGTATATCTTGGTCATCGAAGGTTTCTTTCAAAATTCCATCTGTATCGTAGGAAGCGCAAAGCATTCAATGGATGGAATGATGAACGGAGTGCACCTAAACCTATACCAGGGGATGTTGTTTATGAAAGAGTAAAAGACATTGTCAATGAATTTGGTAAGAAATCACAATGTAGTATGGCCACACGGAGTGACAATTCTTCATTCAAGAAGAAGTCAATATTTTGGGATCTTCCTTATTGGAGTTCTTTGACAGTCAGGCATTGTATCAATGTAATGCACGTTGAGAAAAATGTCTATGATAGCATCATTGGTACTCTGTTAAATATACCAGGTAAGACTAAAGATGGGATAAAATCCAGACTGGACCTATGTGAAATGGGAATAAGGTCAGAATTAGCAGAATTACGTGAAATGGGTAGTAAAAGAACATACTTACCTCCCTCTTGTTACACGTTGTCTAGAAAGGAGAAGAAAACTTTTTGTGAATGCTTGGTAAATGTTAAGGTGCCACATGGTTACTCATCCAACATCCGTAGATTGGTATCAATGAAAGATCTGAAGTTGATACGTCTTAAATCTCATGATTGTCACACTCTAATGCAACAAATATTACTCGTGGCAATTCGATCTATATTGCCGAAGCATGTAAGGTTTGCAATTACCAGACTTTGTTTCTTTTTCAACAGTCTATGCAGTAAAGTTATTGACCCTGATACTCTCGATAATTTGCAAAGAGAAGTGGTTGTTACCCTATGTCAGCTTGAGATGTATTTCCCTCCTTCGTTCTTTGATATCATGGTACATCTTGTTGTCCACTTGACTAGGGAAGTGAAAATGTTGGGACCAGTTTTCTTGCATTGGATGTATCCCTTTGAACGATACATGAGCGTTTTTAAAGGTGATGTTCGAAATTGTTATCGGCCTGAAGGGAGTATTATTGAAGGTTATGTGGCGAGAGAGGTTATGGATTTTTGCAATGACTTTCTCAGTGGTAATGACACTCCTGATAATGACAAGAATATTGAGGAGGGCAAAGGAATTTTGGGATCACGGGTGAAAGTAATCAGCCGTGAGCAGTTGGAACAAGCTCACTTGTATATTTTACACAATATGGATGAAGTGAGTGTTTATATCGAGGAACATACCAATTTCATAAAGAGACAACATCCTCGAGCAAGTTCAATGTGGCTTGCTAGAGAGCATAATAAGACTTTTACTAAGTGGTTTGAAGATAAAGTCTTACATCAACTATCTCAAACACCAAATGATATTACAGAAACTATCAAATGCCTCGCCTTTAAACCAAAACCGAATGTTATGTCTTATGAAGGGTTTGACATTAATGGATTCACATATTACACAAAGCGCCAAGATGATAAGAGTGTCGTCCAAAATAGTGGGGTCACTCTTCAAGCGTCGACTATGTACTTTGCAAGTGCAAAGGATAAGAGTCCATGTGAAGCTAAAATGTCATATTACGGTGTCATTGAGGACATTTGGGAGTTTGACTACATAGATTTCAAAATTCCGCTCTTTAAATGTAATTGGGTTGATAACACCAAAGGAGTTATAGTGGATGAATTGGGTTTCACTTTGGTGAACTTTGAAAAGATTGGCGAGAAGGGTGAACCATTCATATTGGCATCACAGGCAAAACAAATATTCTATATCGATGATCCTACGAATGATAAATGGTCGGTTGTTCTTCATGGTAAAAGACAATTCATTGAAGATCCTATAGATGAAGAAGAGTACTATGATAAGTATGATGAGTCCAGTCCATTCTCAGTTGGGTTGCCAACTCCACAAAATATTGAAGCTAATGATGACTTATATGTGCGCGGAGATCACAATGAAGGATTGTTAATTGATAAAAGATCACAATTTTAGAGACATGTATGTTTATACAAATGCTAAATATTTGCCTTTTTCTAGTTAATACAAATGCTAAATGTTTGCCTTTTTCTAGTTAATACAAATGCTAAATGTTTGCCTTTTTAATGACATTTTCAGATGGCTGACCATGATGAGCATGATGTCCATGATGAGCATGAAGTCCATGATGAGCATGCTGTCCATGACGAGCATGGCGAGGATACCAATGTAAGTTCTAAAAACATATCTTGTATTTCTATAAAATTCATTATCTTCTAGTTATGTCATATATCCTATATTTCTATATTGGGCTAATTTAGTGTGTTTATTTTTGTCAAATTTTAGGTTGATGATGTACCTGTACCCACTGAAGCACTGGAGCAACTTGATGCGCAACACCAAACACTTAACAAGAAAAGGGGCATCACTCTGTTGAAGAAGTTATTAGCGCTAAGTGGTAGTGGATCCAAATTGGTGGTGGAGTTTGATAATGGAGGAAATGCAATTGGAGTGAACCGCAATAATTTTGTAAACTATCTTGGGTGTACCACTCGGAGCCATTTTGGTGTTAAGTATGATAATTGGCATAAAGTTCCTCAAGGGAAAAAAGACTTGATATGGAAGGATTTATGCGTGAGTTATTATTATTTGCAATTCTATTTTGTAGATTACAAATTCTATTATTTGCAATTCTATTTTGGATACTAGTTAATAACATTTCTATTTTACAGAATCTGTTTGCATTGGATGAGAAGTTGCATCGTAAAAGTGTGATGCAACGCGCTGGAAAGATGCTTAGGAATTATAGGACAAATCTGAACAGAGAATACATAAAAGAGGGTGATAAGAAGAAGAAATCAGCCCTTGAACAATGGAACTTCTTGGACAAAGAATATTGGGACAATTTTGTTGCTTCAAGAAAATCTGAAGAATTCAAGGTATTAGGCGTCACTCCCAATTTAATTAACATTTAGTGCTACTAACCAAATCATTAATGTGCATACTAACTAGGCCCTCAGTGACGCACAAAAAGCAAGGCGTGCACTGAATGTGCATGACCACACTATGGGTCCAAAAGGCTATGCAAGTGTTCGCCAAAGACTACAGGCGGAGTCTGCGGCTACTCAGCAGTCTGCTGCTACTCAGGAGTCTGCTCCTACTCAGGAGTCTGCCACACCCATGCCTCGCCATGATATCTGGATAGCTGGCAGGCAAAACTAGAAGGGTGAAATAAAGAAGCCTGCAACTGCTGAGGCGGCTGCAAAAATGGTAAAATACAACTCTTAGAGAAATCGTTTGAATATTGATTATTTGTGGTGTTAACTTACCAATTTCTGTTTATGCTGATTAGCGGGAGTTGCATGAGTAGAGGAAACAAGGCACGTTTATCCATCATGGCACAAGGGATGAATTGACAGTTGCTCTGGGTAACCTAGAGCATCCTGGATGTGTTAGAGGTGTCGGCGCTGGTGTTGGCATCAAAGCATTCTTTGGGCCATCCCAGCGCAAACCCAGAGTGGGACTTTCTCAAGAAGAGGTAACCTATTCTTTTTTTAGAATGTTACTGCAAAAGGAAATTCATTAATAAGAAGCTAATGTTTCTTTTATCCATGTATAGGAGAATAAGAGAGTTGAGGATTTAGTTGCTGAGAAGGTCAACGATGTAGTTTCTGAGAAGGTCAAGGAAGAATTGCTGCGGTGGCAGGCATCTCAGGCTTCCAATCAGCCTATGACGACCCACTCTTCTCCTGATGCACAGACTGCGAGTAATCCTGGAGACCCATCGCCTAGCACGTCTACTGTAAGTATTGTTTATGACATTGTAGCTAGTCTTTTCAAGATGATATGTTTTCAAGATTATATGTATATATGTATAACATTCTTTACGTAAATTTGTAGGCATTGAAGCCATACCGCTTAAGAATGCAAGACTATATTGTTGCAGAGGCGCAGGCTTACCAGTCCCTTCCTAGGGCAACGTTTCATGGGACTCCAATGCCGCAGGGCTACATTCGTGTGAGCCCGCTACATGTATTACCTGATTGGAGGGAAGTTGCGTTGCCATATGCCCACCCAGATATTGATAGACTTGGTGAGGCAGAAGGCGGGGTCATATTGTGGCCCAAAGCAGATGTCGTCTACACGACTGAAATTGTAAGATAAATTTACATTGATTTAGATTGTTAATGTGTATATATGATGTCAACTGATCTGAAATTATATATACAGGTTAAAAAGAAGACACCAGGAGCACCTAGGCCTCCACCTCCACTTCCCGCATTACCAACTTGGGTTCCAACTGACCTAACATACCCGTTAGGTCCTGCTTGTAGGGGAATGGCATGTTGGCTACGGGCACATAATATACATTGCCCTATAATAGTTTCTTTAGATGCAGATTATGCAGGTCAATCATACGATAGCTCTTTATTTATACAAGATATTATTGAGCTATTTATGTATGATTGGCTAAATACATCAATGATAGAGACATGGATAAGGTGAGATCTTGTTTATACATCCATATACCTTGTGTAAGATCCGGTGATCTGGTTTCTTATATATTAATGCATACGTAATACATGTTTTGCAGCTACTTAGTCGAAGATCATTGCAAACAATTTGCATTTGATCATGTGGGATTTTTGATTCCATCATTGATTAGTATGGTAGCTAAAGACCCTGATAATGTTCAACAATACTGTATAGATGCTTTTACAATTTTTGGTCAGCAAAAGAAGACGATAATAATAGCTCCATTCAATGTCAAGTAAGTTTACTTTATTTATAATTTGGACTTAAGAAAATTCCATTTTTATTGTGCATTTTGAGTTATTAATTGTTAACTTCTTACCTCTAGCGGTAAACATTGGGAGTTACTAGTTATTGTCCCCGGGGCATTCACTGTTTATTATCTAGATCCCACGGGAAGTACATTAAACACTAAAATTGGACACGTAATGAGAATGCCATTATTCTGGTGAGAAATATTTCATTTTTGTATATGTTAACATCTGTTATTACATTACTATTTACTTATGTAATTTACTGTGTTATATTAACATGTAGGGGTTTAGATGCATTCAAAAAGGCTGGAGGAACGGTCCCAAGGAAAAAGAACCAGCCAATAAATTGGCAGAACGTACAAGTAAGTTCCCGACTCGAATATATATATTATTGATGTGAATTGTGCTTAGTTGTATTATTTTGTATGTTTCAATTTATAGTGTGCTACACAAGACAATGGTTGGGCATGCGCATACTATGTGATGCGATTTATGCAGATGATTATCAAATATGCCGCATTGGACATCGATACCACACATGAGGTATTATATATAGTCTCACTAGTTAGTATGAAATATATCAATCTTATCTTATTTTTATATTATTACTTATATATATACATCATTCTCTTTGCAGGTGTTTAAAACTGACCACACTATAGGTAAATGCTTAAAAAATATACATGCTCCATATTCGATGGAAGCATTAAATGAAGTAAGAGAAGAATGAGCAAAAGCCATACAAGCAGTGGCAACTGTAAGATATAATTGGGATGTTGATAGCGATAATGAATGATACTTTGTAAATGAATATTTCTGAATGTTAATACATGTATTTGAATGTTTCTATATGTGTGAATGTGAGAATTGAATTGATGTCTGAATGTATGTACTTGTGTAGAATTTTCCTCGTGACTTTTGCAGGTTTGCGGCCTGTTTGTAGGCTGATATCAATGGATGTCGTAAACCTGCAGTTCAGAAAACTGAACTGCAGGTTCTCATCCTACTGACCAGCCACAGCAGGCCTGCAAACTGATATGAAAAAAAATATATATAAATAGGCGTCGGTTATTTATAGAAAACCGTCAGCAAAGACATACAGCGTCGGTTATTTGATAAAAACTGACGCCTGATGTGGCCAAAGCAGTCCTGGAAATGGCGTCGGATATTCGTATCAAACCGACGCCTATTTAATCTATAGGCGTCGGTCTTTTGGTATATACCCGACGCCAAAAGTGTTTGCGCCACAGAAAATGGCGTCATCTAGGGCATTTTATGCGTCGGTTATCTACTAAAAGACCGACGCTATATTCCATATAGGCGTCGGTTGTTCAGTAAATAACCGACGCAGAAACTGCCCTAGATGACGCCGTTTTCTATGGCGGGAACCCTTTTGGCGTCGGTTATATACCAAAAGACCGACGCCTATAGATTAAATAGGCGTCGGTTAAAAAACCGACGCCGAAGTGTTCGACCTTTAGCGGCGCCCACATAGGCGTCGGTTGGAAACCGACGCCAAATGGGGTTAAACGACCGACGCCAAAGGCCGTTTCTGTAGTAGTGATATCAGAGACAAAGGAACTATACGATCACAGTAACACTAATAACAGATAGTAGGTTAAAGTTGTTCTCCAACTTGTTGCCTTTTTTATATGCTATACTCATATTTCAATGATGCAAATATTTCCCGAATTGCATTACTAACATGTGCTTTAAGTATTTCAAGTGATCAAGGAACTAAGTCCAGATTTAACTACAACTTGATAGACATGATGTAAGGACACGTGATGATCCTCCAAAACCTACAAAAACACTATCCTACACTCACATGAAGACTTTAGGGTTGATAGGTTTCATATGAGTCATTAATAGGACCTCACGTACATTGCAAATCTTCTTTACAATGTATTGTCTAGTGAGAATCGGTCGACGAAAAGTTTGACCAAATAGACCCGTTGGACCGAGCAAATGGACCGACACAAAGCCGTTAGAGAAATTTGACCCATGAACTTTATCCAGTCTACAATATTGTGGATCGAGACTCTTCCGGTTGACAATATTTTAGACAGAGTAAGGTTCTGGAATCCCTTTTGATGAACGATCAAATTAGTTGTTGCGGTCCAATTATGAATAAATGATTTATTGACCACTAAGAACACCCTAGACACTCCCCACAAGTACCCTAACCACTTGAAACATTTCATATAAATAGGAATAGTCTTAAGACACCTAGACATAAATGTTTTACACAACTTTGCACATTACATTGCAACAACATTTGATACATACTAGAGCATACTTGCCATCTTTCTCAAAGAGCTTAGGTCTAGTACTTCAAGCTGCTATGATTCTAAGACTAAGCCCTTAGCTCAGATATATTATCCTTTCCACCTAATACTACTTTGCATAAATCATTTTGGAGTGGATCATCATCACTTATCCATAAGAGTTGAATTGTATATCTTGTGAGCTCACTTTGATAATTTCTTTCTCCATTCTATTTCCTTTTTGTTGTGTTACTCTTAGGCTACTTCTTGGAGTGAAGGCTGTCCAGGAACCTATGAGAAGAATAAGTCTTCTCAACTTGGTGCTATTCCACTGACTATTAAAGTAGAGGTTAAGCAACGGTACTCTTCTACGTCCATCAAATAAGAGCTGAAGAGGGTGACCTTTCTTGGCCCGTCAAAGAAGGTGTAGTTTCTCCTTGAGCTAGAAAGGAGGGTTTGTCTTGCACCACAAAAGATGTCGGCAAGTTTTGTGTATTGTGTATCGGTATTTAAAAGGAATAAAATATATGATTTAGAAATCTTGGTTGGAAACAACTAGGTAGTGGTCTGACATCTTTTAACGAAACCAAATCTCTATGTCCTCTTGTGGTTGCTTGCTTCTCCCAAATTTCTATGAGATAAATATTTTAATTTGCTTAAAATTAACTAAAATCTCTATTCACCCCCCTTTAGAGCTCTTCATGTGGTACCAGAGTAGGTTTTCAAGGAGCCCTAATAGGTCTTGAAGCATGGGGAAAATGTGACTAGCCACACCAACTTGGAATGAGCTTATGTGAGCAGGCCACCAGTGTTTGATGGATCAAACTACACTTTTTTTTTGTCAGTCAAACTCCGGATCAAACTACACTTACTAGAAAAGAAGGATGTATTTCTACTTTCAAGGAATCAACTTTGAACTAAGGAAGATGATTGCTCGTCCATATGCACTTCTAACAACACAGTTAGAAATGTGGAATCCTGATATGGTAAAACAAGCCACACTCAATGCAAAGGAAGTAGCCATTATTTATTATTTTTTATCTATTAGTGAATTCAATTGCATATCCTCATATGAAACAACTTATGAAATTTGGAACAAATTAGCTGTAACATATGAAGGAACTACTCAAGTTAAAAATACTAAAATTAATATACTAAAACATAAATTTGAATTATTCATATGCAACCTAGCGAGAGCATTGTAGAAATGTATGCTAGATCCTCTAACATTGTTAATAGCCCAAGAGTGTTGGGGAATAACATAAGTGAGGAAGATTAAGTATCCAAAATACATAGATCAGTGTCTCTTAGATACAAGTCAAAAGTCACCGCTATCTAGGAATCCAATGATCTTATAAAACCGAAGATGGAGCATCTCATCGGGAATCTAGAGACTCATGAAGTCACACTTGAGGAGGAAGAAAAGGTGGAAGTTGAACAACACAAAGAGAGAAGGAAGGATATTTCTTTCAAAGATGCCACCAAAACGTCATCAAGAAACATTATCCAAGAAAGCAGTAACACAAATGATGAAGATGATGAAGACATATTCATTGTAGATGCTAAGAAATATAAGAGATCTCCTATCTAACAAAACTTGTAGCGTACCTTCTTCTTCTAGGTGCTTTGAATACGGAAAGAAATGCCACTTGGTTTTTGAATGCCCAAAATGCAAGAAAGGCAAAAAGTCCTCATTCAAGAAGAAAGACAAAGCCTACTTTTCTGGATGGGATCAATCAAGTGACAATAGCGAAAGCAACGAAGAAGAAGAGGTAGAATGTCTCATGGTTGTAACTAATAAATAAGAAACTAATGAGATAAGTATTTTTGCTTTATCTAAAGAAGAATTAGTTAGTAGTCTTGAAGAACTTCATGATAAGTATATAGATTGCAAAAGACAAAAGAAAAAACTTGCTAAAATTGTTGATGAACATTACGTTAATCTAGACAACTTTAGTTCTAAAAATGATACTCTAAAAAACTCAAAGAGTGTGTTAAAAGAATCTATTGAGAGTTATGAGGCTAAAATACTTGATCTTGAAAATTACAATAGTCTTCTCTCTCAAGAAAAGATTGATTTGATTGCTAAACTTAATGATTATCAAACTCAACCTATTTTATGCACACATTCAAATAATGATTCCTTGATAAAATAAAGAGATATGTTACTTTCTAATCTTGCTCAAGTAAATTTGGATATAAATAAAAATCTTGTTGAAAATGTTGAATTACAAAAACAAGTTTCTATATAAATATAAGGAAACAAAAGTCTTGATAACATCTTAGATAATACTTCTAAACAAATACGAAGGAGAGGTTTAGGATATGTACCAAAGAACAAATCCTCACATATGCCTAAAACCAAAAAGTACATATTCTTCCAAGATAAGAACTACATATGTATCTAAGATTAAAGTAGTATATTTTCAAAATGTTGAAAAAAGAAATGAAATATCCTTTATCTCGTGTCATTATTGTCAACATTTTGGACATTATTCTTTTTCATATGAATATTGGAAAAAAGGAGCCCCTGACATGGTTGGATTCCTAAATCCCCAACTTAGAATAAAAAGAGAACTTGTTGAGATTTGACCTATGCATAATTTGGTTACTATATTTATGTCTTATCTCAAATTAATTTAAATTTTCAAAACATTTTCTTAATAAACACATTTGGGTGAGTTTTAGTTATTTAAATAAAATTTCATTTACATATCTTACTAATAGAAATTGTAGTTTCTTCAGAACTTGTTATCAATTGGAAATTTTTTTGACCGTGATGTCTCACAGTTGACAAATCTTCTCGATCGAGAACAAGTCTGTCAAAATTTAACTTGAATATCGAACCTTAACAATGAAATGTAGCAAAACTCAAATCTATAAAAGTTTGTATAGAATGATAATATCAGTTCCTTTCATGATATCCATGCTAACCATGATGGACTCTACTTGAATACTAAAATCCTCTCAACCTTACAAGATTGAGAGGTTGATGGTGGATGCTCCAATCATGTGGATGGAGATTAAAATGCCTCCAATACTCTTGAAAATGGAGGATTAGTGATATTGAAAATAGTGGCAAATGGACCACCATAGGAGTAAGTGATAATCAAGAAAAAGGAGTACATGTAAGTGCACATAATAAAGATGAAGTTCAAATGTAATAATAATGATGATGTATCTCTTTCTACTCTATTAAACTATTCATTTATAACTTGTTGTAGTATAGTAAAAAAAATTGAATGATTTTATATTTCTTTTAAAAATTAAATACTAGCATTAAAAGAAAAGGGTCTTACCTCTCTTTGTACTTATTTCAGTCATAACACTTCAAGACAATCTTGATGGTAAAATTGCTATGCTTAAAGGATATTTTACTAGACAATGCTTAATTTTTACTACTCTTATTAAAGAAAGTTAAAAAAATTAAACTTATCTTAGAAAAAAAATTATAATAGTAGAAATGGATTGCATTCTCATCATCATGACAGTACTCATTGCCTTATTTCTAAACATGACAAGAAGTAAAAAGATCATGAGCTTTTAATTGTCAATCATTTTTGTCTTAATATGTGTCACATTTATCTAATTTAATTTAAGCATCATATTTAGGACTAGTATCACACTAAGGTCGAGTCATCTTGTCGTTATACTTTCTATCTTCTTTAGTAAATCATGTTTCTTAAGTTTGAGCTCTTTACTTGGTATAAGATTAAGGGGGGGCTTAAAGTCTCTTTGAATATAATTTGCATATCTTTTTTCTCTTAATTGATTCTCTATATCAATGTAGGATTAACAACCTTTGACATTTGGTTTAGACGTTATTTTAGATTTGTTATTATGGTACTTAATATATTCTCTATACTAACATGGGCTTAAAATACCTTTTATTTGGTCTAGAGATACTTTATTGACCTCATTGTATGCTTAGTTGGTTGTCTATATCAATATGGGCTTAGCATTCCTTATATTTGGTTTGGAGATACTTTTCTTGACCACATTTTTTCTCTCAATTTATTCTCTAATCATTTCTAGGATTAACATCCCTTGAAAATGATTGAGAAATTAGTTTTATTTTTTCACTTTTGATTTTCATGTCATCTCTATATCATGGTCGACTTAACATTCCTTACCATTGGTCTAGAGTATCTCTTTGACATTTGTGATTTATGGGATATTTTTATCATGAAGGACTTAACATTCCTTTCATTGGTAAATAGATAATACTTTTTATGTTCCTTGATCAAATATGGCTTTTTCATTATACCCTAATGTGATTACAATTATCCTTGATTTTAGATTTCCTTTTTTCAATTTGTACATTGGGTATAAATTTTTACCTCTCCTAAATGATTGTCTTATCGAGGGGGGGTGTCTCCTTGAGGGGGAGCACTCAAGTATTGACCCTTTTTAACTTCAACAAAAGGGGGAGAATACACATGAGATAAATTGGCTATCAAAAGAACAATTCAATGGTACGATGTTCTAATTTGGATACTTACAATTATCTTATGGAAATATTTTTCATCATCAAAAGGAGGATATTGTTGGCTTTTTAATAGGTCTTATTCATATTTCTATGATTCATATATTTCCCAAATTGTATTACTAACATGTTCTTTAAGTATTGAAGGTGATCAAGGAACTTAGTCAACATCCAACTACAAAGACCTTGCAATTATAAGTTTGGTACTTGCAAATCAAGTTGTACTATGTGGTTATGTATTTGATTGTAAAACTTGATAGACGTGATGTAAGGACAAGTGATGATCCTCCAAAACCTACCAAAACACTATCCTACACTCACATACAGACTTTAGGGTTGATAGGTTTCATATGAGTCATTAATAGGGCCTAACATACATTGCAAATCTCCTTTGCAATGCATTTTTGACCGAGATTTTAGTCGAAGAAAAGTTTGGCCGAAATAGAGTTGTTGGATCCAGAAGATGGACCGACACATGGTTCTTAGAGCAATTTATTTACCCATAACATTATTTGGTCAACAATATTGTGGACCAAGACTCTTCTGATTGACAATATTGTGAGTTGAGGAAGGTTATGGAATGTCTTTTGATTAATGTTCAAATTATTCATTTCAACCCAATTAATTTCAACCAAATGACTAAATGACAACTAAGAACACTCTACACACTCCCCACAAGTAACCTAACCACTTGAAAATATTTCCTATAAATAGGAGCGGCCTTAGGACACCTAGACATCAACTTTTTACACAACTTTGCACATTATATTGCAACAACATTTGATACATATAGAGCATACTCGCCATCTTTCTCAAAGAGATTAGGTATAGTACTTCAAGTTGCTAGAATTCTAATACTAAGCCCTTATATCATCTAAATTATCCTCTCTGCCTAATAGTACTTCGCATAAATAATTTTGGAGTGGATCATCATCACTTGTCCATAAGAGTTGAATTGTATATCTTGTGACCTTACTTTGTTACTTTATTTCTCCATTATATTTCCTCTTTGTTGTGTTACTCTTGGGCTACTTCTTGTAGTGAAGGCTGATCAGGAACCTATGAGAAGGAGTCTTCTCAACTTGGTTCTCTTCTGTTGGCCATTAAAAAAGAGGTGAAGTAACAACGCTCTTCTGTGTCCATCAAAGAAGACGTGAAGAGGGTGACCTTTTGTTGCCCGTCAAAGAAGGTGTAGTTTCTCCATGAGCTAAAAAGGAGGGTTAGTCTTGTGCCACAAAAGACTTTGTTAACTTTTGTGTATTGTGTTTTGGTACATGAAAGGAATAAAATACATGATTTAGAAATCCTAGTGGAAACAACCAGGTAGTGGACTAACGTATTTTTGACATAACCACTCTAAATCTCTATGTCCTCTTGTGGTTTTTTGCTTCTCTCAAATATTTGTAAGCTAAGTACTTTAATTTTCTTAAAATTAACTAAAATCTCTATTCAACCCTCCTCTAGATCTTTTCACAACTTTTAGAATTACTTGAGTAGCAATGATGTGTGACTAGGCACTACTCTTTGGTAGTGATGTCATAAGTTTGTTATGGGCATTCACTACCAAAGTAATTATGGACCTATAGGGTTACACACACAGGATTCCTTTGGATTAAAGGAGTATATTCATGAATGATGTTTAGATTGAATGCTAAAGGTGTCTACATATTCAATTAAACAATAGATCAAATGACTGGACTCAAAATCATCAAGTTCAAGTGTTGGACTGACTGTTTGGAGTGTCAGGTTGATTAGAAACTAAATTGGTTGAGTTATTTTAGAACTGGGTCGTGAGACGAATGGCCCACATGAGCGAAATGACCAGTTCATAGTTGTTGGATGACCAACTAGCGAGAGTGAGATAACTAGTTCGTGGTCATGAGATGACCGGCTTGCGTGAGTAAGACACCTGGTTTGTGGGGAAATTAAATTCCATTAAGGATTAGTGTTGACGTCGTGTTGTGCATTAACTGGATTCAAATTTCCAATTTAATTCAGAATAGAAAACTATGCGAGACAATTTTCTCACTATACGAGATGACTATTTTGCACACGAGAAGATCATTTCTCTATGCGAGACGGTCATCTCATAGTTTTCAAGTTGTTGAACATTCATGATTCCAAACTCTTTGACTCCTACACCGATGAGGAACCCTGACTGTGGCCTCTATAATAAATAGAGGGGTGATAGGGGCTTCCCAAGACACACAATTGAGAATCATTTTCTCTAAAAATTGTTGTCCTTTCAGGTTATGGTAACCAATAGAGAGCCCAAGAAAGTCCTACATGTTAAAGGGAGGGATAGCGAGGGAGAGAAACTAGAAGACAGTTGTGCATCTAAAATGATGAGGAGTATGTCGCTGGACTTGCTCTTGGATCAGGTATATCCTCAAAACCATCCTTTTTATTATATACTTGTTGACGTGATCTGCTGGTTTATGGGTAATATGACAATAAAAAAAATTATGTTGCATATTTTGTCACCCTATTTCCCTACAGTGGTATCAGAGACACGTCAATCTAATATATTTTGAGATAATCGATATGATTGGATTCTGGTTTTATCATTTAATCATTGCATGTGATGTGAATAATTCTTGTCCAATCAAATATCACAATAATACCAAACTAATATATATATATATATATGTGTGTGTGTGTGTGTGCGCGCGCGCACAATTTACATGTGTTGCCTTAAAAGTGAGTTTTTATGGTGGATGTGTTGCAAAGTTATGACCAATAAACCCTATTATCTATGCATGGTTATGTGGTTGTTTAATCCTATTTTATTTCGATTTGTGAATCGAGCCTCTATCTTATATTCCCAATATAAATTCTTTCCTACCCTTTCTTCCCTTCAATGTAACTTGAGATTTTTCTATAATCATATAATAGTAGGATAGTTTACTTTTCTATTATGACAAAGAAGAAAGTCATTCTGACGATGCCAACTAAACCGTCTTAGAGACGGGCTGACCGGTTGGATGACCAGAAGGACGAGCCAAATCGATCAACTAGTGGATCCAACTGACCAACTAGAGGAACCAACAGATGGTGGACAGAAGAACCAAATGACTGATGAGTCGACCAAACAATCGACCAGGATATGAGCCGATCGGTTTAAAGGTTGAATCGATCCACCCCGATTTGCAAGCACAAATATTTATCAATAATAGGTTTCTACATGTGATGTAAACCTGGGTTGTGGTAATTCTTTGTGGCTCCAAGGAATTTCATGAGGCTGGCCATAACAATCTTTTTTGTTTATTGTATGTTTTTATTGTGGGATATAATATGTATATGAACGTACTATATATGTGGTGATTGCATAAAGTATATGTATTATAAGTACAAAACCCCTCAATTAAAGTAATAAGCCTTAGATGCTTTCCAAAAGTGGCACACATGAAAAGATTAATCGACCAAGCATAAGTTACACCAAAGCATGGTGCACCATCTATCTCGTGAAAGTGTGATGATACTAATACAGGTTCCTCCAAAGTAGGGTGCATATTACTGTATCAAGTTTGGGTCAGGCTTAATTGGTGTTTTGTAGAGCATCTAGACCCAGAGTTATGCAGATAAGTATGGCAAGGAGTTACACATATCATCTATCCAAGAATTTCATATGATGCAATTGGCAAGATGCCTACCTTGATAATTGACTATGTATGTTGATGTTGTTCGGGTCATAGTTGAATTATTTTGGATCTTGGCCACTAAAAGATTGTACGGCATAATATTCCAAATGGATACATGAGGACTATCATTTTGAACAAAATAGTGGGAGTGATAATTAATTGAAGATCTAATTAATATCGTTAACTTATCAATTCAAACAAATCAAAATATTTTGAAAAGTTGTAATATTTCTTTGTAGAATCAAATGACAAACATGAACATGTTTTATTGTTATCATCCTTGAGAAGGACAAAATGGGATAATCTTATACATCTGGTTTAGGACTTTGAGAAGTGTTCTCAGTAATAAGTGAAAGCTCTATGTCCTTAAAAGAACAGAGTCAGAGGTACTCACTCCAAATGCGCCTAAAGACTAAATGGATGCTTATTGGAAGCATGCCAATGATGATATTGAAATTTGAATACCTAATACTCTATTGTTTGAACTATGAGTTGCATGAACAACATGAAATGTTGGACATTATCAAAATTGTAACACATCTTAAGAATCATGTAAAGCAAACAAGGTATAATGTCTCCAAAGTGCTATTTGAGTGCAAACTAACAAAGGGAGGTCAAGTAGAGCCCCATGTGCTCTATATGATTGGACATATAGGGTGACTGTGATTTCTCTTAGGACAAGAGTTGACCATGGTTATGATTCGACAAATTGTTGTATAAATCATATAGTCAATTTATCAGATGTTTGGCATGTTGATGCCAAAGCATGAAAGAAGAAAGTACAAATCTATCATGGTCATGAGTGGAAGTGAGTCCAAGGAAAAAGTCAAGGCCAAGAAGTGTTCTGAGGCTAAGCTAAAGTCCAAGTCTTCAGCACTCAGGACAATGAAAAGGGTGAGTGCAATAGGAATCTATCATTTTCACTTCAAGGAACAAAGGAAGAAGAAAGAGATAGAGATCTCTAGTTCATGACTCAATGAGAAGTAAGCTAAACTGTAATGAGCAAGGGTTGTTTCCACTATAGCTGGAAGTTTTCATACAAGGACACATAATAGAATTAGTGAATTGCATTATGTACCTACCATTAATAAAAGCATCATGTCTTGTGTGACAAGAACATTATGCTTCATTTTAAAAGATATGATCTTTTATGGCAATGCCCTATGTCTCACAAACTATACTTTATAGTTGTAAAGATAAATGTGTATGACACATATATTGAATGACTTGATCACTCACACATTAAATGCCTATAGCATTGTCATCTAAAGCACATAAATGAGAAATGCATTTCTAGAATCCATATGATGGTTATCTAGATTCTTTCGGTTATTACACCAATAGAGACATACATATCTTATCTGTTGTGCAATATGACAAAATCATCTTCACTAGATGTAGTGGGAGAGAGACTATTCTATTAGGGCTCATACATACTAATGTATAAGACCATTTAGAATAAATGCTTAAGGTAGCTACTAGTACATCATTATATTTACTGATGTTATCAATAGATATGGAAATTTGTATTAAATGAAATATAAGTTTGGATCTCTTGAAATGTTCAAGGAGATCATAAATGAAGTATGTAACTAACTTGGTAAAGGTATGAAGATACTTCGATGTGATCAATGTTGAAATATTTTAACTAAGAGTTTGAGAATCTTCTCTAGATATCGTGATAATTTATCATGATGAACTCCACATGAAACACAACGATAGTGTAACATGAAAATGTATCAGTAAGAAGGTATCACACCATGTTAAGTCATGGTGTGATTATCACTTAATATATATCTGATTTTACAAATTCTTTTGGGCACATACTTAACACTAAACAATGTACCGTCTAAAATTGGTTCAAGAGACACCATATGAGATATGGCATGGGAGGTGTCTCAATGTGTCTTTTATAGTGATTAGGATTAAAAGCTTATATAAGAAAATAGTTTCTTGAAAATGCTTTATGCAAAATCACATAAATGTTATTTTGTTGAAATACTACCTTTATCCCAATCCAACAACAAAGATCTTTGTTGATCAGGATGGTTGTATTATTGAAGAGGAACTAGTTCCAAAGGAATTAGTGGGAGTAAAACTAGAACTTGAAATGTTCGAGATAAACAAGAAAACATTGAACCTAAAGAGGTACATTGGGAACAATGAGAATCCTAAAGTGTTTTCATATTTCAAGTTCCTTATGTAACACAGAACTCATAGTTCTAGTACAACACGCCTTGAGTTTGAAAGACGATAATATCTTATAACTCAGAAAGGCGGTAAGTTGATCATAGATGATGAGCCAACAACCTACCTAGAAACTATTGAGGGACCAAATATGAGAAACATGGGTAGAGGCCATGATATCTAGATGGACTCCATGTAAACCAACAAGGTATGACCTTACTAGATCCACCTGAAGGGGTAAAACCCATAGGGTGCATTTGAGTCTTTGAAAGAGGACCTATATGGAAGGGTAAACTAGTTGAAAAGAGATTCAAACTAGTTCAAGGTGTTGAACATGATGAAGTCTTTCACCAATTACCATGGTTAAATCCATCTGGATCATTCTTGTTGTTGCATCTTAGTATGATTGTGAGATTTGGCATATTGATATTAAAATTGCATTCCTTAAGTGGAAAAATTGTGAGGGTGTGTATATGACATATCCTAATGGTTTTATAAATCCATTAATGCAAACAAAGCTTATAAGATACAAAGGTTAATCTTTTCATTGGAGGAAGCATCACAGATCTTGGAATCTTCTATTTGACATGACAGTCAAAGGGTTTGACTAGATTCAGAATGAAGATGAAATCTGTGATTACAAAAGATTTAGTGGGAGCAGACTTATATTTCACATGATGATGGAGAATAAGATCCTCGTCATGTAAATGTTAAAACCTGGCTCGAACACCTTCTCTATGAAGGGTTTAGGCAAGACATCCTATGTGATCAGGATTGAGATCTATAGAGATAGATTTGGAGAGTTTCTTGACCTAAGTAAGAGAATATATATTGGCAAGATGTTGAAGGGTTCAAAATGAATTAGACTAGATGAGAGAAAACTTGTTCATGTTCCTTGGAGTTAGTCTCTCATGAGCCTAGTTTGGGGGCAGGGTGGCACATCCCTCTGATCTGGCCCTAGCTCACAAATCAAGGTGATCTATTGGCCCCACCTTGAATCTCTATCTTTGGTTACTTTTCATCATTCCTCTCATGTTCCTTTTTTTCTTGTTCATATATGTTGTCAATTTAGGGTTTTAGCCACACTTCCCTTTTAGGGTTTTCTATTTATCTCCCTTGCATTTTTGATTTTAAAGAACTAAAGTAAAAATAAAGTATGAATAGCAGTGTTGGTTGGAAGCAAGATCTTATCTTTCTTGAGAAACATCAATATTGTTTCTTTATCTGCACATGACTGAGTTTCATGCTTTAAGGGTTTGCTTTTGAAAACATGAAAATCGTCACTTTCACTCTACACTCATATGAACCTACATGTCATGGAATGAGTGCTAACATCATGTTTGGTCTTTGGAAGTGATGTGGGGTGTTAGTAAATGTACCACTGTAGCATTAGTCTAAATGTACAAAGGCCTTGAATACATCCCACTCTCCTAGCATTCAAGATTAATTATGGACTCCATTTTCACGAGGTTTATTGGGAGAGGTACCCTTATCCCCTGAACCTGGGTTACTTGTAATGACCCTCACTTTTGACTGTCCAGAGAACCTTAAAGTTGAGGATCATTACTTTGAATTTCTAGGATCAGATATAACAAATAACATATAATAGTAAATAATTTTCATTTACTTGAACTTGGATGAATACATATATTTAAGTTATACTTCTCTAAGGAGTTACATAAATATTTCATAGGAAAAATAACTTATACATATGAGAAGAAATATTATCTTTAATATCTTCAAGAGCTTTCAATATTTATCTTCATGCCCATAATCAAGTGTCTCAACTACCTAAAATGTTGACAAACAAAATGCAGTTAGCATATTTCTATACTGGTACATGGGTTCATTCAAACATCACATATATGTATATTCAACAAATATTTAATAACAGATATGAACTTGTATTTTCTTTTATATTCTAACCCATACTTAGTATGCCATCTTGGGTGTAATCAATGTCCATCCTTGGACTTATATGCATTACCCCTTGATGGGTGAAACCTAGGGTTCAGAATATTCTATATATTTATGTGATACTTATAGGGGCTTTATATTTTGCATGAATTAAATAAACATCTAACAATTATCATTCATTCAATATTTAAGAAACACTGACAAACTTTGAAATTTGACACATGTAATCATAAGAGTAGCCACATACCTTTTTCATGCAGAAGATATGCAGTATATTTCAAGTATCTTATGAGTGCATCCAAACATCCATGCAACCAATCATTCAATCGGCATAATCTACATGTATGTAAGAAAACCTAAAGTTTCATGATACATTCAGATTATTCTAACTAAACCTAACTTAAGTTCAAATCTAGGTTTCAGGGTTATCTCGTGATTGGAATAGGAATACGGGTCACAAACCCTAATTCCACCACATCATGACTCATATCCTACTCAAACTTTAGGGGAACTCTAATTGTCATTCATTTGTATTATCACAATATGGCCCCATTAAATTAAATCATGAGGTTAAAGATCCAATTATCAATATTGATCATCATTAAACCCTAATGATCTCATTAATGGTTTAGAAGCCTAAATGTCATAATTATTAACTAATTTCAATTGAGATCTTAGAACATCATTATATTTTACCATTACCATACTAGATTAGGGAATAATAATAATTAATGTATTTATTTAATTATTCATTGCAACTAAGGTATATTTACATTAATCACCACAGTTCCATATGTATAAGATTATTAAACCAAATTATACATCATCGTCAACACCATCATTCTTTTGTAACTTCACACTTTTCAACAGTATCAGGTACTACCATTGAATAAACATATTCATTGGGTAAACCATTATATCCATCAAATCTAGGGTTAATATGCATTAATCACATTAGATTCATGTATACCTATATTTTTAGAACTAGGATCATAATTATATTCTAGAATCATTTTGTTTGTAATCTACTCACTTTTCTTATCAAATTCCTATATAGGTTCAGTCATACAATCTAGTAATTATTAGTTACAATTATTCAAAAATAAGGCTAAGTTAACCAATTAGGGATCACCACATCAATACTTTACTATTATCCACATGGGTCGCAGGGCCAGGAAAGAGCCAATGGGCTCACACCATCCTATCACTCGCACTCGCATGGCTAGGGCAAGGCAAGGAGAAATGACAAAGCAACCCTTACCTCAGAGCTTTAGGTCCAAGGGTAGGAAGGTCATTTGCTTATTCCTCATATTCTACCTTCATTCAACGATTTGGCCCTGTTGAGCTAAGGAGGTGGTCAACACAAAATCTCTACTCTTGGTTTTCATTTATAGGTCTAATGCCTCCAATTGTCCTGCCTTGGTAATAT
Source organism: Alisma plantago-aquatica (assembly GCA_963693085.1). Lineage (NCBI taxonomy): Eukaryota > Viridiplantae > Streptophyta > Magnoliopsida > Alismatales > Alismataceae > Alisma > Alisma plantago-aquatica. Next base: position 470,325,707 of record OY856410.1, read on the forward strand.
GAACTTGACCAATTCCCTCGTGATGTCAGTTGATGGCCGCAGTTGGCACTTTGGCAATGAGCCAAAAGGTTGTAGCATCAAGAATTGGGATACAAATAAAATCTCCCTCACACCCCACTATGAGTCGGGGACCTTCCTAGTTCCAATGTTCTTCCTCTGGAAAACGAAATTGGTTGAAGACGCTGTAGAATAGGATAGCAAGACCAGGTCGACCAAAGAAAGGACATTGGCTTGGGGGAAGTTTTTGGGGACCTCAAATGGAATTGGATGTTTCTCTATGATCCCTTAGCCCCCGAGAGTTCTACTGATGATCTTATATATGGTTCCTACTGGGTTTCTTGGCTTCTATATCATCCCATGGAGATAACCCTAACATGAATATTGAGGTTTATCTCAACACCCCAAGATAATGCCAACACAGGGGTTCGTTGGGATCGTTTCTATCTCCTAAGATTGTTGACACCAACATCGAGCCTTGAACATATCCAGAGAGGATGAGGGAGTCCACTATATGTTGGGTCTCTTCTACCTACGGGACTCAATAAAGTCCAGGCGATAGGGAGGACTCACTTGTTCCACCCAGATCTAAAGTCCAGGTACAACTGGACTCTGGTATGATCGCCCCTTTTCCTCTATTTTCTTTTCCTATTTTTGACTAAAGCCCTATATATTGTTGTAATTCTCTAGGACAAATAATAGTGCTAATTAATCCCAAACTATGGGATAAACCTCCTCAATCTATTATCTCAACTTTTTCAAAATATCAAGTCAGGTAATGCTCGTTTGATCCCCGAGACTTGGTTTCCAAGTATTAACTAGATAATTCATTAATTAATTATCCAGATCATGGAATATCTTTAAATCATTTGGAATTTATCATATTACTTCAAATCTTTATTATCTTATGATTAAAAATATCTTAGATATTTATTATGGTCATGAGGTGGAAAATACCCAATTTCATATCCTAGGAACCCATTTGTAAACCTAATTGGCCCAAATGGGTTGTAATGAGTCCCTAAGGCCCATTAATCACATCTTGTTCCATACAAAGGTTCCATAAGCTTAATTACACTCCTAATTATAAATTTAAGGCTTTGATAATCATTGCACCTCATACCATACATGAACACATATGCTCAAAAACATTATTTACTTAAACGGGAAACTAAATATAGTCTAGGGCTCAAATTCATCAACCAAGGTCATATTATTCTCCTCATTATTCCATTTGTATCTTAACATCATAACTTGAGGTGGACTTGAAATCTCTAAATTTCAAGTGTAACATTCACCCCTCCTTAAAAGGAATTTTGTCCCCAAAATTCAAACCTAATAAGGATAAGGCGCATGATAGCTCATATTAGCCTCAAACATTAGGTGTAGAAACCTCTCTAAATTAGGTTTTCAACTAGTTTATCTTTAATAAGTTTACTTTATATTGACATTATCGATGTTACAGAGGTTGAAATCCAAATTCAATCCAAGGGTATTTCCACATCCTTACTTGTAACATTATTATTATCACTTGGCCATTTCATTTTATCTAGGTTTCAAATGTGTTAAATTTTCATATTACACATTTTTGTATGACTTAGATCTCCTTAATAGGATTTTATTTAAATGTGTTAACTATTCATATTACACGTTTTTCTTAATGTTTTTCTCAAACAAAGTTCTCAATCTTATATATTTATGCATCTAGGGCATTAGTCAACATGTTGACGCTTCTTTTCCAGACTTTGTGTCTATAAGGCTATGCCCTAGATGCATGATTTCCTTCAATGTAAATTACTTTCCATTACACATTACTATGGGACCTCTCCAACCAAGGTTTCATACTTGCATACATTGAAATTAGTTTCTCATTTGACAACTTATTTTTATTATGTAGGGGGTAGAAGCTTCTATACCTTATGCCCATACCATCCCATCACATTCCATCCCTTTAGAGTTATGTCCTTAGAGGATGTCCCAAGTTTCCTTAATTCTTAACATGAGATTGGTCAACTCACCTCCTAGGGAAGGTCCTAATCTAGGGTATCTTGGACTTAGGAGGAGGATAGGCTTGCTATCCACAACCTAACCCCACGGGTTTAGGGTTCTACCTCCCCCATAGACCTTTTCCCAATCTTAGGTTGATCCACCCCAGGTTGGGACACCAACCCTAAAGTTGAATTGAGGGTCCTAGATTTTCATTATGTCAATAATGAGTCCATGTCTCACTTATATTCAAAACTCTTTATGTGTATCATGTCTGCATTACTCCATGTACTTGCATGCATGGGAAAGCTAGGGTGTCAAAATTGAATTATTCAAGCCCATTTGGGTTTCCTCTTTCCTTTACCCTTAGTTTTTGGTTGGTTAGGGTTAATATTTCACCCATATGAATCCAATTACCTAGGATTAGGATTAGGGACTACACCTTGTATTTTTAGGGTTTATGGTTCCCTTGACCTATTAGGGTTTTCATACCCTACTGGGATAACCCACTCAAGTCCTTTATGGACGAATGGGTTTTCCTACCCTTACCTAGGTATTTCTTGGGTTTTCCCTCACTAGAAAAAAGCTACATAGCACATAACCAGTTTTCATAACCATGTCATTATCTTAACATTATTTGTGCATTAATTGGCGAAGGATGCCTTAATCCTACTACTTCTTAAGATTCTAACTTAAGATGAGGAGGGAAGTGCATTTTAGGGTGTATTAGGCAAAGAAATGAGAAGTAGATGAAATTAGATATGAGAAACCTAGAGGACATATTAGGCCCTAATAATTTTCCTTGTATATATTTAAGTATTATTTGAAATTATAAACTATTAAATATTAAGTGCAAATCTAGGCTTTGATGCCAAATGTAATGACTCCCACTTTTCAGTGTCCAGAGGACCTTAAAGTCAAGGATCATAATCTAAATTTCTAGGATTAGATATTAGAAAATAACAAATAATAGTAAATAATTTTCATTAATTTGAACTTGAATTTGAACTATACTCCTCTAAGGAGTTACATGGACATTTCATAAGAAAACTAACTTGTACATATGAGAAGATATATTAAACTATCTCATTCTCCTTGCCTTATCTTTCAAATCGTCACAAGCTTTCAATATTTATATTCATGTCCATGAATCAAGTGTATCAACTACCTAAACCGACGATAAACAAAACGTGTGGGTTCATCCAAACATCACATATACATATATTCAACAAATATTTAGCAACACATATGAACTTGTATTTTTTTATATTCTAACCCATGCTTGGTATGCCCCCTTGGGTGTAATCATTGTCCACCATTGGACTTATATGCATTACCCCTTCATGGGTGAAAACCAGGGTTCAGAATATACTATATATTTATGTGATACTCATAGGGGCTTTATAGTTTGTATGAAATAAATAAACATCCAACAATTATCACTCGTTCAAACTTTAAGAAACCTCGAAAAACTTCAGAAGTCGATACATGTAATCAAAGGCTTAACCACATACCTTTTTCATGCAGAAGACATGCAATATATTTTATGTACCTTCTGAGTGCATACAAACATCCAGGCAACCAATCATTCATCAACATCATCTGCATGTATGTATAAAACCCTAAAGTGTCACCATACATTCACATTATTCAAATTAAACCTAACTTAAGTTCTAATCTATGTTTTAGGATTGTCTCGTGTTTGAAATAGGAATAAGGGTAAAAAACCTAATTCCATCACATCATGAATCATACCCTAATCAGACATCAGGTGAACTCTAATTGTCATTTGTTCTTATTATCACAATATGGACACATTAAATTAAACCATGAGGTTAAAGATCTAATTATCAAGAGTTGTCACCATTAAACCCTTATGATATCATTAATGGTTTAGAAACCTAAGAGATCATAATTATTAACTAAATTCAATTGAGATCTTAGAACATCATTATATTTTACCAATACCAAACTAGATTAGGGAATAAAAGTATTCAATGTATTTAATACATTATTCATCACACCTAAGGTTTAGTTACATTGATCACCCCAATTCCATATGTATTAGATTATTGACCCTAATTATACATCATCATCAACTTCGTCATTATTATGTCACTTCATGACTTTTGACAGTATCATGTACTACCATAGAATAAATGGATTGTCGAGGGAAAGCATTATATCCATCGAATCTAGGGTTAATATGCATTAATCACATTAAATTCATGTATACCTATATTTTTGGAATTAGGTCATAACTAGATTTTGGAATAATTTTATTCTTGACCTACTCACTATTTTGATCAATTTCCTATATAGGTTCATAGTCATACGATCTACCAATAATTAGGTACAATTATTCCAAGATAATTCTTAGTTAACCAATCAAGGATCACCATGTGAATACTTTACCACCATTATCCCCATGGGTCACGGATCCAGGCAAGAGACAATGGGCTCACACCATCCTGGCACCCACGCATGCGTGGCTAAGGTAAGGTGGGGAGGAAAAGATAGAATAACCCTTACCACACAACTTTATGTCCAGGGGTAGGATGGCCATTTGCTCGACCATCATATTCTACCTTTGTTTAGCAATCCATGGGCCAAGGCAAAGGTCAGCACAATGTTGACTCTCCACTCGTGGTTGTTGTTTATAGGTCTAATGCATCTGATCACTCCGCCTTGGTAATCTGAACTTGACCAATGCCCTCGTGATGTCGGGCGATGGCCACAGTTTGCACTCCAGTGATGAGCCAGAAGTTTGCAACACCAGGAGTCGGGATACAAATTGAATCTCCCTCACACCCCATTGGAATTCAGAGGATCTTCCTGATTCCAGTGTGCTTCCTCTGGCCATACGAATTGGCTAAATACATCACAGATTAGTATATCAAGACAAGGTTGACCAAAAAAAGGATAGGGGCTTGGGGGCGGAGTTTTTGGGGACCTTGGATGGAAATGGATGTTTATCTGTGATCCCTTAGCCCTTGAGAGTTCTATTAACGATCTTATATGTGGATCCTATTAGGTTTCATGGCTTCTACATCCTCAACATTGGGGCTTGTTGGGATCATTTCTATCTCCCGAGACCATTGACACCAAAATTGGGCCTTGAACATATCTAGAGAGGAAGAGAGAGTCCAGACGAGGTTGGGTCTCTAGTCCAGTGGGACTCAATAAAGTGTGGGCAAGAGGCAAGACTCCCCTACCCGTGTTCCACCCGAATCCAAAGTCCAGGTCCGACTGGACTCTGGTATGATCACCCCCATTTCCTCTATTTTCTTTTCCTTTCTTATTAAATCCCTCTATCTTTTTCTATTTCTCTAAGACAGATAATAGCTCTAATTAATCCCAAACTTTGGGATAACTTCATCAATCTATTATCTCATCTTTGTCAAATATTAAGTCATGTAATGCTCATTTTATCCCCGAGACTTGGTTTCCAAGTATTAAGTAAATAATTAATTAATTAATTATCCAGATCATGGAATAGCTTAGAATATTCTAGAATTACTCATATTACTTCATATCTTGATTATATTCTAATTATAAATATCTTAGATATTTATTATGGTCACTAGGTAGAAAATATCCAACTTCATATCCCAGGGACCCATCTATAAACCCTCATTGGCCAAATTAGGTTGTAATGAGTCCCTAAAGCCATGAATAAAATTTTGAGCCATCAAAAGGTTCCATAGGCTTAATTACACTCCTGGTTTCAAATGTAAGGCTTTGATAATCATTGCACATCATATTGGCCTTATATGAACACATATGATAAAAAAACACATTATTTACTTAAATTGAAAACTTGATAAGAGTCTAGGGTTTAAATTCATCAACCAAGGTCATATAATTATCTTCATTGTTATGTTTGTATCTTAACATCAGAACTTGAGTTAGACTTCAAATCTCTAAATTTCAAGGATGTAAACATTACCTCTCAGTGAGTGCCATCTACCCATAGATAAGATAAGGACCAACCCCTCCTATATAGTCATGTTTACATTAGGATGTAATGTCAAACTCATGGGCTAAAAGGGGAGGGTCATTTACTTCTCATACATATATCTTGTTTGGGTTATTGAGAAAATTTGACATTATTGATAAATCCTTTTGTGTCCAAGTTTGACAATGTTCTAAGAAGGTTAACAATTGCTAGAATCCCAGAATCTCCTTTGAAAACTAAAAATCTCAAATTCAAACAATCTTTTTAAAGATTAAACAAGTTTTAAAATCAAAAATTATTTCAAAGATTAACAATTCATTCAAACCAAATAATATTTTTAAAATATTAACCAAGATTAACAAATCCAAAAATATTTTTAAAGATTAAAAAAATTTACAAATCAAACAATCCTTTCAAAGATTGATAATCCTCTCAAAAATCAATCAATCTTTATAGATTATTAACAATTCTTTCAAAAAAATCAAACATTTTTTTCAAGATTAACGGTTCTTTAAAAAATCAACCAATATTTTTTGATTAATAATCCTTTCAAAAATCAAATAATCTTCTTAAGAGATAAGCAATCTTTTCAAAAATCCAATAGGCCTTTATAGGATAAACAATCTTTCCAATAATCCAAAGGATCTTTTTGAAAATTAACAAGCCATTCAAAATCCAATGACTTTTTTGAAAGGATCAACTAATTTTCTGAAGTTAACAATATAAGGGAATGATAAACTTGGAAAGATGAGCCCTTTTGTGAAACGGTTTCAAAAAGTTTGAACACTCATTTCCCCAAATAAAAAAGGAACCCTATATTTGAAGCTAGCTGAGAGATGCAATTCTTCAATGTTGAGTGAGGCATCACTTGTTAGTGTCAGTTTGCCCACAACCAGGGTCCTAGACTATGACCTAAAATTGGATCACCTAGATCCTTTCAAGCTCACATCTATGTTCCTAGACAATGACCTTAAAATATACCCGCATGCACTCTTCATGCCTACATTTATGGTCCTAGACTGTGACCTAGAACTGGACAACAACCCAAACTCAACCATGTAATCAGTAGGGAGGTGCCAAGGCAATGCTCGCTCTTTATTGACCACTTATTGCTTTCAAAGGGAAGAACCTCCATCAGAAACTCCTCAAACGAGGAGAAAACTAGGGTGTTATGGATGTTACCAAGGGTAATAGTTTGAAAACCCAGCTTGATGAGGATGACGTAAGGGAAAAGTGATTGATTGAGCAAAGTCATTGGCCCGTCGGAGGCTACCTTAATCTTAATCAACCATTTGAATCCCCACCTTCCATCCTCTTTAAAAAAATTCTTTTGGAACACTTCCTTATGAAACATTATGATCACCATCTTCACTTTTTTCCTTATGCTATGGCATTGACAAGTACGTACTTTTTTCCTTATGCCATGGCATTGACAAGGAAGTGTTCTTATAGGCCCAAAAATATACTACAACAATATGTCCTTATACCAACAGCCAAGTGCATGCTGGTATAGGCCTAAAAATGTTGGTATAGGTTATACCAGTGGCAAACAAAAGTTGGCTCTATTGATGACGACATAGAACTTTACCAAAATTTTTTGAGGCTATGCCAACACTTATAATTGCTGGTATAAATGTGTCAAGTTAACTATCATAATTTATTATTCTATCTAACCTGTCACTCATGAGTTGTCGAAAAAAATTATGTGATCGTTGGTACATGTACTAATGGTGCCAAAAATAACTAATTTACAACTTGTACATCAACATTGGGAAAATGGTGGAACAAATGCTATAACCAGCAACATAGAGTTATTTTGAGACATGCAAGAAGCATACACTCACAAAATAAGGCTATAAATACATGCTCTCTTGGTGTTAACTCAAGCAATATATGATGGACGATGAGCGTTGTCAAATAAGTATGGTGTACAACCACTGACACATTATTTTTTGCTTGATAGCATAATAAATCACCTCGTACATGATAAGCATGTTAGCTAACTTTCAAAATTTAGATCAACTGAATATTATGAATATTGTTGAACAAAATAAAATTTGTATTCAATGTTGAACATCAACATGGGGAGGACATTGACCTTGCCCCTTACAATTGTAACAAACAAATAAGTTGCACTAATGATGGGTACATATGATGGTTCAATTTGTTGGATTGAATCGCTAAATAGATAAAACACAACCCTATAGAATTAACATGTCACTTCAAATCCCCATGTATTATATACATGTAACCCTTGTTGAAACATGAATGTCATCCAGTTGTTTGCATCAAAATATTACACAAGAAATACTCAGTCATAAAGTAAATACAAGAATTAGTAAGTATAAGCATGGAACATATGTCATAATAAAATAAAATGTCAAAGATAATAAATTAAAAATTGATAATGTGCAAATATGAAGATAACAAGATTTTTTCACTAGATTGCCTTAGTTAAATTATTTCTGGTATATCAAACCACATGCTAAAATTGATTTGCTTTTGTATTGTCCTGACAGACACATGGGTATATATCTTCAAACAATCCATAATGCCTCCTGCTTTTGAAATGCAAAGGACAACATTGACAACTACATACATGAAAGACATACTTAGCATGTTGTAAAATTTATAAGAAAATGAATAAAAGCTAGTCCATGCTAAATAATAGATGGTACGAAGTCGTTGAATAAGAAATAACTAAGCATCATAATTTCCAAACTTAACTTAAAGTTCAATGTGATATTTCTCAAGAAGAAAATTAATACTAGTTGTGAGTAATTGTGCATCTATATTCAAACAATCCATAATACGTCCTACTTTTGAAATGTAAAGGAGAACATCGACAACTATATACATGAAATGCATAGTTTATGTTGTAAAATTTATAAGAAAATGAATAAACTAGTCCATGCTAAATAGTAGATTGTATGAAGCCATTAGATAAGAAATAACTAAGCATGATTATACTCGAACTTAAATTAAAGTTCAATGTGATATTTCTCAAGAGGAAAATTAATATGAATTGTAAGTACTTGTGTATCTATCTTCAAACAATCCATAATACTTCCTACTTTTGAAATGTATAGGAGAACATCGACAACTATACACATGAAATACATAGTTAGTATGTTGTAAAGTTCATAAGAAAATGAATAAAAGCTAGTCCATGCTTAACAGTAGATGGTATGAAGCCATTGGATAAGAAATAACTAAGCACCATTATATCCTAACTTAACTTAAAGTTCAATGTTATATTTCTCAAGAGGAAAATTAATACTAGTTGTAAGTACTTATACATAGATATGGTTCCACTTTTATAATTTGTAACATCATTTGATTGTTCTTTTCTCTTTTAAAACGAACTCTTAGATGTGTTAAAAGGTACTAATGGGGCATCAAGTCATTATAGAAATATAAAAATGCCATTTAGTAATCGTTCACAACTAGACAAAATGATAGTGCAGCCACGTTAAGTTAATTGATTACCATAGACATTCTACTTGTGGTAGAAATTATAACATTTTATTAGTACATAGAAATATATAGACATAATTATAGGATGGCTAATTACTTTGGACCTGCAAAGCCTTGTTTTTATTGGATTTTATTCAATATAATCGCTAAAATAATATTATAAATTCAATGTAAAGAAATTTAACTTGGTATGAATAGAAAACAACATGTTCATAATTGATGAATCAGTAATGTCAAATGAGTATGTCTTCTCAGAAATGACTTACCTCTTCGGTGTAACTTGCATTAGATTGTTCATGTGAAATGGTCTCCCGACGGATAAATATGATCTACATGGACAAAATAAATGTGAAGAAACCATGTTTACATACACACATAACAATCAATAATAGGCACTACTTAGATGGAGATAGATATAGTAATGTAGATTTAATTAAAAGAGCATGCGGAAGTGAGGAAACCTATAGACACGATGTACTATATTTTATGATAACATCAAATATTAAAATAAAAGATAAAAAATAACTATAATTTTTGGCAAAAGAAGAGTGTGAGAGTACTGTAAATTATATATGCTTACCTTAGTATCATGAGGAAAATGAATATAGTGATGGAATGGGATTCAGATTGAACATGTGAATGTTTATAGTTGAACATGCGTTATTGACTTCCAAGTGTCACTTGATCAATTTGACACATATTAGTTAGTGCCGTGCATACAACGGATAAGTTCCAAGGATGAATCATATTGACCTTTATTTGTACTACTGATAGTGTATATTCGTGTCAAAGAGCTCTGAAGTCACCTTGAAATGTATCAAATGTGTTGGGAAAATAATTTTTCTCTAGACATATATTATAATGTAGACCAATAAAGAAATGATTGAATACTAAGATATGGGATATGGACGATGAGGTTGCAGTAGTTAAAAGAAAGAAAAATACTACTTTGTCATTATGTTGTACCTTTGTGTCGTTAGAAATTGTATATCTAACAAGAATCATAGTTCACAATAGACTAACATGACTGGTAAATCAAGCCCTGAATATTGCTGATAAAGAAAGTTTTGCTTCCTGACTTATCGAAGTTGAACTGGTATTGTGGCATTGGTGATGTGATAACTATAACATGCATCATCCTCGAATGTGGGCAATATACAATTTTGGATGCAATGACATTTAGAGGACGAACGTACCTATTCGAAGTGAACTTTCTTTGTAGTCTCCTCCTTTACAAAGAACTAGTAATGCCAAATTTAATGTACCATATTTCATTATCATGTTTATTGCATATGCCAAGAAAATCAGTTCAACGTGAATCCGTACTATTTAAGCATTATTTTGGTTTTGGTAATTTGTACATATGTTTAGCATGTGGATTTCAAAATACATCATATTCTAGTTGGACTATCACTTTCATTTTTTTATAGGAAGCTATTATCATTAATTAACTTAAATATGCTACTGCGCAGTTCATAATAGGCATAGGAATAGACGAGCTATCTCTAAAATAGAAATTATAGGGAATCACCTGCCTCGCTAAGAGATGAGCTAGTGAATTAGCTTGCCTCTTGCAAGAACAGAAGGAAATACTAGGAAAGAAAGAAGACAACTGGTAAATGTCATCTAGGATTGTACCCAAATGATCCTTCCTCCGAGCTTTAGCTTTGATAAGGGTGATCACACTCTCCGCATCAGACTCTACTATGAGATTGCTTATGCTCATTTGTCTTGAATGCAGGAGACCCTCGCGCACTACCCATGCTTCAGCGCACTGCACGTCCAGCAATGTTGGTCTTTTGCTCCCTGCTTCCCTCACGACTTCGCCCGCGTAGTTCCTCCACGCCATGCCTGCATCATCCCTACCCTGGATTCCAACTGTGGCGTCGTAGTTCAGCTTGAGTGCTTGCTGGTTAGACGGTTGCCATCTCACCCACATTTCTGCCCGTGGAGTTGTGAGCTTGTTGTTGTTAGCTTCTCGATGTCCTCAGATAAGCTTCAGAAGCGGCCGGTGCAACAGCGTTGGTGGTCCCAGCTTGTTCCCGAAGACGATGTCATTCCTCCTCGTCCATACCGCCCATAGTGCTACAATGGTATCTTCATCCACCTCCTCCTTGCCCGTCCATGCGAGCTCCAGTAAGGCTGCGTCCACTCACCAATGTGCCACCTTCCTGACATTAGCTTGCAGCTCCCCGGAACGATCACGCCAGATTTCCCAAGCTTGTGGGCACTTAAAAAACATATGACTAATATCCTCTTTCTCCTGCAAACAGATGTTGTAAATCCCATCGGCGTGACAATGGCGGTCATATAGGCATCCTATCGTAGCCATTGCCCCTCTTGCACGGCGCCATAGGAAATGCGCCGCCTTCGGAATTATTCCCCGCTTCCAGATGAGTCTCCAGAGTCTATCGCCTTCATTGTTGGGCATGTTAGCAGTGTTGCTCGTCGACCGTGAAGCCAGCTAGTACGCAGATCACACAGTGTAGTCACCACTCCTGCTCAGTTTCTAAAAGATCGTGTCATCACTCCTTGTCATGCTCAACGGGATTGCCAACACTTTTTGGGCTAACTCCTCCGTGAACAGGCTCCTTACACACTTGACGTCCCATCACCTTCTTTCATTATCAATAAGTTGATGCACAAACTTGATCGTCGGGCTAGAGACCCCATAAGCGGTTTCTATACTGCCTTGTGTATTTGGAAGCCAATAGTCCGCCCAAATGTCAATGTTTGCCCCATCCCCCACTCTCCACTGCATTCCTTCAAAGATAATACTCTTCGAGTTCCAAATACTACACCAAGTGAAGCTCAGGTTGTGTCCTCGCCTCACTTTTAGAACTGTGCCCGACGGAAAATATCTAGCTTTGAGTACCCGGTACACCAGTGTATCTTGTCTGTGAAAAAGCCGCCAAACTTGTTTTGCTAGTAAAGCTTGGTTGAAAATATGGATATTCTGGAAACTCATGCCCCCTTGGTTTTTTGGTTTGCAAAGATTGTCCCAGCTGACCCATGCAATTTTCCTCTCCGTTCCTCGTGTTCCATGCCAAAATCTCGAAATAGTGTTGTTAATTGCGTCCAAAAGGGAAGATGGTAACCGTAAAATACTCATGATGTACGAGGGGATATCTTGGGCCACTGCTTTGATGAGAACCTCCTTTCCCACTTTAGACAACAATTTTTCCTTCCATCCTTGAAGCTATTTCCATATGCAATCCTGGATATAGGCAAAGACTTGTTTCTTGGATCTGTCCATTGCTGTAGGAAGACCCAAATACTTGCCATGTCTGTCCACCTCCTTTACCTGTAAAAGATTCACCAGCTCTTCCTTTCTTTCCCTGTCCACCCCTTTGCTAAAGGCCACCTCAGTCTTTGATAAATTAATCTTCTGTCTGGATGCCCGTTCATACTGGCTGATAATAGCAGCTAATTTCAGGCATTCTTCTATGGTTTCCCTTGCAAAAAGGATAGAATCATCTGCAAAAAAGAGGTGAGATATGCGGGGGCCATGACAGCTTGTTCGTACTCCATGGATATGCTTTTGTTGAGTTGTTAATAAAAGAGAAGTAGAGAAAGCTTCCGCACATAAAATGAAAAGATAAGGGAATAGAGGGTCTCCCTGTCGCAGTCCTCTGGACGGTTGAGTTTTCCTGGTACGCTCTCCGTTAATGGAAAAATAATGTGTTACGGTTGACATGTAGTCCATAACTTTCCTTCTTCATCTCTCTCCAAAGCCTAGCTTTCCTTGAATGTAGTCCACAAAACTCCACTCTACTTTGTCATATGCCTCAGATATATCCAGCTTCAAAGCAATATGCCCTTTCTTTCTCCCCTTGTTGCCCTTCATAGTGTCAAAGAGTTCATATGCAATAAGGGCATTATCGGTAATGAGCCTGCCCAGGATTAAAGCACTCTGCTACTCAGAGACAATCTTGTCCATAATCGGTCTCAGCCTGTTTGCCACTACTTTTGAAGCAATTTTATAAACAACATTGCACAGACTAATGGGATGAAATTCTCCAATATCAATAGGTTTTTGCACTTTAGGAATCATCACCACTAAGGTAGAATTTACTTCAGCAATACTTCTGTCAGACTTCCACCACCCTTTCATGTAGTTGGCCACATCCTCTCCTACAATGTGCCAGTACTTTTGGAAAAAAAGATCCTTCATACCATCCAGACCTGGGACTTTGTTAGAATGCATATTATTCAGGGCTGTTTTGATTTCCTCCGTCACTTTCATCATTGTTCCACTCATAAATAATAATGGATAGATATACAAACATACTAAGGCTGCGTACAACCATGATAGGTTTATTTGCCATGGATAAATTATCTAGCGATATTTTAACCTTATGTAAGATAATTGTTGTTTGGAGCAACGGTAAATAAATGTGTGGGTAAGATGTCCATCGTTTGGTACGCATGTACGTAGGATGTGGTTATTTAGACAAATTCTATAATGCCCAACACATAAATAATGTATATGTATTAAGCGGCTGGTTAGAGGGATATTATGAAAAATTGACACCCGCGGCAAATAAATTTATTTTCAGCCATAAGGATTTAGTGCGGCAGGTTATCCGGAAATTTCTTGGTTAACTTATCTGTGCGACAACTTGTTTATCTTTTAGTATGTATAACAAACACCGGTTAAAATAACCAGTCAAAGTTATTTACCGTGCCGCCACTAGGATGGTACAACAAATGCAGCTTTAATTGAAAAACTTATCTCGATTTGGGGGGATCATGGTCTAGTTGATGTGAACGGCATGCATCATAAAATGATTGTGACCACAATAAGATTGTGGTGACCGGTAGATATTTTAAGAGATATACTATGCAGATTAAAAGTTGAATTCAAAATGAGACTGATTTTGGATTGTAGCTTGTTAAACAACAAAAATAATGAGACAAGCAAGTCAATTGCATCACTGTTTTTATTTTTGTTGTTTAACCGGTTACAATCTAAAATTAGTCTCATTTTGAGTCTTGACATTTAGTTCGTGTAACATTATTCATATTTTAAGATGCCTATATCGTGACTTCCAATGACATAAGATGAGAACGTGAGCACAATCAGAAGGAGGTGCTTGACTTCAGGTGGCCAGATGCGTAGCACTTACAAAAGCTAGACGGATGGGGTTCCGGGACAGCAAGGACACACGGCAGAGGATAGGAGGGATCACAGAACGACAACGGCACAAAACTTACATAGTGCAGGAGACAGAAGGGAGCGGCGGCAAGTGGAATGTAGGAGGAGGCAACATTTTCACGAACGTGGCGCACAACTGAGAATCGGAAGTTGTGCTCCGTGCGGTTTTTGAAAGGGACGCTAGGGTAGGATTAGGTATAGCTGTGCAAAAAAAGAGCATTAGCTTCCTTGGTTATTAGTTAGTTCCTATGTATTATTTCTTATCGGTTGTGTTTAAGTTTAAATAAAATTTAGAATATCATATATGTATATAGCAACATCAATTATATGTGTCGGAAAACATGATTTATATCAGCACAAACTGTATGGTACGGCGATATGGTGTCGGTATTGACAAAGTTTCTTGTAGCAGTCTCATACTAAAAGTGAATAAAATCATTTATCTTGCTAGGCTGGGTGTAGATACCGTCACCTAAAAATTGATGATAATATAATAATAAACAAGGACTATAACATGTGTCTTTTCGGTGTGAGAAGATTGCAAAAAACTAGGAGCACTCTATTTTATGAACTTCCTGGACAAAGGGGGAATCTTTTTAAAAATTCTGATATAATGTGTGTGGAGGGATCTGTCCCCAAACACTGAGTATATTTTCATATAATGTTACACCCAATTTTGAATCCCACTAATGTGAATAATGAATGTCACGGGAAGGTCAAAGAGCCCGTACTTCACTCGTTCTCACCAATGACCTACCCAAATGATAGGAAGTAGCAAAACAGACTGCCAATATAATAGTATCACCAAGGGGGATGCCGCCCACGATAAGAGATAAATATATAAGAGACAAAAAGCACAAAGAAGTGCTTGCATGAGGGTCCTTTGCCATACACATCACAACAATTGAAGATCGTGCCCTTCATGCCTCCACTGACTATCGATGATTCATTGGATTGGGAGATATATATGTCGGTTTGTCAATGCTATTCATTCTATACATCATGTAGGGTCCCCACCTGCCTCAATCGGAACCAATCCAGCTAGATCCCTACTAGGGTCCTTCATTTGCAAACATTGGGAAAATCTCAATAACTCAAGAGTAATGTGCATTCATCTTGACCCATGAATAAGAAACTAATGGAAAAAAGAATGATTGCAAAAATCTCAACCACAATAGAAAATCCTAAGGAGGTTGAGAAAGCCAATACTATGGTGAAGATTCAAGCACAACATCTTAATGGATGAGGATTTATCCTCAGCCTACATTCTCTTTATCAGCTTTCCCATTTATGGAACAACCCACATACAGAAGGAGGGTATAGATTCCCACAACCCTATATGTGGCTCCACCACCAACAATCAGACCTCCAGTGATACCAGTGGTGGCTGCATGCCAAAAAGATCTTGCTTAAGAGCTCGCCTCTGCAGACACCCTACTGCTTGAGATCTTACATAAGATCAAACAACTAGAGGGGAAGAAAGGAAATAGGAAAACTATTAGCAACTATTGTCACTTATTAGATGCCAAGCTTCCTAACAAGTTCAACATGACCAAGTTCTATAAGTGCTCTGGAAAAGGGGATCCTATGGACCATGTCAAAGTTTACTACTCAGACATGGTGAAGGTATGAAATGATGATAAAATGTTAAACCATTTCATTGTATGAAACTTGACCAAACATACATTATCATGGTACACCAAGCATGACATGACATCCATAACCACTTGGGCCAAGATAGTCCTGAAGTTTGTTGATCAATATGCTTGGAATGTACACCAAGTCTCAACCGAGGAGGACCTGGAGGCACTATAGAAAAAGGCTGATGAAATATTCTCCAAGTTCGTAGAACAATGGAGGGTGTTGATCACCTAGTTGGAGCTCAAGCCCATGGATAAAGAAGTGATGGACATGATGATCAAAGATGATATTCCATCTCTCACAAACCTTTTATCCTTATAAAGGCATTACCTTCCCAGAACTCACATAATATTTGTTTGGTCTGTAAACTCCATCAAGAGGGGGTCCATCAAAACATAGGCCTCACTTTACAGCCACAATCTACCTCTGTGACAACCAATCCAAAAGCCTAAGTAGACCAAGGCAGAAGTCACAAATGCAATGGCAAGGGAAGTGTTCATCCTGGATGGAAACGGTAAGAAAAAATAGTCAACCGTCTTGATTTCATTGGTTCAGGAATAACCAACTCAGATACACCATGACCTGACACACTAGCAACAATAGTCCCACATGGTTCCACCCAGCTATCAAATTCAATATGTGCCTCAGTGTTTGTGGTAGCCAAGCAACTACCATCACTAGTATAGATAACACCTTTAGCGTCGGTTAAGTAAAACTTTTATCGTTAGTTTTGAAGCGACACCCAAGTAGGTGAAACTAAAAGTAGACTCCTTCAGCATCAATTGCATAACCGACAACACAAAGTCTTTCCTAGTTACAACCCAAAAGCGTCAGGAGTCGTACCGTAGGCGTCGGTTTCTAGCAAACAACCGACACAATTAACCATTTGTTGTCAGTTGTTGGTTTTTAACCGACGCCGATGTTTTGTTTTTTTTCTTATCAGCTCCCAGGCCTGCTGTCTAGCTAGTCAGTAGGATGCAGAACCTGTAGTTCAATTTTGAACTACAGGTTTACAACATCCTTTGATTTCAGCCAACAATAAGCCACAAACCTGCAAATATTAACAAGATGTACATTATATGATCATGCGATTCACACACATGTATAAGCACATTTAATTTCAAATATGATTCATCATACACATGTAGAAACATGTAGTTCCATTTCATTCCTCCATTTCATATTCACACACATTTAGCAACATGCAGTTCCATTCATTTCATCTCTTTTCATATTCACACACAAAAACATTCATTCATTCCATCTTCACAAACACATGTATATAGATAAGACAATTCAAAAAAATTCATTCAGATATTATATATAAGTGTCTTTCAAAGTTATATATGTTATCAAAATACTAATAATGACAACAAAATTTAGAAAATAACATGACAGTAACTAAACAAGGGGCTTGTTGTACCCCTAAACATGTGCACAAGACGGGAAAGTAAATTTGCTACTTGGACCTACTTTTTTGATGTTATTGTGTCACAGAGCTCGTCGTTGTTAGATGAATCTGAACTGATGGTGATAGGGAAATTGACGGTACCAATAGTAGGAACAGAAGGGAAATCGTGCGTGCTCTCCTCATTGAGTGAGTCCAAATATGTGCTATCCCCTGTCGAGTACTCAAATCATACCAAACGATCAGGCATCTCATTGTTGATGTTGGTTATCCAAACCTTGATGATATTATGGCCAACTGGACAAAGAAAAAGCATGTCACTACGGCCCAATAGCATCTTCCTAACCCACTCGCACCAACAAATGTGGATACAAGATTTCCGTCAACATCGTACTTAACCTCGATAAGAGATGTTGAAGTTCCAAAATTTAGGGTCACTTCACCAATCGTGTAGTGTCTTCCATTTAGATAACTTTAATGTTTAGGTATAGTGAGTTGTGCTAATGAATGATCATCTAGAATGATGTCCAACTATTCTTCAATAGGGAATAGTAACATTGGGGTAGAGGCCCAAGCCATTATGCCTACAACAATGTAAAATGTTGAGAAAAAGAAATATAAATGTAAGTACTAATAACAGACAACAATATGGGTTATTTCATATTCATGACGGAGAAATAATTGATGATGATGATGATGGTGGTGGTGGTGGTGGTGGTGATGGTGGTGGTGGTGGTGAAGGTGATGTTGATGATGATGACGATGACGATGACGATGACGATGACGATGACGATGACGATGACGATGACGATGACGATGACGATGATGATGACGACAACGACGATGACGATGATGATGACGACAACGACGATGACGATGATGATGACGACAACAACGATGATGGTGGTGGTGATGATGATGATGATGATGATGATGATGATGATGATGATGATGATGATGATGATGATGATGATGATGATGATGATGATGATGATGATGATGATGATGATGATGATGATGATGATGATGATGATGATGATGATGATGATGATGATGGTGGTGGTGGTGGTGGTGGTGGTGGTGGTGGTGGTGGTGGTGGTGGTGGTGGTGGTGGTGGTGATGGTGATGGTGATGGTGGTGGTGACGACGATGACGACGACGACGATGATGATGACAACGATGACGATGATGATGATGATGATGAGGATGATGATGATGACAACGACGACGACAATGATGATGATGATGATCGTCCTCATCATCATCATCATCATCATCATCATCATCCTCATCATCCTCATCATCAGCATCGTCATCATCATCATCATCATCATCCTCATCCTCCTTACATGATGATGATGATGTGATGATAATGATGATGATGCGTCATCATGTGGTGGTGGTGGTGATGATGATGATGATGATGATGATGAGGATGTTGTTGATGATGATGATGACCTTACATGATGATGATGTGATGATAATGATGATGATGCATCATCATGTGGTGGTGGTGGTGATGATGATGATGATGATGATGATGATGATGATGATGATGATGATGATGATGATGATGATGATGATGATGATGATGATGATGATGATGATGATGATGATGATGATGATGATGATGATGATGATGATGATGATGATGATGATGATGATGATGATGATGATGATGATGATGATGATGAGGATGTTGTTGTTGTTGATGATGATGATGATGATAATATGATGATGATGATGATGATGATGATGATGACTCATCATCATCATCATCATCATCATCATCATCATCATCATCATCATCATCATCATCATCATCATCATCATCATCATCATCATCATCATCATCATCCTCATCATCATCCTCATCAATTAATTCAATTCATTCTTCCATTTTGTGTTTATTCATTCATTATTAAACCCTAATTCAATATTAATCAACTACACAATCTTCGAGAAACTAAGTGCAAATTTAATTAATTAAGTTCATTAATGCATCATTAACCCTAATCAATAGTAATAAACTATATGGTGGCATTATTAACCCTAAGTTCAAATCTAGTACTGATTAAACCACTCACCGCAATGGTGGATCGAGCAGGTTGTGGTGGAAGCACCCGGAGGTGGAGGTGCTCAGGCTGGAGGTGAAGGTGGCTGGCGCTGGAGGTGAAGCAGAGGAGGTGCAGGCGGTGGTCGGTGGTGGTGACTGGAGAAGATGAAGGCAGCTAGAGGAAGGCACCTCGATCCACCTGGAGCAGGTGTTGGCGGCGATGGGAGCAGGTGGTGGCAGTCGGCGACTGGATAGCAGCAGCTCTGGCGTGAGCAGCTTCAAGCTCGTCATGGCGATGTGCGGAGGCAGCGAGCAGCTTCAAGCTCGTCGTGGTGGCACGCGGAGGCGGTGAGCAGAGAAGGGGAGGCGGCAGAAAAATTTCCAGACCTAGCTAGGCAGGAGAAGATCAGGAACTAAACAACGAAGGGGAAGAGTCTGGCTCGCGCGGGTGCTACTAAGTTAACACATCAGTGTCAGTTATTCCTCCAAAACAGATGATAAATAAGGGAATGAATTTTTCCCCATGAAGGATATTTAGTCGTCAGTTCTTTAACAAAAACCGATGACAAATGAGGGGATAAAAACTTTTGAGGGACTTTGCGCAGAACATGTGTCGTCGGATTTTACACAACTGACACCGAATTTAAAATTTTTGGAGGTAAATTTTTTTCTCTGAAAAGTTGTATTTCGTAGGTGATTTTGGATGTCAGTTTTGTTTATTAAAAACCGATGTTAAATAAAAACAATACCCATGTCTTTTGTAAATCAGCCGATCTTCACATATAGGTATCAGTTGTCTTTATAAGCCGACATCTTAGACTATTGGCATCGATTTTTGTGAACCAACCGACGACATCAAATGTGACGTTATACGTCATTTATGTACTAGTGCATAGGTACGAACCACCACCTTTTCATAGCCTATGCAGTAAGTGGTAGAAAACATGCCTCCAACATCAAGTAACCCAACACCTCAAGCAAAGCCAAAAACTACAAGTCCATCATCAAAAGAACCTTCCATGACAAAAGGGAAGTTCATTTTCATGGGAGCTTCTTTCTGCACTATATTATTAGACATCAAGTACTTGCTCAAGTTTCCAATTATAAGGGATATGCCAAATTCCCTGCCAAAGAGCTACAATGTCAATAACTTTTCTAACTTCCACCAAGATAAAGGGCACAAAATTGATTCATGAATCACACTCAAGCACATCTTATAGGATTTGATAGAATCCACTGAGGTTAGTATAGTTGCATTATAAGAAATGCCTTCATGTTCCAAAATAGTGGTTGTCATTTCATCACCATAAGACTCATAAAACTGGCTCACCCTTCCTCTACAACAGGCAATAAAGAACTAATCTCGGAGTACTTGAGTTGTCACTTTAGTTCAAGAAAAGAAGACAATAGTCCAAGTAAGCACCAGAAGGCCGACCAGCATACTAGGAGCTTTCCATGGGCAAAAGGTACAGTTGATCAACGTATCGGGATCCCACCAAGGGCCAAAAGCACAAAAGATATAGGTCCCTAAGGCATCTGTTCTAGGAAATTCCCAACATACTATGACTCCTTGTCTAGTGGTACTGGTACAACCCACAGTATCCACACACCAACCACGATAGAGATGGACCAACACCCCATTTTACCAAAATTACTCTTGCCCTTGAACAAGGACAAGAAGAAGATAACTACATATGTAGGAGTCCCTACCTATATGATTGAAGAGAAGATGTGCAAGGTATTCATTCCAAATCTTGACGCCAAGAAGGTGCAATTGATGTTGGATCTTTATGAGGAAACTAGTCCAGAATGCTCAAATTTTATCCAATTCCTAAATGAATTTGAAGGGGAAGTGTCACTAAATGCACTAATAAAAATTTCCCCTGTACACCACAAAGAAATGATGAAGACTCTAGAAGGGGAGTACATCTCCAAAGACATGAGGCCAGCAGCTCTTGTAGCCACCATCATGTTAATCACAAGCCCAACCTGATCTCATTTTTCTAAATATGATATACCTACTAGAGGAAGTCACAGTAGGCCCTTGCTAATCATGGAAATATACAATGGCCTCAAAAACCTTCATGCTTTGTCAATAGTAGTTCTACCTTAATCTGTGTCCCTTAAAGACACTCATCATCCTAGGGAAGGATCCCTCAAACCTACACTCAGAAATAAACAAAGTGACTTCATTTGATAGAGTCATCAAAGATACTCTAGGAGAAATTACTCTAGATGTAAGGACCCTGACCTCCGTTTTGGGCTTACCCTGTTTGCTTTGCCTAAACCTTGTGTTTAGATGTTTGCTAATCACCTGAGGTGTGATTAGGGTCTTATTTTTGCTTTTTTGGGAGGTTGAGGTGCAACTTGCAATTTACCCAAGTTTGCCACCTTGAGAGATGTCTTTCTCTCTCCTTGCATCCTCTAGGGTTGAGAGGATGAGTTGTGCACCTTGCTTGAGTTGTTTTTGGGCCTCGTTTAAGCTTGTGAAGCTTGGGCTTATTGTTGGGCTTCCCTGGGCCTTGTTTGCTTGGTGTATCGGCCAAGAGTGTATCCGGCATGAGTGTATCAGCCAGGGTTGTATTGGCCAAGTGGTGTATCGACCATCGCACCATGTTGGGAGATACACACCCCTCTTGACCTAGCCTCGTTTGTGTCACCATTCTTTGGACATGTGGTCGTTGCTTTGCTAGTGGGTAGCAAGTCATGGACAAGTGGTTTGGGGTGCTAGCATGTGGCATAACCCTTGGACTAGTGTGCTATGGTCGGGTGCCACCTTTCCATGCTCTCTCCCTTCACCCCTTAGTATATAAGCAACCCCCCTTGCTTGCTAATCCTCTTTAGTGCCCTTAGTTGTTCTCTTTCCTTTGGTGGCTGAGTTAGGAGCAGAGAAGAGGAAGTGGTGGCTGATACAGTTGTTGTCTTGGCCGTCCTTGGTGGAGCTTGGAGGGTGACATAGCTCTAGTCTTCTTCTCCCTCTAGTGGTGGCTGAAACCCTAGAGTGTGCCTTGCTCTTTTCTTCTCTTGTGGTGAGTATCTTTCTCTCTTTCCTTGGCACCCTCTTCTTCTTCATCTCCCTTTCTTTTCGGCCATGGTGGTTATGGAGTTCTCTTCTCTCCTAGTGTTGGTCGAAGGTGGTGCCTTGAAGCTTGGAGCTTGGAGCTTGAAGCTTGGTTCTTGGAGCTTTAGAGCTTGCTTGAGGTGGGTTGCATAACTCCTAACCCTAACTATACTACCTTCTTTCCTTGTTGCCTTGTTATGTGTTATCTTAATCGGCCATGCTTATCTTGTTAGTAATATCCTTGCTCTAGTATGTGCCCTTGACGTTGTGGGATATGATGACATGGTTATGTTGTTTAGATGTGTTCTTGGACCTTGTTGGCCGAACCTTGGATTAGGGTTCCTTGAGAAAAACCCCTCTCTCTTAGTTGTAGAGTTGTTGAGAGGTGAGCCTAGGGTTTCCTAATTTCATGGTGTGTGTGGTGTGTTCTTGGGGCAAAATC
Source organism: Alisma plantago-aquatica (assembly GCA_963693085.1). NCBI lineage: Eukaryota > Viridiplantae > Streptophyta > Magnoliopsida > Alismatales > Alismataceae > Alisma > Alisma plantago-aquatica. The sequence continues at coordinate 470,348,891 of OY856410.1, forward strand.
CCTTTCTCTCCCTTTTGGTTTTGAGAAGTGAGCTTGAGCTCTAGTGGTGTAGGCAAAACCCCTCTCTTCCACAGTCATTGAGAGGTGAGTCTATACTCTAGTTTCTTGGGAAATACCCCTCTCTTACCATGGACTTGAGAGGTGAGCCTTTGTTCGGTGTTGATCTAGTTGAGGTTGGAAGGTTAACCGATATGGTGATGACCCACCTTGTTGCCTGATATGTGATAGAGGTTGTGCAAGACCCCTCTCACTTAGATGTTGTGAGGTGAGCCAACTCTCTTGATCTATTAGGGTTTATAGGAGGCAGCCTTGAGGTTGAAGATGACCAACCCGATATGGCCTTTGGGCCCTTTCCTGATATCCCTAGGTTGAGTTTGGGCGATAGGCCTGATGGATGCCTTGTGGACCCTTGATCGATATAGGTCTTTACCCAAGATGCTTGGTTGGACGTTATGCCTTTGGCCGATATGGTGTTTGTCCACTATGAGTATCTTTCCGGGACACAACGTTAGCCATTATGGATATCAATCTATTGATTTGTTGCACGTCATGGCGTTATGCTTGGACAATATCGACTAGTTTGGCTATGTTGCACGATATGCTGCTAAACCGTTATGGGTGTTATACACCTTGTTGTCCCTTGCACGATATCGACCCTACTGTGTGTGTGGCTGGGCGGTATCAGCCTACTATGTGCTTGCCCAGTATCGACCTGCTATGAGTAGTGTGTAAGTGTGTTGTCCGTTATCGGCCTTAGGGCGTTAGCCCATTATGAGTGTTAATTTGGGAAGGGTGTTAGCTGTTGACTGTTGTGTTGGTCCCTTAGATGACACGGGGTTGTGTGGGGGTGTTTAGGTCTGTTGGTGCCTTGCACGACATCCTTTTGGATGGTGCTGCCCAACACTCTATTATGACGTGCTGCATGGTGTTGCCTGGTACTGCGTCACCCGTCATGGGTGTTGCACGTTAAGTTCTTGCCCGACATAACGTTGTGTTGGATGCTTGGGCATCACAGGTTGAGCGCTACCCATTACCAGTTCTTGGGTGTCAACCTGAGATACATGTTTGATCGATATTCATGTCATCCCCCTTTATGTAGTGATAACCAAGACAGTGTTGAAAGTTACACCTTTGGTGAGGGTTGATACACCTGTAGTGAGGAACGTTATGGGCTGTGGTATCTTTGGTGAGGCTTGTCCCTTACCCAATATACCTATAGTGAGGATTGTACTTTGTGTTCGGTTGGTAACCCTAATGATTGATTGAAAAGTTATATATGATAATGTCATGCTTAGATATGCTCATCCAATAACATAATTATATCTCTCTTGATATATGCAATAAGTTTAAGATGTTCCTTGTATGATTATAGTTGTACCTCTACGCTTATGCTAACCATGCAGGTACCATTTGTATGATGAGGCCACGGTGATGGCATGATAATGATATGATGTGGAACATCAAGGGTTATGATGAACCCAGTGATATATGATGGGTGTTACCCATGGAATGGCAATGTGTGCCTTGATGATGGGATTGAATCCCTGTGATGTTGATCCTTGAGATGGATCTTGATGATTGGCAAGAAGCCAAGTGGTAACATGTAATGTTGGATTCTTGTGATGCATCAGGATGATTTTGATGTCATTTAGAATAAGAGTGACAATGTAACACATGATAATGAGATCTATGTTGTTTACTTGTGTTTTAGTTTACATGTTACATAACTTAGTTGAATCTTGCAATCTTCTTAAAATATGTTAATTAATTATAGATGAACCTTTCATGTAGTTTGCCCTGGCCATAGATCCATCATCGTCAGTAGTTGGTCATGGTGAAACGGGTTCTCCTGTGGGTTAATCCAGAGCGCATATTGTTGAATATGTGGGGTTTCTCCTAGCCGAAAATAGGAGGATTAGAGTGCAACTGCGATTGTAGACTCAAGATGTGTCTAGAGTATGGTGAACAGGCCCATGGCTCAGTATGATAGAGCATGGTGAATAGGCCCATGGCTCAGTGTGATGGAGCATGAATGCGTTCATGGCTCGGGAGCACGGAGAATAGGCTCGTGCCTCAAGATATGCTAGCACTGAGACCTGTACCAAGGCGGGCTCGAGGAAAGGGTAGCCTACGGGAGCTGACCATGTGACTGAGGTCACTTAAGCATGAGATTGCGGACCTACTTTGGATTATCATGCACTGACCATGAGGAGGTGAGGTCGTGGATTCCGACTCTTCCATTGACCTTGTATGGCACCGGCTTTAGGTTTCACAATTGTAGGTTGGATTTGAGCGGTATGGCTCACTTCCTCAGGGCATAATAAATTGTAATCCAGCCATATAGTATATTTGCTTAGGGCAAACATGGAACATTGGTTGAGGACTTATTTGTATAGTTGCCCTAGTTTTATCTTGCAGCTAATTACATGCTCCTCAGATGTTATGATAAGTTCTTATTGGACTTATCTTGTCAATCATGTTCCATATTATTATTTGTTCATATGCTTCCTAAGTATCCGGGTAAGATGTTATGACATGTTAGTTCTGCTCCGTATGTTGCACGTATATTCAGCTTATATCAGTCACCTTCTTTATCTGTTATAGCTCTCCTTTGAGGTTTTATAGTTTCGGCAGGGGTTATGTTTCTTGTTGGGACTGTGTGTCTCACCCCGTTGGTTTAAAACCTTTTTAGGTGGATGTGTTAGATGTGGTGGTGATCGTGGTGTTGCAGCTGAGCAGCAAGAAGAATAGTAGAAGGCAAGAGATGGATATGATGCTATTTTGGTGGTTTTGTAGTAGAGTCCTAGAGTCATCCCTATACTCTCAAGTCCTTGGAGGTGTTTTGATGAGGTTTCACGATGTATAGTTGATATGGTTTTTCTTATCCTGTTGTTGACCTTGTTAGGTCTGATATGTATATAAACAGGTAATGCATCCTTTATGGATAAGAGACAGCTGGATCCTATATACTGTGTACATGTATCAAGTTGATGTATATTTATTTAACATGTTTCTTTGCATGATGTGGATCTGGTTGTAATAGTTCCTTTCTTATCTGCTTTCCGCAATCGGTTTTAATTAACACGTGTTTTTGGTAATACGATGTTTATGACGGTTCCACATGTTTTCGTGTGGCGTTTCATTATCTGTGTGCTAGTGGGATGTCACACTAGAGCAAAAATTCGGCTACAAATGTTGACAGTCCAATTCGTGGTGATCATTCTTTAAACCTTTTCCTAAGAAGGTCATGGATTCATCACAATAGGGATGTTCCCTCAGCAATGCATTAGAAACTGAATATAGTCTATGGCACACCCATGTCACTGTTCCGGCCAGTAATACTGACCCCATATATTGCATCGAAGAAGATGATCTTCAATTTCACTTTGAGATGTTGCACATCACCGACATAAATTGGGTGCCTCCACGAAGAAGAGCTCATCATCTCCCTATAATCCCATGTTGTTTGCCCAATGGCTATCTAAGATGCATATCCACCCAGATTGATGACAGGAATCCAAACAATGAGGACATACAAAGATTATCCATATTCCTTCAAGACAAAAGGGGTTGGGTCTGAGATATTATGGTCCATCCTATGCACGACCTTGAATCGCCAGGTGGATACCTTATTGGAATCCTAAATCACTGTGGTCCACTATAATAGACGTGGCCTAAAGGGGTTACCTAATCTATCTATCACTGACTCGAGACTTAAGCCGCAAGGCTTGACTCGTTTATCTAGATGAAGATGTCAACTTAGGATACTATATAAATGGGACCTTGGACTTGAGCATAAAGGTCCCCATCTGTATTCCCCTTGCATTGAGATAGTAGGAAATAAGATGCTAGCAATGCCAAGTCCATCATCCTAATGATGATCACTACTATAGAAAAGGCCTTTGGCATCGGTTATTTAGAGCCTTTAGCGTCGGTTTCCAAGTGACACCCAAGTGGGCACCGCTAAAAGTCGACACCTTCAACGTCAGTTTCTAACCGACGCCATAACCCTTCCCGCCACTGAAAACGTGCCAGAAAGGGAACTATAGGCGTCGGTTATTAAAGAAAAATGACACTATATCATGTTTAAAGACGTCGGTTATTAAATAAAAATCGACGCCGTAACCCTTCCCGCCACCAAAAACGCGCCAGCAAGGGAACTATAGGTGTAGATTATTAAAGAAAACCGACACTATATCATGGTTAAAGACGTCGGTAATTAAACAAAAACCGATGCCATTACCCTTCCCACCACCAACCCAGCGAGGGCACAAAGACGTCAATTTTTTGCTAATAACTGACATCGTATGTCTTTGGTGTCAGTTTTATACAAATAACTGACGCCTATGTTCTGATTTTTTTTCTTATCAGTTTGTAGGCATGTTCTATGGCTGGTCAGCAGGATATAGAACATGTAGTTCAGTTCTGAACTGCAGGTTTACAGCATCCATTGATATCAGCCAACAATAGGCCACAAACCTGCAAAGTCATTCACATTCAGACACATGTATTGATCAAATACATGTAGAAACCTGCAAAGTCATTTACATTTCACATTCATTTCATCTCTTTTCACATTCAAACACATGTAGTAACATTCATGTATTGATAAAAAAAAAGTCATTCACATTCAAACATATAACAATTCAGAAAAAGTTATTCACATTCACACAAAAATAATTATGAGAACAAAGTTTAGAAATATCATTCTTTATTCATCATCGTCATCATTGTCATCAGAACCCCAATTATATTTAAAAATTCCCACTACTTGTAGGGAATTTTCCCATTCTTCTCTTACAACATCTAATTCCTCCCTCATATAGGGAGTATGTACATCTAATAACTTTCCACCTGTACTGAAGTCAGTTTTAAACACCTGCAAAGAGAATGACGTATATATATAATTAATAATATATAATAAGATTGATATATTTCATATTATCTAATGAGACTATATAATACCTTATGTATAGTATTGATTTCTATTGCGGCATGTTTGATGATTAGGTCCATAAATCGCATCACATAGTAGGCACTGTTGGTATGTATGCCCTGAGAGCCAATCATGGGATGATTGGTGGGATACATTAAGATTGATTTGATAAACAACAAAGGCAAGCTTCCAATTCTTTCTGGTTCAGTCATATGAGATAATGATAGAACAGATTGAATGTCTAGAGAATGACATTACTCAATGACGTATGCCTTCAGGTTCATGACCTGAACGATGAGATCATACGTATGCTAAGAGTTTGTACATTCTTGTTATGTCCCTAGTCGGATGTCATTGTGGAAGGTAGATAGACAGCAATGCCACACAAGACTAGATTGTGGTGTTGGTTGATGACAGAATCTCATTAGTCATGATATAGAGATATCAAGCCAAACACATAGGTACTTGTTAGAGAACAAGTGTACCGGACAGACCCACCATGAGTTTGACACATGGAACCATGACATGGTAGTCACAGTCAGTACTCACAGTGATGGTGGTGAGTGTGATTCTTAGACCTGAAATCACTACACTCAACACATGTCGTTGGGCACACTTTGACATCATCAAACGCAGTCCTGAAACATGGGTTGTTATAAAGGTGATGATTGGGTGGCTTTGACACATGGGGCTTTTGAGGGGTGAGTGATAGATATGGGATTTGTCCCTCCTGAGGGAGTTTGATATCCATGGCCACTTGATGAGTAGGATTGAGAAAGGCGTGCACGCATGTGTGAATCAGTATTGTGATATTGATGTCATACATATCTCTTCCAGTCTACTCTGAGATCAAGAAAGTGAATGAATGTTGACAGGATGACTGTTCCATGCCTTGAGTTCATTCGGGATATCAGTGACAAAGGAATTATACACTCATTGTAACACCATTCACGGATTGTAGGATGAAAGTTGTTCTCCAACTTTCTACTTTCACTTGGGTAGCACTGATGTGTGACGTGAAGTCATAAGTGTTATGGACTTTCACTGTCAACGTGAAATGGACCTGCAGGGTCACACACATAGGATTTAACCTGGAAGAGGAGTTTTGTCCACAAGCAACGTTTAGATTGATTACTAAAGGAGTTTAGTAGTTCAATTAAACACTCAATTGATTGATAGCTCAATATCATAATGTTCAAAGTGTTGGACATATTGATTGGAGTATCGGATTGATTGAAATCGCAATTGACTGATTCTGCACAACCTGCACTCCCAACCGATCGGTTCAAGGGTTGAATCGGTCGGCTGAGGTTGCTGAACCGGTCGGCTCAAGTGTTGAGCCGATCGGCTCAAGCCCAGGGTGAACCGAATGCTTCAAGTGTTGAAACGATCGATTCAACTGGTGCAACCGAGCAACTTGGGAAAGTAGGATTGGTGAGAATTTTCCTTGTGTTTCAATTTCCCAATTTGATTGGGAATAGGATTGGTATTCGATACCAATTAGAAACAAAAGAAGGAAAGTAAATCGGGAACCAACCTAGAACCCCAACTGACCAGTTCAGGAGTGAACCGATCGGTTCAAGGGTCCCAAACGATCGGTTCAGCAGTGAACCGATCGGTTCAGGTCCCCAACCAACCGGTTCATTTGTGAACCGATCGGTTCAAGCTGCGAGTTGGTTGCTTTTGTGGAAAATCTCGAACCCTTCTACTCCTGTTTTTAGTCCCGCATTGCCCGGGATATAGAACCCTGTCCCATGACCCTCCTATATATAGGGGTATTGGGGGCTTCTCGAAGAACAACAACTCAGTGCAAGTTGATTACTCTGCAAAGTTGTCGTTCTCTCTGGTTTTTGGTAACCGAGAGAGAGCCCGAGCAAGTGCTTCCTGCAAAAGGAGGTGCAGTAAGGGAAGGACAACTGCAGTTGCAATTGACAGCAGGAGAGTGTGTTGGCGACTAGTACGTCAACAGAAGGGTGTGACTCCTTCCACTTCCTTGTGGGACAAGGAGTGTGGAGTTCCAGGTGGTCCGTGTGGACTACTACAGAGGCAGGAGGTCACTGCCACTCAGGAGGACAACTGTCATCCGACAGTCCGGTTCGAGTAGGAGTTGTTAGTCCCGGTGTGACCAGGAGCTGCACAGACGCCGTCGAAGACTGGAGTTGAAGACTGCGCATTGCGCGAGGTATTGTCTCCAAGCAAGCCTTGGGACAAGGTATGATTCCACAAACCATCCTTTCCTATTATATAGACATTGACGCGTTTCCTCGTGCTGGGTTTGGGGGAGAAAATTTTTGTTTCCGCTGCCTTCTCTGCCTCCCCTAAAACCCAACAGTGGTATCAGAGCCTCGTCAACTGTTCTATATTTTAGGAATATTGATGTGATCGATTTTGGTTTGTCGCCTTTATTTATTGCATACGATGCGAATAAAATTGGCTTTATGCATGTCCAATCCTAAATCCACAAATCCCAAATTACATATATGATATGTATTATTAATGCACTTGATATGTGTCACCCTTAAACGAGTTTTGTGGTGGATGTATAGCGTGATTATGGCCAATAAACCCTATCTGTGATTGGTTGTATGTGGTTGCTTGCATCTCGGTCTGCGCACCGATCTTCCTTCTCCTTTTCCTGATGTAACTCGAAATAATTCGAGATTCTTTCCTACCTTTGCTCCCCCCGAATGTAACTCGGGGTTTCCCTTTTAAGCAATGTAATATTAGGATAGCTTTTATTTCCTGTTATGTCGAAGACCGGAGGACATCAAGACGACTGCTCAAATGATCGGTTCAAGGAGTGAACTGATTGGTCGATGACCGGTTCGAGGAGCGAGACGAGCGGGTGGCGGACATGAAGAGATGCACGATGACCAGGGCAACCGATCGGTTGGAGGAGCCAACCGATCGGCTGGTGGCACCCAGACAACTGGGCCGGACCGAGCAAGACATTCATGTGATGAATTGATCTACTCCAAAGGCAAAGCACAGAAGTTCATCTTGTACAGGTTGCATGTGATGTAGACCTAGATGACTGTGATTCCTCTTGGCTCGAGGAATCACATTAGGATGGCCATAATCATCGCTTTTTATCATTTGTGCATGTTTTCTGTGGGATATAGCATGTATATGATACGTACTATGTATTGTGGTGATTGGATATGTATATGTATATAAAAACCAAATCCCTCATTAAATATTAAGTTTTAAATGCCTTCCAAATGTGACACACGTGAAAAGCTTGATCGACCAAGTGTGGGCACGCCCTAGCATGGTGCACCGTCTATCTCGTGGAAGCGTGAAGGATGAATGTGTGGGTCTGCCCTAGCAGGGTGCATATTCATCGTGTTTGCTTTGGGTCGGACTTAACAAGGTGATCTAGATAGGATCTAGTACCTTGAGGCATGGAGATGATCATGGCAAAGAGTTGCATATGACATCTTATCAAGAGTTGCATATGATGCAATTGGCAGGAGTTGCCTACCTGAGAGATCTATGTTGTGGGTGACTGCCCTAGCTGGTCCATGACTTAGAGGATTTCAGGATCTTGCCCACTAGAAGGTTGTACGCTGCAATCTTCCGAATTGATGGTGAGGGCTATCAATTTGAAGTAAAATAGTGGGAGCGATAATTAATTAAAGGCCTAATTATATCTTCAAATTTTCAAATCAATCAAATAAGTCAAAAATGAGTTTTTGGACTAAAATTGCATATTTCCTTTTGTAGTTCAAATGACAACAAACAACAACAACTTTTCTTTGCGATCGGTCCTTGACAAGGACAAGCTTAATGGGAAAAACTTCCACGACTGGTATCGGACATTGAGAATTGTTCTCACTCAAGTGCGTAAGCTCTATGTCCTGGATACTCCCATTCCAGAGGAACCTGCTCCTAATGCACCAAAGGCAGAAAGGGATGCTTACAAGAAGCATGCTGATGATTCCATTGATGCAAAGTTCTTGATGTTATGTTCAATGAACCATGAGTTGCAAAGACAGCATGAGAACATGGGTGTCATAGAGATGATTCACCATCTCAGGAACATGTATGAAGATCAGGCACGATAAGAGAGATATAATGTTTCTAGGGCGTTGTTCAAGTGTGTCATGACAGAAGGAGATCCAGTTGGTCCTCACACACTCAAGATGATTGGGTATGTGGAGAACCTGCAAAGACTGGGATTTCCACTGAGCCAAGAGTTGGCTACTGACGTGATACTGCAATCGTTGCCAGAATCTTACAGTCAGTTTGTGATGAACTACAACATAAACAACTTTGATAGGCCACTGTCAGAGTTGTTGGGCATGTTGGGGACAGCCGAGTTACAGATGAAGAAGGACAAGCCTAAGTCTGTGATGGTGATCACGAGCAAGAAGGGCAAGTCCAAGCGCAAGGGCAAGGGCAAAGCTAAGAAAGGTTCTGAAGCTAGCCAGGAGTCCAAGCCATCTTCAGCTCTCAAGGCCAAGGGAGGCGTGACCAAGAAAGGAAATTGCCACCATTGTCAAAAGCTGGGACATTGGAAAAGGAATTGTCCTCTCTATCTGGAAGAACAAAAGAAGAAGGAGGCGACTGAAGCCTCTACTTAAAGGTGTCATGAAAATAAACTTGTAACACTTTTTGAGGTATATGATACCAAGATGTAAAGTGTAAAGCACTCATAACTGGGGCAAGTGTTGCTTTCATAGATAGGAGTACTTTAGTTTATTTTCAGCCTATAAGGCATGTAATACAGTTATGAACTGCTATTTCATATTTGCCAATAGAAAGAAACACTTTATTTTTACATATTGTATGACAATGATGGCAATTAATAAAGTTGAGTTTTCAATATTAAAGATATGATCTTTGTGGCAATGCCTTGTTTATCTTGTGGTATTCGATATGCATGAGATAAAATGATACCTAAAAGTTATAGATAACTCAAACAATCAAATTAGCATCAATCATGAGAAATTCATTTCTAGTTTCCATATGACGGATAAATCTAGACACTTTTGGTTAGAGAACCAGTAAGAGACATGAATATCTTGGACATGATTAATCAATCTTCACTAAAGGTAGTGGGAGAATGATTATCCTATTAGGTATAATGCATGTGATGTATTTACATACCTATTGGAACAAATGATAATACTTCTAATGGTCTTTAGAGAAACACCAATATGAATGTCTTGAAGTGTTCAAGATTATCATAAATGAAGTATAAATTTGGTAAAGTGTTAATTCTTGATGAGATCAATGCATGTAATACATGGACCAAATGTTTGAGATCCTTGTGAGTGATTATGATAGTGTATCATAGTGAAACTCATGATTAAGGCATGATGATGTCTAAATCAAGAAGGAATCATACTCTAAGGAGTTAGAGAATTATTATCAAATAACTGAATTCTACTTAATAAGAATACCCACACTAATAAAAAGAATTAAGAATCACAAGGGTTGTGAGTTCTTAACAGATACACCTCAATTATCTATGTGATAAGTTAGTCATATGATGAGTCAACTATCTAGATGAATACGAGGAACCAAATTTTGAGATATGGTTTATGACCATTACATCCTAAATGACATCCATGTCAACCATAAGGTATGACATTGATGGTAGCACTCATTGGATGAAATCCATAAGTGCAAATGAGTCTTAAGTGTTAAGACACATGGATATCATTCTGAGAAGGATGACGCTTGTTGATTGCAACTTAATGACTAAGACATTTGGCATATGGATACTAAAACCGCATTCCTATGAGGAATAAAACAAGGATGTGTACGTGACACAACCTATAAGGTTTATGAATCCACTAATGCAAATGAAGTCTATAAGTTACAATGGACTAATCAATGTGATTGATTGAGTACAAGCAACTCAAAATTGGATCTTTACTTTGATGATATAGTCAAAGGGTTTGGCTCATATGTCAAAGATAAAGAAGGGATTTGTGATTTAGTGGGAGCGTATTCACATTCCACATATTGATGTGAAATGGAAATGTTCTAAAATGGAAATCCAAAAGTGGAAATTATCTTTAAGGAAGATAGAGATGTTTTCTATGTGATAGGAATAGAGATCTATAGAGATAGTTCTCGAAAATCTCTTGACCTGGAAAGGAGAGAGAATACATTGGCAATCTGTACTGAAGTGTTCAGTAAGCACAGATTCAGTGGGAGAAAACTTGTCCAGGCTACATGGAGTTGATATCCCAAGGCCAAGTGTCCAATTCTTGTGAAGAATGGGAACACTAAGTATAGATATGGATCTATCATGTATGTAATCATCCCATTATCTTGCATGTATGGACATGGCAAGAATAAAATGCATTCATCATCTTGTATGTACGACATGACAATATGATGTGCTCATCCTGGTAACTCGTATGTGGGACATGACGAGTGGATGTCTGTCTACTTCCAGTAAGGGTTACTGGAATACCATAAGAACTTGATAAGTACTTGTGAAGTACTAGTTCTATGGAGATAAGGAAGAGTTCGATGTAAAGAGTTACATTGATGTGAACTTTCGAAATGACAGAAAATTAATCGCAAAATATATACATAGGATGTATAAAGGTGAAAGTTTGTTGATAATTGGAAATGTTCCAATAAAATCATTTGAAAGGAAATGTCGAGTATCTATGTGTTAGAGAACAGCAATAGATACTATATGGATCTGGAAGTTCATGAGATGAAATTATAGATATTCCGCTCATTGATGACAAGTATGGAATCCTTGATCATGCAATGTGGCTAAAGGTTAGCACAGGAATACTAGATCACATATTATGGCAACTCCATCTCATACGTGTGACATACAGCGAAGAGATGTGAGACATGCAATTTATACTGACTTTGGCAAGGTGTTGCCATTACTCACTATGTTGGCACTAGAGCACAGTAACATGTGGGACATGTTTGAAGGTCACTATGAATATGATTCAAGGGTGATTGGCTCGCAGTGCAAGTGGGAGTCTGTTGGTATGTATGCCCTGAGAGACAATCATGGGATGATTGGTGGGATACATTAAGATTGACTTGATAAACAACAAAGGCAAGCTTCCAATTCTTTCTGGTTCAGTCATATGAGATAATGATAGAACAGATTGAATGTCTAGAGAATGACATTACTCAATGACGTATGCCTTCACGTTCATGACCTGAATGATGAGATCATACAGATGCTAAGAGTTTGTACATTCTTGTTATGTCCCTAGTCGGATGTCATTGTGGAAGGTAGATAGATAGTAATGACACACAAGACTAGATTGTGGTGTTGGTTGATGACAGAATCTCATTAGTCATGATATAGAGATATCAAACCAAACACATAGGTACTTGTTAGAGAACAAGTGTACCGGACAGACCCACCGTGAGTTTGACACATGGAACCATGACATGGTAGTCACAGTCAGTACTCACAGTGATGGTGGTGAGTGTGATTCTTAGACCTGAAATCACTACACTCAACACATGTCGTTGGGCACACTTTGACATCATCAAACGCAGTCCTGAAACATGAGTTGTCACACCCCGATCTCACACTAACCACTAATCACGAGATTAGGGCGCGACGGAGGGATTATCACATAAACAAATCACTGAGAACTTTTTCTTTTTTAAAACCTCGTAATGATATCTGGATTATTGCTGTAAACTAAAACATAATAAACTATTGCGGAAGCATTTCAATTAAACTGGCTAGAGAACATAAACAGAGTTTACAACATGTAACATTGTTTAACAGAAAGTAAAACATAACAGTTAATTTACATCTTTTACTCATTCGCCATACATACTCTCTCTCACCCACACCATGTCCCAAGGACCGATGGGAAAGGATTAAGAGACCTCTAACTAAACTAACTACATATACCTTCTACTGCCAAAAACTAGGATGGAAAGATCCTTCAGATTCCTGGAACTGTTGCTGACCTGAAAATGTTTGAGTAGAGGAGTGAGCCTACTCGCTCAGTGAATAGTTTTTCATTTAACTATCACTAAACAACTCGTCAAGTTTATTATTCAGATTAATATACAAGAAATACTACACTGAGCAGTTCTAAAACAATATAATTGAAATAACAAAGAATGTAAATATTGCATTCAAAGAAAAACTACTAGAAGACTGTGCTCTAGTCTTCCTTAACTCTTTCATTTATAAGGAACTCTGTGAACCTATATGATCATATTTTAGCTTATGCCCTGATCTATGCAGTGTACTCTGCATAGAGACTCACAGTGCACTACGACCACACCGTACAAGACTTAGCGACACACCCGGGAAATGCTAAGTCTGACTTCTCGTCCTGGTCTGCACAGGACTCTCAGGCGCTCAAGGGCCTCAGGCTCAAAAGGGCCTCACTGCACTCTCAAAAGAGTGTACTCTAGACTCCTCCTCTAACCTGAGTACACAGGCGCAGGGAGTCAACACTGGGTTACCACCAGAATTACTCAACCGGTTGGTGTTGGATAACCCTTCTGTCCTCGTGCCACCAGAATTACTCAACCGGTTGATGTTGGACACGAGTTTCACCCCTAAGGTGCAAACCTCTCAAAGGGGTTCTACGGTGTTCAGGGCACCTAAGTCTAACATTAACATTATAGGTACATTTTAAACAGAAATCATAACTCATTTAACATTGCTCACAAGGCTCACACGGCCTTCCATATCATATCATAAGAAACATCATAACTCATGTATTCAACATATATCATGTCTCAGTAACATCCCTTTCTAGGGCATGTCATATCTCATCACCTGCAATTTACGAGATATGTATTGAAAATAAGAAACCCTGCAGTATGTAGATATCAACTCAGAGAGAACAAGCATGTAAAGTTAAATGCACAAGAAACATACAATTCAACAGTTAAGCATCACCACATCTCATACTGAGAATTTTGATATCAAAATACTTGATTCATTATACACCCTATTCTTAGGGTTTCAGTTACCTCATTCACTTATCACATGGCAACACCCTATCCTTATATCATGCATGCAGGCAAATTTAAAATTCATAAATATCCCAAATTTAAGTCAATTTGACACATGCATATTGAATTCATTCAATTGAACATCTTAGTGCACTTCTAAGAGTAATTTACTTCACATATAAGAAATCATCTGTAGTATTTCTATTCCAGTAATTGTATTAAGCATTTTTGGTTTCCATTGCACCAAATAAAATCATTGAACTGTTCTACACTGATCAGAAGCTGTTCTAGATCATGTATAATCATACAGAAGCAATTTATAAAATAAAATTCAAGTTTCATCAAATACTGATAAAACGCCTGATAACCACTGATATCAGTGCAAAAATGCACAGTTTACCGAAAAATTCCAACGAAAGAGTTAAATGATGATAACTAAATGAACTCCTACTCACCGCGTTTCGAACTGTCCGGGTTCGTCCGGAATTGCGTCTAGAGGTCTGATTCCGAGCAAATTCTATTGTCTTCTACCTTGGAAATTTCCACTGTTCACGGTCCAGAAAATGAAAATCCTAACAGTAATCGCTCCTTCACATACAGATTGGAATTCAACTCGATCGATGGCTGAATAGTAGCTAAGAGCTACAAAACCTAGCCTGGATCTTTGATTCGGAATCAATCACAACTATTGTGCTGGAAAACGCACACAAATCGCTCCCTTAATGACTGTGCACAGCGGCCGAGTTGCTGCTTGCCGCAGGTCTAGAATGCATGGCGGCAACTAGGTAGACAGAGAAATGGTAGAGGAAGAAGAGAGGGAAGCTAGACGCCCCTTTCAGACAGATTCTGGGACCCTGAATCGTCCCGCCCAACCTCCTTTGCTGTTGCCGATCGAGCGCAGCTGTTGCTGCAGGTTGGCCGGCGTCCAGGTAAGTTAGGGTATGGGGTGGTTGAGGTGAGGTAGAGGAGAAGGAAAGAAAAGGGTAGCACCCTAACTCTGTCGGAGGCAAGGAGGTCAAGAACTCCCAAGAAATCGCCTGCGCTCTGGCTTCTTTTCTCAATCGCGATCCCTGGTTGCTGTGTGAGCGCCGCCCACTAACTGTTCTATCGGGAACAAAAGCAAAAAGGAAGATAATAAACAACAGGTTTTCGACTCACATGAATGGGTTATTAAATGGAAAATTACATTTCCAACCCTAAAACTTGAAATTCTCGTATCTTTTTCCTCGAATATCCGATTCAAATGATTTCTTTTGCGAAACTTCAAGAATGAGGCCCACTACAAACCCAAAGTATAAAAACAAGCTAATTACATTGTTTTGCTGATTCAAAATTCCAATTGCATCCAATTATCACTTTACTCAATTTAATCATCTTAATTAAGCACTAATTAATTTTATGTGCTTGATTCAACTAAATCAAGTTAATGATTCACTAACCACATCGTAAGCACATAAGTTAACTCAAATAACTTTAATTAGGCTCAAATTATAAAGCTTACCAATAAACTTTGGAACGGGTCATAACAATCTCCCTCCCTTATAAGAATTTCGTCCCGAAATTCCTAGAAGAGAAAAGGAAACTTGTTACGCATCTCTGACTCAAGCTCCCACGTAGCTTCCTCTAGGTTATGATTCCTCCACAAAACTTTCACCAAACGTATCTCATGATTCTTTAGTTTCTTGATCCTTCGATCAACTATCTGAACTGGTCCTTCAACATAGGACACGTCTGTTCTGAGCTGTGCCAGGGTAACATTTCTTAAGCATAGACACATGAAACACATCATGAAGATTAGCTAACTCAGATGGCAAATCTAACTTATAGGCTACAGGTCCAATCCTCTCAATGATAGGATATGGGCCCATAAACCTAGGAGTCAGTTTGCCTATTATACCAAACCTCAACACTCCTTTCCATGGTAAATCCCTCAGATACACTTCATCGCCAACCTCAAACTCAAGAGGTCAACGCCTCTTCTCAGCATAGCTCTTATGCCTGTCCTATGTAACTTTCAACTGCTCTCTGCATGTCCTCAAGAGTCTGAATGGTCCTCTCTGACTGACCGTTCATCTGTGCATGGAAAGTTGTACATAATCTCAACTTTGTGCCTGAAGCACGATACAACTGATTCCTAAACATGGATGTGAACTTAGGATCTCAATCTGATATGATTGAAACTGGAATACCAGGCAACCTAACTATTTCATCCATGTATATCTTAACCAACTTTCGAGACATCAAAGGTTGACTTAATATGAAGAAAGTGAGCAGACTAAATTAGTCTATCCACAATCATTCATATGGAGTCATAACCTCTAGGTGTCCTGGCTAACCCTACCACAAAAATCCATTGTGATATGTTCCTATTTCCATTCTGCTATACGAAAAGACTACAAAGTACATGTAGGTTTCTGGTGTTCAACCTTAAACTGCTGACACACACTGCACCTAGCCATGTACTCTGCTACATCTTTTTTTTATATCTGACTACCAGTACAACTCCTTGAGATTCATGTACATCTTAGTGTTACCTGGATACATGGCATACATCGATGCATGTGCTTCCTCAAGAATCTATTCTTCCAAATCATTATCTCGAGGTACATGCAACCTGTCATGCTAATACAACAAACCATCAACTGAAAACCTAAACTCTGGTCTTTTCCCCCAGACATGTCATGCATGATCTACTGCAACTCACTGTCACCCTACTGTAGTTCCTTGATCTGATCGTAAAACGTAGGCTTGACTTGCATCTATGTAATTAAACCACTATGCTTTGTCACCCCTAAGTCTAAGTTCAACTTTCACATTTCTACTAGCATGGCTTTCTTGCAACATGCCCTACAGAATGCATCAACTGTTGAACTTAACTTTATGCTCAAAGCATCTGCTACCACATTCGTATTCCCAGGGTGACAATCTATCATCATATCATAAAGATAGTGATGCCGTGCCTTAAGAGGATGAACTACAACAGCTAACTTCAAATCATGTATCAGGTAATACTCCTCATTCTATGCTACTTACTTATTGTTACATTTCAAGTTTATATCTTACTCTTTTCTCTGAGTCATTTTCATATTGTTTATTTACCTTCAAACCCTGAATTTTGTTAGTGCTAACTTACCTTTCATAATGCAAATCTCATGATCTTGTTTTATAGAGATGCTAGTATTCAAGGTCAAATCACTAGCGACATCCCTTGAACTACTTCAACTCTAAACATTCTAGGGTTTGGTCCTTATCAGTAACATAGCATTATTGTGGTGTGACTTTGCTTCCTTAGTTTGAAATCAAACTTTAGATCTCATAAGTTCATCCATCTACTTGTAATGAATACAATAGATATGAATAATCATCAATGAACTATAGATATATAACAGAAATGTAACATCAGCCAAGTTCTCTAGCATAACTTATTAACACAAATGCTACAAATAAACATGATACTTGTTACCCAAGCATCACACATGGTTCATAAGGCCATTCACATCTTGTCACCTCTCACTAGGCAACAAATTATTCACATGGCTCATAAAATCCGTACACATTATTACTTTTATTAAGCAACAACAACATCAACAAACAAAAAGCCAATCAATCATTTATTATATAAATGTCACAGCCCAAACTTGGCTATATTCATCACCTCATCATACCTGCATGGTTATTAGGCATGATAACAGTCATACAAGATATTCATCACATCATGTGATACAAGAGTAATACCATCATTCCTTAACCAGGAATTAGGGTTCACTATCAAACAGGGCTTATCATTCCCTTTTTCCCAAATTAGGGTTAGGGTTCCCCATTTCTCATTAATTCACACCCTCTTGAGTTAACCAACTTTATCTTGTATTAAGGTATTTCCCCTCTTAATGCATTCCATCACAGAATACTCACCCTTAGCATATAATGCATAGGCCACACATTAGAATTGTCCAGCTATCTCACATGATATGGACTTATCTTAGTTTAAGGCATAACTTATAAAGTTGCCTATAAACAATCGCAATGATACACTCTCAACTAGGGTTTCACAATGATACACCCTACACTAGGGTTTACTAATCATGTATTGGATCCATGCATTTGTTATGCATTATTGATTAGTACCATTAAGGGTATTTCTCACCTAATCATTAAATTTAATCTGACCCTTATTGCGTTCCTTTATTTCAAATTAAGGATTGCTCATATGAGGTCCCAATGTTGGGTCTCTGATATCAGTTCCAACTAATTCTTAGTTGTTCTAATCTTTCTCTTATATCTCAACATCTTAGTGTATGTACATTCTTACTATGATGTGAGTCTAAATTATCCAGAGTCTACTCTTATTATACTGTTAATAGGAGTCATTAGATCTCAGTAACGCATCCTGCCAGCCGGACCAGGCCGAACCTGTAGTCATGAAGCCAAGAGCTACTCAGGATTAACCAACTCCTATTAATCTCAAACATGTGGAAAGAATATCCACTTAGGGCAGACTCATTTAAACATAACTTCTGGTATACTTAATACAAAGAATATAAACAATAAATAAATCACTTCATGACACACAACAATATAAAGGAATCATATTTATTCTACTAACTGAAAATCTAAATTCATACATATAAGAGCATTTCTAGTGATTTCCAATCAAATAAGCAATATAAGGCAAGAGTTGCATCGCATCCTATGTTTAATCTCTTACTCCTATATTAATTTCCGATTTCTTAACCCTAAGATTTCTAGGGTTTGTCTCTAGCCTATCCTTCCTCTGCATACCTGGCCAGGGCATCCAGAGAAGAATAGACAGAGTAGCTTGATACTGGTCAATCTAAGTATTCAGACACCTGGCCAGGGTATCTAAACACTCATACCTCCCAGAGCTAAAGACATATCACTTCTTATTTTCCTCACTTATAACTTTATCTTTTAATCCTAATAATTCTTAACGACTCAACCTAAGCTCTTTACTTGGTTCTCGTGACCACGTCCTCTTCCTGCCATCTGCAATAGTATAACAGAACATTTCCTGTTAGAACAATACAATTAGAAGGAAGACACTTAAGTCCTAATCCTATTGGTCTCTTGTCATCCCCTGACCTTGACTTAGAGTAACCATGTACTCAACCTGGCTCTGATACCAAGTTGTCACACCCCGATCTCACACTAACCACTAATCACGAGATTAGGGCGCGACGGAGGGATTATCACATAAACAAATCACTGAGAACTTTTTCTTTTTTAAAACCTCGTAATGATATCCGGATTATTGTTGTAAACTAAAACATAATAAACTATTGCGGAAGCATTTCAATTAAACTGGCTAGAGAACATAAACAGAGTTTACAACATGTAACATTGTTTAACAGAAAGTAAAACATAACAGTTAATTTACATCTTTTACTCATTCGCCATACATACTCTCTCTCACCCACACCATGTCCCAAGGACCGATGGGAAAGGATTAAGAGACCTCTAACTAAACTAACTACATATACCTTCTACTGCCAAAAACTAGGATGGAAAGATCCTTCAGATTCCTGGAACTGTTGCTGACCTGAAAATGTTTGAGTAGAGGAGTGAGCCTACTCGCTCAGTGAATAGTTTTTCATTTAACTATCACTAAACAACTCGTCAAGTTTATTATTCAGATTAATATACAAGAAATACTACACTGAGCAGTTCTAAAACAATATAATTGAAATAACAAAGAATGTAAATATTGCATTCAAAGAAAAACTACTAGAAGACTGTGCTCTAGTCTTCCTTAACTCTTTCATTTATAAGGAACTCTGTGAACCTATATGATCATATTTTAGCTTATGCCCTGATCTATGCAGTGTACTCTGCATAGAGACTCGCAGTGCACTACGACCACACCGTACAAGACTTAGCGACACACCCGGGAAATGCTAAGTCTGACTTCTCGTCCTGGTCTGTACAGGACTCTCAGGCTCACAAGGGCCTCACTGCACTCTCAAAAGAGTGTACTCTAGACTCCTCCTCTAACCTGAGTACACAGGCGCAGGGAGTCAACGCTGGGTTACCACCAGAATTACTCAACCGGTTGGTGTTGGATAACCCTTCTGTCCTTGTGCCACCAGAATTACTCAACTGGTTGATGTTGGACACGAGTTTCACCCCTAAGGTGCAAACCTCTCAAAGGGGTTCTACGGTGTTCAGGGCACCTAAGTCTAACATTAACATTATAGGTACATTTTAAACAGAAATCATAACTCATTTAACATTGCTCACAAGGCTCACACGGCCTGCCATATCATATCATAAGAAACATCATAACTCATGTATTCAAAATATATCATGTCTCAGTAACATCCCTTTCTAGGGCATGTCATATCTCATCACCTGCAATTTACGAGATATGTATTGAAAATAAGAAGCCCTGCAGTATGTAGATATCAACTCAGAGAGAACAAGCATGTAAAGTTAAATGCACAAGAAACATACAATTCAACAGTTAAGCATCACCACATCTCATACTGAGAATTTTGATATCAAAATACTTGATTCATTATACACCCTATTCTTAGGGTTTCAGTTACCTCATTCACTTATCACATGGCAACACCCTATCCTTATATCATGCATGCAGGCAAATTTAAAATTCATAAATATCCCAAATTTAAGTCAATTTGACACATGCATATTGAATTCATTCAATTGAACATCTTAGTGCACTGCTAAGAGTAATTTACTTCACATATAAGAAATCATCTGTAGTATTTCTATTCCAGTAATTGTATTAAGCATTTTTGGTTTCCATTGCACCAAATAAAATCATTGAACTGTTCTACACTGATCAGAAGCTGTTCTAGATCATGTATAATCATACAAAAGCAATTTATAAAATAAAATTCAAGTTTCATCAAATACTGATAAAACGCCTGATAACCACTGATATCAGTGCAAAAATGCACAGTTTACCGAAAAATTCCAACGAAAGAGTTAAATGATGATAACTAAATGAACTCCTACTCACCACGTTTCGAACTGTCCGGGTTCGTCCGGAATTGCGTCTAGAGGTCTGATTCCGAGCAAATTCTATTGTCTTCTACCTTGGAAATTTCCACTGTTCACGGTCCAGAAAATGAAAATCCTAACAGTAATCGCTCCTTCACATACAGATTGGAATTCAACTCGATCGATGGCTGAATAGTAGCTAAGAGCTACAAAACCTAGCCTGGATCTTTGATTCGGAATCAATCACAACTATTGTGCTGGAAAATGCACACAAATCGCTCCCTTAATGACTATGCACAGCGGCCGAGTTGCTGCTTGCTGCAGGTCTAGAATGCATGGCGGCAACTAGGTAGACAGAGAAATGGTAGAGGAAGAAGAGAGGGAAGCTAGACGCCCCTTTCAGACAGATTCTGGGACCCTGAATCGTCCCGCCCAACCTCCTTTTCTGTTGCTGATCGAGCACAGCTGTTGCTGCAGGTCGGCCGGCGTCCAGGTAAGTTAGGGTATGGGGTGTTTGAGGTGAGGTAGAGGAGAAGGAAAGAAAAGGGTAGCACCCTAACTCTGTCGGAGGCAAGGAGGTCAAGAACTCCCAAGAAATCGCCTGCGCTCTGGCTTCTTTTCTCAATCGCGATCCCTGGTTGCTGTGTGAGCGCCGCCCACTAACTGTTCTATCGGGAACAAAAGCAAAAAGGAAGATAATAAACAACAGGTTTCCGACTCACATGAATGGGTTATTAAATGGAAAATTACATTTCCAACCCTAAAACTTGAAATTCTCGTATCTTTTTCCTCGAATATCCGATTCAAATGATTTCTTTTGCGAAACTTCAAGAATGAGGCCCACTACAAACCCAAAGTATAAAAACAAGCTAATTACATTGTTTTGCTGATTCAAAATTCCAATTGCATCCAATTATCACTTTACTCAATTTAATCATCTTAATTAAGCACTAATTAATTTTATGTGCTTGATTCAACTAAATCAAGTTAATGATTCACTAACCACATCGTAAGCACATAAGTTAACTCAAATAACTTTAATTAGGCTCAAATTATAAAGCTTACCAATAAACTTTGGAACGGGTCATAACATGGGTTGTTATAAAGGTGATGATTGGGTGGCTTTGACACATGGGGCTTTTGAGGGGTGAGTGATAGATATGGGATTTGTCCCTCCTGAAGGAGTTTGATATCCATGGCCACTTGATGAGTAGGATTGAGAAAGGCGTGCACGCATGTGTGAATCAGTATTGTGATATTGATGTCATACATATCTCTTCCAGTCTACTCTGAGATCAAGAAAGTGAATGAATGTTGACAGGATGACTGTTCCATGCCTTGAGTTCATTCGGGATATCAGTGACAAAGGAATTATACACTCGCTGTAACACCATTCACGGATTGTAGGATGAAAGTTTTTCTCCAACTTTCTACTTTCACTTGGGTAGCACTGATGTGTGACTAGGCACCGCTCTTTGCTTGTGAAGTCATAAGTGTTATGGACTTTCACTGCCAACGTGAAATGGACCTGCAGGGTCACACACATAGGATTTAACCTGGAAGAGGAGTTTTGTCCACAAGCAACATTTTGATTGATTACTAAAGGAGTTTAGTAGTTCAATTAAACACTCAATTGATTGATAGCTCAATATCATAATGTTCAAAGTATTGGACATATTGATTGGAGTATCAGATTGATTGAAATCGCAATTGACTGATTCTGCACAACCTGCACTCCCAATCGATCGGTTCAAGGGTTGAACCGGTCGGCTGAGGTTGCTGAACCAGTCGGCTCAAGTGTTGAGCCGATCGGCTCAAGCCCAGGGTGAACTGAATGCTTCAAGTGTTGAAACGATCGATTCAACTGGTGCAACCGAGCAACTTGGGAAAGTAGGATTGGTGAGAATTTTCCTTGTGTTTCAATTTCCCAATTTGATTGGGAATAGGATTGGTATTTGATACCAATTAGAAACAAAAGAAGGAAAGTCAATCGGGAACCAACCTGGAACCCCAACCGACCGGTTCAGGAGTGAACCGATCGGTTCAAGGGTCACAAACGATCGGTTCAGCAGTGAACCGATCGGTTCAGGTCCCCAACCGACCGGTTCACTTGTGAACCGATCGGTTCAAGCTGCGAGTTGGTTGCTTTTGTGGAAAATCTCGAACCCTTCTACTCCTATTTTTAGTCCCGCATTGCCCGAGATAGAGAACACTGTCCCATGACCCTCCTATATATAGGGGTATTGGGGGCTTCTCGAAGAACAACAACTCAGTGCAAGTTGATTGCTCTGCAAAGTTGTCGTTCTCTCTGGTTTTTGGTAACCGAGAGAGAGTCCGAGCAAGTGCGTCCTGCAAAAGGAGGTGCAACAAGGGAAGGACAACTGCAGTTGTAATTGACAGTAGGAGAGTGTGTTGGCGACTAGTACGTCAACAGAAGGGTGCGACTCCTTCCACTTCCTTGTGGGACAAGGAGTGTGGAGTTCCAGGTGGTCTGTGTGGACTACTACAGAGGCGGGAGGTCACTGCCGCTCAGGAGGACAACTGTCATCCGACAGTCCGGTTCGAGTAGGAGTTGTCAGTCCCAGTGTGACCAGGAGCTGCACAGACGCCGTCAAAGACCGTAGTTGAAGACCGCGCATTGTGCGAGGTATTGTCGCCAATAAAGCCTTGGGACAAGGTATGATTCCACAAACCATCCTTTCCTATTATATAGACGTTGATGTGTTTCCTCGTGCTGGGTTTGGGGGAGAAAATTTTTGTTTCCGCTACCTTCTCTGCCTCCCCTAAAACCCAACAGGCACATGCCCTGTCGTTGTCTTGTGTAGCACACTATAAATTGAAACATACAAAATATTCAAAAAAAACAAATAAGCATAGTTCACATAAATAATATATACATTGGAGTTAGGAAATTACTTTCACATTCTCCCAAATTAGTGGATGATTCTTTTTCCTGGGGACCTTTCCTCCAGCTTTTTTGAACTCTTGTAAAGTCCTACATGTTAATGTAACACATTAAATTGCATAATTAAATCGTAATCTAATAACAAATGTTAACGGATATAAAAATATGAAATATTTCTCATAGGAATAATGGACTTTTCATTGTGTGTCCATATAATGTATTCAATTCTTTCCCCATAGGATCTAGATAATAGGCAATGAACGTCTTGGGGACAGTAACTAGTAACTCCCAATGCCTACCACTACAGATAAGAAAGTTAAAAATTAATAACTCAAAATCCAGAATTAAAATGTGATTTTCTTAAGTCCAAATTATAAGCAAAGTAAACTTACTCGACATTGAATGGAGCTATTATCACCATCTTCTTATTTTTACCAAAATATTCAAAAGCAGCACAGTAGTATGAAGTAACTGAAGAAGGGTCCGTATCTACAAGACTAATCAAAGATGGAACCAAAAATCCCACATGGGAAATGCAAAATCTGTACATATCATGTGTAATTGGCTGCAAAACATGTATTACGTATGCATTAATATATAAGAAACCAGATCACCGTATATAAAACAAGGTATATGGATGTATAAACAAGATCTCACCATATTCACAACTCTATCATAGATGTGTTCAGCCATTCATAACGAAACAACTCCAAAATATCTTGTATAAATAGCTTGTTATTGTATGGTTGACCTGCATTAATATGTATGCATTAATGTGTATGCAAAACTTGTATTATGTATGCATTAATATGTATGCAAAACTTGTATAAATATATTGTTATCATATGATTGACCTACAGCATCCTCCAGAATAGTAACATTTATAGGGCAATTTGAATCATGTTCGCCTATCCATACTGACATACCCCTATAATTAGGACCTAACGAGGCGTGTAGGTCCCTTGGAAGCCAACTTGGTACTTTAGGAGGGGGAAGTGGAGGTGGAGGCCGAGATGTAGCAGGTGTCTTCATTTTCACCTGTATATATAATTTCAGATCAATTGACTCATATATACACACTAACAAATTAACGTAATGTAAATTTACCATACAATATTAGTATAGACGACATCCGCTTTGGGCCACATTATCACAACGCCTTCTGCCTCACCAAGCATTTTAGAATCTGGGTGGGCATATAGCAGTGGAAGATCCCTCCAATCGGGGAGTATATGTATCAGGCTCACACGAACCGCACCAGCTGGTACCGGAGTCCCATGAAACATCTCCCCTAGAAGGGCTAGGTAAGCCTGTGCCTCTACAACGATATATTCTTGACTTTTTAGATGGCATGGCTTCAACTCCTACAAATTTATGTAAAAAATGTTATATACATATATACATAAACATATCATCTTGAAAAGACTAGCTACTATATATGTCATAAAAATACTTACAGCAGATGTGCTAGGTGGTGGGTCTATAGGATTACTCCCAACCTCTGTAGTAGGAGAAGAGCATCCCCCCACAGGTACTGTCTGTGTGGCAGTCTGAGATGCCTGCCACTTGCTAATTGCTTCATTGAGTCTCTTATCAAGTGTTTCCTCGACTCTCCTATCAAGTGCTTCCTCGACTCTCCTATCAATTAATTGATCTACCTATACATGGACAAAAGAAAGGCTAGCTTCTGATTATTGAATTCTCTTTCGCAATAATATTCTAAAAAAAGAATAAGTTACCTCAGCTTGTGAAAGACCCACTTTTGGGACTGGCTTGCGTTGTGATGGCCCAAAGAACGCTTTGATGCCCACACCAGCGCCTGCACCCCTAACACATCCAGGATGCTATGGGTTACCCAGAGCAACTATCAATTCATCCCTTATGCCCGCAGGGATGAACTTGCCTTCCTTCCTCTGCTCGTGCAGCTCCTGCTAATCGCCATCAACAGAAATTGGTAAGTAAACATAACAATAATCAATATCGATCGATTGCTCTAAGAGTTGAATTTTACCATTTTTGCAGCCACCTCAATAGTTGTGGGCTTCGTTATATCTCCCTTCTTGTTTTTCCTCCCAGCTATCCACATAGCATGGCGAGGCAGAGGTGCAGGACCAATAGTAGAGGACTCTGCAGTCTCCTGAGTAGCAGCAGACTGAGCAGTAGACTCAGCCTGTAGTCTTTGGTGAACGCCTGCATAGCCTCTTGGACCCATTGTGTGGTCATGCACATTCAGTGCACGCCTTGCTCTTTGAGCATCGCTGATAGCCTTGTTAGTAAGCACATTGATTTGGTTAGTAACACTAAAGGTTAATCTTGAATAGGTGAATACATAAGAATGTATATTAATTAAATTGGGAATGGTGCTTAACACCTTGAATTCATCCATTTTTCTTTGGGTAACAAACTCCTCCCAATCTTTGGGATCCAAGTAGTTCCATTTCTCAGTGGCTTCCTTCTGCCTAAATTTATTTTTTAAAGAGAATACAAACAAAAAATATTAGTGTATAGTTAGTCAAAAAGTGATCAATGTCTAGAATTGGAAATCAATCAAGAACCTCTTCTCAGCATTGCGTATGTAATCTAGGGTGAGAATTTTCCTATAGTTCCTTAGGACCCTCCCACAGCGTTGCATCACGCATTTACGATGTAGCTTTTCATCCAGATCAAATATACTCTGCAAAATAGAATTGCTATTAATTAGTATCCTAGAAATTAGTAATCTACAAAAATAGAATTGCAAATAATATTAACTCACGCATAGTTCCTTCCATTCTAAATCTTTCTTCCCCTTAGGAACTTTATGCCAGGATTCTATGTTAGGACTACAATGGCTGCGAGTAAGAATGCCAAGATATGAAATAAATGAGTTGCGGCTCACTCCAACTGGATTTCCCGCATGATCAAAATCCACAGCCAGTTTGGGTCCATTGCCCCTTTGCTGTAGTAACTTGTTCATCATTGTGATGCCCCTCACTTTCTCAAATTTTTTTTTTTGCTCATCAAGTGCCCCAATTTCTTCAGGGGGTACATCACCAATCTAAAATTTGACCCAAAAAACACACTTATAGGATATAACTATAAATGAACATATAGACAGAAACCACATGGATATATTTTTAAAACGTACATTGTGAGATGGTGCATTGACATCCTCACCCTCACGGTAATCATCAGCACGGTCATCAGGAGAATGCTCAGTCATCTGAAGTTTACATTCACATTGTAAAGTTCACATTGTAAAGTAATTCACATTGTAAATTTCACATTCACATTGTAAAGTAATTCACATTGTAAAGTTCACATTCACAAAAATAAAACATATAAAAAATACAAACATGCATGCCTCTAATATTGCGATCTTTTATCAATTAACAATCCTTCATTGTGATCTCTGTGCACATACAAGTCATCATTAGCTTCAATATTTGGTGGTGCTGGCAACCCAACTGAGAATGGACTAGAGTCATCATACTTATCATAGTATTGTTCTTCATCTATAGGATCTTCAATGAACTATCTTTTACCATGAAGAACAACTGATCATTTATCATTTGTAGGATCATCGATATAAAATACTTGTTTCTCCTGTCATGCCAATATGAATGGTTCACCCTTCTCACCAATCTTTTCAAAGTTCACTAATGTGAAACCTAATCTATCCACTATAACTCCTTTGGTGTTATCAACCCAATTACATTTAAAGAGCGAAATTCTGAAATCTACATATTCAAACTCCCATATGTCTTCAATGACACTGTCATATGACATTTTAGCTTCACATGGACTCTTATCCTTTGCACTTGCAAAAAACAATGAAGACACTTGAAGGGTGACCCCACTATTTTGGATGACACTCTTAACATCTTGACGCTTAGTGTAATATGAGAATCCATTTATGTCAAACCCTTCATAAGACATAACATTCAATTTTGGTTTAAAGGCGAGGCATTTGATAGTTTCTGTAAGATTATCTGGTGTTTGAGATAGGTAATGTAAGACTTTATCTTCAAACCACTTAATAAATGTCTTGTTATGCTCTCTAGCAAGCCACATTGAATTGGCTCGAGGATATTGTTTCTTGATGAAATTGGTATGTTCCTCGATATAAACACTCACTTCGTTGATGTTGTGTAAAATATACAAGTGACCTTGTTCCAACTGCTCACGACTGATTACTTTCATCCGTGATCCCAAAATTCCTTTGTCAAAATTTTCCTCAATATTCTTGTCATTAACAGGAGCATCATTGCCACTCAGAAAGTCATTGCAAAATCCATAACCTCTCTCACCACATAACCCTCAATAATACTCTCTTCAGGACGATAAGGTTTTGAACATCACCTTTAAAAATGTTCATGTATCGTTCAAAGGCATACATCCAATGTAAGAAAATTGGTCTCAACATTTTCACTTCCCTAGTCAAGTGGACAACAAGATGTACCATGATATCAAAGAATGAAGGAGGAAAATACATCTCAAGCTGACATAGGGTAACAACCACTTCTCTTTGCAATTTATCGAGAGTATTAGGGTCAATAACTTTGCTGCACAAACTGTTGAAAAAGAAACAAAGTCTGGTGATTGCAAACCTTACATGCTTGGGCAATATAGATCGAATTGCCACGGGCAATATTTGTTGCATTAGAGTGTGACAATCATGAGATTTGATGCATTAGTTCCCCATTGAATTGAGGTCTCATTACTTATATATCATGAACCCATCACCCCAGAGAATGTTATTCTAATGTCACATCTAGGTTTCATTAATGATTTATTGATGCTTTAATTTCATATACATATGTCTCTACTATAGGATTTTAATAGACATGATAAGTACCTAATCTATAGAGCATTATTAAATAATATATCAAAAATTCAATAGTTTCAAACATGTAATAATTCACAATGCAATGTTATAAACTACAGGCAACATGGTTAATCCCCACACTCTAATAGACAAACTAACCTTAAATATAGTGATGTATAAGAGATTAAGAAGAAGCTTTTCTTAGGTAAGAGTAAGATGAATCTCATTGATAATATAGTGATGTGTAAGAGAGGCTCCATGGCCTAACAAAACCATCCTTTAAACAACAATTATAATCTCTAATCACATTCTTCAGTGTCTCATTACTCCACATCAACCCGCCAATGGTTGTCTCCAACTCTCCCCAATGATTTTTAGGGTTCTGGATGGATCTAGATAGAATGTTATTCTCTCTTTAGATGTCCCTCCCTTTGGTTTCAAGTCAACTGACATCAACCAATGACTCTAAGGAATTTGATGTGGATTTCCAATGTTAGTTCGATACTAGGTGGAGGAAGAAGAGGAGGAAGAAGTGTACCTTCATAGGTTCGAGCGGCGGTGGTGAGCAGAAGAGCAGGAGCAGCGAGCGGTGACTGAAGCAGCGAGCAGGTGAGTAGGCGGTCGGAGCAGTGAGCGGAGGCGGTGGCGGCGAGAAGAGGAGTAGCAAATGGCGACCGAAGTAGTGAGTGGCGGTGGCGGCGGCGAGTAGGGAATCTCCAGACCTAACCTCATTCGGGAATGAAACAGAGAAAGGGGAAGAGTTTGGTTCACGCGGGTGCTATTAAGTTAACATTAGACGTCGGTTATTAAAAACAATCGACAATTAAAACAATAGGAGTCAGTTATCACACAAAAATGGACACCTATGTTCAATGATAGTCGTCGGT
Source organism: Alisma plantago-aquatica (assembly GCA_963693085.1). NCBI lineage: Eukaryota > Viridiplantae > Streptophyta > Magnoliopsida > Alismatales > Alismataceae > Alisma > Alisma plantago-aquatica. The sequence goes on from OY856410.1 coordinate 470,378,341, forward strand.
TTCAACTAGAAAAATTGACGTCTATCTACATATGCCGACAAAAAATAAGTTCTCGAATTATGACCATAGTCGTCGGTTGCCGTAGCAAACCGACGCCAAAGGGGGGTGAAAATTTTCACGGGGACAGCGCGCAAAAACACATCGGTGTCGGTTATTGCAAGAAACCCGATGATAAAAATGGGCTCAATTTCTATCTCGTGACAAACCTTTCATCGTCGGTTAATTTGTCAACAACCGATGTCGTATGTTAAATTTTGGAGGTAATTTTTTTCATTGGAAAATTCAGATTTGGCGGGCGATTTTAGGCGTCAATTTCTTACTGAGGAACTGACACTAAATAAAAAATGATACCCGTGTCTGGACGCTCTTCACATATAGATGTCGGTTTTTGTATTCAACCGATGATGTAGGGTTTAGGTGTCAGTTTCTTGTATACAACTGATTCCTCTAAATGTGATGTTATAAGCCATTTTTGTAGTAGTTGATACCTTACCTCATGCAAGAGGTCAACAATGACATCCATAGTGACTACCCCGGGATTGTATCCATCATCATGGAGATCGCCCACATAAGTGAAGGAAGCTAAGCCATCTAGATCACATAGAAAAACCAAGAGTCTAAATATAAGATCATCCCTCCAAACAAGGAAGCAATCAAGATCATGCCTACTTCTACAATCAACAAGCCATGTCTAGAGCTCCCAGATGTTGGTGAAAGCATCAAACATCACCAAGATGATATAGTTGTCAGGGTAAAAAGCATTGAACCAACACTAGAAGGGATGGGCGTGCCATCTGAGGCAGCTAACTATGATCTCCTCTGGATTTGTTCTATCTAGCCCAACCAAGACGACTCTAATAATACACGTCATGAAGACATGGAGGAGAACTGTAATGCTATGAGGGATGACTATGCCACCGCCTATGACATGATTGAGGTAAGGGGCGTCAATGCCAACTTTGATACAAAGGTTGTAGAAGGCTTGCAAACCCTCATTCACCTTTTTCTAAACAATGAGGAAGCCCAAAACGGGTTTGCAAATGACCGCAATGTCTTGAGGACCAAGTCCCTCCAAGCATAAGAAAAAAATCATTGGAGGAACGACACCCCAATGTGGTGGAGATCCTAGAGTGAATTCAATCATACTCTACCACATTCCCCGTCACCCCCTGTAACATCCTAAAAGTTTGCAAAATTCATAAAATCCCAAAAAAATATGAAACATAGAAAATCCAAGAATATCTGAAGATGAACAGACTCTCCAGGAGTTTTCTAGATATTTCACTAAAGTAACAAACATCTACAAAGACAAAAATGTCTAGTTAAGAATACATCCCATTATGGAGTATATAGTAGAGGAAAATCAACCTTTTCATATCTTAGACAATACAGAGACAATGAATCTCATTTCAGGACTCAAGAAACACAAATTCAAAATAGGGGCACATCTACCACGAGATATCAAAGACCAGCTGATAGAGATTCCACTCCACTACATCAATGTATTTGCATGGATCTCCATTGACACGTCTGGGTTGGACAAGATGATCATGATCCATTGACTGCCCATCAAGCTAGATTGTTGCGACAAGAGTGGAGCCTCAAGTTCATGGAGGAATTTAGAAGTAGCATAGTGTTGGTTTCATAGAGCTAGTCAGCTATCCTAAATGACTCATCAACATTATACAAGTACCAAAGAAGGATGGAAATGTGTGAATATTCATGGACTATTGCAACCTCAACAGAGTATCTCTAAAAGATGATTTCCCACTTCTACACATATATGTACTCATTGACAACACAATCAGACATGCACTACATAGTTTCATGGATGAGTTTTTTAGCTATAATCAAATTAAGAAGACCAAGTAAGATAAAGAGTAGACATCATTCATCACAGAATGGGGATTATTATACTATTGGGTCATACAGTCTGGTCTGAAGAATGTCAGAGCTACATATCAAAGGGAAAAAATCTCCCTCTTTCACAACATGATGCACAAGGAGGTGGATCTTTATGTGGACAATATGATTGCCAAATCTAATAGTCTGGAAGACCATATCACCAATCTCAAGAAGATGTTTCAATGACTATAAAGATTCTCCCTACATATGAATCCAGCTAAATGCACCTTCGAGGTTACTTTTAGTAACCTACTAGTTTTTTTGCACCTACTTTGCACATGAACTTTTATACTTTACCTTTTATGGCATTGACGTAAATCATATTATTTTATACTCTATTAAGTCATTTCCCTCGATCTCATTCTCCATCTTCTCTTTAAGTGATTATGGGTTACCCTGATGTTGCTTGAGACAAATATTAAGTTTTTATATAGATCTCTTTCATCTTTTGATTAAGAGTGTCTATCCATATTTTATTGTCTATAATCTCTATTTATGAGTGTTTATCTGTATACTTTATCAGACTCATTGGAAACACAGTTTCAAGGGCTCCATATTGAAATGTGTGTCTGAAGTTGACCGTATGTCTATTATTTGATGAGGAGTCTTTATTTTATCAGAATAATAGAAAATTGGTATATTGTGCATAATTTTATTAATAGGAAAGAACTTTTATGATATCCTATTCTTTTGAAGAAAACATCTTGTCTTGGAGTTCTTAAGTACATGACATATGATTTTTTCAAGTTTGAACAAACTAAGAAAAAATATACTTATGTAAATGTATACTCTCGGGCGTCCGGCCTCTGCCACGGGTTATGGGAGAGGGGGAGAGAAATCTTTCTCTCTTAATCCTATAACTTTAGTTGAGCAATTTCATTTTAATTACATCAATATTACAAATGGTATGAGGATCAATTCAATTGACTACTTATTTTATACAAAATTTAAAAAAATTCCTACATTAGATCTAATCATTATATGTTAATATGTCGACAAGGAGTGGCTCAAGTGGTCAAGCATGGTGTCCCCTAACAAAGGGACCCGGGTTTGAATCCCAGTTGCCGCCTTGATTTACCACCCTCCCGGGCGTTCGGCCTCCGCCACAGGCATAAGAGAGGGGGGGAGAAATCTTTCTCTCTTAATCCCATTATATGTTAATACATCTTAATCATTTTGTTGCAAATAATTAAGGTTTTATGTGATTATAATTTCCAATGACATCAAGGTAAACTTGTAATAATTACAATTGGAAGTGTATTCATACATATATGAGTGATTGTTCATCTCTTTTATTTTATTAGTCATCCTACATGGAAAATATCTAAAAATGAATATATATATATATATATATATATATATATATATATATATATATATATATATCCAAAAATACATTCACTCTATGGTCACGTGTATATCTACACTCATATAACTATTATGGTCCTACATTCACACACAAAAATTTACTATGTCCAGTCTTACAACGTGTCATTATCAAATGAGCTATGTAAGTTTGCATCATAAGAAGAGAAACTTCAAGTTCATGCCTACTTTGCATAGAGGAAATAGTATAGTAAAGATGGTATATATCTTCATGTTTCTCTGTGGTAAGATAATAATAATGACCAAATACACTTTTGAGAATTGGCTGACAGGATAATATAAATTTGTCTTATCTTGTGATGTTACTTAATAATATCTTATTTTCATATGTAACTTATAATGATTTTATATCACCAGTACAGATAAAGGGGGTTAACATCATGTGTTTGTTTAACAATCATATATGAGATTCATCTCTTTTATTCTTACACAAAGTTAACAGATACAAAATCCACTTCTTAGTATATCTTAAAACCTTAGATTTAGATACATTTTAATTGCCAAAATTTTGTTTTCACATACAGACCCTTGTATTTTTGCAATTTCAATCCATATTTGGTACACAAAGAAACATTTAACTTTATAATTGTTTTCTTTTTACTAATATAATTTCCTTTGGTGGAACTTATAAACCCAACCCATCATGCTATAACATTTTTCATTCAAATACAAAGTATAATCATGAAGTCATAAAGACAACTCATGTTTCCATTATAAAACATGAATATTCCTTACTTAAAAGCATAGTCATAAGGTACACCATGTCTAGAACACATGAGCTATATCCCTTCTTTGAATAAATTACTTGAATGGTTTGAACAATTGGTCATGTTCTATAGCAATGATGATTGATAGTCCTAACGGAATTTGCATTACGGATAAATCTAGGGGATTTCTAATTTTTTATTGTATGTAATAAAACATAATTATTTTATGTAAAAACAATATTTGACAAACCCTTCTTTATTTATTTATTTTACCATTTTATTATTACCATTTTGATCTTCAAATTGAGTCTAATATTCAATATCCCAACACTTTTATAGGTGACTTATTAACCTAAAAATAATCTATGGTCATGGATTATAAGTAAGATTTTACTCATGAAATAACTTGATAAAATTTGAAATTTGTGTACATATTGTAAATATTTTCTAGTCAAATATGTATATGTTGCAATAAGGCATATTTGTACTCAATAACAAATTGTAATTTCTTTTTTTGTATCAATAGTAAATACCTTGAGTTCTATAATTTTAAGTCAGCTATAATTTTCAAGTAACTAATCACATAGCAAATAATAATATATTAGCTTAAAGTTTTTCTTCATTAGGTAGAAATGACAAATGGAACTTAATAAGATAAAGAACATATGATTTTTTATAGTATATGATTGTTAGGTTGTTTTATTTAACATCATTTTAAATGCTAAAAATATGTAATGAATTATATCTTTTCCTATTTGGTCTAATGTTGTTCTTTTTCCGATCATTAAAATAAAATAAAAATATCTAACAAAAATTATACATACTTTGTAGGGGTACATACTAGTTATAAACATAGATAATAATACATAATAGCCCAAACCCATTGCATCACCTTAGTAAAATGTGAAAGCATGTATATGTAATTGTATCCTTATTGATTCAAAAAAATAAAACATTATAGATTTAACTCGTTGTACAAGTTTATAATCCCTATATGATGTCTATATATAACTCACTTTATTTATTTAGTACTAACAATAACAAGTCAAATTATACATGCTATTATCTTAAATTTAAACCCATTTCATCAATTTTACAATTTTATAGTTTGCAAAGTTTCCATTTACATTTTTTTGCACTTTGATCAATAGGAAAACAATATTGTAGTAATTTTTTAAACATAAGTAACATATAAATTATTCTAGAACCTTCTCAAAAAACGAATATTGAAAATTATCTCACTTCACTAACTTTGATCAGTTAACAAAAATATGTATTAGCATTTGATTCATTTTGATGAAAACTATAATGATTCTCATTTTTTAATAAAATAAAGGGTGTAAAACTTCTATTTTATTGTTACTTTCAAATGTATTTATTATATTTTTATTTATGAGCTATTTTTATATCCACATAGATGTTGAAATCACAAACAATTCTTCATGAAGTGTAGGCAACATATGAATTTCCAATCTTTATAGATGATGATATGTATTGATCAACAATAAATCAAGGATTATACATGATAACACTATAATGTTCCTATTATCTACATGTTAAGAACACCAAATAAGAGAAATCACATCATCAAGGTAAACTTGTAATAATTACAATTGGAAGTGTATCCATACATATATGAGTGATTGTTCATCACTTTTATTTTATTAATCATCCTACATGGAAAATATCTAAAAATGAATATATATATATATATATATAATATGTATATATATATATATCTAAAAATGAATATATATATATATAATATATGTATATATATATATATATATATCCAAAAATACATTCACTCTATGGTCATGTGTATATTTACACTCATATAACTATTATGGTCCTGCACACAAACAAATATTTACTATGTCCAGTCTTACAACGTGTCATTATCAAATGAACTATGTAAGTTTGCATCATAAGAAGCGAAACTTCAAGTTCATGCCTACTTTGCATAGAGGAAATAGTATAGTAAAGATGGTATATATCTTCATGTTTCTCTGTGGTAAGATAATAATAATGACCAAATACACTTTTGAGAATTGGCTGACAGGATTGTATAAATTTGTCTTATCTTGTGATGTTACTTAATAATATCTTGTTTTCATATGTAACTTATAATGATTTTATATCACCACTATAGACAAAGGGTGGTTAACATCATGTGCTTGTTTAACAATCATATATGAGATTCATCTCTTTTATTCTTACACAAAGTTAACAGATACAAAATCCACTTCTTAGTATATCTTAAAACCTTAGATTTAGATTACATTTTAATTGCCAAAATTTTGTTTTCACATACAGACCCTTGTATTTTTGCAATTTCAATCCATATTTGGTACACAAACAAACATTTAACTTTATAATTGTTTTCTTTTTACTAATATAATTTCCTTTGGCGGAACTTATAAACCCAACCCATCATGCTATAACATTTTTCATTCAAATACAAAGTATAATCATGAAGTCATAAAGACAACTCATGTTTCCATTATAAAACATGAATATTCCTTACTTAAAAGCATAGTCATAAGGTACACCATGTCTAGAACACATGAGCTATATCCCTTCTTTGAATAAATTACTTGAATGGTTTGAACAATTGGTCATGTTCTATAGCAATGATGATTGATAGTCCTTACGGAATTTGCATTGAGGATAAATCTAGGGGATTTCTAATTTGTTATTGTATGTAATAAAACATAATTATTTTATGTAAAAAATATATTTGACAAACCCTTCTTTATTTATTTATTTTACAATTTTATTATTGCCATTCTAATCTTCAAATTGAGTCTAATATTCAATATCCCAACACTTTTATAGGTGACTTATTAACCTAAAAAATAATCTATGGTCATGGATTATAAGTAAGATTTTACTCATGCAATAACTTGATAAAATTTGAAATTTGTGCACATATTGTAAATATTTTCTAGTCAAATATGTATATGTTGCAATAAGGCATATTTATACTCAATAACAAATTGTAATTTCTTTTTTTGTATCAATAGTAAATACCTTGAATTCTATAATTTTAAGTCAGCTATAATTTTCAACTAACTAATCACATAACAAATAATAATATATTAGCTTAAAGTTGTTCTTCATTAGGTAGAAATGAAAAATGGAACTTAATAAGATAGAGAACAAATGATTTTTTTATAGTATATGATTGTTAGGTTGTTTTATTTAACATCATTTTAAATGCTAAAAATATGTAATGAATTATATCTTTTCCTATTCGGTCTAATGTTGTTCTTTTTCAGATCATTAAAATAAAATAAAAATATCTAACAAAAAATTATACATACTTTGTAGGGGTACATACTAGTTATAAACATAGATAATAATACATAATAGCCCAAACCCATTGCATCACCTTAGTAAAATGTGAAAGCATGTATATGTAATTGTATCTTGATTGATTCAAAAAATAAGACACTATAGATTTAACTCATTGTACAAGTTTATAATCCCTATATGATGTCTATATATAACTCACTTTATTTATTTAGTACTAACAATAACAAGTCAAATTATACATGCTATTAATTTAAATTTAAACCCATTTCATCAATTTTACAATTTTATAATTTGTAAAGTTTCCATTTACATTTTTTTGCACTTTGATCAATAGGAAAACAATATTGTAGTAATTTTGTAAACATAAGTAACATATAAATTATTCTAGAACCTTCTCAAAAAACCAACATTGAAAATTATCTCACTTCACTAACTTTGATCAGTTAACAAAAATATGCATTAGCATTTGATTCATTTTGATGAAAACTATAATGATTCTCATTTTTGAATAAAATAAAGGGTGTAAACTTCTATTTTATTGTTACTTTCAAGTGTATTTATTATATCTTTATTTATGAGCTATTTTTATATCCACGTAGATGTTGAAATCACAAACAATTCTTCATGAAGTGTAGGCAACATATGACTTTCCAATCCTTATAGATGATTTTTTTTTTTGATAAGGGGCGCCTGCCATTTTATTAAGTAATCAAATCGTGTGCAACGAGTACAAGGATTCGATCATCAAAACCCTCTCGAACGCTGAGGGGGTTAACAAAATGACAAGCGGGTAAGGCTAAGGCGTGGGCTACACTATTGCCTTGCCTTCTAACAAAACGAAAATCAAAAGAAAGAAAGCTAGAAGAGAGCTCATAAATGTCCCGGACAAAGATGTGTAAAACTATAATGATGATATTTATTGATCAACAATAAATCAAGGAATATAGATGATGATATTTATTGATCAACAATAAATCAAGGAATATACATGATAACACTATAATGTTCCTATTATATACATGTTAAGAAAACCAAATAAGAGAAATCACATCATCAATAATAACCCAAATGTATCAAAAAGGAAAGACAAAATTGATGATGATTTTCCTTACAAGTTTCTCCTTATTGAAGTTTTTTTGTAACCACCTAGGGGGTGACTGACTTGCATGTTGAGGGGTGAATCGTAGCAAGATTAGCATATGTGTGTATGTCATCTATAAATTCAAATAACAAGATATCATCAAAAAAAATTATCATAGAGAATTAGTTTATAATATTCTAGAAACACTTTATTGTCACTAAATGGGGTAACTGATAGAAAATTTCTTCTAATTATAGCCAAGTCCTAGGATTTTTAATATTTTATTTTAGTTTTGTCTTGAGATATTAAAGTGTTGGAGATATTAACATATCATATATAAAATATATATCTTATTTAATAGAACATTATTTTGAGATAATAAAAAAGGAATTTGGATATATATATGTGTGTGTATATTTATATGACTTATTCTTATTATACAAAAATCAAGTTGAAAATATTCAAATGTTGTCATTTATATTCATTGTGATTATCTCCATTATTTTGGGTCCCAATTCATATAAGATATTTATTTATAATTATTATATATATAGTTTGTGTTCTATAAACAAAAGGATGATATGGATTATATTGTCCATTACGTACACTTATATGCATAAATGTATGTAAAACATGTTGGTGAAGTATGCCCGTAGAGCCAATCATATGATGATTGACATGGCATAGAAAGGATTTGATTAATAATAAAGTAATAAAGGAAAGATTCCAATTCATTATGTTCCATTCAGTTATGAGATGATGAGGAAACATTATAAATGTCTAAAGAATGTCAATACTCAATGACGTATGTCTTCAAGTATTAGCCTTGGAGGATGAAATCATACGAGTGTCAAGAGTATTACATTCTTATTATGTCCCTTGTCAGTTGTTATTGTGGAAGGTATATAGACATCATTAACACCAAAGACTAGATTGTGGGATGGTTGATGTTAGAATCTCATCAGTCATGATATGAAAATATCAAACCAAGCACATGGATACATGTTAGGTGAACAATGTATCGGGCAAACCCACCTTGAGAGTGACGCATGGAAACCATCTTTGATGGTCTTAGTTAGCTCTTGTAGTGAAGGTGGTGATTTTTATTCTTAGAACTAAAATCACTACACTCGTCACATGTAGTTGGGTACGCTTTGACATCATCAAACGCAGTCCTGAAACATGGGTTGTTATAAAGGTGATGATTGGGTGGAGCTGACACATGGGTATAGATTGTGAGTGATAGATATGGGATTTTTCCATCCTACTAGAGTATGATATCATGGCCATTTGATAAGAGATACTGAGAAATACATGTGTATGCACACGTGAATCAATATATGATATTGAGGTCACATTATCTCAAACAATCTTCTCTTGGTTCAAGGAACATTGATTGAATGTTCAGAGGATGACGATTACATGCCTCGAGTTCATATGGATATCAGTGACAAAGGAATTATACAATCATTTCAACACCTTACACATGTTGTAGGTTGAAGTTGTTCTCCAACTTTCCATTTACTTGGGTAGCACTAATGTGCGACTAGGCATCGCTCCATGTTTATGATGTCATAAGCTAGTTATGGACTTTCACTGACGATGTGATATGGGACCTATAGGGTCACACACATAGTAACTCATCTAGAAGAGGAGTTTATCTTGAATGATGGTTGGATTGATCACTAAAGCATTAGGTATTCAATTCACACAACAGAATGATAGATTGGCTGACTGGACTGTCAAACGACCATCTCAAGTGTTGAGACGGCCGTTTGGGCAGCCAGACAAGCGTCTCAAGTGTTGAGATGACCGTTTGGGTTGTCATGCTAATCATATTGATAAATATTATTATATGATCAAAGATCTTTGCTTAGAAACTGATCTTTTGCATGTTAGAGATGATTGTAATCAATTATCTTCTACTATTACTTCTCTTATGCATGAAAGTCGTAGTTTGAGATCCTCTATGTAAATATTCTTAGATGATAAAAGAATGTTAATCAAATCCTAGACCATACTATCAAACAAATGGGTAGATATGGTTTTAAACTTGATAGTAGACAAAGGAACAACAAAGATAAAGGACCTTTAATTTTTAATGAAGAATCATATAGTTCCAAGGATAGGAGATCATGTAATTATTGTAATGAAAATGGTCACCATTCCACATATTTCCCCTTTAGGAAAGCACCCAAGATCAAAAGGACTTGGGCTGATAAGCTAAACCCTCCGGGCCCAAAAATACGATCAGGGACCATTTCATCTTTCTTCTTGTAGGTCATTTGAAATTGGATTGGCATGAGCTATTGATTTCTGAATTAACTTCTCAATCCACATGAAAGAAGAAAGGTGAGATGTGTAGGGGTGGAAACAAGTGGAAAAGAATTAGTAAGAACAGGGGTAATGTTATTCTTTCTCATATCCAATCATTGTTTACTTTTGCCAAGTTAGTATGCACAATACATATGATTATTGAGTCAAAAGTGGTATATTGTGATTCTCGTCACTTTTTTTGCTCAAGAGATATTCCTGATGCTTTCATAGTGCATTACTAACTTGCTCATACATGGTTGGATATTGCTATATTTTTAGCATGCTTCTATATATGTTTTTTTGAAATATATATGTTTTTGGACAGTAGCAGTTTCAGTCAAGTTTGTCATGTTAGAAACTCGACTGACAACACCAATGGGTGTTGCCAACAGTTGTTGTCGGTCAAGAAGTTCAACCCAAAAACTCGACTGACAACATTGTGCACAGAATATACAGTTGGCTTTTTGGATGGTAATTTCTCTCTCAACTAGACTTTGTCAACCAATAGCCTTATTCTATGACATTCCTTTTGGTACCTTTTATATGTGCTCATTGCCATGCTTTATATTTGCCTATCTTGCATACAACTCTATCTCTGTAATTGCTTTAATTGGTATCTTCTTATCTTGCAATCACCTATCTTGAGTTGTTATGCCAGTTTTGATGATGATCTCTTTGGATCTCCTGATTGTGTCTTAAATTTCTTCTGTTGTGCTCTAACTTGCTACATTTATCTAGTTGTATATCCTGTCTTGATACAACCTTGAGATTCTTAGTGGTAATCATCGTTTGGTAATGATGCATATTTGCTGGTGAGTTATATCCTTTCTCATTTCTAAAATTGCATATCTTTTTGGTTTGGATATATCTCTACATATACTCATAGCTTGTTCTTTAACTTGTGAATCTTTTGTTATGGACCTAGATTCTACTAGTAGTCAATATACATGTAATTATAGCCTTGTTCATCTTTTGATATCTATCATAAGTGGTATCCAACTATATGCTATGTGTGTATATTGTTTTCATAGATACTCAAGTTTTCTCCTTGAATCGCATATATATTATCTTGAGTTCCTTGCTTACATAGCTTTACCTTGATATCTACCAGAATTACATCTAGGGTTGTTCAAATGCATATCTTGATATGCTTTACTTTTATTGCTTGGACAAGCCCCTATTTTTTCGATTTTACTCTCCTTTATAACATGTGGTATCTCCTTTTACTAAAAAATTACATTTTCCCCCCCTCACTTTTGAAATGACAAAGAGGGAGAAGATGCATCCTATGTAAAGGGATATGTAAAGCAGAGAAGACATATATGTGGAACTTATATGAGTAGAAGACAGAGTCTCTATAAATGTTATGAAAGCTAAAAGTGTAGAAGAAATAACATCAATCAAGGAGGAGTATGAGAACTCCATGAGCATCAATTGAGGAGCATATGGACTCAATTTTATTGAAACCCCTAGGTTTTTCAAGAGTATGATTTTACTTCAATGCTTTTAATAAATTTAAGGAATGATTTGTCATCTTTAAAAAGGGGGAGAATGTTGACTAAAATCCTTATTTTAGTTGACTAAACTATTGTTTTGATGACGACTAGCCATTCCAACTATTTGTGTCTAATGCTTCTACTTGAGTGATTTAGATTAGGTATAGACACACTCCAAATGCCTAAACTTGCACATCCTAACTTCGAAAAAGACAAGTCAAAATAAATGAAGTCCACTTTTTTGGAATGTATGTCCATTAGAATCATGTGGTAAATCATTTGTAATGATTGTGTGACTTATAATTAAGCTTAGAAAAAATTAGGAGCACTTAATTCAAACATTGAATCACTTTTATGGAATTTTCCAAAATACATCATAGAGTGCCTATTCAGTCAAGTTTCTCTTGTAATAAACTCGACTGACACCCTGGAGGTATTTTGAGAATGTCTAGGTCTTGTCGAGTTTCCAATACATAGAACTCGACCGACACCCTGCACTGGAAAAACTTATTTAAGTGATCGGATGAGTTTCATCCAGGATGAACTCAAACGATGCTTCAAATTTACTTTATCACATACTACAACGGATCGAGTCATCTTTGTTGAAATTTGATTGACTGCACTGTAGAGAATGTGTAGAAAAAGTGATTCTAACCATTGGAGTGTTGCAAAACTCAAAATTATATTCGTTGCAACACCCCAAATGGCTAGAATTTGACTCTAAGTATCTCTACTATCTAGTACGCAACTTAAACTATATATAGGACCCATTGGACTTCATCACATGGTTAGTCAAGAAATATGAAGGTCTCTATATTATAATTGATCACCTCCTTCCACTCTCTAAGCTTAATCACTTGCTATATCCATTAGAGTGAGTAGGAGATTTGTAAGAGAGCTAGTCCTACATGTATATCTTGTGAGGCTCTCACTTCCTCCACCCTTCAATCTCTCATTCAACCATGAAGATGAAGATTCTCTCTTTCGCTAAGAGAGGTGAAGAAGAATAAGGGAAGGAGTCCCTTGGTGAAAGCATCTCCTTGGTGAAGGTTAAGTTAAAGGCGGAAGATCCATGAAGAATGGGTAATTCTTTCAAGGCAGAAGACTTGTGCAAGAGTGGGTAAGTCCTTGATGAAGGCGGAAAACTCGTTGCAAAGTGGGTAAGTCCTTGGTGAGGTCCAAGACTCTTTGTTCTTAGATAGGTAAGTGCTTTGGTAGGTTGATGGCTCCCTTCTCCTTAAAGTGAATGTTGGGTATCCTTGTCCCAGAAAAGGAAAGTTTTGTTATATGCCTTATAATGGAATATAAGTATGCAATGGTTATAAAATCCTAGAGGTTGACCTCTCTGGGGAGTGAATGTACATCTCCTAGTTTTGAGGTTGGAACCACTGTAGATACTTGTGTATTTGGTGTTTGTTCAATCTCTCTCTCCCTTGCTATGTATGTTTAGTTGCACTCAAATTCCATATTAGCACCTTATATTGTGATATATCTTGAAGGTCTAATGAATTTGGTTTAAGTTTTATTAGCTCTATTCACCCTCATCTCTAGTTACCATCACCTTTAGATCCAACATGCTACTCATGTTTTACAACATCTTGCATGGTGTCAAGCTATTGAGACTAAAATGCAGGCCCTTACCGATCGACATGCATGGGACTTGGTTGATGCTCCTGTCGATTTCTCTCCTGCAGGATGTCATTTGATATTTACCATCACGTATCAGCTAGATGGTACAATTGAAAGATTGAAGGATCATCTTGTCACCAAAGGCAATACCCAAACGTATCGAGTTGATTGGTTGAGACTTTCTCTCCTATTGTACATCTAAACTTTTTCCATGTCATTAACTCTGTGGTTGTGAAGTGTGATTGGCCTCGGTTTCAATTGGATGTCAAAAATGCATTCTTATATGGTGACCTACATGAGGAGGTACATATGGGGCAACCACATGCATTTGTTGTTCAAGGAGAGTGTTCTAAAGTATGAAGGTTACACAAAGTTATCTATGGATGGAAATATAATCCACATGCCTAGTTTGACAAATTGAGTCATTCTTTAGAAATGTAGCTTTTCACCGCTCTCATTATGATAACTTGGTTTTTATTAAGAAAACTTCCTTTGGTCTTGAAATTCTCATTGTCTATGTTGATGATATTATCTTATCTAGGGGTGATTAAGAAGGCATCTAGACTACCAAAGACTACCTGGAGAAATGCTTTATCACTACATACCTAGGAAAATTGAGATATTTATTGGGTATTGAAGTTTCTTGCTCTTCTTCATGTATTCGGAAACAAGCATGCTTGGAGCCAGACTACTGCTTCATTAGATCATAATACCAATTGGGATGATGATTCTTCTCCTCCAGACTCAGATAACCAACAATATCATAGATTAGTTGGTAAACTTATATATATGACTGTTACAAGGGCTGTTATATCTTCTGTAGCTGGATAAGTCATTTGATATCTAGATAAACCCAGAAAATGCCACTGGGATGTTGTGTTGCATATTCTAAAAATCCAAAAAATTCTCCAAGAAAAGGCTTATTCTACAAGAGACATGGGCATTGTAAAATTACAGAATATTTTGATTTTGATTATGCAGGTAAATCATAAATATACATTTGGTTATTGTACCTTTGTGGTAGGTAATCTTGTTACCTAACACATTAAGAAACAAATTATCATTGCTCGTTCTAGTGTTGAAGCTGAGTATAGAGCTATGACTCATACTACTTATGAATTTTTGTGGGTATGTGGTATTCTGAAGGAGTATGACAATTCTGATCATGATCTTATTCCTATGTATTGTGACAACAAAGTGCTATATTCATTGCCAACAATCCAACTTTTCATGAGCACACCAAGCATATTGAAGTGGATTGTCATTTTGTCTGAGCAGCTATCTTATCTGGCAACATCTCTACTCCATATACTCATACTATTGACTTGAGAGTTATACATTGCTCATATTTTGATAATGACTTAACTATTCGATTCCTATGTATCTAATATGTTTGTTCAAGATTTATTTCAGGTTTTAGGTACATGAAAAGGATCAGATTACACAAGCCCTACTTGTTCAAGTTCAAGTCAAATGCAATGCAAGTGTACAATTTGGAAAATTACTCCAAATGACCTTAGATGATTTTTGTAATCACTTGTATTGATGATATGGCTTGTAACTAAGATGAGAAAATCAATAACACTTTTTTTAGAGAAGAAAATCAATAACACTTAATTCCATGGTTTAATCACTCAAATGTCAATCTAGAAAATTTTTCACATGCTGTTCTTCGATTGAGTTAGAAACTCGATCGATCCTATGATGGATTTTCTGAAGATGACCCATCAGTCGAGTTGCACACTCACAGAACTTGACTGACTGACTCACTGAGAAAAACTAATTTTAGCTCATCGGTCGAGTTTCCCAGAACAAACTCGACCGATAGTTTGAAAATTGTCTTTGTCATTTAGTGGATCGGTCGAGTTACCTTTATTGAAACTCGACTGAATGTACTGTATGAAAAATATAGAAAAAGTGATTATAACCATTGGTGATATTTTGGGTGAAACATAGATCTGTTGCATCTTGGAAACGGCTATATTTTGACCCTAAGTGATCCCACACTCAAGGGAACACCCCCAGCTATAAATAGGACCCCTTGGAGTTCATTTCAAGTTTGCTCATTCATGCTATTCTAAGTCCTTGCTATAGTTGAGTGTGTTGTAACTCCTTGATCCCCTTTCTCTCTCTAGTTTACACTTCATTTCATGATTATGAGTGAGATAGTCCTGTTGTAAGAGAGCTACTTCCTTGTGCTTGTAAAGCTCTCATCCACTCCATCTTTCTTACCCTTTTCTCCATGAAGCAAAAGTGAAGCAAGCTACTCTGAGTGAAGGTGGAGTTGTTGTTGTTCCTATTCAAGGTTGAAGAAGAGGTGAAGATCTTCTCCAGGTGAAGGAGAAGACAAAGGATGAAGATCCAAGAAGAGTAGAAAAGTCCTTGAAGGCGAAAGACTTGTGCAAGGGTGGGTAAGACCTTATAGAAGGTTGAAGACTCTTGACAAAGTGGCTAAGTCCTTGGCAAGGTGGAAGACTCTTGGCACTTGGATGGGTAAGTCCTTTGGTGGTCTTGGGTTGTAACTCTTATTGGTATATATATAGACAAAAGTACTTGCAAAGTCCTAGAGGTTGACTTCTCTAGGTAGTGGACTGACTCTCTCCTAGTTTGGAGAGTGGAACCACTATACATGACCTTGTCAAGTGCTTGTTATCAATTCCTCTCATCCTTGCTATTGCTTGTTAGTTAGGACTTCAGATTGTACTTAAGCTATTGGTTTTAATTTGATATAATTTGAACGTCTAATCTATCTTGTAAGAATTTTTTAAGCTCTATTCACCCCCCCTCTAGAGCACTAGATCCAACAAGTGGTATCAGAGCTAAGGATCTTCTCCAACAATCTCCCATGAGATGAGAAGATGGGCGACAACCTACTTGGTTCTATTAACCTAGAGGGAGGCTTCTCCATGTGTCCTCCAATCTTTGATGGCACCAACTTACTCTATTGGAAGTGACATGTGGAAGGTGATGGTCACACCTTACAAGGAGCCAACCGAAGCTGTTGCAACATGGAGTGAAGTTGCACTCAAAGAAGCCCAACTCAATGTCAAAGCCATAAGCATCCTTTATACAGCCCTTACCCCAACGGAGTTCAACCAGAGCTCATCTTGGGACATCGCCTATGAGATTTGGAACAAATTGTTCATCACCTATGAAGGCACAAAGCAAGTCAAGGAGGCCAAGATCTACATGTTGAACAACCTTCTATAGAACTTCAAGATGGGTAAGAAAGAAGGGATTACATAGATGTACTCAAGACTCAATGTCATCATCAATGGGCTGGTTGCATTGGGCAACACTTTGGATAGAGGTGTAATCAACTCCAAGATCTTGAGGACACTACCAAAGAGATGGGAGTCAAAGGTCACCTCCATTGAAGGTGTGAAGAGCCTTGATGACATCCCAATCGAAGAGCTCATTGGAAACCTCCAAGCCCATGAGCCAAGGCTTGACAAAGAAGAAGAAGAACAAGCCAAGTAAGAAGAAAAGGAATCCAAGAAGATCAAAGATAGTTCTTTCAAAGCAGAAATGGAGGCGGTCATCCTTCAACAAAAACTTGCTTGTCAGACTTCTCCTTCCTCCTCTAGTGAATATGATGGCCCACGTGAGCATGAAGCTAATTACATCAAGGGCAAAGACCTCAAAGAAAAGAAAGCATCCTCCTCCTCTACTCCTAGATGCTACAAGTGTGGACAAAAGGGGCACTACAAGAGTGAATGTCCCAAGTCAATAAAGTCACACCACAAGGGAAGCTCAAAGAAGGAAGAGGAGTACAAGAAGGAGAGAAAGTACAAGAGGAAGGATAAGAGATACAAGAATGCAGCTCATGCAGCTTGGGAAGCTTCATCTTCAAGCAGCTCAAGCTTCGAAGAAGATGGAGAGTGCCACCTTGCACTCATTGCCTATACTAGTGAAGAAACTAGTGAGGTAAGTGAGGTAAGTTTGCATGAGTTATCTAAGGAAGCTATTATTGACATGTTTATCTCTACCCATTCATCTTTTGCTAAATGTAAATCTAAAAGAAAATGGTTAGGAAAAATCATTGATGATCAATATGCTAAACTTGAAATCCTTGAGCTGAATGAGAAAACTAATCTTAAGAGTTTTGATAATTTGCAAGGGAAATACCTTGATCTTGAGCTCCAATACAATGGAGTTGAAGTTGAGAATGGTATCTACCTTAAGAACATTGAAAATCTTACGAAAGAAAACCAAAATTGCCTAAAAGAGCTTGAAATGATTAAAACTGAAAATGCTAAATTTAAGCTTCTTATTGATGCTCGTAGAGATGAAAAAGATGTCTATCTTAAAGAAATCTAAATGCTTAAATCTGCAAATGCTAGGTTGTTTGGTCAAGTTAATGATTTATCTTGTAGACCTATATTGTCTAGTGCTAATGTTGCTTCCATTTCCCTTGAGCAGGGTTCATATTTAACTAAAACCCTCTATCTTGAGGCCAATTCTTGTTCATTCTAGGGATGACATAGCTAGCTTATCTTCTACCATTATTTCTCCAAATGATGATAACCATAGATTGAGAGCATCCCTATAGAAATTCCTCAAAGGGAAGAACTCCCTAAATAAAATCATTGACCATTCTACCAAACAAAGTGGTACTAGTGGTTTGGGATTTATAGGGGGAGCACCAAAGGGCAAGATCAAAGCCAAAGGTAAGAAAAAGAGCAAGGAGACCTCTTTCTTTGTAGGAGAGTCTTCTGGCACTAAGAATCCTATGGTTTGTTCTTATTGCAAATGTGACGATCATTATTCTACTTATTGTCCTTACAGGCCTAAGGGGACCAACCCAAAAATGAAATGGGTCCCCAAGCTAACTCCGTATCTCAAAGTTTGAGTTGGGAATTGACATTCTCCTTTCTTGCAGGAAAAAGAAATATGGATTGTTGATAGTGTCTACACAAAGCATATGATAGGTGATATAAGCGAATTCAACAACTTCACCAAAAATAAAGGAGCTTCAGTCACCTTTGGGGACAAGAAGAAAGGTAAAGTCAAAGGTGAGGGTGATGTAGGTGAATCGTTGTGTATCAAGATTGTTCTCTTTGTGGATGGCCTACATCACAATTTAATTAGTGTTAGTCAATTATATGACAATGGTTACCTTATGTTATTTACTTCCTTTAAATGATTGATTCTAGATTCCCTCACCTACCAAGTTATACATAAGGGAATTAGAAATGGTAATGTTTATGTTATTATTCTTGACTCTATTAATCCTATTGTTGGTAGATTCCTAGTAGTAGACTCGAATGATATTTCTCTTTGGCACCATCGGCTTGGTCATGTAAATATGAATCAGTTGAAGAAGTTGAGCAAAAAGGACATGGTCAAGGGACTTCCCAAATCGGATTTTGAAAAGGATGAGGAAAGCCAACCTTGTACCCAAGGAAAGCAAACCAAGTCCTCCTTCAAATCCAAAGGATTCCTTAGTACCAAGAGAGCTCTTGAGCTTCTTCACATTGATCTATTTGGACCAATGAGAACTCAATCACTTTGTGGTTCTAAGTATTGCCTTGTTATTTTCGATCATTTCTCTAGATATACTTGGACCTTCTTTCTCGTTTCTAAGAGTGATACGCTTGATGTTTTCTTGAGCTTTTGTAAAGGAGTTGAGAATAAAGCTTAGTGCCGCATCATTTCCATCTGTAGTGATCGTGGGGGAGAATTTGAAAATGAGCTTTTTGAACTTTTTGTCAAGAATCTGATTATGCACACAACTTCTCTTGACCTCAAACACCTCAACAAAATGGGGTTGTAGAGAGGAAGAATAGGTCTTTATAGAAGATTGCTAGGACCATGCTTCTAGAATATGATACTCCAAAGAAGTTTTGGGCTAAAGTTGTTAATACCTCATGTTTTGTGCAAAATCGGGTTTTTACTCATCCTTCTTTGAAGAAAACCCCCTATGAGCTACGGCGTGGTAGGAAGCCTTCTATTGAGTATTTTTATATTTTTGGATGTCCTTGTTTTGTTTTGAATATGAAAGATTATCTCGACAAGTTTGATCTAAAATCTTACAAGGCTTTCTTTCTTGGCTATAGCATTACTAGCAAGGCTTATAGAGTATTTAATGTTGATCTTGCTAAAGTAGAAGAATCCATAAATGTTAAGTTTATTGAGACTAACCTCTCTATTTTTGAAGATATTGTTCCAAATGATGATGTTGTAGGTGAAGTAATTCCTATCCTAAAAGAGCTCAACATCACCCAAAAGGGAAAAGAGGTGGTTACTCAAGAAGAAGAGAAATATGAAGAGAAGAAGAATCCAACCCCCCCCCCCCAGTTTGCAAAGAATCATCCAAAAGAGATGATTTTAGGTGATCCATTTGAAAGAGTGAAGATAAGAGCTGCATTCAACAAAGAACAAGCCAACAACGCCTTTATCTCACAACTCGAGCCAAAGAACGTCAAGGAAGCTCTTGGGGATAATGAGTGGATCCTAACTATGCAAGAAGAGTTAGAGCAATTTGAAAAGAACAAAGTTTGGACCCTAGTACCAAGACCAAGTGATAGAAAGATCATTGGCACCAAATGGGTCTACCGCAAAAAGCTTAATGAAAATGACAAAGTGGTAAGAAACAAAGTAAGGTTAGTGGCTCAAGGCTACAATCAACCGGAAGGTATAGATTTTGATGAAACATATGCACCTGTAGCTAGACTTGAGTCCATTCGTATGTTGCTTGTCTTTGCTAGTTATAAAAACTTTCTTGTGTATCAAAAGGATGTTAAAAGTGCATTTTTGAATGGTACAATTGAGGAAGAAGTGTACGTTGCACAATGCTCGGGCTTTGAACATGATAGTTTACGTAACCATGTTTATTTGTTGCAAAAATCTCTCTATGGACTCAAACAAGCACCTAGAGCTTGGTATGAGAAATTAAAGAACTTTTTGTTAGATCATGGGTATATCATGGACAAAGTGGATTCTACCTTATTTCTAAAGCACACTTCTAACAATTTTCTTGTCATACAAATATATGTTGATGATATCATTTTTGGCGAAACTAACATTGATCTTTGCAAAGAATTTAGTGATCTTATACAGAGAGAATTCAAGATGAGTATGATGGGTGATCTCATGATCTTCCTCGGCTTTCAAATCAAGCAAACAAAAGATGGAAACTTCATCAACCAAGGCAAGTATACAAGTGAACTACTCAAATGCTTTGGGATGGAGAATACCAAGCTGATGGACACACCCATGTCAAACACCACCAAACTTGAAAAAGATGTATAAGGTGAGAAGGTAGATGAGAAGCTCTATAGAGGTATGATTGGAAGTTTATTTTACTTAACTATCTCTAAACTTGATATAATATTTAGTGTTAGCTTGTGTGCTCGCATTCAATCAAATCCTAAGAAATCACATCTTATAGCTGTTAAGAGGATTTTAAGGTTCTTAGTCAAAACCTAAAATTTTAGACTATGGTATCCCAAGTCAAGGACTTTACTCTTACTTATTATAGTGATGTGAAATATACATGGTGCTTGATTGATAGAAAGTGCACAAGTGGCACTTGTTTCCTCCTAGGACCATGCTTGGTGTCTTGGTTCTTCAAGAAACAGAGCACAGTGGCATTATCAACTACTGAGGCTGAATACATTGCAGCCGAAAGTTGTTGTGCCCAGGTCCTATGGATGAAGCAAATGCTCCAAGACTTTAACATTCATTTTGATGCTTCTCTTGTCTATTGTGATAATACTAGTGCAATTAACTTGTCATATAAACTTATCTTGCATAGTAGAGCTAAACATATAGAGGTTCACCATCATTTCTTCTGTGATCACATTTCCAAGAAGGATATCTATATCACGCATGTGGATACGGAAAATCAGTTGGCGGACATTTTCACTAAATCCTTAGCTAGAGAGAAAATTTTATTATATCTAAATTGCTCATAACTACTTTGAATGAATCTGATTTACCTTCTAGCTAGTTATCATCTATCATATATGTTTTGCCTCTGTTTTGATCACCATTGCTTACTAACATGCATAAAATCAGTTTTTCGTGTTCATTTTGGCTTGTTTTTCTCATGTTTTTGGGTATTTCTTATAAACACATGTTTTACCGCAAAATAGTACCCAATTATGAGTGATATATGCCTAAGTATGTTCAATATACATGATGGACTTGAAAAATAAATTTAATTAGCATGCTAATGACTAGTTTTGTAAGTTTAGGTCAGGTTGACCATCGATCGAGTTGCCAACTCGACTGATCGGAAGACGAGAGCTTTTTTAAAATAGCATATGGGTCAAGTTTCTGAGTTCACAGAACTCAACCGATAGTCGGGCTGGAGCAAATTTAAGATAGGTTTGACCGACTAATCTCCCTCTCAACTAGAGAAAATGTGACCGATCCGACCTCCAGCTCCCCTAAGCTCTCTACCCTAGCCCTAACCTTCCTCTCCCTCGCCCTAGTTCGACCTAGCTTGACCTCCCTTGACCTTCCCCCTTGTTAACCTAGGTATGTGGACGAGTTTGTTGGCTAAATGGACATCATTGAAATCCCTTTGTTTTGATAATGACAAACATTTCATTCTTGTGGATCTAATGTGCTACTTGAGTGTTGCAGGAACTAGGTGTATGACACAACTTGGAAGATCTATATGCTCAAAATGCTTTAGTTTCATGATTGTAATAAAATGTAAAAACTTGTACAAGTATATAATGTACAAGTACTTAGATATCATGTAAATCAAGTGTTTAGATCTTCCCTAGCCATTCACAACACTTAGATAGGTCATCCCCTATAGTAGTGTCACAACTGCACACTGATACATACACTTAGTACATAGTTCAAAACATTGAAATAGAGTCATTCTCGGTCGACAAACTCCTCGACCGAGACACTCTCGGTCGACCAATTCCTCGACCAAGAATTGACCCAAGTAGCCTTTAGACACAGCAGACAAGGTAGTTGGGAGTTGGAATAGAATGTTATACACACTTGCTCCAGACTGTCCCTCTGTCGACAAAGTCTTCGACCGACAGGACTCTCGGTCGACAATTCCTCGACCGAGAAGAGCTCTGTCAGCACTTTTCAGAATAAATTAACTAGTCGTTGCTAAAGCAATTAGTGGATACCTAACATCTAGTTAAGCACTAAGAACCCCCTAGAAAGTGTCTAGAACTTCCTTAAGCACTCATAGGCCATTCATATAAATAGGACATGCCTTAGGACACCCAAAACAACACTTGTGCAATACTTGAGCATATATACTTGCAATTGGCAATCTATTTTTGTGAGAAATTGAGCAACTCCAACATTTTCTATTCATTTCCACTGCTCCAAATTCATGTCCTGTAGGCTAGCATCTCCTACCCACTGCACTTGTACTTCCATACACATTGGTTAGGAGATCAAAACGCTTGATATAGGAAATCAAGCCTTGTGCTACAACAGTAATTGTAATTTCCATTTTCCCTTCTTGTTCTTTCTTATTGCTTGTACTCTCCTTGCTACTCCTAGGGTTGGAGGTTGCGGATTGGAGAGGGTTCGATCTTCTCGGTGGAGAAGGAGGACTTTTGACTACTTCAAGAAGGTTGTCTCAACGGGAAGCTACTTCAAGAGGAAGGCTACTTCAAGGGGGAGATTGAAGTTACTTCAAGGAAGGCTGCTTCGAGGTTGGTGGGACTACTTCAAGGTGAAGGTTGTCCAAAGGGTGGTGAAAGTATTTGTAATTTTATGTAACATCCTTGCGAGGTAATAAAATTTAAATACTTTCAAAATCCCAATTGGAAACAATTGGGTAGTGGACTGACTCCTTTAGTTTTTTCTAAAGGTGGAACCACTCTAAACACCTTGCCTCCTTATTATCTCAATTGTGGTTGCTTGAGTTGAATTATTTTTAAAATATTTATAAAACCCTATTCATCCCCCCTCTAGTGGTTTTTCATTTGGTATTAGAGCAAGCTTCAAGGAACTCTAACAAATTCTTGAAGAATGGGTGATGGGGTACTCAACAACCTTAACTTGGAAGGAACACTCGTGGCTAGACTTCCACCTTTTGATGGCACCAACTACACCTACTGGAAGAGGAGGATGCAGTTCTACTTCCAACGAATTAGCTGGGATCTCTAGAGAATGGTATCAACTCCATATGACTTTCCTCAAATAGAGTATACAAATTGGAATGCTAATACGGTAAGATCAGCCCAAATGAATGCAAAAGTTGTAAGTATAGTCTATTGTTCAATTTCCATTGGTGAATTCAATAGAATATCAAATTGTGAAACAGCATATGAAATATGGTATAGACTCTCCATAACCTATAAAGGAACTGTTCAAGTTAAGAATTCTAAAATCGGAATGCTTAAGCAAAAAATTTGAATAGTTTTGTATAAAATCAAAATGAGTCTATTAGTGAAATGTATGCAAAATTTTCTTCTATTGTGAATGGTTTAAATGCCTTAGGTAAAGTGATCAGTGAAGAAGATCAAGTTTCAAAAATTCTTAGGTCACTTCCTCCCAAGTACAAGCCCAAGGTGACTGCTATTGAAGAAGCAAATGATCTCACCCGACTAAGGATGGAGCAACTAATTGGCAACTTAGAAGCACATGAGGCAACCTTGGAGGAAGAAGAACGATGAGAGCGTGAACTTCATCAAGGAAGAAAGAAAGACATGGCCCTAAAAGCTTCAAAGATCATCACACAAGAAAGTGATGAAACAAGTGATGGAGAAGGAGAAGAAGCTCTAATTGTTAATGGTAAGAAATATAGAAGATTTATATCTAACAAAGTTGTTGGTTCTTCTTCTTCCCCCCCTAGGTGTTTTGAATGTGGAAAGAAAGGACATCTCAAAATGAATGTCCTAAAGAAAAGAAAGGAAAGATAGTTCATCCAAAAAGAAGGGAGAAAAAGCATACAAAGTTGCATGGGATGAGTCAAGTGATAGTGAAAGTGGAGAAGAGAATGTGGAGTGTCTCATGGCCAAAGAAGATGAGAGTGATGATTCTCAAGAGGTAATCCTTCTTGATTTTCCAAAAGAAGATTTAATTGTTAGTCTACAAG
Source organism: Alisma plantago-aquatica (assembly GCA_963693085.1). Lineage (NCBI taxonomy): Eukaryota > Viridiplantae > Streptophyta > Magnoliopsida > Alismatales > Alismataceae > Alisma > Alisma plantago-aquatica. The sequence goes on from OY856410.1 coordinate 470,403,214, forward strand.
ATACTCATGACAAATATGTTGATTTCAAAAAGAAACTAAAGAAGGTTACTAAAACCAATGAAGATCTATATGCAAGATTGAAAAATCTTTCCTTTGAAAAGGACAGTATTGCTTCTAAAAATTTGACTTTGAAATCATCTTTAAATGATTGCAATATGAAGTTGCTCACTTTAGAAACAAATCATGATCTTCTTTCTCAAGTAAAGGTTGATTTGCTTGCAAAACTGAATAATTTTCGAACTCAACCTATTCTATGTAATCATCTAGATTATGATGTTGTTGTTATGGAAAGAAACTCTTTATTATCTAATCTAGATCAAGCAAGGGTAGATATCAATAAGAAGATGGATGAGATTGCTAAACTACAGAGAGAAATTAATGGTTTAAGTGGAAATGATGTTCTTGATAATATTCTGAAATATTCTTATAGTTACAATGGAAGAAGAGGTTTAGGATATGTTCCAAAAGAAAAATCATATCAACCTAAACCTAGGAGAACTCAAGCATCCAAGACCAAGATCATGTTTGTACCCAAGAACACAACTCCAAATCCTAGAAAGAGAAATGAAATTGACTCTATTTGTTATCATTATTGCTTGCGTCTTGGACATTACTCTTTCTCATGTCCTTATAAGAAGAAGGATTCTAAATTAGTTTGGATCCCCAAACCTCAAACTTAGAAGATTTGAATGTAATTTAGTTGGGATATGATCTAATACTTCTTTTGAACATCGAAATGTCTTATCTCAACTAAGTAGATAGCTTCATGTATTGCTTTAAATTCAAAACTGATACAAACAAATTACTAAAACAAACAGAAACATTCTCGGTCGACAAACAGTTCGACCGAGACATCCCCGGTCGAGAAAATATTCGACCGAGAGAATGCCTGTGATAAATCTGAAATCTACAGGAAATTTATAGTGAAAAAAGTAGCTATTCCGGTTGAAGAATGTTCGATCGGAGCAAAAATCGGTCGAGAAATTGTCGACCAAGTGAATTTCTATTTTAGTTCAGTTTCAACCTGTAAAACAACAACTTTCTCAATCGACAAATTGTTCGACCGAGAATATGTCGGTCGAAATATTTGTCGACCGAATTAAGTTGTGTTCAGTTTGTTTGTTAAAACATGCTCAGTTTGTTTCTAAATGTACCTAACCATAATGGACCATCACATGGGTACTAAAACCTATATTTTATTGCAGGATTGGGTAGTTGACAGTAGATGTTCCAAACACATGACCGAGAACAAGGATGCATTTCAAACTTTTGAGAAAAAGAAAAGTGGAACAGTCACTTTTGGAGACAATGGTAAGGGTAAAATTGTTGGAATAGGTAATATTGGTACAAACCTTGAAATAAAGAATGTCTTACTTGTTGATGGTTTGCACCATAATTTAATAAGTGTTAGTCAATTATGTGATAGTGGACATGATGTTTTATTCAACAAAAATTGTTGCAAGTTACTAATAGAAAATACTACAAATGTTGTTTATGAAGGAAAAAGAGTTGGAAATCTATATATCCTTAGACCTAACTCTATGCAATCTGTAGTTGGCAAATGTTTACTTGCAAAAGAAAATTCTTTACAACTATGGCATAGAAAATTAGGTCATGCTAGTACATATGTTATCAAAAAGCTAGTTAAATATGATCTTGTTCGTAGTTTGCCTAAGTTATCTTTTGATCAATCTGAAAATTGTGAACCATGTACTTTGGGTAAACAAACTAAAACTTCTTTTAAACCCAAAAACATGCTTAGCACCAATAGATCACTAGAACTTATTCATATGGATTTGTTTGGACCTATGAGGACACAATCTATTGGTGGGAAAAGGTATTGCTTTGTTATTGTTGATGACTACAGTAGATATACATGGGTACATTTTCTTTCCAATAAAGATGATAGTATTCAAGTTTTCATACAATTTTTCTCAAAGATTGAAAATAAATTACAAAACAAAATATGCACAATTAGGAGTGATCATGGTGGAGAATTTGAGAATCATCTATTTGAAGAATTCTACACATCTCAAGGCTACACTCACAATTTTTCTGCTCCACGCACTCCACAACAAAATGGCATAGTTGAAAGGAAAAATTGGTCATTACAAGAAATGGCTAGGACTATGATGCTTGAACATGATACACCTAAAACATTTTGGGCTGAAGCAGTAAACACAACTTGTTATGTGCTAAATAGAGTAATTGTACATTCTTATTTGAAGAAAACCCCATATGAAATCATGTATAATAAGAAACCATGGGTTGACTATTTTCATACTTTTAGATCAACTTGCTATATCTTAAACACAAAAGATGATAGAGAAAAGTTTGACTCTAAATCTAAAAAAGCCTTTTTCTTGGGATATTCAACTTCTAGTAAAGCATTTAGAGTTTACAACACTATCTCTAGAAAAGTTGAAGAATCGATTCACATTACTTTTCATGAAGAACTAAAAACTGAAAATTATGATGTAGTTGATATTACTCATCAAGTAGAAAATCTAACCATATCAACTAAAGATGATCAAAATGATACAAATGATCAACAAGTTGAGACACAACAAACCATTCCTAGACTCATTAAAGACCATCCTCAAGAACTAATCATTGGAAATCCTAATGATAGAGTACAAACGCGTTCATCTTTTAGAGATGTTGCAATATGGCATTTGTATCTATAATTGAACCTAAGAAGGTGAGTGAAGCTCTAAAAGATGACTATTGGATAATATCAATGCAAGAAGAATTAAACCAATTCACTAAGAATGATGTATGGGATTTAGTTCCTAAACCACAAGATAAAACCATTATCGAAACTAACTGGGTTTTTAGGAATAAGTTAAATGAAGCCAGGGAAGTAGTAAGAAATAAAGCTAGGTTGGTATCACAAGGGTATAATCAACAAGAAGGAATAGACTTTGATGAAACTTATGCACCAGTGGCAAGACTTGAAGCCATTAGAATGCTACTAGCTATAACTGCCCACAAAAACATCAAACTATTCCAAATGGATGTCAAAAGTGCATTTCTAAATGGAATAATACAAGAAGAAGTATATGTTGCCCAACCACCTGGTTTTGAAATACCAGAAAAAGGTGACTATGTATACAAACTTAAGAAAGCACTTTATGGTTTAAAACAAGCACCTATAAATTGGTATGAAAGACTCAAAAACTATCTCTTTGATAATAGTTTTTCCATTAGAAATTCAGATTCTACTTTATTTTTCAAAACATATGAATCTGACTTTCTAGTTGTTCAAATTTATGATGATGATATTATTTTTGGTGCATCACATGAATCTTTATGTAAACAAATCAGTGATATTATGCAAAAGGAATTTGAAATGAGTCTCATGGGAGAATTGACTTTCTTTCTTGGTTTTCAAATAAAGCAAACGCCCATCGGGATTTTTAGAAGCCAATAGAAATATACAAATGAACTTTTAAAACATTTCGGAATGGAACATTGCAAACATGCTACCACTCTAATGGCTACCTCTACTAAAATTGATAAGGATGACAATGGAGAACCCATTGATAATTCCTTATATAGGGCCATAATTGATAGCTTGCTTTACTTAACCGCTTCTAGACTGGAAATCATGTTTTCTATTGGACTTTGTGCTAGATTTCAATCACAACCTATGCAAACTCATTTTCAAGCCGTCAAATGGATTTTAAAATATTTAGCCGACACTACAAGTTATGGTCTATGGTATCCTAAAGGATAATCTTTGGACTGTAAAGCTTATACCGATGCCAATTATGTTGGTTGTCGAACTGATTGAAAGAGCACAAGCGGAAATTGTTTCTTGTTAGGAAGAGCCTTAGTATCTTGGTTTAGCAAGAAACAAAACACGGTTGCCCTCTCTACAACTGAAGCTGAATATATGGCAGCCGGATCTTGTTGTGCTCAAGTGCTTTATATGCAACAAGTTTTTAACGATTATGGTTTTACATTTTCATCCACGCCTATCTTTTGTGACAATACAAGCGCTATAAACTTGGCACATAATCCTATTTTACACAGCCGTGCCAAACATATCGAAATCCGTCATCAATTTCTAAGGGATCATATCTCTAAAAATCATGTATCCCTTCATCATGTTGATACGAAAAATTAATTGGCTGATATTTTCACAAAACCGCTTCCATTAGATCAATTCAATAACATAAGGAAGCAACTACTCATTACTCCCTTAGAAGATGTTTTCTTTGATATTTGTGCTTCTTAAATCGGTTGGTTTTTTTTTCTGATCTTTACATTTTGGCTTCAAATGGACATCATTTAAAACAATCTGATGGTTATTTTTTTAAGGGGAGTACAAATTAAGGGGGAGTTTTAACACATGATTTTAACGGCAATCTTTTTGAAATGACAAAGGGGGAGAAATAATGTAAATCTTAAATACTCAATTAATGAGTTTCATAATCTCTTGGATTTACATTAAAAGTTGCTATATTCCCTAAGAGTTGGACTTTATGTTCCATACTTCTTTGGGAATAATAAGCACACATTCCATAAACAATAGAAGGAATACAAATGGTAAATCTCAGGTATGAAAACTCAATTCATTTTAAAATTATTTGATTTATATTTTGGAAATTTTTTTCATCTTCAAAAAGGGGGAGATTGTTAGCTAAATGGACATCATTGAAATCCCTTTGTTTTAATAATGACAAACATTTCATTCTTGTGGATCTAATGTGCTATTTGAGTGTTGCAGGAACTAGGTGGATGACAGAACTTGGAAGATCTATATGCTCAAAATGCTTTAGTTTCATGATTATAATAAAATGTAAAAACTTGTACGAGTATATAATGTACAAGTACTTAGATATCATGTAAACCAAGCGTTTAGATGTTCCCTAGCCATTCACAACACTTAGATAGGTCATCCCCTATAATAGTGTCACAACTGAACACTGATACATACACTTAGTACATAGTTCAAAACATTGAAACAGAGTCATTCTCGGTCCAAAAACTCCTCGACCGAGACACTCTCGGTTGACCAATTCCTCGACCGAGAATTGACCCAAGTAGCCGTTATACATAGCAGACAAGGTAGTTGGGAGTTGGAATAGAACGTTATACACACTTGCTCCAGACTGTCCCTCAGTCGACAAAGACTTCGATCGACAGGACTCTCGGTCGACAATTCCGCGACCGACAATTCCTCGACCGAGAAGAGCTCTGTCTGCACTTTTCAGAATAAATTAACTAGTCATTGCTAAAGCAATTAGTGGATACCTAACAGCTATTTAAGCACTAAGAACCCCCTAGAAAGTGTCTAGAACGTCCTTAAGCACTCATAGGCCATTCCTACAAATAGGACATGCCTTAGGACACCCAAAACAACACTTGTGCAATACTTGAGCATATATACTTGCAATTGGCAATCTATTTTTGTGAGCAATTGAGCAACTCTAACATTTGCTATTCATTTCCACTGCTCCAAATTTGTGCCCTATAGGCTAGCATCTCCTATCCACTACACTTGTACTTCCATACACATTGGTTAGGAGATCAAAATGCTTGATATAGGAAATCAAGCTTTGTGCTACAACGGTAATTGTAATTTCCATTTTCCCTTCTTGTTCTTTCTTATTGCTTGTACTCTCCTTACTGCTCCTAGGGTTGGAGGTTGCGGATTGGAGATGGTTTGATCTTCTCGGTGGAGAAGGAGGACTTTGGACTACTTCAAGAAGGTTGTCTCAATGGGAAGCTACTTCAAGAGAAAGGCTACTTCAAGGGGGAGCTTGAAGCTACTTCAAGGAAGGCTGCTTCGAGGTTGGTGGGACTACTTCAAGGTGAAGGTTGTCCAAAGGGTGGTGAACGTATTTGTAATTTTATGTAACATCCTTGTGAGGTAATAAAATTTAAATACTTTCGAAATTCCAATTGGAAATAATTGGGTAGTGGACTGACTCCTTTAGTTTTAGCTAAAGGTGGAACCACTCTAAACACCTTGCCTCCTTCTTATTATCTCAATTGTGGTTTCTTGAGTTGAATTATCGTTAAAATATTTATAAAACCCTATTCACCCCCCTCTAGTGGTTTTTTAGAGTTTTGGTGGTGAGTCTTTAGCTTTTTCTATCTCCTTCCTCTCCTTTTCGTCTCTATGGCATCCAATAGGAGGAAGAGGGCCGCCCAAGCTAATGCACCTTCATCTTCATCCAACTCCCACTTGATTTCATTTGATGACACTTTCTTTGTCTCAAATGAGTCTCTAAATAGGTATAAGGAGCTCCTTCCCTGCAACCCTTTCCCTTTTCGTCCCCTATTTGAGCCTAAACCATGAAGACAAGAGGTCATAGATCAAGTAGCATAGTTACTTTATGATCACCATCTCTCTGCCTTGGGTGTTGAATGTGTGTGCTACAACAATTCCATCACTATCATGAAAGTGGTTCATGAATTCTACGCTAACTTGTGTTGGAATTATGACACCCTCGTGCCCCCTCCTGATAATCAAGTACTCCTCACATCCATGATAGTCGGGAAGAGATTTCAAGTCTCTGAGGATACTCTGAACATTTTCTTTTCAGGTACCAAAGTGACTGACACCTGGCGTAAGGACTACCCAGAGTACTTTGACTTAGTTGAGTTTGAGGTCTTCTACAAGCAATATGCTCTTACTCTCCCTGATATCCATAAGTTCTTGAAGAAGCTTTAATTACCATATAGGAATAAGTGCACCCTTCCCTCCTCTTCCTTGGACCTCAAAAGACACATCCTCGCCCTAGTTGTTAACTACAATATTCACCCGAAGAAGAATTAAACTGAGATTGCAGAAAATATTGCGGTGATCATGTATTATCTCTTGAAGAACATTGGAGTCAAGTGGTCAAGATATGTTCTCCATCATATGACCTACTTTGACTCATGCAAGAACACCTGTGGCACCCACCCACCCTACCCAGCCCTGATCTGTGGTCTGTTCTAGCTTACCACTGGAAAATCTCTTTTTCAATGACCTTCATTACAAACTTGCCCGGAAAGGAGTTTGCATCAGTGAGACCACTCTTCAGAAGTTTGTGCCTATCCTATCCTCTACCACACCTGGCACCTCTACCTCTGCCTCTACCTGAGCACCTCCACCACCTTAGCCTTCTGACCTGCCCGTGCCTCATTCTATGTATCCAATGAAACCCTTATGGGCTGCATGATGCATCAACAGGCATACAACTTTCAGGTTCAGGAGCACCTACGTCAGGGTCTTGTTCCATCATGTCCAACATGAACATGTCATGTGCACACCCCTACCCAGCCTACCAGCCCTACCTAGGAGGTGACTATGCATCCTATGCATATGATTACTTTTACCCTGCCCTTCCACCTGCATCTTCCGCTGCTACACCCACTGCTGTTGGTGGATCTACCCCTGGTGTGTTGCTTCTGACTATTGGCCCCTTAGCCACTCCGCTTGCTAGGCGCGGTAGTTCTACTCCTTCCCACAGGCCAATGAGCTCCATGTTCTTGGTATGTCTTGGGATGAGCAGAATGCGCGTTGGCCCAGTCAAGGTTTTGGTTCTCTTACTGATGAGGAGATGCCAGACTAGGCTGATGAGGTGGTTGGTGCTGACGAGGGGCTACTAGTGAGGATGAGGATGATGGTGAGGCATCTAATAATGATGGCTCTGATGGTTTTGCTGGTGCCTCTGGTGATGAAGGCGATGATGATTACAATCCTGATGCTTCTTATGTTGAGGATGATGATGTTGTGGACATAGATAGCTTAGATGTTTAGTTGTCTTAGTTTTTAGTCGAGATGTTGATCATATATATCTTTCAAGGCTATTTTGTATTAGAAACATCGGGCACATGTTCTGAGTTGTACCATTTTATCATCTAGCTTTCATCATTTTGGCTTGTAGCTATTTTTTTTCTTTCTGAGAACTTGCTTTCTGGGTTGTAATCTTAATTATGTGCACACTTACTCTTTGATTTACTATATCTCATGAGTTGGTGCCATGTTTTACCATATTTTGATTATTCCTTAGATTGTTTGTTTCTCTCATCTCTATTTGATGTATGCTTTGAGTTTGTATGTTATGGATGTATACTTTGGTTGTGCTTGGAGAAGACTTTTTTCTATGCTCCTCTACCCCCTTCCTTTTTGATAATGTTAAAAGGGGGAGAAAATTTCAATGTTTTGAAGCTCAACCATATTGCTTTTATTGCCTATGTGATCCTTTTCTTGTTCATTATATGCTTTATCATGTGACTTTCTAAAGGACCATATAGTACATATGTGTTATATTAGTTTGTGTAGATAGACTATGCAGGTACAAGTAAGCATATATTGAGGAGGATCAATTCACATTGTTCAAATCTTGAATCCCCTTACAATTCACAAGGCAAAGGTATAACTTCAATATCATTTTTAATATGATTGAGGAATGGTTTGTCATTGTCAAAAATGGGGAGAATGTTGAGTTGAGAGTTATACATTGCCCATATTTTGATAATGACTTAACCATTTCATTCCTATGTATCTAGTATGTTTGTTCAAGATTGATTTCAGATTTTAGGTACATGAAAATGATCAAATTACATAAGCCCTAGCTTGTTCAAGTTCAAGTCAAATGCAATGCAAGTGTGCAATTTGGGAAATCACTATAAATGATCTTAGATGATTTTTGTAATCACTTGTATTGATGATATGACTTGTAACTAAGATGAGAAAAAATCAGGGATTCTATGGTTTAATCACTCAAATGTCAATTTAGAAAATTTGTCACAGGTTGTTCATCGGTTGAGTTCAAAACTCGACGATCCTATGATGGATTTTCTAAAGACGACCCATCGGTCGAGTTGCACACTCATAGAACTCGACCGACCGACTCACTGAGCAAAACTAATTTTAGCTCATCGGTCGAGTTTCCTAGAACAAACTCGAATGATAGTTTGAAAAATTGGCTTTGTCATTTAGTGGATCGGTCGAGTTACGTTTATTGAAACTCGGTCGAATGTATTGTACAAAAAATGCAGAAGAAGTGATTATAACCGTTAGAAAAATTAGATATGTTGCATCTTAGAAAATGACTATATTTTGACCCTAAGTGATCCCACACTCAAGGGAACACCCCCAGCTATAAATGGGATGCCTTGGAGTTCATTCCAAGTTTTCTCATTCATGTTATTCTAAGTCCTTGTTATAGTTGAGTGTGATGCAACTCTTTGAGCCCCTTTCTCTCTCTAGTTTACACTTCATTTCATGATAATGAGTGACATAGGTCTATTGTAAGAGAGCTACTTCCTTGTGCTTGTAAAGTTCTCATCCACTCCATATTCCCTATCCTTTTCTCCATGAAGCAAAGGTGAAGCAAGCTACTTCGAGTGAAGGTGGAGTTGTTGTTCTTCTTCTTCAAGGTTGAAGAAGAGGTGAAGATCTTCTCCAGGTGAAGGAGAAGGCAAAGGTTGAAGATCTAAGAAGAGTAGAAAAGTCCTTAAAGGCGGATGAGTTGTGCAAGAGTGGGTAAGACCTTGGAGAAGGCTGAAGACTCTTGGCAAAGTGGGTAAGTCCTTGGTAAGGTGGAAGACTCTTGGCATTTGGATGGGTAATGTGGCATTCAACTCATAAAAACTAGATTAACTAATGCAGAAGCGATTACTAACAGCGGATTACTAAAAATCACTAAAAATTAAAACCATTTGTCAAGAGATCCATTCACAAGAAAACTCTTTCATTCCGAACCGAAGTATTACAAGTATATACTGGTTCACTAGTACATCTCTCGTACTTTTCCTCTCGAGAGTTACAACATTAACTTCCCTATTAAACCGTACATTAGCAGTATAAAAATCTTGAGGCATCAAGCCAAAATCTCAGATCGAATATAAAAACACTAACTCCTAGGACCCGAGAGTACAGAGATGACTCATAGGACTAACTATACAAAAACCAGACACCCAATGTCTCCACCTGATGGATCACTATTGTCCTTGTGGCTGCTGTTGCTGCTCTTCTCCTTCAGAAGAGTTTCTGCCTTTATGTCTACATCTACCTAAAAACATTGGATCCCACGGGGGTGAGACAATTATAAAAATTTCCCCAGCGGGAGATATAACTCTCCGCCAAAACATTATCATTGCAGTTTAATAGAGATAAACTGAGCAGTGAGATAATATAAATCAGTAGCAGATGAATCAACATCTACGCATATTAGAGCAACATGCTTATGCCAGTATTTTAGTTATAAACTGATAAAGCAGCATGTCTCATATTCAATATTAATTAAAGGAACATAAGTAACATTTATGTATCAAGGACATGCTAAGTAGTATAACATCAACCAGTAATTCTCGCATTTCAATCTTATGCAAATACGCTACACGGCTGATTATATTTTACAAACAGATTTAAGCTCTGAGGAGATGAGGTATACCGCTCATACTCCAACCGACCATTTCTAGAATCAAAATCGGTACCATAAATAGGTCGAGGGAAGAGACGGATTCCCATGACCTCCCACATCCTGGTCAGCACAGGACTACAAGCAGGACTGTGTCGACTGCTCAAATAGCTTTCCAGTGTAAGGACCCTGACCTTCGTTTAGAATTTACCCTGTTTGTTTTGCTTAACCCTGATGCTTTGTTGCTTGCTAATCACCTGTAGTGGTGATTAGGGTTTGGTTGTGCTTTGTGGAGAGTTGGAGGTGCTACTTGCAAATAACCCAAGTCTAGGGTTTGTGGGCAAGTTTGCCACCTTGTTGAAGTGTTTTCTCTCTCCTTGCTTCCTCTAGTGTAGAGAGGAAGGCATGGGCATGTTGCTTGGAGTTCTGTTGGGCTTGGTTGAGCTTGTTGGGCCTTGTGGTGCCTTGTTTTGGCTTGGTTGGACCTTGTATCGGGCAAGAGGTGGTTGTGTCGCCCATGATGGGGGTGTATCACCCATGATGGAGGTATGTCACCCTAGTGTATCTCCCATGGTACTGGTAGTGTGTCGTCCATGACCTTTGACCAGGCTTTGACCTCGTTTGTGTCACCACTAGTGGACACTTGGTGCTTGATTCTTGCATGTAGCAATGACCTTGGACATGTGTTTAGGGCTTGCTAGTGTGGTGGCTCGTGCACTAGGACAAGTGTCCCTAGGTAGGCGACACCTTGCTTGGATCTACCTTGTTTTCTCCTCCCTTTCCTTCTATATAGGCGGTTCCTTTCCTTTGCTAGGAGTTCCTTTGGTCCTTTAGTTTCTTCTCCACCTTGGTGTGCACGACACACCCTTCTTCTTTGCAAGTTGGTGGCCGATACCCCTTGAAGGAGCAAGCTTGGTGGACGATATCCTTGGAGTCTCCTTCTTCCTTGCTTGGTGGTGCTTGGATCTTGGAGCTTGCTTTAAGGCGGGTTACATAACTTCTAACCCTAACTACACTATCTCCTTCTATGGTCTTGTTTATATGTTCTTAGATTAGTATCTTGCTTAAGTACCCATGTTGGTCGATCCTTGTGATTTAGGGTTTCTTGGTGAAGCAATACTCCTTTCTCCCCTTGGTCTAGAGGAGTGATCTTGAGCCCTAGTATCATGAGCAACACCCCTCTCTCTCTTAGTCGAGCGAGGTGAGCTTGTGTTCTAGTTGTTTGAGCAATACTCTCCTCTCACCATGGACTAGAAGGGTGAGCTCGGAAATAGTGGTGACTCTTTCTAGGGTTTTCCTTGTGACCCGTTTGGTGATAGATGATGTGCAAGACCCCTCTTTCTTAGTCGATTGAGGTGAGCCATCTTCTTGACTCGTTAGGGTTTTGGGTACCTTTGTGCTCGAGGTAGATGATGATCTTGTGAGTGGTACCTTGGTCGTTATGAGTGCGGGGAGGTGTTGCCCGATAGCCCTCTTGACCTAGACCTTTGGGCGACATGCTATGCTGGAGGTGGACGATACCATGTCTTTGTGACAGGCGTCACACCATCACTTTGCTCTATGACAGCCATGGTTTGGATGGCTGGACAATAGGCCTGTGACGTTAGTTTGAGCCGTGCTCTTGGGTGATACCTCTTGTGGTATAACCTTGCCCGATATACACCTGTGACGGGTGTTGCTAGCAGTTGGTGACAGACGTCACCTTGGCTTTGTATCAGCCGATAGCCCTATCTTGTGACGGGTGCTGCCTGATAGGATGGGTGCCCGACACCCCGTCACACGCTTAGTTTCCCTGTTGTTGCATGCCTTGATGCTGTTGTGACACTGTGTCGCCCGACACATGTTGTGCACTGCACCCTGACGCAGCGTTGTGTGTTGCACTTGGGTGCTTGCCGTTGTGAGATGAACAATAGGTGAGGGCATGCTGCCCGACACAACCTTTAGTAAGGGTTCTTGGTGCCTCTAGTGAGGGTTCTTCTTATCATGGAAAATAGTTTCGTTGTATATGTTCTTGTTAAACGTTGGTGACCCCTTTTGCATGCTTAAAGGTATTCCTTATAGTAAAGCTTGTCCCTTATGACTTAACATGGATATACACAGGAATTTGATCATCTTGATTATCTGTAATAAGTTGAGATAATGGTAAGCATGTAGAATGCCTTGCTTAAATGATGTAACCTATGTTCATGATCATAAGTTGAAACATGATTGAGAAAGTATATAATCACCAATGTCACCTTATATTGATAGCATGGTCTTTCTTTTAAACCTTTGATTATTGAGTACACTAACCATGCAGGTGATGCATAATCAATTAAAAAGGACTGTGAGGTATATGTATATGTTGATTAACCCTGCTGTGATTGTTACTCTTTATATTGAAATAATCTGTGTAATGTACATGATTGCTATCCCATTATGATGATGATGTAAGCCTTGAGAGGCAGTGGCACTATGTGATGAGGGATTGAGATCCCATGGTATGAGATGATCCTTGAGATGGATCTAGACGATTGGCAAGAGGCCAAGGGATAACATGTAATGTGGGATCCTTGTGATGGATCAATATGATGTGAATTGTAGTAAAAGCACAATGTTGAGTTTTATATTGTCTACTTTTGTTATAATTGCATGTTATACAACTTGGTTGAATCTTACAATCCATATAAAAGATACTAATTAATCACAGTGGAATATATCATGTAGTTGCCCTGGCCATAGATCCATCATCGTCAGGAATTGGTGATGGTGAAACGGGTTCTCCTACGGGTTAAACCGGAGCGCATATTGTTGAATATGTGAGGTTTATCCTAGCCTAAAGTGAGGAGGTAAGAGTGCAACTTCGGTTGTAGACTCTAGGGTGCGGATTCAGGCCCGTAGACCAAGTATGTGAAGAGCATGGTGAACAGGCCCATGGCTCAGGATATGTGATATGAGGAGCATGAATGCGTTCATGGCTCAGAGCACGGTGAATAGGCCTGTGGCTCAGTTTCACTAGCGCCGATACCTGTACCGAGGCGGGCTAGGTAGAGGGTAGCCTGACCCTATGGCTAAGACCACTTTAGCATGAGATTGCGGTCCCGCTTATGTTGTACTCGTGCACTGACCATGAGGTGGGAGGTCGTGGAGTCTAGCTCTTCCATTTGACCTTGTATGGCACCGGCTCCGGGTTTCGCAACCGTCGGTTGGATTTGAACGGTACGGTTCACTTCCTCAGGGCATAAGAATACGTAATCCAGACGTATAGTATTTACTGCTTAAGGCAAAACACGGAACATTGGTTGAGGCCTTGCTTGTGTAATTAATCTTATTATATCTTGCAAGTTACTTATATGTTCCTCATGTTATGTGGCAATATATCTTATCTTGTTAATCATGTTCCATAAAGAAATAGTTGCGTACATCTGGTAAGCTTGCTAAGTATGAACATCTTTATTTTATAACTGCTCTTGTTAAATACTTCCTATCAGTCAGTTGCTTTATATATATCTGAGGTTTTGTAGTTTTGGCGAAGAGTTATGTTTCTCCCTGGGACTGTGTGTCTCACCCCGCTGGTTTACACCCATTTTAGGTGGTCAAGCTAGGCGTGGTGGTGGTCGCAGAGTTGCGTCCGAGCAGCAAGAAGAGCAGTAGAAGGCAAGTGATGGATATGTTGCTGTTTTGGATGTTTTGTAGTAGAGTCTAGAGTCATCCCTGTACTCTCAGGTCCTTGGAGGTGTTTTGACGTTGTTACACATTGTATAGTTGTTAATGTCTTGTATATCCTGCTATGGCCGGATGTGAGCCTTCATGTTTGTATAAACAGGTGATGAACTCATGAGATGGTTAGACAGCTGTTCCCCTAAGTTGTGGACACGTATCATATTTTATATAAGATTATATAACATGTTTCCTTGTAGGATGAGGACTTGAATGTAATAGTTTCTCAGTTTACCCGTTTTCCACAATCGGTTTTAATTAACCCGTGTCTTTGATAATCTGTGGTTATGGTGATTTCCGCACATTTTCGTGTAACACCTCGTTGTCTGTGTGATAGTGGGATGTGTTGCCACATCCAGGGTATACTGGAACTTCTCTATAGAGTTACAGCGTCAACTGCACTTTCATCGGCAATCGAGAGAATTAATGTTTGTCTCTATCGACCTGACATAAAAATAACATAGGGAGATTAATGATACATCCATCCCAACCATCGGGAGACTTATGATACATCTATCCCGACACATGAAGGATTGAGAGGTTTAGTGTTTACCTTCACTCAATCTCTTCACCCGGACGTAAGGATATTTCCCATTTACCCCCACATATTCAAAATATGTGAATTCTAGGAATTCCATAGAAAACATGTTTCACCATCACCAACTGTTGATGATGATGGATCTATGGTCAGAGAACTACATGAATAGATTCCACTTGATTAATTAAGTACATTTTCATATTCTTTTAGCATCAAGAAAGTTCTCAAACACAACTTATTATGATAATGCTATAAAGAAACATGTACTAATTTCATCAAATACTTAATTGTCTTTAATAGATATTGGGAACTCAGTCCCTTATTTCAAAACTGGGAATTCTCATCCCTTCTCAACTTCATCACCATAATCATATGGCCCTGGGTAATTAAACCATTGATTCATCATTAAGCATTGTTACCACTTTTCCAGGTAACCATCACCTTTAGGTCAATTGACCAAGGCAAACATGATACTTGCTATTCCAAGCATCACACATGGTACTTGAGGTCATTAACTCTCTTGTTACCTCTTACCAGGCAACAAGGTATATTATGACATTCATAGTACATTCACAATAGTGAATTAAACATCATAGCTCATACATGGCCATGATCATCATTACAACATACCTACATGGTTAGCACAGATGATAACAATGGTATCAATTGCATATCAGAACCATGTACAACAAATATGAATTCACTATTTATGGATAACACCACTATTCCCTTACCAGGGTTAGTGTATCCCATTTCACGTCAAATGACGATATTCATCTCATTACCACATCATAGTTATGGTTTATCACCATTTTGCCCAAAATTAGAATTCATTAAGCAGTACATAGTATTACCCTGGGTTTGAGCTTTACAGCACATCAAACATCAGGATTTCTCATGAAACCATCCTTAGTTAGGGTTTCACATCAAATTCACCCTATAAAAGAATTTACATTTAATATTCCACAATTAGGGTTTACTATCCATCCCAATAAGGTTTTTATGTTCCACTGCCCATAATTAGGGTTTACTATTCATCCCAATTAGGGTTTCATGTTCCATTGCCCATAATTAGGGTTTACTATTCATCATCATCTTGAATTAGGGCTACATCCATACCTTGGATTAGGGTTTCAATTATAATTGCCCTGGATTAGGGTTAAGGTTTAACAACCTTGTCAATTAGGGTTTAGGTTCATGATTAGGGTTTCATGATCTCTTTACTTAAGGATCATACCCTTAATCACCACATGAATCATACTCTTGTATCAACTTCATGCTATTATTCCTCTCAACTTGATTAGGTCATATCAATCTTTAACCAAGTTCATACAAATATGAATGACATAGTGTACCAAGTCATTGCTCTTATAAGCAATTAGGGTTCCTTCCTTAATTGGCACTAATCACTTAGGTACTATTAGGGTTTTAACCTTTGTACCTTCATTGATTATCATTACTAACCATCATTGGATTATTGCAACTATCATTACCTTCAATATCCAAGTAATTGAATCACCATCAACCTCCATGCGGTTTTGAAGTTTCATTACCAAACGGTTTTGAAACTGTTTGCCACCAAACGGGTTTGAAACTTTTTGACCCCAAACGGTTTTGAAATCATTTGCTCTCAAACGGTCTCAAGACCATTTGGGCCAAATCAGTCCCAAAACCGCAAGGGCTCACTAGGTCATTCATCAATCCAATCGATTTCCAATTGCATCATTGAATTGACTATTGGTTATTCAATTGAAGGATTCATCATTCTAAACCATTAGATCATCATCCATGGGTCAAGGATCAACCACTAACCCACCAAACGGTTTTGAAACCGTTTGGTCCCAAACAGTTTCAAGACCGTTTGGGCTCAAACGGTCTCAAGACCTTTTGACCCAATATGTCTTGAAAACATTAGGACCAATTAAGGATTTCACCAATCAACTTGATTAGGGTTTCCAATTGAAGGATTGTGCACCCATTGAATCGATCAATTGAGTCCATTGGATCATCATCCAACCTGTAATTAAGTTTAGACCTCAAACGGTCAAGTATACCAAACGGTCAACCCCTTCATGCGGTTTGGAGTCCAAGACACCAAACAGTTTGCAAACCGTTTGTTCTCAAACGGTTTGGTGAAATCGTTTGGACCAAAGGTCCAAGACCGTTTTCTCTTGTTCTTTGATTACGGTGTGTGATTATGAACATGTTATCATCTTCAACCTTTAGACTCACGGAACTACTGCCATTTTCCATGGCAACTCCATTAATCAAGCAAGGCTATTGCAATAATAACAATTAACTCAATTGCATGAAGAAATCGAATTCAATGACAAAGATTAAGGGTTTAAGTTATATAACATGCCTTCAAATCTGATCCCAAGCTCCAAGCTTCACAGCTCCAATGGTGTTTGAAGCTCTAGCAACCTCCCAAGGTCGTTTAAGCTTTTGGAGTGAAAGGATCGGAAACAGGTTGGGGGCGTCCTTCCTACTGTTCTTAGCTCTCTTGGTCGGTTTTGCAAGCAAGGAGAAGAAGGAAATCCGAAAAGATCCTTAGGTGGGTTGGAAAAGGCTCTTTTATAAGAAAATTGATGAAAGAGAAAATGTCTTTATAAAAATCAATTAATTCCAAAAATGTTTCCACCACTTCCTCCTTGGTTTTCTTGCATGCAAAGGCAGCTCAATCTCACCGAGCTCCCTTCCATTATCCATGGATTAAGAGAAAAGAAATTAAGCACCTTAATCCCTTATAATTTTAATATATATTTTTGAGTGGAAATTCTTTTCCTTATAATAAGGTGAGTGGATATACTCCTCCTTAGGATATTTTTGGTCCTAGAAAAAACTCAAGGACGTCCACACACATCTGAATTCCACCGTTTTAATTTTTGGTTGAAGGCCCTTCAATTATTTTATTTATTTTTGCATTAATGTTTCCATTATACTTATATCTTGATTATTTTAATATCAAGATTCTCTCTCCATGCGGTTTTGAAGTTTCATTACCAAACAGTTTTGAAACTGTTTGCCACCAAATGGTTTTGAAACCATTTAACCCCAAATGGTTTTGAAACCGTTTGCTCCCAAACGGTTTCAAGACCATTTGGTCTCAAACGGTCTCAAGACCGTTTGGGCCAAATCACTCCCAAAACCGCAAGGGCTCACTAGGTCATTCATCAATCCAATCGATTTCCAATTGCATCATTGAATTGACTATTGGTTATTCAATTGAAGGATTCATCATTCTAAACTATTAGATCATCATCCATGGGTCAAGGATCAACCACTAACCCACCAAATGGTTTTGAAACTGTTTGGTCCCAAATGGTTTCAAGACCGTTTGGGCTCAAACGGTCTCAAGACCGTTTGACCCAATATGTCTTGAAAACATTAGGACCAATTAAGGATTTCACCAATCAATTTGATTAGGGTTTACAATTGAAGGATTGTGCACCCATTGAATCGATCAATTGAGTCCATTGGATCATCATCCAACCTATAATTAAGTTCAAACCTCAAATGGTCAACTATACCAAACGGTCAACCCCTTCATGCGGTTTGGAGTCCAAGACACCAAACGGTTTGCAAACCGTTTGGTCTCAAACGGTTGTGTGAAACCGTCTGGACCAAAGGTCCAAGACCGTTTACTCTTGTTCTTTGATTAAGGTGTGTGCTTATGAACAAGTTATCATCTTCAACCTTTAGACTTGCGGAACTACTGCCATTTTCCATGGCAGCTCCATTAATCAAGCAAGGCTATTGCAATAATAACAATTAACTCAATTATATGAAGAAATCAAATTCAATGACAAAGATTAAGGGTTTAAGTTATATAACCCGCCTTCAAATCTGATCCCAAGATCCAAGCTTCACGGCTCCAATGGTGGTTGAAGCTCTAGCAACCTCCCAAGGTCGTTTCTCAAGCTTTTGGAGTGAAAGGATAGGCAATAGGTTGGGGGCGTCCTTCCTGCTGTTCTTAGCTCTCTTGGTCGATTTTGTAAACAAGGAGAAGAAGGAAATCTGAAAAGATCCTTAGGTGGGTTGGAAAAGGCTCTTTTATAAGAAAATTGATGAAAGAGAAAATGTCTTTATAAAAATCAATTAATTCCAAAAATGTTGCCACCACTTCCTCCTTGGTTTTCTTGCATGCAAAGGCAGCTCAATCCCACCGAGATCCCTTCCATTATCCATGGATTAAGGGAAAAGAAATTAAGCACCTTAATCCCTTATAATATTAATATATATTTTTGAGTGGAAATTCTTTTCCTTATAATAAGGTGAGTGGAATTTCACCTCCTTAGGATATTTTTGATCCTTGCAAAACTCAAGGACGTCCACACACATCTGAATTCCACCATTTTAATTTTTGGTTGAAGGCCCTTCAATTATTTTATTTATTTTTGCATTAATGTTTCCATTATGCTTATATCTTGATTATTTTAATATCAAGATTCTCTCTCCTTCAACTTAATTCAAATGAGGCGCCCTTCTCATTTTCTTTGCTCCACCTGATGCCAAGAAACATTAGGGACCTTATTGAAGTGTTAATTTACATATTGCACCCTAGGTTTTGGGTAAATTGCACATTACACCAAAACTAGGTTTTCATGCACAAACATTACTTTATCAGCTCTTTCTTGGAATTCAGGCTTTCACAAGCCATACCTCTGCATCATCTTCACTCGCATGATGCTTAACCACATGAGGAACATATTATCATGCACAAATTGCAAATAAACCCCTCAACTTGGGTAATTTGCACTTTAGTCCAAAACAAGCAAAACACCTAGGGTTAATTCATCACCCAGGTCAGGGATGTTACAAGTTTATCCACCCCTTACAATGATTTCGTCCCTAAAATCATCAACAAAGAATTAAGAGAAAAGAGTAGGATACTTCCTCCTCATCTCATCCTCTAGTTCCCACGTAGCGTCTTCAAAGCCACGGTGATTCCAGAGGACTTTTACAAGACTAATGTCTTTCTTTTTCAGCTTCTTGATTCTTCTGTCAAGAATCAACACTGGCCCTTCCACATAAGATATGTCATCATTTAGTTCTACCCTTTATAGGTTGCAGAACTAACTTAGTGTCAGGATGACACTTCCTCAACATAGAGATATGAAACACTAGGTGCAATCTATGCAACTCAGGTGGTAACTCCAGCTTATATGCTACCTTTCCCATCCTCTCAATGATTGGATAAGGCCCCATAAATCTAGGAGCTAACTTCCCTTTCTTTCCAAATCTCAGGATACCTTTCCAAGGTGAAACCTTGAGGTACACCCTGTCTCCGATTTGGAATTCTAAGGGTCTACGACACTTGTCAGCATAGGATTTCTGTCTATCCTAGGCTGTTTTTAACTGTTGTTGTATGACTTTAATCTTCTCAGTTGTTTGTTGGACCATCTCAGGACCCAAAAGTTGATATTCACCAGTTTCATACCAACATAGGGGAGATCTACAACGTCTACCATACAAAGCCTCATATGGAGCCATCTCAATACTATGCCGATAGCTGTTATTATAAGAAAACTCTATCAAGCTCAGATGTAGATCCCAACTCCCCACAAACTGAAGGACACATGCCCTAAGCAAGTCCTCCAAGGTTTGTATCGTCCTCTCAGACTGTCCATCTGTCTGAGGATGAAAGGTTGTACTAAACCTCAGCTGAGTGCCCAAAGCTTTATGAAGTCTTTCCCAAAAAAGACTCGTAAACTGAGGACCTCTATCAGAAACTATTATAACTGGTACCCCATGCAGCTGCACTATCTCATCTATGTAGATTTGTGCAAGGTTCTCAGCTGTATAGGTTGTCTTGACAGGTAAGAGATGTGTTGTGTTTGTACCTATCAACTATTACCCAAATGGAATCATGACTTTTGGCTGTTCTAGGCAAACCAACCACAAAGTCCATAGTTACATGATCCCACTTCCATTGTGTTATAGGCAGGGGTTGCATTGTTCCTGCAGGCTTCTAATGTTCAGCTTTAACCTACTGACACACTGGACACCGCATAACAAACTCAGCAACATCCTTCTTCAAACCAGGCCACCAATACATATCTTTTAAGTTATGATACATCTTGGTGCTTCCTGGATGCATAACATAAATTGAAGAATGAGCTTCCTCCAGGACCAACTTTCTTAAGTTGTCAACATCAGGTACTACCATCCTACCATGGTAACAGACTACTTGGTCATCAGAATCATGGAAGCCATCATGCTTCTCACTACCATACTCTGACCTGATCTGCTAAATCATAGAATCAGTCTGCTGTGCTTCTTTAATCTGGTGTCTCAGAGTTGGTTTTATGTGCATCTCAGCTAATAACCCAGCTAACAATGACACTTTAAGTTGTACATTATCTTGCCTCAAGGAGATAAACATATCTCTCTTAGAGCACACTAAGGAGTTTAGTTGTGCTTTATTTAGGGCTGGTGTTGCTGATTTTCTACTTAGTGCATCAGCAACCACATTGGCTTTCCTTGGATGATATTCAATTGTACAATCGTAGTCCTTGATTAACTCCATCCAGCAGGATTGCCTCATGTTTAGCTCATGCTGAGAAAAGATGTACTTTAGGTTCTTATGGTCTGTGAAAATCTAGAATGTTTCTCCATAGAGATAATGTTTCCAGATCTTCAAGGCATGGACCACAGCAGCTAACTCTAGATCGTGTGTCGGATAATTCTCCTCGTGTTTCTTAAGCTGTCGAGAAGCAAAAGAAATCACTTGCTTATCCTGCATCAACACACATCCTAAGCCATTCTTAGATGCATCACAGAAGACTATATACCCCTTTCCTTGCTCAGGTAGCACCAGCACAGGTGCACATGTTAACCTTTCCTTCAGCAACTGGAAAGATTGTTGACACTTGTCATTCCAAACAAGAGGAATCTCCTTCCTTGTCAACTTGGTCAAGGGTAAGGCTACTGAACTGAAGTTCTTAATGAACCTCCTGTAATAGCCTGCCAGTCCTAGGAAACTTCTTATCTCTGTAGGTGTCTTTGGTTGTTCCCATTACAGGACAGATTCTACTTTCTTAGGATCAACACAAATACCTGAGGCAGATATTACGTGTCCAAGAAAAGAAACTTCTGGTAGCCAGAACTCACATTTGCTAAACTTAGCATATAGCCTATGCTCTCTTAGCAAAGTCAAAGCTTGGTGAAGATGTTGTTCATGTTGTTGAGCATCTCTACTGTAGATCAGGATGTCATCTATGAAGATGACAACACACAGATCAAGAAAAGGTCAAAAGATTCTATTCATGATTTCCATAAATGCAACTGGTGCATTAGTTAGTCCAAACGACATAACTGTGAACTCATAGTGACCATATCTTATCCTAAAGGCAGACTTAGGTATGTCACTCTCCTTGATACGCAATTGATGGTATCCTGACCTTAGATCTATCTTAGAAAAGACAGTCGCACCACACAACTGGTCAAACAAGTCATCAATCCTTGGTAGAGGATACTTGTTCTTTTTGGTGACTTTATTTAACTATCTATAGTCGATGCATAATCGCATAGATCCATCCTTTTTCTTAAAAAAGGACCGGAGCACCCCAAGGTGAAGTACTTGGTCGGATAAAACTCTTCTCAAGCAACTCTTGCAGTTGTTTCTTGAGTTCTTCCATTTCAGCAGGCGCCATCCTATACGGCATTTGTGCTATTGATTGCGTGCCCGAGATTAGATTTATTTCAAAATCAATCTCTCAGGGCGGTGGAACACCTGGAAGTTCTTCAGGAAATACATCTTCAAATTCCCTGACTACCGGAACTTCAGAAGGATGAGTGTGACGTCCCCGGATTTTGGCTTCTCCAAACCCTATTGATGAGCTTTTGGGGAGCTACAGTCATTACAAGCTTAGCTAGCGCCATACCTGTAGTAGGAGATACTATAGTGACTTGTCTTTGGGGTGGTTTCTCCGTGGAGAATGCCACCTTAAATCGTTTTTTTAGTCTCCATTATTTACTCCCCTTTATTTTAGTGGGCGCCAGTTTTCCTCATCTGGCCGCATTGCATCAATATGGCTCAAATAATCCCTTGGGTGTACATTCTGAGATGGATCAAATTGCTTTTTACCCTTATTTTTATGTAAAGGATCTAGTAGTTGGGTAGCCTTTTCCATCTTTTTTTTTCATTTGGATTTTTTATGCTCCTAATGTTTTGGGGCATCCCGACAATTATATACCTGCTAATCCGATGTCTACCCCGCCTCATATTGGGCCGGAATGGTATTTCCTACCGATCTATGCCATTCTTCGAAGTATACCTGACAAATCGGGAGGTGTAGCCGCAATAGCACCCATTTTTATATCTCTGTTGGCTTTATCTTTTTTTAAAAATCTCTATGTACGTAGTTCAAGTTTTCGCCTGATTTACCAAGGAATATTTTGGTTGCTTTTAGCAGATTGCTTACTACTAGGTTGGATCGGATGTCAACCTGTGGAGGCACCATTTGTGACTATTGGACAAATTTCTTCTTTCATTTTCTTCTTGTTCTTTTCCATAACGCCCATTCTGGGACGAGTTGGACGAGGAATTCTCAATTTTTATACGAAAATCAGGAAGAAGGGAGAAGTAGCAGCCTCGTCAGCGTCAGGAAAAAGGTCCACTCATCTTCCTTGTTCTTTTGTTTTCCATTTGGTTTTCAAATTCATATCGATTCCGCTAGTCCTTGGGAACAGCAGGGATACGGAGGAGACAGAATCCACATAGGTCCAGGACAAAGAAATAGGAAATGTGGTGGATGAGGTAGGTTAAAGCTTGAGTGCCATTTCGTTTGTCTAGTCAGTCCAGTGCACTTTGAAAATCGACCCATACTCCTCAAAGAAGAGACTACCCTACAATGAGAGCCCATAATCCGAAGACATCACACAATCATATCAGAAAGTGATGTGGAAGCATAATGCGCATACATGAACATACAACCATAACATTCTCAACATTCAACATATTTATATTACAACATGAATTAAAATTGCAACTTACATTTTACATAATTTTGAATAAAAGTTTACAAGTCTACGAACATGTATGCTAATAGGATCTTAACACAATAGGTACAACCTGGACAACTGCTCACTTCCTTTCTTTTATCCCACGCTATCTCTGAACCTAAAACATACGTGAAACAACGAATCCACACACAAGGTGTTGTGCACGTGGGTAGAAAGATACATACTAATATGCTTGCATAATTAAAATAACCTTGAGAAAGAAAGAGTAAAAGAAAACATTATTTAAAGCGATAATCAGGTAAACATTCCTTTTATTGCATTCACTTTGATGCGGTTGTACTACACATACTTGCACTTGACTTACATCTAGTGTGGGCAATAGAATATCATCATACATCTAACATGGGCCAAGGAATCATACATCCATGTTAGGCAACATACATCCACACCAGGCTATGTGCTCTAGTAGCTACAACCCATCATAATCATTTATATTTATCTTAAATTTGGCAAAGTATAACTCATACTAGTTCAACCAAGCAATCATATCCAAATACGAGCATTCAAGATATCACATATCATAGGCAACCAGAAAACTAGTCTTATACTTAATAAAAACCCACGTACCTGAGTTCAGAGATTCCTCACATATCCATGATCATCTAAATAATCTGGTCAGCACCTGATCAAGACAAGACCATATACTATCATCGGGTTCTTATCATCTTACATCTCATCTTAACCCTAATCGCATCCATTTTAGAGTTTTCTTAACTCATTAGGATATTCTCATCATTACTTGCATTCTTGTCTTAGAATTATCTTAATGATGTCATTTTCTAGATTATGGCTCATTATCTGAACATTAGGTTCCATATCCTTTTTGTGCACATATTAACCCTAGTTTATATACATTACTCAATTTAGGGTTACAACCCATGTATTAAGGGTTATCTTCATATAACATGAATTATATGCATATAACTGATCTCAGATTTATATATTATATTCCAGTTACAGATATGAGGGTTTTCTGTAAATTTCATCATTTATTGAGCATGTACGTATTTATTGCATTTTATTTAGGGTTATTAGCCCTAAATAGCCATATTAATCAAATTATATGCTTTCATGCATCAATATGACCATATATGACATCATATGCGTTATAAACATGATTATAGATTTACTGATATTTTTCTATAATTTTATGTCATCATTTGCTATTTATTATCCATTAAACAAGTATTACACATCTTACATGATATTGCAGATATTTAATCATCAAAAGCCTGATATTATGGTTTCATATTGTTCTGCTAATTTTTCTGAGAATAACGATACCTTGTTTGCATTTTTATGATAATCGAGCTAATTACTGTGATTTAATGAAGATCTGAGCATTTAATGAATTATTACCTTTTTCTGGCCAATCACGTGTCGCCACGTGGCATACGAGAGTCTGCGCTGATCCGAGTTCTGTTGGTTTTCCTTGGTTCAGCCAGGTCAGTCCGGTTCAAGGGATTGGACCCGGTTCATCTTGGTCTGACCTGGTCCACGCGATCAGTCCCAAGCGGGACTCTGATCTAGCAGGGCGCCGCCGTGAGGGTGAGGCTTCAGCGAGGTGATTCCAGCAGCACTGTGGCCTCCGTCCAACTCCAAGTGTTACGACCCGCGTCGAGCTTATTCCGTAAGTATGCTGTTAAGCATGTGTTTAGCTGATGTGTTAAGTTATAAGCATGTGTTTGTTAATAATGTTTAAAATAGATATGATATGTGCTTAGTGTGTTTTCTAGCTTCTAAAGTGTGTAGGATCTTACGCTTGAAGCGTTGCCAGAGAAATCGTTCGAATCCGACCTTCGAGTCAAAAGTTGCATGTTTTTGGGCTTATAGGGACCCGATTGTAATTTTTGAAAGTTTTGAACTTTGCGATTTGGCCCCTAAGTTTCTTCCTTATCCTTTCTCTCTTCCTTATCTCGTTTCACTTTCACAGAAACGAGAGAACGCTTCTGCGTTCTTCTTCCTTGCGTGAGAAAGAGAGAGAGAGAGAGAGAGAGGGAGTTGAGAAGGGAAAAGCGATGGAGCTTCGTTTTGCTCCAATCAGCTGTTGTAGTTCATCCTTTCCCTCCGTGGATCTCCTTCTCTGCCAATTCAAATCGGATTTGCAGCCGGAGCTGCGTTTGCAGGGAAAACGATCAAGGGATTGGGGTGCACGGAGCAGCCCTAGCTTGTTTCTTTCTTCCCTTCAGGTGTGGTTTAGTCATATGCATCGATTGTGATCGTTTCGCGGTGTTTGTTCGAGATTTGCCCGTCGATTCGAGAGAAATCGACTTTTGCAGGCCGTTTTTATGTTCTGCCTGTGCGCGGTTCAGCCGAGTTTCAATTCGGTCGGCCGAGTTCCTTTTTAGGGCAATTGTACAGCGTTTTTGGATCGGCCGAGTTTGAGTCTTTGGTCGGCTGAGTTTCCTAATTAGATAAGCGAACAACATTTTTGTCGGCCGAGTTTGGGTTCTGATCGGCCGAGTTTCCTTATAGGTATTTCAAGCGGTGATTTGGTCGGCCGAGTTTCAGGATCTGGGAAGCATTCGGCCGAGTTCCATAGTGTTCGGCCGAGTTTCAAGTGGTGAGTGGCAGTTCATTTAGAAATCATTATTTAACTCATTTTAAATGCTTATTTGCTTCAGTATCAGTTGATATGACCTTTAAACAGTGTAGCATGTACATTTTAGTATGATAAGTTCATTGGAACTTGAAATGCGTGATCAGAATGATGAGAAAGAGGAATTTCTATGTTTTACAGTTGTAATGTGATATTCCTGTTTAATTGTTTATCTGTTAATTAATTAATAGACCTAGGTGCCCTAACACCGTAGAACCCCTAAGAGGTATCTGCAACTTAGGGGTGAAACTCGTGTTGCAACATCATCCGTGCCTGTGTCACGGACAAACGAGGAAATAGAGGCAGTGTCCAACAACAACGCGTGCGGAGTCACGGTGGCACTGGAGGAAAAAAATGGGGGTTATTCAACATTAATCCGTGCGGAGTCACGGTGGTAACCCCATGAGACTCTCCGCCTGTGTACTCAGGTTAGAGGAGGAGTCTAGAGCACTCGGAGTAGTGCATTGAGGCCGGAGAGCCTGTAGGCCGGAGAGCCTGTGGTCCTATGGCAGAGCAGGGCTGGCGTCAGACTTAGCATTTCCCGGGTGTGTCGCTAAGTCTTGTATGGTGGGACCGTAGCATGAACTTGCTGCGGATCTTTATATGCAGAGTACACTGCATATATTTAGGGAAAAATAATAAAATGAATAAGAAATCATTTAGGATCACAGTAAATTTATGAATCTGTTTATTTATCTGAAATGCCTGTTGATGCATAGAAATGTGATTATTACCTGTATATCTGTCATGTCAATAGAACTGCCCTGTTTGAACTGTATAGTTATTTATTTCAGTTATAAACCTGACGAGTTGTTTAGTGATAGCTAAGTGAAATGTTATTCACTGAGCGAGTAGGCTCATCCCTCTACTCAAACATTTTTAGGTCAGCATCAGCATCAGGAGTCGGAAGGATCGTTTCATCCTAACGCCTAGTTGATAAAAGGTTTGTAGTTAGTCTAGTTAGAGGTCTCTTAGTCCATTCCCCTCGATCCTCGGGACAAGGTGTGAGTGAGAGAGAGAATGTGTACACAGATGTAAATTAATGTTATGCTTTCTTTATGTTAATCAATGTATTATACTGTAAATCTTGCTTGTATCCTTAATCAGTTAAATAGAAACGTTCCTGCAGTTTGCTCAGTTTTCTGATTATAGTTTAAACTTGGTTATCATTTAAATGTTTTTAATTGCTTTAAAAAGTGACGAATGGTTGGTTATGTGTTAATCCCACCTGTCGTGCCCTAATTTCGTGGTTTGTGGCTAATGTGAGATTGGGGCGTGACACCAAGACTGCCATCAGATCCGGTGATTCCTCCTCCACGCCGCCGTCCTTGAAATTCAGTGCCTTCGGCTTCTGCTCGCGATCTGGGCAGGCTCGCCGACAACAACGGCTGGTGCGGCGGAGGGAAAAGGGGGAAAACTCCCTCGTGCTTTGAAACTCCACAAAAGCTTCTAGCAAGCTTCCCTAGGCCTCCACAAACTCACCTGCCACCTCGCTTTGAAGTGGAAAGGTCTGAGGAGTCGTGCAGGCTTACTCCTTCTCCTCCAGCCAAGTTGGCTTCGTCCACCTTCAGGACCACCATGAGGGTCTGCGAAAGAAGCTTGGTTGGACTCCCCTGACGCCGAGCTTTGTTTTCCCTTCTCGGTTCTCCTCCGTGAATACTATTGCTCAGTTCTATCTCCTCGGCCACCACCTTCTCTCTGCGGTGGAGAGGCGCTGGAAACGGAGGGCTCATCCTCCCTGATCCGAGGGCGAGGGGGTTTGAGTGAGGGCTAGCTAGGTTCGGTTTGGGGAGACGAGGTCGTCTAGAGGGATGAATCTCTGAGATTTGGTGTGAGGTGGCGCCTCACTGATGAACGGACTTGTTCTCACCTCCCCGCCCTTTGCGGGAGGTTGAAGATGCATTCCCAGCCCTTGGATCAGGGCGGGATGCTGTGGCCTAGGATCGGACGGCTGAGGGTTGGCCCTCCATCAAAGGGTCCGCGCCTAGCCTGAACATGGGCCGCGTGACACATATTTGCCCCATTAAACCGAAATCTTAGGTCCTAAGGTTGAGAACAAGGCAAATATACACATAATTCAAATGCTTATATCTCCTAATTGGGTGGTCCAATTGCAATGGAATTTTAGGTGTAGTTTTATAATGTCATGATGTAGATGTGGCATAAATTTGGGAGTGAAATTCAAATGTTGGCCATGTCAATTGACTATATGTCATATTTCATGTAATTTGACTTTATAAGATACTAGGGGTGGTAATAAGAGAAATTGATAAGCCAAAAATAATCAAGGTTGACATCAAACTCTAACATTGGTTCATATATACATAATTCCTCCAAGAAAATTAGTCCACTACTCACTGGATCACTAAATGTATGATTGGTCTCATGAGGACTTAATTAATCAAAATTTCACAATTGAATTCAATTAGGCATCATAGTCCTCCATCCTATTTCCAATCACCTAATTTGGGTGAAGGAATCCATGATTGTATAACCAATTCCTCAATTTGGTATTTAGACACCTTACATAGAATGCTTGTCTCTTAATTATTGTATTAGTTATTAAAACTCAAAAATCTAGGTTATCACAATGAGGACTCTCCATTGTGGTATCAACCACATGGGCCAAGAATGCAAGGCATCCTTGTCTCATCAACCTCTCAGCTACCATAGCTGACACAAGACATGTTCGAAGAATCTTTCTATCTCCCTGAAAGATCCATGTGTCACCATTATCTATGAACACAGCATGCTTGGAACTGCAATCCAAGACAACCTTATACTTTTCTATGGTGTCCATCCCAAGGATTATATCAAAACCCTCCATCTCAAGTGGTATAAGATTCACTTGAATGTGGTGATCAGAAAAGAAAAGATTGCAGGGATAACACACTTCCCGCAATACCGCAGATCCCATCAAAGGTGTCTCTAACAGCAAGCTATCTGCTCTATGACTAACAATCATATTGCAGTCATCAATCACTTATCGAGTGATGAAAGAGTGTGTAGCACCCGGATCAATTAACACAGATATGAAGCAGGATAAAGACATATCAGAATAAAGCAGTTCCATCTGACCTGTCACAACCCGAGGGTTGACTACTGCTTCAGGCTGGTTCATAGCATAGAACCTAGATGTCGCTTGTTTTTGACCCTGTGCTTAGTTATTGGATGTCGAAGAACCGGCTTGGGATGCTTGTCCACGTCCTCTAGCACCACTACCAGGTTGTTGCCTCTGAGAGCCCTTCTGACTCTGCCTCAGTTGCTGGGTCACATTCCTGACTTTCTCAGGACAGTCTCTCATCACATGGTCTTCTTTTCCACATCTATAACATGTTACATTCCCCCTCGGTGGTCTGGGTGGTCCTATTACTGACATAGAAGTTGAGCTGTGAGCTCCCTTCGGTGGTAAACTACGGTCTCTACCCTTACTTGACGTCCACCGAGTCTGGGTATTGAACCTTGGTGGTGGTGTAGGCACAGAATACCTTGGTTTCTTGAAACTTCCAGCACTCTATCCTTGAAACTGTGGGTATTCCTTCTTACCCTTGGTCTGTCGCTTCTTGATTACAGACCTCTCTATGCGTCTTACAGACTCCACGAAAGTGGAAAACCTCTCCCGGTTCTCCAGAGCAGACACCGGAGTGGTTAATTCAGCGTTTAGCCCCTTCTTAAAATGCCGAATTCTCTCCTCATCATTAGATGCCATGTGCGGACAAAACCACAACAACTCCATGAACCTAGCCTCGTACTCGCTAATGTTCATTGGTCCTTGCTTAATTCTCTCAAACTGAGAGATTTTCTCATCTAGATACGTCTTGGGAAAGTATCTAGCGACGAATTCACGCCTGAATTCATCCCATCCAATCACAACTCCAGGTCTTTTGCCTTCCTCAATGGTCTACCAGTGGAAAGCACTCCCTTTGAGGAGATATACAGCATGCCTGACCCTCTCATCATCAGGAATCATGAGGATCATGAAGGTTTTCTCCAACTCAGTCAACCATAGGTCAGCATTTGCTGGATCGACTGTACCAGCATACTCTAAGGCTCCTACCCTCTTCAGCCTTTCAAAAGTCTTGTCGGCACCATGTCTTTCATCATGGGCTGGTGCCCTTGGTGCAGGTACTGGCATTCTATCTGTCATGTGGGTCATAGCTTCCATAAACTGCCCGAACATAGACTGGAAAGTTGGGTTCCCCATATCAGCTGGGTTGAAGTGGGGTTATTTAGGTACAAGTTCCTCCATGTCCTGGTCTCTTGCACCTCCTCCCGGTGCAGCAACACTGCTCTCAGCAGCGTGTTCATCGTGTGATCCAGACATCTTTAGTTCTTCTTCTCCTATATGAGTAGAGGCACTATCAGATAAACTGGAAGACACTAGAATAGACTCAACTACCTTAATCCTATGTCTCTGTAGACTCAGCGAACCTAGAGCTCTGATATCACTTTTACTTGTGGCATTCAACTCATAAAAACTAGACTAACTAAAGCGGAAGCGATTACTAACAGCGGATTACTAAAAATTAAAACCATTTGTCAAGAGATCCATTCACAGGAAAACTCTTTCATTCTGAACCAAAGTATTACAAGTATATACTGGTTCACTAGTACATCTCTCGTACTTTTTCCTCTCGAGAGTTACAACATTAACTGCCCTATTAAATTGTACATCAGCAGTATAAAATTCTCGAGGCATCAAGACAAAATCTCAGATCGAATATCAAAACATTAACTCCTAGGACCCGAGAGTACAGAGACGACTCATAGGACTAACTATACAAAAACCAGACAGCCAATGTCTCCACCTAACGGATCACTGCTGTCCTTGTGGCTGCTGTTGCTGCTCTTCTCCTGCAGAAGAGTTTCTACCTTTATGTCTGCGTCTACCTAAAAATATTGGATCCCACGGGGGTGAGACAATTATAAAAATTGCCCCAGCGGGAGATATAACTCTCCACCAAAACATTATCATTACAGTTTTATAGAGATAAACTGAGTAGTGAGATAATATAAATCAGTAGCAAATGAATCAACATCTATGCAGATTAGAGCAACATTCTTATGCAAGTATTTCAATTATAAACTGATAAAGCAGCATGTCTCATATTCAATATGAATTAAAGGAACATAAGTAACATTTATGTATCAAGGACATGCTAAGCAGTATAACATCAACCAGTGGTTCTCGCATTTCAATCTTATGCAAATACGCTACACGGCTGATTATATTTTACAAACAGATTTAAGTTCTAAGGAGATGAGGTATACCGCTTATACTCCAACCGACCATTTCTAGAATCGAAATCGGTACCATAAATAGGTCGAGGGAAGAGACAGATTCCCATGACCTCCCACATCCTGGTCAGCACAGGACTACAAGTAGGACTGTGTCGACTGCTCAAATAGATTTCTAGGGTATACTAGAACTTCTCTATAGAGTTACAACATCAACTGCACTCTCATCGGCAATCAAGAGAATTAATGTTTGTCTCTATCGACCCGACATAAAAATAACATTGGGAGATTAATGATACATCCATCCCAACCATCGGGAGACTTATGATACATCTATCCCGACACATGAAGGATTGAGAGGTTTAGTGTTTACCTTCCCTCAATCCCTTCACCCGGACGTAAGGATATTTTCGCCCATTTACCCCCACATATTCAAAATATGTGAATTCCAGGAATTCCATAGAAAACCTGTTTCACCATCACCAACTGCTGACGATGATGGATCTATGGTCAGAGCACTACATGAATAGATTCCACTTGATTAATTAAGTGCATTTTCATATTCTTTTAGCATCAAGCAAGTTCTCAAACACAACTTATAATGACAATGCTATAAAGAAACATGTACTAATTTCATCAAATACTTAACTGTCTTTAACTGGTATTGGGAACTCAGTCCCTTATTTCAAAACTGGGAATTCTCATCCCTTCTCAATTTCATCACCATAATCATATGGCCCTGGGTAATTAAACCCTTGATTCATCATTAAGCATTGTTACCACTTTTCCAGGTAACCATCACCTTTAGGTCAATTGACCAAAGGCAAACATGATACTTGCTATTCCAAGCATCACACATGGTACTTGAGGCCATTAACTCTCTTGTTACCTCTTAGCAGGCAACAAGGTATATTATGACATTCAAAGTACATTCACAATAGTGAATTAAACATCATAGCTCATACCTGGCCATGGTCATCATTACAACATACCTGCATGGTTAGCACAGATGATAACAATGGTATCAATTGCATATCAGAACAATGTACAACAAATATGAATTCACTATTTATGGATAACACCACTATTCCCTTACCAGGGTTAGTGTATCCCATTTCATGTCAAATGAGGATATTCATCTCATTACCACATCATAGTTATGGTTTATCACCATTTTGCCCAAAATTAGGATTCATTAAGCAGTACATAGTATTACCCTGGGTTTGAGCTTTACAGCACATCAAACATCAGGATTTCTCATGAAACCATCCTTAGTTAAGGTTTCACATCAAATTCACCCTATAAAAGAATTTACATTTAATATTCCACAATTAGGGTTTACTATTCATCCCAATTAGGTTTTTATGTCCCATTGCCCATAATTAGGGTTTACTATTCATCCCAATTAGGGTTTCATGTTCCATTGCCCATAATTAGGGTTTACTATTCATCATCATCCTGAATTAGGGCTACATCCATACCTTGGATTAGGGTTTCAATTATAATTTCCATGGATTATGGTTAAGGTTCAACAACCTTGTCAATTAGGGTTTAGGTTCATGATTAGGGTTTCATGATCTCTTTACTTAAGGATCATACCCTTAATCACCACATGAATCATACTCTTGTATCAACTTCATGCTATTATTCCTCTCAACTTGATGAGGTCATATCAACCTTTAACCAAGTTCATACAAATACGAATGACATAGTGTACCAAGTCATTGCTCTTATAAGCAATTAGGGTTCCTTCCTTAATTGACACTAATCACTTAGGTACTATTAGGGTTTTAACCTTTGTACCTTCATTCATTATCATTACTAACCATCATTGGATTATTGGAACTATCATTACCTTTAATATCCAAGTAATTGAATCACCATCAACCTCCATGCAGTTTTGAAGTTTCATTACCAAACAGTTTTGAAACCGTTTGCCACCAAACGGTTTTGAAACCGTTTGACCCCAAACGGTTTTGAAACCGTTTTCTCCCAAACGGTTTCAAGACCATTTGGTCTCAAACGGTCTCAAGACCGTTTGGGCTAAATCACTCCCAAAACCGCAAGGGATCACTAGGTCATTCATCAATCCAATCGATTTCCAATTGCATCATTGAATTGACTATTGGTTATTCAATTGAAGGATTCATCATTCTAAACCATTAGATCATCATCCATGGGTCAAGGATCAACCACTAGCCCACCAAACGGTTTCAAGACCGTTTGGGCTCAAACGGTCTCAAGACCGTTTGACCCAATATGTCTTGAAAACGTTAGGACCAATTAAGGATTTCACCAATCAATTTGATTAGGGTTTCCAATTGAAGGATTGTGCACCCATTGAATCGATCAATTGAGTCCATTGGATCATCATCCAACCTGTAATTAAGTTCAGACCTCAAACAGTCAACTATACCAAATGGTCAACCCCTTCATGTGGTTTGGAGTCCAAGACACCAAACAGTTTGCAAACCGTTTGGTCTCAAACGGTTGTGTGAAACCGTATGGACCAAAGGTCCAAGACCGTTTGCTCTTGTTCTTTGATTAAGGTGTGTGCTTATGAACAGGTTATCATCTTCAACCTTTAGACTCGCGGAACTACTGCCATTTTCCATGGCAACTCCATTAATCAAGCAAGGCTATTGCAATAATAACAATTAACTCAATTGCATGAAGAAATCAAATTCAATGACAAAGATTAAGGGTTTAAGTTATATAACCCGCCTTCAAATCTGATCCCAAGATCCAAGCTTCACGGCTCCAATGGTGGTTGAAGCTCTAGCAACCTCCCAAGGTCGTTTCTCAAGCTTTTGGAGTGAAAGGATCGGCAATAGGTTGGGGGCTTCCTTCCTACTGTTCTTAGCTCTCTTGGTCGATTTTGCAAGCAAGGAGAAGAAGGAAATCCGAAAAGATCCTTAGGTGGGTTGGAAAAGGCTCTTTTATAAGAAAATTGATGAAAGAGAAAATGTCTTTATAAAAATCAATTAATTCCAAAAAATGTTGCCACCACTTCCTCCTTGGTTTTCTTGCATGCAAAGGCAACTCAATCCCACCGAGCTCCCTTCCATTACCCATGGATTAAGGGAAAAGAAATTAACCACCTTAATCCCTTATAATATTAATATATATTTTTGAGTGGAAATTCTTTTCCTTATAATAAGGTGAGTGGAATTTCACCTCCTTAGGATATTTTTGATCCTTGAAAAACTCAAGGACGTCCACACACATCTGAATTCCACCATTTTAATTTTTGGTTGAAGGCCCTTCAATTATTTTATTTATTTTTGCATTAATGTTTCCATTATGCTTATATCTTGATTATTTTAATATCAAGATTCTCTCTCCTTCAACTTAATTCAAATGAGGCGCTCTTCTCATTTTCTTTGCTCCACATGATGCCAAGAAATATTAGGGAACTTATTGAAGTGTTAATTTACATATTGCACCCTAGGTTTTGGGTAAATTGCACATTACACCAAAACTAGGTTTTCATGCACAAACATTGCTTTATCAGCTTTTTCTTGGAATTCAGGCTTTCACAAGCCATACCTCTACATCATCTTCACTCTCATGATGCTTAACCACATGAGGAACATATTATCATGCTCAAATTGCAAATAAACCCCTCAACTTGGGTAGTTTGCACTTTAGTCCAAAACAAGCAAAATATTGATTTCTATAATATTCAAAAAGGACTAGAATTGCAATATAAGTTCCTCTTGAGCCCTAATTACTTTTCAAAAGATAAAAGCATGCATATAATTGTTTTTATTAAGCAAAACACCTAGGGTTAATTCATAACCCAGGTCAGGGATGTTACAGGTAAGTCCTTTGGTGGTCTTGTGTTGTAACTCTTATTGGTGAATATGTAGAGAAAAACATTTGCAAAGTCCTAGAGGTTGACCTCTCTAGGTAGTGGACTGACTCTCTCCTAGTTTGGAGAGTGGAACCACTCTACATGACCTTGTCAAGTGCTTGCTATCAATTCCTCTCATCATTGTTATGCTTGTTAGTTAGGATTTCAAATTGCACTTAAGCTATTGGTTTTAATTTGATATAATTTGAAGGTCTAATCTATCTTGCGAGAATTTTTAAAGCTTTATTCACCCCCCCCTAGAGCACTAGATCCAACACATACTTCTGATCGAGTAGCAAATATTTCACAAAGCTTCTTCCTAAGGCCAGATTTACTACCACGGTGGACAAG
This sequence comes from Alisma plantago-aquatica, assembly GCA_963693085.1. Classification (NCBI taxonomy): domain Eukaryota; kingdom Viridiplantae; phylum Streptophyta; class Magnoliopsida; order Alismatales; family Alismataceae; genus Alisma; species Alisma plantago-aquatica. Next base: position 470,438,892 of record OY856410.1, read on the forward strand.
CTGGGATGATTGATACCTATGGTCCAACTTGAGGGGGAGTATTAGTATATATGCTTTATTGAATTATGATATGTTATGTGTTGTGTTGTGTGCTTTAGACGTGTCTTTGAATTATGATATGTTATGTGTTGTGTTGTGTGTTTCAGACCTAACTTATCTTTAGCCTTTCTTGTATCCCATATTGCCTAGTTTTGTTTCTTACTTACTCTCTTATCCTATAAAAGAGAGCATTGTACCGGTTATAACACATCAAAGTAAGACTTTTCACTTCTATATAGACCATATAGAGCAATTTCAGCCTCAATCAGACCAACATTTAGGCACCCAATTTCTTCATTGGTACAGCAGCCACAATCACTCCATCTTAGTTTCTATCAACCACTCTCATCCGAGCACCATTAGCAGTAGTCCAACCATCATCTTAGTTAACTTTTAGGTAGTCAAGGTGAGTACCCTCTCTCCTAACAAAGGATGTTCTGAAGCATTGAAAAGTGAAAACCATGTCGCAATTGGACAATATCTTTGATGACTAGGATCTATAGTAGCATCTAGGCTTAGCTTTCTTAATCCAACTGAAAATGTTCTAGTCATCACATTGTAGGTGGAATTTTGTGGCATTCAATATAATAGAAACTTTGAGACAAATAAAACACTTCCTCCTGAACTAGACTAGAATTTTAGGTACCCGGTTTCTTCATCGCATAGTAGCCACAATCACTCCACTTTTATTTCTAACTACTAATCCCAAAGGAGCGCTATTTTAGCAATCCAGCCATCATCATATTTAATTTTCTGGTAGTCAATAGCTGGTTTCAGCCACAGCTATGGGTGGTCATCTGGATCTGTAATTATGGCTGTAAAACTGACTTTAACTTTGTAGAAGTAGAGTTTTAGCTTATTACCAACCCCCATGACCAGAGAGAGTAGGTTGGTGATCTTGTGATTGAACACTGAATCATTTATCCCTTTCCCGATGGCCTAATGATAGGCATAGATATTCAAAAGATCATCATCCGAGTAGCACCTACGCCATTTACCAAACTGGCTACAAAAATCGGTTACAAGCTAGCAAGGCCCTGCCCACTAAAGGTAGTTCACCCCAGAATCTCTTGGCCCAACCACAGTTGAGGAGTTGAGGAGGAAAATGTGATTTCACTAGTGGGAATGGTATCATGTGGTTAATCTGGTTGTTGTCAAAGATCAATGCCTCGCTGCGAAGTTTTGAAGTTTATAAGATGATCTAACTGTAAAGATGCCCTTCTTCTCAGGCAAACAGTAAGGAGAATCAATAGTGTAGAAGTATCATTAATCATGGTTGCTATCACATTAGGGAAAAGATCATTGAGACAATTCCGATACATTCTTCAACCATATAGTGTTGAATACATTCTTCTACATATCCCTAGAAAGCTTCTCTCAGTGGTCATTCAGTTCAATTCACATTTAGCACATATGTAGATGGGCATACAACAGTCAACCCCACACTAATACACACTAGTCTACACTCAAATGGACAAGGTGGAGAGGGCTGACGAGTTTTACAAAAATTGACATTATGCACATCGTTTATAATATATGGTACATATGTCCATGCGTGCTTTTCCAATAGCAGACTGAGAGAAAGTCAACTGTATCTTTGGTAGTAAACTTCAGTTTACATATACACTATTCATTTCTCTTGAATGCGGATAGTTCTCATTGTTTCTGGAGAATTAGTGACATGTTATTCAAGTTAGAGTGTAGTATGGCCAATCTTTTCTGCTTTTCTTCTTCTTCACGTGTTCACGTCGCTTGAAATGAAAAAAAAGGGACAATTAGTGGTTGTGAGTGGTTAGTTTTTTAGGTGGTTGCAATATATAGGCCTATTGTTGCTTGGACAATTGGTTTGAATGAAACAACCTGTGTTTTCAGAACCCATTTATAATGCCATGGTGAGCTAATTACATTGTGACTTTGGACTCAATGACTTGCTGAAATTCTTGAGAGTTTTGGAGTTTGTTTGTTTTTATTGTAGTACCTAACCTGTGAATCCTGCACTGCATATATTCTGTTTGAAGGCTTGACCTTTTTCTGATTATGTTCTTTTATTCATCCATCAAAGTCTGTAGAATTGAATTGAAGACTGCTTGAGCTTAATTTGTTTTTGTTTTACATGTTTTTGAACTCTAGATTTGTTTGCGTTGAGGTCTGTTTCTGTTCTTTTGCTGATAAGGCCTTGTTCGCAGTCTTCTTTTTCTACATATTCCTATATGGTAGACCTTTGTGTTAACAACCTCTCAGGATAACTTCAGAGAGCACGATATTGAAAAAATATTAAGTAAATTACCCCTTTGTTTAATTACATATTTAGGTTCAGAAATGGATTTTCCCAATCATGTCTAGTATGGGCTCAAATCAAGGAAGCACAGACACGTTTTTAGACACAGACACGGACACTGACACGGACATGACGAATTTCAAAAATATAGGACACGGACACGACACTGGATGAGGGAAAATATTTTTCTAATATATACATATATGTGGGTGTATGATATATTAACTGGAATATGTTTTCAAATTTATCGAGATCAACGTATCTATGTATATACAATCGTATATGCATATAGAGGTGTGTCTTTGTGTGTGTAGTAGAGACAATGTGAAGAAGAAAAATAAACGTGTATTTCTGTAAATATAGTATATTACAGATTTTTTATATATACTAGTTCATATTACTCATTTAAGCAACTTATTAGACCATAATTTGATTCATAATATCTGATTCAGCTTAGACTTTACATATTGTTTTTTTCCAACAGATTTGCTTGTAATTGTGATCAGATATGAGCTCTATGTTACATTTTCTCAGTAATAGGACATAACAGTTGTATATTCAACATTTGCGTTGTAAAATAGGCTATTACAGCAGCTGCTGCTGTAATGACGTGTCCAGGAAGTGTCCGGGCAGTATCCGGGGTGCAGAAAAAGATTAAAATGAACTGGACACATCCCAGCCATGTCCAAAACGTTTTGGGTCATGTCCGGGAAGTGTCCGTATCCAAAACGTGTCCGACACGGACACGGGGGCTGTCTAGAAGTGTCCGTGCTTCCTTGGCTCAAATATTCAGGTTCATAAAATGAATAGGTGATTTGATCTAATCTGGTCTGAACTTATCCTTGAACTATAAAAACACCTACTTTATGGCTTTTGAACATGAATCATAACTTTATTTTGACAAAATGTTATTGTTTGAACGATAGAAGATTATTGACATGCACTACTTGCCTAAGACGTCCCTAGCCAACATGGTAGAATGTTAGAATTGGCTCCTCTTGGAAAATTGATATTCAGGCTATTACCAAGGTGATTATGCTTGTGTTACCACTTGAAAGATAATAAACACCATTTTAAGTCTAAAGGCAACATCCTTACTTTGTTAGCTTGGTTCGAAAATCAGTTGTAAGTGGTACACTGAATTCTGCTTTCAGCAATGCTACTTGTGATATAGCCTTTATCTGCTCGCTCCCCCCTACATAAGCTATTGGATACTGCTACATGTTTTATTTAATATAGAGTTTTCTGTATTTTTAGACCAGTGAATGGAGGTCTGCCTTGTTTAATGACTACAGTATGGTATGGATCCAAGATTTGAGGCTCGTCATTCTTAGAACTATTAACTTGTTTTTGTTTGTGTTTCTGCTTGTCAATTCTTTCTTTAAGTAGTCATAAACAACTATTGAGCATGATTCACTTTGTTGATCCTTTTGCTCCTGAAAAACCCTTGTTTTGTGGCTTAAACTTTCCTTCCTTGCTATCAGCTTCGTTTGCCAAGTTAATAACCTGGAGGGTGGAAAACACGGCCATAAGGGACAACCAAAATTAATTGGGCAATGTAAAATGGTGTGAAAAAATCATTAGGAAATGTTAGTTTACAAGTCTTTCATTAGTTAGGATAGTATCAGAGTAGCCATTCAAATTTTTGTGAGAGGGCACCTTGTGTCCATATAGAGTTTCATATATTATGCCGGTTAATCTGGTTGTTTTCAAATATAGTCCTCAAGTATATTATTCTATTTGTCAGTTGGCCTTAGAGATATTTAATTGTCCTCTATATATAAAATTTTCTAGTAAAGGAATTTCAAAGTCAAAAATCAAGTTTTCATGGCCAAGTAGCTCTGATATTTTTCTTACAAAAGTCAAGTTCTGCAGTAAAGTAGAAACAGACATGGGGATATTTTTCAGTTTCAGTTCAGCCATCAGCACAGCCTCCAACAGTATCTGGGGTTATTGGTGCCTCTTGCCAAGGTCCACTCATGGCTTCTGCAAATCCATGTATTTTGTATCGAGCAGTGCATTCCCAAATGAAAACGCAATCCCCTTTCTTGATGAGCAATGGGGATGAACTCCAACGCCCTCACACATCCTACATTTTATCGATGGGTTCCCTTTTTTTCACTGCCTAAGAACTCATGGAATCTTGGACCTCCACTCACCACTCATGAATACCCGAGCCTTCCACCACTCTTAAGTTTTACTTTGAAGTATAAAATGCATGGATTGTATTCGCACCTAGAGCACTGGTATGAAGATCCACCACCAAAGTTTGGAGAGTGAGGAACAACAACAGCGTTGTGACATAAGGGAAATATTCTCATCCGATCCCCATGCTTTCTTTATGTATTGTTCTATATAAGGGCCATTGAAGTGAAGCTACGTAGCTAGACAATAGTAGGCAGAGCACATGGTCTCATTTGGAACAACTCAATGCCATGAACAATGAGTGGCTAATAGTTAAGTATGAGTTTACGTGCTGCTAACAAACATGACTATAGATTATAGCATACGCTTGGGCTCTTCCCTAAAGCAGATATCAGTGACTGAAGCAGACAAAAAATCAGTTGTTATTGTCTCCATTTGATGGAGTAACAGTTTTTTTTGCTGAAAAGCTGAATAGTGAAAACTAACACAAACTGAAAGTAACCAGAAAATTAAAGGCAGAGAGGTATAGAGAGAATTAGCTAGAACTGTCTTCTTCCAAGGAGGTACAGAAATAGAGGCTGACGAGGGAAACAAGTCTTGAGAGTATTCCCATGGGTCTGCTGCTGCCACCTGTCTGGGTTAGTAGTTCAGACATCTATAGCCACCAGGAAGAGTTCAGAAGGTTGTCCAGATATATTTTTTTTTAGTTTAACAAGTAGAATAAATTTATTTAATTGATCAATTAAATAAGAAAGGTATCCATTTCTACATAGGATATTTTTTTGGTCTCAATCAACGCAAGTGAGGTGGTGACAGATGGACCGTACTCTTCTACTGTTTAGAATTGGATACATTCTTCTCCATATCCCTAGCAAGATTCTTTCAGTGGTTATTCAGTTCTACTCACTGTTAGCATATATGTAGATGGGCATACAACAGTCAAACCAAAACTAATACACACTAGACGATCTACTCTACACTCAAGTGGGGAAAGGTGGAGGAGGGCCGACAAGAATTTTGACAAGACCTATCATCAGTGTGGTTCATCAATTCTAATATATGGTATATTTGTCGTACTTGCTTTGCTGATAGCAGACTGAAAGAAAGTTGACTCTCGGTTTCATAGTGAAGTTTAGTTTACATATATCTTATTCATTTCTCTTGAGTGCGGACACTGTTCTTTGTTTTTGTAGAATTAGTGACTTCTTTTATTCAAGTTGGAGTGTAGTGTGGTCAAACTTTTCTGCTTTTCTCCTCCGTGTGGTCACGTCAGGTGAAATGAAATAAAAGACAAAGATGGACGATTAGTGGTTGCATATGGTTATGTTTTCAGATGATCATTGTATTACATGCCTATAGCTGCCTGCACAATCGATGTGTATAAAATAACAACCTAAATTTTCAGAACCCATGTATAATGACATGAAGAGCTAATTGTAATATAACAAATTCAGTAGGCTTACTTCTTCGTTGACCTTCATAAAAGTTTATATACTTAAAGTAGCAATGAAACTTCAGAATATATATTTCCTCTCCTTTTTACTTCCAGTTTGTTGAAATTCATTCTAGTTTTTTGGTTGTGAATACCGTGATCTTTGCAGCGGTGACTGAGGCAGTGGTGGGAGATACCAAATTTGTTGGTACAATATTGCATTCAGATACGAGGATGTACAATTGGCTTCTATCAGTGATAAAATGGACATCGAGTATGCTGCAAGATTCTTTCCAAACTTGTTTGATTTACTCATAGTTATGTGACTGCGAATTTATTCTCTTATAAAGACTTTTTTATAAAATAGAAAGCTAGAATAATAAAAGTTTACTAAGTTTGTATGTAATGTCTACATGATTACAGTAACTAATATGTTGCGAAATTTCTTGTTATCATTTCTCATTTTATGCCACATGATACTTAAGTGATCAAATTCCAACTTGCAAATTTTTGTTTCACAAATAATATAAATTCCCCCCTCCAGGCTTTAATGTAAAGTACTGGCTAGGAGAAGATATCTCATTTTGTAATGATAACACTCAAGACTTTTGCGGTCCTCAATCATCAGGTATAACATTACATAAACCAGCTAGTAAGATGTAAAGAGTGGGTCTGAAAAATGTCAATATCAGGGGGTTTCTCAGTGACAGGAAATGGGTGAGTAGGCATGGAAATTTTTTAAGGCATGTAGTTTGCAGATAGCTCCACATAAGAAAACTCATGGATGAATCCCATGATAGTGAAAGTAATATTCAATAGTTCGTTCTAACCTGGACTTAACATTGCAACTCTTTCGATATTTTTCTTACCTATAACCGCGTTCCTAAGTGATCAGTCAGTTGGGCATCTGGACTTAACATCACAACACTTTTGATATTTTTGACATACAGTCATGTGCGTAAGAAGTTATCATCTAGCTGGGTATTACTTTTCCAATTACCAATCCACACTATTTCATATACGTAAACATATGAGGAACCCACTTTATCAGTTCAGAAAATTAATCGCTGACCAACATGGTTGTTTTAGCGCCTTATGCTTGATATTATGCTGCTACTCTGATTCAAATGAGGTACGAGCTACCTACTATGTGCCCTGAGTAGCTTTTCTTTTATTCTTTCCATGAATTCTCCATTAAATAAATTGCATGAATCATAGTATGTGTTCACTGTAATAAATGGTCATTTATATCTCACTCTCTCCCCTTAGGTTGAGTTAGGGCTAGGTCAACTAGGAAGTACAAACACACCACGGTTGAGTCGGGGCTAGATCGGCGGCCTAGTCCTCAAATTTGTGAGTGGGGTAAGTGATCAACTTCCATAACAAAAGGGTTGTCAACCTCGTTATGCTTGCTTCTTTTGTGAAAGACCAGGCTACTAGCTAAGAGATAGTTGTCTTGTTCTTGTACAATATAGGTAGAGGAGTGGTTAGATAAATACTTATAGAAGATCTTTCTCCCACACAACTCCTAGGTTGCATGAGCCATAGCCCTAAAACCAATATTTGCACTACACCCTTTGACCACATATTTCTGACCTCAAAGTTTTACAAGATTGGTTTCCAAGACCTATAACATGTAGAGGTATACTGCTTATCACCTTGAATGCCACGAGCTTTAGCATATCAAGAAAATTGAGTACTGTCTATGTTTTCCATACATGAGCCTCTATCCTGGTGAGCATTTGAGGTATATAATTACAATAAATGGCATTCATACCAGATTGCTTTGCCTTGTCTAGTAATCTACAAACTGAGCCAACAAGAAAGGTAATATTATCACCTACCACAATGAGACAAGAAAGGTAATATTTCTCCGTAGTGTCTCTTTATAAAAGGTCGGCCATTTTCTGTTTTCTTTCTCTTGCACTCATAACTGCATACTGCTGAAACTTGCACCTCTCTTTCAGAATTCATGTGTAGGCCTTTGCCTTGTATATTCCTTATAGTAAATGCCTATAGATCACGATGTTGAGATAAAATTGCCAAGTAAGCCAAAAATATGGCAGAAAAGCATAGATATCTCTTTGAAAGTTCATATCTTGCAACTAGGAGCAAATAATGTGGAGAAAAAAATCAGAAATTCGGAAAAGTAATGATCTGACCAGTTATTAGAATCAAGTGTATTGAAGAAACAATTTGACATTTCATTCTATACGAATTATTGATTTCAACAATAGTTTTGTATAGCTTTATACTATTTGCTCCAATTATAAAATATAATTGTCTTTGAATTGTACTCTAAACTATTTATAAACAATGTGTGGCTAAGCTAATTACCAAAGATGTAATGCTAGTTGGGTCTAGAATGAGGCATTCTACTACTAATATGTGACAACAATTGTCTCGTTTCTATATTTTTTCTTTGGAAGCATATGAAGCATCTGATGTGTCGCCGCGAACACACCAAATCGACTAGGGAAATTATCCCTAGAGTTTACCCTTTTAACGGCAAACTACCCACTTGTAAACAAGCGGGTTGATTTGAGTATAGAAGGGATCGGTCCCAAGGAACGGCATTATTAAGCGTCAATCAAAAACAAATTGCGATGAACAAAACGTAAATTCCTGTTTTAAGAGTTTGAATAAACTAAAACAAGAAAGTAAAATTGCAGAATTAAAATAATTTATCAAAAGAACTAGAACAAAAGAAAGTGAACTTGCAGAATGGAGAATTGATTGGGTTTTAATTCAATTGATGGGAAATGTTGGAAGTACGGGTTTCACCCCCATGGGCCTTCATAATATCTTAACCAATTTTAATTCCTTTTCAGATAAAGTTAGATTAGGACCATGTAGATTTGTTCCTTTCGGAAACAGATCCCATGGATTAAACTACCTGTAGATTTGAGGTCTCATCGTTCTGCAGGTCCTGGTTCAATCGTTCAACAAGTTCATGTCCAAGGTCTCATCAAGGAACATGTGAGTTCTATTCGATGTCCTGGTTCACAAGTCTGAGGTCTCATCGTTATGAATAATAACGGTCATGAAGTACAAATGATCAGTTCATAATTCACGTTTTTAAATGAATAAAGACTCATCTTTTATTATTTTAAAGGAATTACAGTTTGCTAAGACAAGTTATGGGGCTCATGGGGCTACTCCCCATGTCCCAGCAATGGAAGGACTACTCCATATCACTCATAGAAACATGAACAAAGCTAGGAAGAATAGAGATTATGTTGCTAACAACACGTTGCGGACTCTGTCTCTCCTTTCCTTGCTTTGTTCCCTCGGGCAAAGTTCTATATGATAGGGGGGTTGATGATGTATTTGTGCACTCCCCCCTCTTTTTATAGCGGAGAAAGCATCCTCGGAACCCTAGAATAGGGCATGGCAGTAGCTGGAAAATCCTTGAGTCGGTGTGCCAGTCAATCGACTGGGTGGCCAGTCAGTCGACCAGCTTAAATGTTGTGTTATTCTCAAGCAAGGGATGCTTAACTGTTTGACTTGATGCTTCGGCGCCAAGAATTCTAGTCGACCGATTCGAGGCGAGTCAACTGGTTTGACCATGCAAAACACTCCTTAATAGGGTTGAGTCGAGCGACTAGGGTGGCCAATCGAGCGGTTGGCAATTTGTGGCTTCTCCCTGTCTGCTATTGAGTCAATCGATCGGAGGGGGCGAGTCAACTGACTGGGCTTCTAGGAGGCTGAAGTCGGCCTCTTAATCTTCAAATTTCTCGAGGAAATGAAGTTACAATCTTGGACTTGAACGAGTGACAAGGGACATAATACCTAAAAAATGAGGAAAAAATAATGAGAAATCTAATTAAAGAAAGAAAAATAAGAAAATTGTAATTAGTTCCCAAAATTAAAGAAAATAAGGAACATAACGTCCTAAATAATTGACCTAAACAATGTGATCAAAGTGATGAATATGCATTCATCAGCATTCTAACTAACGTAAAATATGTTTGAAGAGTCCTAAATATAGTGAAATATTCATAAAAAATATCTTAACCTAACTCCTTACCCTCGTTTACCTTTTACAATTTGAATAATGACTTTTATAATGAGCTATGGTTGATGTAAGTGTGATGGTGAATATCAGCAAATCCAATTTAGGTTTCTGAGCTGAACACTAGGAAATTACGCATATGGATAGGTACTTAGAAGTTTTTGGAACCAAATTTGATTGAGGGGATAATTATCTCTTAGAAAGAGCTCTACAAGTTACTTGAGTGGAATGAGTGGACTATTGTACATGTTGCTAGATTTATTTTTCAGCTTTTATGTGTATATAAGAAATATAAGTGAAGTGTATTTTGTAAAATAGAATTTTAGTAGTACAAAAGGGATAGAAAGATCTGTTTGTGGTTGGTTGTTCGGGCATGCTTCAGAGTGATGAATCATTGAATAATCAAACCCATATGTGTTATGAGTTTTCTCAGCAGATATCCTAAGTTATTTAAGAAGATAAATGCTTTATGCAAGATATTCTTTGATTTTCTACTTTATAGAGTAATATATGGAAACAAAAGTTGTGTGTGGGTAGGGTCTCTATGATGTGACGATCATGTGCAAAAAAAAACCTTCATAAAAGGATGTTTATGCTCAAAGGAGAGAAGTAATATATAGATGAAAGGAAAAGCTAGTAAATCAGTAGAAAGATCTTCAAAAAAGTGATCGGATAGAAAACTAGAGAAGAACAAAAAATCCAAACACTCTCATCACTAACTGATCTGAACAGGTGGTAACATAGAATCATGTGGTCTAAACAATGATTCTTGCACTAGATACTGAGGGATACGAATTTAGAATGGCTTATGTACTATCTCATTGCGGCTCCACACACTAGGAAATATTTCCTAGTTACATTTGTAAATGAGACATTATACTCAATGTTTTTTCCAAATGTATGCTTGTGCGTTTTTTATACTATATACAAATCTGAATCGGTTTGTTACAATGTTGATCCGCAACCTACCTCATGCAAAACTTTAAAAGTACAGAGATCAGACCTGCAAAATTTCATGGCTTAATCCGTTCATTTTGTCTTCAAAATGGGAGCTGTTGCATTTATCAAAATTTTCGTCAAAATTTCCAAAAATTTCTGTTTCCACGTCGTCAAAACGGCATTCAAATTGGAATCTGGATACCTCATTCCTTGCTTATTTTCCACTTCTAGAGATGGCCGCTTAGAGAGGCCATCCTGGTAGTGTTCCAATTTAAGAACTAGATCAACTGACTGCTCCCAAGAAGAAATCTTTTATTGCCATCCAGGCTAGAGGCCAAGTCCACAACATAAGCTAGTACTTTGCTCTGCTAAATTGCAAAGGAAACCAAGACCCAACCCGCAGTTCGCGGGAGCACCTTTGATGGTTCTTTGTATATCAACAACAGTCATGAAGAACTAAAGAAGTCAGTACAGATTCATCTCCCTAAGTTCGGCCTCAGAGTTGTGAAAGTGTAGTTGCCCACAATAGGCTTGGCCCTGGAGATGACACCTAATAGGGTGCTTTTGCTAGAATTGGGCATGCCAACGAGGGCAATATCTGCAAAGCTCTTGAGTTCTAGCCTCTGGGATTGTTTATCTGCCAGAAAAAACAGAAGTTAGTGAAGACTCATCATCATTCATATCGTGAACTCTAGATTCAGAGGAATCAAACTCTAAATGATCTTCATCTTTCTTTTCACAACCAACATTTGCTTCCCATTTCTTTAACTTTTTATAATGTCCAGGAGCTCTATCAAAATATGTACTATCAAGGAAACCTTTTCCTCCACGGGCTATTGTAATTGTTCAGCTTTGCTGCATTAGCTCAGCACCTCCGTGCTTAATGAATGTCTTAATGAATGTATCTAATAAATGAAAAGATTATACTTCGAATTTATTTATGTATGATTGATCATGATGTAAGTTCAGCACTGTGCTTCTCATTTTGAGAAATAGATTCCAGATATGTCCTCTTAAAGAGGCCTTCATGCCTTCCTGGTAGTGTTCCAGTTTGAGAACTAGACCCATCAATTGCTCCCAGGGAGGAATCCCTTTATTGCCATCCAGACCTAAGGCCAAGTCCACAACATAAGCTAGTAATTTGGCCGGAAAAATCAGCAGATAGTGAAGACTCGTCATCATTCATATATTTAACTCTCCGGGTTCAGAGGAATCAAACTCTAAACAATCCACGTCTTTCTGTTCGCAACCAGCACCTGCTTCTCATTTCTTTAAATTTTATGATGTTCAGCAGCTGAAAACTAAAGCAGCCGGCAAAGTGAACTGCAAAGTGCTTTCCTTGAAGACTCCCATGAGAATGTTATGAAAACTGAAGCTGTTGTCCATTCAAGAACTAGAAGTGAATTCCTCAAATGATTCTATCTCTGAGTCTGGGCTTTCCCATAATGAACCAGACAACTCCAATGTTATCTCCAATACTATAAGCTTAGTGTTTGTCAAGGAAACTGCAAACAGAATCGTGCAAATAGAATTGTAGTCAGGGGCGAATCTAGGGAAGAGGGTAGGGGGGCCCTCCCAAATTCAAAAATTAAAATGTAATTATAAACTTATGTGTGAAGAAGTGTATACGGTAATGTTGTGTTGTTATATTGATATGTACATCCCTATCTTATATATAGGAAAGGAGGCTATTACAAGGAAGCACAAAGGAAGCGGACTAACCCTAATGGGCCATGGGCAACAGGCCCATATAGACAATAGACTTATAACCTATTAACTAAATAGGCTATATTCTAACACTCCCCCTCAAGCTGGAGCATCGGTGAACGCATGTCCAAGCTTGGAGTTACATGACTTAATTGAATGATAAGAAATAAATGACAAATGAAAGATAGATATGTCACTCACCATACAAAATTATTACTCCCCCTTAAACAATAATTTCAAACTGAAAAGATATGATGACGCCTCTTTGAGATGTGTTCTGTAGGTTGGAGAAGCTCGAGCTTTGAAAAGGGTCTTTCTCTTGAAGTGCATCTGGAATGAAAAACATCTGAAGCAGACAATCATAAATACCACGACTACGTCGTCTTCACTAGAGAGGAATGTGGAGTGGAATAAGCGCACTTAACACATGACACGTACATAACGTGGCACGAACGCAGAGGCATAGTGTCGATGTAGCAGTGGAGATGTCTCTGAATTGTCTGAGAAGTGTAGTCAACTGGAATTAGCGCAGATGACCACCGACGTGCATAACATGTCACGAACACGCTGGCGAGGTGCTGAGGTGGCGTCTCAACACAGAAGTAGCATATGCAACTCGGAGAAGACGTGACGAAGTAACTCGGTAAAGATCACTCTGGATGAATCCTTGCAGATACAATTTTGGCATAGGCTTGAAGAAGACGAGCTTCGAGGATGAAGAAGCAACCATCTGGAACACCATCAACGTCGCACGGATGATCAACTGGAACGTCATCAACACCAAAGGGACTAGAGGCCGGAATATGCGCAGCAAGCTCTTATCTTGGCGTACATAATGCAGTATGAACGCGGGAGTCTTGGTGTCAATGCTGCAACTGTTAGATCCTTCAATGTGGTCTGAAAAGTAATGTGATGCTAAGTGGGAATGACGTGCCACAAAGACATCAAGGAACCAGATGTGATGAACAATACGAAGCTCTATGAAGATAGCCTGGAATATATCATCTTATCTCATCTCATCTCATGTCTGTCTCCTCGTATCCTCTCCTCATATCCTCTCTCTCATGTTCTCTTCATACCCTCCTCTCTATCTCTCTCTTTCCTCTATTCCCCCCCTGCACACCAAATACGACGAGAGTGAGTAGATGGTGTGGAAAAAGGGAAATATGACCCCCCACACATGGAAAGACACACACATGAGGGATGGGAGGGTGGGAAAGGAAAATGATCAAATGAGAGGTGCAAAAAGTAGAGAAGAACAAAAAGAAGACTACCAAAATGGAAGCATCGGTAGAAAGAGGAGATACAATACCAGAATTTTGCTCAGCAAGGGAGGAAGTGGCACTGCCGGAATGGTTTCTCGACATGAAAATCGATAATCAGAATCAATATGCAAAAATACCCAGATTAAGATCCAGATAGGGAAAATAAATGGATCTTAACCTAAAAAGGACATTTGTCCGACCCTTAGGTCGACAAATGTGGGGGTGTGGGGGCGGAGCCCCCAGAAAAAAAGTTTTTGATGGGTCAAAAAATAATAGTAGGATCTGATTATCATAAGTATTGGAGGAGAGATGGACCTTTGGAGGACGTCATTACTGAATTTAGAAGTGGTCTGACTGCTTCGGACATGCCGTGTGACTTGTCAGGGGTAAGATGCAGACTCCTGATGACACGTTGTGTGGGCTGCTGACATGTCGTGTAGCTTTGACAGCTCCCAACAACACGTCGTGTGGGAACGAGACACGCCATGTCGGATGTCGGAGGCGTGAACTAGATCTCCGGGGACACATCGTGTTCCAAGTAGACACGTCGTGGCTGACGTCGGAGGCATAACTCAGATGTCCACCGGCATGTTGTGTTTGTTGTGATATGCATCGTCAGAACGAGTTTTGGAATCGAACACGGCGTGTGTTTTGAGCGACACGCCGTGTCTTTTGCTTTTCGGACGAAACATCGCGCCGTCAGGGTGATTTCTGAAGCGCTACACGCCATGTTGTTTGGACAACACGCCGTGTCGGCGGGGGCTGATGCACAATCTCGATGAGAATTTGCGCCATTAAGGAGATAAGTACCCCGAGAATTAGCACCATGGGTCGATGGGAATTAGCGTCGTCTTTTGTACTCCTTTGATCATGAACAGAGGTGATTCCTTGCTTGACCACGGCCGGAACTGGACGGAAATTAGCGTCGTCTAGGGTCCCGAGATGTGGTGTAGCGATGAAGCAGCTGGACGCAGAGATGATGGATGTGCAGCGGCTCAACGCAGAGACGGCAGGGCAACGAGGCGGTGAAGACAATGGCGGCGGTTGCTGGAGCGAAAGGCAGATCTGCTTTGGCGTGGTTGCTTCAATGGCGGCCGCTGCGTATGGAGCTGCTTGAGATGTCGGGGAAAGTAAAGACAACGATGACTATGATGACGGCCACGAGAGAGACTCGGTGGCTTCCTAGATAATGGCTGAGAAGGATGGCATCGGTAGATAGCTTTGGATCAAAAAAACATAGATTGTATGCCGGGAAGGTTGGCGCCGACGTACAAATCTATGTGAAAGTGGGAGAAAGAGCCATGGAGGTCAGAAGTGCATAGCGGAAGCCGACCTATGCCATGGACGAGGCGGCGGCCGCCGCCCGCAGGCGGGGGCACTCTCCTTGTGCTCTCTTTAGGAGAGGAAGGGGCGGCGGCTGCTAGGGTTGGATTTGGCGCCGGAGAGAGAAGAGGGAAGGAGGGGCGGCGGCTAGGGTTCTCTCCTCAGGGCTACTGCTCCGATACTATGTGAAGAAGTGTATATGGGAATGTCGTGTTGTTGTATTGATATGTACACCCCTATCCTATATATAGGAAAGGAGGCTATTACAAGGAAGCACAAAGGAAGCGGACTAACCCTAATGGGTCATGGGCAACAGGCCCAAGTAGGCTCTGAAATATTAAAAGACGGCTAATCGTTGTATTAGATAGGAGAAACCCTGCTCCTATAAATAGGAGAATAGGGAAGCGTACAGAACATAAGACAACCCTAATGGGCCAAAACACTTAGGCCCATATTACAAACTAATAATAAAACACTAACTAAATAACTCTCAACACTCCCCCTCAAGCTGAAGTTGGGAGAATCCCAAATCAGCTTGCAAATAGAGAGTTGGATTAAGAAAACAAAAAAATAGAATAAAACGATAAACTAAGCCCATATAAGAGTTTTCTCCCCCTCAATATTACATTAAAGCACTCAAACACTCAGAAACTCATACACTCCCCCTTAAGTAGATACTCCAAGCAAGCAGGAAAGCAGGTCACAGAAGCTTCTCGATCATCTGGAGCAAAAATAAGCAGCAACACGATCATCTGGAGCAAAAGATTAAATAGTTGATAGGCACCAAGGTCTTCATCAAAGTCGTCGTAGTAGCCAGAGAGTGATGGATCACAGTGACAGAGCCCAGAGAGTGTTGTATCACAGTAGTAGTAGTAGTCAACGTGCGAGACAAGGCATGGACGAGCCAGAGAATGCTGGCACACAGAAGTAGAGAGTCGCCGTGCAAACAAGGCACGGACATGCCAGAGAGTGCTGGCGCACAACAGGTCAAAGTCCCAAAGAGTGTTGGGTCACAGTAGTCAACGTGCAAATAAAGCACGGACAAAGAAAGAATCAACATGCACTAGGCACAGACAGAGTCAACGCACAGATAAAGCGCGACAAAATGTAGAAAGTAGAGCCGACATAGCCAGATAGAAGACCATCAGCAAACCAAAGGGCAACATAAGCAGAAATAAGCTCTAGATACAAAGCACTCCAAGAAGCTAGCAGTAAGCGTCAATAGTAGAAGTCCAAAAGTTCTTCAACAAGTGCATCAAGATCCACAAAATATGAAGCAACAAAAAAATCCTCATAGATATAAGCAGAATAAAATTCCTTTCTTCATCTCATCTCTCCCCTATTTCTCCCCCTCACACCAACCACGAAAGGAAACAAGAGTTGTTGGGGTGGACAAACACAAGTTCCATTAGATTCAGGGAATGAAACAAAAAGAGGTGCAAGTGGTGTAAAAACCTCACACATAATCAATATGTAGACCATGGTGCGCAGATTATCCAAGGAGGCAGCCATCTTAGCAGTATAGCAGCAATAGCACTAGAGCAATAGCGGCGACATAAATAAATGGCACCAGTAGCAGCAGCAAAAAGGTAAATCGCAGCAATGCAATTGCAGCAGCAGTAGAGGGCTTTAAAGGCCAAGGTATTTCAAACCAGTAGCAGAAAAGGATAGCACTCAGTAAGGAAAACGTCAGGAAAAAAATATTGTGCAGCAGACACGCTGCTACAGTACCAGCGGCAGCATAGAGATTAGAAAATGAAACTCCAGCTCATTCCATAGAGATCTGATTGTTTGGCAGCTAGGGTAGGAGATGCTCAAGACATAGACGACCCAAATGGAGCAAGTCCCAAGGAGAGGCAACACCTTAGTAGGCCGTAATGGAGCCGGAGATCAGGAGCACGGACAGACTTGTACAGACTGCCAAAAGAATATACAATAACTCCTTCTCCAAGGAATGCAGAAGACTCTCACCCTCTCCTAGAAGCCGCTAAGGGGTTGAAAAAGAGAAGGGGGACACTGGAGGTAGGCAAAAAACAATGAAGGAGAGGGTTGGATGCTCCCAAAATCCCGCCATGCTACAGTAGCGTACTGTAGCAATATGGCAGAATTGAAGGAATAGGAAACCATGCGCAGCAGCAAGTGAAAGGGAGCATCAACAGCAGCAAAAAGGAGATGGAGCAATAGAATTTATGGAATGAAAGAGTGGACAAGGCCTGCGGGCGGCCAAGAAAGAAGAAGGGGTGGCCGCCCGCCGGCTGTGGCTCTCTCTTTTCTCCCTTTTACTTGACGGCTAGGGTTTTGGATCTCTGCTCTGATACCATCTAGAATATTAAAAGACGGCTAATCGTTGTATTAGATAGGAGAAACCCTGCTCCTATAAATAGGAGAACAGGGAAGCGTACATGACATAAGACAACCCTAATGGGCCAAGACACTTAGGCCCATATTACAAACTAATAATAAAACACTAACTAAATAACTCTCAACATAGGCAATAGACTTATAACCTATTAACTAAATAGGCTATATTCTAACATTATGGTAAAATATAACACATTACATATAAGTTTATGCACAAAGTATGAACAAACAAGCTCTGTAGTTAGACTGGTCTATATTTTTTTCAACTTGAAATCAGCCCCCCTAGTGTGACTTGGCTCCCCCTAATGTCACTTTCTGGATCCGCCACTGCTTGTAGTTATATTAAGTTTGAGTTACCTTTCTGCTAACTTGCTATCAAACACCAACATGTAGCATATCTCTGTTTCATAATTACTCGCATGAAATCTGATTTGGATATTGCGCCATTATATGTTTTTTTACTTGCCAATATCAAGTGTTCCAGTCATGTGGTATGTGCTCTCTATCTCCTTCATTCCTCTTGTGGGCTTTCCATCCAAATTCTATTTATAGGTCTGAGAGCATGAAAGTTACTGGAGCAGCTGATGGGGAAAGTCCATATGGTATTCTTGAGTCATTTGTTGAAGCAGCTGATACTGATGAGAAAAACTAAAACATATGAGAATAAGTGGGGAAATAATTCAAGCAGCTCCCAAAAAGAATAGTCGGCTAGATAGATTTGTTCAAGCTTCATAGTGAAATTCGTAGATCAGAATTCTAATTCACCAAATAAAGGTTATTCGACGAGACAATGAAAAGTGATTGATCGTGTGCCCAATGTAGTTCAAAATTGGGTGATTTCAGTTTAGGGACCTCAAGAGACCTTTGCAAATAGACCGAGGGCGCCTTTGAGGTGTGTTGGTTCTCTATTAAAGAAGCATCTTCCAAAGAAAGGTTTCAAATTTAGATGTACAAAATCATTTGATTGTTTTATATATTTTAAGAAAAAATATGTATGATTCTTATTAGAATGTGTGGTATTCAACCCAAAACCAATTGGCAATGGGTGAAGGGACCACACACCTTATAAGCTCCTGGACCTCCCTAGAGCTCAGCGATATGAGACTATTCTAAGTTTCTAACATCCCCCCTCAAGTGCAGCCACTTTTGTGGGCTTGCACTTGTTCTTTTTTAGGTAGGGTGTGGTCCTCACACTTGTCTCGTGGGGTCCGCTCTGATACCATATTAGAATGTGTGGTATTCAACCCAAAACCAATTGGCAATGGGTGAAGGGACCACACACCTTATAAGCTCCAGGACCTCCCCAGAGCTCAGCGGTATGGGACTATTCTAAAAATCCTTTTTGAAATATATGTATTTACGACCATAAAAGATGTCTCTACTATATGTGGCCATCAAACTGGAAAATTTGTCCTTTATTAGTATATGCAACAAATTTATGTGGTCATTAATACTACTAATGACTAACAATTTATATTACTGTTATTGGTATACGTGGCAGAATCATGTAATCGCTAATATTATCAACGACTGACCATTTTTTTATTGTTATAACCAACAACAAAATATCTAAGTTGACGTTAACACCAATAACTACAAATTGAAATTAATCGCCATAAATTTTATTTACGGCAAGACCAGTAATGAAAACATGCGACGACTTTCTTTTCTTGTCATTAATAGTTATAACGAGTGAAATTTACTCATTTACAACAAACATTTTCCATCGTTATTATATTATTTTCCTGCATTGCAAGTCTATTATACTAATAGGAAGGAGAAGAATCAACATCCCAATCAGTGTTGGGATCCGAAGGTGTGCTTACTGGCTTGGCTCCCAAGATACCAGTTTCTTGTAATCAATCAAGGATATACTTGCGTTGAGATAGACAATCCGGAGGTGTTCTTACTGGCTTGGCTCTCAAGATACCAATTTCTTATAATCGATCAAGGATATACTTGCGTTGAGATAGACATACTCCAGAAGAGGAATGGGATACTTCAATTTCAAAAAAATGGCGCAATTTTCCTTGATCTTTAGTAATAAAGTGTTTGCTTAGATATTCCATGGAAGCTTGAATACCCTGATGGTCACTTCCAAAATGGATGATATCATCTACATATACAATCAGAATAACTAGCCCAAAGTTGTTTTGACAAACACCAAATGATCAAAATGTGAGCAGTTAAAGTTAAACTTAGCAAGAATTTGACTTAATTTATCAAACCAAGCTCTTGGGAAGTTTGGGCCATAAATGGCTTTTCCTAAGCAGCAAACTTTAGAACACTCTCCCTGAGCAACAAATCCAGGAGATTGCTTCATATACACCTCCTCGTGCAGATCGTCATACAAGAAGGTGTTTTTGACATCTAATTGGAATAGAGGCCAGCCTTTATTGACAGCCACAGATATAAGTAAATGGATGAGTTAAGACGAGATACAGGCAAAAAGGTCTCAAAGTAATCTACACCATAAGTCTGTGTATAGCCTTTAGCAACAAGGCAAGCCATAAGGCATTCCACTGTACCATCAGGCTGATATTTAAACTAAAGATCCATCTACAACCCATAGGAGAGACATGAGCAAGGGCATCTACCAAGTCTCATGTATGTTGTGTATGAAGAGCTTCTATTTCCATCTCCACGACACGAAGCCAAGCAGGATGTGCCCGGGCTTCAGCCGTAGTCCTAGGCACAAAGACAGTGGAAAAAGCAGTACTCAAATTGGCAAACTTGAACCAAGATTAGTATCACAACATAATTGCTTAGAGGATGTCAAGTACAAGTGTGCACCCCTTTCCATAAGCCAATCAAAATATCCAAATCAGAAGGTACCTGGTTGTTGTCATGATCTTTCGATGAGGATGGAGGATTGGTTGATGGAGGCGCCATAGAGGGAGTTGTATTCTTGCGGCGTCTTTGGTAAACTGGAGAGGAACAACAACAGACTCTGCAGAATATGGCGCAACAGGTAAAATACATAGAGTTGATACCATATCTGTAACATCCCTGACCTGGGTTATGAGTCAACCCTAGGTGTTTCGCCTAAATATGTAATTAAATCTTTGTGATTAACTCTGAGCATGTAATTAAGTTTCTCAGAAACGTATATTTCAGTA
This sequence comes from Alisma plantago-aquatica, assembly GCA_963693085.1. Lineage (NCBI taxonomy): Eukaryota > Viridiplantae > Streptophyta > Magnoliopsida > Alismatales > Alismataceae > Alisma > Alisma plantago-aquatica. The sequence goes on from OY856410.1 coordinate 470,459,515, forward strand.
TTTGCTCCTTTTTATTTAAAGTTGTAGCATTGTTTTGATATACAGGGACCTATGTGCAATTTACCCAGTTAAAAGGGTTAGCTTGCAATTTGCACATGATGAGATGTTCTTCTGATGTTGAGACATCATGAGAATCTCTTTGTCAAAGTTTGAAGGATTTCCCAAGCTAGAGCACCAAGGTGCAGCTGTGGAAGCAATCATAGGGCTTGAAACCCTAATTTGGGGTAAAATGCAATTTACCCAAATAAAGGGATGCAATTTGTAAAGAATGTCATATAAAGTATCTTTTTAGACTCTTGCCATCATTTAGAGAAGAAATGATGAGGAATTCACCTCAATTGAGTTATCAAGTTAAGAAATAGGCTTTGTGATTGAATAATCAGGGTATATGTGCAATATCCCTTTAAGTATGAACTTTATTATTAGATTGTTCTTCCTTGCCTTCTTTTCTATAACTTAAGTTAAGGTTTGTCCTTAGAATAAAGAGGAAGGGACGAGCAAGTAATAAAGGAAGGACTTAGTTGGAATTAAGGGAAACTTATGAACTAATGTTGAAAATCCTACCCCATGTATATAAGCTCTCCTTCCCTTAGTTGCAAGGGAACTCACCCTTCGTTCCCTTACTGTTTCATTTCACCAAAGACGACCAAGGACTTCCTTGGAGCTAAGGAGGACGACCAAGGGGTGCAAGGTAGGTTTAAACCCCTCTTCTTGCCTAATTCCATGGTTAAAACTCGAATTCAAGGTCATCTTCATGGCTAACTCTTGAATCCCTACCTTTCTAGCCGTCTCTTTTCATCCTTCCTTGGAGTTTTCACCTTGGACAACCTGTAAGAACTCAAGGACGCCATTAGAGCTTGGAGATTGAAAGCTTGGAGCCCAAAAAGCAAGCTTTAGGCGGGTTTTATAACTCTAAACCCATGCTTTACTATGTGCATCTTTATATGCGATTTAATGATAGCTCTTAGTATTTCCCTACTTTTCCCTGCTATTTTGCAAGCAAACCCGTGAGATATCTGTACTGTTCTTGATCTAGAAGATGAAGGCGTGATTTCCAAGAAAAACCCACCGCTTTTCTTTTCCTTAAACGGTCCTAACAGTTTGCTCTCTCGGACTCAAGACCGCGAGGTGAGCAAACGGTCTCGAGACCGCGACAGGGCAAACGGTCTTAAGACCGTTTGGCCCCGTTGACCGAGCGTGGACCGTATAAGAAATCTATTCCTAATTATATAGGCTAATTACCCTCAAAATATAGGAGACTAAATACAAAGGAATCGGGAGATATGACCTTTTTAAGTCACAACTTTAAATAAATTAATTGCTGATTTTCAAACGGTCTGAAATTGCCTTTTTGGGCAAACGGTCTCAAGACCGTGTAAGGTCGTTGACTAAGCGTTGACCGTATGATATTACTGTTCAAAATTATGTGATTTAACAACTCACCAAGTTTGATGGTCTAATTCCAAACGGGCTAAGAGTTGAAGGGTGAATACTAGGGCTAACCCTAGATAAAATTAGTACTGAAATTATGGTGACCTAATTAGGGTTTTTAGGGTTGATTGACCTAAACGGTCTCAAGACCGTTTGGGGGTCACCAAACGGTCTCAAGACCGTGAGGGCAATCAACCAAGACCGTTTGGAGGTCTGGGGCCAAGGATAGTTGACCAATTAAAGGTACAATTACACCGAATTACATTGCAATTAAATATTGACATGATCATCAACTCAATAGGTCAGATCTTGATGAATTTGCACTAGAATCCAAAATTGGATGGGCAAACGGTCTCAAGACCGTTTGGAACTCATCCAAACGGTCTCAAGACCGAGAGGACAATCACCAAGACCGTTTGAAGGTCTAGGGTTAAGTATTTTGACCAATTGAGGACCCAATTGCAAATAAGTTATCAATTTAATCAAAATTCTGTTTTGTGGTTCAATCATGGTTCAACCCCTATCAAATCACCTTAGACTTTGATGAAATCTTGGGAAAACGGTCTTAAGACCATGTGGGGTCCACCCACATGACCTCAAGACCGTTTGGGCCAAGTTTGGGCCCAATTGGAGCTCAATTGAAGGGTTCAACCTTGTGTTGATGCACACTGTTGAGTGTTGATGGGTGAACATTGATGGACCCTAATTGAATCGATTTCAACCATAATTGGTTAACCATTATGGGTCAAATGAATGACCAAGTGATCAAGCATAATCTTAGTTGACTAAATCCATAAGTGGTCAACATAGCTTTGACCATTTGAGGGCTTCAATATGGGTTGGCATTATCGGTTGCATCTTTGAGCCTTGTTGAAGGACCAAGCGGCTGAGACCATGAGAGCCTCGCGGTCTCAAGACCGTGAGAGGGCTCGCGGTCTCAAGACCGTGAGGGGGCTCACGGTCTCAAGACCGAGAGGAGGCTCGCGGTCTCATGACCGTGAAGGGCCTCGTGGTCCTGAGGTCAAAGAAGGGCAAACGGTCTTCATGACCCTCGCGGACTCAACTCAAATTGGTCTTCGCGGTCTCAATATTAACTTGAACCAATGGGAGGCTTCGCGGTCTTGAACCCTTGAAGAGGCTCGCGGTCTTGAAGCCTAAGGGGGCTCGCGGTCTTGTAGTTATAAAGAGGCTCGCGGTCCTGAAGGGTCAAAGTGGGCAAACGGTCAACACTTTCAACCAATCTCAACCCAATTGATGATTAATGATTGAAAGCAATCAATGAGATTCAAGGTTGACCTCATTCAGTCATTTGATGATGTAAATGGTTCAATGTTGCCCAAATCAAACCCTAATGATAATCTAGGATAGTAAGAGGTTATTTGACTAAGGTTTTTGACCATCATGATGATCAATGGGATGAATTACCAAAATACCCCTGAAGGGTCAATTAAGTTATACCTTGCTCAATTCAAACCCTAATTACACAAGAATGATGTTTTTAGTCATAATGACTCTATCCAACTTGATCTAATCTAATGTTACCATCAACCATTAGTATGATGAAAGAGAGAGTACTCTAGAGAGAGAAAGTACCCTAGAGAGAGAAAGTAACTCTAATCACTTAATGGTGATGTTTTTGGCTATGTTAGCCTATGATGACTCAACCCAACCTGTTTTAGAGTGATGTTGACATCACCTAACCTTATGATGAGAGAGAAAGTACTTCTAGAGAGAGAAAGTACTTCTAGAGAGAGAAAGTACCCTTTTTAAATGGAAACTCAATTGAAGCATCCCCAATACACAGAAATGAGCATAATTAGGGTATGATCCACCTGTGTGAGATCATAGAAACCCTAATTATGATAAATGATGAACCTTTAACTAATCCAAGAGTATCAATGAAGATGTTACTCATACATGATGATGTTATGAGTTTAATTCACCTCGATGTGAATAGTAAACCCTAATTCAAGGGTGATGACATGTAATGTGAATAGTAAACCCTAATTCAAGGGTAATGGCATGCTTTTGAGTATTAAACTCTATTTGATTTGAATTAGAGATTTAACTCTTATGACAAGAGTAGGAAGTACATTCCTTATTGTTGAATTACCTTTATCAGATGTATTAACCATGCAGGTTCTGTTATGAAGTGAAAGGAGTTTTTATGGATACAAGTTCTTATCTCGAAAAGTTTTAATTTCCCGTGATTTTTGTCTTCCGCTGATTACCGATTCGCTTCCGCTAAGTTTTAATCGTGTTTATGTTATGGTTTGGAGATCAGACCCCACGAGTGGTATCAGAGCTCCAGGTTCAGTTGAGTCTACAGAGGCATAGGACTTAGGATGTCGAGTTTACCTTTAGTACTCCTTCCTTATCTAATAGAATCTTCTGCTCCTCAGGAGAAGAAGATACATAAGAATGTCGGAACATCATGATGAGCATGTGGCAGAGAGTAGTGCTAGTGCGCCTCGAGGTGGTGCAAGAGTTCCGAGAATAGAACAACCTGCACCTGAGTCGCCAAGAGAGCCACCCCAGTTCGACCCAGCTGACATGAGTGATCCAGCTGTACAGACGATGTTCGGGCAGTTTATGACTGCCATGACACATATAACCGATAGGATGCCCATTCCTGCACCTAGGGCACCTGTCTAGCCTGAAGCACAAGGTATCGGTAAGACGTTCGAACGACTTCGTCGTGTCGGAGCTACCGAGTACTTCGGAACTGCCGACCCTGCAGATGCTGACTTATGGTTGACAGAGTTGGAGAAGGCTTTCAGGATTCTTATTATTCCGGAAGCTGAAAAGGTTAGACATGCTGTCTATCTTCTCAAAGGCAGTGCTGGTCACTGGTGGAACATGGAAGAGCAGAAGAGACCTGGAGTAGAGTTCTCATGGGAAGAGTTTCGTCGGGAATTTATCAATAGATATTTTCCAAAGACCTTCCTAGATGAGAAGATCTCTCAGTTTGAGAAACTAAGGCAGGGTATGATGAACATTAGTGAGTATGAAGCTAAGCTCATGGAGTTGTTGCGGTTCTGTCCGCACATGGCTGCTACGGATGAGGAAAGAATCAGAAGATTCGAGAAGGGTTTGAATTCTGATATGTCAACCCCTGTGTCTGCCTTAGAAAACAGAGAGAGATTCTTTACCTTTGTTGAGTCAGTCCGAAGGATAGAGAAATATGTGGTTGAGAAAAGACAAACCCATAAAAGATATCCACAGTTCCAGGGTTCTTCATCTAGGTATTCCAAGAAACCTAGATTCTCTGCACCTAACCCTCCACCACCCAGATCAAGTTTTCAAACTCAATGGACACCAAGCAGAGGTAGAGGGCGGAGTCAACCGCTTCAAGGGACACACAGTTCTGCATCAGTGTCAGTTACTGGACCACCCAGACCACAACAACAGGAGAAGAGTTGCTACAACTGTGGTAAGGTGGGACACTTGATGAAGGATTGTCGTTCTAGGCCTGTCAGTGTGACACAACAACCCCCGAGACAGAATCAACAGGGATCTCAGAATAGACAACATCAAGGAGCAGCTCGAGGACGTGGACAAGCGTCTCAAGCTGGATCATCAGCACCACCTCAACACCAGGCGACTGCGAGGTTCTATGCTATGAACCCACCTGAGGCAGTGGTCAATCCACAGGTAGTGGTAGGTCAGATGAAACTTTTATATTCTGATATGTCTATATCCTGTGATGTATCTGTTCTGATTGATCCGGGTGCTACGCACTCTTTCATCACTCGTAAAGTGATTCGTAACTGTAATGTGACTGTTAGTCATAGAGCAGATAGTTTGTTGTTAGAAACTCCGTTGAGTGGGTCTGCCGTTTTGCAGGAGGTATGTTCTCCCTGCATCCTTTTCTTTTCTGACCATCGCATTCAAGTGGATCTTATACCACTTGATATGCAGGGATTTGATATAATCCTCGGGATGGATACCTTAGAAAGGTATAGAGTTGTCTTGGATTGTGAGTCCAAGTTGGCTGTGTTTGCTGATGAAAGCAGCACATGGATCTTTCAAGGAGAAAGAAAGATTCTGCCCACCTGTCTTGTATCAGCTATGGTTGCTGATAAGCTATTGAGGCAAGGATGTTATGCATTCTTAGCCCATGTGGTAGATGTTACCAAGGAAAGGACCAACCCTGCTGAAGTTTCCATAGTCAGGGAATTCGAGGATGTGTTTCCTGAAGAACTTCCTGGTATACCACCACCTCGGGAGATTGACTTTGAAATCAATCTAATTCCAGATACGAAACCCATAGCTCAAACTCCGTATAGAATGGCTCCTGCCGAGATGGCAGAACTCAAGAAACAGCTTCAAGAGCTACTTGAGAGAGGTTTTATCCGACCGAGTACTTCACCTTGGGGTGCTCCGGTCTTGTTTGTTAAAAAGAAAGATTGGTCAATGCGGTTGTGCATCGACTATAGACAACTCAATAAAGTAACAATAAAGAATAAGTATCCTCTGCCGAGGATTGATGATCTCTTTGACCAGTTGCGTGGTGCAACAGTCTTTTCAAAGATAGACTTGAGGTCCAGATATCACCAACTCCGCATTAAGGATAGTGACATATCCAAGTCTGCCTTTAGGACAAGATATGGTCACTATGAGTTCACGGTTATGTCGTTTGGACTAACCAATGCACCAGCTGCATTTATGGAACTCATGAATAGAGTTTTTCGACCTTTCCTTGATTAGTGTGTTGTCGTCTTCATAGATGACATACTGATTTATAGTAAAGATGCTCAGCAGCATGAGCAGCATCTTCGCCAAGTTTTGACCTTGCTAAGAGAACATAAGTTGTATGCTAAGTTTAGCAAGTGTGAGTTCTGGCTGTCGGAGGTATCTTTTCTTGGACATGTAATATCCGCCTCGGGAATTCGTGTTGACCCTACAAAGGTAGAATCTGTTCTACAATGGGAACAACCGAAAACACCGACGGAGATTCGAAGTTTCTTGGGGTTAGCTGGCTATTATCGAAGGTTCATTAAGAACTTTAGTTCTATAGCTTTACCTTTGACCAAGTTAACCCGGAAAGATGTTTCTTTTTCTTGGAGTGATAAGTGTCAACAATCTTTCCAGCTGCTGAAGGAGAGGTTGACAAGTGCGCCTGTATTAGTGCTACCTGAACAAGGAAAAGGATATGTAGTTTTCTGTGATGCTTCCAAAAATGGACTAGGATGTGTGTTGATGCAGGATAAACAAGTGATTTCTTTTGCTTCCCGACAGCTTAAGAAACACGAGGAGAATTATCCAACACACGATCTGGAGTTAGCAGCTGTGGTTCATGCTTTGAAGATCTGGAGACATTATCTCTACGGAGAGACATTCCAGATTTTCACAGACCACAAAAACCTTAAGTATATCTTCTCTCAGCATGAGCTCAACATGAGGCAACGTCGCTGGATGGAGTTAATCAAGGACTACGACTGTACAATTGATTACCATCCAGGTAAGGCCAATGTTGTTGCAGATGCCTTGAGTAGGAAATAAGCAACATCAACCATGAATAGAGCACAACTAAACTCTTTAGTATGCTCTAGGAGAGATATGCTTATCTCTTTAAGGCAAGACAATGTACAGTTGAAGGTGTCATTGCTAGCCGGTTTGTTAGCTGAGATGCATATTAAACCTACCCTAAGAGAGCAGATTAAAGAGGTACAGCTAGGTGATGTTGCAGTTCAACATATAAGATCTGAGTATGGAAATGAGAAGCAAGATGGGTTTCATGACTCAAAAGATCAAGTAGCTTGTTATAATGGAAGAATGATAGTGCCGGATGTGGACAACTTAAGGAAGTTAGTCCTGGAAGAAGCTCATTCTTCCATGTATGCTATGCATCCAGGGAGCACCAAGATGTATCGGAATTTGAAGGATCTGTATTGGTGGCCTGGGATGAAGAAGGACGTTGCAGAGTTTGTTCTGAGGTGCCCTGTGTGTCAGCAAGTTAAAGTTGAACACCAGAAGCCTGCAGGAACAATGCAACCTTTACCCATATCACAGTGGAAATGGGACCATGTGACCATGGACTTTGTTGTTGGCCTACCCAGGACAAGCAAAGGACATGATTCCATTTGGGTAATTGTTGATAGGTTGACTAAGACAGCACATTTCTTACCTGTCAAAACAACCTATTCTGCTGAAAGGTTATCAGAATTGTATGTTCAAGAGATAGTGCATTTGCACGGAGTTCCTGTCACAATAGTTTCTGACAGAGGTCCTCAGTTTACCAGTCGTTTTTGGGAACAGTTGCACAGAGCCTTAGGCACTAAGCTGAGGTTTAGTACGGCCTTTCATCCACAGACTGATGGACAGTCGGAAAGGACCATACAAACCTTAGAAGACCTGTTGCGAGCATGTGTTCTCCAGTTCACCGGAAGTTGGGATCTACACCTAAGCCTGATAGAGTTTGCCTATAACAATAGCTACCAACATAGTATTGATATGGCACCTTATGAAGCCTTATATGGTAGACGTTGTAGATCACCCTTGTGTTGGTTTGAGACTGGTGAGCACCAGTTGTTAGGTCCTGACCTGGTGCAGCAAACCACGGAAAAGATTAAAGTTATACAACATAAGATTAAGACTGCTCAGGATAGGCAGAAATCTTATGCTGACAAACGTCGTAGACCCTTAGAGTTCCAGGTTGGAGACAGAGTGTATCTTAAGGTCTCACCTTGGAAAGGGGTCCTTCGTTTTGGAAGGAAGGGGAAGTTAGCTCCTAGATATATGGGGCCTTATCCAATCATTGAACGGATTGGAAAGGTAGCATATAAACTAGAGCTTCCCCCAGAATTACAAAGGTTACATCCTGTGTTTCACATTTCTATGTTGAAGAAATGTCACCCAGACACCGAGTCAGTTCTACAACCTATGGAAGTAGAATTGAATGATGACATATCCTATGAGGAGGGACCAGTGTCAATCCTTGATAAACGAATTAAAAAGTTAAAGAAGAAAGATATAAGTCTTGTGAAAGTCCTCTGGAACCATCGTTGTATTGAAGAAGCCACTTGGGAGTTAGAGGATGAGATGAGAAGGAAGTATCCTGCCCTTTTCTCTTAGTATGTTTTATCGATTTCGGGGACGAAATCCTTGTAAGGGGTGGATAATTTGTAACATCCCTGACCTGGGTTATGAGTCAACCCTAGGTGTTTCGCCTAAATATGTAATTAAATCTTTGTGATTAACTCTGAGCATGTAATTAAGTTTCTCAGAAACGTATATTTCAGTATTTGCTCCTTTTTATTTAAAGTTGTAGCATTGTTTTGATATACAGGGACCTATGTGCAATTTACCCAGTTAAAAGGGTTAGCTTGCAATTTGCACATGATGAGATGTTCCTCTGATGTTGAGACATCATGAGAATCTCTTTGGCAAAGTTTGAAGGATTTCCCAAGCTAGAGCACCAAGGTGCAGCTGTGGAAGCAATCCCAGGGCTTGAAACCCTAATTTGGGGTAAAATGCAATTTACCCAAATAAAGGGATGCAATTTGTAAAGAATGTCATATAAAGTATCTTTTTAGACTCTTGCCATCATTTAGAGAAGAAATGATGAGGAATTCACCTCAATTGAGTTATCAAGTTAAGAAATAGGCTTTGTGATTGAATAATCAGGGTATATGTGCAATATCCCTTTAAGTATGAACTTTATTATTAGATTGTTCTTCCTTGCCTTCTTTTCTATAACTTAAGTTAAGGTTTGTCCTTAGAATAAAGAGGAAGGGACGAGCAAGTAATAAAGGAAGGACTTAGTTGGAATTAAGGGAAACTTATGAACTAATGTGGAAAATCCTACCCCATGTATATAAGCTCTCCTTCCCTTAGTTGCAAGGGAACTCACCCTTCGTTACCTTACTGTTTCATTTCACCAAAGACGACCAAGGACTGCCTTGGAGCTAAGGAGGACGACCAAGGGGTGCAAGGTAGGTTTAAACCCCTCTTCTTGCCTAATTCCATGGTTAAAACTCGAATTCAAGGTCATCTTCATGGCTAACTCTTGAAACCCTACCTTTCTAGCCGTCTCTTTTCATCCTTCCTTGGAGTTTTCACGTTGGACAACCTGTAAGAACTCAAGGACGCCATTAGAGCTTGGAGATTGAAAGCTTGGAGCCCAAGAAGCAAGCTTTAGGCGGGTTTTATAACTCTAAACCCATGCTTTACTATGTGCATCTTTATATGCGTTTTAATGATAGCTCTTAGTATTTCCCTACTTTTCCCTGCTATTTTGCAAGAAAACCCATGGGATATCTGTACTGTTCTTGAGCTAGAAGATGAAGGCGTGATTTCCAAGAAAAACCCACCGCTTTTCTTTTCCTTAAATGGTCCTAACAGTTTGCTCTCTCGGACTCAAGACCGCGAGGTGAGCAAACGGTCTCGAGACCGCGATAGGGCAAACGGCTTAAGACCATTTGGCCCCGTTGACCGAGCGTGGACCGTATAAGAAATCTGTTCCTAATTATATAGGCTAATGACCCTCAAACTTTGGGAGACTAACTCCAAAGGAAGCGGGAGATATGACCTTTTTAAGTCACAACTTTAAATGAATTAATTGCTGATTTTCAAACGGTCTGAAATTGCCTTTTTGGGCAAACGGTCTCAAGACCGTGTAAGGTCGTTGACTAAGCGTTGACCGTATGAGATTACTGTTCAAAATTATGTGAATTAACAACTCACCAAGTTTGATGGTCTAATTCCAAACGGGCTAAGAGTTGAAGGGTGAATACTAGGGCTAACCCTAGATAAAATTAGTACTGAAATTATGGTGACCTAATTAGGGTTTTTAGGGTTGATTGACCTAAACGGTCTCAAGACCGTTTGGGGGTCACCAAACGGTCTCAAGACCGTGAGGGCAATCAACCAAGACCGTTTGGAGGTCTGGGGCCAAGGATAGTTGACCAATTAAAGGTACAAGTACACCGAATTACATTGCAATTAAATATTGACATGATCATCAACTCAATAGGTCAGATCTTGATGAATTTGCACTAGAATCCAAAATTGGATGGGCAAACGGTCTCAAGACCGTTTGGAACTCATCCAAACGGTCTCAAGACCGAGAGGACAATCACCAAGACCGTTTGAAGGTCTAGGGTTAAGTATTTTGACCAATTGAGGACCCAATTGCAAATAAGTTATCAATTTAATCAAAATTCTGTTTTGTGGTTCAATCATGGTTCAACCCCTATCAAATCACCTTAGACTTTGATGAAATCTTGGGAAAACGGTCTTAAGACCATGTGGGGTCCACCCACATGACCTCAAGACCGTTTGGGCCAAGTTTGGGCCCAATTGGAGCTCAATTGAAGGGTTCAACCTTGTGTTGATGCACACTGTTGAGTGTTGATGGGTGAACATTGATGGACCCTAATTGAATCGATTTCAACCATAATTGGTTAACCATTATGGGTCAAATGAATGACCAAGTGATCAAGCATAATCTTAGTTGACTAAATCCATAAGTGGTCAACATAGCTTTGACCATTTGAGGGCTTCAATATGGGTTGGCATTATCGGTTGCATCTTTGAGCCTTGTTGAAGGACCAAGCGGCTGAGACCATGAGAGCCTCGCGGTCTCAAGACTGTGAGAGGGCTCGCGGTCTCAAGACCGTGAGGGGGCTCACGGTCTCAAGACCGAGAGGAGGCTCGCGGTCTCATGACCGTGAAGGGCCTCGCGGTCCTGAGGTCAAAGAAGGGCAAACGGTCTTCATGACCCTCGCGGACTCAACTCAAATTGGTCTTCGCGGTCTCAATATTAACTTGAACCAATGGGAGGCTTCGCGGTCTTGAACCCTTGAAGAGGCTCGCGGTCTTGAAGCCTAAGGGGGCTCGCGGTCTTGGAGTTATGAAGAGGCTCGCGGTCCTGAAGGGTCAAAGTGGGCAAACGGTCAACACTTTCAACCAATCTCAACCCAATTGATGATTAATGATTGAAAGCAATCAATGAGATTCAAGGTTGACCTCATTCAGTCATTTGATGATGTAAATGGTTCAATGTTGCCCAAATCAAACCCTAATGATAATCTAGGATAGTAAGAGGTTATTTGACTAAGGTTTTTGACCATCATGATGATCAATGGGATGAATTACCAAAATACCCCTGAAGGGTCAATTAAGTTATACCTTGCTCAATTCAAACCCTAATTACACAAGAATGATGTTTTTAGTCATAATGACTCTATCCAACTTGATCTAATCTAATGTTACCATCAACCATTAGTATGATGAAAGAGAGAGTACTCTAGAGAGAGAAAGTACCCTAGAGAGAGAAAGTAACTCTAATCACTTAATGGTGATGTTTTTGGCTATGTTAGCCTATGATGACTCAACCCAACCTGTTTTAGAGTGATGTTGACATCACCTAACCTTATGATGAGAGAGAAAGTACTTCTAGAGAGAGAAAGTACCCTTTTTAAATGGAAACTCAATTGAAGCATCCCCAATACACAGAAATGAGCATAATTAGGGTATGATCCACCTGTGTGAGATCATAGAAACCCTAATTATGATAAATGATGAACCTTTAACTAATCCAAGAGTATCAATGAAGATGTTACTCATACATGATGATGTTATGAGTTTAATTCACCTCGATGTGAATAGTAAACCCTAATTCAAGGGTGATGACATGTAATGTGAATAGTAAACCATAATTCAAGGGTAATGGCATGCTTTTGAGTATTAAACTCTATTTGATTTGAATTAGAGATTTAACTCTTATGACAAGAGTAGGAAGTACATTCCTTATTGTTGCATTACCTTTATCAGATGTATTAACCATGCAGGTTCTGATATGAAGGTAATCATATCCAGGTATGGATGTTGATGTTATATTCATTAAAGGCATGTTGTTAGCCTTATGAATAAGTAAAGTAATCTGATGCCTTGCCAGTGGCATCCTATGCTGATATTGGGCTATGAGAGCCATGAATACCATCAAGGTCATGCCTTAGAGATGACTTGTGATGAGGATAATGAGAAATGATGATTGATATGAGTTAGGCCTGTTACATTTAGTATTCTTCTTTTATAGCTGCTATGCTACTGTTATTGTTTGAAGAATAATGTATGCTGTTAAAGAATACTGAATGTACCTAACTAATCAAGTATAATGTAGAGCCCTGATCATAGATCCATCATTGTCAGAAATTAAGTGATGGTGAAACAGGTTTTCCTCAGGGAACTCCTGGAGCACATACTTTTGAGTATGTGGGGTACATGGATGTGTAGAACCTTACATCCTAGTGTAGGAAAGTGATGTAGATGTGGAATCCATCCATCCTTCACTATAGTTCCATACCGTATCAGTGGTAGGTAAACATGAAACCTCCTGATGACGAAGAAAGCACAGATATCCGTACCAGTGGTAGGTAAATATGAAACCTCCTGATGACGAAGAGAGTACAGAACGCCACTGTGACTCTAGAATAGCGAAGGACCAGTTTACCCTGGTGAGCTATAGTAGTAGAGACATGAGGTGTCCTACAAGTGATCCTCTTACTGACTGAGGAAGGTGAAGGTCATGAGAATCCGGCTCTCTTAATGACCTATGTATGATACTGATGCGGCTTCTCAGCGATCAGTTGGAGTATGAGTGGTAAGCCTCATCTCCACAGGGCATAATGTTGTTTGTAAAACATAATCAACCATATAGTATAACTTGTTAGAGATAACTCCAAGTTAGTTGATTGATGTTACATTGCAATAGTGTTTATATTCTCCATATCTCCTAAATGGTTGAGATCTTGTTATACCTGCAACTGTTATAGAATGCTTTGAAGGCTTTACTGTTAAAGATATTCTTTGATGTTATAATAAAGCTTCTGGCGAAGAGTTATAACTCTCGCTGGGACAATTATGTATAATTGTCTCACCCCGTAGGCTTCAACCTTTTTAGGTGGACGTCGGAGACGAAGGAACCAACCTACAGGTGACCAGTCTCAGCAACAGCAGCACCAGGGGCAGCAGTAATCTCAGGTGGAGATTTGTCCTGCCATGTGGTGTAGTTAGAGTTAGTCCTATGTGTCCTCTGTACTCTCAGGTCTTGGAGTCTTGTGTTATGTGATCTTGAGATTTTGTATCTTGATGTATATAATTACTCAAGAAGTAATTATCCTGAGATGTAAACAGTTACCTCTCTTTATGAAAGGAGTTTTTATGGATACAAGTTCTTATCTCGAAAAGTTTTAATTTCCCGTGATTTTTGTCTTCCGCTGATTACCGATTCGCTTCCGCTAAGTTTTAATCGTGTTTATGTTATGGTTTGGAGATCAGACCCCACAACGAGTGGTATCAGAGCTCCAGGTTCAGTTGAGTCTACAGAGGCATAGGACTTAGGATGTCGAGTTTACCTTTAGTACTCCTTCCTTATCTAATAGAATCTTCTGCTCCTCAGGAGAAGAAGATACATAAGAATGTCGGAACATCGTGATGAGCATGTGGCAGAGAGTAGTGCTAGTGCGCCTCGAGGTGGTGCAAGAGTTTCGAGAATAGAACAACCTGCACCTGAGTCGCCAAGAGAGCCACCCCAGTTCGACCCAGCTGACATGAGTGATCCAGCTGTACAGACGATGTTCGGGCAGTTTATGACTGCCATGACACATATAACCGATAGGATGCCCATTCCTGCACCTAGGGCACCTGTCCAGCCTGAAGCACAAGGTATCGGTAAGACGTTCGAACGACTTCGTCGTGTCGGAGCTACCGAGTACTTCGGAACTGCCGACCCTGCAGATGCTGACTTATGGTTGACAGAGTTGGAGAAGGCTTTCAGGATTCTTATTATTCCGGAAGCTGAAAAGGTTAGACATGCTGTCTATCTTCTCAAAGGCAGTGCTGGTCACTGGTGGAACATGGAAGAGCAGAAGAGACCTGGAGTAGAGTTCTCATGGGAAGAGTTTCGTCGGGAATTTATCAATAGATATTTTCCAAAGACCTTCCTAGATGAGAAGATCTCTCAGTTTGAGAAACTAAGGCAGGGTATGATGAACATTAGTGAGTATGAAGCTAAGCTCATGGAGTTGTTGCGGTTCTGTCCGCACATGGCTGCTACGGATGAGGAAAGAATCAGAAGATTCGAGAAGGGTTTGAATTCTGATATGTCAACCCCTGTGTCTGCCTTAGAAAACAGAGAGAGATTCTCTACCTTCGTTGAGTCAGTCCGAAGGATAGAGAAATCTGTGGTTGAGAAAAGACAAACCCATAAAAGATATCCACAGTTCCAGGGTTCTTCATCTAGGGATTCCAAGAAACCTAGATTCTCTGCACCTAACCCTCCACCACCCAGATCAAGTTTTCAAACTCAATGGACACCAAGCAGAGGTAGAGGGCGGAGTCAACCGCTTCAAGGGACACACAGTTCTGCATCAGTGTCAGTTACTGGACCACCCAGACCACAGAAACAGGAGAAGAGTTGCTACAACTGTGGTAAGGTGGGACACTTGATGAAGGATTGCCGTTCTAGGCCTGTCAGTGTGACACAACAACCCCCGAGATAGAATCAACAGGGATCTCAGAATAGACAACATCAAGGAGCAGCTCGAGGACGTGGACAAGCGTCTCAAGCTGGATCATCAGCACCACCTCAACACCAGGCGACTGCGAGGTTCTATGCTATGAACCCACCTGAGGCAGTGGTCAATCCACGGGTAGTGGCAGGTCAGATGAAACTTTTATATTCTGATATGTCTATATCCTGTGATGTATCTGTTCTGATTGATCCGAGTGCTACGCACTCTTTCATCACTCGTAAAGTGATTCGTAACTGTAATGTGACTGTTAGTCATAGAGTAGATAGTTTGTTGTTAGAAACTCCGTTGAGTGGGTCTGCCGTTTTGCAGGAGGTATGTTCTCCCTGCATCCTTTTCTTTTCTGACCATCGCATTCAAGTGGATCTTATACCACTTGATATGCAGGGATTTGATATAATCCTTGGGATGGATACCTTAGAAAGGTATAGAGTTGTCTTGGATTGTGAGTCCAAGTTGGCTGTGTTTGCTGATGAAAGCAGCACATGGATCTTTCAAGGAGAAAGAAAGATTCTGCCCACCTGTCTTGTATCAGCTATGGTTGCTGATAAGCTGTTGAGGCAAGGATGTTATGCATTCTTAGCCCATGTGGTAGATGTTACCAAGGAAAGGACCAACCCTGCTGAAGTTTCCATAGTCAGGGAATTCGAGGATGTGTTTCCTGAAGAACTTCCTGGTATACCACCACCTTGGGAGATTGACTTTGAAATCAATCTAATTCCAGATACGAAACCCATAGCTCAAACTCCGTATAGAATGGCTCCTGCCGAGATGGCAGAACTCAAGAAACAGCTTCAAGAGCTACTTGAGAGAGGTTTTATCCGACCGAGTACTTCACCTTGGGGTGCTCCGGTCTTGTTTGTTAAAAAGAAAGATGGGTCAATGCGGTTGTGCATCGACTATAGACAACTCAATAAAGTAACAATAAAGAATAAGTATCCTCTTCCGAGGATTGATGATCTCTTTGACCAGTTGCGTGGTGCAACAGTCTTTTCAAAGATAGACTTGAGGTCCGGATATCACCAACTCCGCATTAAGGATAGTGACATATCCAAGTCTGCCTTTAGGACAAGATATGGTCACTATGAGTTCACGGTTATGTCGTTTGGACTAACCAATGCACCAGCTGCATTTATGGAACTCATGAATAGAGTTTTTCGACCTTTCCTTGATCAGTGTGTTGTCGTCTTCATAGATGACATACTGATTTATAGTAAAGATGCTCAGCAGCATGAGCAGCATCTTCGCCAAGTTTTGACCTTGCTAAGAGAACATAAGTTGTATGCTAAGTTTAGCAAGTGTGAGTTCTGGCTGTCGGAGGTATCTTTTCTTGGACATGTAATATCCGCCTCGGGAATTCGTGTTGACCCTACAAAGGTAGAATCTGTTCTACAATGGGAACAACCGAAAACACCGACGGAGATTCGAAGTTTCTTGGGGTTAGCTGGCTATTATCGAAGGTTCATTAAGAACTTTAGTTCTATAGCTTTACCTTTGACCAAGTTAACCCGGAAAGATGTTTCTTTTTCTTGGAGTGATAAGTGTCAACAATCTTTCCAGCTGCTGAAGGAGAGGTTGACAAGTGCGCCTGTATTAGTGCTACCTGAACAAGGAAAAGGATATGTAGTTTTATGTGATGCTTCCAAAAATGGACTAGGATGTGTGTTGATGCAGGATAAACAAGTGATTTCTTTTACTTCCCGACAGCTTAAGAAACACGAGGAGACTTATCCAACACACGATCTGGAGTTAGCAGCTATGGTTCATGCTTTGAAGATCTGGAGACATTATCTCTACGGAGAGACATTCCAGATTTTCACAGACCACAAAAACCTTAAGTATATCTTCTCTCAGCATGAGCTCAACATGAGGCAACGTCGCTGGATGGAGTTAATCAAGGACTACGACTGTACAATTGATTACCATCCAGGTAAGGCCAATGTTGTTGCAGATGCCTTGAGTAGGAAATCAGCAACATCAACCATGAATAGAGCACAACTAAACTCTTTAGTATGCTCTAGGAGAGATATGCTTATCTCTTTAAGGCAAGACAATGTACAGTTGAAGGTGTCATTGCTAGCCGGTTTGTTAGCTGAGATGCATATTAAACCTACCCTAAGAGAGCAGATTAAAGAGGTACAACTAGGTGATGTTGCAGTTCAACATATAAGATCTGAGTATGGAAATGAGAAGCAAGATGGGTTTCATGACTCAAAAGATCAAGTAGCTTGTTATAATGGAAGAATGATAGTGCCGGATGTGGACAACTTAAGGAAGTTAGTCCTGGAAGAAGCTCATTCTTCCATGTATGCTATGCATCCAGGGAGCACCAAGATGTATCGGAATTTGAAGGATCTGTATTGGTGGCCTGGGATGAAGAAGGACGTTGCAGAGTTTGTTCTGAGGTGCCCTGTGTGTCAGCAAGTTAAAGCTAAACACCAGAAGCCTGCAGGAACAATGCAACCTTTACCCATATCACAGTGGAAATGGGACCATGTGACCATGGACTTTGTTGTTGGCCTACCCAGGACAAGCAAAGGACATGATTCCATTTGGGTAATTGTTGATAGGTTGACTAAGACAACACATTTCTTACCTGTCAAAACAACATATTCTGCTGAAAGGTTATCAGAATTGTATGTTCAAGAGATAGTGCGTTTGCACGGAGTTCCTGTCACAATAGTTTCTGACAGAGGTCCTCAGTTTACCAGTCGTTTTTGGGAACAGTTGCACAGAGCCTTAGGCACTAAGCTGAGGTTTAGTACGGCCTTTCATCCACAGACTGATGGACAGTCGGAAAGGACCATACAAACCTTAGAAGACCTGTTGCGAGCATGTGTTCTCCAGTTCACCGGAAGTTGGGATCTACACCTAAGCCTGATAGAGTTTGCCTATAACAATAGCTACCAACATAGTATTGATATGGCACCTTATGAAGCCTTATATGGTAGACGTTGTAGATCACCCTTGTGTTGGTTTGAGACTGGTGAGCACCAGTTGTTAGGTCCTGACCTGGTGCAGCAAACCACGGAAAAGATTAAAGTTATACAACATAAGATTAAGACTGCTCAGGATAGGCAGAAATCTTATGCTGACAAACGTCGTAGACCCTTAGAGTTCCAGGTTGGAGACAGAGTGTATCTTAAGGTCTCACCTTGGAAAGGGGTCCTTCGTTTTGGAAGGAAGGGGAAGTTAGCTCCTAGATATATGGGGCCTTATCCAATCATTGAACGGATTGGAAAGGTAGCATATAAACTAGAGCTTCCCCCAGAATTACAAAGGTTACATCCTGTGTTTCACATTTCTATGTTGAAGAAATGTCACCCAGACACCGAGTCAGTTCTACAACCTATGGAAGTAGAATTGAATGATGACATATCCTATGAGGAGGGACCAGTGTCAATCCTTGATAAACGAATTAAAAAGTTAAAGAAGAAAGATATAAGTCTTGTGAAAGTCCTCTGGAACCATCGTGGTATTGAAGAAGCCACTTGGGAGTTAGAGGATGAGATGAGAAGGAAGTATCCTGCCCTTTTCTCTTAGTATGTTTTATCGATTTCGGGGACGAAATCCTTGTAAGGGGTGGATAATTTGTAACATCCCTGGCCTGGGTTATGAGTCAACCCTAGGTGTTTCGCCTAAATATGTAATTAAATCTTTGTGATTAACTCTGAGCATGTAATTAAGTTTCTCAGAAACGTATATTTCAGTATTTGCTCCTTTTTATTTAAAGTTGTAGCATTGTTTTGATATACAGGGACCTATGTGCAATTTACCCAGTTAAAAGGGTTAGCTTGCAATTTGCACATGATGAGATGTTCCTCTGATGTTGAGACATCATGAGAATCTCTTTGGCAAAGTTTGAAGGATTTCCCAAGCTAGAGCACCAAGGTGCAGCTGTGGAAGCAATCCCAGGGCTTGAAACCCTAATTTGGGGTAAAATGCAATTTACCCAAATAAAGGGATGCAATTTGTAAAGAATGTCATATAAAGTATCTTTTTAGACTCTTGCCATCATTTAGAGAAGAAATGATGAGGAATTCACCTCAATTGAGTTATCAAGTTAAGAAATAGGCTTTGTGATTGAATAATCAGGGTATATGTGCAATATCCCTTTAAGTATGAACTTTATTATTAGATTGTTCTTCCTTGCCTTCTTTTCTATAACTTAAGTTAAGGTTTGTCCTTAGAATAAAGAGGAAGGGACGAGCAAGTAATAAAGGAAGGACTTAGTTGGAATTAAGGGAAACTTATGAACTAATGTTGAAAATCCTACCCCATGTATATAAGCTCTCCTTCCCTTAGTTGCAAGGGAACTCACCCTTCGTTACCTTACTGTTTCATTTCACCAAAGACGACCAAGGACTGCCTTGGAGCTAAGGAGGACGACCAAGGGGTGCAAGGTAGGTTTAAACCCCTCTTCTTGCCTAATTCCATGGTTAAAACTCGAATTCAAGGTCATCTTCATGGCTAACTCTTGAAACCCTACCTTTCTAGCCGTCTCTTTTCATCCTTCCTTGGAGTTTTCACCTTGGACAACCTGTAAGAACTCAAGGACGCCATTAGAGCTTGGAGATTGAAAGCTTGGAGCCCAAGAAGCAAGCTTTAGGCGGGTTTTATAACTCTAAACCCATGCTTTACTATGTGCATCTTTATATGCGTTTTAATGATAGCTCTTAGTATTTCTCTACTTTTCCCTGCTATTTTGCAAGCAAACCCGTGGGATATCTGTACTGTTCTTGAGCTAGAAGATGAAGGCGTGATTTCCAAGAAAAACCCACCGCTTTTCTTTTCCTTAAACGGTCCTAACAGTTTGCTCTCTCGGACTCAAGACCGCGAGGTGAGCAAACGGTCTCGAGACCGCGACAGGGCAAACGGCTTAAGACCGTTTGGCTCCATTGACCGAGCGTGGACCGTATAAGAAATCTGTTCCTAATTATATAGGCTAATTACCCTCAATATTTGGGAGACTAACTCCAAAGGAATCGGGCGATATGACCTTTTTAAGTCACAACTTTAAATGAATTAATTGCTGATTTTCAAACGGTCTGAAATTGCCTTTTTGGGCAAACGGTCTCAAGACCGTGTAAGGTCGTTGACTAAGCGTTGACCGTATGATATTACTGTTCAAAATTATGTGAATTAACAACTCACCAAGTTTGATGGTCTAATTCCAAACGGGCTAAGAGTTGAAGGGTGAATACTAGGGCTAACCCTAGATAAAATTAGTACTGAAATTATGGTGACCTAATTAGGGTTTTTAGGGTTGATTGACCTAAACGGTCTCAAGACCGTTTGGGGGTCACCAAACGGTCTCAAGACCGTGAGGGCAATCAACCAAGACCGTTTGGAGGTCTGGGGCCAAGGATAGTTGACCAATTAAAGGTACAATTACACCAAATTACATTGCAATTAAATATTGACATGATCATCAACTCAATAGGTCAGATCTTGATGAATTTGCACTAGAATCCAAAATTGGATGGGCAAACGGTCTCAAGACCGTTTGGAACTCATCCAAACGGTCTCAAGACCGAGAGGACAATCACCAAGACCGTTTGAAGGTCTAGGGTTAAGTATTTTGACCAATTGAGGACCCAATTGCAAATAAGTTATCAATTTAATCAAAATTCTGTTTTGTGGTTCAATCATGGTTCAACCCCTATCAAATCACCTTAGACTTTGATGAAATCTTGGGAAAACGGTCTTAAGACCATGTGGGGTCCACCCACATGACCTCAAGACCGTTTGGGCCAAGTTTGGGCCCAATTGGAGCTCAATTGAAGGGTTCAACCTTGTGTTGATGCACACTGTTGAGTGTTGATGGGTGAACATTGATGGATCCTAATTGAATCGATTTCAACCATAATTGGTTAACCATTATGGGTCAAATGAATGACCAAGTGATCAAGCATAATCTTAGTTGACTAAATCCATAAGTGGTCAACATAGCTTTGACCATTTGAGGGCTTCAATATGGGTTGGCATTATCGGTTGCATCTTTGAGCCTTATTGAAGGACCAAGCGGCTGAGACCATGAGAGCCTCGCGGTCTCAAGACCGTGAGAGGGCTCGCGGTCTCAAGACCGTGAGGGGGCTCACGGTCTCAAGACCGAGAGGAGGCTCGCGGTCTCATGACCGTGAAGGGCCTCGCGGTCCTGAGGTCAAAGAAGGGCAAACGGTCTTCATGACCCTCGCGAACTCAACTCAAATTGGTCTTCGCGGTCTCAATATTAACTTGAACCAATGGGAGGCTTCGCGGTCTTGAACCCTTGAAGAGGCTCGCGGTCTTGAAGCCTAAGGGGGCTCGCGGTCTTGGAGTTATAAAGAGGCTCGCGGTCCTGAAGGGTCAAAGTGGGCAAACGGTCAACACTTTCAACCAATCTCAACCCAATTGATGATTAATGATTGAAAGCAATCAATGAGATTCAAGGTTGACCTCATTCAGTCATTTGATGATGTAAATGGTTCAATGTTGCCCAAATCAAACCCTAATGATAATCTAGGATAGTAAGAGGTTATTTGACTAAGGTTTTTGACCATCATGATGATCAATGGGATGAATTACCAAAATACCCCTGAAGGGTCAATTAAGTTATACCTTGCTCAATTCAAACCCTAATTACACAAGAATGATGTTTTTAGTCATAATGACTCTATCCAACTTGATCTAATCTAATGTTACCATCAACCATTAGTATGATGAAAGAGAGAGTACTCTAGAGAGAGAAAGTACCCTAGAGAGAGAAAGTAACTCTAATCACTTAATGGTGATGTTTTTGGCTATGTTAGCCTATGATGACTCAACCCAACCTGTTTTAGAGTGATGTTGACATCACCTAACCTTATGATGAGAGAGAAAGTACTTCTAGAGAGAGAAAGTACCCTTTTTAAATGGAAACTCAATTGAAGCATCCCCAATACACAGAAATGAGCATAATTAGGGTATGATCCACCTGTGTGAGATCATAGAAACCCTAATTATGATAAATGATGAACCTTTAACTAATCCAAGAGTATCAATGAAGATGTTACTCATACATGATGATGTTATGAGTTTAATTCACCTCGATGTGAATAGTAAACCCTAATTCAAGGGTGATGACATGTAATATCCGCCTCGGGAATTTGTGTTGACCCTACAAAGGTAGAATCTGTTCTACAATGGGAACAACCGAAAACACCGATGGAGATTCGAAGTTTCTTGGGGTTAGCTGGCTATTATCGAAGGTTCATTAAGAACTTTAGTTCTATAGCTTTACCTTTGACCAAGTTAACCCGGAAAGATGTTTCTTTTTCTTGGAGTGATAAGTGTCAACAATCTTTCCAGCTGCTGAAGGAGAGGTTGACAAGTGCGCCTGTATTAGTGCTACCTGAACAAGGAAAAGGATATGTAGTTTTATGTGATGCTTCCAAAAATGGACTAGGATGTGTGTTGATGCAGGATAAACAAGTGATTTCTTTTGCTTCCCGACAGCTTAAGAAACACGAGGAGACTTATCCAACACACGATCTGGAGTTAGCAGCTATGGTTCATGCTTTGAAGATCTGGAGACATTATCTCTACGGAGAGACATTCCAGATTTTCACAGACCACAAAAACCTTAAGTATATCTTCTCTCAGCATGAGCTCAACATGAGGCAACGTCGCTGGATGGAGTTAATCAAGGACTACGACTGTACAATTGATTACCATCCAGGTAAGGCCAATGTTGTTGCAGATGCCTTGAGTAGGAAATCAGCAACATCAACCATGAATAGAGCACAACTAAACTCTTTAGTATGCTCTAGGAGAGATATGCTTATCTCTTTAAGGCAAGACAATGTACAGTTGAAGGTGTCATTGCTAGCCGGTTTGTTAGCTGAGATGCATATTAAACCTACCCTAAGAGAGCAGATTAAAGAGGTACAGCTAGGTGATGTTGCAGTTCAACATATAAGATCTGAGTATGGAAATGAGAAGCAAGATGGGTTTCATGACTCAAATGATCAAGTAGCTTGTTATAATGGAAGAATGATAGTGCCGGATGTGGACAACTTAAGGAAGTTAGTCATGGAAGAAGCTCATTCTTCCATGTATGCTATGCATCCAGGGAGCACCAAGATGTATCGGAATATGAAGGATCTGTATTGGTGGCCTGGGATGAAGAAGGACGTTGCAGAGTTTGTTCTGAGGTGCCCTGTGTGTCAGCAAGTTAAAGCTGAACACCAGAAGCCTGCAGGAACAATGCAACCTTTACCCATATCACAGTGGAAATGGGACCATGTGACCATGGACTTTGTTGTTGGCCTACCCAGGACAAGCAAAGGACATGATTCCATTTGGGTAATTGTTGATAGGTTGACTAAGACAGCACATTTCTTACCTGTCAAAACAACCTATTCTGCTGAAAGGTTATCAGAATTGTATGTTCAAGAGATAGTGCATTTGCACGGAGTTCCTATCACAATAGTTTCTGACAGAGGTCCTCAGTTTACCAGTCGTTTTTGGGAACAGTTGCACAGAGCCTTAGGCACTAAGCTGAGGTTTAGTACGGCCTTTCATCCACAGACTGATGGACAGTCGGAAAGGACCATACAAACCTTAGAAGACCTGTTGCGAGCATGTGTTCTCCAGTTCACCGGAAGTTGGGATCTACACCTAAGCCTGATAGAGTTTGCCTATAACAATAGCTACCAACATAGTATTGATATGGCACCTTATGAAGCCTTATATGGTAGACGTTGTAGATCACCCTTGTGTTGATTTGAGACTGGTGAGCACCAGTTGTTAGGTCCTGACCTGGTGCAACAAACCACGGAAAAGAGTAAAGTTATACAACATAAGATTAAGACTGCTCAGGATAGGCAGAAATCTTATGCTGACAAACGTCGTAGACCCTTAGAGTTCCAGGTTGGAGACAGAGTGTATCTTAAGGTCTCACCTTAGAAAGGGGTCCTTCGTTTTGGAAGGAAGGGGAAGTTAGCTCCTAGATATATGGGGCCTTATCCAATCATTGAACGGATTGGAAAGGTAGCATATAAACTAGAGCTTCCCCCAGAATTACAAAGGTTACATCCTGTGTTTCACATTTCTATGTTGAAGAAATGTCACCCAGACACCGAGTCAGTTCTACAACCTATGGAAGTAGAATTGAATGATGACATATCCTATGAGGAGGGACCAGTGTCAATCCTTGATAAACGAATTAAAAAGTTAAAGAAGAAAGATATAAGTCTTGTGAAAGTCCTCTGGAACCATCGTGGTATTGAAGAAGCCACTTGGGAGTTAGAGGATGAGATGAGAAGGAAGTATCCTGCCCTTTTCTCTTAGTATGTTTTATCGATTTCGGGGACGAAATCCTTGTAAGGGGTGGATAATTTGTAACATCCCTGGCCTGGGTTATGAGTCAACCCTAGGTGTTTCGCCTAAATATGTAATTAAATCTTTGTGATTAACTCTGAGCATGTAATTAAGTTTCTCAGAAACGTATATTTCAGTATTTGCTCCTTTTTATTTAAAGTTGTAGCATTGTTTTGATATACAGGGACCTATGTGCAATTTACCCAGTTAAAAGGGTTAGCTTGCAATTTGCACATGATGAGATGTTCCTCTGATGTTGAGACATCATGAGAATCTCTTTGGCAAAGTTTGAAGGATTTCCCAAGCTAGAGCACCAAGGTGCAGCTGTGGAAGCAATCCCAGGGCTTGAAACCCTAATTTGGGGTAAAATGCAATTTACCCAAATAAAGGGATGCAATTTGTAAAGAATGTCATATAAAGTATCTTTTTAGACTCTTGCCATCATTTAGAGAAGAAATGATGAGGAATTCACCTCAATTGAGTTATCAAGTTAAGAAATAGGCTTTGTGATTGAATAATCAGGGTATATGTGCAATATCCCTTTAAGTATGAACTTTATTATTAGATTGTTCTTCCTTGCCTTCTTTTCTATAACTTAAGTTAAGGTTTGTCCTTAGAATAAAGAGGAAGGGACGAGCAAGTAATAAAGGAAGGACTTAGTTGGAATTAAGGGAAACTTATGAACTAATGTTGAAAATCCTACCCCATGTATATAAGCTCTCCTTCCCTTAGTTGCAAGGGAACTCACCCTTCGTTCCCTTACTGTTTCATTTCACCAAAGACGACCAAGGACTGCCTTGGAGCTAAGGAGGATGACCAAGGGGTGCAAGGTAGGTTTAAACCCCTCTTCTTGCCTAATTCCATGGTTAAAACTCGAATTCAAGGTCATCTTCATGGCTAACTCTTGAAACCCTACCTTTCTAGCCGTCTCTTTTCATCCTTCCTTGGAGTTTTCACCTTGGACAACCTGTAAGAACTCAAGGACGCCATTAGAGCTTGGAGATTGAAAGCTTGGAGCCCAAGAAGCAAGCTTTAGGCGGGTTTTATAACTCTAAACCCATGCTTTACTATGTGCATCTTTATATGCGTTTTAATGATAGCTCTTAGTATTTCCCTACTTTTCCCTGCTATTTTGCAAGCAAACCCGTGGGATATCTGTACTGTTCTTGAGCTAGAAGATGAAGGCGTGATTTCCAAGAAAAACCCACCGCTTTTCTTTTCCTTAAACGGTCCTAACAGTTTGCTCTCTCGGACTCAAGACCGCGAGGTGAGCAAACGGTCTCGAGACCGCGACAGGGCAAACGGTCTTAAGACCGTTTGGCCCCGTTGACCGAGCGTGGACCGTATAAGAAATCTGTTCCTACTTATATAGGCTAATTACCCTCAAAATTTGGGAGACTAACTCCAAAGGAATCGGGAGATATGACCTTTTTAAGTCACAACTTTAAATGACTTAATTGCTGATTTTCAAACGGTCTGAAATTGCCTTTTTGGGCAAACGGTCTCAAGACCGTGTAAGGTCGTTGACTAAGCGTTGACCGTATGAGATTACTGTTCAAAATTATGTGAATTAACAACTCACCAAGTTTGATGGTCTAATTCCAAACGGGCTAAGAGTTGAAGGGTGAATACTAGGGCTAACCCTAGATAAAATTAGTACTGAAATTATGGTGACCTAATTAGGGTTTTTAGGGTTGATTGACCTAAACGGTCTCAAGACCGTTTGGGGGTCACCAAACGGTCTCAAGACCGTGAGGGCAATCAACCAAGACCGTTTGGAGGTCTGGGGCCAAGGATAGTTGACCAATTAAAGGTACAATTACACCGAATTACATTGCAATTAAATATTGACATGATCATCAACTCAATAGGTCAGATCTTGATGAATTTGCACTAGAATCCAAAATTGGATGGGCAAACGGTCTCAAGACCGTTTGGAACTCATCCAAACGGTCTCAAGACCGAGAGGACAATCAACAAGACCGTTTGAAGGTCTAGGGTTAAGTATTTTGACCAATTGAGGACCCAATTGCAAATAAGTTATCAATTTAATCAAAATTCTGTTTTGTGGTTCAATCATGGTTCAACCCCTATCAAATCACCTTAGACTTTGATGAAATCTTGGGAAAACGGTCTTAAGACCATGTGGGGTCCATCCACATGACCTCAAGACCGTTTGGGCCAAGTTTGGGCCCAATTGGAGCTCAATTGTAGGGTTCAACCTTGTGTTGATGCACACTGTTGAGTGTTGATGGGTGAACATTGATGGACCCTAATTGAATCGATTTCAACCATAATTGGTTAACCATTATGGGTCAAATGAATGACCAAGTGATCAAGCATAATCTTAGTTGACTAAATCCATAAGTGGTCAACATAGCTTTGACCATTTGAGGGCTTCAATATGGGTTGGCATTATCGGTTGCATCTTTGAGCCTTGTTGAAGGACCAAGCGGCTGAGACCATGAGAGCCTCGCGGTCTCAAGACCGTGAGGGCAATCAACCAAGACCGTTTGGAGGTCTGGGGCCAAGGATAGTTGACCAATTAAAGGTACAATTACACCGAATTACATTGCAATTAAATATTGACATGATCATCAACTCAATAGGTCAGATCTTGATGAATTTGCACTAGAATCCAAAATTGGATGGGCAAACGGTCTCAAGACCGTTTGGAACTCATCCAAACGGTCTCAAGACCGAGAGGACAATCAACAAGACCGTTTGAAGGTCTAGGGTTAAGTATTTTGACCAATTGAGGACCCAATTGCAAATAAGTTATCAATTTAATCAAAATTCTGTTTTGTGGTTCAATCATGGTTCAACCCCTATCAAATCACCTTAGACTTTGATGAAATCTTGGGAAAACGGTCTTAAGACCATGTGGGGTCCATCCACATGACCTCAAGACCGTTTGGGCCAAGTTTGGGCCCAATTGGAGCTCAATTGTAGGGTTCAACCTTGTGTTGATGCACACTGTTGAGTGTTGATGGGTGAACATTGATGGACCCTAATTGAATCGATTTCAACCATAATTGGTTAACCATTATGGGTCAAATGAATGACCAAGTGATCAAGCATAATCTTAGTTGACTAAATCCATAAGTGGTCAACATAGCTTTGACCATTTGAGGGCTTCAATATGGGTTGGCATTATCGGTTGCATCTTTGAGCCTTGTTGAAGGACCAAGCGGCTGAGACCATGAGAGCCTCGCGGTCTCAAGACCGTGAGAGGGCTCGCGGTCTCAAGACCGTGAGGGGGCTCACGGTCTCAAGACCGAGAGGAGGCTTGTGGTCTCATGACCGTGAAGGGCCTCGCGGTCCTGAGGTCAAAGAAGGGCAAACGGTCTTCATGACCCTCGCGGACTCAACTCAAATTGGTCTTCGCGGTCTCAATATTAACTTGAACCAATGGGAGGCTTCGCGGTCTTGAACCCTTGAAGAGGCTCGCGGTCTTGAAGCCTAAGGGGGCTCGCGGTCTTGGAGTTATAAAGAGGCTCGCGGTCCTGAAGGGTCAAAGTGGGCAAACGGTCAACACTTTCAACCAATCTCAACCCAATTGATGATTAATGATTGAAAGCAATCAATGAGATTCAAGGTTGACCTCATTCAGTCATTTGATGATGTAAATGGTTCAATGTTGCCCAAATCAAACCCTAATGATAATCTAGGATAGTAAGAGGTTATTTGACTAAGGTTTTTGACCATGATGATGATCAATGGGATGAATTACCAAAATAACCCTGAAGGGTCAATTAAGTTATACCTTGCTCAATTCAAACCCTAATTACACAAGAATGATGTTTTTAGTCATAATGACTCTATCCAACTTGATCTAATCTAATGTTACCATCAACCATTAGTATGATGAAAGAGAGAGTACTCTAGAGAGAGAAAGTACCCTAGAGAGAGAAAGTAACTCTAATCACTTAATGGTGATGTTTTTGGCTATGTTAGCCTATGATGACTCAACCCAACCTGTTTTAGAGTGATGTTGACATCACCTAACCTTATGATGAGAGAGAAAGTACTTCTAGAGAGAGAAAGTACTTCTAGAGAGAGAAAGTACCCTTTTTAAATGGAAACTCAATTGAAGCATCCCCAATACACAGAAATGAGCATAATTAGGGTATGATCCACCTGTGTGAGATCATAGAAACCCTAATTATGATAAATGATGAACCTTTAACTAATCCAAGAGTATCAATGAAGATGTTACTCATACATGATGATGTTATGAGTTTAATTCACCTCGATGTGAATAGTAAACCCTAATTCAAGGGTGATGACATGTAATGTGAATAGTAAACCCTAATTCAAGGGTAATGGCATGCTTTTGAGTATTAAACTCTATTTGATTTGAATTAGAGATTTAACTCTTATGACAAGAGTAGGAAGTACATTCCTTATTGTTGCATTACCTTTATCAGATGTATTAACCATGCAGGTTCTGATATGAAGGTAATCATATCCAGGTATGGATGTTGATGTTATATTCATTAAAGGCATGTTGTTAGCCTTATGAATAAGTAAAGTAATCTGATGCCTTGCCAGTGGCATCCTATGCTGATATTGGGCTATGAGAGCCATGAATACCATCAAGGTCATGCCTTAGAGATGACTTGTGATGAGGATAATGAGAAATGATGATTGATATGAGTTAGGCCTGTTACATTTAGTATTCTTCTTTTATAGCTGCTATGCTACTGTTATTGTTTGAAGAATAATGTATGCTGTTAAAGAATACTGAATGTACCTAACTAATCAAGTATAATGTAGAGCCCTGATCATAGATCCATCATTGTCAGAAATTAAGTGATGGTGAAACAGGTTTTCCTCAGGGAACTCCTGGAGCACATACTTTTGAGTATGTGGGGTACATGGATGTGTAGAACCTTACATCCTAGTGTAGGAAAGTGATGTAGATGTGGAATCCATCCATCCTTCACTATAGTTCCATACCGTATCAGTGGTAGGTAAACATGAAACCTCCTGATGACGAAGAAAGCACAGATATCCATATCAGTGGTAGGTAAATATGAAACCTCCTGATGACGAAGAGAGTACAGAACGCCACTGTGACTCTAGAATAGCGAAGGACCAGTTTACCCTGGTGAGCTATAGTAGTAGAGACATGAGGTGTCCTACAAGTGATCCTCTTACTGACTGAGGAAGGTGAAGGTCATGAGAATCCGGCTCTCTTAATGACCTATGTATGATACTGATGCGGCTTCTCAGCGATCAGTTGGAGTATGAGTGGTAAGCCTCATCTCCACAAGGCATAATGTTGTTTGTAAAACATAATCAACCATATAGTATAACTTGTTAGAGATAACTCCAAGTTAGTTGATTGATGTTACATTGCAATAGTGTTTATATTCTCCATATCTCCTAAATGGTTGAGATCTTGTTATACCTGCAACTGTTATAGAATGCTTTGAAGTCTTTACTGTTTAAGATATTCTTTGATGTTATAATAAAGCTTCTGGCGAAGAGTTATAACTCTCGCTGGGACAATTATGTATAATTGTCTCACCCCGTAGGCTTCAACCTTTTTAGGTGGACGTCGGAGACGAAGGAACCAACCTACAGGTGACCAGTCTCAGCAACAGCAGCACCAGGGGCAGCAGTAATCTCAGGTGGAGATTTGTCCTGCCATGTGGTGTAGTTAGAGTTAGTCCTATGTGTCCTCTGTACTCTCAGGTCTTGGAGTCTTGTGTTATGTGATCTTGAGATTTTGTATCTTGATGTATATAATTACTCAAGAAGTAATTATCCTGAGATGTAAACAGTTACCTCTCTTTATGAAAGGAGTTTTTATGGATACAAGTTCTTATCTCGAAAAGTTTTAATTTCCCGTGATTTTTGTCTTCCGCTGATTACCGATTCGCTTCCGCTAAGTTTTAATCTTGTTTATGTTATGGTTTGGAGATCAGACCCTACAATATCAGAAAGTATAGTGTATCTTCAAAAACATTATATCTGCACTAACGAACCATTTCTTAATTGTCGGGTCATAGCATTTGTACCCTTTTAAATTTTGGAGTACCCAAAGAAGATACAATTGTAGACCTCGAGTCAAGTTTGGTTAATCCAGTTTGAACATAGTGCATACAACATGTACTTCTGAAATTCCTAAGGGGCCCAAAAAAAGGAGCCTCAGGGTACATAATACTAAATGGGATTCGATTGTTTAAAATAGAAGAGGGGTTTGGTTTATCAAACATGAAGTGGGAAGGTAACTACCCAAAACATCTTAGCGACGTGATAGTCAAACATAATTGCCCAAACCATGGTTATCAGAACCAAACCTAACCGTCTGGTTGAACCGCGAACCGGTTACTCTACCGGTTCGGTCCCCTCCCAAAGCCGGAAATGAAGTCTGACCAGCATCAAACCACTGAACCGACCGGTTGAACCGGTGAACCGGCCCAATTTTAGCCCAACCGGTCGGTTCTCTCACTTAGCAAGTAAATTTAATGTTGTTGCTATTTTTGTTAATAAATTTTAAATACTATATAAATGTTTGTATATAAATGTCAATGAATAGAATATAGTTGTTATTTGCTCTGTTTATCAAGTTATTGTGAGCAGTTGTGCTATTATTCATGTTTCATAACATTTGCAAGGATATTTTCCATGAGTATCAAAGACATTTATATATTTTTAAATTACTAGTGAAACCATGTTGGCATCACAGTTTGAACCGGTCAGACCACTAGTTGAACTAGTGAATCGAGGACCAGAGGCCTCACTGATTCGCTGGCCGGTTAGAGTCTGACAACCTTGGTCCAAACAACTTCTAGAAGATGATCGTTCTTTCTCTCTGCAAGACCATTCTGTTGAGTGCAGGAGCATGATGTTTGTCGAACGGTGGCGTGGTGCCAACTTTTTTACATAAATATTGACAGAGTATTGCATGAATTTTAGGGCATAGTCTGTCCTAAAGATTTTTATGGACTTATTAAATTGAGTTTTAATTTCAACAAAAAAGCACTATTCATGTCAAGAAAATGTGTCATTTCCTTAAGTAAAAACAAACAAGTAGCAGAGAGTAATCATCAATAAAGGTCATAAAATAGTGAAATAATGTCTCACTCATTACTAAAAATGGTCTTTGTCAGCATGCACAATATTAAAAACACATCTAGTTTGTTTTCCTAATTGGCATGCATAGATGGAATTAAGTGTCCGAGCTTTGAGGTAGAAGGGTGACCCAGGCGATAGTGCCACTGAAGACCAAGAACTAATGAAGATAGTAGTGGATTAGCGTGTAGAGCGTCAAGATAGTATAATTTGTCTGGTCCCTGATGGCCCAAACCGATCGTTATCCTCATATGCAGATCCTGAAAGACACGTCCATTAGGGTCAAACGTAATAGAGCACTATTTTTTTTTATAGTTTTACTAATAGAAAGTAGATTCAGAGGTGATCGAGGAACATATGAGGCCAGTCTGAGTAAAAAATTATTCGATGTTTGAATATTTCCATCCCCATGTATTGGGGATTGGGTGCCATGTGCTATGGTGACAAAGGGAATAGATGAAGCAGTCATATCACAAAAGAGTGTAGAATTGCCAAAAATATGAGTAGAAGAACCAGAGTCAGTGACCCATTTGTTTTTTACCATAGGGAATCTAGGAATTCAGAAAAGTAGAATCATCATCAGGGCGTGCAGCCTTAGTCGAAGCAGGGAGTCTCTCTTGGAGACTTGGAGTCATAGTCACAATATACTCCGTTTTTTTGAAAAAAGCGCATTTAAAACGCGTATTATTCACGTGTCGTATATGACGGGCGTTTTAAACTCCAAATCGAATAATACGTTTTAAACGTGTTTAATTCGCGTTGTATACGTGTATTGCGTTTTAAACGTGTTTAATATGTTTTTTGCCGTTTTAAACAGTTATGTACTTTTGCTTCACATTTGTTTTTTTCACGTCCTTTTTTACTTGTAGCAGGGTTCCACAAAATCGTCCAACCTTCCTCCTCTATCCCCCGACACACCAGGAGGAGTAACCCTCGACATTCTACATGTACGCTCCATCTTTCTCCTCCATTCTCGTCCTTTCTTCCCTGATTTGTGCCTGCTGCTCCCACTTCTTCCAATATTAGGATAATTCGTTCGATGTTTGGTCATTTTCAATCATTATATGTATGTGTGTATATATATGTTTGTATATGTGTGTGTGCGTGTGTGTGTATGTATGTGTGTGTGTGTATATATATATATAATCTATTTTTTTGCCAACTTTTTTCTGAATAGTTGACCGAACTTTTACCGTACATTGACCGATTTTTATCCGAATTTTCTGCATAATTCCTGATTCCCGAATTTTTCAACTTGGTCGTACGTATGCCGAATACCGAATTTGTGACTATGCTTGGAGTAGTTTGTCAAATTCAGTGTGGATCCAATCTGCAAAAGCAGTAGAGGTTTGGCAGGTTCTTCCTAGGTATAGTCAGTAAAGGCATGATTAGCCCATGTCTTGGGATATCCATGTTTCACCCAACAACACTCGATTATTCCGATCACAAAAGTTACAGTGTCTTGAGCCAGGGGGTGGACCTCATTGCTAGGTCCAGTAGAGGGTTGGCTACGTTCAGGTCTAGAAGGGGGTCGACCACATCCAGGTCCAGATGGCTCAAAATGACCACGGCCTCCACCATGGCCATGGCCTATGTCAAAGCTAGAGTCACCAGAAAGGACAATGAGAGTCAACGTCTAAGAGGAAGCAGACGGTGAAGAAGAAACAGACGGAACGCGTTCGACTCTCTTCATAATATTGTGCAATTTAGGTGGAGGATCACTAGATAAGATCTTATCAACAACTCCCCCAAAGGAAGTCGACAATCCAGCAAAAAATTGTATTAAGTTGTAGTCATTTCCCTGCCTTTGGATTTCAGTAATGTCATATGACAGGGGATGGTAAACCTCAAACATATCCCAAAGTGAAAAGTGTTGGTTAGAATAATCTTCAAATGAGTTATCATTAGAGAATTCTTTCTTTGCCAAATTCTTAAAATTTTCAAAGACCTTTTTAGGGTTTTGTTAACGTGAATAAACATAAGATAATTGATCCCACATGACCTTGGTAGTTTGAAGTCAAAGCAGTAATTGACTTATTTTAGGTTGTGCATTGTTTATCATCCAGGTCATTACTTCTGAGTCATCCTTAAAGAATGCTTGGTTTTCTCATCACCGGTCTCGACAGGATAGGTGGTGCAATGGTATTACGATGAGAGTATTGGCTTTAAGCATTGACGTGCAACTCAAATGATGCAGACATCGTATGGTAGTTAGAACCATATAGTTTTATTGTGGTCATACGAAGTGTTCCTAAGTTATCAGTGGAGGCCATGATGGAATCTAGTATGTGCTCAGTCCACACAAGTCACCAGAAAGATATAGAAGAGTAGCAGCTCAGATAGAAAAAGCGGCGTGAAGCATCACCCCAAATAACAACAGTAGATCTCATAAACTCAATAAATGTGTACAAAAAGAAATAAGGAACCAACGCCACACTATCAATTAGATTGGCATGTGACCAAGGTGGAAGGGAGGGAGCAAGTCCCTCCCTAAAATGTAAATCCAAACTGAGTAAGAGGTGTGCTATATCGGGAACAGTCTGGAAGGGTAGATCAAAAGCAAGTGCAAAGGGAGAAACGGAGTTAGGAAGGTGGATTAGTGATGGGCGGTGGGGATGGGTCAGAGGCGGTGGGTGGTCAGGAGCAGCGAGTAGTGATCTACGGTGAGGGGGATAAGTGGTGGAGGGGTGATGGGCGGCAGATGGTGACGGTGGGCAAGTGAAGAGCAGCGGGAAGAAGGGACAGGGTGAAGGATTACATGCAATGGGTGGAGGTTACGGTGGCGGGTGGAGAAGAACAAGAGAGGTGGCGAGGATAGGGAAGAAGAAGGTGGCGGCAGGAGAGAGGGAATGGAAGCATTAGGGTTGGCTTGGGGGGGATCAAACCACTCAGATACCTTGTGAGTAATAAAGTGTTTTATTGTTGAGATGTCTAAAACAAGATAGACCCTCTCTTTATATGGTATGAGAGAGGTCAGCAGATATAGAGTTCACCAATATGGGATAAAAGACAAAATACTAAAAGCACAAAATAAATAACAAAAAACTAAAATATATAAACACAAATAAAGATACAAAAACTAAACAAAATAGCGAAACGTATCCCTTATTATTTGGGGTACATGAAGACTTAGCCTTATCTTTATCTAAACATGAAGCATTCAACCCAATATACATGACCAATGATTAAGCAAAATCAACTAACTCCAATCTAGTCTTGAATTTATACAGGATATCTGCTTTTATTAATCACATTAAGCAAAGTTTCAGGCGCAAATATGTTAGTAATCATGCAAGACTTTAAAAACTGGTCCAATGAAGGAACCACCAAACAGATTTCACATAACCTTATAGAGAAATTTCTCTTAGAGGATAAATAACTTCTAGATGATAAACTCTAAGTGGTACCTACTAAACATAAAACTTTGAATGACAATCAGCATATGAGTAGCATTTTGATAAGTTGCATTTAGCTCTTTAGTTCTTCATAATAACAGAAAATTGTGTGATTTTAGAAGGCAACAATGTTACCCTTCCTTCATATTTTCTCTTTCAATTGCACAGACGTAGGAAGTTTACAAACATGATGTCTGCAAGAAAAATAAAACCCTACAAAGTACAAACAAAATCGAAATGCATGTACTTAGACTGAGGGATAAACTCTCATGTAAAATGTTAATCATCCGGCCAAATGAAACGCAATGATCAAATCCGACGATAATAAAGATAATACACCGTGATAAAAATCATGGTTCAGGTTTTATTAGTTGTCGGTTCTATGGAACCACCATATAAATAATGCAGAGAAATAGATAACATCATCCTCCAAGCAGAGTGGAGATATGAATTCACTTATATAGATATCAGTGTATCCAATGCAATAACGTATCAAGCATTTACTTGTTATTCTTCAACCTATCACCACTCCATTACAAGGATGGCTTGTAGTAAGACAAGCTTCATCCCAGTACTTGATTCTTCCGTTGTATATGATATGAGCCCCATCGTGATAATATTTCCTTCATCATCCTTCTGAGTTCTACTTGTATAATATTTTTCTGGATCCATGTTGATTTTATGAAGCCTTGGTTTTTGTTGACTCCAGATCTTTCATAGAATTAAAAGGAAAATATGAAATTGTTGTTGAAATGCAGGGTTCTTAGTTTCTCACTATGTGCTTTACTCAGTAGCATGTGCTAGCATGCCAATGTGAGGGATATAGACTTTTATAGGAGCTTTTCTATATAAGATATTTGATACTCAAAATGGGAGCAATTAAATTTACAGTCGACTTGATTGTTTTGAGATATCAACATCCATTTCCATGGTAGAATTAGCACCCCATGGAAGCAGCTATTTAATTGCATATAAAGAGGAGAAATCAACTGCACTAATTAACCAACCGTACTATTTCATTGCATATAAAGAGGAGCTTTTGTATAAAAGATATTTAATACTTAAAACGGGAGCAATTAAATTTACATCGAATTGATTGTTTTGAGATATCAACATCCATTTCCATGGTAGAACTAGCACCTCATGGAAGCATCTATTTAATTGCATATAAAGAGGAGAAACCAACTGTACTAGTTAACCAACTAAATGCTTGAAAATAGCCATATATGGATAGTATCCTGGTAGATGATCGGTTTTTAAATGAAGTAATGACAAATTTAAAAAATCACCATGCTGATTAAAACATAAAGCATTCAGTTTTAGACTTTATTATCCTAACTGTTACCATTTATATAAACACATGTTACAAGGAGTTGTAAGATGGGAAACAGAATATATGTTCAAATTCAAACAATATGTAAACACTAGTAAGCCAGAAAAAAAAATGAGAAACTTCCATGGGTAAACATAAAGCATTCAGTTTTAGACTTGATTATCCCAACTGTTACCATGTATATAAACACATATGTTACAAGGAGTTGTTAGATGGGAAAACAGAATATATGTTCAAATTCAAACAATATGTAAACACTAGTGAGCAAGAAACAAATGAGAAACTTCCATGGGTGGGGCCAGCTTAAGTGAAATCAGTTCAACAAGATGTAACCCTTCATTACAGAACAACCATATACGACAAGCTTAAAAAAACCTAATAGCAAACATATAGCATTGGAACAATAAAATTTTGAATGCTGAACAATTCTGAGAAATGGGATGAAAGGTTAGATGAGGGTAAGATAAGAATATATACATATGTCTAAGAATATATTAATGTTTCTATATCTAAACATACAGTTGTATATGTGTCTTGAGTCAACCATCCAAGAGAAGGAAAACTGCAGTATTGCATATAAACTTTGACGTTTATGAACCATATCCAACAATCTTGCTAATGTAGTAGATAAAAGAGCCGAAAATACATGTAATTCACTCCATCAGATATCATTTTATCTTTTGTGCTGCAAAATCGTTACTAGATCTATGTGCCAAAAGGAGCCAGCAAGCATGTAACATGTGAAGAGAAAATAAAGCTGTCAGCCACCGTTGATATTATATCCATTATGTGGAATGCTTCTTCTTCAAAGGCCCTAGGGATCAAGACGCTGTATGTACATTTGTATGGCTCTACACCAATCTCCCTCATCATATGTGCGCAACTTGGGAAGCTTTATCAGATTTACAAAGTGCATCTATCAGAGTGTTATGTGCAACACTATTAGGATATATACCCTGCTTTCTCATATCAAAAAGTAACTCTACGGCTTCCTTCCATTTTCCCTCTTTGCATGGCACATTTATAAAACTATCGAAAGTAACAACGTCAGGGATAATGCCCAGTTTCTGCATCTTATTCAGTAATGCTACAACATCCTCCCATTTTCCCTTTTTACAGAGCACATTATTAAACTGTTAAAAGTAATAACATTAGGGATAATATCTAGTTTTTGCATCTCATTTAGTAATGCTATGGCATTCTTCCATCTCCCATCTTTACAAAGTGCATCAACTAGACAATTGTAAGTAACAATGTCAGGACCAACTCCTTGTTCTATAATTATCATCCAATAGCTCTAGAGCTTCTTTTAACCGCAAATCTTTGCAAAGTACATCCACTAAACTATGAAATGTAACAATGTTGGGATCATGGAACAAGACTTCGACTTCGAGCCGACTTCGACAGGTGTGGACATGGAAGTTTGTGGAAATGTAGAGGAAATGTCGAGGATTTTTACAACCAAACTTTGATGCAACTTTGACAAAAATTAAGCTAAAAATAGCCATTTTGTGATGAAAATCGATAGATTTCATCAAATCTAGCTAAAAAACACAATATATATTACATATAGCCATCCATACAGGTTTACATATGTAGATAAATGCACGCTTACATACAGTCGTCTCCGAACTACGGAGTTCTTCCATATATAAAGTTAGTGACAATAACCAAACTAAATAGTGTAAATCTATGGTAGATTTAGCAGAGAGAGGGTCGGCCTATTACTATTAGCTTAGAATTGTAAAAGATAACATCAAAATCATCTTTCCTCAAGCTCCAACACTTTTTCCCCCTCACACAGCCAACTCCACAAAATACCAGAAGAATGTCGCCAACTTCGACAACTTCGATAAATGTCGAGGACATTGTGAATTTTTGTATGGACTTGGGTCAACTTCGCCGACATACGGGGAAATGTCAAAAACTTCGACGAAATGTTGAGGATATTGTGGAATAAGGATGTTTACATAGATTCGACGTCGCGACCGTCGACATCGACATTATCGGCAAAATTTCGCCCCATGTTGACGACATTTAGTTCCATGGTTGGGATTAATACCTCGCGTTTTCATCTCACATATGATATCCCCAGCTTCCTTCAGTCTTCCATCTTTACAAAGCACATTAATTAAACTGCTAAAAGTAACAACATTAGGGGTAATATCCAGTTTTTGCATCTCATTCAGTAATGCTATAGCATCCTTCCATCTCCCATCTTTACAAAGTGCATCAACTAGACAATTGTAAGTAACAATGTCAGGTTCAAGTCCTTGTTCTATGATATCATCGAATAGCTCTATAGCTTCTCTCCACCTCAAATCTTTGCAAAGTGCATCCATTAAACTAGTTAATGTAACAATGTCAGGATAAATACCTTGCTTTTTCATCTCACCAATGAAGGAACCACCAAACAGATTTCACATGACCTTATAGAGAAATTTCTCTTAAGAGGATAAATAACTTCTAGATGATAAACTCTAAGTGGTACCTATTAAACATAAAACTTTAACGTGTTAATGGAATGACAATCAGCATATGAGTAGCATTTTGATAAGTTGCATTTAGTTCTTTAATTCTTCATAATAACAGAAAATTGTGTGATTTTAGAAGGCAACAATGTTACCCTTCCTTCATATTTTCTCTTTCAATTGCACAGAGGTAGGAAGTTTACAAACATGATGTCTGCAAGAAAAATAAAACCCTACAAACAAAATCGAAATGCATGTACTTAGACAGAGGGGTAAACTCTCATATAAAATGTTAATCATCCGGCCAAATGAAACGCAATGATCAAATCCGACGATAATAAAAATAATACACCGTGATAAAAATCATGGTTCAGGTTTTATTAGTTGTCGGTTCTATGGAACCACCATATAAATAATGCAGAGAAATAGATAACATCATCCTCCAAGAAGAGTGGAGATATGAATTCACTTATATAGATATCAGTGTATCCAATGCAATAACGTATCAAGCATTTACTTGTTATTCTTCAACCTATCACCACTCCATTACAAGGATGGCTTGTAGTAAGTCAAGCTTCATCCCAGTACTTGATTCTTCCGTTGTATATGATATGAGCCCCATCGTGATAATATTTCCTTCATCATCCTTCTGAGTTCTACTTGTATAATATTTTTCTGGATCCATGTTGATTTTATGAAGCCTTGGTTTTTGTTGACTCCAGATTTTTCATAGAATTAAAAGGAAAATATGAAATTGCTGTTGAAATGCAGGGTTCTTAGTTTCACACAATGTGCTTTACTCAGTAGCATGTGCTAGCATGCCAATGTGAGGGATATAGACTTTTATAGGAGCTTTTGTATATAAGATATTTGATACTCAAAACGGGAGCAATTAAATTTACAGTCGACTTGATTGTTTTGAGATATCAGCATCCATTTCCATGGTAGAATTAGCACCCCATGGAAGCAGCTATTTAATTGCATATAAAGAGGAGAAACCAACTGCACTAATTAACCAACCGTACTATTTCATTGCATATAAAGAGGAGCTTTTGTATATAAGATATTTAATACTTAAAAAGGGAGCAATTAAATTTACATCGAATTGATTGTTTTGAGATATCAACATCCATTTCCATGGTAGAACTAGCACCTCATGGAAACATCTATTTAATTGCATATAAAGAGGAGAAACCAACTGTACTAGTTAACCAACTAAATGCTTGAAAACAGCCATATATGGATAGTATCCTGGTAGATGATCGATTTTCAAATGAAGTAATGAGAAATTGAAGAAATCACCATGCTGATTAAAACATAAAGCATTCAGTTTTAGACTTGATTATCCTAACTGTTACCATTTATATAAACACATGTTACAAGGAGTTGTAAGATGGGAAAACAGAATATATGTTCAAATTCAAACAATATGTAAACACTAGTGAGCCAGAAAAAAAATGAGAAACTTCCATGGGTAAACATAAAGCATTCAGTTTTAGACTTGATTATCTCAATTGTTACCATGTATATAAACACATATGTTACAAGGAGTTGTTAGATGGGAAAACAGAATATATGTTCAAATTCAAAAAATATGTAAACACTAGTGAGCAAGAAACAAATGAGAAACTTCCATGGGTGGGGCCAGCTTAAGTGAAATCAGTTCACCAAGATGTAACACTTCATTACAGAACAACCATATACAACAAGTTTAAAAAAACCTAATAGCAAACATATAGCATTGGAACAATAAAATTTTGAATGCTGAACAATTCTGAGAAATGGGATGAAAGGTTAGATGAGGGTAAGATAAGAATATATACATATGTCTAAGAATATATTAATGTTTCTATATCTAAACATACAGTTGTATATGTGTCTTGAGTCAACCATCCAAGAGAAGGAAAACTGCAGTATTGCATATAAACTTTGACGTTTATGAACCATATCCAACAATCTTGCTAATGTAGTAGATAAAAGAGCCGAAAATACATGTAATTCACTCCATCAGATATCATTTTATCTTTTTTGCTGCAAAATCGTTACTAGATTTATGTGCCAAAAGGAGCCGGCAAGCATGTAACATGTGAAGAGAAAATAAAGCTGTCAGCCACCGTTGATATTATATCCATTATGTGGAATGCTTCTTCTTCAAAGGCCCTAGGGATCAAGACGCTGTATGTACATTTGTATGGCTCTACACCAATCTCCCTCATCATATGTGCGCAACTTGGGAAGCTTTATCAGATTTACAAAGTGCATCTATCAGAGTGTTATGTGCAACACTATTAGGATATATACCCTGCTTTCACATATCAAAAAGTAACTCTACGGCTTCCTTCCATTTTCCCTCTTTGCATGGCACATTTATAAAACTATCGAAAGTAACAACGTCAGGGGTAATGCCCAGTTTTTGCATCTTATTCAGTAATGCTACAGCATCCTCCCATTTTCCCTTTTTACATAGCACATTATTAAACTGTTAAAAGTAAAAAAATTAGGGATAATATCTAGTTTTTGCATCTCATTTAGTAATGCTATGGCATTCTTACATCTCCCATCTTTACAAAGTGCATCAACTAGACAATTGTAAGTAATAATGTCAGGACCAACTCCTTGTTCTATAATTATCATCCAATAGCTCTAGAGCTTCTTTTAACCTCAAATCTTTGCAAAGTACATCCACTAAACTATGAAATGTAACAATGTTGGGATCATGGAACAAGACTTCGACTTCGAGCCGACTTCGACAGGTGTGGACATGGAAGTTTGTGGAAATGTCGAGGAAATGTTGAGGATTTTTACAACCAAACTTCGATGCAACTTCGACAAAAATTAAGCTAAAAAAAGCTAAAAATTGATAGATTTCATCAAATCTAGCTAAAAAACACAATATATATTACATATAGCCATCCATACAGGTTTACATATGTAGATAAATGCACGCTTACATACAGTCGTCTCCGAACTACGGAGTTCTTCCATATATAAAGTTAGTGACAATAACCAAACTAAATAGTGTAAATCTATGGTAGATTTAGCAGAGAGAGGGTCGGTCTATTACTATTAGCTTAGAATAGTAAAAGATAACATCAAAATCATCTTACCTCAAGCTCCAACACTTTTTCCCCCTCACACAGCCAACTCCACAAAATACCAGAATAATGTCGCCAACTTCGACGACTTCGATAAATGTCGAGGACATTGTGGAATTTTTGTATGGACTTGGGTCAACTTCGCCGATATATGGGGAAATGTCGACAACTTCGACGAAATGTCGAGGATATTGTGGAATAAGGATGTTTACATGGATTCGACGTCGCCGACCGTCGACATCGACATTATCGGCAAAATTTCGCCCCATGTCAACGGCATTTAGTTCCATGGTTGGGATTAATACCTCGCTTTTTCATCTCGCATATGATATCCCCAGCTTCCTTCAGTCTTCCATCTTTACAAAGCACATTAATTAAACTGCTAAAAGTAACAACATTAGGGGTAATATCTAGTTTTTGCATCTCATTCAGTAATGTTATAGCATCCTTCCATCTCCCATCTTTACAAAGTGCATCAACTAGACAATTTTAAGTAACAATGTCAGGTTCAAGTCCTGGTTCTATGATATCATCGAATAGCTCTATAGCTTCTCTCCACCTCAAATATTTGCAAAGTGCATCCATTAAACTAGTAAATGTAACAATGTCAGGATAAATACCTTGCTTTTTCATCTCACATACAATATCCCTTGCTTCCTTTAGTCATCCATCTTTGCAAAGTGCATCAAATAGGCTGTTAGAAGTGACAATGTCAGGATAAATACCTTGTTTTTCCATCTCA
This sequence comes from Alisma plantago-aquatica, assembly GCA_963693085.1. Lineage (NCBI taxonomy): Eukaryota > Viridiplantae > Streptophyta > Magnoliopsida > Alismatales > Alismataceae > Alisma > Alisma plantago-aquatica. The sequence continues at coordinate 470,501,948 of OY856410.1, forward strand.
TTCAGTAGCTCAATGGCTTCGTTCCACCTCCTATCTTTGCAAAGTGCATCAACTAGGCTGTTAAATGTAACAATGTCAGGATAAATACCTTGCTTTTTCATCTCACATACAATATCCCTTGCTTCCTTTAGTCTTCCATCTTTGCAAAGTGCATCAATTAGGCTGTTAAAAGTGACAATGTCAGGGTTAGCACCCTCTTTTTGCATCTCATTCAGTAATTCTACAACTTCCTTCCATCTTCCATCTTTGCAAACTGCGTCAATTAGGATATTATATGTAATCTTGTCAGGATAAATACCCTATTTTCTCATTTTATTTATTAAGGCCATATCTTCTTGCTTCCTTTCATCTTTATATAGGGCATTGATTAGACTACTATAAGCAACAACACAAGGATGAATACCATGTTCTTCCATGTCATTCCACAACTCTATAGCTTTGCTCCACCTACCAACTTTTAGAAGACCATCGATTACACAAGTGTAGGTAACCACATTCGGGGAAATGCCATGCATGCTATCAAACAGCTTTAACCCTTCATCAATGTTGCCAGAACGAATCAGGTCATTAATAAGAGTGCTGTAGGTCACCACATCAGGACAAATACCTCTTTCTCTCATCTGATATATGAAGTTTGCGGCTTCGTTGTGCTTCCCATCTTTGCAGAGGGCATCAATTAGACAAGTGAAAGTAACAATGTCGGGATGAATACCATGTTCTTCCATCTCATTCAGTAGCTCTGTGACTTCCTTCCACTTCTTATCTTTGCTAAATGCATCAATTAGACTAGTATATGTACGAATCTGAAGATTAATACCCTGTTTTCTCATTTTATTTATTAAGGCCATAGCTTCTTGCTTCCTTTCATCTTTACATAGGGCATTGATTAGACTATTATAAGTGACAACAGAAGGATGAATACCATGTTCTTCCATGTCATTCCACAACTCTATAGCTTTGCTCCACCTACCAACTTTTAGAAGACCATCGATTACACAATTGTAGGTAACCACATTCGGGGAAATGCCATGCATGCTATCAAACAGCTTTAACCCTTCATCAATGTTACCAGAACGAATCAGGCCATTAATAAGAGTGTTGTAGGTCACCACATCAGGGCAGATACCCTTCTTGAGCATCTTTGTCAATAACATGAAACCTCCATCAATGCTACCAATACGAAACAATCCATCTATAAGACTATTGTATATAATGATGCCAGCATTTATATCTTTCTCGTCCATTAGCTTCATCAAAACCATTGCCTCTTTCACTTTTCCACTCTTACAAAGACGGTTCATTAGATTGCCATAGATTACTATATTGGCTCCAAAACCGTTGTTTACCATCTCCTTGAGCAAATCCATTGCTGCAAGCAATTCCCCCTCCCGACAAAGGCCAAGGATAGCAAGATTGTAGCTGGTAAAGTGAGGAGTTACAGATAGTTTTTCCATGTGCTGCCTGCTCTTGGGCAGTCCTGGCCACAGCGCGTTCATGACTGAGGCGTCTACTCTGAATCCAAGCTTTTGCATAGCTACCATGGCCCCTAGAGCCGCGTCGTGCTTGTTGGTGCTTGTGAAAGAATTCATCGAAGACAGCAGAGTTGAGAAAGACGGTAAAGTACCAGACATGTTCGTGCTCAGATGTTCCGAGATACTGGAATCATTGTCTTTGCATTCTGTCACTTTGAAAGCCCTAGAATTCCAAGAGGACCGCTTATCCATCTGTTGTGACGGTGATCCAAATGACTTTGAGAGGTTACTTCGATTTCTTGCGCTTTTTGAGGCATCTGTTGAAGCAAAGCGGCGCTCCTGAGAGATACTACGAAGGCGCCTCCGATAGTACATTCCTAGCATCCCTGAACATAGGCGGTATACCATGAGTACCATGTCCGACAAATGCATAATCACGAAAGGCCAAGCTCTTTCTTACTTAGCTAGCAGGTAGCAAGCTGGTGCTGTGGTACCCGCCGGCGGTCGGGGAGAGTCGAGGTGAGCCCGAAGTTGACGACGACCGGTGGTGGAGAGGGAAGGAGGCTCGCAACAGACCGGGTGTTTCGCAAAAGCGAAGGAAGGAAAAGGTCGATCATGAGGAGTATTCCGTTGGGGTGGCGAAGCAGACATACGGAAGTGTTCACAGCAAAACAGAGGCAGACTAACTCAGACATAGGAAGAATGGGTCGAGAATGGGGTTGAGCATCGGACCGGGACCGGGCCAACCCGACCCAACTACTCTTCGTCGCCAACTCCTACCTTCGTCAGCACCTGTGATTCTCAGCTCGACGCCTATTGGATAGTAAGTCCTCACCACCTGCTGCTCTGTTTTCAGCAGACTTGTCCTCTTTCCCTGCTTTGCGGATGGGTACCACCTCCGCCGCATGCAGATTGTTAGCAGTGAAGTCTGAAAGGGATCAACGTCTTCTTTCAGAAAAATTGATGTTGTTATTTTCTTTTTTAATGTTTTCCCGTTAGCTTTGGCAAAAGTACATTCCCCATATGTTGCTCGCACTTTGTTATCATTCATTTATATGATACACGTTGAGAAAAGGCTATATAGGAAAAGAGTTATGTAATGATAAACTAGTTAATACACACGTGTACATGTGTGTGCCCCATTGAACGTATTTATTTTATATTTGAAAAATAAATTTTGTCGAAAGGATAATGGTAATTCTCGTAACTGTTTGGTAGAAAATTTAGAAACGTATTGTTTATTAACTCCAAATTTGTGCTTGAAGGAAGGAATGTAACATAGAAGTTGAGAGGTTTGCGGCAAATGATTCTATCAAAAAAAATAAAATAGAGCAAATATAAAAACATTAAGAGAAATTGTAAGAAGAGAGAGAGTCAAGGAGAACGCAGTATGAATTCACTCTTTTTATAGTAGTATAGATGTCCAGATCCGATTGTCTCACTATCTCTGTTACTAATTTCTTTGTACGTTTGTATTGTGTGTACGTACTAACAAAGCTAATTCAGAAACCAACAAGTACCAGTTAACGTTGTGATCATTCATGTGGTTGTTCCAAGTTCATTCAATGTTCAATTTTCACGCAAAACACTAGTTGTAAACTTGACGTATCGTCAACATTCTCAACTTTAATTAATAAGTCTTCAGCAATTGACAATATAAATACATAAAATTCGAGCAGTGAATCTGAACTAGACATAGCCACACAACATTGTGTTCTGAAGAATCCTAGACGGGCTGGCCCGAGCTCGACCCTAAACCCATATTTTTATATGGGCCAGGTATGGGCTCATATTTCCATAATTTTTTTGGGTCAAGACTCGGCCGATGACCCAAACAAAAATATGGATATGGGTCTGAGCTCACTAAAACCCGGAGTGACTCGGCCCAGTGCTCATCCCTAGTTGAGAATGCCATTAGTCAACAAGTAACACCGCTAAGCAAACTCAGTGGGTCGGCCCGATCCAACCCTCGTATGATCTGACCTATATTTGGTTTATATATTTATATGGATAGGTCAGACAAAAAGTTACCTAAATTTTTATACGGGCGGTCAGGGCCAAGAAAAATACAAGCTTGATACGTAGATTCGTCACAAATACATGTAATATATAACAAATACATGTATAGATGTATAGATATTTCTATAATAATGTATATAACATATACATGTATAGATGTATAGATGTTTCTATAATAATGTATCTTTTGCATATACTTTTGGCTACAAACTTTTCAAATTACATTTGATCTAAAATTATGTATAGTCAGTATTATTCATAAGATTGAAAGAACATTATACCATAATATATTTAGGTTATAAGCACTTATAAATATACAAAATGTGTGCAACATTGTGGAACATATTTTTATATATCAGGTGAGAGCACTTGAGGATTAAGTGAGAGCACCAAAAGCCATATACGGGAAAGGTTACTATGGGATCCAATCCCATAAGTGTTGGGATCCAAAGAGTAGTAATTTCTTTGTACGTTTGTATTGTGTGTGTACGAACTAACAAAGCTAATTCAGAAACCAACAAGTACCAGTTAACGTTGTGGATCATTCATGTGGTTGTTCCAAGTTCATTCAATGTTCAATTTTCACGCAAAACACTATTTGTAAACTTGACGTATCGGCAACATTCTCAACTTTAATTAATAAGTTTTCAGCAATTGACAATATAAATACATAAAATTCGAGCAGTGAATCTGAACTAGACATAGCCACACAACATTGTGTTCCGAAGAATCCTAGACGGGCTGGCTCGAGCTCGACCCTAAACCCAGATTTTTATACGGGCTGGGTATGGCTCATATTCCCATAATTTTTCCGGGTCAAGACCCGGCCGGTGACCCAAACAAAAATATGGATCTGGGTCTGAGCTCACCAAAACCCGGAGTTACTCGGCCCGATGCTCATCCCTAGTTGAGAATGCCATTAGTCAACAAGTAACACCGCTAAGCAAACTCAATGGGTCGGCCCAATCCAACCCTCGTATGATCCGACCTATATTTGGTTTATATATTTATATGGATAGGTCAGACAAAAAGTTACCTAAATTTTTATACGGGCAGTCAGGGCCAAGAAAAATACAAGCCCGATACGCAGATTCATCACAAATACATGTAATGTATAACATATACATGTATAGATGTATAGATGTTTCTATAATAGTGTATATAACATATACATGTATATATGTATAGATGTTTCTATAATAATGTATCTTTTGCATATATTTTTGGCTACAAACTTTTCAAATTACATTTGATCTAAAATTATGTACAGTCAGTATTATTAATAAGATTGAAAGAACATTATACCAGAATATATTTAGGTTATAAGCACTTATAAATATACAAAATGTGTGCAACATTGTGGAACATATTTTTATATATCAGGTGAGAGCACTTGAGGATTAAGTGAGAGCACCAAAAGCCATATACGGGAAAGGTTGTACTATGGGATCCAATCCCATAAGTACTACTACTTGTAGATAATAATAGTCTCAACAAATAAACACACATTTAATAGAAATACAAGATAAGTTCAGTTAAAGCAAGTCATAAATTTAGGGTTTCTATTATTAAATGGAACAATAAGATGTAAAATGCAATAAGAGTTGCAAATTGAATAAGTATCTATAAGATCAACAGAAGTAGATTCAATTTGCAATTTAAACAATCTATATGACAAAATTTAGGGAATTGGACCCAATTGGGTCAAACATGTATAACCAAGTGACATACAAATCAATATATCTCAATCAAGTTAAAGAAAGATAGAAAATATAAATCATTGTCAAATATGACTCATGAAGACAAGCAACATACAACCAAGAGAGAGGATGAGGTAAATTGTCCAATATGATTCAAAAAGGAGAGAATTGTTTGATATGATCCAAAAATTAGAGCAACATACCTCAAATTGAGTATGAACATTTCAAAGGTCCAAACCTAGATCCAAATCATGGTTGAAAGCTACCTATTAAATATTCAGATGAATTAGGGTTAGGTTCCCAAAAAACCCTAAAATGGCTTTTCCCCCATTACAAAATTAGATTATGAAATTTATACAATCATATATATTGTAAATTTATGATTTCAAAACAATTTATTTATTCAATTCTAACTTATGAATCATCAGATATGAATTTTACAAATTAAGGATAATAGGAAAAGACTAAAAACCACATATTTAGTTAACTGGAATTAGGTCATAAAGGCTATACAAAATGATAGGTGTTGTTTTCCTTATTCTAAATATATTTTATTTTTTTATTTATTAATGAATTACTACAAATTTTACAAAATATAATTATTTACTGAATTTGATAAACAAAACCACCGACAATTACCAAAATACCCCCACTTAGACTTTACTCGTGTGATATGGTAGACTCATAAAAACAAACACTTCTTGCAGCATAATATCTTATTATTGACAAAAGGATAGGAACACCCATGAAAGTGTGGCACTAATTACACCAAAATAAGGGAGAAATAGTAAAACAACGAGCAGACGTCTTCTTCTCAGCACTAAACAACTCATACAAGGAATACAGATAGTAATGCTCAAATCCTCTAATCATACCATCAAAATAGGAACAATCTCAGCCAAGCATCCTTGCGAGTGAGTTCCTCAACTCCATTTGAACTTGTCAACCCAAAGAGGAGGCACTGAGGCAATAGGAAGCTGAAATCACCCTTCCACCATGGTCACGATGAGGACAAGAATGAACAACCCTTTAAAAAAATTGGAAAATAAGAAAAGAGACTACAAACTTAGCCCAGAGACTACTCAGGGAATTCTAATAAAGTCAACCCAGCCAAAATCAAAATAGATTAACCAGTAGATCACCAAGATAGCATGTGAGACCAAAAATCAGTTCGAAGAATGTGAGAATTGGGGAAATAGAGAGGCTACCTCAAACAGGAAGGTGGATGGTCAGAAACAACTCGGAAGGACTTAAACTCGCGTTAGAGATGGTGAAGTTGTCGACCACAATTGGAGTTGGGGGGGAGCAAGTGAGGGTCAGTCGGTACTTAATGAAAGCTTGAAGTTAGTCTCTTAGGGTTTGAAGATGGCACAAAGAGGTCTTATATAGTTGTCAAGTCATGAGGTGGTTAACAAGGAAACCCAATGGCTATGGGAAACATGGGATACAAGAAGCATGTTATTGATCGGGATATTGGGGTAAGGAAGTCCCATCAAGCTTGGGTACCATGAGTTGGACATCGTAAAAGGATCACAGAGGATAGTCAGAGTCTAGGGTGAGGTTGAGATGCAATAGGGTAAATTAGCTCCTCTCAAAATCCATCCCATAGTCATAGGCGTTGAGGTGGACTAAGTCCATTAGATGGGACCCAACCTATGGCTAATAGTAGATAATATATTATGTGATGATATGTCAAGCTATGATTGGTTCAAATAAGTTCATCTTGCAAATATTCCAGTCTATAATTGGTAACTTTGATTACGGTCATATGATATATGAAATTTCTAAAAGAATGTGAAGATAAAGAATAAAATGGTTTCATGGCCTATATCTGATCCTCGTTCCAAAAGCATAATTATTTCATGAATATGAGCTAATTAATGCATACAAAATCTAGATTTGAGGAGTATCATATTGAATTCATAGTGTTGCACACTGCCCAAAAAAGGGGAAATAGAGATATATAGAGAAAACTCTACCCTTATTGGTAATGAAACGGTGCATGGATAATAAAATATGGATATTCAAAATCGCCACCACGTCGTCTAAGATGGGACACCCCAATTGTAAGATCTTTGGTTTGTTTCCAAGAGATCTTAGGTTCAAGCCCCATTAGAGGCAGGAACAGAACACTAATTAAAAAAAAAGTCACCACCATGTTTTATATGGAAAGGAAAGAAAAAGAAGATAAATAGTTCAAGCAACGTGTAAATTTGAGTTGTCATCCAATTCTGTTGGTAAAAATGAAATAAAGAACAAAACTAGAGACCAGATTCAGTTGTCTTGTTACAAATGGGAAGGATTGGCACCTCCATACCACCTGGTAAAAATAGGTATCAAGACACTTTTTGTTGTGAAGAAGAGAGTGATCCACACCAATTAAAGAAGAAATCAAAGGGGGGGGGAATAGTTTTTATTGGTGGGTGGCCTTTTAGGGCTGGATATGGTCATGTCCTTCACATTATTGTACTGTAAATCCAATTTTTTAGGTTGATTGGGTCCCAATCACCTCATGACCTTTCACAGAGGAGATCCCTCACATGTGATTAGGATTGATGCATAGGATTCGAGGGTGATTAACAAATGTAAGGTAATAGAAAAATCTAAAATTTTTCCAAAAAACAATAATGACATTTATAATAGCAATAGATCAGAGAAATTATAGTAGTTGAGCAGACCAGATGCAACAATTAGAGATAATATATAGTAGTTATAGCACTTACGTACAACAGTTAAAGCAATTTACCATTCTGCAGGTGCTAATTGGGTAGGAGGTGTTAGAGGAAGAATCTTATGATCATGAGTAACATAGATTGAAAAGAGGGAGGTAGTTGGATCCTATGACTTTAGGAAGTTCACAAGGGGCCGGCCCGAAATACGGTGGGTGTAGTGGGTATTTATAAGTAGATGTTAGGGTTTGTGGTTTTGTAGAGAACAATCTAGAAGAAGTGACCAATCACCCTGATACGCCATGTTGGTGGGGGTGTGGATCAAGGCAATCTGCCACATGGCACGTGGTGTATGGCTCAAACCCGATGGGTGTCCCTGCTCATTAAAAACGTGTTTCTCAATTTTTCAATAATTTGAGGAATGTTCTAGAGAAAATTAAAGAAAACTGTGAGGAAAGATAATTCAGGATCTGTCAGATTTCTTTGAAATAACAATTGAATATCCTTGTAAAAAATAAATCTTTTTATTTTAGAATAATTCAATTGGGAAAATGATAAAAAGGCTTGTAAATTGTTGATAAGGATAGAAAATTGCACTTTGGGTTTGAAAAGTAGGTTTCTTTGTGGAATACTCAAACTTGGTAGAAGTGGGTAAAATGTGTGGAATAAATATGTGGGAAAATATGGGGAAATGTTAAAAAAATGTGAAAATGGATGGAATATAGAATGGATACCATCGTTGACTAGAGAATTTGCACTAATCATGTATTTTCATTGAGTCAGCAAAAATGGGGTGTCAATTGTTTGCCCCTCTCAAGGCAAGGTTTGAGATAAGAGTGAGAACCATAGGTTTGAGCCAAGTCTAACCCCCATTTTTGGTCAGAAAATGCCAAAAAGGTTGGACTCATCAAGCATAAACTGACAAGCCTTGTTGAAAGGTGAAAATTAAATGTCACATAATTTCCTTCTAAGGATGAGTTGATGAAATAGTCATTCATAAAAGTATAGGATTGAGAGTGATTTCTTTAGAATAAGGGTAGCCTCTAGCTGAGAAACTTACCTATGTCTAGTCAATCGTTCATTCTCCTAAATTTCTGATGAGCCAAATGAGTTTTTCAACCATAAAAGTAATTCCTATCATAACTTTAGTTCTTATATCAACACGTTTGATTCTCTCCCTAACTCATGCCTTAGTGAGAAAAATGTGAATGTGAAAACACAAATGGGGGTCTTGGTTTGTCAAAAGTTGATAAGATCAAGAGTATACGATCATTAAAAAATAGTGGCCATTACTTTTCTTGTAAAAAGATATATGAGAAATGAATAATCACCACTATTCCTACATATGGTTAGTTTATTTTAGAATGGGACAATTTAGAGTTAGGATCAAAATTCTTAAAATTCGTTTATGGATACTTCACCTATTTTGGATAGGGCTTGTATCGTCGAGATTGGCGATCAAGTGCTAAACAAGCTTTCAAACATAAGGTGGGCTTTTGTCCAGTGACTGTATTGATTAGCTATATGTTCTCTTTGAAGCGTCTGAGATTGAGCTGACATTGGTTGCTTAGGTGATTATCTTATGCAAGGTGGTCTCCACCGTGTGTTCTCCTATTTGTTCATCATCCATTGATGAATGCATATTCATCTATCTTTTTGTTTAATTTAATAGTTTTTTTCATTAGAACTTATCTCTTTTTCAATGATATCTAGGAGAATTTGCAATTTACCCACTTTTTGATTTATCGTACAAATACTCATCTTTTCCATCACTTTTGTAGGTTTCTCCTTCAAAGAAAATTCTGACCTACTGAGCTCACAAGACAACTGACTCGCAACACCAGACGGTCGGCTCAGCTCCAAAAAACTCCAACCTCGGAGCTAGATGACCATTTGGTCCTCACCTCAACATGCCATCTTGACACTCCAGATGGGTGTCTCAAGTTAGCAAGATGATCATCTCATGCCACCAGTCAAACATCAATGTAAGCCTAGACGGCCATCTCAAGACACATTAGGTCAAATGTCAGTGCCACACTCAAACCTTAAGGTTTCAAGTTGATAAATTTTGCATCAAAACGAGACGGACGTCCCACACCCAAACGACTGTGTCAACATCTTGCTTCAAGCCCAAGAAATGAAATCAAAGGGCGCCGCCACCCCTTTTCCTATGGTTCAACCGCTACCCCTCAGGCCATGCCACATCATTAGTTAGACGATCATCTCGTCTAGCGAGACGACTATTTTGCGGCTCACGAGTAGCACATTTCAGTATCCACCATCTCCATTTGTCCTCCCCCCCTCAGAGTTTCCACCCCTCCTTCCCTTTAAAATGAAGGGGACTCCAGTAAGATAGGGGTTCTCAATTTTTCATACTTGCACATTTTATTAAAGCTATGTTATTTTCAATTCATAGTAGTGTAATCCTTCATTCTGTAATAAAGCTTTGTTCTTTGTTCTAAATATGGATCTCACTCTAGTTTCTTGTTTCTACTTCTAGTTCTTTCTATCAGAGTGGGGGATTAAGAAAGAAAGCCATTTCATTATCACCAACATTGGTCTTTTTAGATATTATGTCCTTTTGGTCTATGTCTTCCTACCTTCTTCCCCTTGTTTCTCCATTCCTTACCATGGCTAGTGAGTAGTTCCATTATCTAGGCGAGGGGAGTAGCTCCTTAGCCATGTGTTGATCGAATTGAGTTTAACACAAATTTTTTAGGTGGATAGTTTTTGGTTTAGAAATCACCAATTTTAACAAAGTAATTAATCATTTTATCGTGGATTGATCTTGGCAGATGCAACAATGGAAAGTGGGGTTTAGAACGCCTAAACCGATTATATGGAGATTTGAATGTGACTGTGGAAAATTCTCCTTTAGGATGATGGACTAGAATATTTGAACACCAGGACCAATGGGTTCACATGGAGTTTGTCTCTTGTGTTTCATTTATGAATGATTCACATACCTTCTTCTATCTTACTTTTCGTGTACTCTTTCGATCTAGTTTTCTTTTTGGCTAAGGAGGTGAAATCCCTAAGCCCCAATGCTTTTCCCATCTAATTCAATCATTTTCTTTCAACGCTTGTTCCAATCGCCTTCTTTAAATTCTTGCACTTTATTTCTTTTCCATAGATAATATTTCTTTTCTAACAATCTTCTTTCTTTCTTGTCTTAGCATAATCCTTTCATTTCATTACTTTAGTATAATTTTTTGTTTCATTTGCACTTAATTTCTTGCTTTAGTGTAATCAACCAACCTCCAAAACTCAGTATGTAATTTCTTGTTCAAATATTCAAAAACTCCAAAAAGATATAAAGTTAAAAAACAATTGGGTTTAGAGAACACAATCTTAAAAATGTTGTCCTATGGGGTCAACCCTTCTATTCTAGCCTTAATTGGAAAGTAAAAAAAGGTTAAACTATAGGATGATTATCTTATTGAATTGATGTGCACTCTAATGTGTATCAATTTTGGTGTCGTTGTCGGAGACAACAGATCGTTTTCTCAAACCTCCAAATTTTTTTTAACAAAACTTTTTTTTTCATTTTTTCTGCCTTCTGAGTACCATTCCAGAAGTGTTATCTCCTCCTTTTGTTGAATTTCCATTCCATTAGTACGTTTCTTCTATGCTTGAATATATCTATTGATTATAATTGTGCATGCAACACCCACCGAACACTGATTTTGCGCTTCCAGTTTTTTATCGGGAGCCACAAAGAACCTTCCATCATTTTAATAGACAAAACTAAGTTAGGATGGATGAGGAGGAAGTTACACATAGGATTGAGCAAGCACTTGTTGCTCAAAGAGAATGAATGATGGCCGAGCGTGCAGCTCAAGAGGGCGCTTTGGGTGCAGCCTATGTAATTGAGCAAGAGGCCTTAGAAGCTTCTTTGAAGGAGACTGAAAGAGAAAAAAATAGTTGAAAGACTTTTCCACACCCAGAATTGGATATGCACAACCTCCCATTGTGCCACCCGAAATTACACCCCCTCCAATTCGAGATTTGTACCCAATATATCACCATGCTTCAAACCAACCTATTATTTGGGAACAAGGGCGAGAGTTGTCAAGATCATCTCCAACATTTTCTGACCTTTGTTCTCTGCTCAAGATCCCAGGCGTTTCTGAAGATGCCATTAGACCCAGAATGTTCAAATACTCTCTCTCAGGGTAAGTCGACAGATGGTATAATGTCATGGGGGGTGAAGAACATGTAACCACTTGGGAGGCATTTCAAACTAAGATCTTAGACAAATACTTCCCTCCTTCGCTTACCTATGAAATCAGGGGACAAATCCTTCTCTTTTCCATTATCCCAGGTAAAACTCTAGGAGAGGCTTGGGAAAGATTTAAGGAACTCCTTTGACGTTGCCCTCACCACAACATTTCACAATCTCAACTCATTGAGATATTATACCGTCGTGTTGATGATGACACTAAGAAATTATTTGATTCCTCATCTGGAGGAAACTTCATGTTTCAAAACTTAAGTAGTGCTTGGGAGGTAGTAAAACAAGCCTGTGAAACCCAAGCAAGGTGAGGAATCAGTGGGGTCCTCAAAGTTTCTCAGGCTGAGGTAAATTTGAACATCCATACCATCATTGAAGCCCTTAAAATGAATTTCCTTGAAGCAGGATTGCCTAGCGTCCTCCTTTAACGCGTATTAAGAGGCAACCCAATCCTTTATTTATTTTTGCATTCACTTTATATAATTGTTTAGATAACTTTTTCATTAAATTTCAAATTAGTTATCTTTTGTTATTTTCAAAATAAAGGTGCCGGTTGGTTACACAACCTGACATCTCATCTACATGAAGTCAAGACTTTCCACTAAGCGAAATGGCCGTTTGGTAAAATTGAGATGGTCATCTGAGACTTTATGGCAGCCATTTCAAATTAGTAGTCATTTCAAATTCAAATTTCAAAATGATGCCATTATCATGCCAAACGGTCGTTTGGCACAAATGAGATGGTCGTCTTGCATACCAAGAGGCACATTCAAGCTCACTGATCATGTTGGCCAGCAATGATAGTTTTTTCCCCTGAAATGCTAAATGATCAGACTGGGTTGCGCCAGATGGTCATCTCACATGACCAAGTCAGCCTATTAAGCAACTTGGGGGGACAACAACTCACAACCACCAGGAGAAATTTCTCCCCCCTTCTGAGCAGTGCTTCCTTCTCTGATGATGTGTGCCCAATAGGCCACCTCAACTATTGTGACACCCATCTAGCCCTCTCCCCTGGAGATCCTAGCCCGCTATCACACCTCTGAGACGGTCGTTCTGCCATCTTGACTACATCAGCAACCCCTTCCTCAGATTACCTTTGTTTCTCCTCCTCTTCTTACTCCACCATCTCATCTGTTCTGTTGAACACATTGCATAGCTGCCCCATAACCAGACGACCATCTCATAGGGAAAGACAACCATCTCATAGATCCAACATTTTGTCTCACCGACCTCATGAGCAAGCAATGCAGCTGTTCCAGATGGCCATTTCACTGGGAGAGGCAGACATATCACCACTTGCTGACCAACATCTCAAATCCTCGCTCACCAACCGCCATGAAACCATTCCACCTCCTAAATGTTTGTCCAGCTTTCATGTCACAACAACACTGTAACATCCCTGACCTGGGTTATGAGTCAACCCTAGGTGTTTTACCTAAATATGTAATTATATATTTGTGATTAACTCTGAGCATGTAATTAAGTTTCTCAGAAACGTATATTTCAGTATTTGCTCCTTTTTATTTAAAGTTGTAGCATTGTTTTGATATACAGGGACCTATGTGCAATTTACCCAGTTGAAAGGGTTAGCTTGCAATTTGCACATGATGAGATGTTCCTCTGATGTTGAGACATCATGAGAATCTCTTTGGCAAAGTTTGAGGGATTTCCCAAGCTAGAGCACCAAGGTGCAGCTGTGGAAGCAATCCCAGGGCTTGAAACCCTAATTTGGGGTAAAATGCAATTTACCCAAATAAAGGGATGCAATTTGTAAAGAATGTCATATAAAGTATCTTTTTAGACTCTTGCCATCATTTAGAAAAGAAATGATGAGGAATTCACCTCAATTGAGTTATCAAGTTAAGAAATAGGCTTTGTGATTGAATAATCAGGGTATATGTGCAATATCCCTTTAAGTATGAACTTTATTATTAGATTGTTCTTCCTTGCCTTCTTTTCTATAAATTAAGTTAAGGTTTGTCCTTAGAATAAAGAGGAAGGGACGAGCAAGTAATAAAGGAAGGACTTAGTTGGAATTAAGGGAAACTTATGAACTAATGTTGAAAATCCTACCCCATGTATATAAGCTCTCCTTCCCTTAGTTGCAAGGAAACTCACCCTTCGTTCCTTTACTGTTTCATTTCACCAAAGACGACCAAGGACTGCCTTGGAGCTAAGGAGGACGACCAAGGGGTGCAAGGTAGGTTTAAACCCCTCTTCTTGCCTAATTCCATGGTTAAAACTCGAATTCAAGGTCATCTTCATGGCTAACTCTTGAAACCCTACCTTTCTAGCCGTCTCTTTTCATCCTTCCTTGGAGTTTTCACCTTGTCCAACCTATAAGAACTCAAGGACGCCTTTAGAGCTTGGAGCTTGAAAGCTTGGAGCTCAAGAAGCAAGCTTTAGGCGGGTTTTATAACTCTAAACCCATGCTTTACTATGTGCATCTTTATATGCGTTTTGATGATAGATCTTAGTGTTTCCCTACTTTTCCCTGATATTTTGCAAGCAAACCCGTGGGATATCTGTACTTTTCTTGAGCTAGAAGATGAAGGCGTGATTTCCAAGAAAACCCACCGCTTTTCTTTTTCTTAAACGGTTCTAACAGTTTGCTCTCTCGGACTCAAGACCTCGAGGTGAGCAAATGGTCTCGAGACCGCGACAGGGCAAACGGTCTTAAGACCGTTTGGCCGCGTTGACCGAGCATGGACCGTATAAGAAATCTGTTCCGAATTATATAGGTTAATTACCCTCAAAATTTGGGAGACTAACTCCAAAGGAATCGGGAGATATGACCTTTTTAAGTCACAACTTTAAATGAATTAATTGCTGATTTTCAAACGGTCTGAAATTGCCTTTTTGGGCAAACGGTCTCAAGACCGTGTAAGGTCGTTGACTAAGCGTTGACCGTATGAGATTACTGTTCAAAATTATGTTAATTAACAACTCACCAAGTTTGATGGTCTAATTTCAAACGGGCTAAGAGTTGAAGGGTGAATACTAGGGCTAACCCTAGATAAAATCAGTACTGAAATTATGGTGACCTAATTAGGGTGTTTAGGGTTGATTGACCTAAACAGTCTCAAGACCGTTTGGGGGTCACCAAACGGTCTCAAGACCGCGAGGGCAATCAACCAAGACCGTTTGGAGGTCTGGGGTCAAGATTTGTTGACCAATTGAAGGTACAATTACATCAAATTACATTGCAATTAAATATTGACATGATCATCAACTCAATGGGTCAGACCTTGATGAATCTGCACTAGAATCCAAAATTTGGATGGGCAAACGGTCTCAAGACCGTTTGGAACTCATCCAAACGGTCTCAAGACCAAGAGGACAATCACCCAAGACCGTTTGAAGGTCTAGGGTTGAGTAATGTGACCAATTGAGGACCCAATTGCAAATAAGTTATCAATTTAATCAAAATTCTGTTTTGTGGTCCAATCATGGTTCAACCCCTATCAAATCACCTTAGACTTTGATGAAATCTTGGGAAAACGGTCTCCATACCATGTGGGGTTCACCCACATGACCTCAAGACCGTTTGGGCCAAGTTTGGGCCCAATTGGAGCTCAATTGAAGGGTTCAACCTTGTGTTGATGCACACTGTTGAGTGTTGATGGGTGAACATTGATAGACCCTAATTGAATCGATTTCAACCATAAATGGTTAACCATTATGGGTCAATTGAATGACCAAGTGATCAAGCATAATCTTAATTGACTAAATCCATAAGTGGCCAACATAGCTTTGACCATTTGAGGGCTTCAACATGGGTTGACATTATCGGTTGCATCTTTGAGCCTTGTTGAAGGACCAAGCGGCTGAGACCATGAGAGCCTCACGGTCTCAAGACCGTGAGAGGGCTCACGGTCTCAAGACCGTGAGGGGGCTCACAGTCTCAAGACCGAGAGGAGGCTCGCGGTCTCAAGACCGCGAAGGGCCTCGCGGTCCTGAGGTCAAAGAAGGGCAAACGGTCTTCATGACCCTCGCGGTCTCAACTCAAATTGGTCTTCGCGGTCTCAACATTAACTTGAACCGATGGGAGGCTTCGCGGTCTTGAAACCTTGAAGAATCTCGCGGTCTTGAAGTTAGAAAAGAGGCTTGCGGTCTTGGAGGGTCAAAGTGGGCAAACGGTCAACACTTTCAACCGATCTCAATTCAATTAATGATTAATGATTGAAATTAATCAATGTGATTCAAGGTTGACCACATTCAATCATTTGATGATGTAAATGGTTCAATGTTGCTTAAATCAAACCCTAATGAAAACGTAGGATATTAAGGGGTTATTTGACTAAGGTTTTGACCATGATGATGATCAATGGGGTGAATTACCAAAATACCCCTGAAGGGTCAATTAAGTTATACCTTGCTCAATTCAAACCCTAATTACATGAGAATGATGTTTTTAGTCATAATGAATCTATCCAACTTGATCTAATCTAATGTTACCATCAACCATTAGTATGATGAAGGAGAGAGTATTCTAGAAAGAGAAAGTACCCTAGAGAGAGAAAGTAACTCTAATCACATAATGGTGATGCTTTTGGCTATGTTAGCCTATGAGGACTCAATCTAACCTGTTTTAGAGTGATGTTGACATCACCTAACATTATGATGAGAGAGAAAGTACTTCTAGAGAGAGAAAGTACTTCTAGAAAGAGAAAGTACCCTTTTTAAGTGGAAACTCGAGTAAAGTATCTCCAATGCACATAAATGAGCATAATTAGGGTATGATCCACCTGTGTGGGATCATAGAAACCCTAATTATGATAAGTGATGAACCTTTAACTAATCCAAGAGTATCAATGAAGATGTTACTCATACATGATGATGTTATGAGTTTAATTCACCTTGATGTGAATAGTAAACCCTAATTCAAGGGTGATGACATGTAATGTGAATAGTAAACCCTAATTCAAGGGTAATGGAATGCTTTTGAGCAATAAACTCTATTTGATTTGAATTAAAGATTTAACTCTTATGACAAGAGTAGGAAGTACATTCCTTATTGTTGTATTACCTTTATCGGATGTATTAACCATGCAGGTTCTGATAT
Organism: Alisma plantago-aquatica; assembly: GCA_963693085.1. Taxonomy (NCBI): domain Eukaryota; kingdom Viridiplantae; phylum Streptophyta; class Magnoliopsida; order Alismatales; family Alismataceae; genus Alisma; species Alisma plantago-aquatica. The sequence goes on from OY856410.1 coordinate 470,519,110, forward strand.
GAAGGTAATCATATCCAGGTATGGATGTTGATGTTATATTCATTGAAGGCATGTTGTTAGCCTTATGAATAAGTAAAGTAATCTGATGCCTTACCAGTGGCATCCTATGCTGATAATGGGCTATGAGAGCCATGAATACCATCAAGGTCATGCCTTAGAGATGACTTGTGATGAGGATAAGGAGAAATAATGATTGATATGAGTTAGGCCTGTTACATTTAGTATTCTTCTTTTATAGCTGCTATGTTATTGTTATTATTTGAAGAACAATGTATGCTGTTAAAGAATACTGAATGTACCTAACTAATCAAGTATAATGTAGAGCCCTGATCATAGATCCATCATTGTCAGAAATTAAGTGATGGTGAAACAGGTTTTCCTCAGGGAACTCCTGGAGCACATACTTTTGAGTATGTGGGGTACATGGATGTGTAGAACCTTACATCCTAGTGTAGGAAAGTGATGTAGATGTGGAATCCATCCATCCTTCACTATATTTCCATACCGTATCAGTGGTAGGTAAATATAAAACCTCCTGATGACGAAGAAAGCACAGATATCCGTATCAGTGGTAGGTAAATATGAAACCTCCTGATGACGAAGAGAGTACAGAACGCCACTGTGACTCTAGAATAGCAAAGGACCAGTTTACCCTGGTGAGCTATAGTAGTAGAGACACGAGATGTCCTACAAGTGATCCTCTTACTGACTGAGGAAGGTGAAGGTCATGAGAATCCGGCTCTCTTAATGACCTATGTATGATACTGATGCGGCTTCTCAGCGATCAGTTGGAGTATGAGTGGTAAGCCTCATCTCCACAGGGCATAATGTTGTTTGTAAAACATAATCAACCATGTAGTATAACTTGTTAGAGATGACTCCAAGTTAGTTGATTGATGTTACATTGCAATAATGTTGATATTCTCCATATCTCCTAAATTGTAGAGATCTTGTTATACCTGCAACTGTTATAGAATGCTTTGAAGGCTTTACTGTTTAAAATAATCTTTGATGTTATAATAAAGCTTCTGGCGAAGAGTTATAACTCTCGCTGGGACAATTATGTATAATTGTCTCACCCCGTAGGCTTCAACTTTTTAGGTGGACGTCGGAGACGAAGGAACCAGCCTACAGGTGATCAGTCTCAGCAGCAGCACCAGGGGCAGCAGTAATCTCAGGTGGAGATTTGTCCTGCCATGTGGTGTAGTTAGAGTCAGTCCTATGTGTCCTCTGTACTCTTAGGTCTTGGAGTCTTGTGTTATGTGATCTTGAGATTTTGTATCTTGATGTATATAATTACTCAAGAAGTAATTATCCTGAGATGTAAACAATTACCTCTCTTTATGAAAGAAGCTTTTATGGATCCAAGCTCTTGTCTCGAAAAGTTTTAATTTCCCGTGATTTTTGTCTTCCGCTGATTACCGATTCACTTCCGCTAAGTTTTAATCGTGTTTATGTCAGGGTTTGGAGATCAGACCCTACAAACACCTCCTTCTTCTTGAGGTGGTCTTTGTGCTTGCACCTGCAGAAGAGACAACTGATTGAGCAACCAATTGGGCATCTCACTCACCGTCAATATCCATTTCCTTTGCACTCCAGATGCCATTTTCATCCTTGTCATACGACCGTCTCATTACCCTAAAATGATCATCTTGCACCCGCCAGACCACTGTCTCATTCTCATAGCATCCAACCACCATGTCTAAAGGAGGATCTCATTGCGGTTTCATTTACAACCTCCGCAAGGGCAAGCAGGAAGTCAAAAATACAGTTTCTAGTGATCCACCTCACTGCTCTACCTCGAGTCTCGACATCTAGATCTGGGAGCCTACTGGAAATTCTTCTCCTAAGGCTGATGAGGATATGCTCCACGACATCGATGAGGTTGAAAGGTTCATCCAGGAGACAAAGGTAGGGTGGTCTTGTTCTCGATGGGATTCATAATCTACCTTGCCTCGTCCATCCCACATAGCCCCTATTCCAGGGAGCTATGCTCAGTTTGTCAGTGCCAAACATTTTGATAGATTCAAGGAGAAAACCACACTTGGTGTCTCTCTCCCTTATTGGGCCTACAACGTCACCCTTAAGGCACTCAAAATTAGAGAAGTTCTCGATAATATCTTGTACAAGAACCATATCCTCCTCTTTCCCTATCAGGTCACACTAGTGTATAGTGACCTCACCTTGGAGTTCATGACCACTGACTGCTAGTTCCACAATTCGTGGGGCAATTCCTACTGCAAAGCTCGAGTCTTTAGTATGGATTTTGAGATCTCCTCTAGGTAGCTTATGGAGGGTACGACTACTGGCTCACTCGTTGCATGGAGCGTTGCCACAACGTCTACCCCAAAAACTACAAAGTGGAGAAGTTCTAGGCGGATATTACTGGCCTTCCACCCATGCTTCCCCCTGGCCTTAAGGCATCTAGCATCTACAACACAATGGTTTTCTACCTTCACTACATCTTGGCCCACACCTTCATCGATAGGGAAGGTACTTAGGGCACCATTACACTTTTTGAGCTTTACACCATGTGGTGTCTCCTGAATAACAAGCCCTCCAACTGGGGAAGTGTGATGATTGATCATCTCAACTGTCAAGCCACCCGCAATACTTCTTTTTCCTTTTCATCGGCCATATAGTCACCTACATAGTATACTTTCTGAGCTACACTCACATTTCCTTCTTGCCACTGGAGCTTAAGAATCATTTGATCGATCTCCCATACTTAAAGGGATGTAAGTTCATCCACCCTGGTGTCTTTGGTGTCTACTATATGCTCTTTAAAGACACACGGGTTGTCCTCAAGCTTCCTGGACACGCTAGGTTTGCAACCTCCTAGTATTTGATTTGATTGATCTATCGGCGCACATCATACAATTCCTTCTAGAGTATTCCAAACCAAACAAAGTCCCCAAGCCCACGACTCAGAAGAGGAGTGTCTCGTTGAAGGCTCATGATGTAGGTTAATTACCGTATAAGAAATCTGTTCCGAATTGTATAGGTTAATTACCCTCAAAATTTGGGAGACTAAATCCAAAGGAATCGGGAGATATGACCTTTTTAAGTCACAACTTTAAATGAATTAATTGCTGATTTTCAAACGGTCTGAAATTGCCTTTTTGGGCAAACGGTCTCAAGACCGTGTAAGGTCGTTGAATAAGCGTTGACCGTATGAGATTACTGTTCAAAATTATGTTAATTAACAACTCACCAAGTTTGATGGTCTAATTCCAAACGGGCTAAGAGTTGAAGGGTGAATACTAGGGCTAACCCTAGATAAAATCAGTACTGAAATTATGGTGACCTAATTAGGGTGTTTAGGGTTGATTGACCTAAATGGTCTCAAGACCGTTTGGGGGTCACCAAACGGTCTCAAGACCGCGAGGGCAATCAACCAAGACCGTTTGGAGGTCTGGGGTCAAGATTTGTTGACCAATTGAAGGTACAATTACATCAAATTACATTGCAATTAAATATTGACATGATCATCAACTCAATGGGTCAGACCTTGATGAATCTGCACTAGAATCCAAAATTTGGATGGGCAAACGGTCTCAAGACCGTTTGGAACTCATCCAAACGGTCTCAAGACCAAGAGGACAATCACCCAAGACCGTTTGAAGGTCTAGGGTTGAGTAATTTGACCAATTGAGGACCCAATTGCAAATAAGTTATCAATTTAATCAAAATTCTGTTTTGTGGTCCAATCATGGTTCAACCCCTATCAAATCACCTTAGACTTTGATGAAATCTTGGGAAAACGGTCTCCATACCATGTGGGGTTCACCCACATGACCTCAAGACCGTTTGGGCCAAGTTTGGGCCCAATTGGAGCTCAATTGAAGGGTTCAACCTTGTGTTGATGCACACTGTTGAGTGTTGATGGGTGAACATTGATAGACCCTAATTGAATCGATTTCAACCATAATTGGTTAACCATTATGGGTCAATTGAATGACCAAGTGATCAAGCATAATCTTAATTGACTAAATCCATAAGTGGCCAACATAGCTTTGACCATTTGAGGGCTTCAACATGGGTTGACATTATCGGTTGCATCTTTGAGCCTTGTTGAAGGACCAAGCGGCTGAGACCATGAGAGCCTCACGGTCTCAAGACCGTGAGAGGGCTCACGGTCTCAAGACCGTGAGGGGGCTCACAGTCTCAAGACCGAGAGGAGGCTCGCGGTCTCAAGACCGCGAAGGGCCTTGCGGTCCTGAGGTCAAAGAAGGGCAAACGGTCTTCATGACCCTCGCGGTCTCAACTCAAATTGGTCTTCGCGGTCTCAACATTAACTTGAACCGATGGGAGGCTTCGCGGTCTTGAAACCTTGAAGAAGCTCGCGGTCTTGAAGTTAGAAAAGAGGCTCGCGGTCTTGGAGGGTCAAAGTGGGCAAACGGTCAACACTTTCAACCGATCTCAATTCAATTAATGATTAATGATTGAAATTAATCAATGTGATTCAAGGTTGACCACATTCAATCATTTGATGATGTAAATGGTTCAATGTTGCTTAAATCAAACCCTAATGAAAACGTAGGATATTAAGGGGTTATTTGACTAAGGTTTTGACCATGATGATGATCAATGGGGTGAATTACCAAAATACCCCTGAAGGGTCAATTAAGTTATACCTTGCTCAATTCAAACCCTAATTACATGAGAATGATGTTTTTAGTCATAATGAATCTATCCAACTTGATCTAATCTAATGTTACCATCAACCATTAGTATGATGAAGGAGAGAGTATTCTAGAAAGAGAAAGTACCCTAGAGAGAGAAAGTAACTCTAATCACATAATGGTGATGCTTTTGGCTATGTTAGCCTATGATGACTCAATCTAACCTGTTTTAGAGTGATGTTGACATCACCTAACATTATGATGAGAGAGAAAGTACTTCTAGAGAGAGAAAGTACTTCTAGAAAGAGAAAGTACCCTTTTTAAGTGGAAACTCGAGTAAAGTATCTCCAATGCACATAAATGAGCATAATTAGGGTATGATCCACCTGTGTGGGATCATAGAAACCCTAATTATGATAAGTGATGAACCTTTAACTAATCCAAGAGTATCAATGAAGATGTTACTCATACATGATGATGTTATGAGTTTAATTCACCTTGATGTGAACAGTAAACCCTAATTCAAGGGTGATGACATGTAATGTGAATAGTAAACCCTAATTCAAGGGTAATGGCATGCTTTTGAGCAATAAACTCTATTTGATTTGAATTAAAGATTTAACTCTTATGACAAGAGTAGGAAGTACATTCCTTATTGTTGTATTACCTTTATCGGATGTATTAACCATGCAGGTTCTGATATGAAGGTAATCATATCCAGGTATGGATGTTGATGTTATATTCATTGAAGGCATGTTGTTAGCCTTATGAATAAGTAAAGTAATCTGATGCCTTACCAGTGGCATCCTATGCTGATAATGGGCTATGAGAGCCATGAATACCATCAAGGTCATGCCTTAGAGATGACTTGTGATGAGGATAAGGAGAAATAATGATTGATATGAGTTAGGCCTGTTACATTTAGTATTCTTCTTTTATAGCTGCTATGTTATTGTTATTATTTGAAGAACAATGTATGCTGTTAAAGAATACTGAATGTACCTAACTAATCAAGTATAATGTAGAGCCCTGATCATAGATCCATCATTGTCAGAAATTAAGTGATGGTGAAACAGGTTTTCCTCAGGGAACTCTTGGAGCACATACTTTTGAGTATGTGGGGTACATGGATGTGTAGAACCTTACATCCTAGTGTAGGAAAGTGATGTAGATGTGGAATCCATCCATCCTTCACTATAGTTCCATACCGTATTAGTGGTAGGTAAATATGAAACCTCCTGATGACGAAGAAAGCACAGATATCCATATCAGTGGTAGGTAAATATGAAACCTCCTGATGACGAAGAGAGTACAGAACGCCACTGTGACTCTAGAATAGCAAAGGACCAATTTACCCTGGTGAACTATAGTAGTAGAGACACGAGATGTCCTACAAGTGATCCTCTTACTGACTGAGGAAGGTGAGGTCATGAGAATCCGGCTCTCTTAATGACCTATGTATGATACTGATGCGGCTTCTCAGCGATCAGTTGGAGTATGAGTGGTAAGCCTCATCTCCACAGGGCATAATGTTGTTTGTAAAACATAATCAACCATGTAGTATAACTTGTTAGAGATGACTCCAAGTTAGTTGATTGATGTTACATTGCAATAATGTTGATATTCTCCATATCTCCTAAATTGTAGAGATCTTGTTATACCTGCAACTGTTATAGAATGCTTTGAAGGCTTTACTGTTTAAAATAATCTTTGATGTTATAATAAAGCTTCTGGCGAAGAGTTATAACTCTCGCTGGGACAATTATGTATAATTGTCTCACCCCGTAGGCTTCAACTTTTTAGGTGGACGTCGGAGACGAAGGAACCAGCCTACAGGTGATCAGTCTCAGCAGCAGCACCAGGGGCAGCAGTAATCTCAGGTGGAGATTTGTCCTGCCATGTGGTGTAGTTAGAGTCAGTCCTATGTGTCCTCTGTACTCTCAGGTCTTGGAGTCTTGTGTTATGTGATCTTGAGATTTTGTATCTTGATGTATATAATTACTCAAGAAGTAATTATCCTGAGATGTAAACAGTTACCTCTCTTTATGAAAGAAGCTTTTATGGATCCAAGCTCTTGTCTCGAAAAGTTTTAATTTCCCGTGATTTTTGTCTTCCGCTGATTACCGATTCGCTTCCGCTAAGTTTTAATCGTGTTTATGTCAGGGTTTGGAGATCAGACCCTACAAACACCTCCTTCTTCTTGAGGTGGTCTTTGTGCTTGCCCCTGCAGAAGAGACAACTGACTGAGCAACCAATTGGGCATCTCACTCACCGTAAATATCCATTTCCTTTGCACTCCAGATGCCATTTTCATCCTTGTCAGACGACCGTCTCATTACCCTAAAATGATCATCTTGCACCCGCCAGACCACTGTCTCATTCTCATAGCATCCAACCACCATGTCTAAAGGAGGATCTCATTGCGGTTTCATTTACAACCTCCGCAAGGGCAAGCAGGAAGTCAAAAATACAGTTTCTAGTGATCCACCTCACTGCTCTACCTCGAGTCTCGACATCTAGATCTGGGAGCCTACTGGCAATTCTTCTCCTAAGGCTGATGAGGATATGCTCCACGACATCGATGAGGTTGAAAGGTTCATCCAGGAGACAAAGGTAGGGTGGTCTTGTTCTCGATGGGATTCATAATCTACCTTGCCTCGTTCATCCCACATAGCCCCTATTCTAGGGAGCTATGCTCAGTTTGTCAGTGCCAAACATTTTGATAGATTCAAGAAGAAAACCACACTTGGTGTCTCTCTCCCTTATTGGTCCTACAACGTCACCCTTAAGGCACTCAAAATTAGAGAAGTTCTCGATAATATCTTGTACAAGAACCATATCCTCCTCTTTCCCTATCAGGTCACACTAGTGTATAGTGACCTCACCTTGGAGTTCATGACCACTGACTGCTAGTTCCACAATTCGTGGGGCAATTCCTACTGCAAAGCTCGAGTCTTTAGTATGGATTTTGAGATCTCCTCTAGGTAGCTTATGGAGGGTACGACTACTGGCTCACTCGTTGCATGGAGCGTTGCCACAACGTCTACCCCAAAAACTACAAAGTGGAGAAGTTCTAGGCGGATATTACTGGCCTTCCACCCATGCTTCCCCCTGGCCTTAAGGCATCTAGCATCTACAACACAGTGGTTTTCTACCTTCACTACATCTTGGCCCACACCTTCATCGATAGGGAAGGTACTTAGGGCACCATTACACTTTTTGAGCTTTACACCATGTGGTGTCTCCTGAATAACAAGCCCTCCAACTGGGGAAGTGTGATGATTGATCATCTCAACTGTCAAGCCACCCGCAATACTTCTTTTTCCTTTTCATCGGCCATATAGTCACCTACATAGTATACTTTCTGAGCTACACTCACATTTCCTTCTTGCCACTGGAGCTTAAGAATCATTTGATCGATCTCCCATACTTAAAGGGATGTAAGTTCATCCACCCTGGTGTCTTTGGTGTCTACTATATGCTCTTTAAAGACACACGGGTTGTCCTCAAGCTTCCTGGACACGCTAGGTTTGAAACCTCCTAGTATTTGATTTGATTGATCTATCGGCGCACATCATACAATTCCTTCTAGAGTATTCCAAACCAAACAAAGTCCCCAAGCCCACGACTCAGAAGAGGAGTGTCTCGTTGAAGGCTCATGATGACATGACTGGAACACCTCCTCTTCCCTCTCGATGTCGCACCAGGAGATGCACATACACTGAAGAAGGACCTGAGGAGCCTTGTGGATTTTTTGAGATCAGGGACCAGTTGGATGAGATCTAACATGAGAAGTAGTTCCAGGGCCACTAGCTCAACCATATGTATCTGATACATGGCTCCCATGAGTCTTGTCATGTGCACCATGACCACTATGCAGCTAGTCAACCTTAGTTTGAGGAGTATGGGGCCCATCAGGCCTATCCTAAACCAACTCCTCATATTGGGGGAACTACTTCTATAATATTCCATATTCCTCTCATTTTCCACTTCTAGAGTGACTTTATTACCTCCATCTCTAATTTAGGTTTTACTTAGGATGAGAAAAAAATCTAAGTTTGGGGTGGAGGTGGGTGGTATGTTTCTATTCCACCCCTTATCTTTTCCCCTCTTGCATTATTTTGCCTTTTTATTTAGCATGTAGTTGCTTTGTTCATGGCCCTTATCATGTTAGCCGTGCTTATATTTTCCTTAGTTATAAAATTTCCATTATCTAGTCATCCCATTTGAGTCTATGTCTATCATTGTACCCCTAATGAATTTAGTATATCTTTCTACAAATTTTCTTACAAAATTGTCATGTTTGAAACCATCATGTCACCTAGGACTTCAAAATAGGATCACTCCTTAGGAAAATTTGGCACATCATATGGAATCAATCAAAGACAAAAACAATGTTTCTCTATTTTAAGATATGGATCAACTTGATATAGATCTCGTATAATGTGATTAACAAGAATACTCCATCTGATGCAATGACACTTTTGAAGAAAAAAATGTTGAAGTTATAAGCACAAGGACACCTTTTTCCCCCTATTTTCTTTCCAAAAAAAGAAACAAGGAATCACCATTGGAAAAAAATAAAGTTCAGGGTAGCATGCTTCCCATATAAAAAAATCCATACCCCACAAAGAGGCATACCATCAAAGATGCCAAAGAGTACAAGAAAAAATTTGTGACCAATGTAGTTGAACTCCATAAATTTATATCCCGAGTCAAATAGGGATAGGATCACCATTTTCCGCACCCCCTTTGTCTATTCTTATGCAACTCACAAAAAGAGAATGAAAGTGTCAAAACAAAAGTAAGATAAAGCCCATTTTTCTATAAAATCTTGATTTCAAAACAAGCTATGAAAATTGTTTCCATATAGAACATTAGAACTTTGGATTTTGTTGTTTTAGGAGATAAGGTTGCTTGTACAAATTTAGAGATAAGGAATAAAATGATGTTACAAGGGTGAGGATTGACATGTTGCAAGTATAAATTGGATGTATTTGTAATTTTATTTGTTCAGGACAAGGAAAGATTCAAGTTGAGGGTATTTTGATGAATGTATATTCATCTGTCTTTTTGCTTCATTTTCATATTCTTTCTCATTAGAGCTTATCTCCTTTTCAGCCATTTCTAGGAAAATTCACAATTTACCCACTTTTTGATTTATTGTACAAATATTCATCTTTTCCATCACTTCTTGTAGGTTTTTCCTTCGAAGAAAATTATGACCTATGGAGCTCACGAGATGACCGTCTCGCAACACCATACGTTCAGATCAGCTCTAAGAAATTCCAACCTCAGACCCAGACGACCATTTGTCCCTCGACTCAACACTCCATCTTGACACTCTAGACGGGTGTCTCAAGTCAGCGAGATGATTGACTTATACCACCAGCCAAACATCCAAGTACGCCCAGACGGCCATCTCATGACCACATTAGGTCAAATTTCTACACCGTGCTCAAACCTTAGGGTTTCAAGTTGATTAATTCGTGCAACGGCGCGAGACAGGCCTCCCACACCTATACAATTGTTTTCATATCTTGTTTTAATCCCATGAAATGGAATCAAAGGGCTTCGCCACCCCTTTACCTAGGGTTGGACTGCTGCCCCCTATGTCATTAGTCAGACGACAGTCTCGGCTAGCAAGATGACCTTTTTTGGCTCGCGAGTAGCACATTCCAGCGGTCACCATCCTCATTTATCCCCCTCCCCCTTTTCAGGGTTTCCACCCCTCCTTTCCCTATTAAAGGAGGAGGGGACTCCACTAAGAGAGGGGTCCTCAATATTGGTACTTGCACATTTTATTAAAGCTATGTTATTTTCAATTCCTAGTAATATGATCCTTCATTCTGCAATAAAGCTTTGTTCTTTGTTCTAGATCTAGATCTCACTCTAGTTTCTTGTTTCTACTTCTAGTTCTTTCTCTTGGAGCAGGGGATTTAGAGAGGAAGCCATTTCATAGTCACCAACATTGGTCTCTTTGGAGATTCTGCCCTTTTAGTAAATGGCTTCCTACCTTCTTTCCCTTGTTTCTCCATTCCTTACCATGGCTAGTGAGTAGTTCCATTATTGAGGTGAGGGGAGTAGCGCCTTAGCCATGTGTTGATCGAATCGAGTTTTACATAACTTTTTTAGATGGATGGTTTTCAGTTTAGAAATCGTCAATTTTGATGAAGTAATTAATCCTTTTTATAATGAGTTAATCTCGTCAGATGTGACAGTGGAAATTGGGATTTAGAACACCTAAACTGATTACGTGGGGATTTGGATGTGACCATAGAAAAATCCCCTTTAGGATGATGGACTAGGATATGTGAACACCAGGATCAATGGGTTCACATGGAGTTTGTCTATTGTGTTTCGTTTATGAATAATTCACATATCTTCTTCTATCTTACTTGTTGTGTACTCTTTCAATCTAATTTTCACTTTGGCTAAGGTGGTGAAACCCCTAAGCCTCAATGCTTTTTGCATCTGATTCAATCATTTTCTTTCGACGCTTGTTCCAATCACCTTCTTTAATTCTTGCACTTCATTTGTTGTCCATAGATAATCTTTCTTTTCTAACAATCTTCTTTCTTTCTTGTCTTAGCATCCTTTCATTTCATTGCTTTAGTATAATCTTTTATATCATTTGCATTTCAATTTCTTTCTTTAGTGCAATCAAGTGACCTCCAAATATCATAATTTAATTTCTTGTTCAAATATTCAAAAACTTCAAAAAGAAACAAAGTTCAAAATCAATTGGGTTTAGAGAAGACAATATTAAAAACATTGTCATGTGGGATCGACCCTTCTATACTGGCCTTAATTGGAAAATAAAAAAGTGTTAAACTCTAGGATAATTATCTTAGTGAATTGGTGTGCACTTCGATGTGTATCAATTTTGATGTTGTACACGCAACAATCACTAGGACAAGTCCTAGACTTTAACCTTCCAACTTGATACGAGCACCAAATTGACTAAGTATAGGGAGGTATCCATCCCTAGAGACAACAAAAAGAGCGCTTGAAATCCAAATCTGAATGCTAAAATGAGAAGTAACTTCCCATTGAAAGAGTTTGAATTAAAACTAAAACAAAACAAAAATTTGCAGAATCAAAATGTACATAAAAAAAAGGGTATGGAGGCCTGAAGATTAACAGCCAAAGCCATGTTCCTATATAAATCGATTCAACTCCAATTATTAATTGTTGAATTAGGACCTTGTGCTTGTTTGTCCTTACAAAAAAAATCATAATGGTCAGGCTTCTAGTGAACCTGTTGGTCCCAGTGTTTACAGTTCATGTCCCAACCGTCCAACATAATTTTATCTATGGTCATATCAAGAAATAAGGTAAATCTCGCTCTGGTGTTCTAATACATAGATCAACGAGTCTCGTCACTATGGATTATAACGAGCAAGAAATTGGATAGAGAAAAATCATTCATGCTACTAAAATATGAGGTCTCGATAATACAATAATAAAATAACTTTAGGTATCTAAGATCAAGTAAGGATCAAAGGATGAAATGACATTAAAACTTGTCAGGAATCCATATATTTCATTTGATTGGGGCCCTGGGTTTTGTGCTCCGACATGAACATATCGATCTTCTGCTCTGTAGGAAATAGATTGAGAAATATTCATTCACTAAGAAGATGGAGTTGATATAAAAAACATATAAATAGGTTATGGGGCTAGTCCTCGTAGCCTAGGAAAAGACTACTCGAACATGATGCAAAGAACAAAATTAAAACTAGATGTAAAACTAACTAAGGATTGGATGATTTTTCTTTTGGAGTCCCACCTCCTTTTATAGGGAGATGAGGAGGAGGAAAAACCCTTGAGATATGGCTTTGTTATGGTTATAGTCATTTTGACTGGAATAATTTTTTCTTCATCTAAAAGTAACATTCAAACTTTGACCGCATTAATGATTTTCAACATTTGACTGGTCTTTATTTGAATTCTTCCACTAGAAAAATACATGAAATTGGCCAACTCCTATCCTAGGGAGATAAATTTTAGAATATTAGTTGCTTGCCCACAAAATTGAGGGGTTTAATGAGTTGTCCTCTTTAGTATTTGACCATGTCACTTCTTCAATGCAGTTTTTCAAAGTAATAACTAAGAGTGAATTTCGCTCCCATTAAATGCTAAAACTTGGTCTAAAATATAGTATTTTATTTTAGGAAATTAAATTTAATTTCCAAAAAGTAATTGTACACTCAATTTGGAGTTTTGAAGCAAGAGTTATCGCACTTTCATTGCCAGCTATACATAAATTTCAAGACTGCGGGAATTGTGCAAAACATCTTCCAAAGAAAATTAATCATGGTGTAATTGAGCCATTTTCCTATAAAAAACTAGAAAATATTAATAAAACTCCAAATAAAGTGAAAAATATAAAATAATGCAATTAATTACAAAACTAAGAAAATAAATAACAAAATGATCCTAAAAAGATATCTAAAAGATGTAAATATAAAAGATAAATACATATTTATCAAGATATCCCAAACTTGAATCTTTGATTGTCCTCAAGTAAATAAAATCACATATAAATCCAATTTTTACTATCAACATGTCTGTCCTCACCCTCATAAAATCACTTTATTCCTTACCTTCAAATTTGACCAAGCAACCCAATCTCCTAGAACCACGTAACTCAAAATTATATATTCCCTATCAAACTAAATTTCATATCTTGTTTCTAAATCAGGACTTTGTAGAAAATAGGTTTCATCTTACTATCTCAACCTGGCAAGCCGGCTTACTCTCATTAATAGTTCCATTACACCCATTACTACCCACTTCCTCAGCTGCATCCCATTACCTAGCAAGACCCTCAAAACCATAGACACAATCAGAAGAAATTTCCTGTGGAACAACTAGAAAGTAGATAAACAACATAAAAATATCCATCTAGTCAATTGGATTACCATCACTGCACCAATTAAATATGGGGGATGGGGCATCATCAATATAAAAATCCATGCCATCTTCCTTATCATAAAAATCATAGACACTCTTACCTATAATGCCAACAAGGTTTGGAAATTTTTTATCATCCAAAAATATTATAAAAACAAACCTCCCTGGCATCGCACCCCACAAAATTGTCTTCCCCACTTTGGAAATACATCAACAAAAACATAGATATTATCAAGAACCTCATATACAACCCCCCGCTTGCTCGTCAGAATATCAAATTATGGGTGGACCCATGATACCATCATAACACCATCTAGAATTTTAATATGCATCCACTTATCCCAACTCTACTGTATAAACTCAACATTGTCAAAGCTCTTAAACTTCTTACCAGCAATAGACAAAACTCTTTCAAAAGACACCTCCAAAATCATGTAGACAACAACACCCTGAGAAACATAGCCCATGAACTTGAATACAACACCAACAGTAGGGTCTCTTGGATTTGGGAACCTCATTACACACCTAAAGCATCCTACACCCACCTCACTTAAAGGGGACATACATCAAATATGGTTCACATTTGGAAAATAAAACGTCTGCAAAAACTTAAACTTTTCTTCTGGCTACTCACATCCAACAGAATCCTCACTGACCATCATCTCACCAATAGAGGGTTTTTGGGACTTACTTGATGCTACCTCTGTAAGATGGATGTAGAAACCACACAACATCTCTTCACCAACTGCACTGTCATGCTACACCTTCTGTATAATTTCTTCCCACAAATTTCAGACACCAATAATCTCCTCCTACCATCCTTCATTACTAGGCTAAAACCCGTACCACAACACTCTAGATATCCCCCAGAAGACTTGATCATTCATACCTTTAGGAATATTTGGCTAGAGAGAAACAATAGGAAGTTCAATAACATTTCTAAACCCACCCAGATTATGCTAACTGACATTAAACATGCCTTATTTGTACAATTGCACTATAGGACATGCCTCTACATCAAATCAGGTGATACATGTTGAAGATGATCCTAGCAACATGTTTGGTGATCACAATGGAGGAGGATGATACTCCTTGGAGGATATTTTCACTGATAACACTGGCTTCTAAAGCTATGCTCATCACATAGACTGGATCCTATTATCTTAGCTACTGCTATAGCTACATCTTTATTATTTTTTAGCGGAGGCATATGTTTAAGGGGTGCCTCCCCCATGAACACTTTCATTTTTTGCATTTCCTTGGCAGCATCATTTGCTTTAGTAGCAGGGCCTCACTCATGTCTAATGCCCACCATATTATCTCTGTATTTTTGTAAGCATCGCGAATTTTGTCATTTATGCATGGACTTTTATATGAAAAAATTCTTACTTCTGCTTTGAGACTCTCATTTTTTATTCTTTTTATGAGTTGTTTCACAAGAACAGAATGAAAGGAGATGTGGAAGATGATGATCCCTCTTCTATTCGACTCAAGATATGTTTAATTTATGGAGTTGTAGCTACATTCATCATAATTCTTTTATGTTCTCTTTGACATCTTTTGATGGTATGCCCTTTTTAAGGGGCATGGAAATTATGATGTGGGGAGCATGCCACCCGAACTTGATTTTTATCTGAAGGTGATTCTTTGCTTCTCTTTTTTAAGAAAAAAAATAAAGGGGGAAAGAAGGTGTCCTTGTGCTTATAAGTTCAATTTTTTATTTATTTATTTTTTTTCCATAGAATGTCATTGTAATAGATAAATTTTCCTATTAATCACATTATACAAGATTTATAAGATGTTAATCCATAGATAAATATAGAGAAAAAATGTGTTTATTTTGATTGATTCCATATGACTTACCAACTTTTCTAAGGAGTGATGTTAGTTTGGGGTCCTAGGTGACATGGTGGTTTCAGACATGGAAATTTTAAAAGTTTTGCAAATAGGATTTATTGAATTCAAATGGGTACAATGATTACAATATTTATTTATCATGGCCAAATAGATAAAGTCTAATCACAAACTAAGGAAATACAAGCATGTCTGAGTAGATAAAGGTGATAAGAGAAAATGAAGCAAAAGAAATATAAAAGAAACAACATATAGAAAAGAGAAAGTGCTAAAAAAGATAAGGAGTGGAATAGGTACGTACCACCCACATCCACCCTAAACTTAGAGTTTTGGTCATCCTGAGCAAATCCCAAACCTAAGATGGAGGGAAGAAAATTAATGAGTTCACTAGGACGAATTGGTAGCTCAAAAAATGTCCATCAGAAGGGAATGCATATGAGGGAAGAAAAGATAGGGGGTGGAATAGCAACATAGGGGGTGGAATAAAAAAATTCCTTTCCAACAGGTACTTGTACACTCAATTTGGAGTTTGGACGCAAGAGTTATGGAACTTTTGGTTCTAGGTATACATAAATTTCAGGACTTTTGGAAATTATGCAATTATATCCCGAGAGTTTTTATTCATTAGAGTGATTAGGCCATTTTCCTACAAAAGTTCAACAAAATATAATTAAAACTCCAAATAAAGAGAGATAATATAAACTAATACAATAATTATAAAATTAAGGAAATAAAAAAAATAATCCTAAAATGATATCTAAAAGATGTAAATAAAAAGGATAAATACACATTTATCAACCATCCCTAGAGTGTGAATGTATGACTATCCTTGACTCTCAAGTTCTCAGTTTTAGAGATTTGAGATTTGAGACATAAGTTAGGGTCAGTATTTTGATTCACATTCGAGTCATGATCTGAGTTTGTTAAATGATATGCGCATGAAAGCATAGTTGATGTTGTGGTCATGATCCAGGGTCCTTTCAAAAGATTTGAGTGGAAGAGCACTCCTGGTTCAATTTCAAGGTCTTGAGTCAGGACCTTGTGCATATGTGAAATGGACCTTTGAGTTGGTTCAATTTTAGGCCATGATCTGTATTCCTAAAAGATGGAAAGTATGCACGTGGTTGGTCTCATTTTAGGTTACATTCTGAGACCCTAAAAAGATTGAAAGATAGAGAAAGGTCATAGTTCAACACCCTAAAAAGATTGAAAGATGGTGATATGGGTTGCTCCATGTTTAGTTTATTGTTTGGGATCCTAGTGATCATAGTTGGATCTGATAATTAATTTTCTTTGAAACATTGTAGAGTTTCACTTTTAAGTCTAGATTTGACATTTTCATATTTTACAATTTTTGGCATTATATTTGTATTTTTATGTTTCTCTATGATTTTTTAAATTGTATAAGATTTTAGAAATTTAGTTGAAAATCTATGGACCTCCTTTTGTAAAATTTCTATGTTTTTTAAAAGAGAATAAATGGGAGGAGGGTCTATCACCCTTCCATTTCTTCTTCACTTATGAAGAAGCAACAATGGTGAGAAGCTCAAAGGCAATTAGGGCAATGACAATGACAAGAATAGAGAGAAAGTCAATGGGTTACGTTGATTTTCCAGTCTCAGATTGACATATTGTAGCATTCCCTGGCATTGTTGTGGGTGATGTTCTTGAGGTGGTGGAGGAGCTTCACATCTCCCTCTTTGGTGGTGTTTTGTGCAGATTTCAACTATGTTCACCTTGGGGAAGGTATTGCTTTCATTTTTACACTTTAGTTTGACCATTTTGGCCCTCATTGGAAAAATCTAGTTTTTAGTTTCTCGATGTTCTTCATAGTCTAGAGGTTAAGATGATCTGGATGTGCATTCTAATTTCAGATCCGACTAGTTTCGCCTTTTGTCATTTTTTCAATCATATGTTGTCTAATTGAGATGATTTCAGTTGATGTGGAAAGCTTGTGACATTGTTGTCATTCTTGTATAGATGGAAGCTCATGACTGGCATAAGGAGTATCTCGATGTGGATGAGAATGATGTGGATAATTATGTAGAGATTGAGTCCTACCCTCATTATGCATGATAACCTCCTCGACTGAGTTTGTATCTGACTTACATAATCCATGATCAACGTTTTCTTCTAGTAGGCGTCATAGTGGTACAAGTAGGATTGTCGGTAACCTGCACCCAGTTAAGAGACTCATCCATCATTTAGGAATGTTTGAATGAATTTTCATCATTGAGGCCGTTGAGCGAGAGATGGGTATAACCTAGAAACTTTACTCCCTACTATTTTCTTTCTACTTTGTTGAGCTTTGAATCGGGATTTTTTCCATAAAGTTATATTTTTACTTTGTCTCTTGCCTTGCTTCTTTAGGGTCTTAGATTTCCCAATGTGTATTGGAAGACCGTTTGAATGAGATGCGGTACTTGTATGAGATTTTAGTGGTTGAGGAGGTAGACCTGCTTGAGAGAACCCTTTTTGGTTGCATTAGTCGGTGTCAGATCATAGATAGACTCTATATCCTTCCTCTAATTGAGTATTTTTTTCCTGGAGAGTAGCACATTCCATATTTCTTTTGGGAAATTAGCAATTACCCCTAGTGAGTCTATTAGGAATACTAGATTATGGTTTGGTGGGATCCCTATTAGTTCTTTACCTGACCGACAAGAGTGGCGACGTCTAGGGATGTACATATATCGGTCCAGACGGTGGATCGGACCAGACCGACTATTCGGTCCGGTCCGGTCCGGTCTTGGACTGAATGGACTTCCAGTCTGGTCCTCGGTCCTCTTTTTTCCTAATAATCGGTCCTCGGTGCGGTTCGGTCCAAAACTGATAAAAATTGGTCTGGACCGGTTAATATAATATTTCTATGTATTAAGTATATATAGTATTATGAAGGGTAGTATAGGAGAGGATTGAATTATTGAGTATTTTATATTTTTTCAAAGAATATTAATCTTTTATACTATTGATTAATGTGTCACATTGCCAATTAAAATAGTCCGCTAGCCGTTGCCCCTTTGCACACTTGTACATGTGTCGTAATGACTTATAATGTGTCATTTGCACAACCATTGCACATAAAATGAAAAGTCATGTACATAATCATCAATTATGCCATTATGGTGAGTTGGGATAATTTATGAATGAAATTATGCTAATGCAGTTAGAATTCATGGTCGTGTTGAAAACATTCCCAATATCATTTAATATCAATGGTACCTCTCTTAGATTTGTGCTATCGGCACCTTTCTTGATTTGTGCTATAACCTATCAAATTACAATTTACAAATTGTGTTGTATTGCTGTACATTGCATTTAAAATTTAAGAAATTCTCATATAGAAACATTCTAAAAGTATAATATTGTTAGCCTTCAATGGTAATTGATGTGTTTACAAATACTTTTTCTTGGATATTGATTACCTGGTCCGGTCCTGGTCTGGTCTCGGTCTGGTCTATGATTTTCCCAGTCCGGTCCGGATCGGACCAGTTCTTATTCCGTCTGGTCCAGACCGGATCGGTTCTTATTCAGTCCGGTCCTCGGTACAAAAAAATTCCATTAATCGGGTCTCGATCCGGTCTGGGTTTGGACCGATGTACAACCCTAACGACATTATCATTTGGATGGGATTCTAGGAGTGAACCCCAGGGATATTGAGATAGCCTCTACATATGAGGTCAAGTTTACTTGGTTGAGAGCCACCTTCATTTATGAGGGCAAGCAAAGGGGTGCTAGTGATCCTTTTATGCAGCCTGGAGGGTCAGGGTGTTCTTGTTTGTCTTAATCATTGGTTGCTTGTTTAGAATTAGCACGAGGAATATGTGAGATATTGATTGGTTCTCCTTTGTTTTGGATTTGGACATGGTTCCCTCCTTTTGACTAGGGTGGCAGTGTGTATTCCCATCTGCTATGCACTTGTGAAGGTTTCTTGTGGTTGACTTCCAAGGGGAGATGGTGTGAGCTATGAAGGGTTGTGATGGCTTTGTATGCTTTATTGTGGTAAGCCTTTACATGTCTCTTTTAGATATTTGTAGTAATTGGTTTCACTAATGTTTCATTTGCACTTGTGAGGCCATGTTCACTTCCAACTTCATAAACCCATCACTTTGAGTGATCAAAAGGGATATATGCATACTTCCCTCCCTACCTAACATCATTGGGTTGAGTTTAGCAATAGGGTGAGGTACAAGCAGTGAAGTGGTGAACTTGAGATGATGAGTGTAGCTGAGGTATGTGTAATACTTTTAACAATGTATTATTTTGTGTGAATGTACCACGACTGACTCCAAACTATTTTTTTTCCAGGTCAAATTCAAGATCTTCTATAGTATCTAGTGTGGCAAGGCGTCTATGTCTTGTGCATCCTATTTCGAGTTGTTGTCCATGTATGCTTGTCAGATCTAGTTCGAGTCTCCCTCTGGCAGTGTTTTGTATATAAGGGAACATGTTGTTCGTCAGTGGGGACCTCCCTTTTGACCCTTTTCATGGGTTGGCTCCTCCTAGTCTTGGGATCTATCATGCTGCTCAACAGTAGATGTATGGCCAGGTGAAACATGATGAGTACATGGAATGGTACTATGTAGATGGCATGTTGATACTTATTTCCAGAGGGGCATACTATCAGTTTCAATGTCTTATGATGGTAAGTATATGAGTCTGGTATAATCTTATATGCTTGCATTATCTTGACATGTGTGTTATGTAGGTGATTGACTATGATTTGGCTGAAGAGTAGGACGATTAGGGGTATGAGTTTCATCATCCACCTGCTCCTAAGACGGTTTCTTCACTTGAGGCTCCACCTTCTCCGCATGTTGATGCTCGTGGCTTTGATGTATTCCCCGATCTTAGGCCTCATTGGGATTTTAGGGTGGGAGGCTTATGTCACTTCCTATGTAACTTTTACTAGATCTCATCCTTCTAAGGAGTGGATTTGGATTCATATGTGATGGGTGGTCTCTTTTTCTTGAGTAACCCACATGGCTACATGCATAGTCAGCATTTTAAGGGATCTTTTTGGAGTTGGGAACTTCTCCTTGGACGTCCTAGTTGGACTGTAGATCCACTAATGGTCAGTGTTGGAGCAGGTTACTCTCTTTGTAGAGATACTACCTTAGTTGTGGAGGTGCCTTTCAGTAGATACTCTTTAGGTCATTAATGGTCTTCCAGTGGCATTCACTTTGATGTGACTGATAAGTTGTTCTTTTGGGTCTTCTTCCATTGATCATCAGTCTTGGGCCAAGTGTTTGATAGGGTGGCCAAAGAAGAAATTGAAGAAGTAGCATCCGTCTTGGGCATTTCTGTATCATGATGTATTTTCCTTTCTTGCAAGAAAATTCATGTATTAGTCATATTTGTATTTTTAATACTTTTTTATTTTAAACAGAAGTCTAGATTTAGGTTAAATAGAATTGTTAGGTTTTGTGATCTTCAATTCAGAATTTGATTTATAGAGTTTGATCTTCAAAATATGTTAGATAGATTAGCAGATTGCCTCAACATGTGTGACAATTGAAGATTGTGGATTGTAGCAATCCATTGGTCTTTTGTGACATTGAGTTTTTGTACTTAATGTGTGCTGGTGTGGACTGTCGATATGGATGCATGTGGCAGATTGCATTATTCCATCGAGGAAAAGGATAAGAATCCTTTTGTCTCTAAAATTCAAATATGTCTTATATGGGACCTATGAATAAGGTTGCATCCCTTGTCTTTTCTGCACATCTTGACTTATATAGCCCCGATCCATAGGCAGAGAGAGATATGGGAAATCACACTTCTATGTCGTCCTCCCATGAATCTTCCCTTGGTGTGTCATTGCATTACTGACCTCATTGAGACTGAAGAGGTTGAGCTGTTGAGATTTAGTGTGACTTGTCACCTTCATCATTTGGCTTACGTCCCTACTGCAAGAGAGTTGATGTCAGCGGTGATCCCCTTATGGGATCCTCTAAGTCACCCCTTTCATTTTTGGAGGCATCATTCTGACTCCAACCCTAGAATATGTGGCTAAGATTACTCAACTTCCCTTCCATGATTGATGGCCTGCGATACCAAAGAAGTTGAGTTGGGCTACTTAGATGGGTAGTCTACTTGGCATGAAGAAGTCCCAGGTTGCTTAATGGTTGACTGATTATGGACACTTCATTTAGATGGATTCCCTATGGGAGTTTTTTAAGAGTGAAGCGTGGTGTGGCGAACCATCTCGACATGCCTCATTTGCAAACATATATCTTGATTATTGTGGTGGAGTTGTTCTTAGGAGAGAAGGTTGGACAAGTAATAGTTGATGTTGATGAAGTCATGGTCGCTCTTTGGAGTATATATGGAGACCATCAGTCCTTTGATCGTGGATGAGTTGTATGAGTTCTTGGATGAGGCACAATTGAGAGGAAAGATGAGGGGACTCTTCAAGGTCCTACAGATTTATCTAGAAGATGTTCATGGGTCCTTCCAGACTAACAGTGTCTTCAAACCCTCATCATAGTGTAGAAAAGGAGTTTCTATCAAAGCATATCTAGATTGGTGAGCCCTTTCATCTACATGGAGATCTGGCTTAGTGTCTTATGAGTCTGAAGTCCACAAACTTGCATTGGGTATGGATGGGATTTTGTCTCAATAACTCGACATGTTCAATAGATATGCTTGATTTTTAGTGGTTGATCATCTTTCCAGGTCTAGAGGGTTCTGTCACATATTACCCCATGTCAGTGCTAAGGTAGTTCAATCATCAACAATGTGCATACCAAGTTGAAGCTTTTCCACCTTTTTTGCAAGACGTTGATGGTAATTTCCTAAAAATTTCATGAGAAGGTGGTGCAAATGTGGTTGAATCAGAAGAGGCTAACTTAGGATGCCTTCCCTATAGGTTGGGATTTCTCTGCCAAATATTTGGAATGGCTTGAATAGGGCCCTTAAGTGATAGTGACTTGTGATTATTCTAGAGAACCATAATTATATCTATTTTGTTCATAATGTTTTTTATTTCCTGGCATGAGAACCCAAGGTTATATAGTGAGTTTATTCTTGAAATAAAGGTTTTTTGTTCATGACATACAACACCAGCTGTCGGTACTCCCTCCATGATATTTACAAACATGTGTCAGAATTAGGTCCTTGAGGTGAAACTATTATGAGCCCCTTTCTAACAAATCGTCCAATCAAGAATAATGTGGAGCTCATGTCTTTGTGTTTTAGGACACCAAGGATAGATATAGGTTTTCCTACCTATCAAGATTGCATCCTTCTCATCCATCTCCTTGCATAAAGTTGGAAGGTTAAACTCCAAGTGCTTTAAGCTATATCCCATATGTATTTTATGATGGATATTTCCTCGCCCCCAAATGTTCATGGCATGTTCCGCTACGAGTGGGGCCCTCATTCTAGGGTGGAGAATATAGATAAAAAGCTCTACTAGAAATGGATGTCACACTAAGTGCTAAAGTCATGCCATGTAATGGGTGCATCAATGACATTTCCCTACCCAGTTGGGCCAAGGTGCCAGGTGTAGGAGACACCCCCGTAGGCCTCATTCCTGACATGCCTTACTGTAGTGATCCACTACAAGCATGTGTCTGATTGTTTAAAAGGATTATTTTTGTAAGTTTCCCACTAGTCGTGGGTCTTTTGGTTGATGCTTTTGATTGGACATTGATACTCATGGCATTAGTATCAAAACCTAATATTCTATGGGGAATGAATGTAGTTTTCCTTTTGAGCGATTCCCACCTCATGGATCCCATGATAGTTCATACAAAGTTTGTGCACATTTCCTTTTAAAAGATGAGGTGAGGATAATTACAAATGAATTCAATCTCTACCTTCTCCTGATGGTCATTCCCTTTTAAGTTAACACACGTCGATGTAAGTGTTATGGCATATTCATGGGTAAAGGTGTTTGGAGTTGATTGTGAGGATCATATCTCACTTGCCTCTAGGGACTCGTAGCCTCTACCATCCTCCTATGATATTGATCATGGGATTCACCTTGTCTTTTGCCACAATCATGAATATGTTTGGTTGCATTTTATTAGGGTGGGCCTATTTGAAGGATTTATCTTTAGGTTGGCAAACTATTGTGGCCTAGGATAAAGGCCATGCTCCTTTCATCCTAGGCCCTATGTTCTACTTTGACATTTACTCTTTAGGGTGCACGAGGGGACGCGGTCTGGTGTTTAAGTATATTTTATGTGTTTTTAGAGGGGAAGGATCTTCTGGCTCCCTTACATGGCTTTCTATTAAAGGTTTACTCGTTGTTTCAGTTTGATCAGCAGTAGTAGCGTTTGAAGAGGCTGGAGTTTGTGTGGTGAGCATGAATGTTTCCATCCATGTCTTTCAAGTGTAGGATGCCACAATCGTAGATGTCATGGACGATGTAGGTTCCCTCCCATTTAGGGTTGAGCGTGCCCCTAGAATCAGCATTTTGGATTGCTCACAATTTTAGGTTACATTTTTAACCTTCTTATTGAATGACTGAACCGTCCTGGCATGATAATATTGTGTGTGGTATAGAGACTTTGTCTGTCGTTCTTCAAGAGTTTTGAGGTAGTAAATTCAATATTGAATCCATTAGGTCTCTGGAATTATTTTCTTCTCATAGTGTTCAGAGTGAAGGGATCCACATCTCAACTGGTAAGACTGCTTCCATCACATATATTATGGAGTATCTCGTATCTCTTGTGGAGGTCATGATATAAGTACAATATGCCCACAAGGCCATTGGGAGGTGTTCAACTCATTGATATGAGAGCTAATTGTCTTCTTTAGAATCTTAATCAAGTTCTTGTTAACAGTTGATGAAATTTTTTTAGTCTTTCACATTCTATTTTCTAGTCTTATTTAGCATATTTGTGCACTTTGGGACATGCTTATGCATTAGCTTCCATTCTTAGCATGTGAATCATTGTTGCATCAATAATTCAAAATTTTTACCAAATCATGTTAACTTATGATCTATATCTCAAACTTGTCGTGTCCCATCTTTTCAAGTGATTTGAGCACTAAATGGACAACTTGGTGCTACCGACTTATGTGTTGGTGGTACCGACACACTATGATATAAAACAACACAAGGAGGGAAACCTCAACGCTATTGAGAGAACACTTGATGCTATTGAGAGAGGCATTGATGCTATCAAATCCCTTGGTTGGTGCTATTGAATCATGGTCCAAACAACATCACAACTCAAGATTGGCATGTCGGTGGTACTGATTTTAGCATCTAGACCTCTACGAGAAACAACTGGATGCTACTTACACATATGTCAGTGTTACATAAATAGTTTGAGGAATACAAAATGACCAATCACTCAGTGCCACCGACACTCCATTGATGCTACCGACGCTACACAACTAGATCATATATAAAATCAAGTCATATCCATTGGTCGTGGCTTAATGAGAGCCAAACCCACCTTTATGACCTAGGGTGTGTGGCAACAAAGAGTGAATCATGTATTATCATATATTAGTAGAGAACAAATCTCAAAGAGGAGGAGACAAGGAGATATTTGTCGAATGGATGCTCCAAGCACTTATGGAGGACATATTTATAGTTGGAACACTGCGGATCATGGTGTTCATCATAGGGTGTCACTGAGATGACTTCTCTAGGGGTTTTCACATTAATTTCTTGATGTTTATCCTATTATCTTCTTCCTCCTCTTGTTATATAATGATGATAGTCATGCAGGATAAAGCTCTTATTCCTTAGGACCTAGAAGTATCCCAACATTCCATTGCATTTAAATTCTATGAGTTAGTAATTTATTTCCTTTCTTCTGGACATGAATGTATGATAACTTATTTAATTTATTTATGCTTGATCACCATATTCAAACTAATAGACTACTAGTTGCTTTAGGAGAGAAATTAGGAGCCAGACAAGTCATAGGCTCACATAGTGTATATCACACTTTGGGAGAAGGCTAACTGATATAAAAAATAACCTAGAGATTTTGATCATGCATCTAAACTGCTATTGGAGTAAATTGTATTATAGTTTAGGTAGTACATTATAATGAGGGAGTGGGTAATGCTTGATATGTGTCTTTATTCCAGAGTAGAGTGTGAATGTTTACTAATAAAAAAGAATTTGAATGTAGTGTATGTTGTGGTGAAACTACAAGTCCTGAGGAATCCATGCATTCTTGATCACAACCATCTTAATTTAAGTTTAAACCTTATTTCTCTAAGTTAATTAACAACCAATTAACCCTTCTATTAGGTCTAGCTGATTTGTATTCAATAAGTAGTAGTTTTTGGTGAATGACTCCCTTAGTTCGACACTTGTACGTGCCTCATAGACATGTATTACAACACACATACACTTGCATTTTGCACACGTAGTTCACGCATGTCGATAGATTTTATGGCTGCATTCAACTGAGGCCATTAAGGTTACTTTTAGTGGCGTTTGATCCTCAAAGATATTAGATACTCTTTGTTGATTTTATCTATGAATTTCATACTTTTGTTGGAGAAGATATCATGTGGTACCCCATACCGGTTTATAATGTTGTTCTTGAGGAACTTGATGACCTACTAGGTTGATGTGTTTGTGATTTACACTGCTTCTACCCAATTGGTGAAGTAATCAGTTGTGACTAGGATGAAGCAAGTCATGTTCAACACCTTAGAGTTGATCTTCCTGATCATGTCAATTCCCCAAGCTGAGAATGGACAAGGTCTGTCTATGTTGTATAGTTGATTTGTGAACAAATGAATGTAGTCCCCATGGATTTTACAAGCTCGACATTTACAGAGAAACTGAAAATAGTTTGTTTCCTCAGTATTCCATTAGTACCCTAAGAGTTGTGTTTTCTTTGCTAGCAGAACTCCCTTGAAATGTGTGTTCCACATGACCCTGCATGGACTTCTTTCATGAGAGTTTCTACTTCCATCTTTTTGATGCATCAAAGAATATCAACTTGCAGGATCTGCGATGCAAATATTTTGCCACTAGGACATACTGAGCGGCTTGTCATCTAAGAACCAGTTGCTCTCTCTAGGAGAGGTTCTCGAGAATGACCTAATTTGATCAATACATCTTGATTTCATGAAACCAAGCCTTTCCTTTATCATTATGGGCATTGTCTATGTCCATGCAATAGGTGGGTTGAGAAAGCACCTGAGTTTCAAAACAGATGGTCTGGCCTTCCTAGATGTTGATCTATTAAGTGAGGGTTGTAATGTGTTGGCAAATGTGTTGTGCCCTCTTCTGATGAAGTGAAAAGAAATGTTCTTGAAGTCTCAAGCTAGAGAACACATACGTTCCTGATATGACATCATGTTGTGATGGCAATGTTTTCTAATTGTTTAGGACTTGAGATACCACAAGAATATAGTCACTATAGACCTATAAGAATTGTATCCCTTGATGTCTGGCAAGCTCGAGTCTTAAGATGCTAGCTTCATGCTCATCCACATTGTTATTGACGTCAAACTCCGATCATCTAGCCATTGGTAGCTGCTCTCCATGGGGGTTCTAAAAGGACTATGCCTATTTTGACTCCTTTTTTATTTGTAGCTTCGTCGAAGAAGATTGTCCACATGTGTGTGGCTAGAATAGTCTTTGTATTCAATGAATTAATCATCCATATGTATTCTTTTGGAAACTCATATTCATGTATCACTTCTTCTAGGATACGGGTGTCTTCTAGCTGCTCGATCAGAGCTTATGCTTTGACTGATTTCATTGTAAGGTAGGTAATGTCAAACTCTAAAAGCATTACCTACCAATTAGAACATCGTACGGTCAGGGTTGGATGCACATAAATAGAGGAGTGGATCATGCTTGGAAATTAGTTGTAGATGGAACATTAATAGTGTAACCACCTTGTAACCTATGACACCCCATGCCACAAGCCATGAGATAACTCAAAACTAACCACAGAAACAAGCTTACACAAATAGATTACATGAAAGCACTGTAAATTAAAATCATTTTCATTAAGATCAAAATAGCAAAAACCTTTACATATGAGTCCTTTCATGTCACAAGGTATTTACCATGTATGCCATCAGCATGTTATAAGAAAACATGTTCCAAACATATATATATATATAAATATATAAATATATATATATATATATATATATATATATCCAGTATGTCCCTACATGATACATACAAGCCAAACCACATCTCGAAACACATCTACAAAACACACCCAACAACCATCCCAAAGACTCGAGTGTACAAGGACGACTCTAGGACTCTAACAAAAGGACCACTAGCAGCACTTCCAACCTTGTCAGGTACTGTCCTTCTTGTTGCTGCTCAACCTATGCTGCACAATCTCTACCTCCTCATGCACATCCACCTAAAAAGATGTGTGGAACCCATGGGTTGAGATTCCAAATCTCAGTGGGAGATATAACTCTCCGCCAATGCTATTATTAGCACAGATAAGATGATTAAAGAACAATAGTAAATCTACAACCATGATACATAGGTAATCATCACTAATTGAATAAGTGAATGCCATTAGATTATGAAACATCTTATTATCATAAAAGAGATGTGAAGAACATGTATATTCACTACCAACTATACTACATAAAAGAAAGCAAGGCCTCATCCAATGTTTCCATATTTGATCCTACACAAGTGTGCTACATGATTGATTACGTTTTTTATTATGCCCCGAGGATTCAAGTCGTACCACCCAAATCCAATCGACCATTGCTAAGTCGAAATCGATGTCATACAAGGTCTAGTGGAAGAGTTGGAATCCATGAACTCACCCCCTCAGTCAGTATGAGCGAACTTGTAATGACATCATTAGTCAACCTACTACCAGGGACATATAGTCCAACTGTACAAATCTAGTCCGCCTTGGTACATGTCACGACACTAGTGAAACTAAGCTACGACCTGTAGCCACACTTCTACCACGGTATGGCCCACATCCAATCCTATATCATATATCACTGAGCTATGACATGAAGCCGCACTCCTACTAGGGTATGGCCAACATCCAATCCTATATAACATATCACAAACACAAGGGGATATTCGTCCTCAACCCTGCATATTCAAAAATATGTGCTCCGAGTTAAACTCATTTCACCATTCAACAAGTGCTGACACTAAATGGATCTATGGCACATGGAAAAGATACATGATTAGGTTCCAATTGATTAGTTAGGTCATTTAAGTGTCTTTTAGCATCAATCAAGTTATAAGGTATAAACCATAACAAATTCTACAAAGATAAGGGTATAGTACTCTTCCTGCATATGAATCATATAGGGTGTGAACTTGTCACACTATCACCACATAATGCATGTATTATTGCCATTCACAACATCATCAGTAAAGCTACATGCCATGAGATATCAATCCCTTCACTCTATCAGTAGGAAACATCCTTTCATATCTTACAATAACCATTATTAGGCCATAAGGTGCAACCACCATATTCTTGTATAACCTACATAATCAACATGACTCACTAGGACATATTCAATCCTTGTCTCACATCACAACCATCGTAGCACATACTAGCTATGACAATTAGTTCTGCAATACATGCATGGTTAAAAGATCACAATAAAGTGATATAATCACATAACATCATAGCCATCCATGATAAGGGTACAAGCAAGACTTATTCACTTTTAGGGTTTAGGGTTTCCACTTTTGCCGATTAGGGTCCACAAGGTTAGGGTGAACCAACCACCCTAGAACAACCACCCTCCACCATCATGGAGTGTGTAAGGATTAAGCATCATCATTAGAGAAGATTGGATACCATGCAAAACAACATAACACATACATATACATGATTAACGTTAGATGTTAATATATGTTTCATAACCACCTGCAATCACCACATGTTAACTACTTAGGCACAAAGGCCATGTCCAACCTCCATAGTATGTCTCAACCATGCAAGCACCATGGGTACCTCGACCTTCACTCCCTCATCATGTCGCGACTACCTTCTACATGTCACGCTCGTAGCATTAGGGTTAGGGTTTCTCTTCACCCTTCAACCATGTGTCGCGGCCAAGCTCTTCAAGAACTTCTATGTCACGACCGTGACATCTCAACACCACCATTTCACGACCAAAACACCCCCTAGACATGACCACCACTCCAAGGGATGTCCCCACCAAGCTAAGGCAAGAAGCTAAGGGTTTCAAGAGTGCTATACTCCAAAGGTCGCAACCCAACACCACTAGGTCAAACACTACCACAAGAAGGGACATCTCGACCAAATCCAACTAGGTTGCGGCCACCTCAATGGGCTATGTCACGACTGTGACACCCATGCCCATGTTTCAACTACCAAACCTCCCAGGTCTCGACCATACCAAGGTAAACATCTAGGTCACCAAAACAAGCCCAAAACTAAACAGGAACCATGATCACCATGAGAGGGAACTCAAGCAAGCCGATCTCCACAACCCTAAGGCAAAGGTCCAAGAAAAGCATGACTAAGGAAGAGAAACCATAGTCAAGATGACCAAAACTGAAACTAACCTCTCACTTACTTCTAGATGTACAAATACCAAGCATGGGAACTAGATCAAGGGTCAAACGTGGAGAAGAATCTCCATATCATCATCTCTACCCAAAAATGATACAAGAAGGTTAGGGTCTCGAGTTACTTCCAAACCAAGCATGATATCCCTACCAAAAAAATTCTAGGGCTAAGCTACATATGCTAGAATGATGTAGGAACATCTAAAAGAGAGAAAACAACAACACAACATAACAGGAAGTGAAATAATAGAGATTGTTTAGTGTTATATAACCCGCCTTAAGAAGATCACCACCAAAGCTCTAAGATCAAGAGCTCCTAGCACATGATCCAAGGGTTAAAGAAACTCCATCAAAATCTCCACTCTTGGCCACTAGAGAACTTCAAGAAGGGAGAAACACAAAGGTCAAATGATAGCTCAAGAAGATAGAGCAAAACCCCAAAATTGAACCAAAGAAAGAAGGGAGAAAAGAGAGAAGGAACTCTCCCCCTCTCACACTAGAGCGTCACCTTATCAAAACATGGCACAATGCTGAGAAGAAGGAAGAAGATAGGGTAGAAGATCCAAAGGAACACCAAATAAAGAAGATAAAACACTCACCAGAGCTAGAGATGGCCAGGGATCACCACTATCATCACATGCAAGGGGTGAACCTAAGATCCAAGGATGAGCACAAGATAAGGGAGAAATAAGATGACCGAAAAGAACCACTTTCATGGAGAAAATAGGGTTCATATAACAAAGGAGGAGGGAGGTAAGACAAAGGATGAGGTGTCAACAAGATAGAGCTCCAAAGAAAACACTTGTCCACTAAAAGGACCAACATGCATCCACACACAACCACATAAGGTCCACATGTAGGAGATGGTGATACTCCCTCGGTAGGATATCATCCATACAAGCAACCATTCCTATGTCATGACTGTGACACACCTAGGGTTCCAAGGTCGCGACACACCACAACATCACCACAAGATCGCGACACCAAGACCACCTCATGAGGCCTAGGTCCAAACACACCTCTCCAACCTCTACCTTGACCCAAGACAACCTTGGTCATGACCAACACACCAAGGGGGGAGTGTCATGATCATGACACCCCTCAACAGACTCTAGGTCGCAACCTAGGTCAAGGCAAAACAACAAGGTCACAAGGCTAAGGCATACAAACCCTAGAAAACCCTAATCTCCACTAAGGTTGATACTACTCAACCAAGAGCCAAACAAGGTGCCCCAAATGACCACACTCTCCCTCAAGAAGACATGATAGAGAAGGAACACTCTAGACATGGGAAATTGTACATCGACCCCTTATATTGGGTAAATTTTAATTTGCACCAAAACTAGCACATAACGCACAAATATCAATCAAACAAGCTCAAACTGGAGACCTAACCTCTCCGAAATCCCTAATCATACCTCAAAAGATTAGAGCAGGTTTCTAAGAACAAGATAAAGCCAAAATAAATAGGTTTACCCCAAAACTCGGGTCAGAGTCCTTACAAGCCATAAACCCCTCACAAGGATTTCACCCCCAAAATCCGAAGAGAAAAGAGAGGGGTACTTCCTCTTAATCTATTTCTCAAGCTCCTGCGTGACTTCTTGAATATCACAGTGATGCCACAGAACCTTTACAAGCACTATGTCCTTCTTCAACTTCTTCACTCTTCTGTCAAGGATCAACATTGGCCTTCAACATAGGACATGTCCTCATCAAGATCCACCTCCACACACTGTAACATCAACTCTGTATCTGGATGGCACTTTCTCAACATACTCACATGAAACACTGGATGCAACCTGTGCAACTCAGGTGGCAACTCCAACATGTAGGCCACCTTCCCAACACGTGCCACTACTAGTTAAGGTCCCATAAACCTGGACGACAACTTACCCATCTTTCCAAACCTCAGAAGACCTTTACAAGGAGAAACCTGGAGTTACCCTCTATGTTCCACTTGGAAATCCAAGGGTCTATGAAGGCTATTTGCATACGACTTTTGTTTGTCCTGTGTTTCCTTCAACTATTGTTGGATTACTTTGACATTTTCTGTCATCTACTTTACAAGCTCAAGACGAAGAAGCTGGTATTCTCCCATCTCATACCAACAAAATGGAGACCTGCAACATCTCCCATACAATGCTTCATATGGTGCCATGTCAACGCTACTCTGATAACTGTTGTTGTAGGCAAATTCTATCAAACTGAGGTGTATGTCCCAATTGCCCAAAAATTGAAGAACGCAAGCTATCAATAGATTCTCCAAGGTCTGAAGGTCCTCTCAAACTGACCATTTGTTTGGGAGGTGAAAGGCAGTGTTGAACCTCAACTGCGTACCCAACATTGTGTGCAGTCACTCCCAAAAGTGACTTGTGAACTGAGGACCTCTATCAGACACGATAGTTGCTGGAATACCATGCAAACACACTATCTCATTACCATAGATCTGGGCAAGCTTCTCAGCGGTATATGTCATCTTCACAGGAAGAAAATGCACTAACTTAGTAAACTTGTCAACAATCACCCAGATAGAATCATGACCTTTGCCTATCCTAGGCAGACCAACCACAAAGTCCATAGTCACATGATCCCATTTCCACTGAGGTATATGTAATGGTTAAAATGTCCCTACATGCTTTTGACGCTCGACTTTAACCTGCTAACACACAGGGCATTTCACCACAAACTCAGCCACGTCCTTCTTCAAGCCAGGCTGCCAATACATATCCTTCAGATTATGATACATATTGGTGCTACCTGGGTGCATGGCGTACATGGATGAGTGAGCCTCTTCCAGCACCATCTTTCTTAGGTCATTAGCATTAGGAACCACTACTTTGCCATGGTAACAAACCTTCCCATCATCTGACTCATGGAAGTGTTATAACGCCCATTTTGGTTGTATTATTATGTAATTATTTAATAAAAGGGGGTTTGCTTGGCAATTTGTGTGCATTGTTTCACAACTTGGGTTTCTTTGCAAAATTGTCTTGAATTATGAATTTCATGCTTTTCCCTATTTTAATAAGTCAATGGATATGTGAAAGGACAAAGAACAAAAGAAAAATCCATAATATGGGAAAAGGCAGGAAGAAAGTAAATAACATATGTTTTATTTAAGAAAATATGGAATTCTCTAGACGGTGGCGTAAGTGGACACAATAGGATGGTTTTAGTACCACTTGCCTTCTAATATCTATAAAAGTCGAAATTAAGAGAATGGAAAAGGAAGAAAGATAAAATATGAGTTTTAATGCATTATATATGCCTTTTTGGTGCATGACTTGAGTATGAAGAAAAAGAGTTATTCTTTTCGAGTTTGATCCCAAATTGTATCAAATGATAGATTATGTCATCAAGAACTTTCCCTTAAAATTTGGGATTGAAAATTCTAATGTTTTAGGAGATATGAATTATTTAAAAATCCCTAAAGTGTGGATAATACAATGAAATACTATTAAGTGTCATGATTTTCTGATTTTTAATAGGATTTGTTTTTCTGGCACGCGCGATGTGAGCCGTCAGATCAGAGATCCAACTGTGGTGTCATCATCTCCTAGCTTGAGTCAGATCAGGAAATAGGAATAGTGAGAGCCTAAGATCTCAAGGGATTTCATGCAATCCCGATCTCCTCGGCCCTAGCTAGCTTTCCCATTGAGTCCAAGAGAGCAAACCGAGCCAACCTACCCCATATTTCACCATGTTTGGTTGCTTCTAGGAGGTTCTCCCAAACATCTAAACCCTACAGCCATGGATGGGTATATACAAGGGGTGTACACCCCTCTGCAGACCTACTAAGCGATCCCGAAGGTCACCCACAAGTGACCCATTTCTTCTCTACCCTCAATTTCCCAAGAAAGAAATCTTCACCCTGGTATTTGTTGCCAACTCGCCAGAGGTTCATCCTCATCGCCCCACATTCTAGACCACCTCCAGGCCGATTGAAGGGTGCGGTGAGTTTGTGGTGCTCAGGTGGAGGATCGTGCATCGTCACTTGGAGCTGAGAAGGCGGGAAGCGTAGAGTCAACGCACGGGTTGAACCTGGCTCGTGAGGAAGGAATAGCTTGAGGTTGAAGAAGGGTTGTGGTGAAAAGACATTTGTACCCCCGACCTACTTCCAGGTAAGGCCTTCTAGTCTTTTCCCTTTTTCTCCTCTCACAAGTAATCAAATTGCCGAGAGAGTTGGCTTCCTATGATTGGTCTAAAAGGATTTATCTTGCAAAAATCCTAATAAATTGTAGGGTTGTCCAAAAGTAGCAAGTAAAAATGTATTATGATCAGAAAAATGCAAGCTACATGATAAAAATATAATCTTGACCAGAATCTGCTTCCAATTGAAAAGATGTTCAAAGTTGATCTCTTTAATACTTTTAATGGATCCAAAACCCTAATTTGTGAATGTTGATGAGTCTAATAGATTTATTTAATGTTGATAATCAAAGTTTGATCATTTATGAATGAAAGGAAAACCTTGGAGTCCTATGGATATTAAAATCCAAGTTTTGTAGAATTAGGGTTTCTTTATGCATAAAGGTGAACTAAATGATGGAATTAGGGTTTGTCAACCCAATAAACACAAAAGTGTCAAGTATTCATCTTTTCACCTCTCTAACCCTAATTTGACTTAAAAAGGATAAAATTGGGACTTTTGCATAAAAGACACCTTTTTGTAGCACAATCATGTATATGGAACCTAAAGAAGGGTTTGCGGATTTAGAAAGTGGAAATGATCAATAATTGGACTAAAAGGGTAATATGGATAAAGACATAATAAAAATCTAACTTGAGAATCAAGTCAGACCTTGGATAGAATTTAGAGTCATGTAGTGACACATGGGTGTATGCATTGAATTTCAGGTCGACTTGCTTGATTGTGTGGTTAACTCTATTATTCCTATTTGGACTGCAAATTCTCCGGAGACATGTATCACGCCTAAGATTATTAGTTGTAGTTTCATGCAGTTTCTCAGAGGTTTTCCTCGCATGGTTGAAATTATATGCTTGCTTATTTATTTCATTCCATGCAAACTTTAAAGTGACTTTGATTATCACATTATATATGAACATGACCAACCTAAATCTGGGCCACCTTTGGATCTATGGAAAGGCCATACGCCTAGATAGGGGAAGGCATATTTTGGTACCAGCCTGATAAGGGGCACATGAAAAGTCACCTGACTGGATAGGGGGAGACATGGTGGAGTCACCCGCTTGGATAGGGGGAGACATGATGAGCCATCCACCTAGATAGGGGAAGACAATGAATACTGTAGTATGAGGCCCTGGGGGGTTATGACATAGGGTGGAGAAACCTAGATTGGGTTGTCATGGTGGAAGTGTTAAATTTGGTTTGTTAAACATCAATTGTTGAATTATGTTATTAGCAATATCTATGAAATTTTTCCCCCCACATACTGATATGACTTGTCATACTGACCGACGTTTTGCTTGTCAACATTTTTAGGATAATCTTTCTAGAAATTGGATATTCAAAGAAAGAGGGCATTGAAAGAAAATAAATGAAGTAAGGCCCAAATGGTATAGATAGATGTTCTATTTCTCAGTAAATCCTAAAACCCATATTTTGTAAACTTTCAAAAAGAAATTTATCTTGCACCAAGTTTATTTAATTTAGTAAAATTTATTAATTATTTCTAATTATGTGCAAAACCATTTAATCCTATTTTGGGATAACAACACTATTTTCTTGGCCTTCCTTAATTGGGGTTGCTTGGTAATGGGGTCGTTATAGGAAGCCATCATGCTTCTCACTGCCAAACTCTTATCTAATCTGTTGTAACACGCTATCAACCTGTTGTGTCTCTCTGATCTACTGTCTTAGCATGGGCTTGACCTGCAACCGTTCTAACAATCCTACTAGAAAAGAAACTTCCAAATTAACATTCATCTGACGCATGGAGATCAACATGTCTCACTTACGGCACACCAAAGAACTCAACCGGGCTCTATCCACAGGCAAAGAAAAAGAATTCCTGCTCAACACATCTGCCAAAACATTTTCCTTCTCTAGATGGTAATCAATCATGTAGTTGTAATCCTTGATTAACTCCATTCACCATCATTTCCTCATGTTCAACTCCTGTTGTGAAAATATGTACTTCAGGTTCTTGTGATCCGTGAAGATTTGACACTTCTCATCATAAAGGTAGTGCCTCCAGATCTTCAAAGCATGGACAACAACATATAACTCCAGATCATGGGTTGGATAATTCTCCTCATGTTTCTTAAGCTTTCGGGAAGCAAAAGAAACTACTTGTTTGTCCTACATCAGCACACAACCCAAACCATGTATGGATGCATCACTAAAGGCTATGTATCCCTTTCCTTGCTCATGTAAGACTAGAATCAATACACTTATCAACTTCTCCTTCAATGTCTGAAAAGCATGTTGGCATCTGTCATCTAAGATGAATGACACATCCTTCCTTTTCAACTTTGTTAAGGGCAAAGCGATAGCACTGAAGTCCTTGATGAACCTCCTATAATAGCTCGCCAAACCTAGAAAGTTGCGCACTTCTGTTGGCATCTTTGGCTGCTCCCGCTCTATCACTGACTCAACCTTCTTCGGATCCACACGAACTCCCTCGATAGATATAACATGCCCCAAGAAAGCTACCTCCTTTAACCAAAACTCACACTTGTTGAACTTGGGATGAAGTTGATGCTGCCTTATCACGACCAACTCCTGACGAAGATGTTGTTCATGCTGTTGATTGTCACAATTGTTTATCAGGATGTCATCTATGAATACAATCACAAACTAGTTAAGAAATGACGAAAACACTCTATTCATCAAGTCCATGAACGCTGATGGTGCATTGGTCAACCCGAGTGACATAACCACAAAATCATAGTGACCATACCTCATCCTAAAAGCCAACTTAGGTATGTCATCCTCCTTGATCCTCAACTGGTTATATCCTGACCTCAAGTCTATCTTCGAGAACACTATCGTGCCACATAATTGGTCAAACATGCCATATATCATTGGCAAGGGGTACTTGTTCTTTATCATCACCTTGTTCAACTGTCTGTAGTTTATGTACAACCTCATAGACCCATCCTTCTTCTTTACAAATAGCATTGGAGCACCCCATGGTGACGTACTTGGCTTGATGAAACATCTGTCAAGAAGCTCTTGCAACTATCTCTTCAACTCTGCCATCTTTTTTGGAGCCATGCTATATGGTGTTTGAGCTATCGATCGCGTTCCAGGAACCATATTAATCTCAAAATCAATTTCTCAGGGTGGGGGAACACCTGGAAACTCCTCAGGAAACACATCCTCAAACTCTTTGACAATTGGTACCTTCTGAATACTAGGACTCCTCACCTCAATATCCTGCACATGTGCCAAGAGCGCCTCACAACCCTGTCTCAACAGCTTCCCTGCCACTATTGTTGATACCCGACACATCGGAAGAATATTTCGGTCTCCTTAGAAGATCCACATCTTACTACCATATATAAATGTTGCCTGCTTGGATCTACAATCCAAGACCACTATGCACTTCTCCAAGGTGTCCATTCCAAGGATTACGTCGAACCCATGCATGTCAAGTGGTATGAGGTCCACTTGAATGTTGTGCCCTGAAAAGAAAAGGACACAGGAAGGACACACCTCCTACAACACTATAGAATGAAATAATGAGGTTTCTAACAACAATCTATCCTTCTTACCACTAATACGCAAAAGACATTTGTCAAGCACTTTACGAGTGATAAAAGAGTGTGTTGCACCTGGGTCAACCAAAAAAAATACAAAGTAAGAAGAAGACAAATCAGAATGAAACAACTCCATCTAACATGTTACTACTCGTAGGTTGACCACCGCCTCCGACTGACTCATAATGTAGAATCTAGCTATTTCTTGTTGTCGTCCCCATCCTCTGCTTCCCTGAGAAGATGATTCGGCCTACGACACTTGGCCACGTCCTCATCCTCCTACAGCATTCATGTGCTATCTCTGAGAGCCATACTAGCTCTACCTTAGTTGCTGGGTCACCTCGTCATCCCTCACTGGATACTCCCGCTTCAGATGTCCTGTCTGTCCACACTTGTAGCAAATTTGGGTCTCAAACTACAACCTAGATGGCACCATCATTGATATTGATGTGGCGTTGTGAGATCCAGTAGGTGGAAGACTACGAACTCTGCCTCTACTCAGTGACCACTACGTCAGAGCATTGAACCTTTATGATGTTGGCGGTGTGGAAAACTTCATCTTCTTAAAGCCTCATGACGACTGCCCCTGGAACTGTGCATACCTCTTCCAGACACTCATCTAACATTTCTCTATCATGGATCGCTCTATCCTCTGGACTGACTCCACAAACATGGCAAACCTTTCTCGATTCTCCAAAGAAGCCACTGGGGTGGACAACTCAGCATTCAATCCCTTCTCAAAACGGTGAATTCGCTCATCCTCCATTGCACCCATGTGAGGATAGAACCAAAGAAGCTCCATAAACTTAGCCTCGTACTCATTGATCATCATGGGTCCCTGCCGGATCTGCTCAAACTAACTGATCTTCTCATCCAAATAGGTTTGAGGAAAGTACCGACTAACAAACTCACGTCAGAACTCCTCCCAACCTACAACCACTCTAGGCATCTTCTCCTCTTATATGGCCCACCAATGGCCAACACTCCCCTTCAGAAGGTACATTGCATGCTTAACCTTATCCACCTATGGGATGCTGAGAATCTTGAAGGCTTTCTCATGCTCAGCAAGCCACAGATTAGCATCTGCCAGATCAGCCGTCCCAGCATACTCCACCCCCCAATACGGCAAAGCCACTTAAAGGTCTTCCCATTACTCAAAGAGTCCACATTGGGAATTAGTGTCCTAGGCTGAGGTGCAGGCATTTTGTCCACCATATGTGTCATCGTAGCCATAAACTGCCCAAAAAGAGATTGTAAGGCATAATTTTTAATCATGGCTGGGTTGAACTGGGGACCCTCAGGCACCCGCTCTTCTCATGCCTGGTTCCTTGCACCCCCTCTTGGTGCACCAACACTTATCTCAGCAGCATGTTCTTCATATTATCGAGTCATCTTTAGGCTTTTCTACTTCTTCTGCATAAGCAGAAATCACTATAAGACAGACTAGAGGACAAAAGAACAGACACAACTCTAGTCCTAGGTCCATGTAGACTCAGCGAACCTAAAGCTTTGATACCAACCTTGTAACCACCTTATAACCTGTAACGCCCCGTGCCACAAGCCACAAGATAACTCAAAACTAACTGTGGAAACAAACTTAAACAAACAAATTACCGAAAAGCACTGGAAATTAAAACTATTTTCATTAAGATCCAAACAAAAAAACCTTTACATATGAGTCCTTTCATGTCACAAGATACTTACCATGTATGCCATCAACTTGTTACAAGAAAACATGTTCCAAACATATATATATATATATATATATACATAGATATATATATATATACATACACACATATATATATATATACATATCCACTATGTCCATACATGAAAAGGACATGCAAGACAAACCACATCTACAAAACACACCCAACAATCATCCCAAAGACCTGAGTGTACAAGGATGACTCTAGGACTCTAACAAAAGGACCACCAGCAACACTTCTGTAACACCCCATTTCATGAATATATACAACATAACTCAGCAGAAGCTTTCATCTTGAAGGGGGATGTCACATTAATATGCTCATTGCAAAAAAAAACATAAATCACTATTGGGATTCATACATTGTCCTTTGCATAGGAAATTATAATTGACTTCTATAACATGTCTAAAATTCTAATCATTTCTACACATGGAAAACTAAGCATGAAAAAAAACATTTCTATGTTATTGGATCACCTAATGTGGATGGCACCCCACCAGTTAGCTCTTGAAGGTCTTCTAGTCCTTTCTTGCTCCTCTTGAGTCCTTAATTACTCCAATTCCTGGGGACATCACGTCCCCAACCATGCAAAGGGGAAAATCAACACATCAGTAAATGATACTGGCACTTTATATCATAAGAAAAATAAAGTACACTTGACATGTAATAAAAAGTTGACATGAAATAATGATAAGCATTCTTGAATCATTATTAACATGAAGAATTGAATAGTAATTGTATGCATCCCTCTATGATGCTCCGTTAGGAGAACATGATTGCTAGGAAAGCCCTTGATGCTAGGAAAGCCCTTAATGACCCCTTGAGGTCCATGATTCAGGAGCATATAAAGACTAGTTCAATTCCAATTAACTTTATCATTAACATGACATTACATTGCCATTAACATAATCATTAACATGATACTTGAAATTTAACATGATGGTATTTCTCCCTATTAACATGGACTTTTAACATGATGAGATTTCTCCCTCTTGAACATTAACATAAATTTCATGAATCATTAATCATAAGCTCTAATCATAGTGAACATTATAACCATAGGACATAACATATATCAATCATCAAGCAGTGATACAGTGATCATAATTTGAACATTAAAGTTGAAATGATAATGTCTACTTTATACTTAGCATGTAATCAACCATAAATATTTGTGCTCAGCAACATGACCCATTTATCTTGGAGAAAAGTTGATCCTAACATGGTCTCTCTAATCTTTGAGGCAACACCTGGCTGTGATTTGCAAGAAGATAGCCTAGTTTGCTTGGAGCAAAGTTGATCCTAAGACAATCTCCCTAATATTTGAGGCAGAGGCTGGATGTGGTTTGCAAGAACATAGACCAGTGTGCTTTTCCTTGGTATGCTAGGGTTATGGGGGTTCCTTTTATAGGTGATAGGGGTCTATAACTTTCTAGTACAAGTGGATATATATATATATTTTAAATATCATTTGTCCTTTAATTTAACATTGGATGTTATCTTAAATCCAACGTATTAAAAGGTAAGAATAGACAAAAACATATTTGTCTTTGTTAATTACTAAAGTACAACTTTGTGGTCAAACTAAATATCACTTTTTGTGAATTTCCTTTATTATCTTTGACGTTTATCAAAAATATGAAATTGACAAAATTACCATTACATTTAATTTGCAATCACAAAGAAAGAGAGAAAAGGTAAGAGAGTTGTACCATTCTTTACATAATTACAATATTGTATTATTTTCATGTAACTAAGTCCAGGGAACATTATTTCATTTTATGAAAAAAATCACAAAATGGAGAAAAGAGAAAAAAAGAACTTTATTTTACATCAACATGCACTAGTTGTATAGCAAGAATATACAACAGTGATTTCAATGTGTTATTTAAAAATTGTTGATTGTAGTTACTCATTCCCATATAATTCATAGTTGTTTAAAATGGTGATATAACTATGTAACAATAACCTATTTTTAATTTTCCATATCAATTACATAAATTTTGTAACATCTTCTCATCCTTAATTCCATTTCCATTTTCTTATCATTCTTCTTAGTTGTGTTGGAAAGGTGATGGGTAAAAATCCACATTTTGTAGTCTCAAATAAATATATTTATCACATTGTATTCAATTATTCAAACTTTGGAATGTTAAAAAGAGAATAATCAAACTCTCCTTCCATCTTTCCTTCTAATATTTTAAATATATGGCTTCATGTTGACTAATTTTGACCCAAAAAAATGATGATCCACGCTCTCCCTCTCTAGGAAGAGCTCTTTTCATTCTCTAGGAAGGGCGACTCCTGGGGATGCTGGGGGCAACGACCTCGACCGCCTCCCACCCTCCTCCATCACCAGCCACCAACCACATCCCTGAAACCACCACCACCACCCATCTTACCCCCTCCCAATGCCTTCCCTCCTAGATCGGGGTCTGTCCCCCAACCTCCATTCCCCCTATGGAGGCTCGGGCTGCTGAGGATGCTGTTGACCGGTCCTGGGAGGATATCCTCAATAAAACTATTGAGGTGAGACATGCTTGTAGATCTATGAACCTACCGGGAGACCCAAGGCACTGATGTTCAAGACTGGGGACGACAAACCTTGGATGTGGTTCACACCATCGGTTCTGGAGGCTATGGATGAATTTCACAGGTGCACGGTGACCCTACAAATCATGGGTATGAACAGACCATTCATTGGGTAGCTGTATGGTTGGATCCTCATATCATGGAAGCCTAGGGATGAGGTTCAACTCTCACCGCTCAAAGATGGCCTCTTTCTCATGACCTTTACAAGTGAAGATGACATGAAGGTTTTGGTGGAAGATGGGTCTTGGTTCTTCAACAACCAACTAGTTTTGGTGAGAAAGTGGAAACCTGAATCAGACACACGGTGCACTGCTCTAACGTCTACCCCGATTTGGGTGACTCTCCCGGACGTTGGCCTCCACTAGATGATGCAGGCGATTACTATCATAGCTTACAAGATTGGAGTCCCTAAGGTGATTGACTTCTGGCAAAGGGGTGAACATCTGGGTGCTACCCATCTCTGTGTCAAGGTGGAAGCCAACAACAAACCTCCCCCCATGGTGATGATAGAGATTACGGATGGAAAGGCCTTGGAGATCAAGGTATTATATGATGCTATGCCCGAAAGATGCGAGGCCTGCAAAGTGTTTGGGCATTTGACTGAGAGGTGTCCAAGACACAAGCCTGCTGCCAACCAGGTGGAGGAAAACCTAGGATGATCGTTCATTCGTCGACCTCATAGGAGGAAGAACAAGAATAGAAATAAGAAACCTGATAACAGGAAAGACTCAGCTGACTGGGCAGAAGAGGTACAGACTGAGGAGAGGTCGTACAAGGACAACACATGTGTAGATGCATCTCAAGCTTGTGTTGATGTATCCGCCAGCCCTGACCCTGAGCTTGAGGGTGACCCGCCTGATACGACGATGGAAGTGGCACCAATGGGTCGACCACAGTCTACCGTGGTTACCAGCGCCGCTTCCCTGTCGATAGAGTGTGTGAATCCTTTCTTAGTGCTCGAAGATTTAGATTGTGACATCCCACTGAATGAGGTGACTGCTGGGTCTATATCTTCCATTTGTAAGAATAGAGGAGGCATGTCCGATAAAGGAAGAATAATGTCCTCTAGACTATCCACCTCAGGCAGAGGTGGATCATCATCCTGCTCCCGATGACCATCCTCACTTGGAATGTGAGGGAGGCCCCTAGGACGAGACATCAGAGGAGACTTAGAAGCATCATTGCTGAGGTCTGCGCTATCTTGGTGATTTGTCTAGAGACTGAGATTCACAGAGAAGTGGAGGGGAATGTCTACAACATGTTCCCTAATGGATGGGAGTGTGGCCTTAACCTATCACAGGTGGATGGAGGTATAATCACCATTGGCTGGAATCCACAGTGCTGGGATGTTCAGTGCATAGAGAAATTTGATCAACTAGTAGTGGCCAGTTGTATTAACACGGGTGGATGGCATTGAGTGATCAATGCTATTTATGGCCTCAATAATGAAGGAAGCTGACAGAATATTTGGGAGCTGCTCAAAGCAACAACTCAGTAGGCTTTGCCACAAATGGTTATAGGTGACTTTAACCATGTGAGAAAGGTGTCTAAGAAGGTTGGAAATTAGCCCATTACGAACACTATTATAGAGATATTTAACGAAGTTGTGGATGCTACAAGCCTTGTTGAGCTCAACATGGAGGGTGGTGTGGTGACTTGGCAAAATAAGAGAATCCCACAACATAGGATTGCTAGATACCTTGATCGGGGGCTTGCTAATGTTGTGTGGATCAATGTGTTCCCTGAAGCCTCCATCAAGTTGGATGGTCACTCGAAGAACGACCATGCCTGGATGAAGGTCGAACTGGTGAACCAACCTAAACCAAATAGACCGTTTAGGTTCCTCAACCACTGGCTTGAGTGGGCTAGCTGTGAGAAGGTGATTTAGGAGGCTTGGCTAACTAGGGTAGAGGGCAAACCCATCTTTGTCGTGGCTAAAAAACTGAAAATAACTAAGCTTGCTTTGAAGAAATGGTCACATGATCTGATAGACCTACCTTCTTTGATGAAGAAGGCAATGGCAGAGTACCAACTTGCTTCCGAGGAACTGAGATACAAGCCTCTATGTGAAGAGTCTATTAGAAGTGAAGAGATAAAGGCTAAGTGGTTGCTATAGTTAGAAAAGGCTAAGGAAATGATGTTCTGGCAAAGGAGTAGGCTAAATTGGATCAGAGATGGTGACCACAACACTAAAGTGTACCATAGAGCCACCAAAAAGAACCAGATGAGAGAGTGCATACATGTTCTATTACTACCTGATGGCTGATCAGTTAATGGCCCTAAAGATGTGGCAAAGGAAGCTGTTGACTATTTCTAAAAGATGTACAACCAGGATAAGGCTTCTGTCCCTTGTGATCTCTCGCCTAGGAAGGTTACGGATGATATGAATAGAAAATAGTGTGGCCTAGAATCTGAGATGGAAATCAAAGGGGCTTTGTTCTCCATCGGCTTGTCCAAGGCTCCATGACCTGACAGTTTCAATGCCAAGTTCTTTAAGAAGAACTGGAATGTCATCAAGGATGATTTAAGCAAAGCGGTCAGATGGTTTCTTGTGGGAGGCTATATGGTCAGGAAGGTCAATCACACCTTCTTAAGACTCATACCTAAAAAGAACTACCCAGCTTCCTTGGTAGATTTCAGACCCATCACATGCTGCTCGGTGGTCTATAAGGTGATTGCTAAGTTGTTGGCTAACAGGATGAAGATGGTACTCTTGGAAAATGTGTCCCTCAACCAATCATCTATTGTGAAAGGCAGGTCCATCTCTGACAGTGCT
This sequence comes from Alisma plantago-aquatica, assembly GCA_963693085.1. Lineage (NCBI taxonomy): Eukaryota > Viridiplantae > Streptophyta > Magnoliopsida > Alismatales > Alismataceae > Alisma > Alisma plantago-aquatica. The sequence continues at coordinate 470,563,771 of OY856410.1, forward strand.
CTCCTTGCGGGTGAGTTTCTTTTTGACTGTAATAACAAGAACAAACCTAAGAAGGCATGCATCAAGGTTGATCTGTTCAAGGTGTATGATCATGTTACTTGGCAAGCTTTATGGAATGTGATGGAGGCCCTTGGCTTCTCTAGAAGATGGATTGAGCTGATGAGGCAATGTGTAGAGACCACCTCCTTCTCAGTTCTAATTGACAACCTACCTAAAGGGCTATTCCAGACATCCAATGGACTACGCCAGGGCGATCCTTTGTCTCCCCTCTTGTTCACCCTAGTTATGGAAGCTCTCTCTTTTCTTATCTAGAAGGCTGAGGGGGAAGGTGTAATGAAGACCTTCAAGGTGTGTGGGATTTCGGTGCTTTCACACATGATATATGTTGACAATGTCCTTCTCTTTGTGGCAGACCATGATAAATATCTACGGGTTGTGAGAAGGATCGTGAGCAGTTTTAGGAGATTAACTGGGTTGTACATAAGTGAGATTAAATCCAAAGTTTTTATTTCAAGATCTTGTGATGCTAGAAGGGGTTGACTCAAGTTGGTGGCTAGACTACAGTTGGACACCTTTCCGGTTACCTACTTGGGCATACCCATTGTTGGTGGTCGTGGTTGCGGCAAGGACTACGCCTCCTTACTTGATAATCTGAGGAAGACAATGGATAAATGGATAGGTTTGAACCTCTCTATGACTGGGAGGGAAGTGCTTATTTGATCTGTCATTTGTAGTAAATTAATGTTCTGGTGCAGGCAAGCTGAAATATTAACGTTCATCCTCGACAAGGCCAAGTCAGTCATTAGCAACTTTATTTGGTCAGGTAAAGGGCATTCAATGGCCTGGACAATGTTAATAAAGCCGCTCCATTTGTGGGGGCTTAATCTCCCAGATCTACACCATATGGCTATGAAAGCTACTTGCAGGAGGGTTGATACTTTCTTGTGCCACATTTACCAGCCGTGGACATCTTGGATGACACATCGGTAGGGCAACTCACTGGAGACTTGTGACCCATAGCTTAGCTCCAGATGCTAGAGGTATATGACACATTAATGGAGCCTTGTGAAGGGTGAGTATATCTGCATAGGCTAAGTTTGGTCCAGATGCTGCATGAAGCCTTGGGTACTTCCTCTCTCCAGACCGTAGGTGTCTTGGGACCAACTGCTATGGAATAAAATCCATGTCCCCAAATGGAGCTTCACCCTGTATAGGGGAATCCATGGCAAACTCCCAACTGTTGATCATTTAAAGAGTTGGGGAGCAGATAGTGTGGGCACCTTCTTGCTTAGCATAAAGTAGGAGGAGTCACACATTCACCTCACTTGGAGCTTCTCATATGTGAGGCATCTCTGGTGTAGGATGGCCCTCAAGCTTGGATGGGGTGGCAATCCCCCTCTTGATCTGGATGGATCCATTAACTGGGTTCTCGACAACAGAAAGCACAACCAACCTGCTAGGTGTTTCGGGGGCATTTGCATTGCGGCTATTCTATTTTGTGTGTGGAAGGAGTGCAACTCTAGGATCCATGGCAGACCTGATAGAGACCAGCTTACTATTTTTTATGACATTATACACAGCTTAAAAGGGGCTTTGTAAGGTCAGGCCCGATTTGACTAAGGGCATGGACTGGGCAGTGATGGAACATTGGGGTTTTTTGTAGCTTACCCCTTTGTATAGTATACTGGTCTACACCCTATACTTTTTTATCTCAATAGTAATATTTTACCTTATCCAAAAAATATTGACCAACAATTAATTAATGTTTACATTGAATGTGTTAAATGGATTAACATTGTGTTTTATATTTATTTGAGAGGTCAAAAGAATTTGAAAGAAAACCAAAATTGGACCACACATTAATTACATACTTGATATCCTTCCTAGCCAATGAAATTCAAGTTTTGAATGTCTTTTATTCACAACTTCCATATTTGTTATTTATTTCATTTTTATGCATTAAAAGGTGAGATAATGTGAGAAGATTTTCCTTAATTATTTCTTTGACTCTAAAAGAGAGATGATCAATACTTATCCACATTTAAGTCTATTATGCCTTTATGAAAAATTTTCTTGAAGAAAGAGACCCGAGAGAAGATATAGGGGAAAGAAAGTAATATCCACACCATGTGATTGATGGATATTCTTTCTCACGCATCCAAAATGACCCATTAATTGCATTACATTTTTCTTTATGTCTTTTGAGTATTCCAAAGACGAGAAAGAAATAGTGAATTATGTTGTCTCCCTTTTATGTTAAAAGATATCAAAGAAAAAAGACTTCTTGTTCAAGCTATATATTCTATCATTTCAAATTCCACTCCTTTTATCTTCCTCTTTTATTTCTTGTCAACATTTTCAAGGATGAGTGAGAGAAAAAGAGAAGGGAAATTATTCATTCAACATACTAAGTTAATTGCAATACATGATGGCATATGTATAAGGGAAAGTGTATTTTTAGTTTTTTTTCTTATCTATCTTACTTTATTTTTTTTCTACAAGGAATATCAATCCATGGCCTTTTTACATTAAGCCCTACAACTATTGTTATTTTAATAAAAACCATTTCATAATTTTTAAATTGTGAAAAAATGGGGTGTTACAACTTCCAACTTTGTCAGCTATTGTCCTTCTTGTTGCTTCTCAGCCTCTGTTGCATGATATCTACCTCCTTATGCACGTCCACCTAAAAAGATGTGGGGAACCCATGAGGTGAGATTCTGTGATGACCCCAATTTTATGATTATGATACCCAATATAGTATTTTAAAGACCATGAGTGTCATGCAGATGATGATACCAAATTAAGGAATTGGTTATTCAATTATTGTATATTTCCCCCCAAAAAGTGTAACTATATATGGAATTGACGAATGGAACATTAATTGAGTTCAAGTATGATGAATATGTTGATTAATTGATTTGGGTACATATGAGTCCATGGGACCCATTTAGTAGTACTAATTAACTCAAGTGATATATTAGCAAACTTTGAGGTATTAGTACCATACACATGTTTTTGTACTTGTAGGATCGAGATTTTATGATTATTTGAATTGAATTCAAATATAGTAAACTTATTTATGTGCTTGTTTGAAGATTTAAATAGCACGGATAAATAATAGGCTTTGAGTCTCAAACGTTGATAAGCTAGCTTAGGAACTTGTGAGCGTGTGTCTAAAATTCCATGATGTTTAGAGATTTTTACAAAGAAATAAATCTTCGAAGTTGAGGATATTAACTATGTACTTGTGGTCCAACTTTATTCTTTTGATCATTTAGGATCTAAGTTGTGACTGTTTGATGTCACGCTGGATTGCTTGTTGGGCGCTGATCTCAGCTAATAGGCGTGATTCAATCTGAACCATCTGTAGTATATCTAACAGTGGGGACCTCATCCCCTACCTCCGAAAACTACGGTGGTTAAGGAGGACCAGGAAACCACGCGATCCCAAGCTCCTACCATAGATGCCTCCGATAAACGTGAGTTTCTAGTGGGGGAGTTAGACTCCGTTCACCTAGATCACGTAACCATGCGCCTTTCTAGCTGCATCGTTGGACTTAGCCTGGGCGAGATGCAGATAGACCCGTCATAGCTCCCTGGTCGTCATTAGCCTCCGAAAATGGAGGAGCAGTACCAGATTGATTTCAAGTAGATCCAAAGAGGGTGGGTGATCATAGGGAATTTAGTTCCCATACTCATAATCTACGCAACCACCAAAGCTATCGACCCATTCCTACCCCTAGTCCCTCCACCTGAACTTGTAAGCCATGCCTTAGGCAGGATCTCGACGCATCCTTGTCATGTTTACATGAGCCCGGCTAGACTTGTGAACTACATCGTCATCCTGAAGCAGAGGTTCTTCCTGGCCATAATACCGAACCAGTCTGATCAACCCACCACCCATAGTGGTTTGGTTTCCCTGGAGCTGGCGAGCTCTGTCACGAGAAGATGGAAGGAGGGGTGTTTGGGGAACAAGCCATTGGCCTATCTACAATGACCTGACACCACCCACCAGTTCCCTAGAGGCCGCGGTTCTTCTCGGCTTATTTCTGGAGTGAGGAGAAGCCCAGGGAGAAAAGCCCCAATCACACCGAGTTCTCCGCCACAGATCCAAGGTGGAGATTTGTGTGGCATTGCCGGTCACCCTGGGACTCGTAGCTGTGTCCTGGAAGCCCTCTCCGCGCTACGAACACGAATGTGAAGACCACTGCTCCCAATTTTGACCCAGCGCCAATCACTTCGCGTCGGCATGGCTTGCGATGGCGATACTGGTCTGCGACGGGGCGGCGGCCTGTGCAAGGGAACGCAACGGCATGGGTCGAGGAGGTGACGCAGCTGCGGCTGCAGCGTGGAGATCGGTTGTGAGGACCTTGGCAACAAGCCACAGATGAAAGGAGTCGGGGTGATGGCCATGAGACAGGATCAGAGAAGCAACGTCGAGCAAAGAGCCATGGGCGGCGGGGCTCCTAGCAGCGAGGCTGAAGCAGGCGGCGATGTTTGAGAGCAGGAAGATGGGCGACGCCCTACCGTATGCCCTTGCCGCAACCTGAGGAGGAGAAGGAGCGCATGACGGCTGGCTAATCACCGGCGTTTCCCCTTGAGGCGTCGACGTTGAGAATGAGTCTCGTGGACTCATACACGGGATGGAGCCCCTGGCCACAACGGCGAATCTCGCCCAACCCAAAACGTGAGGAAGGGAAACGGAGCGAACCAGATTTGCTGAACCGGACGGATCAGCAAAAGTGTGCGCCCCTGGATGGCCACGTGTCAGTGGCCGATTGGCCCAAAAAGGTAAACAGTTTAATAATTCCCAGATCTTCAATAAAGCATAGAAAATAGTACGATTGTCAGAAAAATACAAGTAAGATACCAAAACGTTCAGAAAAATGACTAGAGCACATTATAACTATAATATCAAGCTTTTAGTGTACTAATCTCAGTGATATCTTATAAGATGTATAATGGTCTTTTTATGTACAATAAATAATAAACGAAGATCTAAAATTATGGGAATATATCAGTAGATCATAAATCATGCCTATAATCCAGTGGATGTCAGTGATTATGATGATGATGCACGAAATCAAGTAATTTTCTTAATATGACTAATTAGGGCTAATAACCCTATATAAAATGTAATTAATGCATACATGCTCGATAAATGATGAAACTTACATAAAACCCTCATATCTGTAATTGGAATATAATATATAAATATGAGATCAGTTATATGCATAGAATTTGTGTTATATGAAGATGACCCGTAATACATGAGTTGTAACCCTAAATTGAATAATGTATATAAACTAGGGTTAATATGTGTACAAAAAAAAAGATATGGAACCTAATGTTCAGATAATGAACTATAATCTAGAACATGACATCAGTAAGATAAATATAAGACAATAATGCAAGTAAACATTGGAATATCCTAATGAGATAATATAAATCCTAATGAACACAACTAGGGTTAAGATGACCAAAATCTGATGCTAGTATATGATTTTGTCATTAATCAGGTGATGACCAGATATATAGATGATCCAGAATGTAAATAGGAATCTCTGAACTCAGGTACGTGGGTTTATTTAATTATATGACTATGGTTTTCTTGCTTGCAATCATGATATGTATGTATGCTCTCTTCTATTTGTAAATATTGGATGTAGTAGCACTATATAGTACATGTTGTTTTGTCACTTGAAAACATAAATTATGAGTAGGTGTTTTGTAGTTATTTAAGGTGTTCATTATCCCCCTTACGAGGGAATGGATTAATGTTGGCTAGTACACCTCCCTAGAGCACACGGTGTACGGGGAGTCTCCCTAGAGTACTTGGTACACAGGGATGGGCCCATATTTATGTTTTGGTACTAGTCCACCTTGATAATGCAATTCATCTAGGAAAATGACTTAAATTGGCATATTTCGCTTAATAAAGAAGTGTTTTCTATGATTTTCTTTCCTTCTGTAAATCTTTTTCAAAAATTATGCAAGCCATAAATATATGTATCTTTCTGCCCACGTACACAACACCTTGTGTGTTGATTTGTTGTTTCACGTATGTTTTAGGTTCAGAGATAGCATGGAAGGAAAAGTACAGGATGTGAGCAAGTTGTTCAGGTTGTACCTTTTGTCTAAGATCCTGTTAGCATACATGTCCAGACTTGTAGAATTTTCAATCAATATGTAACTGTAAATCATGTTGTAATAAATTAATGTTGTATAAATTTACATGTTGAATGTTGAGAATGTTATGGTTGTATGTTCATGTATGCGTATTATTCTTCCGCATCGCGTTCTGATATGATTGTTTGATGTCTTCAGATTATGGGCTCTCATTCCCAATAGGGTTTGGAGAAGCCAAAATCCGGGGACGTCACAGTTGGTATCAGAGCATGAACAATAGCAAGACCTGACATTTGCTCACCATAAAACATAAAATCTTAATCTCACCTTTCACTTTAAACCTTAGAAACTTAGTAAGTTGTTTTATAGGAATAAGTTTATGACCTAGCCTCTAGGTTAGAACCTAGATGTTCGAGAACTAGGTTTAGACAAGTGTGAGAAACCCTTTCCATATAGAGCTCATATGTATTGGGTAGCTACACTAGTCTACATCTCGTTCTCACCATTTTACTAGGTTACATGACACTAGGCTGTCTACTGTGTGTGGGACACTCGGTTTTGCTGATTTGGTTTTGTTTTCCAATCGGCTCGAGCCTCGAGTGTTTTCTCTGACGTCTTCTTTCTCGGAGAAAAACTATATAATATTTTATTATATATATGTAAATATAAAAATGTGTCCCTCACACTGGAGAGTAGTTAGTGTTCATGCAATCTAAGTGAAAGGAAGTGACATCAGTCTAGAAGAGAGAGTAATCTAGATTAGATGTCTAGAGCCTTATCAAGATATGTGATACATAGAGCAGATGATAGAATGACAGTTGAAATAAGCATGTGAAATCTTATCCAAGTTTGATCTCTGATGGTATAAGTTTCCTTATATAGGTTTAATTTGTATATTAGTTGAATTCAATTTTGGAGAATTTAAGCAAAATCTTGATTATGAAAGTACATTCCCTTTTCCTACTTAAGATAAGTTAAGTTAAGATAGAGATGAGTATGCATGAGCCTCAAGCTCTTATACCTGGAGGATGTCTAGTGGTAGGATGAGATATGTGGTGAACTCTAGAGAGAGTAAGACCCACAGGGAGACGGTCATAGGACCTAGCCTCCAATATATGAGATATGTGTTAAAAAAAATGTCCTACCCTAGCTTACTCTTGAGTGTTGAGTTGAGTCCTTATACATGATTCAAATCTATATGTGAGAATTGGGAAAAAGAAAAGGATGGGTAGATGACCCATATGATAAATTCAATCTTTTGGCTGAGTTAGGTCCTAGCTAGAGTGACATATTTTGAGAATCTCATCATTAGTTGCAAGTGAGGTAATATATGAACTCTAGTTATGAGAGTATGATGCTTTGTGCAAAAGATACTCAAAATACATGTTCTCCCTTCTTCATCTCTTTCTTAATAGATGATGATAAAAAAAAACCTCACTTGAGCTATTCTATATAGATGATTCATATATGAGGAGTCACTCGCATAAGCTTGACCTATTCTATATTCCCCCCCCCCTATATCATACATGTAGCACCAAGATAGAAATCAGGATAAGTTTGACTTTAAAATATTTTCTTCCCCTTCATATGAAACATGAAAGATATGATGTTGATATCATGGGATAAACTTAGTATATTCTCTTTTTCCCTTCACATAATACATGTAAGACATAAAAAGTTGAACAAATGAACTTGATATAAAGATATTTTTGGATCATAGGATATATGATCAGAAATATAGTTCGTAACTTTGATCCTTCTCAATGTATGCTTCTAAGTTGAGTAAGAATATCACACCATAGGGTGAAACCCTAATGGTCAAGCATGTTATGTAAGCCCTTCTTATGTAGAAAAATCCTAATATCAAGGATGAAGATAAATCTCCTCTAATTCTAAAATCATTGTGAGATGTTGATCATAAAACATATTAATGATGTTAGATTTAATGATCTGAACATCATGGCTAATAAACGAATTTCCTCATGAACATTAAAAGTATGGACAAAACATGTACCCTTAGGGGTGATGTAATCCTAAGATATCATAATGTCATGTTATGGCTAAGACATTAAGTAATGTTTCCGCATATATGGGGTAGGGTGGACACACCCAAGAATCTCTAGACCCTAAGCTGACAACTAAGAGTGCATGCAACTATGGCGGACTTAGAACCTAAGCAATGATGATGTATATGAAGTTGAACTCCTAAATAGCCTCTTAAGGATGAGATTAGTTGAATTTCGAGGACGAAATTCCATATAAGATGGGGTGAATGTGATGACCCCAATTTTATGATTATGATACCCAATATAGTATTTTAAAGACCATGAGTGTCATGCAGATGATGATACCAAATTAAGGAATTGGTTATTCAATTATTGTATATTTCCCCCCAAAAAGTGTAACTATATATGGAATTGACGAATGGAACATTAATTGAGTTCAAGTATGATGAATATGTTGATTAATTGATTTGGGTACATATGAGTCCATGGGACCCATTTAGTAGTACTAATTAACTCAAGTGATATATTAGCAAACTTTGAGGTATTAGTACCATACACATGTTTTTGTACTTGTAGGATCGAGATTTTATGATTATTTGAATTGAATTCAAATATAGTAAACTTATTTATGTGCTTGTTTGAAGATTTAAATAGCACGGATAAATAATAGGCTTTGAGTCTCAAACGTTGATAAGCTAGCTTAGGAACTTGTGAGCGTGTGTCTAAAATTCCATGATGTTTAGAGATTTTTACAAAGAAATAAATCTTCGAAGTTGAGGATATTAACTATGTACTTGTGGTCCAACTTTATTCTTTTGATCATTTAGGATCTAAGTTGTGACTGTTTGATGTCACGCTGGATTGCTTGTTGGGCGCTGATCTCAGCTAATAGGCGTGATTCAATCTGAACCATCTGTAGTATATCTAACAGTGGGGACCTCATCCCCTACCTCCGAAAACTACGGTGGTTAAGGAGGACCAGGAAACCACGCGATCCCAAGCTCCTACCATAGATGCCTCCGATAAACGTGAGTTTCTAGTGGGGGAGTTAGACTCCGTTCACCTAGATCACGTAACCATGCGCCTTTCTAGCTGCATCGTTGGACTTAGCCTGGGCGAGATGCAGATAGACCCATCATAGCTCCCTGGTCGTCATTAGCCTCCGAAAATGGAGGAGCAGTACCAGATTGATTTCAAGTAGATCCAAAGAGGGTGGGTGATCATAGGGAATTTAGTTCCCATACTCATAATCTACGCAACCACCAAAGCTATCGACCCATTCCTACCCCTAGTCCCTCCACCTGAACTTGTAAGCCATGCCTTAGGCAGGATCTCGACGCATCCTTGTCATGTTTACATGAGCCCGGCTAGACTTGTGAACTACATCGTCATCCTGAAGCAGAGGTTCTTCCTGGCCATAATACCGAACCAGTCTGATCAACCCACCACCCATAGTGGTTTGGTTTCCCTGGAGCTGGCGAGCTCTGTCACGAGAAGATGGAAGGAGGGGTGTTTGGGGAACAAGCCATTGGCCTATCTACAATGACCTGACACCACCCACCAGTTCCCTAGAGGCCGCGGTTCTTCTCGGCTTATTTCTGGAGTGAGGAGAAGCCCAGGGAGAAAAGCCCCAATCACACTGAGTTCTCCGCCACAGATCCAAGGTGGAGATTTGTGTGGCATTGCCGGTCACCCTGGGACTCGTAGCTGTGTCCTGGAAGCCCTCTCCGCGCTACGAACACGAATGTGAAGACCACTGCTCCCAATTTTGACCCAGCGCCAATCACTTCGCGTCGGCATGGCTTGCGATGGCGATACTGGTCTGCGACGGGGCGGCGGCCTGTGCAAGGGAACGCAACGGCATGGGTCGAGGAGGTGACGCAGCTGCGGCTGCAGCGTGGAGATCGGTTGTGAGGACCTTGGCAACAAGCCACAGATGAAAGGAGTCGGGGTGATGGCCATGAGACAGGATCAGAGAAGCAACGTCGAGCAAAGAGCCATGGGCGGCGGGGCTCCTAGCAGCGAGGCTGAAGCAGGCGGCGATGTTTGAGAGCAGGAAGATGGGCGACGCCCTACCGTATGCCCTTGCCGCAACCTGAGGAGGAGAAGGAGCGCATGACGGCTGGCTAATCACCGGCGTTTCCCCTTGAGGCGTCGACGTTGAGAATGAGTCTCGTGGACTCATACACGGGATGGAGCCCCTGGCCACAACGGCGAATCTCGCCCAACCCAAAACGTGAGGAAGGGAAACGGAGCGAACCAGATTTGCTGAACCGGACGGATCAGCAAAAGTGTGCGCCCCTGGATGGCCACGTGTCAGTGGCCGATTGGCCCAAAAAGGTAAACAGTTTAATAATTCCCAGATCTTCAATAAAGCATAGAAAATAGTACGATTGTCAGAAAAATACAAGTAAGATACCAAAACGTTCAGAAAAATGACTAGAGCACATTATAACTATAATATCAAGCTTTTAGTGTACTAATCTCAGTGATATCTTATAAGATGTATAATGGTCTTTTTATGTACAATAAATAATAAACGAAGATCTAAAATTATGGGAATATATCAGTAGATCATAAATCATGCCTATAATCCAGTGGATGTCAGTGATTATGATGATGATGCACGAAATCAAGTAATTTTCTTAATATGACTAATTAGGGCTAATAACCCTATATAAAATGTAATTAATGCATACATGCTCGATAAATGATGAAACTTACATAAAACCCTCATATCTGTAATTGGAATATAATATATAAATATGAGATCAGTTATATGCATAGAATTTGTGTTATATGAAGATGACCCGTAATACATGAGTTGTAACCCTAAATTGAATAATGTATATAAACTAGGGTTAATATGTGTACAAAAAAAAAAGATATGGAACCTAATGTTCAGATAATGAACTATAATCTAGAACATGACATCAGTAAGATAAATATAAGACAATAATGCAAGTAAACATTGGAATATCCTAATGAGATAATATAAATCCTAATGAACACAACTAGGGTTAAGATGACCAAAATCTGATGCTAGTATATGATTTTGTCATTAATCAGGTGATGACCAGATATATAGATGATCCAGAATGTAAATAGGAATCTCTGAACTCAGGTACGTGGGTTTATTTAATTATATGACTATGGTTTTCTTGCTTGCAATCATGATATGTATGTATGCTCTCTTCTATTTGTAAATATTGGATGTAGTAGCACTATATAGTACATGTTGTTTTGTCACTTGAAAACATAAATTATGAGTAGGTGTTTTGTAGTTATTTAAGGTGTTCATTATCCCCCTTACGAGGGAATGGATTAATGTTGGCTAGTACACCTCCCTAGAGCACACGGTGTACGGGGAGTCTCCCTAGAGTACTTGGTACACAGGGATGGGCCCATATTTATGTTTTGGTACTAGTCCACCTTGATAATGCAATTCATCTAGGAAAATGACTTAAATTGGCATATTTCGCTTAATAAAGAAGTGTTTTCTATGATTTTCTTTCCTTCTGTAAATCTTTTTCAAAAATTATGCAAGCCATAAATATATGTATCTTTCTGCCCACGTACACAACACCTTGTGTGTTGATTTGTTGTTTCACGTATGTTTTAGGTTCAGAGATAGCATGGAAGGAAAAGTACAGGATGTGAGCAAGTTGTTCAGGTTGTACCTTTTGTCTAAGATCCTGTTAGCATACATGTCCAGACTTGTAGAATTTTCAATCAATATGTAACTGTAAATCATGTTGTAATAAATTAATGTTGTATAAATTTACATGTTGAATGTTGAGAATGTTATGGTTGTATGTTCATGTATGCGTATTATTCTTCCGCATCGCGTTCTGATATGATTGTTTGATGTCTTCAGATTATGGGCTCTCATTCCCAATAGGGTTTGGAGAAGCCAAAATCCGGGGACGTCACAGATTCCAAATCTCCACAGGAGATATAACTCTCCACCAACAATATTATTAGCACAGATAAAATGATTAAAGAACAACAATAAAGCTACAACCATGATAAGTAGGTAATCATCACTAACAGAATAAGCGATTGCCATTAGATTATTAAACATCTAATCATCATAAAAAGAATATGAAGAACATGTATATTCACTACCAACTATACAGTACAAAAGCAATCAAGGCCTCATCCAATGTTTTCGTATTTGATCCTAGACAAGTGTGCTACACAGCTGATTATGTATTTTATTATGCCCCGAGCATTTGAGTCGTACCACCCAAATCCAACCAACCATTGCTAAGTCAAAACCGGTGTCATACAAAGTCTAGTGGAAGAGTCAGAATCCATGACCTCACCCCCTCGATTAGTGCGAGTGAACTTGTAGTGACATCATTAGTCAAACTATTACCAACAACATATAATCTAGCTGTACAAATCTAGATGTACAGGTCACGACACTAGTAAAACTGAGATACGACCCGTAGCCAAACTCCTACTAGGATATGGCCCACAACTAATCCTGTATCACATATCCTGGACGTAAGGGGATATTTGTCCTCACCCTCGCATATTCAAAAATATGCGCTCTGGGTTAAACTCATTTCACCATTAAGCAAGTGGTGACAATGAATGGATCTATGGCACAGGGCAGAGCTACATGAATAGGTTCCACTTGATTAGTTAGGTCATTTAAGTGTCTTTTGGCGTCAATCAAGTTACAACATATAAAACCATAACAAATTCTACAAAGATAAGGGCATAGTACTCTTCCCACACATGAATCATATAGGGTGTGAACTTGTCACACTATCACCACATAATAGCTGCATTATTGCCATTCACAACATCATCAACAAAGTTGCATGCCATGAGATATCAATCCCTCAACTCTATCAGTAGGAAACATCCTTTCATGTCAGAACAATAACCACTATTAGGACATAAGGCCCCACCACCATATTAATGTATCACGTGCATAATCAGCATGCCTCACAAGGGCATATTTAATCCTTGTCTCACATCATAGACATCGTAGCACACACTAGGTATGACAATCAATTCCACAATACCTGCATGGTTAGAAGATCACAATCAAGATAGATAATCACTTAACATCAGTGTTTAGGAAATGGGCCGAATAATTGGTTTTGGGGGTCTACCGCTCCGAATATGAATAATCGGCCTATAATCGGTACAGGACCGATTAATCGGCCGATCGAGGGAATAATCAGCCGATTAATCGAAGATTTTCAAAATCAAATGCTAGTAATAATTTTTTTACATTAATTTTTTATAATACTACTATAGGTCATTACAATTACATTCTCTTCTTCCAATTTACATATTTGGTCTTCTCCTCATGTTTTCTCAATAAGTCTATAGTTAGTGTTTATTGAACTGATCCTTACTATTGATGTTTTGTTCTCTAATTTCATCAGTTTCTAATTACTTCTTAATGCAATATTAGTCTATGACTTATCAATGTTTCTAATTACTTATCAATGTTTTTTCTCTAATTTCATCAATGTTTCAAGTTACTTATTAATGCAGTATTAGTCTTATCACTTATCAATGTTTCTAATTAATTATTAATGCAATATTAGTCTATGACTTGTCAATGTTTCTAATTACTTATTAATGCAATATTAGTCTATTACTTATCAATGTTTCTAATTACTTATTAATGTGATATTAGTCTATGACTTATCAATGTTTGTAATTACTTATCAAAGTTTTCTTCTCTAATTTCATCAATGTTTCTAACTGCTTATGAATGCAATATTAGTCTATTACTTATAAATGTTTCTGATTACTTATCATTGTCATTATTATATGGTCAATATATAATTTACATATCTTTATGGTTAGTATTAAAAAAAAATCAAAACCAATTAAAACCAAATATTCTCCCGCTTATACTCGTGCATACCGTATATACTCTATTCGGTACCCTCTCCGCCCGTACACCGATTACCGCTTTTTAGAACACTGCTTAACATCATATCCATCCATGATAAGGGTATTAGCAAGACTTATTCACTTTTAGGATTTAAGGTTTCCACTTTTTCCAGTTAGGGTCCACAAGGTTTGGGTCAACCAACCACCCTAGAACCAACACCCTCCACCATCATGGAGTATGTCAGGATTAAGCATCATCATTAGAGAAGATTGGATATCATGCAAAATAGCATAACACATATGTATACATGATTGACATTATATTTTCATATATGTTTCATAACCACCTACCATCACCACATGTTAACTACTTAGGCACATAGGTCGCGGCCACCCTCCATAATATGCCGCCATTGCGGCATGAACCATGGGTACCTTGACTTTCACTCCCTCATCATGTCATGACCACTTTCTATATGTCATGCCCAGGGCATTAGGGTTAGGGTTTCTGTTACAACCCCAATTTTGGGTTCATTTACTGAGAAATATAATTTCTCATAGTAAAGATTTTTGAATGAATAAATGATATAATCTATTTTGAATAAATGGATTTCATTTACAATAGCCTTGTTGTTTGATTTGTGGGCTTTATTGGTTATTGGGCCCAAATAACAAGGAAATTTAATTACTAACTGGATAATTGAATTTCTAAGAAAAGAAATATGTAGAAACCTCTAGAAGGAAAATCTAAAGAGGATTTCGTGCCTCTTGGGTTCCTTGGGTTCCAAGGAGTCCAAAGTTGCAAAAAGAAATCAATGAGAAAAGGAAGGATTAATTAAGTATTTCTTTATTAAGAAATAAATTGGAAATAATGATAAAATGTGGAAAATGAGTGGAAAGAGGCATAAATGAGATTTCTTGGAGAAATTTCGTATCCATGAGATTATTAATATTAAAAGGAATGCCAATGAGGAAAATAAAAGAGAAATAAAAAGAAATCCTCAAAAAGAAATATTTTATTAAGAAATAAACATGATAATGCAAAATAATGCATATAGGTGCATTAGGAAGGATAATGAGTATTCCAATTAAATAAATTTTGAAATAAAGAGTGCCTTGGGATCCAAGGAGTCCCAATAAAAAGGAAAGAAAGAGAAAATACTAAAAAGGCAAAATAAGAGGATAATGTGTTGCTTTATTAATGGATTATGTAATTTTGATAAAAGGAAGTATTTTCCTAAGGAGGTATATACATATATGTATATTTTCGTGGCCAATGGATTAAAAAGCAAGAATAAAAAGAGTAAGTAGTAGGAATTTCGAATTCCTAAAACATACAAATAATAATGGATGTTAGAAAAGAATAAGGAAGAGAGAGAAAGAAGGGTTGTTACTTCACAACCAAGGAAATGTGTTTCCTTTCAAGTTGGGACTTGGGATCCCTTGAGGCACGCCTTAGGGCTTCATATCCACCCCTATAAGAAGGGTGGAACCCCTGCTTCGAGATCCAGAGGGATTCTACGCAGTGCTTCTTCTTCTTCTTTCTCTACTAAAACCTAACCATGAATGCATGAATCATCCTGGCGGCTAGCGGCTGTAGGAGGATCGTAGTTGGGGCATGATGCTCCCAGGTCTCAAGAGGGGGAGCTTGGACATCGTCCCTTGGCCCCAACATCCGCACGGTGCCGCAGTTTAAATTGCAGGGCAGCCATGGTGGCAGACCCGCTGGGATCGACCCCAGCCGACCTTCCGTCTGCCAAAGACACCTCCAGGTGCGCAAGGGGGCGGCGGAGCAAGGAGACCAAGCTCTAGTCGTCGTCGGGGTCTGGAGGAGAAGAGAGAGTCGCGCCCAGCCTGCAGATCGGCAGCTAGGGTGGCTGCCTTCGGCCTGCTCAAGGTTGAAGAAAGGGGAAGCAACATTGGACGGTTATACCCCTGACTTAGCAAGGGCCGCTCGAGTTAAGTGGAGGGTAGCACGGTAATTTGATTATAATTCCTAAAGGGGCGTGTTGCATGGCTATGCTGACGTGTCAGCATGCTATTGGCCAAGTAAGTGTTTTTCTTGCAAAATTCGTAACTTAAGATTCGTAGCTCAGATGACAAAAAGTTATATATGAAAGTTGATCCTCAGAACGAGAGGAATCCAAAAAAATTATGTTTGAAGTCTAATTCTATTTGCAATCCAAAAAGTAATGGAAGTAATCTTCTTTAATGCTTTAATTCTTAAGGAACCCTATTTTTTGATATGATTAATGTGTTAAATAGGGTTTAATGGATCATTGGAGTTGATGTTAATCTGTTAAATGTAAAAAGGAACATTGAGTTAAAAAAAGGAAGAACTTTTCACGTGATTAGTCTAAGTTAGAGTTTATATGCTTGAAATTGGAAAAGTACATAAAGTTATCATCTTTAATGATTTAACTAAGGAAAAACCCTTAGATTTGATGATAGATGGATAATTCAAGCTGATATTAACATGTTGTTAATAAAAGTGAAAATAGGATTTAAAAAGATGATCTTTTTATATAGTTGGTTTAATTTAGGGTTCTATGTACATGAATATGCCTTAACGGGATTAGAAACCCTAATTTATGTTGACATGAATTCTAATGGTTTTAATTGTACAAATCAAAGAATAAAATAGAGATATGATGATTTGAAGATAAATTGAGTATCAAAGATCTTTAATGTGAATTCTTTGGATAGTTAGTGTTTCCTAGTGTATAAAAGTGGAAATAGTAATAAATAAGGTTCATATATGTGAGTTGAACTATAATGAAATATGATTTGTCAATTTGAAAGAAACCGAAGGTGATAATTAGCATTAATGTTTTGGATATGACCTAAAAGGATAAAGATAATAGTTTTAGTGTAAAAGAAACATATTAGACTTATTTGACATTCAATTGTGCCTATGATGCAGAAATTTGGGTTTGTGAACTAAAAGAACATTAAAAGTGATAAATGCATAATGAAGGTTAAAACTCTAATAAAACCCTAAAGTTGGCCTAGAAATCATAAGGTGAAATCCAAGTTGATCTTGAGGATGTTTTGAATAAAACAATGACACTTGGATGTTATGCATTATTTTTAGGATATTGTTGATTGCTTGTTAATTGTGTTGAATGTTAATGCATGGACATCAAGTTACTATGGATCAGGTATGTGGTTACGATTATGAATAACCGCTATAGTTTTCCGATGGATTCCCGGGTGTTTAATCGTATTGAATGCAACTAAACTGTTGGATGTTTATTTATTTCATACCACTATAAAGTGACTATGATTATCACCATAAATGTACATATATAACTGGCTAGATCTGGGTCCACCTCTGTTACTTTGAAAAGGCTAAAAAAAAGGGGTAATCCTAGAGCAAGGTCTAGGTTACCGTGAGTTAGAGACTCTTTAGCAAATCTCGAGTTAAGGAGTGGTCTACTTACGAGTAGTACCATGTGACTCAACCCTAGAAATTGGTTCACTTATAGGTGGATCATGAGGGGTTTAATGGGGACAATACAGAGGATAGGGTACTCTTGGATCGCAGAGTTATATTTAAAACGTAATCTGGATTGTTAAATGATTAATTGAATGATTACATGGTTATCATAATTGCAAGTTTATTGTTTCCCCCACATACCAGCTACGGCTGACCGACGTTTTGTTTGTCGGCGTTTTAGGTACAATGAAAGGAACAAACAGTAAAGTGGCACATGTGATACTAAATAAGAATTAAAGTGCAAAGGAGGATTAGATAGATTAGTATCGGTGTGGATAGAAGAATAGAGATCCAAGTTTTCAAAAGGTATGTAAAGAAAAATTTTATTACCATTTTCAGTATAGTCTATTAGAATTTAATAATTGTTTATGGTTATATGTCGAACCTTTGATCCGGGATTAATGGGTGCGGCTCAACCTCTCAGTCTCCCTTAATTGGGGGTTATCGGGAGGTGGGGTCGTAACATTTGGTATCAGAGCGAGGTTCCTCAGTTAACCATTAATAATTATTAAATTTTACAAACTCCGTAGAACGAAAGGGAGTTATTAGAGGAGTATCCGAAAGACAGAGGTGTCTAGAAAGGGATCACGAACGGGGGCTGGCAAGATTTTCCTCCACACCGCTAGTCAGAATATGAGGACTCCCGGACCCGTGTGACCGCCTGGCCAAAGTCTTAGGGTATGAATCGAAATAAGATATCTTTCGGACTTCTCATCTTATTCATCCCTTATCATCACAAAATTCTGACAAGGACCTAAAGGATTAGGGTTTTCTTTCTCCTCATCACCCTCTTGGGGTATGGGTAAGGTTAATAAGGTTTAAGGAATCCTCCATCAAATTAATGAAAAGCATGTAAATAAGATGTCATGGACATAAGCTTAATAGATTAAGCGCAAATTAAAGAATAGATACATGCTTAGGTCGTATGACATAAGTTGTCATGTCCTCAGAATAGACCTGAAAGTAGACCTTCTTGTCAGGAGGATAAGTTAGTCTTGGAGATAGAGATCTCCATTGCAAGTAGAGACTTGGCACATCCTCTGAGGATGATGCTAACCCTAACCCTAAGTGAAGTTTAGAGAGAGATGAGTTGGACCAGGTGTTTGAAAGGACATGCCTTTGGGATGCCATAGGATCCATGGGTGACCTAGCACCTTTGGCAACCCCAACCCTGGGAAGGGTCGTGCATGTTAGAGTACATGATAGCTCTTTGGATGATGATGTTAGTGAAGGACCATAGAAACCCTATGGGCTTGTACCAATAGGGCATAGCTGGAACCTAGAGCACGTCATAGTGCTGACGGTAGGATGAAACCCTGGATAAGGAATTATGATGGAGCATAAAGGGTTATGGATGATCTTGAGCAACCATAAGTTCGAACCTAGGCTTCACCCATGTAGAGCATGCTTTTGAGGTTGATCCTTCATGAAGAAAGGACATCTAATGGTGAGGTTGGGTGTGGGGTTAGCTCTAGAGGGAGCAGGAAACCCAGCAAGAAGGTTGGAAGCCTAAAACCCTAAACAATGGATGATAGTGGTTGCCTCATGATCGATCCTTGAAAGTTGATGATACCTTGGTTGTCTTTAGAGGGACCAAACCCTAGACAGTGAATATAAAGCTTCTGGTACATATGTGCCTACGGTATAGGTGTTTACCTTCTGAGGTAGGAAGAAGAGTTCCTTAGACTTAGAAAGGTGTAGTGAACATGTTTTGAGGCCTTGTACCTTGTTGGTTGTCCTTAAGGAGGACCCAACTCTAAGTGTTGCTTGAGTTGAAGGATGACAAGGAGTGTGTGTCATGCCTTTTCATGCTTGGTTTGTAGTTAAGAGACAGAGCATGCAGTGAACCTAGGGTTCCTAGGCCTAAGAGGGGAAGTGGTATACCTAATGCTCATGATGAGAATTGAGTTCCTATAGAAGCGAGCATGGTACTCCTCATGTATAAAGGAAAAGGGAAGCCCCTTAAGTTTAAGGTATGTTTGGTGACCCCCTTACAACTAGGTTGATGATAAAGGGGAAAGTTTTATCTTGGGGAAAGAAGGATAAGTATGACCTAGCATGGTACAGTGAGTGGGCTGCTTATGCCTTAATGGTTTGCTAGGGTTAAGTAGGCTCGTGTGGATGTAAACCCTAGACCTAAGAGCTTTTGTGACCTCAGAGATAGTTTTCCTCCTATCCTGGGAGAGGGACCCCTTTGGAAGGGTGTATATCAGTTTTGGTTAGTTTAAGGTAACCTAAAGAGGTCTCTTAGGATCTTGAAAAGCTAAGCGAAAAGTACATGGTATGAGGATGAACCTGTAGACCCATAGATATCTATCTCTGTTTGCGTATGAATGTGTTACCATGGAAGTGACCGGTAGGGGGCTTGACCAAGGTAGGCAGGTTGCCATGATCCCTATGAAAGGATGAGGGCCAGCCCAGGAATGCAGAAAGAGAGATGATGAAGACATGGGTAAGGTTCTAGGTGAACATGCACTATAATGGTGAAGCCTAAGTCGATCCTAGGGTCAGGTAGGGATAAGACCGATAAAGGTAGGAGTTGCCTAATTCCCCAGTTGCACATGACCATAAGGTCGGGAGGTAACAACTACCATTGTCTGAGGGCCATGGGTTAGGAGACTGATCACCTTCATGAACTCATGGGACCCAAAGGGCAGATGAGTAGGGCACTCTCTTGATGCATGAGGGAAGAGGGATGACCCCAAAAGAGTCGGTACCCTATAGACCTAGAGGAAATGACCAAGGATATAAACCTCAGTAGGTTCAAGACTAGTTTGATATCATGATGTTTGTGATAAAGAGACATATGTGATACGTTGCAACTTAGATTTAAAGGTGTACTGGCAAGGTGGGATGTACCATCTCTACTCTTGGAATAGGAAGAACTCTGTATTTGGACTGCAGCCAAATGCTTATTTCCTCTTGTTATGGGGGTGAGAGATAGGACATTATGCATGTCATACACCAAGGATAAGAGATGATGTAGGTTGGAACGTTGCCACGAGAGATGGGGTAGAGAAGATAACCTATCCCGGTAAAGTGAATGATACATGGATGGCTTACTAGCACTAAGAGGAATGAGGTAATCACCTTATGAGGATGTGGAGCTTACAAGTTATACCAGATTGAGTTTGGTCACCATGATGATGAAATCAGAGAGTGTTCTTAATGGATATAGACATAGAGTTCGAGATAATATGATAAGTGAAATACATGGAAGTGTATGTCTTCAATGTTACCTAATACCTAAGGATGAGAGGTGGTAATGTATGCTCTGGTTAAGACTTGTTTGACTAGAAGCTAGAAGAGGTTGTTTGGCTAACCCTAAGTTTGAAAAGGAGAGGTGTTTGGATAACACTCAGATGTAACAAGATACGTTGAAAGGATAAGAGGTTGTTTGGTTAGCCAGTCTAGTCCTCGATGCAATGAAGGGATGGTGGTAGAACCTTAGATGCACCTCTTTGGAAGAGAAGGTGACGAAACCCTGACTAGAGTGGTTTAGGGTTTCAGAGGATTTGATCTCGAAAGAATCATGACATATAAGAAATCATGGTGGAAGATCATCATACACCGTGGAAAATGACAAATAGCACTTTGGATGCTTAAGATGAGGTTGCGTGTGGTTTATGGCCATGCAAGCCAGGAGGTAAAGGACGAACCCCAGTAACCCAGTGTATCGATATAGAGGACAAAAGAATCCCTGAGAGGGAATGGGAGCTCAACACTATGGATGTTGTGATAGGTCTTCCCTGGGCCAAAGAAGGTCAAGATACAATATGGGTTATGGTAGGTCGCCTTACCTAGAAAGGAAGAGTTTGGTTAAAGGACAGATCTTGTTGAACTACCCATGAGAGAGATGGTTCAACTACACCATGAAGCAAGTTCAAAGGTTCTTGAGTTTGACCTAAAAGTTCACTTCCATAAAGTGGAAGTAGGTACATGAAGAACTCAATGTTAGTATAGTTTATCACCCCTAACTATGGTTAGTATGATCCAGACTAAAGGGTCTGATGAGGGCATGTGTGCTCGTTCAGGGTGATAGATAGAGACAGTTCTTGTCCTATGAAAGATGTGATGATGAACACCATAGCCCGTATCGGTATTCTAGGAAGCTCTGTAAGGGAGGTTGTGTCAGTCACCACTTCAGTAAGGTGATGTTGGTGAGAGGACCACACGATGATTAGAAAAGGACCACAGTGCATGAAGACAAAAGTCGCTTTAATCATGCAATGGCTGAAAGGAGCCTAGAGACGACAAGAGTCGTGAGCAGATGCAAAGTAGACTAACATGCAGTGCACTGTGGGAGAATATAACGAGAATCTGACCCCTCTGAGCTACAGCTGAGAAAGCTGAGTCCCCGATACATGGGTCCATTAAAGATGGATGGGTGGAGATGGTTTGGTTTTGACTCTACCCCTCAGTATAAAGTAATGTGGGATGTTTTCCATGTTTTCAATTTAGAGCACTATGTGAGGTACCCGACCATGTGTTGAGCAATGAACCTAGTGAGCCCCAAGGGAGGCTGAAATGGCCTGAGTCACCTGTGTAGTTTATAGATGCCAGGATGAAAGGACTCAGAGAAAATATGTGATGATAAAGGTTCTTTGGAAACGCCATGAGTACGGTAAAGCCACATAGGGGCCAATGATGGACATGAAAAAGGTCTTATCCTGTTTTGTTTGTTTGCTTGATTGAATTTTGAGGACAAAATTCCTATAAGAGGGGAAGGATGTTACAACCCCAATTTTGGGTTCATTTACTAAGAAATATAATTTCTCATAGTAAAGATTTTTGAATGAATAAATGATATAATCTATTTTGAATAAATGGATTTCATTTACAATAGCCTTGTTGTTTGATTTGTGGGCTTTATTGGTTATTGGGCCCAAATAACAAGGAAATTTAATTACTAACTGGATAATTGAATTTCTAAGAAAAGAAATATGTAGAAACCTCTAGAAGGCAAATCTAAAGAGGATTTCGTGCCTCTTGGGTTCCTTGGGTTCCAAGGAGTCCAAAGTTGCAAAAAGAAAGCAATGACAAAAGGAAGGATTAATTAAGTATTTCTTTATTAAGAAATAAATTGGAAATAATGATAAAATGTGGAAAATGAGTGGAAAGAGGCATAAATGAGATTTCTTGGAGAAATTTCGTATCCATGAGATTATTAATATTAAAAGGAATTCCAATGAGGAAAATAAAAGAGAAATAAAAAGAAATCCTCAAAAAGAAATATTTTATTAAGAAATAAACATGATAATGCAAAATAATGCATATAGGTGCATTAGGAAGGATGATGAGTATTCCAATAAAATAAATTTCGAAATAAAGAGTGCCTTGGGATCCAAGGAGTCCCAATAAAAAGGAAAGAAAGAGAAAATACTAAAAAGGCAAAATAAGAGGATAATGTGTTGCTTTATTAATGGATTATGTAATTTTGATAAAAGGAAGTATTTTCCTAAGGAGGTATATACATATATGTATATTTTCGTGGCCAATGGATTAAAAAGCAAGAATAAAAAGAGTAAGTAGTAGGAATTTCGAATTCCTAAAACATCCAAATAATAATGGATGTTAGAAAAGAATAAGGAAGAGAGAGAAAGAAGGGTTGTTACTTCACAACCAAGGAAATGTGTTTCCTTTCAAGTTGGGACTTGGGACCCCTTGAGGCACACCTTAGGGCTTCATATCCACCCCTATAAGAAGGGTGGAACCCCTGCTTCGAGATCCAGAGGGATTCTACGCAGTGCTTCTTCTTCTTCTTTCTCTACTAAAACCTAACCATGAATGCATGAATCATCCTGGCGGCTAGCGGCTGTAGGAGGATCGTAGTTGGGGCATGATGCTCCCAGGTCTCTAGAGGGGGAGCTTGGACATCGTCCCTTGGCCCCAACATCCGCACGACGCCGCAGTTCAAATTACAGGGAAGCCATGGTGGCAGACCCGCTGGGATCGACCCCAGCCGACCTGCCGTCTGCCAAAGGCACCTCCAGGTGCGCAAGGGGGCGGCGGAACAAGGAGACCAAGCTCTAGTCGTCGTCGGGGTCCGGAGGAGAAGAGAGAGCCGCGCCCAGCCTGCAGATCGGCAGCTAGGGCGGCTGCCTTCGGCCTACTCAAGGTTGAAAAAAGGGGAAGCAACATTGGACGGTTATACCCCTGACTTAGCAAGGGCCGCTCGAGTTAAGTGGAGGGTAGTGCGGTAATTTGATTATAATTCCTAAAGGGGCGTGTTGCATGGCTATGCTGACGTGTCAGCATGCTATTGGCCAAGTAATTGTTTTTCTTGCAAAATTCGTAACTTAAGATTCGTAGCTCAGATGACAAAAAGTTATATATGAAAGTTGATCCTCAGAACGAGAGGAATCCAAATAAATTATGTTTGAAGTCTAATTATATTTGCAATTTAAAAAGTAATGGAAGTAATCTTCTTTAATGCTTTAATTCTTAAGGAACCCTATTTTTGATATGATTAATGTGTTAAATAGGGTTTAATGGATCATTGGAGTTGATGTTAATCTGTTAAATGTAAAAAGGAACATTGAGTTAAAAAAAGGAAGAACTTTTTACATGATTAGTATAATTTAGAGTTTATATGCTTGAAATTGGAAAAGTACATAAAGTTATCATCTTTAATGATTTAACTAAGGAAAAACCCTTAGATTTGATGATAGTTGGATAATTCAAGCTGATATTAACCTATTGTTAATAAAAGTGAAAATAGGATTTAAAAAGATGATCTTTTTATATAGTTGGTTTAATTTAGGGTTCTATGTACATGAATATGCCTTAATGGGATTAGAAACCCTAATTTATGTTGACATGAATTCTAATGGTTTTAATTGTACAAATCGAAGAATAAAATAGAGATATGATGATTTGAAGATAAATTGAGTATCAAAGATCTTTAATGTGAATTATTTGAATAGTTAGTGTTTCCTAGTGTATAAAAGTGGAAATAGTAATAAATAAGGTTCATATATGTGAGTTGAACTATAATGAAATATGATTTGTCAATTTGAAAGAAACTGAAGGTGATAATTATCATTAATGTTTTGGATATGACCTAAAAGGATAAAGATAATAGTTTTAGTGTAAAAGAAACATATTAGACTTATTTGACATTCAATTGTGCCTATGATGCAGAAATTTGGGTTTGTGAACTAAAAGAACATTAAAAGTGATAAATGCACAATGAAGGTTAAAACTCTAATAAAACCCTAAAGTTGGCCTAGAAATCATAAGGTGAAATCCAAGTTGATCTTGAGGATGTTTTGAATAAAACAATGACACTTGGATGTTATGCATTATTTTCAGGATATTGTTGATTGCTTGTTAATTGTGTTGAATGTTAATGCATGGACATCAAGTTACTATGGATCGGGTATGTGGTTACGATTATGAATAACCGCTATAGTTTTCCGATGGATTCCCGGATGTTTAATCATATTGAATGCAACTAAACTGTTGGATGTTTATTTATTTCATGCCACTATAAAGTGACTATGATTATCACCATAAATGTACATATATAACTGGCTAGATCTGGGTCCACCTCTGTTACTTTGAAAAGGCTAAAAAAAAAGGGGTAATCCTAGAGCAAGGTCTAGGTTACCGTGAGTTAGAGACTCTTTAGCAAATCCCGAGTTAAGGAGTGGTCTACTTACGAGTAGTACCATGTGACTCAACCCTAGAAATTGGTTCACTTATAGGTGGATCATGAGGGGTTTAATGGGGACAATACAGAGGATAGGGTACTCTTGGATCGCAGAGTTATATTTAAAATGTAATCTGGATTGTTAAATGATTAATTGAATGATTACATGGTTATCATAATTGCAAGTTTGTTGTTTCCCCCACATACCAGCTACGGCTGACCGACGTTTTGTTTGTCGGCGTTTTAGGTACAATGAAAGGAACAAACAGTAAAGTGGCACATGTGATACTAAATAATAATTAAAGTGCAAAGGAGGATTAGATAGATTAGTATCAGTGTGGATAGAAGAATAGAGATCCAAGTTTTCAAAAGGTATGTAAAGAAAAATTTTAATACCATTTTCAGTATAGTCTGTTAGAATTTAATAATTGTTTATGGTTATATGTCGAACCTTTGATTCGGGATTAATGGGTGTGGCTCAACCTCTCGGTCTCCCTTAATTGGGGGTTATCGGGAGGTGGGGTCGTAATAGTTTCTCTGCACCCTTCAACCATGTGTCATGACCAAGCTCCTCAAGCACCTCTATGTGGCGACCACGAATCTCAACACCACCATGTGATGACCATGCGCACCCCCTAGCCATGAGCACCACTCCAAGGGCTATCCCCACCAAGCTAAGGCAAGAAGCTAAGGGTTTCAAGACTGCTATACTCTAAAGGTCTCAACCCAACGCCACTAGGTCAAATATCACTACAAGAAGGGACATCTTGACCAAAGCCAACTAGGTCGCGGCCACCTCAATGGGCTATGTCACGACCACGATGCCCGTACCCATGTTTCGACCGCCAAACCTCCTAGCTCTTGACCATACCAAGGTAAATACCTAGGTCACCAAAATAAGACCAAAACTAAATAGGAACCATGATCACCATGAGAGGGAACTCAAGGAAGCCGATCTACACAACCCTAAGAAAAAAGTCCAAGAAAAGCACGATTAAAAGAAGAGAAACCATAGCCAAGATGACAAAAACCAAAACTAACCTCTCACTTACTTCTAGGTGTACAAACACCAAGCATGGGAACTAGATCAAGGGTCAAACATGGGGAAGAAACTCCATATCATCATCTCTACCCAAAACTGATACGAGAAGGTTAAGGTCTCAGGTTACTTCCAAGCCAAGCATGATAGCTCTCCCAAACAAATTCTAGGGCTAAGATAGACATGCTAGCACGATGTAGGAACATTTAAAAGAGAGAATATAACAACACAACATAACAAAAAAGTGCAATAATAGAGAGGGTTTAGTGTTATAAAACCCGCCTTAAGATCACCACCAAAGCTCCAAGATCAAGATCTCCTAGAAAATGATCCAAGGGTTGAAAAAATTCCACCAAAAGATCCACTCTCGACCACAAGAGCACCTCAAGAAGGGAGAAACACCAAGGTCAAAGGATAGCTCAAGAAGAGAGAGTAAAATCCCATAATTGAACCAAAGAAAGAAGGGATAAAAAAAAGAAGGAACTCTCTCCCTCTCACACTAGAGCATCACCTTGTCAAAACATGGCCCAAGGCCAAGAAGAAGGGAGAAGATAGGGTAGAAGATATGAAGGAACACCAAAAAAAGAAGATAAAACACTCACTAGAGCTAGAGATGGCCAAGGATCACCACTATCACCACATGCAAGGGGTGAGTCACCTCCAAGGCACCAAGAGCACACCTTCTTGCTCCACCAAGATCCAAGGACGAGAACAAGAGAAGGGAGGAAGAATATGACTGAAAAGAACACTTGTAGAGAGAAGAGGGTTCATATAGCATAGGAGGAGGGATGTAAGATAAATGATGAGGTTTCAACAAGATATAACTCTAAAGAAAACACTTGTCCACTAAAAGGATCAACATGCATCCACATGAAACCACATGAGGTCTACATGCAAGAGATGGTGATACTCCCTAGGTAGGATCTCGAACATCTAAGAAACCAACCCTATGATGCTACTACGACACACCTAGGGTTCCAAGGTCATGACACACTACAACATCCCATAAGATTGTGACACCAAGACCACCTCATGAGGCCTAGGTCAAAACACACCTCTCCAACCTATATATCGACCCAAGACAACCTTGGTCACAACCACCACACCAAGGGGGAAGTTTCATGACCACAAAACCGCACAACAGGCTCTAGGTCACGACCTAGGTCAAGGCAAAACAATAAGGTCACAAGGCTAAGGCATAAAAATCCTAGTTAACCTAATCTCCACTAAGGGTGATACTACTCAACCAAGAGCCAAACAAGGTTCCCCAAAGCACCACACTCTCCCTCAAGAAGCCATGAGAGATATGGAACACTATATAGGTGGCAAATTGCACATCAACCCCCTATATTGGGTAAATTGTAATTTGCACCAAAACTAGCAAAGAAAGCACAAACATCAACCAAACAAGCTCAAACTGGAGACTTAAGCTCTCCACAAGACCTAATCACATATTGAAAGATTAGAGAAGGTTATAAGTACAAGATCAAGTCAAAACAAATAGGGTTACCCCAAAACTCAGGTTAGGGTCCTTACAATTAGGTAGTCACGTAGCTTCCTCGTTGCATGGATCAAAGCAAGCTATATTTTTCAATTGTAGTGTAGTGAGCCTCCGTGTCATTAAACTTATTAGAAAAAAAAGTAGATGGTGTGCTTTATATTAGTCATCTCTTGACTCAAGACTCCTCGCAATGATGTTTCAGAATCTGATAACTGCAATGAGAAGATATTGTGACATGGCGGGCTTTAGTACTGGGGGATTAGTAAGGTAGTCTTTAAGCTTCTAGAGTGCTCCTTTGCATTATTCATTCCATCTTGATTCAAAATTATTCTTTAACGACTTGAATACAGGCTCATAGATATGTGTGATCTTATAGATGAAGTTAGTGATCTATTGGAGACGACTAAGTAGGCCTTATATCTCCTTCTTTATTCTGGGGAATGGCATTTCCCAGATAGCTCAAGCTTTCCCAAGGTCCAGTTCAATTCCTCTTTGAGTGACAATGTATCCTAGTAGATTACCAAATGTACCCCCTAAGGTGCATTTAATAAGATTTAGGCCTAGGGATAATCATCATAGTTGTTGAAGTAGTTTCTTTAGATTGGTGATGTGGTCTTATAGACTTTTAAATTTGGCAATCATATCTTCCGTGTAGACCTCCATCTCTTTGTGCATCATGTCATGAAATAGGGTGGCCATTTACCTTTGAGATGTAGCTTTGTATTCTTGAGATTGAACAACATGACATTCTTTTTCACTAGTTCAATGTTGTGAAGCCATTAGGATAGATGAACGGTTCTAAGAAACCAACATTGTACTGATTTTGAAATTCCTCCATGATCTTAAGGTTCCATTATTCCCTCAACCATATAGCCTTCTGCTTGATGGACATATACCTGGGACATAGGCAGACAATGAAAAATGATTGCCTCATACAATCTAGGCTTGTCAGTGTAGCTCCATGTGAATACATTGTTGTAGTGGTGTGGAAGATTTATCATCTGATCTCTGATATCTTGTTGTAGACACACCCCAACTTTACCTTTTTGTTGCTCATGGCCTAAGTTGAGATTCACCATCTCTATTTAATCTTTGATATGAAAAGGTTTATGCTCCCTAGTCATATACTACATGATAGGGACCTCTTCGAACTTTATGTCCTGGTCAATGTAGGTCTGTGCTACTTTAAAGAAACAGTTGGAAAAATATTGGAGAGCCTGCTTATCTTTAGTTTCTTTGGGATTTTTTGAGCTATATGATTTTTATAGTGTTTGGATAAATAACCACTTTGGGATCTCCAATGTGACATTGTAGTCTTCCTCCATGATTTTAGTGTCTGTTGTCTTGGTGTTGTCTTGGTTGGGCCAGTCAAAGCAAATCCAGAGAGCGATCATAGCCAGTTTTATCAGGCGACACCTCTACCCCTTCAAGTGTTGGGTTGATAATTTTACCTGGATGACATGATCATCTTTGTGATATTTTATGCTTTTTCCAATGTCAAGATGCTCAGGACATAGGTTATTAACATCATGTGCGGGCATCCATTTGATTGCTTCCTCGTTTGTAGGGATGCCCTTATTCTTATATTGTTAGCTGTTCTGGGGTAGTTTGGATGCTCTAGATTTCATTAGTGATGAGGGCGGTCTCCTTCATGTTGACTGTGATCCCGAGGTAGTCATCTTGGTTGTCATCGTCGACCAAAGTAAGGCAACATCACACGGACAATAGAATTGGCGGTGTCTATATTTTCTTGGTGGTAGACACAATGCAAGGAAAGTCTAGAAGGGGACTCGTATGCTTAGGGCTGAGGTCCCACTAGTACAACACCCAATTTGATGCTCCGCTTCTAGCTGAAAGCATCAAGCCTCACAGTTCAAGTCTCGAGTCAATGGTGGATAGTTGAGGTAATCTCTCCGGATCAAGCCCATTGTAGTGGGTCACAATGTTGTGGGCTTCCAATATGGTGCCCACCAAGTGATATGATTTTGTGTGTAGGATGGGTCATGGAACCTCTTTCGTCTAGGAGGGATATGAATGATCTCTACATGTCCTTATCTCCAGGCCCCCAGTCCTTGATCTGTATGGATGTGCATCTCACGTAGCCATGCCACAAACAATGTCAGACTGTGTGGGAGATGATCATTTATGTAGTGTGACAGAACCCAGCTAGTATGAGCAATACAAAGCATCTCAAAGTAGAATAGAATATCATCCTCCTTTATGCAAGCTACGGAATCAAGACTATCAACATGAGAAATGATGATAGTGTGACCCAATAAACAATTCAATTTCTGATGCAATGATGAGTTAATCACCCATTTATGATGAATCCTTGGCCTTTCTATACGAGTCTAAAGAAAAGACTCAAATCCATGACCATGAACAATATTGCAAATGTCTTTGGCACACTTTGTAGATCTAGAGCAATTTCTCCTAGAACAACTTTGATTACCCTATTGAATGAGGTTGCTTTCTTTGTTCTCAATTGTAGGTTGGAGGGATCCTTCTCCATATTGATGGCTGTCTTAAGGGACACACGTTGAGGCATGTGTTGTTGTTGACAAAACAAAAGGGTATTTTGAGGCCATTGTATATTTTTGTGATTAATAAGGGCCTATTGTCACTTCCTATAGTTGGTATCTCATCTTTAGAGAATGAGATCATATTAGGGGTGGTGATTAACTCAACTGTTTCTACAAGAGTGTATAGACTCGTGTCTTTGGAGATGTAGGAACCAATATAAAGTCTTCATGACCGATTCTCAAAGTTGTGAGGAATTATGCATTGCTTTAGCCATCGACACCTCCACCTTTGATTCATTCAATAACTGGATTGTGTCTAGGCCTTCTGGACCAGTATCCTTACAAAGCTTAGGTGTTAGTGGTACCTTTTTAGTATTGATGTATGGTGTCTCCTCTTCTATTGTGTTGGTAGGGACTCCTATGTATATAGTTATCTTCTCCTTGCCCTTGTCCAGAGGCAATGGTATTTCTAGTATAATGGGGGTGCTGATCCATCTCCATTGCAATCGGTGAGGGTGTCACAACTAGGACCGCTACATAGGGTGAGGGGTCATAGTTTGTTGGGCAGTTCCTGGGACTGGTTCCCTATATCTTTTGTACTTTATATGATGATGCCTCACCACACCAATGGATATTACTCAAAACAAAGCACAATCAACAACTAAACATCACATTAACAGAAAAGTAGGTAAATTAAAACTGATATCATATGACCAACATGTGCAAAAACATATTACAATAGGGTCCAAAAACCTGTGACATATCGCATACCATATCAGATATTTGCATGTTCTAGTGGCCATCAGCCACAAACCTGTGTACAAAATATCTTGTTTCACATATACATTCCCCATATACAAACCACAAGCATACTGCCAAAACATCGTAATGATATAGAAATCATCTACAAAACACATTCCTTCCTGAACTTGAGAATACAGGGATGAAACTAGGACTCTACTACACCACTAGCAGCTATCCAACCTTCTACATTTACTGATCTCTAAGTTGGTCTTCCTCAACAGCATGATCCTACCTACACCACGGACGACCACCTAAAAAGATTTGGTAACCCACGTGGTAAGATCCATGTTCCAGCGAGAGATATAACTCTCGACCAATGGTTATTAATACAATGAGATATATCATTATTAAGAAGGATGAGTAGATTCATCTAAATTGATAATTTCAAATGATTACAAAGGTTAAGCATCTTAAGCATCTACAACAGATAAGCATAGAAACATATATGACTAGAAGGAATATGAAGAACATGTAAAACATATTATTTCTCTTACCACATTATATTACAACTAAGTAGTATAAGAAAAGGCAAGGGTAACATCCAATGTGAAGTGTGTTTAACCCTAGTCATATGTACTAAACAACCATATTACATCTTTTAAGCCCTGAGGAGTTTGAGTCATACCACCCAAAGTCCAACTAACCACTACTAAGTCAAAATCAGTGCCATACAAGATCTAGGAGAGTCAAACTCCTATGATATCCTCCACCCTTAGTTAGTACGAGTGAACTCCACAATGACATATTAGTTAAACTTCCATCAGTGACATGTAGTCAAGATGAAAACACCTAGCCCGCCTTGGTGCCTAAACTAGACAATGGGGTATATGAATACCCTACCACCAAGGTACAACCATAGTTGTCCTCAAACATATCACATATACAAATCTTTGAGACATGACTATATGCATTCTCACACCGAGGCATGACCATAGCCACCATCCATACACATGGGGTTAGGAAGACAAGGACACATAGTCTCTTACACCCTGCATACTCAATAGTATGTGCTTCGAGATTCCCTTAGGAATACTCGTTTCACCATCCAACAAGTTCTGATAGTGGAATGGATCTATGGCACAAGGCACTACATGGTTAGGGTTCCACTTGATTAATTAAAACCAATTAGGTATATTTTAACTGCATCAACCAAGTTACGTACAAACCGTAAAAAGATTCAACAAAGATAAGGGTAGATTGTAGCTTAAGAAGATACAAAACATATAGAGCATAAACTTGTCACATCTTCACATGGTATTGTTCACTGCCATTTAAGAGTCCACTCTCATCATCATATCCTCATGGGATACCAATCCCTTATCACAACATACAGAATATATCACCACACTTAAGGCACAAAGCCACTGTCAAGGTCATCAAACCATTCACATTGTTCCCTGTAAGAATATCAACATATCTCTATACCCCAATAAGGCTCATCATCATCACCATGCATGTAATACATAAGCTCGATATAACATTGCAATTAAGAATGATGATGTTCACAAGATAGAAAATTACGGTTATAACATTAATAGAGAGAGAAACATTCCATCAGTATGCTAACTACACATGAAGTTATGTATCATCGTCACTTTCTTACATTAGGGATAGCAAATTAGGGTTATAACATTAATAGAGAGAGAAACATTCCATCAGTATGCTAACTACACATGAAGTTATGTATCATCATCACTTTCTTACATTAGGGTTTGGATTCAACAAGTTAACCGAACTAGGGTTTCAAAATAGCAATAGGCATTAACCCTAATAATTATCTTCTTCAACATTCTTGGAAGACACTAAGTCAAGCATCATCATCACAAGGTCAACAACATATGACGATCATATAGTCTAGGAAATTTCATCGTCTGCTAAGTTTTAGTGGTATCTTCGTTGGAAAAGATTAGGTCCACCACCTTCATTGACGGTTGAAGAGTAGCCACTTCAGCGACCTCTATGGTTAACCACTTCAGTGACCACTAGGGTCAAACAAGATCATCGAACGAAGATATACATGATTGACAACTGAAGAAAAGTTAATGCATTGGAAATTGAAAAGAAAGAGAATCAATTGACCACTCAAGTTCAAACATTTCTTCAACCACATACAATGTCATCATTATTGACCAAACATATCTTGGCGACTAAGATACATTCAAAATTTGGCAACCAAACTAGGGCAACACTTAGCAACCATAATGAGGTCAAAACTTCATCAACCACAAGGTCCAAAACAAATTGATTATCATCTAGAGACTGGAAATCATCAAAGAGTAAACCACTAGAAGAAAATCAACCTCAAAACCCTAGATAATCACCATCTTGCGAGAAAATTGAACCATGAGTCATAAAAGAGAAAAATCAATGTTTCCACCACATGCATGTATCAAAATTTCCACCATCATAGATACATTCCGTGCATAAAGATTAGGGTTCAACAAAGGGGATATATCTATTCAAGAATCACCATGAAAACATAAACCCTAGATCGTAGATATCATCATTCAACTTGGAATCACATTTTTAGTATCTAGATTATTTGCATGCTAGGTAAATGTAATCAATAGTCGAGGAGAACGTTATATAACTCACCTCAAAAGAGAAGAAGCAACTCCAACAACAAGGAATATCCAAGAAAAGAGAGAGAAAACTCTAGATTGATCCCACTTTTGGCCAAGCTAGCTTCATCTCCAAGAAGAAACAAAACCCTAGGCCAACGAGCAAGAAGGAGAGAAAAAACCCTAGGTATGATGCAAAGAAGAGAAGTTATTCATGATGAACTCAAACACTACCATGGTGAACCATGGGTTTGGTCAAGAAGAGAAAGAAGAAGAGGGTATGGAAGGAAAATGAAGATGAAAAGGTAGATCACGTACCAAGGCAAAAGATATCACCAAACGATCACAAGATGGGTTGCTCCAAACCCTAGCCCAACATGAAAGATGGATCGACCACTTGATATCCTACTTCACCAAAAAACACAATGGGGATGAGCTTCAAGAAAGAAGAGAGAAAGAAATGGTGCAAAGGGTTTCCTTGCATGCAAGAGGAGAGGTTTATATAGCCAAGGGTTGGAGAGGAGAAGGGAGGTTAGGTGCCATGCTAACACATGCCATGTGTCCACCAAAACTCATCCATGCAAGAACCACATGCACACATGAAACTAGGTTGACAACACCAAGAAAAACTAGTGACCTACTAAATATAGGAAAAGCCATCAGTCCAAGGAATTCTTTAGCAACCAAAACAAGATCAAAACTCAACGATCACATAGACCAAATACTAGGGTTTCCTGGCAACCGAAGAGGGTCATGGGCTCATAAGCCACAAAGACCACTAGGAACATACAAAAACTCATTTACCACAAAGAAAAGGGCCAAAGGAAAGCTTGGAAACTGCTGAAAACAAAGCTCATCAGACAACACACACCTCAAGGTCAACCATCCACATAAGGTATACAAGCAAACCCTAGGTCATGGGCTCATCGACCACCAAGACCACTAGGCAGATACAAAAACTCATTGACCACAAAGAAATGAGACAAAGGAAAGCTTGGCAACCACGGAAAACAAAGCTCATCAGCGAACACACACCTCAAGGTCAACCATCCACATAAGGTATACAAGCAAACCCTACATCTTGACACAACCATGTCACCTCATCAAACCAAGGTACAACAAGGTGCCCCAAGGCACTTTTGTCTCCTACATGATGTAAAAACATGTGAGGCAGATTAATCATGTGACAAATTGCAAGAAAAAACCTAAACATGGGTAAATTTGCAATTTGGTCCAAAGCAAGCACATAAAAGCATAACTAGCTCAAACAACGTCCAAACTTGACCAAACTAAAAACATATTCCTGTGACATGTTATCGAAGCACATCTTATGGTTATATTAAGGTTTTAAGCATATAATTATTCTAAGAAATCAAGATCAACCAGAAAGCTAGGTCAGTGGTCTTACACTTTCATCTCATGGCAAGTTCCCAATATGTTAATCACCTGCATTTCCTACCCCCGGTGAGCTCCTGGTATGCTAACTAGCCTTTTGGTGCTTGTGGGGACTAGTGACTTCTTATCTTGTATTGAAGTGACAATCTAAGAATATTGAGACCAATTCTTGACTACTTACTGCTTGTTCTATAGTAAGGACGATCATGTGTGTCGAGTCTTCTAATAGTGAGGTTACAACCATTGTGTTGGAAGATGGTGACAAATCTATTGATGCCATTGTGCTGGTCTTTCCAGATTCTATCAAGTCATGTAGGGCATGCTTGAGTGTGATGCATGAATCAGTCATGTGCCCTTTTTCTCTATGAAAGTCTGGAAGGAGTTGTCATTGTAGCTTTTTGGCATAGGATTTGGTGGATCACCCTTAAGATTGGGAAATTTAATAAGTTCTTGATGTCTAGCAATATTATGATTAGAGAATCTCCAAAGGGGGTGAAATTCCTCTTTGTCTTGGAAGGTTCTTCTGCTGATGGAGCGACAATTATCGGCTCGACTTGAGGTGTCAGGTTACTTGTTGTTGGAGAAGTGTTTGCTACCATATGTTGTACAAGTAGTTGGAAAGGCAGTGGTGTGTAACCATAGTAGTTTCTTGATGATCACACATACTATAGGGGCATGTACTAAGGCAAATATTTGGGTGGCATCATGTGGGCTTGCTATTTTGGTATGCCCTTGTCATTTGATCTACTGATGTCTGCAACTGTGAGATCTGGACAATCTACTATTTACACTTGTCACCTCTAATAGGGACAAGCACTACCCCTACCGTTGCATCTTTTGCTTTGGCCTATTTCCACTTAGGCTTCTGAGTCATTGTCGTAGAGGAAAAATGTGGTGGGAAAGTGAGGCCTATGTTTTGATAGACCCCTTCCTTTGATAGAATTTTCAAAATATACTGCTAATTGTTTGAGATCTAGGAAAGTATTGTACCTCTATAAAGATAAAGGGTCATGAGAGTTGGCATGGCAACTCTAGTCACCATGTCTAGCGCCTCTTGTCTAGCAAGCTTGAACTTTAACTGGGTAACTAGCTCCCTCCATCGTTTGAAGACATCAGAGAAGCTTTCATCTACCTTTTGTTGTCACACTTCTAGCTCCTCCTTGGTAGGGACTAGATGTAGATTCCAAGCTTACTGATCAACAAACTATTCGTCTACCTTGACCCAAGTGGTGATTGTTGACATATCCTACTTGTAGTACCATGCCAATATGGGACCTATCAGGGTCCGTGTGAACCATTGGATTAGTACTTTTTCACCATCTTAGACCTCCACCATGTTTGAACAATATACCTTGATGTAAGCAATAGGGTCCCCTATTATGAAATACTCATGGAACTTGGCATGTTGAAGTTTTTGGGTAGCTTAGCATTTGGGAAGTGGCAAAAGTTACTAAATGTGTTCCCATCATATTTCTCCCCCTAGTTGTTTGATCTTATGTATAATCCTGAGCAGTAGGGGGTATGTAGCATTGGTTTCCTGTGTAGTAGCTTCCTAGAATGTGACCACCAATAGTATCAATGGTGATCTGATTGTTGTTGGTGGAGCCATGTATACATGTGGTGAGAATCCATTCATCTCCAATATATGGGTTGTACTTGGAGTAGGGCAGTGGATACAAAGAGTGTGGGATGGGGACTGATCCCTGACCATTAAAATGTTGTGCTTTCATCTTTATGATAGTGCTGGCCTTATCAACCTACTAGGATCTCCTTTTGTGGTTGTAGCTTCTTCTTTCTTTTTCTCTTTAGTTTCTCCTTCAAGAGACATATTGTAACATCCCTGACCTGGGTTATGCCTTAACCCTGGGAGTTTTTCTTAAGCAAGTTAATTAGATTCTTAATTCTATCTTGTGAAAAGTAATTAAGGCTCAAGAGGAACTTATGTTTCAACTTTGGTCCTGTTTGAATAATGTTGAAGCAATGTTTGCTTATTTAGGACTAAAGTGCAAATTACCCAAGTTAAGGGGTTAACTTGCAAATGTTACATAATAATATGTTCCTCTGATGTTGAAAAATCATAAGAATGTATATGATGTATTGGTATGGTTTCCACAAGCTTGGGCACCAAGATAGAACTGTTGGACAATGTTTGTGCATTAAAACCTAGTTTTGGTGTAATGTGCAATTTACCCAAAACCTAGGGTTCAATATGCAAATTACCACTTCAATAAGGTCCCTAATGTTTCTTGACATCATGTAGAGCAAAGAAAATGAGATGGGCGCCTCATTTGAATTAATTTGGAGGAGAGAGAATCTTGATATTAAAATAATCAAGATTTAAGCCCAATTGAAACTCTAATTCAATTTAATGCAAAAATAAATAAAATAATTGAAGGGGCCTTCAACCAAAACTAATATGGTTGGATTAAGATGTGTGTGGACATCCTTAATCCTTGAAAAGGCACGAGCATATCCTAAGGAGGTGAAATTCCACTCACCATTATTATAAGAAAAAGAAATTCCACTCAAAAATGGATATTGATATTATAAGGGTTATGGTGCTTAATTTCTTTTCCCTTTATTCTTGGATAATGGAAGGGATATCGGTGGGGATAGAGATGACTTTGAATACAAGAAACCAAGGGGGATATGGTGGCAATAATTTTGGAATAAAAAGACTTTTATAAAAGTATTTTCTCTCTCATTGAATTTCTTATAAAAATACCCTTTCCAAGCCAAATGAAAGGCTTTTCCGTTTCCACTCCTTATCTTTGTTTGGAAACGGACCAAGGGAGCTAGGGAAGACGACCCCCAACCTGTTGGTAAGGTTCTTGATCCATTTCACCTTGATTCCATGGTGGAAATCGAAAATAAATTATGGATTTCTTCTTATTTCAATCTCCTCTTCAACCCTAGCTAATCTTTTCAACCAAAAGCTTGAGGATGAGCTTAGGGGGAGTTGCAAAAGCTTCATCCACCATTTTTGGCGTGAGATTGGAGCTTTGGATCTCAATTGGAGGCGGGTTTTATAACTTGAAACCTTAATTTTGTTATCGCATTCAATTCCCCATCAAATAATGATCAATTCTCTATTTACAATTATTGATTTGGTTGATTGATGCAATCTCCATGGAAATCACAGTAGGTTTCGTGGGTCTAGAGCTTGATGATGATGACATCATCATAAGCACACACCTCCCCAAATATCATAGCCAAACGGTTTCACCAAACCGTTTGGAGACCAAACAGTTTGCAAGCTGTTTGGTGTTTTGAACCCCAAACCGCATGAAGGTGTTGACCCTTTGGAGGGGTTGACCGTTTGAGGTCTGAACCCTAGAAAATGTTGTATGATGATCCAAGGGCTCCAATTGATTAGTTCAACTTATGGACAAACTTTCAAATGGAAACCCTAATCGGCTAAGTGCTGATTTTGCAATTGATTGAGATGATGTTTTGGGTTGATTGACCCAAACGGTTTCAAAAACGTTTGGGGATCACCCAAACGGTCTCAAGACAGTTTGGGGGTCACCCAAGACCTTTTGGAGGTCTAGGGTTAAGTATGGGTAAGTGTTTGAAGGTCCAAAGGTACCAAATTGAATTACAACTAAGTGCTGCTTTAATGATCAATCCATTGACTCAAACACTAATTGGATGACTTGGATTTGAGTGATGAGATGGGAAAACGGTCACAAGACCGTTTGGAGGTCATCCAACAGACGACCTCAAGACCTTTTTGGGTCAGGTCATGTTCAATTTGGATGATGGTCCAATAGTTTCAAAGCAATTAGTTACACATTGATTAATGTTGAAGGATCATCAATTCCAAACCCTAATCCATTTGATCCAAACCCTAATTGATGACCAATTGAGAGTCAATTGAGGGTCAAATCAGTTGAAGGTTGACTTATTTAACTCAATTGAAGTATGATGATAGGTCCAATTTATGATTGGTTACATGAATTCAATGATTGAAGGAATCAACATTGGAAACCCTAATTCAATTTGATTGGTTGAGACCATACTAGGTCCATGCAGTTTTGAGGAGGTTTGGACCAAATGGTATCAAGACCGTTTGAGTCCAAACGGTCTCAAGACCATTTGGGACCAAACGATCCCAAACCGGTTGAGGTCATGCGGTTTCAAAGTTGCACTTTAGCAAACGATCTTGAGTGGTTGCTTTAGTAAATGATCTTGAGTGGT
The DNA here is from genome assembly GCA_963693085.1 of Alisma plantago-aquatica. Taxonomy (NCBI): domain Eukaryota; kingdom Viridiplantae; phylum Streptophyta; class Magnoliopsida; order Alismatales; family Alismataceae; genus Alisma; species Alisma plantago-aquatica. Next base: position 470,602,955 of record OY856410.1, read on the forward strand.
TGCTTTAGCAAACGATCTTGAAGGTCACCTTTAGCAAACGATTTCAACTTCAACTTTACGAAACAGTTTCGAATATGTAACCAAGACCGTTTGGAGGTTTATCGAGCAAGACCGTTTGAGGTCTGATTGGTCAAGACCGTTTGAGGTCTAAGAGTCCAAGATCATTTGGAAGGTAATCAACCAAATTGTATGAACACTTAAAGTGAATAAAGGTCAATGGTTTAAGTGGTCAATTACATGATGTAAACCAATGGTGTTTATAATAATGGTATCTTTAATAAGATGGAGTGATTAATACCCTTTAAAAAGTCAAGTTTTAATGATCATGGTGATAATGACAATAGCCATGATGTCAATTCTTCTTCAAGTTGAGTTGACTTATCCTAATCAAGGCTGAAGTAAACATCATCCTATAGAGGATGAGAGAGAGAATACTTCCTACATGAATGATAATCATGAATTGGACTTTCAATATGAATGAATGTCTAATTAGGGTATGATCCTTCATAGTGAGATCATGAAAACCTAATTATGAAGGTTAATAAATCATAACCCCAATTGAGGGCATTGATAGGTGAAATCCTAATACATAATGATAGTATGATCTTAATTCATAGTAATGACATGAGAAACCCTAATTCAGGGTACTTTGATGTTCTCTCCTACTTGGGGTGAATAGTAAACCCTAATCTAGGGTTATGTGATATGAATAGTAAACCCTAATCTAGGGTGATGTGATGTGAATAGTAAACCGTAACTATGGAATGTTAATGATAAACCCTAATCTAGGGTGATGTGATGTGAATAGTAAACCCTAACTATGGAATGTTAATGATAAACCCTAATCTAGGGTGAAGTGATGTGAATAGTAAACCCTAATTGTGGGTTATTGAATATAAACCCTAAATAAGGATGAATTCATGTGTAACCCTAATTGAGGATGAATACATGATAAATCCCAATTGAGGGGAATGTTATGAGAATCCTTAATTAAGATTAATGTTATGAGAAACCATAATTAAGAGTAATATTATGAAAACCCTGAAGAATGATGTGAAGTGAGACTTAAATCCAGGATGATGCCATATAATGATATGTGCAATCATAGTCATGGTATAATGGCCAATATACTAAAGTAGGATGTGGTTATTACAATCAAGTAAGATGAGGATGTTATAACCATGAATGGTAAAGTTGATGAACTATATGAATGACAGTGTTGATACCCTAATGAATAAGAGTCTAAAGACAAGATGATGCCCAGAACATTATATATCTAATTTCATGTATGTGTAATAATCCTATACATCTTACAATGATGAGGGTATGGAACTCTTATGAGTGAAATATGCAATATTATATAATGGAGTGAATAACAACCTAAGAGTTGACATACCTAAGATAGTTGCAATGGTTTATCCTATATTCAACATTGCTTAATCAATGGATAAGTCCATATCATTAAAGATAGTTGGACAATTCTAACGTATAACCTATGTACCATATAATGAAAGTGACAAGTTAGAGGATAAAGTATTAAGAAGGAAATACCTTAAATACAAGGTTAGTTGATTAACTTAAGCAAGATGGAAGAGAAAAGGAAGTGATACATCAGGACATGATAAATATTATTTTTAGCATTTCAGGGTAGACACACCTTGATGAGCCTCTAATCCAATATCCTTGGATAAGAATCACATAGAGTGTGTGATATGCAATTGTTACAATAATGTTGTAATAATTCAATGTACTTTTGATAAATGTTGGCTAATATACCTTGAGAATGGGGTTAAGACAAATCAATGAGTATGATGTAATCATACCATGACAAGGATGAGAAATGAACTCATATCTTCAATTGATGATCATTAATGATATATGATGAGAATGGTGATCATAAGAAAATACTTATAATATCTTTGAATACTGCTAAAGGAATGGAGCAATATATTAGAGTTCACCTAATAGTGTAAGCATGAAACCCTAATTAATGTAAGATGGGAAATACTAATCCTAATTTTAGGTAAAGGGAATGAAAAGCCCTAATTGACAGATAACCCTAATCTTGATAAAGGATGGTGGTGTTACTGATATTTCACATGATGTGACAAATGACTTACATGATTGTTATCATGACTTTTAATCATGTAGACATCATGAGATGATGAACATAGCCATACCTGAGCTATGACATTCATATAATAAATATGTTGAATGGCCTTATGTGCCTAATGTGTTGTTGCTTAGCAAGAGTAACAAAAGGTATATGAACCTTATGAATTCCATGAATAACTGCTGCCTAGTAAAAGGTGATAAAATGCTTAAGGCCTAGTAAGCCATGTGAGATACTTGTGTAACAAGTATCGAGTATACCTCGGTCTGAGAACCTGGAGGTAATAGTTACCTAACTAGTGGTAACAATGATAGTGATGAATTGAGGGTATGAATACCCAAAGTTGATAAGCATGACAATGATGATGTTGAAGAATATGAACTTTCAAAGAAATGAAATGAGGGATTGAGATCCCAATGTCTTATAAAGACTGAGAAGTGATTGATGAAAATAGTACATATTTCTTTATAGCATTTGTCTGAATAAGTTATGTTTGAGAACTTGACTGATGCTAAAAGAATATGCTAATGTACTTAATTAATCAAGTGAAATCATATCATGTAGAGCCCTGACCATAGATCCATCATCGTCAGCAAATTGGTGATGGTGAAACGGGATGCTCCACACCAAAAACCCGGAGGACATACTTTTGAGTATGTGGGGGTTATGGGCGTGAATATCCTTACACCCTAATGGAAGAATTGATGTGAGATAAACATTAAATCTCTCAAACCTTCATTACTTATACCGGGATGGATGTATCATGAATCCTTCGATGATTGGGACAGATGTAGTACATGTTGGGTTTTGTGGAGAAAACATGTGCGGTGGAAGCAATAAAATCCACGCAACCCGAAACAGGATCTCATCGACAACAACGTATTTGGAAGGAGTGTTTACGAGATATACCTTATCGTGGAGCAAGTCCAGCGATATCCCGCTGCATGATGGTGTAATGTTGCTTGTCGACACGGATGGAACTTCTCTCCCGTTTGTTGTCGCAGGTTGATCCGACGACGCTCCTTTGCGGCAGTGATGTCCGCCGCTCATAGCACATACAGGTGGTCGTCGAAATCCTCCGAACGCAGGCGTCAAGGCGTCTGTGTCTCTACTTCGTCCACGCGGATGGACGGAACTCCACGTCGCGCTTCTCAAGTCAGCGGGAAGGAGTATGTCTCTGCGGCGGCGTGCTAGCGGCGCGTTTCTCTCCTTTCTCTCCTAAGGATGATGACGACTAGGGTTTACGTGCGTGAGCGTAAACTAAAAGTGTCTCTCGATATCTTATATAGATATCGACCGTCAATCCTCCTTTAAATAGGATACGAAGGGAAGTAGGGTTTCCTAAACCCATCAGTAAACAGAAATGTTGCGTTAATTAAAACGCTCATGGATTAATTAGAATATTCTGGAATTCATTAATTAACCAAATAATCTCTTTAATTGATTAATTAATATCCGACTCCATGCAATCGCTTAGGATGGCTCTATGGGCATATATATACCAACAAACTCCCACTTGCACTTAGAGCCAGTCACTCCAATATTATTCTAATCCATTACATAAATGTGATTCAGAGCAATTCCAATCAAATCCACAATTATACTCCTATTCCAACACATCCTATGTGTGTGACCCGGTAGGCTCCAAATTACGTTGGCAGTGATATCCATAATCATACTATGATTTCACAAGCAATGATTGGTATCTAGCAAGACTTCATTGCCACCCAAGTAATTGGAGAAGTTGGAGAACAACTTGACCTATCATTCATGACTGGTGTTACAGTGATTGTATAGTTCTTTTGTCATTGTTATCCGGATTGAACTCGAGTCATGGAATTGTTATCCTTTTCAACATTAAATCCATGTTCCTTGAACTAGAGCAGACTGTCTGAGATATATGTAAGCTCAATATCACATATTGACTCGCATCAGCATGGCCATGCATTTCTCAGTCTCACTTATCAAGTGGCCAGAATATCAAACTCCCGTAGGAAGGACAAATTCCATCTACATCACTCACAGTCATCCCCATGTGTCACAATGCACCCAAGCACCATCTTTATGGAAATCCTTATTCAAGACCACGGTGGATGATGACAAAGTACACCGAACGACATGTGATAAGTGTAGTGACTTCAGGTCTAAGAACCACAATCACCACCATCATTATGATATGTGACTCTAACTACCAATCATGGTATCCATGTGTCACTCTCAAGGTGGGTCTATCCGATACATTATTCTCTAACAGGTATCTATGTATTTGGTTTGATATCTCCATATCATGGATAATGAGATTCTTCCATCAACCAACATACATTCTAATCTTATGTGTTATTGATGTCTATGGATATTTCCACAATAACAACTGATTAGGGACAAAATAAGAATACATACTCTTAGCATACATATGATCTCACTGTTCAGGTCGTCAACTCGAAGACATATGTCATTGAGTATATTATTCTATAGACATCTATAAGTTTTATGGTCATCTCACAATATAAAACACAAACATATAGATTGGAAACTTGCCTTTATTGATATGATCAATGTAGTATTACAAATCATTTACATAGTATCCCATTACAATCATCGAATGATAGTCTCCATGGGCATACATACCAACAGATTCCCACTTGCACTTATACCCAATCACTCATGAATCTCAATCCAAGTGATCGAACATGCCCGTCATGTTTCTACTGTGAAAGTGCTTTTGTGAGCGGGTCAACCACATTGCTTTCTGTAGGTACTCTGCAAATCTTCACATCTCCTCATTGTACAATCTCTCGTATGAGATGGAACCGCCGTAGAATATGTTTGGAACATTGGTGTGATCTTGGTTCTTTAGCCTGTGTAATTGCTCCATTGTTGTCGCAAAACAACTCAATTGCATCACCAGCGCTTGGAACCACTCCAAGTTCAGAAATGAACTTCTTGATCCACACAACTTCCTTCGTAGCATTAGATGTGGCAATATATTTGGCCTCTGTTGTAGAATCTGCAACCGTCTCTTGCTTGGAACTCTTCCAACTCACAGCTCCATTGTTCAGGAAAAACACAAATCCAGATTGCGGTCTGTAGTCATCTTTGTCAGTTTGGAAGCTAGCATCAGTGTAACCCTTTACCATGAGCTCTTCCTCACCGCCGCATACTAAGAATTGATCCTTAGTCCTTCTCAAGTACTTTAGGATGTTCTTTACGGCTGTCCAGTGACATTCACCTGGATCTGACTGATACCTGCTCGTCATGCTCAAAGCATACGACACATCATGACGAGTACATAACATTGCGTACATGAGAGATCCAATTGCTGATGCATATGGAATCTTACTCATGCGTGCCCGTTCATCACATGAACTAGGACACTGGGCTTTAGAGATTGTAACCCCATGGGACATGGGCAAGTTACCTCTCTTAGAACCCTCCATGCTAAACCTCTTTAGCACCTTGTCAATGTATGTGCTCTGGCTTAGGCCTAGAAGCCTTCTAGATCTATCTCTATAGATCTTGATCCCTAGTATATAGGATGCTTCACCTAAATCCTTCATAGAGAAGGTCTTCCCTAGCCAACATTTTACTGTCTGAAGAGTAGGGATGCCATTTCCCATCAATAGTATGTCATCCACATACAATATGAGAAATAGGACTGTGCTCCCACTAACCCTTTTGTAAACACAAGGTTCATCTTCATTTTGACTAAAGCCAAACTTTTGACTACTTCATCAAAATGTAGATTCCAGCTCCGAGATGCTTGCTTCAATCCATAGTTGACCTTTGTAGCTTATAGACTTTATTGGCTTCCTTTGGATCGATAAAACCCTCAGGTTGTGTCATGTACACATCCTCGAGTAAATTCCCATTAAGGAATGTTGTTTTAACATCCATCTGCCAAATCTCATAGGCATGATAAGCTGCAATGGCAAGCATGATCCTGATGGATTTAACCATGGCAACTGGTGAGAAGGTCTCATCATAATCAACACCTTGAATTTGACAGAATCCTTTCGCAACCAATCTACCTTTATAGGTTTGAAAATTTCCATCCATGTCAGTCTTCTTCTTGAAGACCCACTTGCACCCTATTGGTTTTACCCCTTCGGGTGGATCCACCAAGGTCCATACCTTGTTGGTGTACATGGATTCCATCTCAAATCTCATGGCTTCGAGCCATTTCTCAGATTCAGGTCCCTTAGTAGCTTCTAGATAGAAAGTTGGCTCATCTACTATGCCCAATTCGTCACTGTCTTGAGTCACAAGAAATCCAAATCTCTCAGGCTCAAGTCGTGTCCTACTAGACCTACGAGGTTCCTGTGTTACATTTAGAACTTGAAATTCCACAACAATTTGTGAGTCTTCATGTTCCTTATGTTCCTCCTTAGGTTCTCTGCTTTCTTGTTGGTCTCGAACTTCTTTGAGCTCTACATTCCTTCCACTAATTCCTTTGGAAATAAATTCCTTTTCAAGAAATACAGTAGTCCTAGCAACAAACACTTTGTTGTCAGTTGGTGTGTAGAAGTAGTATCCCCGAGTTTCCATAGGGTATCCAACAAAATAGCATTTTTTTTATTTGGGTCCAAGCTTTTCAAGAAATTGTTTCCTAACATAAGCTTCACATCCCCAAATCTTTAACATAGACAAATTGGGATGATTCCCATTCCATATCTCATATGATGTCTTTTGAACCGATTTGGAATGTACACGTTTAAGTGTAAACACTGCAGTTTCAAGAGCATATCCCCAGAACAATATTGGAAGTTTGGATGAACTCATCATTGATCATACCATGTCTAATAATGTACGATTCCTTATTTCTGACACACCATTATGTTGTGGTGTACCAGGTGGAGTCCATTGTGATACAATACCATGATCTATCAGAAGGTCCTCAAACTCTTGGCTTAAGTATTCACCACCTCCATCTGAACGGAGTGCTTTAATACTCTTACCAAGTTGATTCTCTACTTCATTCATGAAAGTCTTGAACATTTCAAGAGTTTCTGACTTGTATTTCATAAGATATACATAGCCATACCTACTGAGGTCATCAGTGAAGGTAATGAAGTATTGATAGCCTCCTCTAGCATTTGATCTAAAAGGTCCACATACATCAGTATGTATGAGCCCTAGCAGATCACTGGCTCTCTCACTGTGTCTAGTGAAAGACGTTTTGGTCATCTTCCCTAATAAACATGCCTCACATGTCTCTAATGATTCAAAATCAAAAGAGTCTAGATAACCATCCTTATGGAGTCTAGATATGCGCTTCTCGTTTATGTGCCCAAGACGAAAATGCCATAAGAATGTTTTGTTTGAGTTATCAAGTTTTAACCTTTTAGTATCTACGTTGTATATGCTAGTCTCAAGTTCTAACAAGTAGATACCATAAGACATAGGGGCATTGCCAAAAAAGATCTCATCTTTAGATATAGAAATAATTCCATTCTTAATGTGAAATTCAAATCCACTCTTGTCCATACAAGATACAGAAATAATATTTCTATTAATGGAAGGTACATAATAGCAATTCTCTAATTCTATTACAAGGCCCGTAGGCAAAGATAAACTAATAACTCCAACTGCGGTGGTAGCAACTCTTGCTCCATTAGCAACCCGCAGCTTGACTTGGCCCTTTCGTAAAGGCTTACTTCTTATCAGATCCTGCATATTAGAACATATGTGAGATCCACATCCGGTATCTAGTACCCATGATGAAGAAGTATTTAAGTTTATCTCAATAATGTATATACCTGAAGTGGAGATCTCTATCCCCTGCTTCTTCTTCCTCAGTTCCTCCAGGTACAGAGGACAATTTCTTTTCCAATGTCTAGGCTGGTGACAATGGTGACAACTGCCTTCTTTGGAGATCCCACCTTTAGCTTTGAGCGTGGATGACTTTGGCTTCTGCCCGACTTTAGAACCTTTCTTAGCATTGCCTTTGCCTTTTGACTTTCCCTTTGTCTTGCTGATCATCATCATAGACTTGGGCTTGTCTTTCTTCATCTGTGCTTCAGCTGTCCTCAACATGCCCAACAATTCTGACAACGGCTTGTCAAAATTGTTCATGTTGTAGTTCATGACAAAATGACTATATGATTCAGGAAACGATTGTAGAATCACATCAGTGGCCAACTCTTGACCTAGGGGAAATCCCAGCTTGGATAGGCTTTCCACGTACCCAATCAAGGTGAGTATATGGGTGCCAACTGAGTCTCCCTCTTTCATCTTGCTTTTGAACAAAGCCTTTGAGACATCATATCTCTCCTGTCTTGCTTGATGTTGATACATGTTCTTGAGATGTGTTACCATCTCCATGACATTCATGTTCTCATGTTGCTCTTGCAACTCATAGTTCATTGAGCACAACATCAGTCACTTGACATCCACGACATCATCAAGGTGCTTCTTGTAAGCATCCTTTTCAGCCTTGGGCGATATAAGCAAGCACTTGAACGAAATTTGAGGCACATTTACGGCGGGTTCCGCAAGCTCTGGTGTTTCAAGGACATAGAGCTTACGCTCATGTGTGAGAACAATTCTCAGCGTCCTAAACCAGTTTTGAAAGTTGGTTCCGGTGAGTTTTTCCTTCTCAAGGACCGATCACAATGAGAAAGTGTGAGTGTTGTTTGCCATTTGATTGCTACAAAAGAAAATTTTGCATTTAGTCCAAAACATTTTGACTTGTAAAGATTTGATAAATGAGATTAATTAGGCCTTTAATTAATTACGCTCCCACTATTTTATTCAAATTGATAGCCCTCACTATCAACTCGGAAGATTGCAACGCACAACCTTCTAGTGAGCCAAGATCCAAAATAATTGGATCAATGCCCAGCCAACGCCGGCGTCAAAGACCAAATACTAAGGTAGGCAACTTTTTCCAATTGCATCATATGCAACTCTTGGATAGATGATCATGTACAACTCCTTGCCATGATGCATCTGTGTGCCTCTAGGTACTTAATCCTATCAAGGTTCCCTAATTAAGTCCAACCCATAAGCCAACACAATGAGTGTGCACCCTGTAGAGGCAGACCCACACACCCACCATCACACTTCCACGAGATAGATAGTGTAACATGCGGAGGCGTGCCCACACATAGTCGATCAAGATTTTCATGTGTGTTGCTTTATGGAAGGCAACTAAAACTTAATATTATTAATTGAGGGGTTTTATTAATACATATATATATATCCAAACACCACATACTTATAGTACGTATCATATACTACTATATCCACAACCACAAACGATAGACATGCAATCATAAAAACAAATACATCGGTTATGGCCATACTATTGTAATCCTTTGGAGCAACAAAGGATTACGGTCCACCTATGGTCTTATGCATCTCATGCAACACCTGTGAATCAACCTGTAAGCATGTAATGATCAACATTACAATGAACAACTTCATGGATGCTTCGTGAGGTTGGAACTTCAAGTTGCTTCTTGGAATTGGACCTTCTTGTTGCTTCTCCATGGACGCTCCTTAGAGTTGGACCTTCAGGTTGCTTCTTGGAATTGGATCTTCATGGTGCTTCTCCATTGATACTCCTTGGAGTTGGATCTTCAAGTGGCCTACTTACATCAAGTTTACAAAAACTAAAACTAATCCTATCTCTATTACATCATATGAGTACAAATATAAAAGGAAAGAATTAATTACACTTTGAAATAAGAGATGAGGCTCGGCATGCAAGACGAATACTTTATACAAAGGATCCATATTTAACCATTGTACATCCATAGAATTCACAAACAAACATATCCACAAGATCGACATCCACATTCATTCACAACATTCACAAAAGGGGATACTAGGCCATAACCGTGTATGCATTCACCACATAAAATAGATTTTAAAGGCGACGCGTATGCTATCATAGGTATATCTACATATACGTATATACATATTAAAATTGTTGTACTTTTAATGTGGGACATTTCCCATTAAATAATTTTTGACTCCCACACAGACTATGCGGGGTACACAGGGGTAGCGCCCCTGTTCGGGGATCCTACTTAGAAACAGTACCCTGAAAGGTCTACGGAATTTTACTTCCATGCACTTAGGAAAATCAATATTTTCCATAGTCGACCCCGTCCAAAACGTCAAAAATAGAAGCCTGCGGCGTATGTGGAATTAGGTTTAGATTTGCACATTAGCAGGTTTAATTCGCATCGTATGCAACATAAAAATAGTATACAACGATTCAATCATATCGAAACGAATCCAAATACGCCGTAGATCGATGCTGCTCTGATACCACTGTTGGGTTTTGTGGAGAAAACATGCGCGGCGGAAGCAATAAAATCCACATAACCCGAAACAGGATCTCATCGACAAGAACGTATTTGGAAGGAGTGTTTACGGGATATACCTTATCGCGGAGCAAGTTCGGTGATGTCCCGCTGCACGACGATGCAACGCTACTTGTCGACATGGACGAAACTTCTCTCCCGTTCGCTGTCACAGGTTGATTCGGCGGCGCTCCTTTGCGGCAGTGATGTACGCCACTCGTAGCACGTACAGGTGGTCGTCGACGTCCTCCGAACACAGGCATCAAGGTGTCTGCATCTCTACTTCATCCACGCGGATGGACAGAACTCCACGTCGCGCTTCTCAAGCCGGCGGGAAGGAGTATGTCTCTGCGGCGGCGTGCTAGTGGCGCGTTTCTCTCCTTTCTCTCCTAAGGATGATGACGGCTAGGGTTTACGTGCGTGAGCGTAAACTAAAAGTGTCTCTCAATATCTTATATAGATATCGACCGTCAATCCTCCTTTAAATAGGATACGAAGGGAAGTAGGGTTTCTTAAACCCATCGGTAAATAGAAACGTTGCGTTAATTAAAACGCTCGTGGATTAATTAGAATATTTTGGAATTCACTAATTAACCAAATAATCGCTTTAATTTATTAATTAATATCTGACTCCATGCAATCGCTTGGGATGACTCTATGGGCATATATATATATACCAACAGTACACATCTCCCAATAATGTTAATGCCGGATCGATGGAGATAAACACGAAATCTCACGATCACGAAGATATAACATCACGCCACTGTAACTCTAATAGCGAAGTTGCCAGTATACCCTGGAAAGCTATATATATATATAGCAGAGATACAAGATATCATGCATGTGATCTCGCGCTGACCGAGATATGGGAGGTCTTGGTAGCCGGCTCTACCATTGACCTTGTATGGTACTGATTTCGACTTCGCAGTGGTCGGTTGGAGTATGAGCGGTATACCTCATCTCCTCAGGGCATAAGTATGCTTGTAAAATGTAATCAGCCGAATAACATATTTGCTTAAGGATTGAATACGAGAACTCATTGGCTGATGTTACATTCCTTTTTATGCATCTCTAGTTGATAGATGTTATTTATATCTCCTTTGATTCATTACAAATTAGATAAATGAACCATGAATCTACCATGAGTAGATACAATGTTCTCCTTAAGGAAGGAGATTATTTTACTCTGTTCATTCAATGTTTAACACTGCTTTTAATATATAAGAATTCCAGTTCAGCTTTAATCATAATAAACTGTTGTAACAATGTTTTGGCGGAAAGTTATATCTCCCACTGGGACAATTTACAATTGTCTCACCCCCGTGGGATCCAATGTTTTTAGGTAAACGCAGAAGAAGAAGAAGGAACCCTATAGCAAGGGAAAGGCTACAGTAGTATCAGAGACAACAGTAATGACTCAGGTGGAGGCACTGGCTGCCAAGTTTTGTATAGATAGTAGACCTATGTGTCGTCTCTGTACTTTCAGGTCCTCAGAGTTTATAGTTAATGTTTTAGTGAATCGATCTGAGATTTTGGCTTGATGCCTCGAAGTTATATGTTGTCTGTATATTATGTCTTGAGACAGCTGATGTTATAAATCTTGAGAAGAGATAGTGCAAGACATGTACCTTGAAACAAAATGTAAATGTTATACTATGGTTGTTAAAGAAAAAGATTTCCTATGTATGGATCTCTTTGCAAAAAGTTTTAATTTTTAGTGATTTTCTATAATCTGCTATTGATAATTCACTTCCACTTAGTTAATCTCATGTTTTGTAAGTTGGATGCCACACATATGTCATTGCCTCCTGAACTACCAAGATTCCCTCAACATTTGCAAACAGTGGACCCTGATAGGGCCCTGGATGGAATGGTTTTGGTTGAGGTGAGTAGGAAACCCACACAATGTCTGACAGGAACAACGTTAATGACCCTATGTGAATAGCTCCATGTCAGGTGAACCCTAGACAATTCCATCCTCCTTCATATCTTGAGCTCAGTGGAGGCGTGTGAACAGATTGGGTGTCTGCTCCAATAGAAGAGCTTCCTATGAAATGAACATTTGAGGTACCACCACAACTGTTGTATGCTCTTGCACTCATGTAAGCCTATCTTTCATGTTTTGGATGGCATCTCCCTTGGTGCCACTATCAAAATGACGATCTACATTGTTGCTCCTAGACATCTGGGTTGATCATTGGCAAAATTGGATGAAGTACGAGCTTGTTGACCTTCTTGTGATGTCCTAAAATTCACATTAGTGGGATTCAAAAGTATGGTGTAATATTATATGAGACAATACTCTACTTTTGGGGATGAGTCTTGCCACACATATGATATCAAGAAAAAAGTAAAAAGACTTCCCCTTTTTGTCTAGTAAATGTATAAAAAAGAATATTCATCAATTTCTTACAACCTTATCATGAAAAAAGACACCTACAATGTTTCTCTTATTTCCATTATTATTTTGTTTTATGTGATTGTACCTACCCCTAGCCTGGTTAAGAAAAAGGATTTATTCACTTTTCAGTGAGATGTGGTTTCCAATGCCATGCCTAAAAATAAAAGAATGGTGGACATGGTGTTCCTTAAGAGAGTTTCTTAAAAGAATTATTCAAAAGAGGACAGAAGGTGGGGATTCAAGTGGTTGATAATGATTAAGGTATCCCTCAATGGGCTAGTGATTGTGATCAATCAATCACTTTTATTCCCTAGGGCATCCTCATCTGGTGGGGTTACCAAACTGAAACCCTTGGCAACATCCATGACACCCTAGTTTCGTCCTAGTTTGAGGAGTTTCTATTTGGGGTTCTTGGCCCTTGGAAGCAATGGTTGCTCAACAAGGAGGGAACCTTATCTTGGCTTCTCCCTATCAACTACAAAGTGTAGTATAGGTTGTGGTCGAATTTTAGGTTGTGGCCCATGACCGTAAATGTGGGTATGAAAATCACAAGATGGTCTAGTTTAAGGTCATAGTCTAGGACCATAGATACGAGCTTTCAAGGAGCTAGATTGTCCTATTTTAGGTCATAGTCTAGGACCATGGGTGGGAAGATAAAGTGTGCTATTGGTCCAGGTTTAGATCATAGTCCACGACCCAAAAATGATATGAAAGATAAATTTAGATTAGTTCAAGGTCATAGTCCAAGACCATGGATGGTGCAAACCTGACATTCACAAGTGACATCGCACTCTTCATGGAAGAACTATTCCACTTGACTAGGCTTTTAGGTTAGGAATCCCCTTTTTAGAGAGAAAGTGTTCTTTTTTAGAGGTCATTTGGCAAGATAAGCACGACTTTTGAATGGTTCTCATTCTCTTAGCAAATTGATGATTGTAGAAAATTAGTTGATCCTTTGTGTAAGCTTATTTGATTTTTGAAGGGATTGTTAATCGTTAAAAAGATTGTTTGAGATTTGAGATTGTTAATATTAAAAAAGATTTTTTGCTTTTGAAATGATTGTCAATCTTTTAAACGATTGCTCAATTGTGACATTGTTAATATGTGAAAAGATTGTTTTGATTTGGGATTGTTAATCTTTGAAAAGAATTTTCAGAATTATTTATCTTTACAAATATTTCTTAATTGGAGATTATTCATCTTTAATAAGATTGTCAAATTTGAGATTTTTAATATTTCAAAAGATTTTTTTGTAGTGTTAATCTATATTAAGATTGTTTTGAATTGTTAATCTTCAAAAAGATTGTTTGATTGGAAATTGTTAATATCTAATAATATTGTTTGATTTGAGATTGTTAATCTTTATAAAGATTGTTTTGATTATTAACCTTTACAATTTTTTTTTGATTTGAGATTTCTAATCTTTAAAATGATTGTTTAGGATTTAATATTGTAAATTTTTGAAAATAATGTTTGAATCTACACATGAAAAGAGTTGGCAACAATCTCAAACATTTCAACATCCAATACAGGACATATGTATTGGAAGTAAATGACCCTCCCCTCTTAGCTTATGAGTTTAAATCCATAGTTACATCCTCACTGAAACCTGACATGCAAAAGAGGGGTGGGTCCTTATCTACTAGAATGGGTAGGTGACACTTATCGAGGGGTAACCCAGTTTAAACTAGATAAGGGTACTACTCTTAGTACACATGGTGATTACGATGAACATGATTAGTCATGAGAAAGAGGAGAGTGGGATGCTTTCAAGGCCTTTGGATGTCCAACTAAATGAAGCATTGGTACCTTTACTGACATCTCACATTACTTTTAGGGATCTGACATGAGGTTGGTACTCATCCCATGACACATGTTTGTAGGAGTGTGAAGTGAATGTGATGGGTTTTAGCATTTTTTGAGACTAGCCCATAAAGAATTAATGTTTGTTGTATGCAAATAAAAAAACAACAAAAAAATGTCTTAAGAAGGAATCAAATTTTATTTCCAACCTACATATGTTTTCCACCCTTTATTTTGATTTTTATCATTTTTATTTTTTTAAACATGAGGGAAGCAAATATAAAACTAAAAAAAAGGGAAGCATGGATAAAACCCCAGATCAACAGGGAACATAGACCATAAAGGAAAAATAATAAGAAAAAAAGTACAAGATCAGAACCACCAAAGTTGACCAGAGATAGAGAGGGGAGTAGGACTGACATATCACCTTGACCCTCGATCCATGGGTTGGCGGATCACATGGATGTGCCACCCTGATCCCTGACTAGAAAGACAAATAGAAAAACATGAAAAAATAGGAAAACATGAGAACTAAAATAGAAATTAGAAGAAAAACGAAATGTCCTAAAGATGAACAATCTTCACAACAAAATAGCGGGAGTTTGATTGAAACCTTCTTGGCATCCCCAACAGATTCACCAATATGTTGCATTCTTCCCCCAAAATGGGAAATAGGGATCTACAAAGAAAACTCTACTGTGACGTCCCCGGATTTCCTAAAACTTAATCTAGTGTGTTACATCAAAATTGAAACCCTCACCTCAGTGAGAATCCCAATTCAAACACCTCACACTAGGCTAAGAAGAAGAAAATCAGAGGAAGTCAGAAGGAAACACAATCAGTAGCACATGTACATGAACAATAATAAAACCATACACACATGTTCACCATCCAACATATAATTACAACATGAATTGTTACAACATTTGATATTACATATTGAACAACAAACTTATACATATACATGTGCTACAGCTAAACAACAGGATCTTAAGACAACAGGTCCACCAGTACCTCAGCTCGCTACACAACTCTCTCTATCCTGGATCTTCAAGAGCATAAGCACAACCTAAACAAAAGATTACATGCGGTACACGTCATCACAATATTTCAAGAATATTGTACTGAGTACGCCTATGTGTCTTTTATTTACCTCTCGTCATATCTTGGCAATAAGATAAAACTAATACTTGGCAGTAACAGAAGAATATAAGAAAAGCGTGTACTTGCACAAAGATATTCATCAACAAAAAAGAACACATATTTTAAGCACATTTTCCATTATATATCCATGCATTTGCCACCTGAGGGAATAATGCATCATCTCTGCTACCAATGAAAATGAGATGTAAGGCCTTATGATCTACTACCAAAGAGTTAGATCATTGTACAATGTGATCTGCTACCAAAGAGAATGATCACTTTCTAGCACTATGCCACCAAAGAGAATTAGTGCTTTCATATAATGGAACAGATATATTATGTTTGATGTGTTCATAGCAATAAGTATGGAGAATCAAGCAACATAGCATACAAGAATAATCATTTCAATCAATACCATATGCCAAGTATTTTACTACTCATATAACACAAGCATATTGTATAATAAGCCAAGTAAGAGGTAATGACGTACCTTAGATCAAGAGAAACCTAATCATATTCCTGATGTCATCTATATCCTAGTCAACCCTGATCAAGACAAGACCATGTACCGTTATCAGATTCTCATCATCTATATCTCATGTTAACCCTAATCGGGTTCATTAGGGCTTTATTTAGTCTCTTAAGTATATGTACTTTATTACTTGTCTTATCATCTCGTTGTTATGTTCCTGACTTGGAAATTAGCTTACTGATCTCATATTCCAGATTAGGATACATAATCTGAATATCAGGTTCTGTATCATTATTTATATATATTAAACCTAGGTTACATGTATTATACAAATTAGGGTTTCATACCATGTATTAAGGGTCATCTTCATATAACATGGATTCTATTCATCATCATGATCTCATAATTAAATCTAAAGATAAATATATTGATATGAGCTTACTCTGTAAATTTCATCATTTATTGAGCATGCACGTATTTATTACATTTTCTTTAGGGTTATTAGCCCTAGTTTATCATATTGATCAAATTATATGATTTGGTGCATCAACACTATAATCATTGATGTTAGATGGATTACAGACATGAAGATGGATTGACTGACACTTTATCATAATTTTTTTACCATCGTTTGATATTTATTATCTATGAAACAACTATATAACATTTTACATGATATTACTAAGATTACTGCATCAAAAGACTGATATAAAGGTGCCATGTTGTTCTACTCATTTTTCTTAACGTTTCAGTATATTACTTGCATTAACTGATATACAGGCTAATTTGTATGATTTATCTAAGATCTGTAAATTTTTGAGATATTTACCTTTTCGGGCATATGGGGTTTTGCCACGTGGCCACTAGGGCGTGGCATCAAATCTTGGGCTCGGTGTTGAGTGGGCCAGTTCACTGGTTCGGCGTCTGGTTTGCTGGTTCAGGTCGGTTCACTCACTGGACCGTCTTTCCTCGTTCTTTCTCGTCCTCGCGTGAACATCACGATGGCCGACGGCCAACGCCCGTGTCTTCTCAACGTTCTTTCACGCACGATTGCAAGTCCTCCCTCCTTGCCTTCGTCTCTCTCTCTTGCACAGGCGACCGTTGCCTCTGGGTTTCCCTTCACGTGTTCACGCCCGATGCCCTTGTGAGGGGTCTGCGAACAGAAGCCACCGCCGCTGGCTTCGTCTTCACGCATGAGCGCCGGTTCCCAATGCTTCTGCCGCCACCGTGAAGCAAGTCATGGTGAAGAACCAGCGGTCGGCTGCTTCTCCTTCCCCAGATCACATAGATGTTGTTGTCTCTATTTCCACCAGCGTGGCTGCCGCCACAGCTAGGAACCATTAGCGAGGGAAACAACTACCAACATGGCCTACTCACCAGTGCTTCTTGGATCAATGAAAAAGGTCTGCCCTGGTTGTGTCACCTTCTCCTTGCTCACTCTGACCCCCCGCAAGGAAGCGCGACGTCTCTCCATGAACTGCCGCCGCTGCCTGCATGTAGATCTATCCCGCAGCCGGGCTGGGTTCATCTCCGGTGAGCGACACTGCCTGCTATAAGCACCTTCTAGCACTTCGCTCCTCCTCACGGAACTGCCTGTATGCTGCCCGTCTGCCTCCTGCCTGGCCGTCGAGCTTGGACCAGATGCTGCTGTGTGGTGGCGAGCACGCTCGCGGAGATGGAGGGTTCACGCACAGTATAACTGAACCAACAAAACTACGCTTTCAATTCTTCCCTCTCAACCCATGATGGGCGTGCTTGGCATCGTGGGAGCGCACTGCTCTGAGACTGGCCATAACTGCCCATTCTATTTCATCCAAGGCTACATCAGGCTATTACTCACTAGGCTAATCCGTGGCTACATCACCCACATCCTTCGTGGTCCAAACATGACGTGAAGGATTTTCTAGGGGAAGGTTGCTTGACACAAGGTGTAATATAAAGTTAGATTTAATAACTATAAACCTTGGTACAAAAGCAATACCTCAATGCACATATTATTTGATTACTTTTAAACCTTAATCTTCTAGGATCATTGAAACATCACCAAACTTTGATCATAGGTCTATCACAAGCCAAGCATCATTCTACTCCAAATTGGTTCCGAACTCAACAGTTTGACTTACCAAATAAATTCCTCAAAACGATATAAACTTTGGGATATTAACCTTGAAATCAACGTCAAACTTTTCTAACACTTATAACTCTTAAGATAACTCAACATGCATGGGTTCACTCATGTCATTAGATATTCAGGGATTCCAAAAGTCCACTCCGTCACATCTACCCTTTTTGGTAGTAGAACATCACACGAAAAATGAAATATGGGTGTTCACGAGTGACCACCACGTTTAATATGGAAAACAAGGAAACACGATAAATTGTCGAAGCCAAACTTAATTATGAGTTACACCTGAGTCAGATTGATAGAAAAATAGGAAATAAAGAACAAATTCAAAGATCATTTTTTGTGGTCTCATTACAAGTTGGGAAGGATTTGCACCCCCATCCAGTCTAATAAGCCAGGATTAAGATGCTTTCTATTATGAAGAAGAGAGAGACTTGTGATGGTTAAAGCGTAATTTAAAGAAAAAATTATAATTAGTTGGAAGTAGGCTTTTAGGGATGGAGATGGTGGTGTCCTTCCCCTCATTATCCTGAAAGTCCTAATTTTAGGTGGATTGGGGTCCTAATCACCTCAAATTCTCCCATGGTAGATATATCAGTGGGTGGATAGGACCGCTGTGTCGGATTTAATGGCCATTAGAAGATGTAAGTTGATGGAAAGATCTGATTTTCCTTAAAAGAAATGAATGATGGTATTTATAACAATAACAGAGTAGAACAATTATAGTAGTTGAGAAAATCAGATGGAACAATTAGAGATCAAATATAGCAGTTATAGTAGTTAGGTGCAGTAGATCAGATATATTGTTTATAGTAGTTTAGTGTAGTAGTTAAAGCAGTTCACCGTTGTAGATGTGCTAACTAGGTAGGAGGTGTCAGAAGAAGGATCCTCTAATCATGAGTAATTTAGAAATAAAATAGGAAGGTAGATCGATCCTCTGGCTTCACGACAATATTTATAGGTAGATATTACGGTTTGGGGCTCTGGACAAGACATTCAGCAACATGCGAGAGATCAACATGATACGTTTCATTGGTGGGGCATGTGGATTGAGGCGACTCACTACATGGCATGTGGCATATGGCTGGGATCCATTGGGTGTCCCAGTTAATTGAAAATGCATCTTTTTTGTAATTTTATGAATGTTCTAATAAAGTCAAAGAAAATAGCAAGGAAAGATAATTCAAGATTACCTCTCAGATTTAATTGGAATAACAATTTAATATCCTTAATAAAAGGGAATGCTTTTATTTCATATAATTCAATTAGGCAATTACAAACAAGCTTGTAAAAACCTGAACTAGAGAGCTAATCACACTTGGGTCTAAAAAGAAGGTTTCTTTACATAAAGACCCATACTAGGTAAAAGCAGGTAAAATGTGTATTAAGTATGTGGAAAATATAAAAAATGTAAAAAATGATAAATGTGGAAATTGGGTGGAATGTGGAGTGGATTCCATCATTAGATAGATAATTTGCATTAATCATGTATTGTTATCAGTGAGCACAAACGGGGTGTCAACACATAGCATCATTTATTTTGTAACAATACATAATATTGTTAAAATATAATAGGACTCCAAGACAATAACTATGATGATGTATATTTAGGGTTTCCAAAATCAATAATCATATAGATGTGGAAATAGGTTTATTAAAACAATGTTTATAAATTTCTATGATCTTAAACCAATTGGTTTAGTTGTTCATATTAATGTGACATGATCAATTTATCACTCATGGTTACACCTAATATGTAGTTAGGGTTTATAACCCTTAGAAATAATGATATCTTGGAATTAGGGTTTGATAGCCTTATTCCTATGTTAACTCCAAAATGACCCTAAACCCTAGATATGGCCTAATCTAGACCTAATTAATATCATATGGATACTTGGTGATTTTCGTGTTATATATGCCTTCATATCATGATGCTTGCTCAGATGTACCTTTGCTTTCTTAAATATACACTTGATGATTAGGTTGCATATAGTACATGTATAACACTACATGGTTTTTCATGAAGGTATGTGGTTATCTTATGAATACCCCCATTTA
The DNA here is from genome assembly GCA_963693085.1 of Alisma plantago-aquatica. Taxonomy (NCBI): domain Eukaryota; kingdom Viridiplantae; phylum Streptophyta; class Magnoliopsida; order Alismatales; family Alismataceae; genus Alisma; species Alisma plantago-aquatica. The sequence goes on from OY856410.1 coordinate 470,623,385, forward strand.
TAAAATTCCAACGTTTGTCAACGATTCATCAATAATTGATGTTGTAAACATCTAATTGTATGTTTTCTAATTTCCAGTTCTATATAAGGCCAATATGTTCATAATATAATGAAACCTATGATATTCTGAACCCACAGTTCGACCTTCCAAGGGATTTTCCACCTGATTCCAATTGTGCATAAATAAAGGTGATTGCATCCAAGGTGGTATGCAAAACATGGGTTAGATTATTAAAATGAAAATACAAGTTCATATGTGCAAATAATCGATTGTTGAGCAATACGTGTTGTTATCATACATGTAGACTTTTGTATGTAGCCACATACAAAATATACGAATACACTACTCATATTGTTAATTGGTGTTTTAGGTATCTTATTCCATTAAAGATTTGAAGACATAGAGATTCAAGAAATATTGAAGATTATAAAGCTAATGTCACAAGGAGGACTATATGCTAGTATCCTTTGAAAATTCATGTAACTCCTTAGAGGAGTATTTTCTAAACTTTTGTATCCAATTCAAGTTAAAATAATGGAAATTGTTGATTTTTATCTATTATCTACATCCTAGAAATTTTAGGTATCAAATCTCGACTTTGTGGTCCACCTTAATTGGGGGATACTCAAAACTAGAGGTCATTCCATTTTGTGTTATATCCCACATTCATCAAATAATATTTAGTAGTTTATAATTTCAAATAATCCATGGAACTATAAAAAAGTTATTAGGGCATTCTCTAAGGGTAATGATGTCTAGAAAAGATCATGGCTTTGGTTGGGGGAAATTTTTCCTCCAAACCATTAAGTTGGTATACACGAACTCACTAAGCCAATGTGATACCTGCATGGACCTAGGTTTTTTCTAAAATAATATTTCCATTAAGCTTCCACATATCTAATTTCATCCTCTTCTCATCTCATTGCTTAATAAAACCTAAAATATACTTCTCTCCTCATCTCAAGTTAGGGTTTTGAGAAGAAGTGGGATTAAGGCATCCTCCACTAATTAATGTATGTGTAATGTTAAAATAATGATACAATTATGAAAAAAATATTGGTATATGGAGTTTTACCTAGTGATGGTAAATCATAGATAACCTAGAGATGGGTTGGTACGATCCATCCACCTAGGAAAAATCTGAATGGGTCAATGGAATCATAAAACCCCAAATTTTTTGGTATATTCCCTAACCCTAACCCTAAACCCTAATCCTAAATAAGTGTAGTAGTAAGGGTGAAATAATAAGTACATAAACAAACCATAATTAGTGAAAAAGGAAAGAGAAAATACAAAAGGGCTGGGTAATATAGTCTGCGTACCACAAATTAGATACCCTAGTTTTGTATGCATGCAAGTACATAGAGTAAGGCATGCATGATACATGTAAAGGGTTTTGTATATTATATATATATATATATATATATATATATATATATATATCAATATATATATAACATAGGTAATCAGTGGTTACATAAGAATAAACATAAGACCCTTAAGTCACACTTAGAGGTGGTGTGACGACCTGGGGTGGGTCAACTCAAGAATGGGAAAATACCTATGAGGGTTATAAACTTATACATGTGGGTCATGTTGTGGCTAGAAAGCCTAATCTCCTCATAGAAGCAAGAAGGGGTTAGGACCTACTATAGAAGGATGATTTGAATCACCTTGTTTTAGATTTTTAAAATCTTATGTAACCATGGATGTCCTAAGTGGGTGTAAACTCAAAGAGACATGTTATCATGGAGTGGTATGGGTAAAAGGCACGAAAGCATTTACACTTATCTAGTCATGGCAAGTTTTCCTTGATAATGGAAAAGTGAATTCAACACAACTAAACATGGAAACGTTGGTTAGAGAAACCCCATGGTAAATAAGTAATGGAAAGTAAGGTATAATGAGTGAAATGTAATATTGCATCTAAGGTACACAATCTCTACTGACACCAATTCCAAATAAGAAAGGTGTGTTTGTCTTAATGCCTTTGGTGCATATATATATGTATATATATGTATATATATGTATATATATGTATATATATACATATATACATATGTGTTTATATATATATATATATATATACACATATATATACATATATATGTATATATATACCTATGTATATATACATATATATGTATATATACATATGTATATATGTATACACACACACATTAAAAGAAATGGTATTACAAGAATACAAGTTATAGACTCTCTTTGGGAAGGATGAGTCATGAATAAAAATAAAATGATAATGGGAGCCCTTGTTAGGGAACAAGGTGTACTTTATAAGAGAAATGAAATAAGTTTACGACATATAAATAAAAGCTAGGCAAGGTAGAGCCCTTAGTCAGTCCTAGGGTCAAGTAGGGATGCTTAAGGTATGTAGGACCTAAGGTATTAGGAGGTTATCATGCCCTAAGTATATATGACCCATGGGGCTAGGAGAAAGCAATCTATGTGTATGTAAGGCCCATGAGGTCAATAGAATTGCCACCTCCATGACTACATGAGGCTCATGGGGTCAATATGAGGCATTCCATAAGTACATAAGGTAATGTCTAAGAATAATGATATCACTCCAAAGGTACATATACCTAGAGACCTTAAGGTAATGTCTAAGAATAATGATATCTTAGATGCAAAATATAAAGAATACAAGAAGTTATGTAATAATAATTGAAATAAAATCTTAAAGGGTGTTTTGCATAAACTCAAGAATTATGAAAAAATCACTTTATCCTTGGGATCATTAAATGTAAGGAAACTTGTGGAATAAGATTTGGTATATTGTCGAGTCATTACTAAGAATGATTCAACCAGAAAAATAGAATTAAAAGATAATATGTGGGTACACTATCTCTTGGATGAATCTTATATTGGGCTGCAACCAAATGTTCATTTTATTTTATTATAAGATTGAGAGATTGGGTAGCCACATGAGATACATAAAATTGACATGTGAAGATGAATAACCTAAGTCGAAGTAATGATATGATCTAGGGCATAGAGGTGTACCTCACCCTTGCATGAACATACTTGAAGCATGGGTAGTAAGCTTCAAATATAGGTGAAATTCAAATCACCAAGTGAAAATGTAATCACCAAGTTATATTATCTTGTAATAAATAAGGGTGAGGGAACACCCTTGGATTAAATCCAGGTCCAACCTCTATAACAAAGATAATATTAACCTCAAGAAAGTTATAAGCGATAGCCAAGTAGAACCTATCTAGGAAAGGTTGATGGCCCTAAGTATGAGGCTAAAGGGGTTAACATTCACCTTAACCTTATTGGGTTTGAATTATGGGGCAAAGTTATTTTTAAGGTGGGGTGAATAAGATCATTGAATTTTGTAAATTAATATTATATTATAATGAGTTCACTAATTATGCATTGAGATTCACTTCATGGCAATCATGATGATGAGATAAATAGTATGACTTTGATCGAATTGCAATGATGAATGTAAGCTCTAGACTTAGAGTATGTTTTCAATTTAAGAATTTAAAGAAATATTGAGCTAGTATGCCTATATGAGTCTCCAATTGCGAAACTATGACATCTATTCCTTAAATTTATAATTAAGAATACAATTGAACATATGGATCGTTTAGAAGTCCTCGGTCAAGTCGTGAGCCCAAATATCCTATCTAAATCCGAATTGAATCACTTTTGGGTTAACAAATAGGTCCTTGATATACAAATTGATAAATCAATATTTGATGCCCATGATAATTGTGAATGATATTTTTAGTTTAAAAATGATGTAATTATGAGATCTTGGAAGAAAAATTAGAAGGTTCCGAGACGCCTCAGGTCCTATGTGTTTAGTTAATGAATTACCTACCTATTCATTAGAAACCAAGTTTTGGATAATTAGTGAACGGGTTAGGGCTTTATCTCCTACCCAAAGATGGATAGTATCTAAGGGAAGATAATCCCAACATTTTGGATAAATGGGAGTTATTATGTGTCCTAGATCATTATATATCCATTTAGGGCTTTAATGTAACATAAGTAGAGAATTAAAAAAAGTATATAGTAAGAGATTCCATTGAGATCTGACTCTAGACGTGGGAAATACTGTGAGAGGGGATCTCATTACCTCTGCCCAATCTCTAGACCAAATCCTATGGGAAAGGGACTCATGTAGACCCAAGACTCCTTCCCCCTTATCTAGTCACCAGTGTACTTTGATAAGGAGATTGTTGGCTTTGGGAGACAATAACATGTCCAACCCTATTGAGATTTACTATTATAAAAAACAAGGGCGATAACACCCAATCCCATCAAAAGATTAGAAATATATGGCTATTGGGAAACCATTTCTAAACTGAGGCTCATGACTATATGAGACATACTAGAGTGTCTAAGTGACAAATACATGGGGGGACAACTTTTAAATGCCCTTGAAACCCCCCTAAACCACACCATCGAGCTTCTCCCTTCAACTCTAGACGTTCTAACCTCTCCTCCTTATACCTAGAATATATCTAGACAATTCAATTGGCATGGAGCTCATATGATCCATTATTTTTTGAAATGAGGAAGCCTAGGGGCTCATCCCAGATCTCCAGTCATGACTGCTTAGATCTTAGGATCAAAATCCCTAATCTAGTCACCTAGGATGGTTGTATATTGGTGGGGATTCATCCATGCACCCCCTAAAACCTTCCTAACTCCCTCCCTCTAGTTCTCTAATTCTCCACTTCAAGTTATGCCTATAGATTCCCCTTCCGATCACCATACACTGTTCCAAGGATCTTGATAAGTTAGCACAAAATTTTCCTTGTGGTCGAGAGCCTAAGAATGTGCCAAAGCATCCTAATTCAGAGAGTTAACTTGGGGTTTTTTTCCTTGGTTTCTCGATGACTGTGGGAGGCACTTGCATGGGGGAGAATCCCTCAAAGAGATCAACAACATTGCCCCCAAATATGTGTGACAAAGACGTCAGTGTAGATGGACAATAGGGTAATTTAGCCTCACCCATGTAGAGTGTTGAGGTGGGATAGGCCCATCAACTGGGACCTTCCATGTGGCTAATAGTAGATAATATATTATGCATTGGCATCTCAAGCTGTGACCGAACCACATTATTTTTTTTCAATATTAAAATAATTACTAACTCCAATTAGAATAATACTATAGATCAGATTGCTTAGAAAAATGTGTAGATCATGAATAAAATTGCCCTAGATCTGATCTTAGTTTCAAAATCATACTTGAAGCATGAATACGAGCTAATTAATGCATACAAATCCTATATTTGAGGATTATCATGATGAATTCATAGCATACATTTATTTTGTGAAAATATTTGATATTGTTGAATATAATAAGATCCCAAGAAAATGATGATGAAATGATGATGTATATTTAGGGTTTCTAAAGTCAATACACATATGCATGTAAAATTAGGATTATTAAAACTAATGTTTATAACCTTCTATGATATTAAATCACATGATTTGATCTTGGTATTCATAAGAACATAACATGATCAATATATGAATAAGGGTTACACATAATATGCAATTAGGATTTCTAACCCTTGGAAATGATTACATGATGGAATATTCCTAATGTGAACTCAAAAATGACCCTAAACCCTAGTAAGTCCTTGGACTAGACCTAATTAGTATCAAATGGATACTTATTGACACTTCAGTGTTAAATATACTTTCAAATCATAACTCTTGCTAGGTTGTACCTCTGTTTGCTAAATATGCACTTGATGATTAGGCTGCACAAGGCACATGGATATTTGGTATGTATGCCCAGAGAGCCAATCATGTGATGATTGTAATAACATCATTTGTAAATAATTTTATTAATAAATGAAGGCAAGGTTTTGATTAATTCTATTTAATTTAGTTATGAAATAATGATGTAACATTATAAATGTATAAAGAATAATATTACTCAATGGAATATGTCTTCAAGTACATGACTTGAGGAAATGAGATCATATAGATGTTAAGAGTACATATATATATATATATATATTCTCATTATGTCCCTGATCAGTTGTTATTGTGGATGGTTAATAGACAATATTAACACACAAGATTAGAGTTTGAGTTGGTTGATGACATAATCTCATTAGTCATGATATGGCTATATCAAAACTAAGAACATAGTTATATGTTGGAGAATAGTGTACCTGACAGACCCACCGTGAGACTGATACATGGAAGCCATCATCATGGAAGTCATAGCCAGCTCTCACAATGATGGTGGTGGTTGTGGTTCTTAGACCTGAAATCAATGCACTCATCACATGTCATTTGATATGCTTTGACATCATAAAAATGCATTCATGAAACATGAGTTGTTATAACTATGATGATTGGGTGACGGTGACACATGGGGACTACCTATGAGTGATAGAGATGGGATTTTTCCCTCCTACAGGAGTATGATATCCTAGGCCTCTTGATTAGCAAGACTGAGAAATGCATGTCCATGCACATGTGAGTCAATATGTGATATTGAGCCTACATATATCTCAGACAGTCTACTCTTGGTTCAAGAAGCAAGATTGGATGTTGAATAGGGTGACTACTCCATGCCTCAAGTTCAATCTAGATATCAGTGACAAAGGAATTGTACAAGCACTATAACACCATGCATAGATTGTAGGTTGAAGTTGTTCCCCAACTTTCCATTCACATGGGAAGCACTGATGTGTGACTAGGCACCAATCTTTGCTTGTGAGGTCATAATTTAGTCATGGACATTCACAGCCCACGTGATATGGGACCTATAGGGTCACACACATAGATCTCAGCCTAGAAGAGGAGTTTAATCTTAAATGGTGATTGAATTAATTACTAAAGCATTTACATAATTGATTCACACAACAAATCACCTAGCTACACTGCCATATGACCGGATCATGGGATGAGACGGCCGTCTAGAGTGCCAAACAATCATCTCAAGGGTTAAGATGGTCGTTTGGAGAGCCAGGATGAATAGAGTTGGAATTGGCTGTGGGTTGAATCGACCGGCTCGACTAGGCTCACGAAAAGACCATCTAGGTGAACGAGACAACTATCTTGCATGGACAAGACCGCTCGATTGGGATGAGGGAAGGTTCTAGATGCTTTCCCATATTCATTTAAATTGCAGATTACTTGTTGTGCAAGGAATTAATGTTGGAAACGAATTTTCAATTTTGTATGCGATTGGGAAACTATGAAATGATTGTCTCATAGTACTAGACGATCGTCTTGCATTCCAGACAACCATTTCGATAGTTGTCGATTGTGAAAATTCAAGATCTTCCAGTCTCTTCCACTCCCACACAGACTAGGAACCCAAACCCTAACCCCTCCTATAAATAGAGCAGAGCTGGGGCTTCCCAAATTACAACATAAACAATTGAGAATCAATTTCTCTGACAATTGTTGTCCTCTCTAGTTGTGGTAACCAAGAAAGTCCTACCTGACTAGGGAGGGATAGTAAGGGAGAGAACAACTGAGATCATTGTTATGGGAGAGCAAGTTGGTGACTAGTATGCCAACAGAAGGGATGACTCCTTCCTGTCCATTCTAGTTATAGGCGGTATACGTGGACTTCTCTAGAGGCAGGAGGCCATTGTATCCCGCTAGGAGAACAATGTCAACCAACAATCCATTGAGAGAGGAGCTGCTGCAGACAACGACGCTCGAGGTTGCAGTTTGTGGTGTAGACCAGGAGGCACAATAGTCAGACGAGTCCCAGTGCAACTAGAAAATAGTTTTGCATCTATGACAATAAGGAGATGTAACTGGACTTACTATAGAACCAGGTATATCCTCGAAACCATTCTTCCTATCTTATAGTAATTGATGTGATCTTCTAGTTTATGGGGAATATGGTAGATAAAATTTTTGTTCCTGCTGCCTATTCTGTAGCCATATTTTCCTATAGTGGTATAAGAGACAACATCAATTTACTATATCATGGAATAATTTATATGATCATATTATGTTTTTGTTGTTGTATTATATCATGAAATGTGAATAATTTTGTCCAATCAAATACCACAATAATCCCAAACTAATATATATGTATATATATATATGTGCAATTTGCACGCATCGTCCTAAAATGTATTTTGATGGTGGATGTGTAGCATGGTTATGGCCAATAACCCCTATTATATGTGCATGGTTGTGTGGTTGGTTTATCCTTTTATTTCAGTCTATAAACTGAGACTTTATCTTATCTTCCAAATGTAAAGTTGATTCTTTCCTACCCTTGCTCCCATTGAATGTAATCCGAGGTTTCTATATAATCATGTAATATTAGGACAGTTTACTTTCCTGTTATGACAAAGAAGATGATGCCTTGAAGATGAGCTGACTGGATGGAGGATCAAGGAGGACTTGTTGGATGAGCTGAATAGATTGACTGATGGACCCAACTGATTAACTAGAGGATCCAGCAGATGGTGGACCGGAGGAACCAAATGACCATCTAGATGACCAAACGACCGGCCAAGAGATGAGTCGATCAGTTCAAGGGTTGAACTGATCAACCCAGATTGGCAAGCTTGGATCTTCATCAACAACAGGTTTCTACATGAGATGTGGACCTAGGATGATGTAATTTCTTTTAGCTCCAAGGAATTACAATAGGTTGGCCATAACCACTGCTTTCATTTATTGCATGTTTTCTTTGTGGGATATAACATGTATATGATACGTACTATATATGTGATGACTAGATAAATTATATGTATTTATACATGTTAGTATATTTGTATCCTCTCTTTTCTATCTTTTGTACTCACACTTAAGTGGGGCTCCTATAACCCACTTAAGTGGCCTCACTCCTATATATAGGAGGTGCTATGTACTCTAGTTACTTTCACTGAATACATATTTATTTATTCTTCATGGTATTAGAGTAGTAACCTAACCCTACCCGTCTCAACTCCCCCCCACTCCTTCTCTCCCTCTATCTTTCTCCTTTACTCGTGACAGCCACCATCTTTCGATCCTGGCATAGACTTTACCGCAGCATATAGCAAATCAACATTTGGCTTTCCGGTTCATAATGATCCATGCAATAATCTCTTGATCTCAGCAACAGTAGTGGCGCAAGTCTTCTTGGAGATCATCGCGGATGTCTTCTCCACGTTTTCTTTATTGTTGATCTCATCTTCTTATTTCTTTCCAACTACCGCACTATGTATCCAATTATAATTGTGGCTTTTGGCTCCATTGCTTTATAGTTTCTTTGGGTTCGTGATCGCAATATTCGGCAATTAAAAAAAAGAGGGAGAACAACAACAAATAAAGAAAAAGAAGTCAAAAGAAAAGACCCCATGTGCTGATCTATAAAGCACTAAAAAAAGGGGGGCAAAACTTTATGTTTTAATCCTCTCCATGTGGTTCCCCTAATCCACATGGTCGAGTGCTTTTCTTGAAAATTGGGAATTTTTTTTGCTTCCTACCATGCCATTATTCCGGTAGTGCTATTCTTTTCCTACTGAGATCCATTCCAGTAGTGCTACTCCTTCTTCTACCGAGTTTTCATTCCGGTAGTATTTATGTTATTCTATTTTGTACTGTGCTACATTCCGGAACATTTTTTTTTGCACCGTGCTCTATATTCTGGTGTTTTGTTTATTGTATCATGGCCGACACTGCCAAGTCAACCATTATCTATAATGATATGCCTCATATTACTGCTGTCAAACTGAATGATGATAATTTTCTGCTATGGATGAATGCTGTTCAAACTTTTTTAGAATCACGGGATAAACTCAAGTTTATCACCGAGGATGCCCCTGTCGTGCCTGATACTACATGGAGTACAGGAAATAGTCAGGTTCTCTCCTGGCTTTGGGGGTGCATGGAGCCTGACATTGCAGTCAAGTACATGTGGCACAAGTACGCTAAAACAATGTGGGACGAAATGAAGCAGTTCTTCACTCAGGAGGACAATTGTTTGCGCATCTACAAAGTAATGGACAAAGTCTTCTCTGAGAAGCAAGGGGATCGACCTATGTCTAAGTTCTATGATGCAATGAAAGCTCTATCCAACCAGCTGAACTTTTTCTCTCCAACGACCTCTGCTGATGTCACCAAAGAGAGGGAAACTCTTCTCACTGGGCGCTTCCTCAACGGGCTTCATCCTCGTTTTGCTGCTGTTCGACAACTACTCCTAGTTGGTGCGACTCTTCCATCTATGGACCAGGCATTTTCATGCCTGACCCAGTCTGAGATGCTTACTCCTCACATCTCTCCTACTGTTCCACTTGAACTTCCATCAGCCATGGCTGCGGCAGCCAGAGGTCGTGGTCGCGGGCGAGGCCAACGTCTAAAGTGCACCGACTGTGGCAAACTGGGCCACACTGAAGACGTCTGTCACTCCAAGCATGGCTATCCAGACCATTACGGAAGAGGACGTTCCAGAGGTTATGCCCACGTCGCTCAAGCTCCTGCCCCACCCATCGGCCATGTTGCTACATCTCTACCAACAACGTATGATTCCTCTCATGTTTCCTTATCCAATGAGGCATATGAGTGCATGCTACAAGCTGCACAAATCTACTCAGATCCAGCATCTGACTCTACTCCAGTGCACTCCTCTCCTGATTGGGAAATTGGGGATTTACCTACGATTGGTTCTTCTGCCCACCTAGCCACTGCTTCTCAAGGTAACTTTGGAGCGTCTATGCTTGCTGTCAGTTCTAACTGGATTGTGGACTCAGATGCGACACAACATATGACTGGTATGCCCCATCTTCTTACCACATCCGATTCCTTTATCCCTCACTCCTCTGTCACCATGGCGGATGGATCGATTAAACAAGTAACTCGGTGTGGAACCATTCCTATCTCTTCTAAAATCAACTTGACTACTGTCCACTTTGTTCCAAACTTTCCATATAATTTAATGTCTGTAGCAAAAATTGTTGATTCCCTCAAATGTTTTGTAACCTTTGGTCTATCTGGTTTTATTTTATAGGATTGGAGGAATTTGATGATGATTGGGCAGGGAGTACGCTTTGGTGATCTCTACGACTTCTCCGCCCCACCTTTAAGCCCACCTCGAGCCCTTCTTACATGCACGCCATTTCAGCTACACCTCCATCATGGCCATCTCCCTCTAGACAAGCTTAAACTTTTAGATAGTTCTTTATCTTCATGTTCTTCTATTTATTGTAATGCATGTCAGATTGGAAAACACCATTGTGTGTCCTTCCCAGCCCGTACATGTAAACAATCATCCCATATGTTTGATTTAGTTCATAGTGATGTTTGTGGTCCATTTAGAACTACTAGTTACAATGGCTATAAATACTTTTTAACATTTATGGATGATTTCTCTAGAATGACTTGGCTTTATTTACTTCAAACTCGTGATGAAGTTTTTACACTAATTTGCGAGTTCCACAAGTTCGTTTCCGTTCAATTTTCAACCTCTATCAAGATTCTTTGAACAGACAATGCCCTTAAGTATACTCAAAAAGCTATTGCCTCTTTTTGCCGTGATGTAGGGATGATTCATCAACACTCATGTGCTTAATCTCCACAACAAAATGGCATTGCTAAGCATAAAAATCGTCATCTACTTGACATTACACACTCTCTTCTCACTCATGCCAACTCACCCAGGAATTTTTGGTCTGATGCTTTCCTCACCGCTTGCTTTCTTATCAATCATCAACCTTCCTCTGTTCTTAAGAAGCACACTCCTTTTTTTGTTGTTTACCCTAAGTCCACACCATTTCCTCTACCGCCTCGGGTTTTTGGTTGTGTCACATTTGTTCACAATTTTGATCCCAAGGCCGACAAGCTTTCTCCCATAGCTATACAAACGGTGTTTCTCGGTTATCCTTTTTCTCAAAAAGGATACAAGTATCTTGACCCTAGCTCTGGTAGAGTGTATATTTCTACAGATGTCACCTTTTACGAGGATGAAATGTTCTTTTCATCGTCCTCACCACCCATAGATCATACTGATACTATGGTCACATTTCCCGATCCATTCTTCCCACCAACAATGCCACCATCACCCCCAAACCAGCACATGGAAGACGAGTCACCAACTACACCTGCATCATCACCATCAGTTCCGGACCAATCCAATCTACCGGTGGCACTACGCAAAGGTATCCGCTCTTGTACAATCAAGCACCCCATTTCTCAAACTTGTTGTCTAGCACGTCTTTCTTCTTCTGCCTCATCCTTTGCTACAGCCTTGGACACAACATATGTTCCTAAGTGTCCAACGGATGCTCTGCGACATCCTAGATGGAAAGCTGCCATGATGGAAGAAATGAAGGCTCTCCGTGCCAACAAGACATGGGATCTAGTGGACCCACCCACAAATAAAAATATTGTAGGTTGTCGGTGGGTTTTCTCAGTCAAGCACAAGTCGGATGGCTCTGTTGAACGACTAAAGGCATGCATGGTTGCCAAAGGATTCACCCAAACATTTGGTGTGGATTACTTTGAGACATTCTCTCCAGTGACAAGGATCGCCTCAGTTCGCATTCTTATCTCCCTTGCAGCTCACCTCGACTGGCCTCTCTATCAGCTTGACATCAAGAATGCATTTCTTCACAGAGATCTCTTAGAGGAAGTCTACATGCAACAACCACCTGGTTTTGTTGCTGAAGGGGAGTCTTATCACAAAGTGTGTTGTCTTCAACGATCACTCTACGGTCTCAAGCAGTCTCCGCGGGCCTGGTTCAACAAGCTAAGCGAGGTTCTTATAAAGCTGAATTTTTGAAGATCAACCACCGACCACTCACTGTTCTTCTCCAAGTCCTCTGAAGGCCATATCCTTGTCGCTGTCTATGTTGATGACATTGTCATCACCGACAATGATACAGTAGGGATATCTCAGCTAAAGCAGTCTCTACATGCACATTTCCACACAAAGGACCTGGGCATCCTACGATATTTCCTCGGGATTGAAGTCCTTCACTCATCCTCGGGTATTAACTTGTCACAACAACGTTATGTCTTGGACCTACTTAAAGACACTAACATGACAGAAGCTAAACCGGTCTCCACTCCAATGGACTATCATACAAAGTCTATTCATGAAGGAGAACTCTTTGCTGATCCAGAATTGTATCGTCGCACAGTCGGGAAGGTGATTTACTTGACTATTACTCGTCCAGATATTACCTATGTTGTTGGTGTAGTTAGCCAACACATGAGTGCACTACTCCAGGCCCATTGGTCCAGTGTTCAACACATTCTTCGCTACTTGAAGAGTGCTCCAGGACGGGGATTGCTCTATAAACGTCGTGAGTCCAAGGTGATCTCTATCTCTGGATATGCAGATGCAGATTGGGCAGGTGATACTAAAGATCGACGGTCCACTTCCAGATATTGTGTCATGATTGGCACTCACCCTGTGTCCTAGAGGAGTAAAAAATAGGCTGTGGTAGCTCGTTCCAGCACCGAGGCAGAATATCGGGCTATGGCTCATGCATGTTGTGATCTACAGTGGGTCCGGTCCATTTTGTCAGAGTTTGGAATCCCTTTCCAAACTCCAGCTACTTTATATTGTGACAACCAGGCAGCTATATACATAGCTAATAATCCAGTCTTCCATGAGCGCACAAAACACATTGAAGTTGACTACCATTTTGTTCGAGACTTGATCAAAGACAAGCATATAATCACTCCTCACATTAGAACATGTGATCAAGTTGCTGATATCCTTACAAAGCCTCTTCCTCCTTCTTTATTTAAATATATGGGCACCAAGTTGAGACTTCACAATGTGTACTCTCCAACTTGAGGGGGCGTGTTAGTATATTTGTATCCTCTCTTTTCTATCTTTTGTACTCACACTTAAGTGGGGCTCCTATAACCCACTTAAGTGGCCTCACTCCAATATATAGGAGGCGCTATGTACTCTCGTTACTTTCACTGAATACAGATTTATTTATTCTTCAATACAAACTCCCATAATAAAAAATATTAAGTCTAATATGCCTTCTATTAGCAACACACATGAAAAGCTTGATCGACCATGAATGGATTTGCACAAAGCATGGTATGTTGTCTATCTCGTGGAAGTGTGATGGTAGACATGTCAATTTGCACAAAGCATGGTGCATATCTATTGTGTTGGATTTTGGTCAGGCTTAACTGGTGACTTGGAGAGCCCAAGATGAGAGGCATGCATATGATTATGGAAAAGAGTTGTGTATATCATCTATTTAAGAGTTGCATATGATGCAATTGGCATGATGGCCTATCTATGTAGTCAAGTCGTGGGCGATTGGGAAAAATCAACTCATGACTTGATGAATATGGATCTTGGCTCACTGGAATATTATACATTGCAATAATCTGAATTGATATGTGAGGGCTATCAATTCAAAATAAAATAGTGGGAGTGGTAATAATTAAAGACCTAATTAATTTCTTCAAAATATTTCAAATCAAATTAAAAGTTTTTACAAATGCATATTATCTCTTATAGAATCAAATGAGAACAAATTTGTAATACACTCGGTCCTGAAGAAGGAAAAACTTGATGGGACAAATTTCCATGATTGGTTTTGGACTTTGAGAAGTGTTCTCAATGAAGAGTGCAAGCTTTATGTCCTTGACAAAGTAGTGCCAGAAATACCTACTCCTGATGCACCTAGGGCACAAGTGGATGCTTACTGGAAGCATGCCAATGATGCCTTAGAGATTAAGTAATTTATGCTTAGCTGCATGAACTATGAGTTGCATGAGTAGTGCGAGGACATGAGTATTCTTGAGTTGGTAACACATCTTAAGAAAGTGACACTTGGTCTTGCAAAGCAAGAAAGGGACGGTATCCTAAAGATTCTACTTGATTCTAAGATGACAGAGGGAGCCTCAGTAGAAGAACATGTGATCAATATGATTGGACATGTGTATCATATTGAAGAACTGGCATTCACCTTAAGCCAAGAGTTGGCCACAGATATGATTCTAAAGACAATGTTAGAATTATATAGTCACTTTATTGCATGTTATCATGTGAATAATATGGTTGGACATGTGTCAGACTTTCTTGCCATGTTAATTCATGTTGAAGCAAAATTGAAGAAGGACAAGCCCTTGTTGGTGATCAGTAGAGCTGAGTTCAAGGATCAAAGCAAGACTAGGAAGAGTTCTGAGGTCTAGCCTAAATCCAAATCTTTAACACTCAAGATAAGGATAAAGAAAAGTCCAAGAGGAACTTATCCTTTGTACTTGAAGGCATTCTGAAAGAAGAAGATGGGGATGGTGATCTCCACTTAAGGTATATATGTTATTGAGATAAACCTATCTACTTCATCATCATGGGTACTAGATACTGGATGTGGATCTCACATATGTTCTCATATAAAGGATCTGAAAGGAATTAGGCCTTTGGGAAAAGGTGAGGTAGAACTGTAAGTTGCTAATGGTGCAAGAGTTGCATCTAGAATAGTTGGAACCTATAGTTTATTTCTACCCACAGGGCTTGTAATAGAGTTAAAGAACTGCTATTATGTACCTACTATAAATAGAAACATCATTTCTGTATCTAGAATGGACAAGGATGCATTTGAATTCCATATTAAAAACGATCGATGTTCTATTTCAAGAGATGAGATCTATTATGGCAGTGCCCCAATGTCTTATGGTCTTTATTTGTTAGATCTAAAGACAGAGGTTTCTAACGTAAATAGCAAAAGACCAAAACTCAAAAACTCAAACAAGATATACCTTTGGCATTGTCATCTAGGGCACATAAATGAGAACTGCATATCCAGATTCTATAGAGATGGTTATCTGGACTCTTTTTATTTCGAATCAATAGAGACATGTGAATCTTGTTTGTTGGGCTAGATGGCTAAGACCCCTTTCATTGGTAACAAAGGAGAAGGCTAGTGATCTATTAGGACTCATACATACTGATGTGCGCAGACCTTTTAGAACAACTGCTAGAGGTGGGTATCAATACTTCATTACCTCCACTGATGACTTCAGTGGGTATGACTATGTTTATTCAATGAAACATAAGTCAGGAACTTTTGAAAAGTTCAAGGAGTTTATGAATGAAGTACAGAACCAACTTGGTAAAAGTATTAAGGCACTTCATTCTGATCAAGGTGGATAATAGTTGAACCAAGAGTTTGAGAACCTTCTTAGAGCCCATGGGATTGTATCCCAATAGACTCCACCTGGAACACCTTAGCATAATGGTGTATCAAAAAGAAGGAATCACACATTGATGGATATGGTGCCATAATTGATGAGTTTAGCTGAGCTTCCGACTACCTTCTGGGGGTATTCTCTAGAAACCACCACGTTAACACCAAACTGAGTATCATCTAAATCAGTTCAAAAGACACCATATAAGATATGGACTGGGAAGCATCCCAAAATGTCTTTTATGAGGATTTGGGGATGTGAAGCTTATTCCAAGAAAATGTTTCCCAAAAAGCTTGGACCCAAATCTGATAAATTGTCTTTGTTGGATATCCCAAAGAAACCATGGGATACTACTTGCATAATCCATCTGAAAACAAAGTGTTTGTTGCTAGAGATGTTTTATTCCTAGAAAAGGAATTTATCTCTAAATATATCAGTGGGAGCCAAGTAGAACTCGAAGAGGTTCGAGACTAACAAGAAAATATTGAACCAATAGATGAACAAGAGGAACAAAGAGAATCACAAAGTGTTGTGGAATCTCAAAATCCTCAAGTAACACAGGAACCTCGTAGATATAATAGGACATGCCTTGATCCTGAAATATTTGGATATCTTTTGACTCTGGAAGGCAGTGAATTGGTCATAGATTGATGAGCCAATATCCTATCAGGAAGAGACCAGAGTCTAAGAAATGGCTTGAGGCCATGAGATCTGAGATGGAATCCATGTATACCAACAAAGTATGGACTTTGGTGGATCCATCTGAAGGGGTAAAACCCATAGGGTGAAAATGGGTCTTCAAGAAGAAGACCGACATGGATGGAAAAGTTCAAACCTTTAAGGCATGATTTGTAAAAAAGGGTTTCAAGGTGTTGACTATGACAAAACTGTTTCTCCATTGGCCATGGTTAAATCCATCAGGATCATGCTTGCCATTGAAGCTTATCATGACTACAAGATTTGGCAGAATGATGTTAAAACCACATTACTTAATGGGAATATTCTTGAGAATGTGTATATGACACAACTTGAGGGTTTTATAAATACAAAGGATGCAAATAAAGTCTGTAAGCTACAAAGGCCAATCTAATGGATTGAAGCAAGCATCTTGGAGCTGGAATCTTCATTTTGATGAGACAGTCAAAGAGTTTATCTTTATTATAAATGAAGATGAACCTTGTGTACATGAAGGTTAGTGGGAGCATAGTGACATTCCTCATATTGTATGTAAATGGCATACTATTGATGGGAAATGACATCCCTAATTTACAAAAAATAAATAAATGGCTTGGAAATACGCTTTCTATGAAAGACTTGGGAGAAGCATCCTACATCTTGGGGATAAAGATCTATAGAGATAGATAGAAAAGGCTTCTTGGACTAAGTAAAAGAACACACATTGAAAAAGTGTTGAAGTGGTTCAACATGGAGAACTCAAAGAGAGGAAATCTGCTTGTGCATCACGGTGTCCCCATCTCTAGAGCTCAATGTCCCAATTCTTATGAAGAAAGGGAATGCATGAGTGATTCCATATGCCTCAACAATTGGATCAATCATGTATGAAATGTTGTGTACCCATCTAGACGTCTCATATGCCTTGAGCATGATGAGAAGATATTAGTTAGATCCAGGTGATGCTCACTAGATAGCCATAAAGAACATACTCAAGTATTTGAAAAGGAGTAAGGATCAATTATTGCTCTACGGAGGAGAGGAAGAGTTGGTGGTAAAGGGTTACACTGATGCAAGCTTCCAAACTAATAAAAATGATTACAAATTGGAATTAGGATTCGTGTTTTGTGTAAACAACAAAGCTATAAGATGGAAGAGTTCCAAGAAAGAGATAGTTGTTGATTCTACAATAGAGGTGAAGTATATTAGTACATCGAATGTAGTAAAGGAGGTTGTATGGATCAAGAAGTTCATTACAAAATTGGGGTTGTTCCAAGCATCACCTACACAATTGAGCTATATTGTGACAACAATGAATCTATTGTACAAGCTAAGGAACCCAGATTGCATCAACGCTCAAAGCATATACAAAGGTAGTTCCATCTCATCCGAGTGATTGTACATTGAGGATATGTAAAGATATGCAAAGTACCAACTGAGAACAATGTTGTTGACCCCTTGAAAAAGGCACTATCACATCATAAGCATGATAGACATGTTAGATCACTTGAAATACAATTCATAGGTGATTGGCTCTAAGTGCAAGTGGGAGTTTGTTGGTATGTATGCCCAGAGAGCTAATCATGTGATAATTGTAATGGCATAATTTGTAAATAATTTGATTGATAAATAAGGCAAGCTTCCAATTTATTCTATTTAATTCAGTTATGAGGTAATGATGTAACATTATAAATATCTAGAGAATAATATTACTCAATGATGTAAGTCTTCAAGTACTTGACTTGAGGAAACAAGATCATACAGATGTTAACAGTACATATATATATATTCTCATCATGTCCCTAATCGATTGTTATTGTGGAAGGTTGATAGACAACAATAACACACAAGATCAGAGTCTGAGTTGGTTGATAACATAATCTCATTAGTCATGATATGGCTATATCAAACCAAGCACACAAATACATGTTGGAGAACAGTGTATCGGAAAAACCCACCGTGAGACTGACACATGGAAACCATCATCATGGAAGTCATTGTCAGCTCTCACTGTGATGGTGGTTGTTATGGTTCTTAGACCTGAAACCACTGCACTTATCACATGTCATTCGATACGCTTTGACATCATGAAATGCAGTCCTGAAACATGGGTTGTTATAATGGTGAGGATTGGGTGACTGTGACACATGGGGACTAAATGTGAGTGATAGATATGGGATTTGTCCCTCCTACAAGAGTATGATATCGTAGGCCTCTTGATTAGCAAGACTGAGAAATGCATGGCCATGCGCATGTGAGTCAATATACAATATTGAGCTTACATATTTCTCAGACAGCCTGCTCTTAGTTCAAGAAACAATATTGAATGTTGAAGAGGGTGACTACTCCATGCCTTGAGTTCAATCTAGATATCAGTGACAAAGAAACTATACAAGCACTATACACAATACATAGATTGTAGGTTGAAGTTGTTCCCTAACTTTCCATTCACTTGGGTAGCACTGATGTGTGACTAGGCACTACTCTTTTCTTGTGATGTTAAAGTTAGTTATGGACATTCACTGCCAATGTGATATGGGACCTATAGGGTCACACACATAGGTCTCGACCTAGAAAGGAGTCTAATCTTGAATGGTGATTGAATTAGTTACTAAAGTGTTTACATAATTGATTCACACAATAAATCAGTTGGTTATACTATAAGATGATCAACTCATAGGATGAGGTGACTGTCTGGAGTTCCAAATGGTTGTCTCGAGGGTTGAGATGGTCATTTAGAGAGCCAAGCTGAATCGAGTTGGAATTGGCTATGGGTTGAACTGACTGGCTTGGCTTAACTCACCAGATGACTGTTTGGGTGAGCAAGGCGGTCATATCACATGGGCGAGACTGCTTGGTTGGGCCGATGCAAGGTTTTAGATGCTTTCCTACATTCATTTCAATTGCATGTTACTTGTTCTATAAGGAATTAATATGGGAAATGAATTGCCAATTTCATATGCAATTGGGAAACTGCAAAATGACAAAGTACCAAACGATCATCTCGCATGCCAGACGATCATTTCAATTGTTGTAGGTTGTTAAAATTCAAGATCATCCGGTCTCTTCCACTCCCACACAGACTAGGAACCCATACCCTGACCCCTCCTATAAAAAGAGCAATATTGTGGCTTCCCAGAGCACAACATAGATAATTGAGAATCAGTTGCTCTGAAAATTGTTGTCCTCTCTGGTTGTGGTAACCAAGTGAGCCTAATCAACTCCTACCTGACTAGGGAGGGATATCAAGGGAGATAACAGTTGAGATCATTGTAGTGGGAGAGCAAGTTTGCGACTAGTACACCAATAGAAGGGACGACTCCTTCCTATCCATTTTAGTAGGACGACATGAGTTCTAGGCAAGGTCCTTGTGGACTTCTCTAGAGGTAAGAGGTTGTTGTCTTCTGCTTGGAGAACAATGTTAACCAACAGTCCGTTGAGAGAGGAGATGCTATAGACGAAGATGTTTGAGGTTACAGTTCGTGGTTCAAACCAAGAGGCACAAGAGTCAGATGAGTCCCAGTGAAACTAGAAGATAGTTGCACATCTATGACTATGAGGAGATGTCATTGGACTTGCTTCAAGACCAAGAATATTCTCAAAACCATCCTTCCTATCTTATAGTAATTGACGCAATCTATTGGTTTATGGGGAATATGGTAGATACATTTTTAGTTTCTGGTGCCTATTCTCTATCCATATTTCCTTAGAAATACTATATGTTTCTTCATGAAGGTCCATGGTTATCTTATGGATACCCGCATACACCAAATTTTGAAGTTTATGAGGATTCAAAAATGATTGGTTTATGAATATCTGCTTGGATGTTTATTTCATTCCACTTTATTATAATGGCAATATGTGTATAATAAAATGAAAGCTATGATATTTTGAACCTGGTGATTGCACCCAAGATGGTATGAGATATATGGGTTAAATTATATAAATGAAAATACAATATCATATGTGAAAATAATTGATTGTTGAGACATATATGTTGTTTTCATACATGCACAATTTTGTGTGCACCCACATAAAAATAAAGCAATATATTGATTTGCATTTTTTTGGCATTTTAGGTAATTGATTCTATTAAAGATTCGAAAACATGGAGATTCAGGAAATATTGTAGATTATAAAGCTAATGTCACAAGGAGGACTAGTTAGATACCTTGGTACTTAGTCTCACATATATGTTAGTTTCCTTTCAAAATTCATGTAACTCCTCAGAGGAGTATTGTTTAAACGTTTGTATATAGTCAAAGTTCAATTAATAGAAATTGTAGATTAATATTTGTCATTTGTTAAGTCTGGATCCTAGAATTTTTAGGTAAAGAATCTTTTATTTATGGTCCACCTTAATTGGGGGATACTCTTAATTGGGGTTCTTTACACTATGGGTCAAGATTTGGAATATTATTTTGGACTTGACTTGGCCCAAAACCCGTTTAACAACATGAGTTTGGGTATAGGATAGGAAAAGCCAGGTATGAACTAACCCAATTATTATGGACTTGACTTCAGTATTGGATATGGGTCAAGACTTTGGAATATTATTATGGACTTGACTGAGCCTAGAACTCATTTAACAACATGAGTTTGGGTATGGGAGATGCAAAACTAGGTATGAACTGACCCAATGCTCATCACTAGTCACAACCCTAGAAAACCATAGGCATAGGAGGTGTTTGAACACAAATTTTCATATAATTTGAAAAAAAGATCCAGGAAATACCTCAACTAGTTAAAAACCACCAAGGGTAAACTATTATGATGACACGCCACACGTAATAAAGAGTGATAAATTCAAGCTAGATCTAAATTTGTGGTTGGAACTCTAAAGCTAGGAATCAACACCTCAAGTACATGGTGTGCTCCTCCCCTCTCCTTTTTGCTTATCTTTAGTCCCTTTGGCCATCCAGTTAGTATTTGAACAAAATATTCTTAGGTACATTCCCTCATAAGAGTTTGGGCAATTCAAATTATTATTCAAAAGAGTTAGATGGGTTTCCCTTTGTTTCCTTGACTTATTGATTTTCTATAATGTTTTATATGAGAATCACTCTTTCATAGTTGGTGGTTGGTGAAATAAAACTTCTTATGTCTATTGTAATTAATATTTTATTGGATACTTTCACATCCTTAAATGGGTGATCGACAACATAATGATATTCTTTTGGTTGGAGACATTATTCTTTATGTCTTATGTATGTGCAAAAATTATTTCTCAAACTGAATAGAAGCAAACTATAGGTATTTCAAACATATGGATTGTGCCTCTTCTATCAAATTTTGATGTTTGAGGAAATATCCCAAAGTCAAATGCAATACATGAGAATGAGAAGAAATTTCATGCTTTCCCTATTAGAAATTTAATCACCCATATCCATTTGATGTTGTTATTTGTGATAAGGGTAGAACTGAATGAATCTTACTTAAATCCAAATCAGTTTCTCTATCATAAGATAGTCAATACCTCCCATATTTTATGAACTCCATTTTGATGTAAGCATAAAATATCATATCCAAAGAGTTTTAGATGATCTGGTTAAAAACCATCTTAGTAGTTATGAGTATGATGATACATCAATATTTAAAATATAATAATATCAGATTACGATAAAAAATCAATATTGATGAAATAAAAAGGATGAATGAGCTAAGAAAATATAATTTATGTGGAACGATGAACTAAATTTGAAGCCTATTATACATACCTTAGTAATCCATTACACAATAGTCATGTCTATTGGATTATGAATCACAATGACTCAATATGATTTTTGGCCATCACTCTTACAACAAAATTAAACATGACTAGTAGGGATGTTCTCTAGATGATAAGGAACTAAATCCTACCATCATTCAAGAGAACAAATCAAAATCAAAAGGCAAAAATAAAACACAATTTACATAAGAATTTAATGTTGCTATTTGTATCTTATAAGGCATTACAAAATATTAAAAATTTATATCTACAATATTTTTAAGAAACTTGATATTGTTCCAATAAACATATACAAGGTCACATTAGTTTTCAACATGAAAGTTTCAACAAATTACTATCCATAGTTGTCCCAATACCTCTAAAAATGGAAAAGGTGCCAACCAAAGGAGGAATAATTTTGAAGGTAAAATAGAGACACAAAGTGTTTTACACGTGATAAAAAATATCTTGCAAGGAGTTAACTCAGAGGTCACACAAATCTCATGAAAATGGTAAAAAAGAATAAAGCTTGGAGTCGCCATTGTGATTTATATATGAAAATGAGAGATGGAGATTGGTGTTTAAATTAGTGGAAAATGTAAAAGGGCCAAAAATATCACTCCAGCCAAGCATAGATAGAAAGTGTAAAACATGGCCAAAGACAAAGTTTGATGGTCCTACTATGAATGAGGAAGGTATTAGGCACCCTAGCATGACTCATGAAAATGGTATTGTATATTTCAATATGAAGCTATGTAAAAATTAGGTTTTAGGTTTAACTATGGAAAACAATGTGATAAAATAAAGGAAAAATGAATTTTTATCTTACAGATGTTTAAGAAGTAGAGATGACTATTGCTTTCCCATAATCACCTATAAATCCTAACTTTTTAAGTTATGGGATCCCAATCGCCTTAGGATCTCTCATAGTGTAGATCTATCTTAGGGAATTGGGATGAATATATGAGAAATGATAGAGAGGGATGATGAGAAATTTGATATGATATACATCTTGCTTTAATTAAATAAATAAATACTTGGAATGACTAGATTGCATGTGAGTATATTTAGATTATGCTATTTATTATTAAGAATTTGATAAAGATGAACTTTTAGCCTAATTAATAAGATCAATAGATATTGGATAAGAAATTACAGAAAATTGATTGAAAAATTAAGCAATCAGGTAGCAATTTATGATCCTAAAATCTAAGCATGTTCACTTTCTTGTTGTTTCTATACCCTTTTGATGATTCAAAAGTGATTGTGCTAGAGAAAGAATTCTCTATTCACGGATGCAAATAAAAGTAAACATGGAAATATTTTGCTCTTTATCTTCAAGAGAGTCAAAAGGTGCAACTATGGATGGTAGGAACAGTGGGGTGGGTTAGGGTTTAATACTCTATAAAGAATCTTTGAGAGTGAAACCTTTTGGATCAGTAAGGAAAGTAATGAGTCACGACTTTGATTACTTTGGGAGAAATCTCAATGCAATAGATGATTTTGTTGATCTTGCCTATGGAGGAATACATGGTTCCTCCTATTGTATCTCTCTAGTGGAGGGTGAATAGATCTACAACTACTTGAACATAACCAATTAGACCTTCAAGATATTTGCTAGATAAAATTGCAAGTATGAAAAGAAAAGAAGAGAGTTATTGAGCAAACACCAAGGAAGAAAAATATATATGGTGGGCCAACCTCCAAACTAGGAGATTTACATCCACTACCTAGAGGGGTCAATCTATAGGCTTCTCAAACAAGTGTCACTCCTTATATTACACAATAAGAGTTACACCACAAGACCACCCATTTCAAGATCTCGGGCAAAATTAGTATTTATTTTTTAATCAAGGAGCCAATAACCATTACAAGGGATTACCCATCTACCTACCAAGAGTCTTCAGCATTGAACAAGGTCTTACCCACTCTTATTTAAGATATTTAGCCTTGTATCCACCACCTCCTTCTTCAAGGAAGCAATATTCAAACCATAACCTTGATAGAGAAAGATTGGGAGGATGAGTTGAGATATTTGACATGATTAAAATGAAATATCCCCCTTATAGAAATCCTATATAACTCAATTAGAAGTAGAAAAGTAATCAACATTGATAGAGCTAATTGGATCTTGAAGGCTCAATCACTCAACTATAGCAATGGAGCATAGTAGGTAAACTTGGAATAAATTCCAAGGGCTCCTTTTTATATTTTAGGTTGCCTACTAGCTAGTAGAGACAGTTATATTGAATTCTAGCCATTTTTGGGGGTTCTAATAGATCTAATTTTGAAGTTTACACCCTATCTATATGGATAGATACACACTTTAGCACCTTGCAACACAATGTTATTGACTGAGTTACCTTTTGTGTAATTTGACCGATAGTGCTTACTATAAAGCCAAATGATGTTGTCATTTGAGTTTATAACTGATAAGAAACTCGATCGATGACTGCTTTAGCCCAGCCAATGCTAAGTTGTCAGTCCAAATACCCTAGGGAAAACTCAACCAATAGTGGTTCTATCAAAGTATAAAATTGGTTGTTTGTCGAGTTATCTTAGTGGAAATTAGCTGACAAGCCTCCCTGTGAAGGCTTATGACAAATACCCAAAAATAGTATAAATATTTAAATTAAGTGCTCAAAATTCCATTAAGATTCATTACAAGTTATACATTCCACATAAATGGTTTACAACACAGTTCTAGTAAAGATGCTATTTATTCTTCAGTTCTTGAATTTGTGTTGAATTTGACTTTTTTGGTAAACTAGGGTTTGCTGATTTTCATCCTTTTGATGTACCTAATCTTTGAAATAGATATCAAATGGAAAAATATACACAAGAATGGAATGTTTGATTCCTCATCAAAATATTTTCAATGTATAACTATTAGGTGAATGTTCGCCCCCTTTTTGAAGATGAAAAAATCATTCCTAAAGACACTGAAAAGGATAGAAGTTGTATATATTTACCTTTACAATTAAGGGGGATACATGAATATATGATGGAAATTTCTCCCCCTCAATTCATGCTTATACTAACATGTATGGTTAGTTCTTACAAAACACAACCAACATATATATATATATATATATATATATATATATATATATATATATATATATATATATATATATATATATATATATATATATGCTATTTCCAAACAATTTTCCATAAGCAAAAATAAATTTATTTTTAAATTAATTTTAATATGTAACCAAGCCTTTTCTCCCCCTTTTTCATATCATAGGGGGTAGAAGATCTAATCTAGGTCTTATCCAACCACGGACCACACACAAGCATGAAACACAAAAAGTTCGAGAGAGAACTGATAACATTTAGGCAGAATCAAAATATGAGAGTACATACAACAAAAATCACAAAATAAGAAATATCAATAGAGTTCAGGGTACATCATATGATGATTACAAGGAGCTAAGAAGGAAGGTAGGTATGGTGGACAAGGAGAGGGGGAAGATAGTTTCATGTTGGACATGATGTGAACCAGGTCATGATGAAGATGTTCTCGGACCTGCATGCGGTAGGCATTTTGGTGCATCATGTATCACATGAGTGGCTCATTGGATGCAGAGAAAAAATACCACTAGGTCTAGGTAGTGCAAGAGGGGGCTAGTTGTGGCGACTTCGCTGAGAGGAAAAGGCACCAGGTGTGGTACAACTAGAGTGAATAAAAAAGATGTATTTAGGGCTAGATAGGCTACAGTTTGGGTAGGAGAAGGTATAGGGCTTGAGGATATATGAGAAATGAGGGTAGTCGTTCGAGTTTCTCTAGTTGAGAGTGAGACAACCCGGCTAGATGGACCCTTTCTCAGTCGTGACATAGTGGTGTCAGTTGAGTTTGTCATTTAGGTAACTCAGCCAACAACATATGTTGAACAATCCTTAGGAAGACCTATCGCTTGAGTTACCTCAGGGCAAACTTGACCTACAACTGGTGTTGTTTCAAACTTAGAAAAGTAATTCCAAGGCCTTAGAAGCCTATGTAAATGTACCAAAAGAGCTCAGCAAGTATGCATGTTATATAGAGGCACATTTCTGTTGTCATTGGATACTATTTTGCATTAAAATAGAGAGAAGAGAAAATCATTTGTGCAATTCTTTCTTTCCAAAGGTGGATCTTCTAGTTCTTTCAAACTACCTAGGCCCAGTTCCTTATCAAGGGTCAGCTCAAAAAGAGGTTCTCACTTAATGTATGGGATGGGACCTGGTTCAATTAGTACTTTCAAGGCTTGGTTTTCTCCTCCTGCTTTGTCGTGTTTAAGTTCAATACATGCATAACAAGCATTTAAACTTGGAAATTTCACATAAAAGTTGCGTAGATGCTAGTTAATTAAGAACAAAGTAGATGTGTATATAAGCTTTCTATCTAGGAGACATAAAAGAGTCATCAATGGTAGTGATAAGAAGTTTTGATCTAATGAAGTTGAATTACTCTTTAACTAGAGGTTTGGTGGACATATTTGCAAGTTTGTTTTTTGTTTCCACATGTGTAGTATAGATATGTTTCTTAGAAATGTGGTCATGGAGAAAGTGGTGACAAAACTCTATATGTTTATCTTTACTATGAAATATTGGATCGTAAGAAAAAATAATAGCACTAGTTTTGTCATAGTATATAGAACAAGCTTCACAAAAAATATTGAAGTCTTGACTCCATTGCTTCATCCATAGGACTTGGGCACAACAACTACCGATAGATATTATTCAGCCTCATTTGTTTATAGAGTCACTATGTTTTTATTCTTAGCAAACCAAGAATCCAAATACAGTCCTAGAAGGAAGCAAGTGCAACTAGTGCACTTTCTATCAACTAAGCACCCAACATAATTCACATCACTATAGGCTATAAGAGTAAAGTTCCTTGACTGACGATACCATAGCCCAAAATTTAGGGTTTTGGCTAGGTACCTAAAAATCCTCTTAACAACTACAAGATGGGATTTTATAGGGCTTGATTGAAATCTATCACACAATCCAACACTAAAAATGATATGGGGGCTTCTCATCTACCTGTTCACCTTCTTCATCCTTGTCTAGCTTTAACATGTTAAACATGGGAGTATCAACTGACTTTGTATTCTCCATCCCAAACTTGCTTTGTTTGATGAAGTTCCTATCTCATGTTTGCTTGATTTGGAACTCAAGGAAGAAGGTAATCTCCCTCATCATGCTCATCTTAGATTCACTTTTCATGAGAGAACTAAAATCCTTAAAAAGATCAAAATTAGTAGCATCAAAGATAATATTATCAGCATAAATTTGAATAATCGATAAATTTATAGAAATGTGCTTTAAAAAGAGAGTAGAGTCAACTTCACCCATGATATAGCCATCATTAATTAAAAGGTTCCTTAATTTCTCATACCAATCTCTAGGGGATTGTTTGACTCCATAAAGGGCCTTTTGTAATAGATTAACATGATTTGCATGTTTCCCATGTTTAAAACTAGGAGGTTAAGACACATAGACTTCCTCCTCTAGATCTCCATTCAAAAACACACTTTTAACATCCATTTGGTAAAGAAATAGATTTTTATGACTAGAAAAGGCAAGTAGCATTCTAATAGATTCAAGTATATCAAAAGAGAGCACAAGTTTCGCCAAAACCAACACCTTCTTGTTGGATGTAACCTTGAGCTACGAACCATGCTTTGTTTCTTACCACCTTGCCACTTTCTTCAAGTTTGTTTCCTTAGAATCACTTTGGGCCAATGATCTTCCTATCCTTTGTTCTTGGCACTAGAGTTCACACCTTGTTCTTTTTAATTTTCTCAAGTTCTTCTTGCATTTCTAGGGTCCACTCATCATCCTCAAGAGCTTCTTTAACATTCTTTGGCTCAAGTTTTGTATTGAAGGCATTTTAACTTCTTCTTTATTTAAGGCAACCCATGTCTTCACTCTTTCAAAAGGGTTACCTATTATGAGATCCTTTTGGTGATCTTTTACAAAGTGGGGAGTGGGATCCTTCTTTTCATATTCATATGAGCATTCAACTTTAGTCACCATTTTACCTTTTTTGTTGATGTCTAGTTATTTTAATATGTGAATCACCTCATCTTGAACATCTTCATAAATGTCATTCTTAAAAATAGAGAGGTTAGTCTCAACAAATTTGACATTGATAGATTCTTATACTTTAGATAGTTCAATATTAAAGACTCTATAATCTCTATTAGTAGTGATATAGCAAACAAAGAAAGCCTTGTATGATGTCACATCAAACTTTTCAATAGAGTCTTTGGTGATTTTAGCAAGCATGGACAACTAAAAATATAAAACACGTCAATTGAAGGCTTTTTACCATGCCATAAGTCATAGAGGGTGTTATTAAGCAAAGGATGTGTAAATACCAATTTTTGTACAAAAAAAATAGTGCTAATGACTTCAGCCCAAAACTTCTTGGAAGTGTCATACTCGAAGAGCATTGTCCTAGACATCTCTTGCAAGGGCCAATTCTTCTTCTCTACAACCCCATATTTTTGATGTGTGCAGAGGGAAGATAAGTTGTGCATGTAACCAGATTCTCCACAAAATCATTCAAACAAATCATTTTCAAACTCTCCCCCATGGTTACTATGGATGAGACCGTTTGGCAAGAAGCTTCATTTTTCAGTCTGTTTGCAAAAAGTAGAGAAAACATCGAGTGTACTACTTTTTTCAACCAAAAGAAAGCCCAAGTAAAATGAGAGAAATCATAGAAAATCACCAAGAAATACTTACAAAGTGTTTGAGTTCTCATGTGTCCAAATAGATCAATGTGAAGAAGCTCAAGAGCTCTTCTGGTGCTAAGGACTCCTTTGAATTTTAAGGAGAGCTTGGTTTTCTTCCCTTATGTGCAAGGTCGACATTTGTCATCTTTTTCATAATATAATTTAGGAAATCCTTTGACCAATCCCTTTCTTCTCAACTTTTTCAATTGATACATATTTACATGACCAAGTCTACGGTGCCACAAAGTTACATCATTATTATTCACAACAAGGCATTTACCAACCATAGGCTTAAGATATCTAAGAATAATAGTGTAACAATTACCAATTATAGTTCTCTTATATTGACATTGTAAGTGCGGGAATCTAGAATCAAGCATTCTAGTGACATAAAGAGCCAATATCACAAAGTTGACTAATACTAATTAAATTGTGATGTAGTACATACACAAGAAGAACATTCTTTACACATAATGAATCACATACATCATCATTACCTATATTTTTACATTTATTGTTGTCCCCAGTGTCATTAAGCCTCCTTTCCTCTTGTGAAAGTGTTGAAGTGGCCCTCCTCTCCAGTCATGTGCTTGGAGCATCCACTATCAGCAAAACATTTTTTTTGTCCACAAGGAAAGGAAATATTGGCCATTTCAAATTTTGGGATCTGGGGTTAGATGGGGGACCCATTTTATCTTTGGGTTGGTAATCCTGTAAGGGAAAAAAGTAGAATAATGATCATCATACTTACAATGAGTACAAGCCATGTTTTCCTTAGACCTGGAATACTCTCCATGGTATATTGGATGTCCCTTATGCTTTTTCTTGATCTTGTTTTACCTATTTGACCTCCCTCATATCCTAAACCACTACTACCCACTTGTCAAGTAGCGTGATCTAGGACTTCATTGAGGAATTACTTCTCTTTGAGGAGTTTTTGTAAAGAAGATCTAAGCATCCGATTTTCATCACTCAATGTAAAATTAGTAGAAGAAAGACTATCAATGTCATCTTGAGCATGCAATAAATCAGCCTCTAAATAGAGGGATTTAGTTGGATAGATTCTAGATCATTAACTTTTTCAATAATTCTAGAATTTTTAGTTATAAGTAAGACAAGCTCATCAAGGTATGTTAGTTTTTTCATCTTTAAGCCCATTGATTTGCTTAAGATAAACACCATTTTCAATTTCTACACCATTATGTAGAAGTTCAAGACCAATAAATTGCTCTTGCAAAGATTCTAAGATTCCATTGTAAGTTTTCTCATTTTGTTCAAGAACGTCTATTCTAGCATACAAGTCATCAATGATTTTTCCTAAGATTTTGTTTTCAAACTTGAATTTAGAGTGATAAGAACATGAAGCATGAATTATTTCCATAAGAGCATATTTTAAAAGTTCATTAAGGTTTACCTCACTTACCTCAAACATTTCCTCACTTGTGCTTGCCCTTAGAGTCATGTGGAATTCACCTTCATTGGAGGTTGAATCGCTGAAGAAAACTCTTCCCAAGTGTCATGGGTTGTTTCTTTGATCCTTCTAACCTTCGTGTCTTTATTCTTGTACCTCTCCTCCTTGTGGTAGTCCTCCCTCTTTATATGGATGCTCTTATGGTGATGCTTCTTAGCTTTTGGGTATTCATTTTTGTAGTGCCCCTTTTGACCACACTCATAGAACCTAGTAGTAGAGGAGGAGGAAGAGGGTTTACCATTGAAGTGATTTCCCTTAGAGTAGTGAGATTCAAGATCACTTGAGGAGTCATCTTCATTTGACGAAGGAGGAGATTTTCCAATGACTTGTTGTTGCGCAGTCGCTTCAACTTGAGATTTGAATTCGACCTTCTTATTTATCTTGGCATTATTTGTTATTCTCTTTCTTTTTCCTATTGATTGTCAAGTCTCATTTTGAAGGCTTGGAGATTTCCTATGAGTTCTCCAACAGTAATGGAGGAGAGGGACTTTGTTTCTTCTATGACAACTACTTTCATGTCCCAACAACAAGGAATAGATCTAAGAATCTTTGAGTTGATCTTTCCTTGGTCCATAGTGTGACCCAAAGAAGTAAGGCCATTTACAATAGAGTTGAGTCTCAAGTACATTTCAGCCACACTTTCTTTCTTCCCCATTTTGAAGCCTTCAAAGAGTCGATTGAGCATATATACCTTGCTTTCTTTGACTTGCTCCATACCTTCATAGGTGACACAAAGCTTGTTCCAAATCTCATAAGATTTTTCCCAAGAGGAAATCTAGTTGAATTTAATTGGATTAAGGGAAGAGTAGATGATGATAATTTCTCTAGCATTGAGTTGTTCCTTGTTCATGCTTGCATCATCCCAAGTAGATATTTATCCTTCTGATGTGGTGTAGGGAAGAGAAACTACTTTCCACATGTCAAATATTATACCTTGTATGTAGGATGCATCCTCCTTTTCAATAGAGGAAGTTTGTGCCATCAAAGATAGGTGTATGTGTGAAGAAGCCACCCTCCATGTTGAGAGAACCAACTCGATTCTTTCTCATCTTCTCTTACTCATGGTAGTAAATTGTTGTAGAATACCAAGCTCTGATATCACTTATTGGATCCATGGGCTCTAGAGGGGGGCGAATAGAGCTAAACAACTTAAACGAAATCAATTAGACTTTCAAGATATTTTCTAGATAATATTGCAAGTATGAAAAACAATGAATAGGGATATTGAACAAACACCAAAGAAGGCAAAGCTTGATAGTGGTTCAAACCTCCAAAGTAGGAGATGTACATTCACTACCTAGAGGGGTCAATCTCTAGGATTTTCAAACAAGTGTGACTCCTTATATTTCACAATAAGGGGGTTATAAAAAGCTTAATTAAAAGGAAAATTTCACTTTGTCCATAGCAAAGATCTTCCTTGTGTTTTGCCCTTTTTGAGTTATAGATATGTGAAATAAGTAGATTAATAGGTCAAAAAAGGCAAAATAAATGGAATAAACTCCACCATTATCTTAAGAGTAGATCTAATCTCAATCATTGTCGGGTTGTCAATGATTTTCTCCTCTCAAGACAAGGTTTGATACATGAGTGAGAATGGCTAGATTGACCCAAGTGTGACCTCCATTTTGGTCATGAACGACCCATAATATTAGACTTGTTGAGGATATTTTTATCACCCTCGTGGAGGTGATTTGCGTAGATCATCTCTTTTCCTTCTTAGATGAATTATCATAACAACCATGTTGGTAAGGTATGCCCGTAGAGCCAATCATATGATGATTGACATGGCATAATTACCTAAAAGGATTTTATTAATAACAACATATATAAAGGCAAGATTATAATTCATCTATTTCACTAAATTATGAGATAATGAGGAGACAAAGTGAATGTCTATAGAATGACAATACTCAATGATGTATTTCTTCAAGTACATGACTTGGAGGATGAGATCATATGAATTTTAACTATGTGTACATTCTTATTATGTCCCTAGTTGGTTGTTACTTTGGAAGGTAGATAGACACCAATATCACTAAAAATTAGAGTGTGGGTTGGTTGATGATAGAATCTCATTAGTCATGATATGACGATATCAAACCAAGCACACAGATACATGTTAGGGAACAATGTATCGGACAGACCCACATTAAGAGTGACACATGAAAACCATCATTGGTGGTCATAGTCATCTCTCATAGTGAAGGTGGTGATTGTGTTTCTTAGACCTAAAATCACTACAGTTGTCACATATCCTTGGGTATGCTTTGACATCATCAAACGCAATCCTGGAACATGGGTTGTTATAACAGTGATGATTGGGTGATTGTGACACATGGGGATAGACTATGAGTGATAAATATGAGATTTGTCCTTCCTACTAGAGTATGTTATCATGTCCACTTGATAAGTGAGACTGAGAAATGCATGCACATGCACATGTGAAACAATATATGATATTGAGGTTACATTATCACAGATAGTCTGCTCTTGGTTCAAGGAACATGTATTGAATGTCAAAAGTATGACTATCCATGGCTCGAGTTCACTATGGATATCAGAGACAAATGAATTATACAATCACGACAACACCTTACACATATTGTAGGTTGAAGTTGTTCTCCAACTTTCCATTCACTTGGGTAGCACTGATGTGTGACTAGGAACCACTCTCTACTTGTGATATCATAAGCTAGTTATGGAGACTCATTTCCAATGTGATATAGGATCTATAGGGTCACACACATATGCATTCATGTAGAAGGGGAGATTGAACTTGAATGACAATTGGATTGATTACTAAAGTGTTTACGTATTCAATTCATGCAACAGATTGACAAATTGGTTGATTGAACTTCCAAACAACCATCTCACTGAGTGAGATGACTATTTGGGTGATCAGATGGGCATCTCAAGTGTTGAGACCACCGTTTGGGTTGTCAAGCTAATCAAGGATCGAATCGGCTTAGTTCTACAAATTGAGGAGTGAACTGACCGGTTTAAGTTGTTGAATTGATCGGATCAACTCAAGTTCACCAGACGACCATCTAGGTGAACAAGACAAGCATCTCGCATGTGTGAGATGGCTCGGTTGGGCCGAAAAAGGTTTGAGATATTTCCTGAATAGTTTTGATTACACATTACTTGGGGTGAGATATTAATTAGAATCAAAATTTGTATCCAGTTGGGAAAATGCCAGACGATCGTATGGCAGTGCGAGACAACCATTTCACACACCAGGAGACCATTTGGGTGTGTTAGATGACCGTTTGGCATCTCTTAGGCTGTAAAAGTTCAAGTTCTTCTGTTCCCTTATACTCCCATGCAATCCCATACAGATTGGGAACCCTGGCCCAAACCCTGCCTATAAAAGGAGGGGAACTGGGAGCTTCCCAAGACACAACACAGACAGCAGAGAACCAGTTCCTCTGAAAATTGTTGTCCTCTCTGGTTGTGGTAACCAATAGATCCCAAACAAGTCCTACCCAACAGGGAGTGATAGCTACGGGAGAGAAACAACTAGTGATCATTGTTGGTGGGAGAGAAAGTCGGTGACTAGTACACCAACGCGGGGGACAACACCTTCCTGTCCGTTCTTGGTGAACGACATGAGTTATAGTTGGTCTGTGTGGACTACTCTAGAGGTAGGAGTCCTTTGGTTGATGCTCAGAGAGCAAAGTCAACGTACAGTATGTGGCAAGACCACCGAAGTTGCTGTAGATGTTGCACATACAACTGTTCATGGTGAATGCCAAGAGATGCACAACCACTGTCCAAGAGCAACTTGTCAACAATTGCAAAGAAGTGAGTTTTTTCACTAGACTTGCTTCATGACTAGGTATAACTCGCTAAAACATCTTTTACATTTGATAGTAGTTTACGCAATCTTGCTATCATGGAAATATAGATAGATAAAATTTTTGTTTCTGTTGCTATACTCTCTGCCTATAAATCCCAACAGTGGTATCAGAGCCACATCAATTTACTATGTTTTAGGATAATCGATATGATCAAATTTTTGATTTTATCATTTATCTATTGCATACAATGCAAATATTTAAACTTCTCTCACATGTGTATCCGATCATAGACCACATAATCCCAAACTAATACACACACACACACAGATATATATATATACATATATATATATATATATATATATATATATATATATATATATATATATATATATATATATATATATATATGCCGCCCTAAAAGAAGTTTTGATGGTGGATGTGTAGCGTGGCTATGGTCTAAACCCTATACTTATGTGTGGTTGGATGGTTTGGTTTTTCTTATTTATCTCAATCTACGTATTGAGCCTCTACCTCTATCTTCCCGATGTAAAGTAACTCTTTCCTACCTTTTCTCCCCTCGAATGTAACTTGAGGTTTCTCTTTACAATGTAATAAATTAGCAATGGGATAGTTTTTCTTTATGTAACGACGAAGATGATGATCATCTCTGGGGGAGACAGCCAATTCATGAGATGAGACGACCGTCTAGAGGTCCATGGAAGACAGAAAAATGGAGCCAAATGACCACCTAAAGGGTCCAACCAACTGTTTGGAAGGAGTTCAATCATTGGTTGGACAGAATCTTCTCATGATGACCAATCGATCAACCAAGATACAAGATGACCGACTTAAGGGTTGAACTAAACTACGCAGATTGACAAGCATAAATCTACATCGGTAAAGAGGTGAATTCTAAGGTTCTAACTAGAGAGACAAAACTAAAATAGTCAGATTCCGACTACCATGGGCTCTGATACCATGTTGTAAAGAGGTGAAATCAATCAACCTCTCTACTAATAACAATGGTAAACAAAATCCAATTGTGATAGCAGCAGAAGATAAAATTTCTGACTATATTCAATTTCATAAAAGATTGTACAAAAAATACATCAAATTCTCCCTTTTAGGGTTACATCATCATACACAACTAGGATCTAGATAGAGGGAAGTCTAGACTACTCCACTTTTGTCTCCAAGCAACATATCCATTAGCTAAGTCCAAGCCAAGCTAAGATATTCAAGTCCTATTCATCACCTTGCTCCACATCTGGGTGGTTGGGAAGGCACCCAGTTAGAGGGAAAGGAAAGACAAGTATGTGTTACAAAACTATTCTTATGCAACAAGATAAGAAAACAAAATATAAACATGATAGGGTTCATCATATGATGAAGATATCAAGAGAATGAGGCCATATATATAAAAGAATATTTCAATAGATGCTTGCCATAAACAATATATAACTAAGGATTTGCATGTATGATTAATATTGACTATCTTAACTATGTAGGGTTGAGGCACCTACCAGACCTTCAACCAAAAGGGTGAGGGGAGAGTAACACATTCCCAGTCACTTGCACATATTTCATGTGCGGGGGAGAATAACACGTTCCCCAGGGGAGAAATAACACATTCCCCAACTATGGGTGGTTGTACATACAAGTACCACTACACTAGTTAATTAGTCTAATAAAATCAACATTCTAAAAATTATGGCAAGTAATAGCATCATCCAAATAGAACATGGCAAAGGGGTACCAAGACCCAAGAACAATATTCCAAAATGATTATGAGGCAAGTATAACAATAGATTCAAAAGAAAAGAATATGAGGTGCAAATAAGCCTCATTATGGAAAGCATAGGTTAAGGAACAAATAATTCCCAACTAAAGTGTATTAAGCACATACCTTATTCTTTAGAATCCTAGAACCACTTTTCATAACTTCTACACGAGATCAGATCCACTTTCCCTAATATGATCATCATATTTATGTATTAGATATATGTATATTCATTAAAGGCTTAAAACCTCAAAACCATCGACTTTTTCAACAAACGATATAATTAGACTCTAAAAACCACACTACTATCTTATTTAGGATTTTGTGATCAAAATAACATATATATTTGTATATTTTTGAGTTACTGACTTTTTGGGGTATTTTCCTTATTTATTAGTTAATTAAATCAACTCGAAAAATACATATTCGAAAATCTCAATATCAAACCACAAAAGTATTTTTTTTAGATATATCTCGTTCTCCTAATTCCAAAACATATTTTAGTTTTAAATTTGGATAATCGAGTAAAAAGATATGATTTTTCTAAAATCAACCAATCGGGAAGTGCCATGTAGGCAAAAGCGTTCGAAACAGAGAGGCGAAAGAGGGTGATGGTGGGGCCGGACAAACAAAATGAAACTACGGACGTACCCCCACACACGGAAGAGAAAGAAAGCAAGTAAAAATGAGGGTAAAATGTCATTCGACACGGGTTGTCATCCCCAACTCAACCGTGTGACATGGCCGATGAGAAGCAGCTACAACTGCTTGTGATTTTGGGCAAAATCAAAATACTACACCAAATTCGACGCATAGATACTCTAAACGAAGAGGGTGAAGAGATGAACCTAGTGGTACCATTGCTTCGACCGAATGTGGAGGGAGGTGAGTGAGAGGGGTGTCGCAAGTCTGACGGCTTCGGTCGCTCGCCGGAGGTCGAAACGTCTATGAAACTTGAAATTAACAGTGTGGTTGAGTTGCAAATGTGATGGCGGTCCTTGGGGTATGTATATATATAGTCAAGGAGACCTAGACTAGGGTTTTCTGGATGGGGGTAGAGAGAGGAGACACACGAGTTATGTGTTTCTCAAATCTTCGTCAAAACGCAAAAATCTTAGAATAATACGGTGCGCAATTGCGCAAGGAATTTGTAGGATAAAAATTATTGAATTTCATTGAGTAAAGCTCGAGCTAAATGGATTTGATACTTGCCAACCAAGTAACCTATTGCCAAAACAGACTGAGGAAGAAGACAAAGCACGGATCCTCAGATCGAGATCCAACAGCTGACGATCAACTCAAAATTACAATTGTATATTTGATTCCCATTTTTAATCTTTCACTGAGGTATTTGTGCATAAAACCCAAATATTGGAATAAAAGGTGAAAAAATGTTCATTAGGCCATTATATTCTCCATAAATTAAACAAAATGGCCAAAGAGGATAGAAATGATAGGAAAAGATGGAAAAGAGGACCAAAAAGGTAAAAAGTCCAAAATTCGGTATGTTACAACACTCCACCCCTTAAAGAGGATTTTATCCCCAAAATCACTAGCAATTAGGGAAGGGTGAGTGTACAACCTCACATCACAAAACTTCAGGTTGTTCCTCCAACCATACAACTTCCACCATAACGTATACTTCAACTACACCTAAGGGTTCAAAAACTTCACATACAGCTCATCGTAGGTTGGGTTCTCAAGGATCACTTAGGGTTCCCTATTAAGATATTCTTTTTAAGAGATTTAACTTTATTTACATTTTTGACTTATTAACATTATATTCATTATGATAACACATTGTCATCATTATTTTAATTATGTCATGTCACATTCACTTAGTTGCCAAAAAGAATTATATTTCATTATTATGCACAATTAGAGGTTACTCAATTATCTCAACAATCATTATTATATTTGATCATTGTCCTTAATAATTCGGATTTATACTTCCTTATCCTCATATTATCACTTTATTAATTATAACAAATTATTTTACATGAATATAAGACATTCTATCCAATTTGTCGTTAAGCATACAATTATTTCAATTAATGTCACATTAGTCACTTATATTCATATTAAACATTGTCACATGTCACATTATCTTTATTGCTCACATTAATGTCACCATTAATCATTATTCATCTATATTATTCATTTTGTACATTTATATGAATCCAATCACTTCATACTCATATTGAAGCCATTACATGTGTTTTAATGATCAAGGTAAGACATATGTCATATTAATGATTTGATTCACATTAAGTGACTAATCACATGTGTATTAGATAACAAGGTAACTTGCATTTTATATTGATGACTTGATTAATATGTGATTAGATGATCATATATATCATTTATGTGTATCAAAGTATGTTAACTGATTATGGCACTTAACATCATCAATGTATCATGAAAGGCATTAAAGATGTATAGATTAGGGTTAGATATTACAACTTAGGGTTTAGGTCAACATGACCAATTTATTTCACTTATTCATCCTTAGCATGCATTAATTCTGAATTATGTTATAATTATCTTACTCATCATATCATTAGGGTTTATTGGTTCATGACATTATTAACATCTTACTTATTGACAATTAGCATTGATATTCATATTATGTGCATTGGATGTACATTAGGGTTCAATCACATGCATTATTCCTTAGATGATAATTATATGTTCATTACATATTAACACGCATGTTAGGGTTACGATTATATCTTGTTTGGTCAAAACCAAAGATCCAAGTACACTAACCACCTAAGTATGAGGTTAGGGTTTCTAAAGATAGGTTAGATACACTTCAAGATGTTATAGGGTTCCATCCCCCTAAATAGGATTTCTTCCTCAAAATATAACCAATCGAACATCCAACCAAACCATACTCCACCCCTTAAAGGGCTCGACCTACTACACTAGGGTTAAAGGATAAGTGTAACTAAACCATTATCAAGATCCATCATGCTTCCACTGCGCACTCTGATATCTTCCCAAAACACCCAAACTCTAAGGTCTAGGTTTAAGGGATAAACTTATCCAAGCATATGGTCCTAAAGGACATAAAGAAACTATCTTGGTAATCATCCTCAAGCTATCATATTAGGGTTCTAGGACAAACCAACATACATGTGAAACTTAGGATTCCCAAAGATATACAACATAGAAGCTAAGGTCACTATTGCCTAAAAGGAAACTATTTTGGGCAATTCGTATCAGCGCAGGCCAGGCTAGTATCATATGGGCACGGGAGTCCTCGTATACCAAGCTAGTGGTGCGGAGGAAAATATTATCATCCCCCGAAACCCTGATCCTTTCTAGACACCTTTGCTTCAACTTCATGCCCTAATAGTTGCCTCACGGAAAACCTAAACAACATTAATTATGCATATCTTTAATTATGAGCATATTAGAGTTTTATTCATCAAGACTCTGAGGTGAAACTATAGGGTCCTAAATCAACCTATCATCATCATAGCTCAAATCTAGGGAAACCATGCAAACCTAAGGTTCTAACTAGAGAGACAAAACTGAAATGGTCAGATTCCGACTACGATGGGATCTGATACCAGGTTGTAAAGAGGTGAAATCAATCAACCTCTCTACTAATAACAATGGTAAACAAAATCCAATTGTGATAGCAGTGGGAGATAAATTTTTTGACTATATTCAATTTCATAAAAGATTGTACAAAAATACATCAAATTCTCCCTTTTAGGGTTACATAATCATACACAACTAGGATCTAGATAGAGGGAAGTCTAGACTACTCCACTTTTGTCTCCAAGCAACATATCCATTAGCTAAGTCCAAGCCAAGCTAAGGTCTTCAAGTCCTATTCATCACCTTGCTCCACATCTGGGTGGTTGGGAAGGCACCCAGTAAGAGGGAAAGGAAAGACAAGTATGTGTTACAAAACTATTCTAATGCAACAAGATAAGCAAAGAAAATATAAACATGATAGGGTTCATCATATGATGAAGATATCAAGAGAATGAGGCCATATATATAAAAGAATATTTCAATAGATGCTTGCCATAAACAATATATAACTAAGGATTTGCATGTATGATTAATATTGACTATCTTAACTATGTAGGGTTGAGGCACCTACCGGACCTTCAACCAAAAGGGTGAGGGGAGAGTAACACATTCCCAGTCACCTGCACATATTTCATGTGCGGGGGATAATAACACGTTCCCCAGGGGAGAAATAACACATTCCCCAACTATGGGTGGTTGTACATACAAGTACCACTACACTAGTTAATTAGTCTAATAAAATCAACATGCTAAAAATTATGGCAAGTAATAGCATCATCTAAATAGAACATGGCAAAGGGGTACCAAGACCCAAGAACAATATTCCAAAATGATTATGAGGAAGGTATAGCAATAGATTCAAAAGAAAAGAATACGAGGTGCAAATAAGCCTCATTATGGAAAACATAGGTTAAGGAACTAATAATTCCAAACTAAAGTGTATTAAGCACATACCTTATTCTTTAGAATCCTAGAACCACTTTTCATAACTTTTACACGAGATCAGATCCACTTTCCCTAATATGATCATCATATTTATGTATTAGATATATGTATATTCATTAAAGGCTTAAAACCTCAAAACCATCGACTTTTTCTACAAACAATCGAATTAGACTCTGAAAACCTCACTACTGTCTTAGTTAGGATTTTCTGATCAAAATAACATATATATATTTGTATATTTTTGAGTTACTGACTTTTTGGGGTATTTTCCATATTTATTAGTTAATTAAATCAACTCGAAAAATACATATTCTAAAACCTCAGAATCAAACCACAAAAGTATTTTTGTTAGATATATCTTGTTCTCCCGATTCCAAAACATATTTTAGTTTTAAATTTGGATAATCCAGTAAAAAGATATGATTTTTCTAAAATCATCCAATCGAGAAGTGCCATGTAGGCAAAAGCGTTCGAAACAGAGAGGTAAAAGAGGGTGATGGTGGGGCCAGACAAACAAAATGAAAATACGGACGTACCCCCACATGCGGCATAGAAATAAAGCAAGTAAAAAGGAGGGTAAAAACGTCATTCGACACGGGTTGTCTTCCCTAACTCAACTGTGTGACATGGCTGATGAGAAGCAGCTACAACTGCTTGTGATTTTGGGAAAAATCAAAATACTACACCAAATTCGACGCATAGATACTCTAAACGAAGAGGGTGATGAGACGAACCTAGTGGTACCATTACTTCGACCGAATGTGGAGGGAGGTGAGTGAGAGGGGCACCACAAGTCTGATGGCTTCGGTCGCTCGCCGGAGGTCAAAACGTCTATGAAACTTGAAATTAACAGCGTGATTGAGTTGCAAATGTGATGGCGGTCCTTGGAGTATGTATATATATAGGCAAGGAGACCTGGACTAGGGTTTGGCTGGATGGGGGTAGAGAGAGGCGGCACACGAGTTATGCGTTTCTCAAATCTTCGTCAAAACGCAAAAATCTTGGAATAATACGGTGCAGAATTGCGCAAGGAATTTGTAGGATAAAAAATTATTGAATTTCATTGAGTAAAGCTCGAGATAAATGGATTTGAAACTTGCCAACCAAGTAAACTATTGCTAAAACGGACCGAGGAAGAAGACAAAGCACGGATTCTCAGATCGAGATCCAACGGCTGACGATCAACGCGAAATTACTGTTGTATATTTGATTCCCATTTTTAATCTTTCGTTGAGGTATTTGTGCATAAAACCCAAATATTGGAATAAAAGGTGAACAAATGTTCATTAGGCCATTATATTCTCCATAAATTAAAAAAAATGGCCAAAGAGGATAGAAATGATAGGAAAAGATGGAAAAGAGGACCAAAAAGGTAAAAAGTCCAAATTTTGGTATGTTACAACATCAACCACATGGTGATACATGTGATGTGATGATTGACCTAGGTGGTACTAATTCCTTGTGACTCTAAGTAATTACAAGTAGACATGGCCATGACCATCACTTTTTGTTGCATGTTTACATTGTGGTATATAAAATGTATATGATACATACTATATATGTGGTGATTGGATACAATATATATATGTATGTATGTATATGTATATATATAACCCATCAATAAAACATATTAAGTCTAAGATGCCTTCCAATAGCAATACACATGAAAAACATGTTCTACTAAGCATAGGTTATGCCTCTGCATGGTCACCATCCACCTTGTGGAAGTGTGATGGTAAAAATGTAGGTTCCGCCTCCGTGGGGTGCATTATTGTTGTATTAACTATTGTGTAATATCCTCAATTTTGGTAAAATTGGATTATATAAATGAATTGAATTGTCAATTCCCCGATAGTAATATTGGTGGAATAATAAAATTAATCACATTTTGACATAGTTGCTTGTGGCACAAGATAAATAGAAAGAGGAAATTCATTCAAGAATAAATAATAATGGCTTTGTGAAATGATAAATGAAATATTGTCAAAGAAAAATAAGATACATGGTGTTTTAGATAATTAAAGGAACAATTATCTAGCCAAGAGTGGAAACAAAATGCTTGAGGCATCACAAATAACATTACATCAGTTTAACGTTTGTACAATTGCAAATAATAAAAGAAAGGAAGATCATTCTAAAAATTGGATTTTCCATTAGATAATGATATTGTTTCAATGAGATGTCAAAAGGAGCAAGTTTATTATATCAAAGACATCCAAAGGAATCCCAATTAATAAATATGATTGGGAAAGGGCATAAGTGAGTTTCCATGGATAATAAATTAGAAAAATATATCAAAAAAAGAAATATATGAATATTCTAAAAGAGTGTCATGTTTTGATGTGCCTTCCTTTGTGGATTTTGGGATTACAAAATCCAAGAGATAATAATGGAAATAAGTGTTTATGTCCTTATGTGACTTGTATTCATATTTACGATTTGAGTTATAGAAAGAAGGATAGGGAGTCAGTAGATTAAATGTGTTGATTGCCTTCCTTCTCTTATGAATCATGGAGGTACGAGTATCTCTCTCCCTCCCTTTCACAATTTCATGGAAAACACTAGGGCTCCCCTAGGAGTCATGTATATATAGATGACCCATATCATATAATATAAATATCATTTCATGTGATAAAATTGGTAACAACAAATTAAGCCTACAAGTGTTGTAGAAAAACATCTAAGGGTTCACATCTATATGTAATTCTAATGTTTCCTTTTCTAGGGTTCCAGATCGCCCAATCAGAAGCCCTTGATATAGGAAAATCTTGCATTTTTGTTTATCCATCATCTCATCTGACCACAAATCCTCCAAAGACCATCCTTTTTGGTATGGTATTTTGATCATCTCCTCATCTCCACCATGGTTCATTGTAACATCCCAGGATTTGATGCCTCAGATAATATGATCTTATAAGGAATTATTGGACTACCCATATCACCAAGGTGCACCTCCTTTTCAAGGAGCCCATCACTAAAGAACTTTGCAGTTAAGCATGCTCAGCCGAGAGTAGTACTAGGATGGGTGACCAGTCAGGAAGTTGACCCTGGCTTGCACGTGAGTGAGGATAAAGCTTGCAGTTAAGGGTAGTGGTGGTCTGTGGGGCCATCCGTCATTCTTGAAACTCTACTAGAGCTTAGGGAAGTGGGCTCGGGCATTACAAATGGTATTAGAGGCAAAACCCCTCCAGTAGGTGGGGCCTAGATGGGCATGGCATGCTAGTCTTTGAGTTGTGCGGTCTAGTTGCACTAAGCATCATCTTTATGTAAAGATAACAAACAAGGGTTATCATCCAATGTGAAACATTGTGTATAACCCTAAAAAAATATGCTACACGACTGTATTACA
Organism: Alisma plantago-aquatica; assembly: GCA_963693085.1. Classification (NCBI taxonomy): domain Eukaryota; kingdom Viridiplantae; phylum Streptophyta; class Magnoliopsida; order Alismatales; family Alismataceae; genus Alisma; species Alisma plantago-aquatica. Next base: position 470,667,531 of record OY856410.1, read on the forward strand.
TCTTTTATTACACCCTAGAGAATTTGAATCGTACCATTCAAAGTCCAACCGACCCCTGTGAAGGGCTATTCGGTTCCGTACAAGATCTAGGATTTTCAGTATCCTAAGATCTCTTCCCCTCGGTCAGGACGAGTAAAAAGGCAGTGACATATCAGTCAAAGTTACCACCACAATGACATATAGTCAAGATGATAACCAATAGTCCGACCTTGGTATAGGTCACGACACTAGAAACCAGGGTATTCAAACCCAATCACTGAGGTACAACCGCAGTTGTCCTCTAATCACATCATGTTATAATCACTGAGACACGACCGCAGCTGTTCTCAATCACATCAGATGTATGAGGCATGACCATAGCCAACCTCCACAATCTGCATTGTGGATGACAAGGATATATCCTCAACCTGCCACCCCCACATACTCAACAGTACGCACTCCAAGTTTCCCTTAGGAATACTCATTTCACCATCCAAAAAGTTCTGACACTGAAGATGGCTCTACGGCATAGGGAACTACATGATTAGAGTTGCACTTGATTAGTTTTGCCAATTGGGTGAATTAAGGCTGCATTAAACAAGTAGACATACAAATCCTAATTCACTTCTAGCAAGCATATAAATATCTCAACTTTTAAAAGATATAAAATGTGTGAAACATAATTTATCATCTCATCATCACATGGTACTATTCACTTGCCATTCATGAGACCACACTAGTCATCATACTATCACAAGATATAAATCCTTTTCATAATATCACATGGTATCAACCCTTACAAAACATAAGATGATTACACCTCATTCAGGGATCAACCATGCCCAAAGGTCATTAATACCATCACACTATTACATGCAAGATCATCATTATCCTTGCATGCCTTATAACAAGGCTCGACAACATCACTTACATATAATACACCAAATCAACACAATATTGCATTAATGATCTAGGAGATATTCATAAACAATCATAGCAGGGTTATATTAACATTAAGAACATTCCTTTATTACATCAACATGCAAGGAATCTAGATATGATTAACATCCATCATATTCATAATGCACATGTTTAGCATAAAAAAGTATCAACCATGTGGCTATGATAACCACCAATGAACACATTAAGGTTATGATCATGTTATGGAGGTTATTCTACCATCATTCCATCATATAAGAATGTTAAACATGAATACTCATATTTATCTATTTGCATTAGAGTTAGGTTCAACATGATGAATTATATCAATGTTACTAATCAGCACTCATACCTAAACCCTAACTCACAACATCCCCATTGGATCATGGATGCATAAGGTGAAGCATCACCATCACATTCCATATTATTCTCAACTATGAACCCACACATAAATCAAGGTGTAACCATTGGGTTATAGCATACTAGGGTTTCAAAAATAGTAATAGAGTACTCCATGATTGTATTAGTCATTCAAGGACTATTCATACTCAATTACCATCATTTAGTTATATTAAAGCCAGGTATAACAAGATATACCTCATTAGGGTTACATATCAACACAATATGGTTATCATCCCTTATATTCATAAGATTGAATAGGTAAGACTACCTTATTAAGGGTAACCCTCCATTTGTTCCATCATCATTCAACCCATGTCGCCATACTACAATGTCACCCAAAACCATTGGATGCTTAAAAGGTAAGACCATTGACTGTTTACATAAGTTAACACCTTGAATGAACCATATATGATGTTATTGAGTTGTGATCTATAAAAGTAACCATTTAACCCTAGACATCCTTTGGTTAACAACAACAAGGGTTCCGTTGAGAGTAGGGTAAAACCCACAATCGACTTTCATTTAAAACAAGCTTTCCAATGTCTACAGGTACGCTCCTTAAGTTGATCATATAAAGGAAACCATCTAAATCACATTATTAGGACCAACATATTACATTAGACATAATTCCACTTTATTGGAGGAATAAACATTATATCTTGACCATTGGGTCAAGTTCATATATTAAAACCATCAATTACAGTATAGGTCCGAGCATTGCATCAAGTGACCCAAGAAACCATTGGTCTAAGGCTTAGTTGATGCTACAACTACAATGCTTGACTCAACATAGGTTTTAAAGACCTGATCCGCCATCATTAGTGACCCTTAAATCACCATATGTCGTTAGATAAATTCTATATTCATTAATCAACATCAAATATTAAGCTAATGTCGTCATTTATTGATAACATCAGTAGGGTACTTAATGGTTGATTGTTAAACTTCTAATTGGTCCAAAACCTGACCTAAGGGGGTGACCATAGGTTTTCACCATCATTTTACACCCTTGATCATGACCATCAATTGTCATGAAGACAACACCATAGGGCTATTGCAATGGTACCATCATCGGGTCATGGTTTATAGAAGAAATCAGCTTTAAACCCTAAAATTGACCATTGGTTGATAGGTGCTTAGCACCATAGGTTGTCAAACCAACTTGATCCAAGTCATATTACACCTTAGGAATAACATACACATGATCACAGGTTCATCTAGAACTGTAATCAGAGCAGGGAACATTATAAAAATCGAAATACAAGTCAAGCATAGCTTTTTAGTGCATAAATCATCATTTTCAAGCAAGAACATGATCTAGAAAGCTTATGGTAAGCAATAATCGTGTAGCAACTTATGAAACTTGCCTATAATGAGAATATGAAACCCCACACAGAATAAATCTCGAGTCGGTAGGGTAGAAAATCCAAGAATAAGCTATGAATTCGTCCATCTAGCACCTTTCTTCATCAAATGAGCAAACCCTAAGCATAAGGAGCAAGAAAGGTAGGGTTTTAGAGCTTTAAAGCAAACTCTACCATGGAACAGAAAGGTTCCAACCTGGAGGAAGGTCTAAGGAAGGAGAAGAGAAAGAGAAACGGAGAAGTAAGGAAGAAAACAACTTTCCTTGGTCAAATTCCCTAGAAGATGACCTTGGAAACCCTAGGTAGGGCTAGATGGAGCTCTAGGAGTCCTTCTTCTCCAAAAAAGGGTTGTCTTCTACCTTAGAGAAGTTGGTTTCGCAAAACAACAGAGTGGATTCGTTGCTCCAGGTTAGAAGAAAGATAAAGCAAGCATAGTTTCAAATTTGGGCAAGGAAGGGGTAAATATAGCCCATGGATAAGGATAGAAGCAAGCGTGAGGTGTAAAAGTAGCTTTCCCATGTGTCTATGGCCTTTAATTATTAAGAATATACAAGCACACACACAAGCAGCTCCCCCACCATCCCTATTAACCTTCTTGGCTTTCCTTTGTCGAATTTCCCAGCCAATCACATAATGTACTAGTTGATAGCTACTAAAGGTAGCTCATCCGTGAAGGGGTAAACCCTAAAATACCCTTAAAGAAAACACCTTCAAATAATGGCTCAACTAGGAGACACATGGCTCAAAACACTCAAAAATGATAATATAACATCTAAGGAACATAATGTATGTGACAAATTGCAAAGAAAATCCCTCAATTGGGTAAATTGCAGAAAAGTCCAAAACGTACTGAAAATTGCATAACTTGCTCAAACAGTGTCCAAATTGGACCAAATTTGAAACTTAAGCTTGTCTTATGATTTCAAAACATATAATAAGGTTGTATTAGGGTTATAAGCATTAAATTATGGTAATTAAGCTCATTCAACTTATTAAGCATGTTTAGGGGCTTATAGAATTAGTCTTGACAAGTATTTTTATATGAATCCTCAAGTTTTTTCTGATCAAAATTGAATATTTGTTCGTAATTTAGGAATCAAAAGATACAATTTTTGTAAGTTTTGGTTTATTACTAGAATTTTCGAGTAGAGAGGGGCTATTTACCAGAAATGAAGAAAAACGAGGGTCGTTGATCTTTGGTCAACGCTTGACCCATGCGGCCGATTGATGACCGAGAGGTGATGTTCCCTGGGTACGTTCTTGCAAAGGAAGAGAGAGGGGAAGAGAGCGGTGTGATCTGCGGTTGTTGATCTTGGGTCTTGGTCAGCCTTTTCCCCCTATCTGATGGTCGCGTTTCAAAAAGTTGCTTTAGCAAACGGTCTTAAGCACCACCTTTACCAAACGATTTCAAACTGTTTGAACTTTGTAAGACCAAGACCGTTTGGGGCTCAAGTAGTCAAGTTGAATGAGGACTCAATTGGTTAACCCTTTTGGATACCTAATATAATTGAGGACTCAATTGGCTAATTCACTTGGACACTTATTGTAATTGAGGTCCAATGTGATTGAATCTCTTGAGAATTAAGATGATGAATGATTCATTGAATATGTGTAATTGTGATTGGATATATATATTTATATATATATCCGTCAATATAATATCAATGTCAAAGATGCCTTCCAAGTGTGATACACATGAACGCTGAGTCTGCCCCAGAAATACTGTAATTCATTTTGTCTTCCGATCGAAGCAGGAATCTTGGTCATGGAAGTAGTCGATGACCCTACAGGGGAGACTGCCTGAGCATTGGATACAAGGAGCTCAGTCCTGTATAAATTCCTACCCTTCAGGGCTCCTCCTAAAATGCGTGCGAGATTGGGGTTGATTTCCTCCTTAACTGAATCACAATGTTCTGTGTTGATAAACTAAAGAACGAGTATCATTGTTTGCTCTGTCTTAATTAATTTGTAGTCCAGTAATTATCCAAACGTAGTAAGACAATGTTTAATCAATAATGAATGAGAAATTCATCATTGGTGTATGAGTACGTGTGTTTGAATCAGGAGTGTTATGCACGGGCCTCTGAGCCCAATAACGAGCTCTCACAAAAAGTATTGTATGGGATTAAATATTATATGAGGGACAATATTAACACATAATATAATTTTATTCTTAGGTGGTGAAATTATCTTTGGCCCAGACCTAGGTGCTATTTTATTTTGACTTAATCAATACTAGAGGTATGTACTCTTCTTTATTTTCAACTGGGCATTTATATGACTAAATTTTTCCATAATGAGGCAATTCTTGAAAATATGTACTTTTTTGTTCCACATGTTGACATATCCCATTCTCTTAGAAATACTATTTACAGGCTGAATTGGGTCAATGACCCCACATGTTATTTTGCTTGTCTTATGACATAAATGTCTAATAAATGATATATTTTGCCACTATTTTATGTATGGTAGAATATTTGACTAGATAACTATTGTAGATGCTTATGCGTAACCATTAGGGTGTGCTACTTCTACTCGGGGTGTGTTACTTCTACCCTTTTATATACAGAGGTGTGCTAATTCTGCCTATGGGTGTGCTATTTCTACCCAAAATTTATATATAGGCCAATGACTCAGTGGTGTCTTGTCCCTACCATAGTTAATTTAGTCCAATATATCTACATGCAGATAATTGTGTAATGTGACGATTAATGGTGGCAAGATATGTTATTTATTGGAATACTTATATTGCCTCATTGTTTTGAAAATTAATTTCTTTTGCTAATTCTCATTGAAACTTACCTAGCTTCAATGGCCCCCTTTTTTATGGGAACATCTTACTTTACTTTTTAAATGCCCCAATTAGTCTTGTAACGTACATGCTCAGCTTTTACTGATACATACCTTGTTTTCCTATTATTCCGGGTGTTCCCTCCACCCAGGTGTAGGTGTTCTACAAGACAGAGATTCAAGATGATTGTGAGCTAATTGGTGGATATGAGGACAACTTGAGATAGCCTTGTTATCCTCTGCATATGGGATCGTGTGTATATACATGTAGTATTTTCATTCTTTGTACCACCCTTAGGGTGCGAAAGTTATGTACATGGGCATATTTTGTAACTTTGTAAATAGTAATGTTTTTCGCTACTTAATTATTTCATGGCTCATGTTTTTACCATCGAGTGGCCCCTCTACCGGGTCCCACTCTTTACAGTTTTGGGATGCTTACCAAAACAAAAACTCTTGTTCCCCTTTGACTTTGGTGGATAAGGTGTTGCAGCACATTCTCCCTCATCTGTGTGGATAAATTAGAGGACGAGGCAAACATGTGGAGGATTGGAAAACATGTAATACAAGACAACAAGTTGATGCTTCCTGGACATTCTGGATCTTTTCTTTTTATCTATCAAAACTTATTAGCTATCGTTACGCATCTAGATCTGAAGGATCAAGTTCTTCATAGACATAAGATGCTTCTACTTGTTGAGCAAGTAGTGTGCACAAAGGTATCACCTTTATACCCTCTTATGTCTTTCATTCACCAAAATTTATTGCTATTCCCAAAACTTCGGTAGAAAGGGAAGATTTTTTCTTATTCCACTTTGTCTCCTTCCCTAAAATCCAATAGTGGTATCAAAGCTGATATCATATGCTTCTAACTATAATTTCAGTTTTAAACCGCAAATGATGTGTTGGATTAATAAATGTGGAATCTTGTATCCACAATCACCTAGCATCATATGTGATATGTACTAGATATACCAATGTGACTGTGACACCCCGCCATCACAGAGACAGCGAGATGACATGTGAAAATGTGCAGAACCACAATTTACCAAAAACATGGGTTAATTAAAACCGATTTCAGAAAGCATATAGAAGAGGAATTTTGCATACAGATCCTGTAGAGAAAACATGTTATAAAAATATTACAAGCTTTGATATATGTCCACATCTTATCGGAACCGACTATACCGTCAGCACCAAAGTTCATCACCTGTTTACACATACATAGCATGCCACGTACGACCAGTAGCATGATATACAAAATTACAATAACTAGTCATTGTGAAACGTCGTCAAACACCTCTGAGGACCTGAGAGTACATGGATGACTCTAGGACTCTACTATAAAACCACCAAAATAGCAACATGTCCATCTCTTGCCTTCTACTGCTCTTCTTACCGCTCGGCCGCAACCTCACGACCACCACCACATCTAGAGAGATCACCTAAAAAGGGTGTAAACCAGTGGGGTGAGACACACAGTCCCAGCGAGAAGCATAACTCCCTGCCGAAACTATAAAACCTCAGAAGATTAAAGCAATTAAAGCAGATAACCGATAAATTGGATAACATGAGCAACATACTGAGCAAGGATATTATTACCATCAATCTGACCAAGATATCCAGGAGGCATATAACCAAGTATTTCTTTATGGAACATGATTGACAAGATAAGCTTTACATGAACTTATCACAAGATATCAAGATCATATAAGCAACTGTAAGTAGGTAACTGAATTATCTATAAATAAGGCCTCAAACAATGTTTCGTATTTATTCTATGTAGCATATACTATCCGGCTGTAATACGTTTGATCATGCCCTGAGGAAGTGAGCCTTCCCTGCTCAAATCCAACCATTGGTTGTGAAACCCAATCCGGTTCCATACAAGGTCTAAGGAGATCTAGACTCCATGACCTCACCTTCTCGTGGTCAGTACACGAATCATCAAGCAAGACCGCAGTCTTATGCTTATAGGGCCTCAGCCTCTGGGTCAGCTCCGCAAGCTACCCACATCTCTCGCTCACTAGGTGCTATTGCATACATTCGAGCCATGAACACATCATGCTCACCATGACATATCCTGATCCATGGGTCTGTTCACCGTGCTCCATATATTCATAGTGGTACTTATATTCCTCCTATTTTAGGCTAGGGAAAACCTCACATATTCAACAATATGCGCTCCAAGCAAATCCCACAGGATAAACCTATTTAACCATCACCATGATACTGACGATGATGGATCTATGGCCAGGGCAAACTACATGATATGTTCATATATAATTAATTAGTATATTTTAAGCAAATTATTGAGGCAATCAAAGTATAAACATAGCCTTATAGAATTACATCATTATTGCCATCATCATATTGTCCTAGGACCTCAATCCCTGCTTCATGCATCAACATTCTGGGAACACATCCCTTATCTCATCATCAGAGGATAACACCTCAACTAGGCATTCAGCCTTATATCAGGTCCTCAGACCTATCAACTTGTTATATCATTACCACATGGTGCTATTCAAGCACATACATCTCATATCTCTTACCAGGCTATGAATCCACATAAAAAATACATGCATGGTTAGTATACACATCCATAGAGATAACTGAAGCCATCAAGGATTAACAGGATTATCATGCTATCAAGTATAAAGCAACATCCATGAGTATATTACATATAAGCTGTAGAAATCATAGTTTCATTATCATATATGATGCCCCATACTTGTGATCATATACATGTGTCACATTATCATGTGTAGCAACATCATATCCTTTCAAACTTCCTAGTTCACAACCTATCATCTTATCTCATTATCATAGTTGCAGGATTCAAGGTGATCACATCATATCACTTGCATCATCATTATTAACAGAGAACTATCAGCTATATACATTTTGGGTTATCAGAACCCTCACCAAAACTCCTACAACACTCACTATAGGTATGGCAGCAGTGCCAACCCTCACCAAAAGATGTATCGGGTATGGTCATACCCTCACCAAAGGATGTATCAGCTAGGGTTTCCCAACCCTAAGTAGGCTCACCACCATATCGGCCAACCCCATCACTTCACCTATCGTGCAATAACCCACCAGCTCACATGGTGTCTGGCAAGGTGTATCGTGTATCATCACAGGGCTGTCAGCCAAAGGCCTATCATTCACACAAGCTAGGGTTAGGGTTAGGGTTTCCTCTATCAGCCAACCCTCACATGGACCATAACGGCCAAAGGAGGTATCACCCAAGTGCCCCTACTGTGCAACCAACTTCCTAACATCCAAGGATCATCCCTAACATCTAGCACATTCATGACGCCCAAGAGATGTATCGTGCATGGCCGTGTAGTAACATATCAGCCAGCAGCTAGGGTTATCCTGTCGGGCACCATACCATATCGCCCAAAGAACAAAGGTATCGGCCAAAGCCATATCGAGCACTAAGCTATCAAAGCCTATCGGCCAAGGCCATATCAAGGCAAGATGATATCGGACAACCTCTCTACAAGGTGTGTCGTGCAAAGCACTCAACAAGGTATATCACCCAAGCACAAAGGTATCGGCCAAGGGAACCATAACGGGCACCAACCAAACTTCCACTAGATATATCGACCAAGGGTACAACTCAAGATGAAGTTATCGGGCAGCACTACTCCAAGGTCATAACGTGTAAAGCACAACTCTACAAGGTTGTCTTCAACCTCAAGCACAAGGGCACCAAACCCTAAATGATCAAGAAGATCGACTCACCTCTCAACACCTAAGAGAGAGGGGTTTTGCACAACCTCTATCACAAATCGGGAAACCAAAAGGATCAACCTCAACTTAGGTCATCACATATCCAAGAGCTCACCTCTCAAATCCATGGTGAGAGGAGGGTGTTGCCCAAGCAACTAGAATGTAGACTCACCTCTCAACTTAAACGAGAGAGGCGTATTGCCCACATCACTAGAGCTCAAACTCACTTCTCAAAACCAAGGAGAGAAAGGGGTATTGCCCAACAAGAAAACCCCAAACTATGGTTCGGCCAACTAGATCCAAAGGCATATAAACCATCAACAACATAAACAACATCATACTCACTATATCCATAAGATCAACAACATGTACTAGAGCAAGAAACATAACATGCAATGGCCGATTATCAACATATATGAATCATGCAACATAAAGGAAGGTAGTATAGCTAGGGTTAGAAGTTATGTAACCCGCCTTAAGCAAACTCCTCAAGATCCAAAGCTCCAAGCTTCAAGCTCCTAGCTCCAAGCATACCACTTTCGGCCACCTCAAGAAAAGGAACAAGAATCATAACCACCATGGCCGAAGAGTAGGCAAGATGGAGAAGAGGATGCTAAGGAGAGAGGGAGGATGCTTACCAAGGAAACAAGGTCCACCTAGGGTTCGGCCACCAAGCTAGAGGAAGAAGAAGAGAACTCCTTCAAAGGGATCGACCACCAACCTTAGCTCCTCCAAGGGTATCGACCACCAAGCACTCCAAAGGAGGTGTGTCGTGCACACAAGGGGAGAAGAGCAACAAAGAGCTAAAGGGTTCCTAAGGAAGAGAAAGGCAAGGCATATATAGATGAGGATCAAAGGGGAACCAAGGCAAGGTGTCACCTTGCCAAGGGACACATGTCCACACATTTTCCACCTTGCAAAACATATGCACAAACCATGCCACCACACAACCAAGGTTCGGCCACATGTCCAAGCTAGGGTGACACAACCAAAGCAAGAAGGTCAAAGAGGTCAAAGGTCGACACACACACCTGGGCGATACACTCCTCTAGGTGACACAACCCTCTTGCCCGACACAAGGTCCAACAAGGCAAGGCAAGGCCCAAACAAGGCTCAACCAAGCCCAACAGAGCTTCAACAAAGCCCAAGACAACTCAAGGCACGAGCCCAAACCTTCCTCTCAACTCTAGAGGAAGCAAAGGGAGAGAAAGACATCTCTCAAGGTGAAAAACTTTCTCTTCAACCCTAACTTAGGTTATTTTGCAAGTAGCACCTCCAACACTCAACAAAACACAAGAAAACCCTAATCACCACTATAGGTGATTAGCAAGCAACTAAGAACAGGGGTTTAGGCAAAGCAAATAGGATAAGCCCAAAACCGAGGTCAGGGTCCTTACAGTGACACCTTGCATATCCATTCTATTTGGTGGATGTAAATACGACAATTATATCACCATGGTGTGATCTAAAACATTAATATCATTATTTTCATTTTAATCAAACATCATGTAAAATGTATATGGCTTGCATACCATGCATCTCTCTATTCATTTTACATTTAAACTAATAATGAAATTAGAATAGGATGATGTCAAAGCATCGCTATGAATGTAACAATCAGACACACTATCAAAGGCTCTAGTAGAGTTTCAGGAATGATGACTGGCCCCAAAGACCACCACTAGCCTTAACTACACATTTTTTCCTCACTTACGTGCCAGTTGGGGTCAACTTCCTGACTGGTAACCCATCCTAGTACTACTCCAAGATGATCACACTTAACTATGGAGTTTTTTAGTGATGGACTCCTGGAAAAGGAGGTGCACCTTGGTGATATGGGTAGTCCAAACATTCCTTATAAGATCATATTATCTGAGGCATCAAATCCTAGGATGTTACAGTCTCCCCCACTTAGACTCTTAACATCCTCATCAAGGCTCAACTATATGGCCTCACAATATCTCCTCATTTCAGTGTAGACCTATAATGGCTCATGGACACCTAGCTCCTAATCACAGAATACCAGTGGAAGGGTGCCTACATCACCATGGACAACCCTTTCCAACATGCCTAGACCGCACAACTCAAAGACTAGCATGCCATGCCCGTCTGGGCCCCACCTACTGGAGGGGTTTTGGCTCTGATACCATTTGTAATGCCCGAGCCCACTGCCCTAAGCTCTAGTAGAGTTTCAGGAATGACGAATGGCCCCACAGACCACCACTAGTCTTTACTGCAAGATTTATCCTCACTCACGTGCAAGCCAGCGTCAACTTCCTGACTGGTCACCCATCCTAGTACTACTCTCGGCTGAGCATGCTTAACTGCAAAGTTCTTTAGTGATGGGCTCCCTGAAAAGGAGGTGCACCTTGGTGATATGGGTAGTCCAATAATTCCTTATAAGATCATATTATCTGAGGCATCAAATCCTGGGATGTTACAATGAACCATGGTGGAGATGATCAAAATACCATACCAAAAAGGATGGTCTTTGGAGGATTTGTGGTCAAGATGAGATGATGGATCAACAAAAATGCAAGATTTTCCTATATCAAGGACTTCTGATTGGGCAATCTGGAACCCTAGAAAAGGAAACATTAGAATTACATATAGATGTGAACCCTTAGATGTTTTTCTACAACACTTTTTGTCTTAATTTGTTGTTACCAATTTTATCACATGAAATGATATTTATATTGTATGATATGTATAACAATAAATATGTGTAATTGTGATTATATATATATATATATGTAACATCCCTGACCTGGGTTACAAACCAACCCTAGGTGTTTTGCCTAAATATGTGATTAGATGTTTGTGATTATCTTTTGACAATGTAATTAAAGCTTCTGAGGAACATATATTTCCATTTCTGTCCTTTTTGAACAATGTTGTAATATTGTTTTGTTAAAAATGGATTAATGTGCAAATTACCCAATTAGAGGGGTTAACTTGCAAATTGTACATGTTAAGATGTTCCTCTGATGATAAGACATCATGAGAATGAATGTGATGTAGTGATATGGATTCTCCAAGCTTGGGCACCAAGATATAGCTTGTAGAGCAATCCTTGTGCTTTAAAACCTAGTTTTGGTGTAAAATGCAATTTACCCAAAATATAGGGTGAAACATGTAAAATATACCCTCTAGAGTATCTCTCATGACTCTTGGCATAAAGTAGAGCAAAGATAATGAGGAGGGCGCCTCATTTGAATGATCAAATAAGAAAGATAACATTTATGTCCAAATAACCAAGTTTTATGCAAAATGACCCTTTTATATATGCAACTTAGTAAGGTGTTTGGTTCCTTTTTCCTTCAACCTTGGATAAGGGAGAGGTTTTGCATAAGATAAGAAGGAGGAGACGTGTCCAAGAAAGTGGAGAAGGGCTTGGTGGATATAGTTGAGAAATAATGAAATAATCCTCCTTGCCTTGATAATACCCAAAAATATATAAGCAACTCTTTTTCACAAAGCAAGGGATCGTTTCCCTTCATTCCTTCACTTATCCTCTTTCCTTGGCCGACTAAGGAGAATCTCAGGAGCAGAAGAGAACGACCAAGATGGTTTAGGTAAGCTTTGACCATCACCTAGCTCGAATTCATGGAGGAAACCCTACTACAAGGTTGGTTTAGTAGTCTTCCTTACATAATTCTTCTTTCTAGCCTTCTTCTCCATCCAAACCTTGAAGAACGGACATTGGACAAACTTTGGAGCTTCATACACCAATAAAGTTACGAATCTTGGAGCTCTGGATCAGTCCTAGAGGCGGGTTTTATAATTCTAACCCTTAAGTTTTGCTTATGCATCTTTCTTTCATGAAAATGTTGCTTAATCTCCTTCTTTAGACACTTCTAAGTGTTCTTGCAAGCATTTCCGTGAAGAACAGTCCTTGTTCTTGAGGTAGAAGATGATGTCGTTATTTCCAAAGTTTATCCTAATGTTGCTTTAGAAAATGGTCTCCCACCTCTTGCTCAAACGGTTTGCAAACCGTTTGAAAGCAAACTTTTTTAAAAACGTTTGAAGAGAAAACAGTTTCACAAGAACGTTTGGGAGCAACCGGTCCAAGACCGTTTGGATGGGTTGACCAGGCATTTACCATTTGAATATCTTTTGTACACATTATGGACTAATCACCCACCAAAATTCATCATCTAATTCCAAGAGAATCATCAATCGAAGGGACTTTAGTCACCTAAACCCTAATCAGGTTTATTGCTGATTTCAATGATGCAATCATGTTGAAGTTTGGGTTGAGTGGCCCAAACGGTTTCAAAACCGTTTGGGGATCACCCAAATGGTCTCAGGACCGTTTGGTGATCGCCCAAGACCATTTGGAAGTCTAGGGTTAAGTGGGGTTGACCAATTGAGGATCCAATCATATCAAGTTGTTGAGCGATTAAGTGCTGATTTGGTGATTAAATCTAAGGTTCAACCCTTAAGTGAATGACTTGGTTTTTGATGAAATAATGAACAAATGGTCTCAAGACCATTTGGAGAATGTCCAAACGATCCCAAGACCGTTTGGGGGTCACCCAAGACCGTTTGGAGGTCTAGGGTTGACCATGGTTAAGTGGTTGAAGATTGAAAGGCAACAAGTTGAAGTATAATCGATTAGTGACCTAATGATCAAATAAATGAACCAAACCTTAGTAGATTGACTTAGTTTTTGTTGTTGACTTAAGAAAACGGTCTCAAGACCGTTTGGAGAATGTCCAAATGATCCCAAGACTGTTTGGGGTCAGTACATGACCCAATTGAATGATGGTTCAATGGTCTCAAGGTCAATTAGACTCATGTTGATACATGTTGAAGGATGATCGTTTCCAAACCCTAATTCAATTGACCCAAACCCTAATTGGTGATCAATTAAGGGTCAATTGAGGGTCAAATCAGTTGAGGGTTGACCTAATTGACTCAATTGATGAGTGGCTAACCTTTGCATAAACGTTTGAGGGGTTCAACATTGGAAACCCTAACTTAATTGGAAGAGTTGACACACTTTTTGGTCCATGCGGTTTTGAGGGTGTTTGGACCAAATGGTCTCAAGACCATTTGGGACCAAACAATCCCAAACCGTTTGGTGGCCATGCGGTTTCAAGATCAAATTGCCCATGCGGTTTCAAAGTCAAAGTTGGGCAAACGATCAACAAGAGCAAACAGTCGTCCCCTCACTTAGGGCAAACGGTCTTGAGGGTGTACTTTAGCATGTGGTTTCAAAAGTGAACAAACGGTCAACAACCTCAAACGGTTTCAAAACTGTTTGGAGGTTGAAAGTGCAAAACCATTTGAGGTTTAAAAAGGTAAAGAACTTTTGATGCTTTAGAGGTTAAGATGGTTTAGTAGTTGATTAACCTAAACCTGAGAGATACCTAAATCCATTAAGGGTCCAAGTAATTAGTGGATTAATGCATGTTATGACCAATGGTGAACATTACAAAAGTACCCTTGATAGGATAGTGTGACTAATACCCCTTGAGCAAGTAAACTCTAATAACCATAATAGTGATGACCTAACTTATGTGGTCAAGGTTGATTTGACTTAATCTAATCAAGAATGATGTAATCATCATCTCATAGAAAGAGGAGGGAGAAGACTCCTTATGTGAATGAGAATCAAGTAATATACTTCCAACATGTATGAATACACCTAATTTGGGTATCATCCTTCATAGTGAGATCATGGAAATCCTAATTATAATGGTCAATGAATCTTAACCTAATTGAGGGCATTAATGAAAGAAATCCTCATATCTGATGATGGTATGATTTCAATTCATTGCAAATATGAATAGTAATCCCTAATGGTGGGATATTAA
Organism: Alisma plantago-aquatica; assembly: GCA_963693085.1. Taxonomy (NCBI): domain Eukaryota; kingdom Viridiplantae; phylum Streptophyta; class Magnoliopsida; order Alismatales; family Alismataceae; genus Alisma; species Alisma plantago-aquatica. The sequence continues at coordinate 470,682,574 of OY856410.1, forward strand.
TGATAACCCTAATCTAGGGAAATGTCATGATGTGAAATAGTAATCCCTAATGGTGGGATATTAATGATAACCCTAATCTAGGGAGATGTGATATGAATAAAAACCCTAATTGGGAGTGATGTCATGAGAAACCCCAATTAGGATGAATAGTAAGCTTAATTATGATTTATTGAATGTGAAACCCTAGTTTTAAGTAATGTTATGAGAAACCCTAATATTATGATATGGTCTAAGACTTAATATAGGGTAATGCCAAGTAATGATATATGAAACCCTAGAGATGGTTTATTAGCCAGTACACTAAAGAGAGGTGTGGCTAAAATAATTAAATAGGACGATTATGTCATAAACATAAATGTTAGGGTTAATGAACCCTATGAATGATAAATGTGGTAATTTTAATGAATAAGGATTTAAGAGGTAAGATGATGCCTAGATCCTTGTACAAATATCTCTATGAATGAGTAATATCTTTTACATCTTACAATGATAATGGACATGAGACTTCTAGAAATAATGTATACTAAATAATGATGTGGATAACATCCTGAATATAGAAATACCTGGAATAGTTGATGATGGTTTATCCTATATCAACAATGTTTACCAAATAAATAAGTCCATATCATTAAAGACAATTGGACAATTCTAATATATGATCCATGCACCATATGATGAAAGTAACAAGTTAGTGGATAAAGTATTAAGAGAGAAATACCTTAAATACATAGTTAGTTAATTAACTCAAGTAAGATGGAAACGAGAAGAAAGTGATACATCAAGATATGATAGATATCACATTCAATAATTTCTGGGTAACATACCTTGATGAACCTCTAAACCATTATAATTAGACAAGAGACACATGGAGTGTATGATGAGTAATTGTTTACAATAAAGATATAATGGACTCAATGTACACGATAAGTGTTGATTAATGTATCTTGAGAATGGGGTAAGCCAAATCAATGAGTATGATGTAATCATACCATGACATGAATGAGAAGGGAACTAGTACTTAGAATTGATGATCATTAGTGATATATGATGAGTATAGTAATCCAAATCAAACACTTATAATATCTTTGAATGCTCCCAAGAATGGTGGAGTAATATATTAGGGTTGAACTGATAATGTGAATAGGAAACCCTAATTAATGAAAGATGGGGTACACTAACCCTAAGTTTGGGTTATGCTTTTAAGCATGGAACCCTATGCTTGAATCATATAATAAAGAATCACTATACCTTCTTAAAGGTAAAAAGGGGTTGAATAACTCTAATTGAATCGGATAGGGAAACCCTAACCCGAGAAACCAACCGTGGTGATGTAACACGGTCGTGGTAGTTTATCAGTAGCACGGCCGTGCAAGGTAGCACGACCATGGTGTTTTATGATTAAATTGAAAAGAAAGTGTATTGTGCTGATACAGATATAATGTGCATGTTTTCAATTATACTAGTCAAGCAGGTTGTTATCAAAAGGTAATCATAGCCAGGTAAGGGTTATGATGCCACATTCATTGAAAGTATTCTTTAAGCTTTGAAAACAATGATATGTTATGTTGCCTATTAAAAGGTAACTTTTGAGATGGATAGGCTGTATGAGCCATGAAGACCATCTGTATTGTTACAATCAAAGTCATGCTGTTAAATGACTTATGATGATCTAAGGGTTTGAACACCCATGTTCCTGAATCATAATGATGAGATGGTTAGGGATTGACATCCCAATGATGATTGGATGTGAAATGAACTTGATACATTTAGTATTCTTTCTTTATAGTAGTTGTCTTATTGGATTATGTTTGAATACATGCTTGATGCTAAAAGAATGCCATAATGTACTTAAATAATCAAGTATAATGATATCATGTAGGGCCCTAACCATAGATCCATCATTGTCAGAGATCAAATGATGGTGAAATAGGTTTTCCTAAGGGAACTCCTGGAGCACATACTTTTGAGTATGTGAGGGATTATGGACGCGAATATCCTTACGTCCTAATGTAGGACTTGATGTAAGATGTACCTTTAATCCATCAATCCTTCATTATATGTTTATGCCGGGATGATGTATCACTAATATCCCAATGATATTGTTAATGCCGCATTGATGAGTGATAAACAAGAAATCCCTCGATGACGACGAGAGTACAACACGCTACTGTAACTCTAATAGCAAAGTTGCCAGAATACCCTGGAAAGCTATTATAGCAGAGACACAAGATGTCCTGCATGTTGATCCTCACACTGACTGAGGAAGATGAGGTCATAGGAATTCGGTCCTTCTGATGACCTATGTATGGTACTGATGCGATTTCGTAATGGTCGGTTGGAGTATGAGCGGTATGCCTCATCTCCTCAGGGAATAATAATGTTTGAAAAACATAATCAGCCATGTAGCATAACTTCTTAGGTTGAACTACGAGAAACAATGATTGATGATACATTGTTTATAATGTTCTAGCTGAATAACTAGTATGCAGGTTCTTTGTATTCCTTGTTGAGATATGCCTTGATATTCAATTAAGTTATAATAGAAATGATTTCTTAAAAGAATGTTGCTTTACTTAGTTTACACAATGTTAAACCTGCTGTTAAATGTTTATAGCTCTACTGCTTAATGTTATTCTAGTATTGCAATAACAAAGCTTCTGGCGGAGAGTTATAACTCTCACTGGGACAATTATTCAATTGTCTCACCCCCTGTGGGATTCGACTTTTTAGGTAGACGCTGAGGACGAAGGAATCCATCTAAGGGTGAGCAAAAACAGCAGCAACAGCAACATCAGGGACAACAATGATCCTCAGGTGGAGACACTGTCTATTAAAGTCTTGTAGATAGTATGTCCTATGTGTTGTCTCTGTACTCTCAGGTCCTAGGAGTCAGTAGATCTGAGGTTTTTGGCTTAATGCCTCGAGATTTTTGTATCTTGCCTTGTACAGATAACAGGGCAATTGATGTATGTCGTCACTCGAGATGTGATTTTACAGAGATGTAATGATGAATCATGTTGTAAACAAATTATCTTGTTTTCTTATAAAAGAGTTTTATTATTTAAAGATCTCTTTCCAAAAAGTTTTAATTTTTAGTGATTTTTAATAATTCCGCTGCTAGTTAATCACTTCCGCATTCGTTAATCTCGTTTTTCCGAGACAGACGTTACATTTAGTGGTATCAGAGCTTTAGGTTTGCTGAGTCTACAGAGACATAGGACTAAGGTAGTACAGTCTGTTCTAGTGTCATCCAGTGTATGTGATAGTATTTTCTGCTCATATAGGAGAATAAGAACTTGAAGATGACTGGGTCAGATGAGGAGTTTACTGCAGAGAGCAGCAATGCTGCACCAAGAAAAGGTGCAGGGGAGCAGGCAAGAGAGGGACAATTGCCTGAGACCCCCCTAGCTAATCCAACCATGATAAGAGATCCTTCCTTAGGAATCACTGTTGGGGAATTTTGGGCAACCATGATGTATCTAGTGGATCAAGCACTAGCAACACAACCTAGATTACCAGCTCCCAATGATAATGTTTTGGATATCAACAGGATATGTAACCCACAACAGCAGGTTGAAGCAATAGGAAATGATGAAGTTCTGAATTTAGAATGAGTCTGTGCTCAACCTCAGCCTGTTGAATCAATATATAGTAATGTAGGGATTAGAATACAACCAGAAATCAGGATCTGCCATAGGTGTAGGAAGCCTGGACATATCAGACCTAATTGTCCAGAAAAGGAATATAAAGGAAGAATTGAGAAAAGGCCTATCCAAACCCAGGAACAGAGACCTGGTAGTTCCAAAAAGAAGAAGTTTTTGGTACCACCAGGACAACCAGGGCCTAGTGCACCAAGGCAATGGTCATCTAGAAAGGGTAAAGAACCCTCTAGACCATACCGGACACATAGAATTTTCTACTTATGTAGACGGGTTGGACATCTGGCAAGAAATTGCTCAGTCAGAAATGTTATGGAAAATCAACCTTTGAGGTAGAACCAGCCTGAGGCAATGAATAATCCTCGAATCATGACAGGTCAGGCAAAATGGATGTCATTCTTATATGTCTTTTTATGATTTCTTGGATAAACTGAGAAAGTAATTGATTGAACTTTCCTTGATTAGTCCTATGAGGACTTATAATTTTTGCATAATAAACATAGTAGATGTTTCATGTTGCTCTTACCTCTACCAGGAAAAGATGAGGTAATAAAAAGATGTCTGGATAAAATTCAGTAATGTTAAATCTTATACTTGTGATTATAGGAAAAGAAGGAAAATGGTAGTATACAAATGCATATTACCTTATCTTAGTATTTATATACCCTGGCCAGGTATACAATTGCTGATGATAAAGTAAGTATGCAAACTCTTAGATTGTTATCTTTTTTATTTCTCTGATCAAGTAGTCATTCTGAGATAATCTAATGAGTATCATGAAATAAGAAATATGGGATAAATAAATGTGTCCTGTCCTAAGTATAAGAAAGATAAATCTGAGATACCTCAGATTAGCATGTTGAATGAGGAATTAAAAGTATACTCCTCATAAGATAAGAATAAGGAAGGTCAACCCTGTCCAATAAAGTTGTAAAAACAATAAAAATCTTCCCCATAATGTGAAAATGTGATGAGATTAAAGGAGTTCATGAATATGTTAGGTAATAACAAGGAAAGGAATAATGTTATGTAATCATCCTTATAAGGTTCCTATGCTAGGGCAAGGAACCTAAGATGAGTTAAGAGTAAATGTTTCATGAATGGTTGAAAATACATGGAATAATAAGAGGAATATAATTCCTTATTCTTTTTCCTTCCAGGGACATGGCAATCAAGTGGGTCTTAAGACACTTCATGTACATAATATAAAGATGTTTATGTGATGGATACTTAGAAAAGTATCGGTTTATCTTGAACTATGGTCCCAAGGTAAAGATATATGTAACAAGTAATGTCCCAAGATGAAAGGAAGATAAAGATGTAATGAGTTGTTAACACATGTAATAAACATGTAAAATAATATGAACATCACATGTTAGGGGTTTATGTTTTTCATAAACACAACTCTTTCTAAGATATCTTTCAGATAAGTCCTTGATTGATAAGTAACTTTTCCCTATGATAAGAGAATGTACAACTAATGAGATATTTAGTGCAAGTAATAAGGAAAGTTAGTATGGTGTTATCAGGTGAGATGACACAATCAAGGTATGAAAGGACTTATATAGTCTCAAAATAGATGACAGAGTATAATTGTGATCATAAGAAATGTTGATCTAACTAAGGAACATGAGAGTATATGTTCCATGTGAATCTTTCAATGAAAAATTTGTGTGGAGTAACTTTGTATTGAAAAAAACTCTATAATGTTTGATAATAATGAAATGTTATCTAAAGACATAATGGTATGATGCTTAAATAATATATGCTGCCCTTTATCTGGGATTTCGGGGATGAAATCCTTGTTAGGGGTTTATAATTTATAACATCCTTGACCTGGGTTATGAACTAACCCTAGGTGTTTTGCCTAAATATGTGATTAGATGTTGTTGATTATCTTTTGATAATGTAATTAAAGCTTCTGAGGAACATATATTTCCATTTCTGTCCTTTTTGAACAATGTTGTAATATTGTTTTGTTAAAAATGGACTAATGTGCAAATTACCCAATTAGAGGGGTTAACTTGCAAATTGTACATGTTAAGATGTTCCTCTAATGATAATACATCATGATAATGAATGTGATATAGTGATATGGATTCTCCAAGCTTGGGCACCAAGATATAGCTTGTAGAGCAATCCTTGTGCTTTAAAACCTAGTTTTGGTGTAAAATGCAATTTACCCAAAATCTAGGGTGAAACATGTAAAATATACCCTCTAGAGTATCTCTCATGAATCTTGGCATAAATTATAGCACATATAATGAGGAGGGCGCCTCATTTGAATGATCAAATAAGAAAGATAACCTTTATATCCAAATAACCAAGTTTTATGCAAAATGACCCTTTTATATATGCAACTTAGTAAGGTGTTTGGTTCCTTTTTCCTTCAACCTTGGATAAGGGAGAGGTTTTGCATTAGATAAGAAGGAAGGGACGTGGCCAAGAAAGTGGAGAAGGGCTTGGTGGATATAGTTGAGAAATAAGGAAATAATCCCCCTTGCTTTGATAATACCCAAAAATATATAAGCAACTCTTTTTCACAAAGAAAGGGGTCGTTTCCCTTCATTACTTCACTTATCCTCTTGCCTTGGCCGACTAAGGAGAATCTCAGGAGCAGAGGAGAACGACCAAGATGGTTTAGGTAAGCTTTGACCATCACCTAGCTCGAATTCATGGAGGAAACCCTACTACAAGGTTGGTTTAGTAGTCTTCCTTACATAATTCTTCTTTCTAGCCTTCTTCTCCATCCAAATCTTGAAGAACGGACCTTGGACAACCTTTGGAGCTTCATCCACCATTAAAGTTACGAATCTTGGAGCTCTGGATCAGTCCTAGAGGTGGGTTTTATAACTCTAACCCTTAAGTTTTTCTTATGCATCTTTCTTTCATGAAAACGTTGCTTAATATCCTTCTTTAGACACTTCTAAGTGTTCTTGCAAGCATTTCCGTGAAGAACAGTCCTTGTTCTTGAGGTAGAAGATGATGTCGTTATTTCCAAAGTTTATCCTAATATTGCTTTAGCAAACGGTCTCCCACCTCTTGCTCAAACGGTTTGCAAACCGTTTGAAAGCAAACGGTTTCAAAACCGTTTGAAGAGCAAACGGTTTCACAAGAACATTTGGGAGAAACCGGTCCAAGACTGTTTGGATGGGTTGACCAGATGTTGACCATTTGGAGATCTGTTGTACACATTATGGACTAATCACCCACCAAAAATCATCATCTAATTCCAAGAGAATCACCAATTGAAGGCAGTTTAGTCACCTAAATCCTAATCGGGTTTATTGTTGATTTCAATGATGCAATCATGTTTAAGTTTGGGTTGAGTGGCCCAAACGGTTTCAAAACCATTTGAGGATCACCCAAACGGTCTCAAGACCGTTTGGTGATCACCCAAGACCGTTTGGAGGTCTAGGGTTAAGTGGGGTTGACCAATTGAGGGTCCAAGCATATCAAGTTGTTGAGCGATTAAGTGCTGATTTGGTGATTAAATCTAGGGTTCAACCCTTAAGTGAATGACTTGGTTTTTGATGAAATAATGAGCAAACGGTCTCAAGACCATTGGGAGAATGTCCAAACGATCCCAAGACCGTTTGGGGGTCACCCAAGACCGTTTGGAGGTCTAGGGTTGACCATGGTTAAGTGGTTGAAGATTGAAAGGCAACAAGTTGAAGTATAATCGATTAGTGACCTAATGATCAAATCAATGAACCAAACCTTAGTAGATTGACTTAGTTTTTGTTGTTGACTTAAGAAAACGGTCTCAAGACCATTTGGAGAATGTCCAAACGATCCCAAGACCGTTTGGGGTCAGGACATGACCCAATTGAATGATGGTTCAATGGTCTCAAGGTCAATTAGACTCATGTTGATACATGTTGAAGGATGATCGTTTCCAAACCCTAATTCAATTGACCCAAACCCTAATTGGTGATCAATTAAGGGTCAATTGAGGGTCAGATCAGTTGAGGGTTGTCCTAATTGACTCAATTGATGAGTGGCTAACCTTTGCATAAACATTTGAGGGGTTCAACATTGGAAACCCTAACTTAATTGGAAGAGGTGACACACTTTTTGGTCCATGCGGTTTTGAGGGTGTTTGGACCAAATGGTCTCAAGACCGTTTGGGTCCAAATGGTCTCAAGACCGTTTGAGTCCAAACGGTCTTGACGATCCCAAACTGTTTGGTGGCCATGCGGTTTCAAGATCAAATTGCCCATGCAGTTTCAAAGTCAAAGTTGGCCAAACGGTCAACAAGACCAAACGGACTTCACCTCACTTAGGGAAAACGGTCTTGAGGGTGTACTTTAGCATGCAGTTTCAAAAGTCAACAAATGGTCAACAACCTCAAACGGTTTCAAAATCGTTTGGAGGTTGAAAGTGCAAAAACGTTTGAGGTTTAAAAAGGTCAAGAACGTTTGATTCTTTAGAGGTTAAGATGGTTTAGTAGTTGATTAACCTAAACCTTTGAGATACCTAAAGCCATTAAGGGTCCAAGTAATTAGTGGATTAATGCATGTTATGACCAATGGTGAACATTACAAAAGTACCCTTGATGGGATAATGTGACTAATACCCTTTGAGCAAGTAAACTCTAATGACCATAATGGTGATGACCTAACTTATGTGGTCAAGTTTGATTTGACTTAGTATAATCAAGGATGATGTAATCATAATCTCATATAAAGAGGAGGGAGAAGACTCCTTATGTGAATGAGAATCGAGTAATATACTTCCAACATGTATGAATACACCTAATTAGGGTATGATCCTTCATAGTGAGATCATGGAAATCCTAATTATAATGGTTAATGAATCTTAACCTAATTGAGGGCATTAATGAAAGAAATCCTCATATGTGATGATGGTATGTTTTCAATTCATTGCAAATATGAATAGTAATCCCTAATGGTGGGATATTAATGATAACCCTAATCTAAGGAAATGTCATGATGTGAAATAGTAATCCCTAATGGTGGGATATTAATGATAACCCTAATCTAGGGAGATGTGATATGAATAAAAACCCTAATTGGGAGTGATGTCATGAGAAACCCCAATTAGGATGAATAGTAAGCTTAATTATGATTTATTGAATGTGAAACCCTAGTTTTAAGTAATGTTATGAGAAACCCTGATATTATGATATGGTCTAAGACTTAATTCAGGGTAATGCCAATTAATGATATATGAAACCCTAGAGATGGTTTATTATCCAGTACACTAAAGAGAGGTGTGGCTAAAATATTTAAATAGGACGATTATGTCATAAACATAAATGATCGGGTTAATGAACCCTGTGAATGATAAATGTGGTAATTTTAATGAATAAGGATTTAAGAGGTAAGGTGATGCCTAGATCCTTGTACAAATATCTCTATAAATGAGTAATAGCTTTTACATCTTACAATGATAATGGATATGAGACTTTTAGAAATAATGTATACTAAATAATGATGTGGATAACATCCTGAATATAGAAATACCTGGAATAGTTGATGATGGTTTATCCTATATAACCAAAGTGTTTACCAAATAAATAAGTCCATATCATTAAAGACAGTTGGACAATTCTAATATATGATCCATGCACCATATGATGAAAGTAACAAGTTAGTGGATAAAGTATTAAGAGAGAAATACCTTAAATACAAAGTTAGTTAATTAACTCAAGTAAGATGGAAACGAGAAGAAAGTGATACATCAAGATATGATAGATATCACATTCAATAATTTAGGGTAACATACCTTGATGAACCTCTAAACCATTATACTTAGACAAGAGACACATGGAGTGTATGATGAGTAATTGTTTACAATAAAGATATAATGGACTCAATGTACTCGATAAGTGTTGATTAATGTATCTTGAGAATGGGGTAAGCCAAATCAATGAGTATGATGTAATCATACCATGACATGAATGAGAAGGGAACTAATACTTAGAATTGATGATCATTAGTGATATATGATGAGTATAGTAATCAAAATCAAACACTTATAATATCTTTGAATGCTCCCAAGAATGGTGGAGTAATATATTAGGGTTGAACTGATAATGTGAACAGGAAACCCTAATTAATGAAAGATGGGGTACACTAACCCTAAGTTTGGGTTATGATTTTAAGCATGGAACCCTATGCTTGAATCATATAATAAAGAATCACTATACCTTCTTAAAGTTAAAAAGGGGTTGAATAACCCTAATTGAATCAGATAGGGAAACCCTAACCCTAGAAACCAACCGTGGTGATGTAACACCGTCGTGGTAGTTTATCAGTAGCACGACCGTGCAAGGTAGCACGGTCGTGGTGTTCTATGATTAAATTGAAAAGAACTTGTATTGTGATGATACATATATAATGTGCATGTTTTCAATTATACTAGTCATGCAGGTTGTTATCAAAAGGTAATCATAGCCAAGTAAGGGTTATGATGCCACATTCATTGAAAGTATTCTTTAAGCTTTTGAAAACAATGATATGTTATGTTGCCTATTAAAAGGTAACTTTTGAGATGGATAGGCTGTATGATCCATGAAGACCATCTGTATTGTTACAATCAAAGTCATACTATTAAATGACTTATGATGATCTAATGGTTTGAACACCCATGTTCCTGAATCATAATGATGAGATGGTTAGTGATTGACATCCCAATGATAATTGGATGTGAAATGAACTTGATACATTTAGTATTCTTTCTTTATAGCAGTTGTCTTATTGGATTATGTTTGAATATGTGCTTGATGCTAAAAGAATGCCATAATGTACTTAAATAATCAAGTATAATGATATCATGTTATGTCGTCAGTATCTCATTCCTTTGCTATCAATGGGGAACGTACCAGGAAGACTCAACCATCCAGAGGACTGCGACAGGGTGACCCTCTCTCCCCTTACCTTTTCATTTTATGTGCTGAAGCTTTTTCTTCTTTACTTAACTTGGCAACACAACAGAAAAAAATCCATGGAGTGCGAGCCAGCAGGCATGGGCCGCACATTTCTCATCTTTTCTTTGCAGATGACTCCATTCTTTTTGCGAGGGCAACCAAAGAAGAATGCCTGATATTAGCTGACATTATCAGCCAGTACGAACGGGCATCCGGACAGAAAATCAACCTATCAAAAACTGAGGTGGCCTTCAGCAAGGGAATGTCCAGGGAGAGGAAAGACGAGATTTGCCAAGTACTTAAAGTTCAAGAGGTGGAGAAACATGGCAAGTACCTAGGACTACCAGCAGCGGTGGGGAGGTCCAAGAAGCAAGCCTTCTCGTACATTCAGGAGCGGGTATGGAGCAAACTTCAAGGCTGGAAGGAAAAACTGTTATCCAAAGCGGGAAAGGAGGTTCTAATTAAGGCTGTGGCGCAAGCAATTCCAACGTACCTGATGAGTATTTTCCAGTTGCCAGCATATCTTCTAGACGCCATCAACACTTCCATTGCCAGATTTTGGTGGGGAGCCAAAGATAGTGAAAGGAAAATAGCATGGGTCAGTTGGGAAAAACTCTGCACACCGAAAAAACCAAGGAGGTATGGGTTTCCGGGACATTGGTGTCTTCAATCAAGTCCTCCTTGCCAAACAAATTTGGAGGCTATTCCACAGGAGTGAGATGTTGGTGTACAAAGTTCTCAAGGCTAAGTATTTCCCATCCAGCAGTGTTCTCAAAGCAAGACGAGGCCACAATCCAAGTTTCACGTGGAGGAGCATATGGAATTCCAAGAGCATAATACTAGATGGCATGCCGTGGAGAGTGGGCGACGGCAAAGACATAAACATATGGTCCGACAACTGGATTCCCAATCTAGATGGTAGCATCGAATCTAGGTTGGGAATATCTTCACCGACAGTACAGCAGGTGCACCAATTAATACACCATGACACCATGCAATGGAACCGGGGACTGATCTACGAGATGCTAGCACAACATGTGGCTGATATGGTTTGTGCGACTCCTCTAGGAATCTCGATGAGACCGGACGGTATCTTCTGGAGACCAAGCAGAAGTGGGGAGTATACAGTGAGGTCCGCCTATTGGATGGCTACACAACAACCAAGCAACAATGAACAACCTACCAACCACGTAGAAAGAGAAGTGTGGCGGGCGATATGGAAGATGGGGTTAGCTCCCAAAGCAGCACATTTTCTTTGGCGATGCGTCGTTGGCTCGTTGGCCACTGTGGGAAGGTTGTTTGATAGGTACTGCCATCAAGATGGGATTTGTAATATTTGCAGGAAGGGAAAAGAAGACATCAGTCACATGCTCTTCAAGTGCGACCAGGCTTGGGAACTATGAAAGGATTACCCGATGGAAACACAGTGGCGTGTGAGCCAACTGGGCAACAAACCGGTGCGGGCAGCTCTCATGGCAGCAGTGTGGCCTCTACGTGGGAAAGCGGATGATGATATGATTGCTGCCCTTTGGGCAATATGGAGCAGGAGAAATGATGTTACGTTTGGGAAAAACGTCCGAAACCCGATGGTCATTAAGAATTCACTTCTTCCATTAGTTCGCTATCAGCCGGAGACGTCGAGCAGGCAGCCGGGCTGCACGAGCGCAGGCGCAGCTGCGGGCTGGTCCAGGCCGCCAGCAGGGAACGTGAAGATCAATTGCGACGCTGTTGTGAACGTGCAAGGCATGGACGGGCTCGGGATGGTGTGGAGGACAGCGGATGGCGAAGCAACAAGAATCGTCAGGAAGAAGCAACCGTCACTAAAGGACCCGCGATGCGCTGAAGCACTAGCCATTAGAGAAGGACTCATCCTCTCCAAAGACATGCATCTCACCCATGTGACTTTGGAATCTGACGCTGAAGCAGTGATCAAGTTTATTGAGGTCGGGACTAGAAGAGCAGATCTCCTGGGAACCATCCTTGATGACATAGATCATCATCTTAGCTTATCGTTTACTAGCATTTCTTTTGTGTTTTGTCATAGATTGGCAAATGGGGTTGCACATCATGTAGCCCGACTAGCCTCTAGTAGTAGCTTTTCTTTCAGTAACTTTAGCTCTTTCCCTACTATTGTAAAGAACTCCATTAGAGCAGATTTGCAAATCTAATATAGAAGAGCGCTTATCCTCAAAAAAAAATGTAGGGCCCTGACCATAAATCCATCATTGTCAGAGATCAAATGATGGTGAAATAGGTTTTCCTAAGGGAACTCCTGGAGCACATACTTTTGAGTATGTGGGGGATTATGGACGCGAATATCCTTACGTCCTAATGTAGGACTTGATGTAAGATGTACCTTTAATCCATCAATCCTGCATTATATGTTTATGACGGGATGATGTATCACTAATCTCCTGATGATATTATTAATGCCACATCGATGAGTGATAAACAACAAATCCCTCGATGACGAAGAGAGTACAACACGCCACTATAACTCTAATAGCGAAGTTGCTAAAATACCCTGGAAAGCTATTATAGCAGAGACACAAGATGTCCTGCATGTTGTTCCTCACACTGACTGAGGAATATGAGGTCATAGGAATCCAGTCCTTCTGATGACTTATGTATGGTACTGATGCGATTTCGTAATGGTCGGTTGGAGTATGAGCGGTATACCTCATCTCCTCAAGGCATAATAATGTTTGAAAAACATAATCAGCCATGTAGCATAATTGCTTAGGTTGAACTACGAGAAACAATGATTGATGATACATTTTTTATAATGTTCTAGTTGAATAACTAGTATGCAGGTTCTTCGTATTCCTTATTGAGATATGCCTTGATATTCAATTAAGTTATAATTGAAATGATTGCTTAAAAGAATGTTGCTTCACTTAGTTTACACAATGTTAAACCTGTTGTTAAATGTTTATAGTTCTACTGCTTAATGTTATTCTAGTATTGCAATAACAAAGCTTCTGGCAGAGAGTTATAACTCTCACTGGGACAATTATTCAATTGTCTCACCCCCGTGGGATTCGACTTTTTAGGTAGACGTCGAGGATGAAGGAATCCATCTAAGGGTGAGTAACAACAGCAACAGCAGCAATATCAGGGACAACAGTGATCCTCAGGTGGAGACACTGTCTGTCAAAGTCTTGTAGATAGTATGTCCTATGTGTCGTCTCTGTACTCTCAGGTCCTAGGAGTCAGTAGATCTGAGGTTTTTGGCTTAATGCCTCGAGATTTTTGTATCTTGCCTTGTACAGATAACAGGGCAATTGATGTATGTAGTCACTCGAGATGTGATTTTATAGAGATGTAATGATGAATCATGTTGTAAACAACTTATCTTGTTTTCTTATAAAAGAGTTTTATTATTTAAAGATTTCTTTCCAAAAAGTTTTAATTTTTAGTGATTTTTAATAATTCCGCTGCTAGTTAATCGCTTCCGCATTCGTTGATCTCGTTTTTCCGAGACAGACGTTACAATATATATATATATATCCCTCAATATAATATCAATGTCGAAGATGCCTTCCAAGTGTGACACACATGAAAACCTTGCTTGACTAAGTGTTTACACACTCAGTGTGGTGAAATTTATCAGGGAATCATGATAATAAGCATGTGGATCTACCAAGTGGTATACATAGTTATTGTATTGGCCTCGGGTTGGAATTTACTTGGTGACCTTAATGGGATTAAGCACCTAGAGGAATAAAGTTGGCATATAATTCATATGATGAATTATTGACACAAAGTTGTGCAACCATATATCCAAGAACTGCATATGATGCAACTGGTAGTTGTTACCTACTGTAAGGCCCCTACACTTGCTTAATGAGTTGAATAAGCTTAATTACCATAATGGAATGCTTAGAACCCTAATATAACCTTGTGATATTCTTTGAAATCATAATACAAGCTTAAGTTTCAAATTTGGTCCAATTTGGACACTGTTTGAGCAAGTTATGCAATTTCATGCATATTTTGGACTTTTCTACAATTTACCCAATTGAGAGGCTTTATTTGCAATTTATCACTTGCATTAAGTTCCTTGTATATTCTATCATCATTCTTGAGCTTTTTGAGCCATGGGGCGCCTATTTAAACCTTGGTTTGAAGGTGTTTTCTCCAATGGTATTTTAGGGTTTACCCCTTCACGGGTGAGCTACCTTTAGTAGCTATCAACTAATGAATTATGCGATTGGCTGGGAAATTCGACAAAGGAAAGATAATAAGGTCTATAAGGACGGTGGGGGGATCTGCTTGTGTGTGTGTTTGTATATTCTTAATTGTTTAAGGTCATAGACACATGGGAAAGCTGCTTTTACACCTCGTGCTTGCTTCCATCCTTATCCATGGGATATATTTACCTCTTCCTTGCCCAAGTACGAAACTTTGCTTGATTTATCTTTCCTCTAACCTGGATAAACGACTCCACTCTATTTTTCTGTGGAAACAAGTGCTCTAAGGTAGAAGAAAACCTCTTTTCGGAGAAGAAGGTCTCCTAGATCTCCATTTAGCCCTACCTAGGGTTTCCAAGGTCATCTTCTAGGGATTTGGAACAAGGCAAGTTATTTTCTTCCTTCCTTCTCCGTTTCTCTGGCTTTTATCCTTCCTTAGACCTTCCTCCAGGTCGTAACCTTTCTTTTCCATGGTATAAATTGCTCAAAAGCTCTAAAACCCTACCTTTCTTGCTCCTTATGCTTAGGGTTTGCTCATTTGATGAAGAAAGGTGCTAGATGGACGAGTTCATAGATTATGCTTAGATTTTCTACCCTACCTGCTCGAGATTTCTACTTTATGGGGTTTCAACTTCTCATTAGAGGAAAGTTTTATAACTTTCTCCATGTTTATTTCTTACCATAAGCTTTCTAGATCATGTTCTTGCTTGAAAATGATGATCCAAGCACTAAAAAGCTATGTTTGACTTGGATTTTGATTTTTATAATGTTACCTATTCTTATTTCAGTTATAGATGAAACTGTGACCATTTTTATGTTATTAGTAAGGTATAATATGACTTGGATCAGGTTTGTTTGACAACCTATGGTGCTAAGTACATATCAACCAATGGTCAATTTTAGGGTTTTAAGCTGATTTCTTCTATAAACCCATGACCCAATGATGGTACCATTGCAACAAACCTATGGTGTTGTCTTCATGACAATTGATGGTAGTAACCAAGGGTGTCAACTGAATTTTACCCCTTAGGTCATGTTTTGTCCTGATTAGAAGCCTAGTGATTACCAACTAAGTACCCTAATGATGCTACGAATCAATGGTGATATTAGTTTGATATTTGATGCTGATTAATGAATATAGTGCTGATCTAACAACTTATGGTGACTTAATGGTAACTAATGATGGTTGATAAGGTCTCCAAAACCTATGGTGAGTTAATCATATAGGTGTAGAATCAATTAAGCCTTAGATCAATGGTTTCTTGGGTAACTTGATGCAATGATCAGACCTATACTATAATTAATGGTTTTAATATATGAACTTGATCCAATGGTCAATATATAATGTTTATTCCTCTAATAAAGTGGAATGATGGCTAATGTAATGTCTTTGTACTAATAATGTGATTTAGATGGTTTCCTTTATATGATCAACTTAAGGAGCTTACTTGTTGACAATGGATGGCTTGTTTTAAATGAACAGTCGATTTTGAGTTTTATCCTACTTTCAATGGAACTTTTTGTGTTGTTAATCAAGGGATGTATAGGGTTGGATGGTGACTCTTTATAGAGAACAAATCAAGGAATTCATAGGTAGTTTATCCAAGGTGTTTACTTATGTAGACAACCAATGGTATTACCTTTTAAACATCCAATGGTTCTGAGTGACATTGTGGTATGGTGATATGGGTTGAATGACGATGGAGCAAATGGAGGGTTACCCTTAATAAGGTAGTCTTACCTATTCACTCATATGAATAGAAGGGATGATAATCATATTGTGTTGATATGTAACCCTAATTAGGTATAGCTTGTTATACCTAGCTTTAATATAACTAAATGATGGTAATTGGGTATGAATAGTCCTTGAATGACTAATATAATCATGAAGTACTATGTTGATGTTGTTGAAACCCTACTATGCTATAACCCAATGGTTACAACTTGATTTATGTGTGGGTTCATACTTGATAATAGTATGGAATGTGATGGTGATGCTTCACCTTATGCATCCATGATCCAATGGGGATGTCATGAGTTAGGGTTTGGGTATAAGTGTTGATTAGTAACATTAATATAATTTATCTTGTTGAACCTAACTCTAATGCAAATAGGTAAATTTGAGTATTCATGTTTAACATTCTTATATGATGGCATGATGGTGAAATAACCTCCTTAACATGATCATAACCTTAATGTGTTAATTGGTGGTTGTCATAGCCACATGGTTGATACTTGCTTATGTATATGATGAGGGTTAATCATATCAAGATTCCTTGCATGTTGATGTAATAAAGGATTGTTCTTAATGTTAATATAACCCTGCTATGATTATTTATGAATATTTCCTCGCTCATTAATGCAATATTGTGCTGATCTGGTGTATTATATGTAAGTGATGTTGTTGAGCCTTGTTATAAGGCATGCAAAGATAATGATGATCTTGCAGGGAATAGTATGATACTCTTAATGACCTTTGGGCATGGTTGAGACTTGAATGAGGTGTAATCCTCTTATGTTGATAAGGGTTGATACCGTGTGATATTGTGAAAAGGATTTATATCTTGTGATAGTATGATGACTAGTGTGGTCTCATGAATGGCAAGTTAATAGTACCATGTGATGATGAGATAAGAAATTATGTTTCATATGTTTTATATCTTTTCAATGTTGTGATATTTATATGCTTGCTAGAAGTGGATTAGGGTTTGTATGTCCACTTGTTTGATGCAACCTTAATTCACCCAATTGGCATAACTAATCAAGTGCAACTCTAGTCATGTAGTGCCCTGTGCCGTAGAACCATCTTCAGTGTCAGAACTTGTTGGATGGTGAGATGAGTATTCCTAAGGGAAACTCAGAGCGCATACTATTGAGTATGTGGGGGTGGTAGGTTGAGGATATATCCTTGTCATCCACAATGTAGATTGTGGAGGTTGGCTATGGTCATGCCTCATACATCTGATGTGATTTAGAACGGTTGTGGTCGTGTCTCGGTGATTCTAACATGATGTAATTAGAGGACAACTACGGTTGTACCTCAATGATTGGGTTTGAATACCTTGGATTCTAGTGTCATGACATGTACCAAGGTGGGCTAGTTATAGGACTATATGTCACTATGGTGGCAACTTTGACTGATATGTCACTGCCTTTTAATCATACTGACCGAGGAGAAGAGATCTTAGGATACCGACACTCCTAGATCTTGTACGGAACCAAATAGCCCTTCGTAGGGGTTGGTTGGACTTTGAATGGTACGATTCAAATTCCCCAAGGTGTAATAAAATATGTAATACATCTGTGTAGCATATTTGTTTAGTGTTATACACAATTTTTCACATTGGATGATAACCCTTATTTGTTATCTTTACATAAAGATGATAATTAGTGCAATTAAGAGATAGTAGATACACTTAGGTTGTGGATATTCTTAAGATTGTAGATGCGTACATACAATAGCTATGCTTGGGTTGATAACTATACTGCTACTACTGATTATAATCATGATGCTAGCTATCTCATGTTGTTAATTATGTTTAGCCTGCTAGCCATGCCTTTGTAACTAGGAATGCATATACTTCTAATCATGCTTATCCAGATAGTTGTGCTTATGTTTTTAGCTCTACTTATGATGTTGATATGTTCAACTAACATGCCTTTGTAACTAGAGATGCATATATTGCTAATCTTTCTTATCTAGATAGTTGTGCTTATGTTTTTAACTCTTCTTATGATGTTGATATGTTCAACCAATTAGACATGCTCATGTTGTTAGCTATTCTATGTTACTAGACTTGCTCATGATGCTAGATATGCATATGATACTGAATTGCTTATATTGTCAACAAGATAAAGGATGATAGTCCGGCTAATGATGATAGTTATTATCTTCTCCTTTATTTATTTTATTAATCATCAGTACTATTGATCTTATTTGTTATATCTAATTAAACTGCTTAACTATGTAATTAATTAAAAATGTTGTAATCAATAAACATTGTTGGAGGTTGTATCTCTTGCTGGGACATGGGTCTCACCCTTGTGGTTCGCCACATTTTTTTAGGTAATCAGAAGTGACAAAAACAAACATGTGGAAGCAAAGAGGAGCTATAGTAATGAATCTTTGATAAAGTTGATTAGATGTCTAGTGTTTCCTAGAGTCATCCCTGTACTCTCACGTTCGGGTAGGAAAAGTTTCTATACGATGTTTCAAATAAATCAGACTTTTGTTAGCATATTAATGCTTGTTTGTGTGGCATATACGATTATTGTTCTCCTGTATATATATGTTTTGTCTAAGACAATAGAACAATTTGTATCAAATTCTTGACATAGTATGGATACAAGAAATATGTTGGGCTCTTATGCAAATGTTTTTGAGTGGGTGTTTTACCCATATTTTTGCGTATGTGATTAATTAGTGATTGATTGTGTTTTATGTTTTGAGTAATCTCGTTTAGTGTAAAGGGTTCTCACAAGTCGGTATCAGAGCTTTAGGTTCAATGAGTCTATAGGGACACTAGGACTTAGGACTAGGATGATGTCTAAGTTAGGAATATGACATAAAAATATGGTGCATACTGCCTAATCAGTACATGGGTGCCTTGGCCAGGTATTCAATTATTGAAGAAAGGTAAGTATGGAACTCTTAGATTGTTATCTTTCTGATTACTCTGATCAAGTAGTCATTTTGAGATAATCTAAAGAGCATAATGAATAAGAAATCATGGTGTGAATATCTCAATCTTGCCTTAAAGAAGATGAGAATTGCATAATAATCTATCAAAACTTGAAGGTTTGGTAACTATAAGAGAAAGATACTACACCATGAAATCTAAATATGAATACAAATAAGGAAAAGAGGAGTTCTTGAATATATGATTTAAGAAGATAATAAAGTAAAAGACAAATAAGTCCATGCTTATAAAGTGAATCAAGGTATGAAATCCACATAAGATGGAAAGAACTCCTATAACAAGTACAAAATGAGAAGATAAATGGGAATAATGACAAAGGAATAAGGTGAAACCTGAGTTAATCTCAGACCAACCTATGTGTGTAAGAAAGTGTTAATATAAAATCAACATGGCATGTGAAAGAAATTAAGGGAGATGATCCCTGTATAATGAAGAAAATGTGGAATATGATGATTTACCTGTCAATAAGTGGTTGAAAAACATAATAAAATAAGAGAACATACTAAGTGTGATAAATATTTGTCAAGGAAGGAGTAATGAGATATGTTAATCATGATGATTCCTATGTTGATGGCAAGGAACCTGAAATGAAAAAGGTAAAATGATACATAAGAAGCTGTAACTTGCATAATGAAAATAGAATTGGTTACCTTTTTGCCAGTGACCTTGAACAATGTTACTATGATGTGGGAAGTGTGTTTCCCTTTGTGTCTTTTCTTTCCAGGGAACAACTTTCAAGTGGATCATTGCCACTTGGTATGTGTGTATTTGTTGCAAACATGACGGTGGATAGCTTAATATAGCATAAGGTTGTTTGGACTATGGTTCCAAGTTCATAAAGTTTGTGATGATTTTTATTTTGAGCCTTCTAATAATTAGGAAGAATCCTCTTATATGTCTTTATATTTGTTATGTTGGTAAAAGTAGATGATATAAGGATGTGAGTTCCTTATTGCACATGAAGTGGATACCAAGGTAATGAATCCTAGTATCCAAGGTGTATCAATAATATGAGAAATATGTGAAGGTTGGAGATGTTTATTAGATGAACATTCCAAGTATTCCTCTACCATAGAGAGAGAGAGAGAGTTGATGATGATCCTATAAATGTTGTTTGGAAGGAAAAACAAAAGTGACTCGATAATGTTGTGTATGGTTCAGTGATAGTTGGGCAAGACTACTATCAAGGAAAGATGGTTGTTGGTCAATATATATGTGCTCTTGTGTTCCTTTAAGATAAACCTATGATAAAATATCAATGCATAAGAGTTAGATTGGATGACATAATTCACATGACCATGATGAGTTTAGAGTTATGTCCTTTAGACCAACCAATGTACAAATAGAATTTATGAATAGTAGGAATAGCGTGTTCCAGTCATGTCATACAAGTTATATCAAGCTTTGAATGATGACATGTCAAAGTATTTCAAATATGGTCAAAAATATGATCAATATTTCTTAACAAACCTTAGGGTTGCCAAAGCAGCAATAGTTGTGAGATGAGTTGAACAAGAGTGAGATGGGGTTGATTAAATGTCTTTATGGGATCATGATATGTCTTCTAAGTAGGTTGTGTAAATCCTAGTAAGGTGAAGATAGTGTTGTTGTTTCACCCCTAACAAGGTTGACTAGGAATGATGTTTCCTTATATGAAATGATAGGTGCCAGTGTTAGAATTTCTTTTAATGCTAAAAAAGAACTGACAAGTGTTCCAGTGTCAGTGTATCTAGAAGGAAAAAAGATATGGATACATTGCCTTTTTTATGCTTCAAGGAATGGTATGGGACACATAGCATGATTGGTAAAAAGCTAGCACGTATGAATTTTGCATAATGTGTTGATACAATAGATATAATTTTTGGATGATAGCTAGAATTTAAAGTTGAACATTACTACTAGAGTTGTACAGATGGAACAATAAGTTTCTACATTCCATATTGAGAATGTCTTCTTAGGTGGGGTTTTTTGTGCTGACCCAAGATGATATATGTATGAATGATGTGACAACACCATAATATGCAAGTAACTATGTGAAGGTAATAGTATGAGGTGCAAAGTAAGTACCCATCTTTGTTTACCTCGAATTTTGGGGGCAAATTCCCTATTAGGGGTTTATAGTTGTAAGGCCCCTGAACTTGCTTAATGAGTTGAATAAGCTTAATTACCATAATGGAATTTTTAGAAATCTAATCTAACCTTGTGATATGCTTTGAAATCATAAGACAATCTTAAGTTTCAAATTTGGTCCAATTTGGACACTGTTTGAGCAAGTTATGTAATTTTATGCACATCTTGGACTTTTCTGCAATTTACCCAATTGAGAGGCTTTATTCACAATTTATCACTTGCATTATGTTCCTTGGATATTCTATTTTCATTATTTATCTTGTTGAGCCATGGGGTGCCTATTTAAACCTTGGTTTGAAGGTGTTTTCTCCAAGGGTATTTACCTTCACGGATGAGCTACCTTTAGTAGCTATCAACTAATGAATTATGTGATTGGCTAGGAAATTAGACAAAGGAAAGCTAAGAAAGTCTATAAGGACGTTGAGGGATCTGCTTGTGTGTGTTCTTGTATATTCTTAATAGTTTAAGGCCATAGACAAATGGGGAAAATGCTTTTACACCTCATGTTTGCTTTTATCCTTATCCATGGGCTATATTTACCTCTCCCTTGCCCAAGTATGGAACTTTGCTTGCTTTCTATTTTCTCTAACTTGGATCAACGGCTCCACTCTGTTTTTTCTCTGGAACCAAGTTCTCTAAGGTAGAATACAACCTCTTTTTGGAGAAGCAGGTCTCCTAGAGCTCCATTTAGCCCTACCTAGGGTTTTCAAGGTCATCTTCTAGGGATTTCGACAAAGGAAAGTTATTTTCTTCCTTGCTTAAACATTTATCTTTCTCTTCTCCTTCCTTAGAGATTCCTCCAGGTCGGAACCTTGCTGTTCCATGGTATAAATTGCTCTAAAGCTCTAAAACCCTACCTTTCTTGCTCCTTATGCTTAGGGTTTGCTCATTTGATGAACAAAGGTGCTAGATAGACGAGTTCATAGCTTATGCTTGGATTTTCTACCCTACCTGCTTGAGATTTATTCTATCTGGGGTTTCATATTCTCATTAGAGGAAAGTTTTATAACTTGATCCACGTTTATTTCTTACCATAAGCTTTCTAGATCATGTTCTTGCTTGAAAATGATGATCCATGCACTAAAAAAAGCTATGCTTGACTTGGATATCGATTTTTATAATGTTCCCTGTTATGATTTCAGTTATAGATGAACCTATGATTATGTGTAAGTTATTCCTAAGGTATAATATAACTTGAATCAGGTTGGTTTGACAACCTATGGTGCTAAGCACCTATCAACCAATGGTTAATTTTAGGGTTTTAAGCTGATTTCTTCTATAAACCCATGACCCGATGATGGTACCATTGCAACAACCCTATGGTGTTGTCTTCATGACAATTGATGGTGGTAACCATGGGTGTCAACTGAAGTTCACCCCTTAGGTCATGTTTTCTCCTAATTAGAATCCTAGTGATTAACAACTAAGTACCCTAATGATGCTACCAATCAATGGTGATATTAGTTTGATACTTGATGCTGATTAATGAATATAGTGCTAATATAACAACCTATGGTGACTTAATAGTAACTAATGATGGTGTATCAGGTCTCAAAAACCTATGTTGAGTTAGTCATATAGTTTTATCCTCAATTAAGCTTTAGACCAATGGTTTCTTGGGTAACTTGATGCAATGGTCGGACCTATATTGTAATTGATGGTTTTAATATATGAACTTGATCCAATGGTCAATATATAATGTTTATTCCTCCAATAAAGTGGAATGACGGATAATGTAATATTTGGTCCTAATAATGTGATTTAGATGGTTTCCTTTATATGATCAACTTAAGGAGCTTACTTGTTGATAATGGATGGCTTGTTTTAAATGAACAGTCGATTGTGGGTTTTACCCTACTTTCAATGGAACTTTTTGTGTTGTTAATCAAGGGATGTCTAGGGTTGGATGGTGTCTCTTTATAGAGAACAAATCAAGGACTTCATAGGTAGTTTATCCAAGGTGTTTACTTATGTAAACAACCAATGATCTTACCTTTTAAACATTTAATGGTTTTGGGTAACATTGTGGTATGGTGATATGGGTTGAATGATGATGGAACAAATCGAGGGTTACCCTTAATAAGGTAGTCTTACCTATTCACTCATATTAATAGAAGGGATGACAATCATATTGTATTTATATGTAACCCTAATGAGGTATAACTTGTTATACCTAGCTTTAATATAACTAAATGATGGTAATTTGGTATGAATAGTCCTTGAATGACTAATACAATCATGAAGTACTATGTTAATGTTGTTGAAACCCTAGTATGTTATAACCCAATGGTTACACCTTGATTTATGTGTGGGTTCATACTTGAGAATAGTATGGAATGTGATGGTGATGCTTCACCTTATGCATCCATGATCCAATGGGGATGCCGTGAGTTAGGGTTTGGGTATAAGTATTGATTAGTAACATTAATGTAATTTATCTTGTTGAACCTAACTCTAATGCAAATAGATAAAGATGAGTATTCATGTTTAACATTCTTATATGATGTCATGATGGTGAAATAACCTCCTTAACATGATCATAACCTTAATGTGTTAATTGGTGGTTTTCACAACATTTGTTTAGGGTTATACACAACGTTTCACATTGGATGATAACCCTTGTTTGTTATCTTTACATAAAGATGATTCTTAGTGCAATTAAGAGATAGTAGATACACTTAGGTTGTGGATATTCTTAATATTGTAGATGTGTATGTACAGTAGCTATTCTTGTGTTCATAACTATACTGCTACTACTGATTATAATCATGATGCTAGCTATATCATGTTGTTAGTTATGTTTAGCATGCTAGCCATGCCTTTGTAACTAGAGATGCATATAATACTAATCATGCATATCTAGATAGTTGTGCTTATGTTTTTAGTTCTTATTATGATGTTGATATGTTCAACCAATTAGACATGCTCATGTTGTTAGCTATGCTATGTTACTAGACTTGCTCATGATGCTAGATATGCATATGCTACTGAATTGCTTATATTGTCAACAAGATAAAGGTTGATAGTCTGGCTAATGATGATAGTTGTTGTATTCTCCTTTATGTATTTTGTTAATCATCAATATTGTTGATCTTATTTGTTATATCTGATTAAACTGCTTAAATGTTCAATTACTTAAAAATGTTGTAATCAATAAACATTGTTGGAGGTTATATCTCTTGCTGGGACATGGGTCTCACCCTTATGGTGCGCCACATTTTTTTAGGTAATCGAAAGTGACAAAAATAAACATGTGGCAGCAAAGAGGAGATATAGTAATGAATCTTTGAAAAAATTGATTAGTTGTCTAGTGTGTCCTAGAGTCGTCCCTGTACTCTCAGGTCCGGGCAGGAAAAGTTTTTATATGGTGTTTCAAATAAATCAGACTTTTGTTAGTATATTAATGCTTGTTTGTGTGGCATATACAATTAATGTTCTCCTATATATATATGTGGTGTCTAAGATGATAGAAAAAAATTGTATCAAATTCTTGGCATAATATGGATACAAGAAAGATGTTGGGCTCTTATGCAAATATTTTTAGTGGGTGTTGATGTTGAAATCAGTTTTAATTTACCCATATTTTTGGGTATGTGATTAATTAGTGATTGATTGTGTTTTATGTTTTGAGTTATCTCGTTTAGTGTAAAGGGTTCTCACACCTACCTTAGTAATTAAGTAATGAGTGACAGAGTTGGTTGAGAACTAAATTGATTATTTTAGATCTCGACTCACTAGAAGATTGCTCACTACAATTTTTTGCATTATCAGTGAGAGCTGTTAATTTCAACAAATAGTAGCAGCATAATTAATCAAATTCCAAATTAATTTTGTTAAACAATATATTTTCAAATCAACTGACTTGTGTAAGATATCTTCTATGTGGATCAAAGGCGAACACAACCCACAATCCATTTTCATTATGATCCATCCTCAATAAAGAGAAAATAAATGGAAATAACTTTACGACTGGTTCTAGATGTTGAGAATTGTTCTCCCTAATGAGCAAAATCTCTATATCTTATACAAACCAATACCTAATGAACCAATTTTGAATGCACCTAGGGTGGAAAGGGATGCTTACATGAAGCATTCTAATGATGCAATAGACATCAAATGTCTGATACTTTACTGTATGAATTATGAGATTTTAGTGAAACATGAGAGCATTGATGCCATTGAGATGAAAATACATCTTACAAATATCTATCAGGAAAAAGCAAGGCAAGAAAGGTATGATGTCTGTAAGGACTAATTTAAGTGAAAAATGGAAGAATATGATCTAATTGGACCCCATGTACTCAGTTAATTGAGTATCCACAAAGTCTTTCAAGTTTGGGATTTTCTTTAGGTCAAGTGTTGGCTACAAATGAATAATCATGCAATTGTTTTCATATTCATATAAGCAATTTGTCATGTACTACAACATGAACAATTTTGATAAGACATTGAATGAGATGCTTGGCATGTTGAGAACTGTTGAGGGGAAAATGGAAGATAAGAACAATTCTAAATTGATGGTCAGTAAAGGAAAAAGAAAAGGCACGACAAAGCTAAGAAAGGTTCTAAAGCTAATGAAAAGTCTTCTACACTTAAAGAAAAAGGAGGAATGGCTAAGGGAGGAAAGTTTCACCATTTTCACTAGACTAGACATTAGAACAAAAAAATATCTCTCTACCTTGAGTAACTAAACAACAAGAACCAGTGATAGAGATTGCCACTTCAAATTTATATTTTATAGAAATAAACTTCTCTACTTTTTTCATCGTAGGTATTGGATACCAAATGTGGACATCACATATGCTCAAATATGTTGGACAAAAAGCAGGAAAACCTCTAAATAGAGGGGAGGTTGAACTATACATTGAAAATGGAGCAATAGTTGTTTCTACTACAATAGGCACCTATTGTTTATCTCTTCCGAGTAGGCTTGTAATAAAGTTAGAGAATCGCTGGACTGTACCTGCCATAAATAGAAACATTACTTTTGTATGTTTTTTGGATAAGAATGGTTTTGGGTTTCTAATAAAGAATGGTAATATTTCCATTTTTAAAGATGAGATCTTTTATGGAATGCCCCAATATTTTATGGCCTTGTTTTAGATTTTTATACAAATATATCTAACACTCTAAGAAGTTAAAACTCGATGACTCAAACAAACGATATCTTTGGCACTATCATCTGGGGCACATAAATGAGAAGAACATTTCTAGACTCCATAAAGATGGCTATCTTGACTCTTTTGATTTTAATAAATAGATACATGCAAATCTTGTTTATTAGGCATGATGACAAAAGCACCTCTCATTGGTAAAAGTGAGAAAGATAGTGACTTATTAGGGTTGTGGACCTTTTAGTATAAATTCCATAAATGGGTATAAGTGTGGCATCCAATTCACAAAAACAAGATTTACCTAAGCGAAAGCGAAACATTTGCAGCGGATTACTGAAAATCACTGAAAATTAAAACTTTTTTCAAAGAGACCCACACATAGGAAATCTTTTCCATCAAGAACCATTGTATAACATTTACATTCTGGTTCAAACGTACATAACCTGTACATCTCTTTTCAGAGACTACAACATCAGCTGCCTTATAAACATTATATACAGACATCATATGAATCTCGAGGCATCAAGCCAAAACCACATATTGATTTATCAAAAATACTGACTAAAACTCTGAGGACCTGAGAGTACAGAGACGACACATAAGACTTTCTAGCTACATAACTTGACAGACAATATCTCCACCTGAGATCTCACTAGTGTCCCTGATGTTACCGCTGTTGTCCTTTCCATGCAATAGGATTTCTACTTCTTTATTTGCGTCCACCTAAAAAGTTGGATCCCACGGGGGTGAGACAATTGTAAATTGCCCCAGCGGGAGATATAACTCTCCGCCAAAACATTGTTATAGCAGTTTATTAAAATAAACTGAGTAGAAGGATTTATATATAATTAACAGTAGGTAAAACATTGTACGAGCAAAGAGTAGTAATCTCCTTTTCCAAGGAGAACATTGCATCTACTCATAGTAGCATCATAGTTCATCCATCTACTTGCAATGAATACAAACAGATATGAATAACATCAATGAACTAAAGATATATAAAAGAAATGTAACATTAGCCAATGAATTTCCGTATTCAATCCTTAAGCAAACATGCTATACGGCTGATTATGTTTTACAAACACACTTATGCCCTGAGGAGATGAGGTATACCGCTCATACTCCAACCGACCACTGCGAAGTCGAAATCGGTACTATACATAGGTCAATGGAAGAGTCGGATTCCCATGACCTCTCACATCCCGATCAGTGCAGGACCACAAACAGGACTGTGTTAACTACTCAAAATAGCTTTCCAGGGTATACTAAAACTTCATTATAGAGTTACATCGTCAACTCCACTCTCATCGGCCATCGAGAGATTTAATGTTTATCTCCTCGACCCGACATTAAATATCATTGGGAGATTAATGTTACATATATCCCAACCATCGGGAGATTCATGATGCATCCATCCTGACACATGAAGAATTGAGAGGTTTGATGTTTACCTTCCCTCAATCTCTTCGCCAGACATAAGGATATTTTCGTCCATTTACCCCCACATATTCAAAATATGTGTTCCGAGTTTTGCCGCGGAGCACCCGTTTCACCATCACCTAAATACTAACGATGATGGATCTATGGTCAGGGCTCTACATGATATGATTTCACTTTATTAATTATATGCATTTTCACATTCTTTTAGCATCAACCAAGTTTTCAAACATGACTTATTACAACAATGCTATAAAGAGACATGTACCATTTTCATCAAATACCTATCAGTCCCTCAAAGACCTTGGGAACTCAGTTCCTCATTTCAGTACTGGGAATTATCATCCCTTCACAATCTCATCACCATAATCATATGGTTATGGGTATTCAAACCCTTAGCTCATCATTGAGTACCATTACCATCTATTAGGTAACTATCACCTTTAGGTCATCTGATCAAGGCATTCATGATACTTGTTACACAAGCATCACACATGGCTCTCAAGGCCACAATCTTGTCACCTCTTTCTAGGCAACAACTTACTCATATGACTCATAAAATCCATTCCATTGCTACTTTTACTAAGCAACAACAACATTAGGGCACATAAGGCCAATCAACATTTATTAAATATAAATGTCACAGCTCAAATCTAGATATGTTCATCATCTCATAAAACATGCATGGTTATTAGACATGATAATAGTCATACAAGTCATTCATCACATCATGTGATACAATAGTAACACCATTATTCCTTTACTAGGAATTAGGGTTTACTATCAAACAGGGCTTTTCCTACCTTTTACCCTAAATTAGGGTTAGGGTTCCCCATTCCTCATTAATTAGGGTTTCATGATTATATTATCTATTCAACCCTT
This sequence comes from Alisma plantago-aquatica, assembly GCA_963693085.1. NCBI lineage: Eukaryota > Viridiplantae > Streptophyta > Magnoliopsida > Alismatales > Alismataceae > Alisma > Alisma plantago-aquatica. Next base: position 470,711,584 of record OY856410.1, read on the forward strand.
AATTCATTATTCCATACCTCTGGGGAATTCAAAGATATCATAAATGATTATTCAAGATCATTACTCTCGTCATTTAGCATTAATGATCATCAATTCAAGGTATGAGTTCATTTCTCATCCTCATCATGGTATGACTACATCATACTCATCAATTTGGCTTAAACCCATTCTCAAGGTACATTAATTAACACTTATCAAAGTGCATCAACTCATTACATTTCATTGTAATAGTTGCATAACACACTTTATATGTTTCTTACCCAATTATATTGGATTTGAAGTGCATCAAGGTATATAAACCCTGAAGTGCTGAATGTGACAACTATCATATCTTGATGTATCACTTTCTTATCATTTCAGACTCTCTTGAGTTAATTAACTTATCTTATATTAAGGAATTTCCCTCTTAATACATCCCATCATTATTCTCTCACCTTTAGCATGTAATGCATAGGCCACACATTAGAATTGTCCAACTATCTTTAATGATATGGACTTGTCTAATGATAAAGTCATTTGCTTACAATAAGGTTGCTTATAATCAACCACTTGAATTATTTTCACCTTTATAAGGTAATTCCTTGTATCTCATCATTATGTTTTCCTTATACCCTTAATTAAAATTAGGATTATGATTCATTGTCATGTTGCCCATGATTAGGACTTTATGTATTATGACTTCACATTAGAGTCTCATATACCTTCACCCTTCTTAGGACCTCTCATCACAACATAGTATTAGGACTTCATGTGGTGTTAATTCTTAATTAGGGTTTCTCATGGAATCACCCTCAACTAGGGTTTCTAATGGAATCACCCTCAACTAGGGTTTCTCATGGAATCACCCTCAACTAGGGTTTCACATGGAATCACCCTCAACTAGGGTTTCACATGGAATCACCCTCAACTAGGGCTTCTCATATCATTACATGACATCACTCTAGATTTGAATCTCACATCACATCATCACATAAAAGTTCCATATACATCATTTCTAACTTAGGGTTTCTCATGGCATTACCCTAGAATAGGATTTCACATGGAATCATCCTTAATTAGGATTTCCTCCATAGTCAGCCACAATTTGGGTCTACTATTCATCTCCATTAGGATTTCATTCAATTATCCATAATTAGAGATTCACTATTCATCCAAATTAGGGTTTTACATCTCATTTCCCTAAATTAGAGTTATACATATCATTACTCTAGATTAGGGTTACATCCTCACCCTGGATTAGGGTTTCATTTAGAATTGCCCTGAATTAGGGTTAGAGTTCAATAACCCTGTCAATTAGGGCTAATATTCATGATTAGGGTTTCATGATCTCTTAACTAAGGATCATACCCTTAATCACCACATGAATCATATTCATGTATGAATTCCATTCTTTTATCATGTCAACTAGATTAGGTCATATCAAACCCTTCATTCAAGTACATACAACTATGACTGACATAGTATACCAAATTATTGTTCTTATCATGATTAGGGTTTACCCCCTTTAATAGTACTAATCATTTAGGTAATTATAGGTATTTAACCTTTGTAACATCTTTGATTACCATTAATATCAATCATTGGATCATTGGAACAATCATTACCTTCCATTACCAAGTGATTGAATCACCAACAACCTCCAATCGGTTTTGAGGTTTCATCACCAAACGCTTTTGAAACCAAATGGTCTTTGGTCTTCAAACAATTTGGGACCATTTGGTATCAAATGGTCTTGAGACCATTTGGAACCAAATGGTCTTGAGACCGTTTGGACTCAAACGGTCTTAAGACCGTTTGGTCCAAACCCTCTCAAAACCGAATGGACCAAAAAGTCCTTTTAACACCTACATGATTCATGATTTCAATGGATGAATCGATTATCAATTGAAGCCTTGATTTCTTTGTTACTTGAACTATTGAATCAACCTTCAATTATACCATCAATTAAGGTTTTGAACCCAATTGATCCAGACATCCTACTCAAGAAACCCCTAATTAGGGCTTTGAATCGAGTAGCCATCAATGTTCAACATTGTGGAATTGATTCCATTGCAACTAATGAATCATCATCAAATTTTTGATATGACCTGACCCCAAACGGTCTTGAGGTCGTTTGGATGACCTCCAAACGGTCTTGAGACCGTTTTCCTCATCCTATCCTTGGATTTTGTGAAATTCCATTAGGGTTTAGATCATTAGTTCGATCATTAAATCAGCACTTAATTGCATTTCAATTTGGTACCTTAGGACCTTCAATTACTCATCCATACTTAACCCTAGACCTCCAAACGGTCTTGGGTGACCCTCAAACGGTCTTGAGACCGTTTGGATGATTCCCAAATGGTTTTGAAACCATTTCCCCATTTCATCATCAAAATCCATAACATCCAATTAGGGTTTGGATCATTGGATTTATTATCAAATCAACAATTGATTGTATTTCAATTTGGTATCTTTGGATCTTCAAATACCCAACCATACTCAACCCTAGACCTCCAAACGGTCTTGGTTGACCTCCAAATGGTATTGAGACCATTTGGGTGATTCCCAAATGGTTTTGAAACCATTTGGGTCAATCAACCCAAAACATCATCTCAATCAATTACAAAATCAGCACTTAGCCTATTAGGGTTTCTATTTGAAAGTTTGTCCATAAGTTGAACGAATCAATTGGAGCCCTTGGATCATCATCCAAAATTTTCTAGGGTTCAGACCTCAAACGGTCAACCCATCCAAATGGTCAACACCCTCATGCGGTTTGGGGCTCAAATCACCAAACTATTTTGAAACCGTTTAGAAACCTTCTGTGATTTCCATGGTGATTGCACCATTCAACCAATTCAATTATTGTAAATGTAGAAAGGATCATTATTTGATAAGGAATTGAATGCAATAACAATAATAAGGGTTCAAGTTATAAAACCCACCTCCAATTGAGCTCCAAAGCTCCAAGCTCATGGAAACAATGGTGGGTGAAACTCCTTTCACCCTTCCAAGGCTCGTCCTCAAGGTTTGAGTTAAAAGGAATGGTTAGAATTGAAGAGGGGATCGAATTAGGAAGAATTCATGCATTGATTTGTGATTTCCACCATGGATTCAAGGTGAAAAGGGATCAAGAATCTTACCAACAGGTAAGGAGTCGTCCTCCTGGTCATCCCAAGCTCCTTGGTCATTTTCCAAGCAAAGGGAAGAAGTGAATTCGAAATTCCCCTTTTACTCTATGGATAAATGAGCTTATATGCAATTTTTATTAAAAATTCAATTAGGAGAGAGAAAGTAGGAATTATCCCCCCCTTATCCTTGCCAATTGCCCCCTTCTATTACTTAGGGACGAGGCTATCTTGTTTGCCTCTTTTTCCTCTCAATTATCCATGATTTAAAGAAAGGCAAATTAAGCACCTCAAATCATATTATACTAATATCCATATGTGAGTGGATATTTCTTTTTCTTATAAAATTGTGAGTGAGTTATCCACTCCCTTGGATATTTTCGTGGTCCTTGCCAAGATCAAAGACGTCCACACACATCTGAATCCAACCATTTAAATTTTGGTTGAATGCCCTTTAATTAATACATTTATTTTTGCCCTAAATTGAATTAGGGTTTCAATTAGGATTAAATCTTGATTATTTTAATATCAAGATTCTCTCTCCTCCAAATTAATTCAAATGAGGCGCCCCTCTCATTCGATTTTCTCTTCATGATGCCAAGAAACATTTGGGACCTTATTGAAGTGGTAATTTTCATATTGAACCCTAGGTTTTAGGTAAATTGCACATTACACCAAAACTAGGTTTTAATGCACATACATTGCTTTATTAGCTCTTTTTTGGTACTCAAGCTTCCATAAGACATACCTCAACATCATTTTCACTCTCATGATGCTTCAACACATGAGGAACATATTATCATGCACAATTTGCACTTAAACCCCTCAACTTGGGTAAATTGCACTTTAGTCCAAAACAAGCAAACATTGCTTCAACAATATTCAAAAAGGGCTAGAATTGCAACATAAGTTCCTCTTGAGCCCTAATTTTTCACAAGATAAGATTAAGCATATAATCATCTTTCTTAACCAAAACACCTAGGGTTAAAGCATAATCCAGGTCATGGATGCTACAAATTATAAACCCCTAACAAGGATTTCGTCCCCGAAATCCAGATAAAGGAAGACAGATATATTTCATTCATCATACTATCTAGTCTTCACATATCATCTCCTTATTATGGAGACACCATAAAACTTTGATCAGCACAAAATGTTTCCATACAAGACTCTCATAGAATCAACACACAAGGCACATGCTCCACTGTCCCTCATCATTGACTATGGAGTCAACTTTGTGTCAAATAACACTTTTCTTATTCAGAGAGACATCATACATTCTTTATTTATATTTGTAACATACTGAAATTCAGGGTCTTCCCTGCAATTTACCCACTTTTGAGCTTTCCTTTTCCTTTTAGTCCATTTGGACCTTTTCTATAAATTCCACATCCTTTTGGATCATTTTTGGACTCCTTGTGCAATTTGAGCACAATTTGATGTTGAAATCACTATTTTCCCTCATTTATGTAAATTGAGGGGTGTTTGCACAAATAACCCACATTGGGAGATAAGTTAGGGTTAATGTTGTAATTTTGGTCATTAATGGGATAATATAGTAGATTATATTAATTTGGAGCTTTTTGGATAAATATATTATTAATAATGTGTATTTGAGTTCATATATGTGTATTTTAACCTTTATTGTTTCTCTCTCCTCGAAATATGATTTTAGTTCACATTAATATGTTATTTTGTTAAGAAATGATTATTTGTACCCTAATGTGTTTTATATGTCGAATTTACTCACATGTTTCTCCTTAATAAGCTTTTTCATATAATTCCTTGATTTTAATATATTATTATACTCTTTTATGAGCCATATATTTATTAATGGCCATATTATGCATTAAATGAGAAAGTGATTGCATAGCATTGTAGAATGCGTCATGAGGAACCCATGGTCCAAATTTGGTGGCTTTTGGATTTCATTTGACCCCCCCAAATTGATTTTACAAGCTTTTATTATAGTGTGTTATAATAATTGAATCGATTTCATTAATCTCCTCTGTAACGCCTAAAGTTGGATCATTTATTTGGCTGTCACGCGCCCCCTCCACCTGCGATCCATCTGACGGCCCGGTTTAGATCTCCGCTTTGATCGGACGATGCGGAGCTCGTCCCTTACCTCCCGCTCTCACGCGATCCAACAGTCGCTTCACGACAGCTAACTCCCCCGGACCGTTCTCACTCCCTCCTCCACCGTTTCACGCGATTCCTTCGCCGTTAGCTTCGTCTCTCTCAGACGGTTCTAGCGAGCCCTAACTCGTTCCGTCTCCTCCACTCTCTTCGAAACGCCCAAACCCGACGATACTCCTCTCTCCACCTCAGTGTCACAGAGACAGCTGGAGTTCTCCTCCGGCCTATTTAAGGGGTCGTGGAGCACCCCTGGCCTCGAGCTTTCCCTATCCTCCTCCAATTTGTCCGGAGCTACCCCCTATCTCCCCACCCTACTCCATTTTCCTTTTCCGGCGACTTGTCCAGCAGCTTGTACCTCCGGTCACCTCCCCTCAATTCCTTGCGCGGTAACCAACTACAACCACTCCTATTCATTTCCACCCTATTAGTTTTCCTCGGCTTTTCCTGAGTTGCCCGGTCCTGTAGGGCCGCCGGCGAGCCACTTCCGGTGCCTATCTTTTCGGCGTTCAGGTGCTTCTTCGACCACGGGAACACCTGCGGCAGGCTCGGGAGCAACCCACGAATCGTTTCCAACCTGTGTTTCCCCTTGTAAAGACTCGTTCTCAAGATTTTGGGCTTTTGACCTCCTTACCCTATCCTCTGCCGTCTGGTGAGCTCCTTTGAGCTCTAGGTCGTCGTGTTGCCCAAAGGTGGGCTCGGCAGATTCGGCGGTCAGCGAGGAATCCGGTGATTGTCTCGGCTTCCCTTGGCGTGCCAGTTTTCTCCCCCCAAGAAACCATCGAGGTACCTGCTGCTCCTTCGTTCTCAAAGCCATGGCTGAAGCTCGAACGAACAATCGCTTGGGTATTTGGTCTCAAGTGCCCCTGTGGCTTTGATAATGCAATTTAATTCCCAGGGGCAGTACAGACTTTTCGCAATGGGTTTTTGATTCCTCGCTGTAACGATTGATAGGATCATATGACCAAAATGCCCTCGTCAATTTAATTGATTTGATTTAACAAGCAAGGGTAGTTTAGTCTTTTCCCCTGTTATTTATATCGATTTGTATTTCGATTTAAATACCTGTCACCCTATAGTTTTCCTAATTTCTAATTGGTCGGATTTACTTAATTCATAGTAAATCGATCCTTTATCAGAAAAATATGAATAAATAGTCAATGGAAAGGATTTTTAATGTAGAATCTGTTTCTGTGGTTTTTGAGACCTTATTCTCAAGGGTTTTCCGAAGTTTGCTCTGTTTGGCATTTTTAATATGTAAATGTTTTAAAATACATAATTAATTCATTTTAACTCTGTTTTGTAAAATAAAATATGTTTTCTTAATCAGGAGATTATGAGTAATCTTTTAGGCTTGGTTTTGAACCCTAAATCGTAGTTTTGTAAAATTAGGGTTTTTCCTATGCTTTATATTTTTACATATATTAATACATGTGTTATGTTTATAACTAGGATATAATGGGATGGTGATACAATCTGTTTGGTGGACATGATGGTATGTATATTATCTAAGGTATGTGAAAACCTATTTGAGTATGTGCAACCTATTTTGTATGTGAACAACTATGATGAATGTGTGGAATATATATAATGTGCAAATCACACCTACTCTCAGTTGGGCTCTTTTCCAACCCCACTTATTATTGTGCTAGCCTTGTTATCCTTCTAATTTCATTTATTGGCTCTTTACTTAGTTTATGCCATTGTGGCTTAATCATTTGAATCATGTGAATCATGCCTCTACATGTGATGTCTTCTTTACTTGGAAATGCTTAATCTTGTTATTGCCTATGTGGCTCATCCTTTTGAAATATTTGGAAGCATTGTATAATGTTGTTCCTTGTTGGCTCCTTTACTTGTTGGAGTTCTTGGATATTGTTGTTGCCTATGATGGCCATTTATTTATTTATTTGGGTTTTATTCCCAATGCTATGTTGCATCTTGTTATACTTTTCACTATGCTGCCAAGTGAATGTTTATGCATGATATAGTTATTGGCCAATTGACAATGTAGTGTACATGAGTACAAACCACCCACAGGGCACTGAGGTTTTAGTCCTCCTGCCGGGCACTGGGGTTTTAGTCCCCCTGCCATTTGATATATTAGGCACTGGGGTTTTATTCCCCCTGCCACTTTTTAGGCACTGGGGTTTTAGTCCCCCTGCCATTGGTGAGGTCCGGTAGGTGCCTCACCCTACATTGAGAGGATGTTGAGTCATAATTTATATTCATGCAAATGTGATAATTGTTGATATTTAAATGTGGCAGTTTCTCTCTCTCATATTCATATATTTGCCTCATTTCTTTTGAAATCTCTTATTGTAGAGAATCTTTTATGTTGCAAAGCTTTTTATTATTATTTATCCTATCCCTTTTTATTAACACATACCTTTTATCTCTCTCTTGCTGGATGACCCCAACCATCCAGGTTAGGATCAGAGTGCGCATGGAAGCTTGGTGAACCCAAAGCTAAGGATAGGATAAGAAGAAAGGAATATATAGCTTGAGTGATCATGTTTGCTTTTATGTTATATAGTTGTTTAGTTTGGAGACAATGTTGCATTAGTATAAGTCTTCCTCTACCTAGATCCTTGTAGTTGCTTGTATAAAGTTGTACTCCCATTTGGGAAAATTTTATAATGTACTCTTTATACATTTTGAATAAAGTCAAGATTTAATTCTTCCGCTGCCACACCATTGGTGTTTTTGTTTATCATGTTTTTAGTAGAGACTTTGGGTCTTTACAGCATGGTATCAGAGCATCAAGGTAGTCGGATTCTTGACTAGTTCAAAATTGTCTCCTAGATAGAACCCTTATCTTATATAGTTTCCCTTTAACTAGTTTTTCACCTTAGAGTTGACCAATAAAGAATGTTTGATTTAGGATCATAATAATTTCTTATTAGAAATAAAATTTGTCAACTTTTTGGTGAATTGTCTAATTGAGTAACTATTAGAGCAAGAAGTTGAAGTGATGGTGTCTAGAAAGGGTCAGAGCTTAGGGGCTGGCAATATTTTCCTCCGCCCCACTAGCTTGGTCACGAGGACTCCTGAGCTCATATGACCTGGCCTGGCCTGATCTGAAACGGACAGCTCGAAATAGTCTACCTTTAGACATATTGCCTTATTGTTGAATAACCTTAGAATCCTTGTATGATGATTTGATTTCTTTTCTCAAACAAAAATCATCTTGTAATCCCTAAGTACCATATATGAGCCTTAGATTTCCATGTTTAGGGGTTAGTGAACCCTATGCTATACCTTGAGTTGGAAGATAGATTTTAGTAAGACCTTTAATGTTGGGCTTTATACCCTTAGAATAGTTTGACTTAGTAAACCCTTTGAGTGGAAAGGTAGTGTTAGTACCTTGTTAGATTTTGGAGTTGTTGATTTCGAGGACGAAATCCTCTTTAAGGGGTGGTGTGCTGTAACATACTGAAATTCAGGGTCTTCCCTGCAATTTACCCACTTTTGAGCTTTCCTTTGCCTTTTAGTCCATTTGGACCTTTTCTATAAATTCCACATCCTTTTGGATCATTTTTGGACTCCTTGTGCAATTTGAGCACAATTTGATGTTGAAATCACTATTTACCCTCATTTATGTAAATTGAGGGGTGTTTGCACAAATAACCCACATTGGGAGATAAGTTAGGGTTAATGTTGTAATTTTGGTCATTAATGGGATAATATAGTAGATTATATTAATTTGGAGCTTTTTGGATAAATATATTATTAATAATGTGTATTTGAGTTCATATATGTGTATATTAACCTTTATTGTTTCTCTCTCCTCGAAATATGATTTTAGTTCACATTAATATGTTATTTTGTTAAGAAATGATTATTTGTACCCTAATGTGTTTTATATGTCGAATTTACTCACATGTTTCTCCTTAATAAGCTTTTTCATATAATTCCTTGATTTTAATATATTATTATACTCTTTTATGAGCCATATATTTATTAATGGCCATATTATACATTAAACGAGAAAGTGATTGCATAGCATTGTAGAATGCGTCATGAGGAACCCATGGTCCAAATTTGGTGGCTTTTGGATTTCATTTGACCCCCCAAATTGATTTTACAAGCTTTTATTATAGTGTGTTATAATAATTGAATCGATTTCATTAATATCCTCTGTAACGCCTAAAGTTGGATCATTTATTTGGTTGTCACGCGCCCCCTCCACCTGCGAGCCATCCGACGGCCCGGTTTAGATCTCCACTTTGATCGGACGATGCGGAGCTCGTCCCTTACCTCCCGCTCTCACGCGATCCAACAGTCGCTTCACGACAGCTAACTCCCCCGGACCGTTCTCACTCCCTCCTCCACCGTTTCACGCGATTCCTTCGCCGTTAGCTTCGTCACTCTCAGACGGTTCTAGCAAGCCCTAACTCGTTCCGTCTCCTCCACTCTCTTCGAAACGCCCAAACCCGATGATACTCCTCTCTCCACCTCAGTGTCACAGAGACAGCTGGAGTTCTCCTCCGGCCTATTTAAGGGGTCGTGGAGCACCCCCTGGCCTCGAGCTTTCCCTATCCTCCTCCAATTTGTCCGGAGCTACCCCCTATCTCCCCACCCTACTCCATTTTCCTTTTCCGGCGACTTGTCCAGCAGCTTGTACCTCCGGTCACCTCCCCTCAATTCCTTGCGCGGTAACCAACTACAACCACTCCTATTCATTTCCACCCTATTAGTTTTCCTCGGCTTTTCCTGAGTTGCCCGGTCCTGTAGGGCCGCCGGCGAGCCACTTCCGGTGCCTATCTTTTCGGCGTTCAGGTGCTTCTTCGACCACGGGAACACCTGCGGCAGGCTCGGGAGCAACCCACGAATCGTTTCCAACCTGTGTTTCCCCTTGTAAAGACTCGTTCTCAAGATTTCGGGCTTTCGACCTCCTTACCCTGTCCTCTGCCGTCTGGTGAGCTCCTTTGAGCTCCAGGTCGTCGTGTTGCCCAAAGGTGGGCTCGGCAGATTCGGCGGTCAGCGAGGAATCCGGTGATGCTCTCGGCTTCCCTTGGCGTGCCAGTTTTCTCCCCCCAAGAAACCATCGAGGTACCTGCTGCTCCTTCGTTCTCAAAGCCATGGCTGAAGCTCGAACGAACAATCGCTTGGGTATTTGGTCTCAAGTGCCCCTGTGGCTTTGATAATGCAATTTAATTCCCAGGGGCAGTACAGACTTTTCGCAATGGGTTTTTGATTCCTCGCTGTAACGATTGATAGGATCATATGACCAAAATGCCCTCGTCAATTTAATTGATTTGATTTAACAAGCAAGGGTAGTTTAGTCTTTTCCCCTGTTATTTATATCGATTTGTATTTCGATTTAAATACCTGTCACCCTATAGTTTTCCTAATTTCTAATTGGTCGGATTTACTTAATTCATAGTAAATCGATCCTTTATCAGAAAAATATGAATAAATAGTCGATGGAAAGGATTTTTAATGTAGAATCTGTTTCTGTGGTTTTTGAGACCTTATTCTCAAGGGTTTTCCGAAGTTTGCTTTGTTTGGCATTTTTAATATGTAAATGTTTTAAAATACATAATTAATTCATTTTAACTCTGTTTTGTAAAATAAAATATGTTTTCTTAATCAGGAGATTATGAGTAATCTTTTAGGCTTGGTTTTGAACCCTAAATCGTAGTTTTGTAAAATTAGGGTTTTTCCTATGCTTTATATTTTTACATATATTAATACATGTGTTATGTTTATAACTAGGATATAATGGGATGGTGATACAATCTGTTTGGTGGACATGATGGTATGTATATTATCTAAGGTATGTGAAAACCTATTTGAGTATGTGCAACCTATTTTGTATGTGAACAACTATGATGAATGTGTGGAATATATATAATGTGCAAATCACACCTACTCTCAGTTGGGCTCTTTTCCAACCCCACTTATTATTGTGCTAGCCTTGTTATCCTTCTAATTTCATTTATTGGCTCTTTACTTAGTTTATGCCATTGTGGATTAATCATTTGAATCATGTGAATCATGCCTCTACATGTGATGTCTTCTTTACTTGGAAATGCTTAATCTTGTTATTTCCTATGTGGCTCATCCTTTTGAAATATTTGGAAGCATTGTATAATGTTGTTCCTTGTTGGCTCCTTTACTTGTTGGAGTTCTTGGATATTGTTGTTGCCTATGATGGCCATTTATTTATTTATTTGGGTTTTATTCCCAATGCTATGTTGCATCTTGTTATACTTTTCACTATGCTGCCAAGTGAATGTTTATGCATGATATAGTTATTGGCCAATTGACAATGTAGTGTACATGAGTACAAACCACCCACAGGGCACTGAGGTTTTAGTCCTCCTGCCGGGCACTGGGGTTTTAGTCCCCCTGCCATTTTATATATTAGGCACTGGGGTTTTATTCCCCCTGCCACTTTTTAGGCACTGGGGTTTTAGTCCCCCTGCCATTGGTGAGGTCCGGTAGGTGCCTCACCCTACATTGAGAGGATGTTGAGTCATAATTTATATTCATGCAAATGTGATAATTGTTGATATTTTAATGTGGCAGTTTCTCTCTCTCATATTCATATATTTGCCTCATTTCTTTTGAAATCTCTTATTGTAGAGAATCTTTTATATTGCAAAGCTTTTTATTATTATTTATCCTATCCCTTTTTATTAACACATACCTTTTATCTCTCTCTTGCTGGATGACCCCAACCATCCAGGTTAGGATCAGAGTGCGCATGGAAGCTTGGTGAACCCAAAGCTAAGGATAGGATAAGAAGAAAGGAATATATAGCTTGAGTGATCATGTTTGCTTTTATGTTATATAGTTGTTTAGTTTGGAGACAATGTTGCATTAGTCTAAGTCTTCCTCTACCTAGATCCTTGTAGTTGCTTGTATAAAGTTGTACTCCCATTTGGGAAAATTTTATAATGTACTCTTTATACATTTTGAATAAAGTCAAGATTTAATTCTTCCGCATCCACACCATTGGTGTTTTTGTTTATCATGTTTTTAGTAGAGACTTTGGGTCTTTACAATATCATGTTTATGCAAAGCATAAACCCCTAACATATGATGTTCATATTAATTTATATAATCAGACTAATTTCATAGTTGACCACTCCAGGTAGCCAACCTAAACCATCTGATATTTCTCAGATACCAGAATCTTTCACCTTGGTATCTATCACATGTGTTGAGAACACATCACATTTTTATCTTCCTTTCATCTTGGAACATTAATTGTTACATATGTCTTCATCTTGGAACCAAGGTCTAAGATAAACTGATATTTTTTTCTAAGTATCCAACACTTGAACATTTTTATCTTATGCACATCAAGTGTCCTAAGATCCACCTGATTGACATTTACCTAAAAGGAAAGAAAACAAGGATTCATATTCCTCATATTAATTCATGTATTTTCAACTATTCATGAACCATTTACTCTTTGACTCATCCTAGGTTCCTTGCCTTTAGCATAGGAATTTGTAAGGATGATTGCATGTCATTATCCCTTATTCTTATTCTTATCTTATGAGGAGTACACTTTTAGTTCCTCATACAACATGCTCATCTGAGATTATCTCAGACTTCTCTTTCTTATGTTTAGGATATGACACATTTATTCATTCCATATTCTTGATTTCATGATACTCATTAGATTGTCTCAGAATGACTACTTGATTAGAGCAATAAAAAAGACAACAATCTAAGAGTTTCCATACTCACTTTATCATCAATAGTTGTATACCTGGCCAGGGTATATACATACTGAGATTAAGTGGTATGCACTTTGTATACTTTCATATTCCTTCTTTTTCATATTATCACAAGCATAAGGTTTAACATCCCTGGATTTTATCCAGGCATCTCTTCTATACCTCATCTTTTCTTATAGAGGTAAGAACAACATAAAACATTTGTAATGTTTTACTATGCATAACATAAGTCCTCATAGGACTATCAAGGAAAGTTCTATCAATTACTTTCTCATTTAATCCAGGAAATCATAAAATAACGTATTTGAATGACATTATCTTGTCTAACCTGTCATTATTTATTCAACAGGATAAGGTCGAGCACAGACTCAGTTTAAGTCCAGAAACTCATCATTTCCTTTTGCTTCAACCTGCTGATGCTGATTATAAATCCTGTTGATATCTAAAACATCATCATTGGGGATGGCAATCTAAGTTACACTGCCAATGCTTGATCCACTATATACATTACTGTTGCCCTAAATTCTTCAACAGTAATACTTAAAGAAGGATTTTCTTATTATAGTTGGATCAGCTAGGGGATTCTCAGGCAATTGTCTCTCGCTTGCCTGCTCCCATGCACCTCTTCTTGGTGCAACATTGCTGCTTTCAGCAGCAACCTCCTCATGTGACCCAGTCATCTTTAAGGTCTTCTTCTCTTATACGAGCAGGAGATACTATCAGATTCACTGGAAGACACTAGAATAGACTCTACTACCTTAGTCTTATGTCTCTGTAGACTCAACAAACCTAGAGCTCTAATACCACTAATTTGTGGCATCCAACTCACAAAAACAAGATTTACTTAAGAGGAAGCGAAACATTTGCAGGGGATTACTGAAAATCACTGAAAATTAAAACTTTTTTCAAAGAGATCCACACATAGGAAATCTTTTCCATCAAGAACCATTGTATAACATTTACATTCTGGTTCAAACGTACATAACCTGTACCATCTCTTTTCAGAGACTACAACATCAGCTGCCTTATAAACATTATATACAGACATCATACGAATCTCGAGGCATCAAGCCAAAATCTCAGATCGATTTATCAAATGAACTGACTAAAAACTCCGAGGACCTGAGAGTACAGAAACGACACAGGAATTTCTAGCTACATAACTTGACAGACAGTATCTCCACCTGAGATCTCACTACTGTCCCTGATGTTACTGCTGTTGTCCTTTCCCTGCAATAGGAATTCTGCTTCTTTGTTCATGTCCACCTAAAAGGTTGGATCCCACAGGGGTGAGACAATTGTAAATTGCCCCAGCGGGAGATATAACTCTCCGCCAAAACATTGTTATAGCAGTTTATTAAAATAAACTGAGTAGAAGGATTTATATATAATTAACAACATGTAAAACATTGTATGAGCAAAGAGTAGTAATATCCTTTTCCAAGGAGAACATTGCATCTACTCATAGTAGCATCACAGTTCATCCATCTACTTGCAATGAATACAAAAAGATATGAATAACATCAATGAACTAAAGATATATAAAAGAAATGTAACATCAACCAATGAATTTCTGTATTCAATCCTTAAGCAAACATGCTATACGGCTGATTATGTTTTCAAACACACTTATGCCCTGAGGAGATGAGGTATACCGCTCATACTCCAACTGACCACTGCGAAGTCGAAATAGGTACCATACATAGGTCAATGGAAGAGCTGGATTCCCATGACCTCTCACATCCTGGTCAGCGTGGGACCACAAACAGGACTGTGTTAACTGCTCAAAATAGCTTTCCAGGGTATATTGGAACTTCACTATAGAGTTACAGCGTCAACTGCACTCTCATTGGCCATCGAGAGATTTAATGTTTATCTTCTTCACCCGACATTAAATATTATTGGGAGATTAATGTTACATCTATCCCAACAATCGAGAGATTTATGATACATCCATCTCGACACATGAATAATTTAGAGGTTTGATGTTTACCTTTCCTCAATCTCTTCACCGGGTGTAAGGATATTTTTGCCCATTTACCCCCACATATTCAAAATATGCGTTCCGGGTTTTGTCACAGAGCACCCATTTCACCATCACCTAAATACTAACGATGATGGATCTATGGTCAGGGATCTACATGATATGATTTCACTTGATTAATTATGTACATTTTCACATTCTTTTAGCATCAGCCAAGTTTTCAAACATGACTTATTACAACAATGCTATAAAGAGACATGTACTATTTTCATCAAATACCTATCAGTCTCTCAAAGACCTTGGGAACTCAGTTCCTCATTTCAGTATTGGGAATTATCATCCCTTCACAATCTCATCACCATAATCATATGGTTCTGGGTATTCAAACCCTTAGCTCATCATTGAGTACCATTACCATCTAATAGGTAACTATCACCTTCAGGTCATCTGACCAAGGCATTCATGATACTTGTTACACAAGCATCACACATTACTCTCAAGGCCACAAAATATCTTGTCACCTCTTTCTTGGCAACAACTTACTCATATGACTCATAAAATCCATGCACATTGCTACTTTTACTAAGCAACAACAACATTAGGGCACATAAGGCCAATCAACATTTATTAAATATAAATGTCACAACTCAAATCTGGCTATGTTCATCATCTCATAAAACTTGCATGGTTATTAGACATGATAAGAGTCGTACAAGTAATTCAACACATCATGTGATACAATAGTAACACCATTATTCCTTTACCAGGAATTAGGGTTTACTATCAAACAAGGCTTTTCCTTCCCTTTACCATAAATTAGGGTTAGGGTTCCCTATTCCTCATTAATTAGGGTTTCATGATTATATTATCTATTCAACCCTTAATTCATTATTCCATACCTCTGGGGCATTCAATGATATCGTAAATGATTATTCAAGATCATCACTCTCATCATTTAGCATTAATGATCATCAATTCAAGGTATGAGTTCATTTCTCATCCTCATCATGGTATGACTACATCATACTCATCAATTTGTCTTAAACCCATTCTCAAGGTACATTAATTAACACTTATGAAAGTGCATCAACTCATTACATTTCATTGTAATAGTTGCATAACACACTTCATATGTTTCTTACCCAATTATATTGGATTTGAAGTGCATCAAGGTATATAAACCCTGAAGTGCTGAATGTGACAACTATCATATCTTGATGTATCACTTTCTTATAATTTTAGACTCTCTTGAGTTAATTAAATTATCTTGTATTAAGGTATTTCCATCTTAATACATCCCATCATTATTCACTCACCTTTAGCATGTAATGCATAGGCCACACATTAGAATTGTCCAACTATCTTTAATGATATGGACTTGTCTAATGTAAAGTCATTTGCTTACAATAAGGTTGCTTATAATCAACCAATTGAATTATTTCACCTTTATAAGGTAATTCCTTCTATCTCATCATTAGGGTTTCCTAATACCCTTACTTAAAATTAGGATTATGATTCATTGTCATATTTCCCAGGATTAGGGCTTTATGTATTATGACTTCACATTAGAGTCTCATATACCTTCACCCTTCTTAGGGCCTCTCATCACAACATAGTATTAGGGCTTCATGTGGTGTTAATTCTTAATCAGGATTTCTCATGGAATCGCCCTCAACTAGGGTATCTCATGGAATCACCCTCAACTAGGGTTTCTCATGGAATCACCCTCAACTAGGGTTTCACATGGAATCACCCTCAACTAGGGTTTCACATGGAATCACCCTCAACTAGGGCTTCTCATATCATTACATGACATCACTCTAGATTTGAATCTCGCATCACATCATCACATCAAAGTTCCATATACATCATTTCTAACTTAGGGTTTCTCATGGCATTACCCTTGAATAGGATTTCACATGGAATCATCCTTAATTAGGATTTCCACAATAGTCACCCACAATTTGGGTCTAATATTCATCTCCATTAGGATTTCATTCAATTATCCATAATTAGAGATTCACTATTCATCCCAATTAGGGTTTTACATCTCATTTCCCTAAATTAGAGTTATACATATCATTACTCTAGATTAGGGCTACATCCTCACCCTGGATTAGGGTTTCATTTAGAATTGCCCTCGATTAGGGTTAGAGTACTATAACCCTGTCAATTAGGGCTTATATTCATGATTAGGGTTTCATGATCTCTTAACTAAGGATCATACCATTAATCACCACATGAATCATATTCATGTATGAATTCCATTCTTTTATCATGTCAACTAGATTAGGTCATATCAAACCCTTCATTCAAGTACATACAACTATGATTGACATAGTGTACCAAATTATTGTTCTTATCATGATTAGGGTTTACCCCCTTTAATAGTACTAATCATTTAGGTACTTATAGGTCTTTAACCTTTGTACCATATTTAAATACCATTACCATCAATCATTGGATCATTGGAACAATCATTACCTTCCATTACCAAGTGATTGAATCACCAACAACCTCCAATCGGTTTTGAGGATTCATCACCAAATGGTTTTGAAACCGAATGGTCTTTGGTCTTCAAACGGTTTGGGACCGTTTGGTCTCAAATGGTCTTGAGATCATTTGGACCCAAACGGTCTTGAGACCGTTTGGACTCAAACGGTCTTAAGACCGTTTGGTCCAAACCCTCTCAAAACTGAATGGACCAAAAAGTCCTTTTAACACTTACATGATTCATGATTTCAATGGATGAATCGATTATCAATTGAAGCCTTGATTTCTTTGTTACCTGAACTATTGAATCAACCTTCAATTATACCATAAATTAAGGTTTTGAACCCAATTGATCTAGAAATCCTACTCTAGAAACTTCCAATTAGGGCTTTGAATCAAGTAGCCATCAATGTTCAACATTGTGGAATTGATTCCATTGCAACTAATGAATCATCATCAAATTTTTGATATGACCTGACCCCAAACGGTCTTGAGGTCATTTGGATGACCTCCAAACGGTCTTGAGACCGTTTGCCTCATCCTATCCTTGGATTTTGTGAAATTGCATTAGGGTTTAGATCATTAGTTCGATCATCAAATCAGCACTTAATTGCATTTCAATTTGGTACCTTAGGACCTTCAATTACTCATCCATACTTAACCCTAGATCTCCAAACGGTCTTGGGTGACCCCCAAACGGTATTGAGACCGTTTGGATGATTCCCAAATGGTTTGGAAACCGTTTTCCCTTTTCATCATCAAAATCCATAACATCCAATTAGGGTTTGGATCATTGGATTGATTGTCAAATCAGCAGTTGATTGTATTTCAATTTGGTATCTTTGGAACTTAAAATACCCAACCATACTCAACCCTAAACCTCCAAACGGTCTTGGTTGACCTCCAAACGGTCTTGAGACCGTTTGGGTGATTCCCAAACGGTTTTGAAACTGGTTGGGTCAATCAACCCAAGACATCATCTCAATCAATTGTAAAATCAGCACTTAGCCGATTAGGGTTTCTATTTGAAAGTTTGTCCATAAGTTTAACTAATCAATTGGAGCCCTTGGATCATCATTTCAGACCTCAAACGGTCAACCCATACAAACGGTCAACACCCTCATGCGGTTTGGGGCTCAAATCACCAAACGGTTTTGAAACTGTTTGGTCTTCAAACGGTTTGGTGAAACCGTTTGAACCAACAAGATGAAACCGTTTGCCTTGGATATTTGGAGAGGTGTGTTCTTATGATGATGTCATCATCATCAAGCTCTAAACTCACGAAACCTGCTGTGATTTCCATGGTGATTGCACCATTCAACCAAACCAATTATTGTAAATGTAAAAGGATCATTATTTGATAAGGAATTGAATGCAATAACAATAATAAGGGTTCAAGTTATAAAACCCGCCTCCAATTGAGCTCCAAAGCTCCAAGATCACGGAAGAAATGGTGGGTGCAACTCCTTTCACCATTCCAAGTCTCGTCCTCAAGGTTTGAGTGAAAAGGAATGGTTAGAATTGAAGAGGGGATAGAATTAGGAAGAATTCACGCATTGATTTGTGATTTCCACCATCGATTCAAGGTGAAAAGGGATCAGGAAGCTTACCAACAGGTAGGGAGTCGTCCTCCTGGTCCTCCCAAGCTCATTGGTCGTTTTCCAAGCAAAGGGAAGAAGTGAATTCGAAATTCCCCTTTTACTCTATGGATAAATGAGCTTATATGCAATTTTTATTAAAAATTCAATTAGGAGAGAGAAAGTAGGAATTATCTCCCCCTTATCCTTACCACTTGCCCCCTTCTCTTCCTTAGGGACGAGGCTATCTTGTTTGCCTCTTATTTCTCTCAATTATACATGATTTAAAGAAAAGAAAATTAAGCACCTCAAATCATATTATACTAATATCCATATGTGAGTGGATATTTCTTTTTCTTATAAAATTGTGAGTGAGTTATCCACTCCCTTGAATATTTTCGTGGTCCTTGCCAAGATCAAGGACGTCCACACACATATGAATCCAACCATTTTAATTTTGGTTGAAGGCCCTTTAATTAATACATTTATTTTTTCCCTAAATTGAATTAGGGTTTCAATTAAGATTAAATCTTGATTATTTTAATATCAAGATTCTCTCTCCTCCAACTTAATTCAAATGAGGCGCCCCTCTCATTCTCTTTGCTCTTTATGATGCCAAGAAACATTAGGGACCTTATTGAAGTGGTAATTTTTATATTGAACCCTAGGTTTTGGGTAAATTGCACATTACACCAAAACTAGGTTTTAATGCACATACATTGCTTTATCAGCTCTTTCTTGGTACTCAGGCTTCCATAAGCCATACCTCAGCATCATTTTCACTCTCATGATGCTTCAACACATGAGGAACATATTATTATGCACAATTTGCACTTAAACCCCTCAACTTGGGTAATTTGCACTTTAGTCCAAAATAAGCAAACATTGCTTCAACAGTATTCAAAAAGGGCTAGAATTGCAACATAAGTTCCTCTTGAGCCCTAATTAGTTTTCACAAGATAAGATTAAGCATATAATAATCTTTCTTAACCAAAACACCTAGGGTTAAAGCATAACCCATGTCAGGGATGTTATAATAATTATTTAATAACTTTTATTGATAGCTTCATTAGATTTGGATATGCATATATTATGAAACACAAATTGGAATCCTTTCAAAAGTTCGAGGAATTAATGAATGAAGTACAAAACCAACTTGGAAGAAGAATTAAAGAACTTTATCAGATTGAGGCGGTGAATATCTTAGAAAGAGTTTGAGGTCCACTTAGGATTGTGGTATTCTATCATAATGGACTTCACCTAGAACACCACAACATAATGGTATACCAAAAAGACTTAATTTCACCTTCTTATACATGGTATGATCAACGATAAATTTAGTTCATTTTCCACTTTATTTGTGGGGACATGATCTTGAAACCACCTTGTTCACACTTAACCGAGTACCTTCCAAATCTATTTAAAATATACCATATGAGATATGGAACGGGAAATTATCAATATGTCTTTCATGGAAGTTTGAGGATGCGCATCTTATGTCAAGAAGCAATTTTGTGAAAAGCTTGAATCTGAATCAGATAAATATATCATTGTTGGGTACCCAATGGAAACTAAGTGTTACTATTTTTATATTCCATCTGACAAAAAAGGGTTTGTTGCTAGAGATGTTGTATTCCTAAAAAATTAATTAATTTCTAGAGGAATCAGAAGGAGGAAAATAGAACTTGAAGAAATTTTAGACCAACATGATAACACTGATCTATGGAGGTAGATAAGAATTAAGAGGAACGACAAATTGTTGTAGAACCTCAAGTCCCTATTATAGCACAAGAACCTCGATGGTCTACTAAGGCACATATTCATCCAAAGAGATATATATTTCTTATGACTCAAGAATATTATGTATTGGTCATCTAGGATAATGAATGAACTACCTATTGTGAGGCTATTCAGGGACCAAATTCTAAAAAATGGCTTGAAGCCATGAGTTTTGAGATGGACTTAATCTATCTAATGAAGCAAGGACTTCAGTGGATTCATCTGAAGGGGTAAAACCCGTAGGGTTTAAATGGGTCTTCAAGAAGAAGACTGACACAGATGGTAATGTACAAACCCACAAAGGTAGGTTGGTTTCTAAAGGTTTCAATCAAGTTCAAGGTATTGACTATGATAAAACTTCCTCACAAGTTTCCATGATTGAATCCATCAAGATCATGCTTTCCATTACAACTTAGCATGACTATCAGAGTTGGCAAATGGATTCTAAAACTACTTTCTTAATGGGAATATTCTATAGGATGTGTACATGACACAACATGTAGGCTTTATTGCTCCAAATGAAGCCAATAAATTATGTAAAGCTACAAATGAGAGGCCTCTGAACTTGCTTAAAAAGTTGAAGAAGCATTAGTATCATACTTGTGTGCTTATAAGCCTAATCTAACATTTTTATATGCTTAGATATCATGTGACAAACTTAAGTTTCAAATTTATTCCAATTTAGACATTGTTTGAGCAAGTTATGCAATTTTATGTACATTTGGACCTCTTTTGCAATTTACCCAATTGGGAGGTTTTTATTGCAATTTTTTACATAAAGTATGTTACTTAGATATTATCTCATCATTATTGATCTTTTTGAGCCGTGTTTTGAAGGTGTTTTCCTCAAGGGTATTTTAGGGTTTACTCTTTCATGGATGAGATACCTTTAGTAGCTATCAACTAATGAATTTTTTGATTGGTTTGCAAATTAGACAAAGGAGATAAAATAAGGTCTATATGGATGATGGGGGGAGCTTCTTGTGTGTTTGCTTATATATTCTTAATAGTTTAAGGCCATGGACACTTGGAAAGATACTAGAACTTCAACTTTTTCTTTTTCTTTATCTTAAAGTTTTATATACCTATCCCTAAGCATCCAAACAAACCATTTTCTATCCACCACTTCCTTCCTTCTATGAAACTCATTCTCCCTCTGTGCTGCTGCGAATTTCCTATCCAAGGAAGAAGAAAGTAGGGATCTTCTTGGAAAAATCATCTAGGGTTGCAATTGACTTCCTTTAGGGGTTTCTAAAGCTCCTTCCTAGAGATCTTGATCTAAAAGAGTAAGAATTACCTTATTTCCTCCATTTATTTATTTTCTCTTCTTTCTCCTATATTTCTACAGATCAGAACCTTGTTGTTCCATGGTGGAAGTGGCTCTAGAACTCAAGCATATACCTTTCTTTCTTTTTCTTCTGCTAGGGTTTTGCTTCTTTGTGGAGAGAAGTGCTTACTTGGCCAAGTTTAGATCTGAAATTAGGATTTCTTGTCTTCTTTGCTCAAGATTCTTGCTGTTTGGGATCTTACCTACTCTATATAGGTGAGTTGTATAACATTCTTCACTTATATTGCTTACTAGAAGCTTGTTAGTTCATGTTTATGCTTCAATGTGATGATCTAAGCATAGAGAAACCATTCTTGTTTCAGGTTACGAATTTTCATGGTGTTCCCTATTCTGTTCCAGTTCTATATGAATTTGTAAACATGTGTATGACCTTTCTAATGTATAACATTATCTAGGACAGTTTGATATCAATAACCTATGGTGCTAAGCACAAAACAATCGATGGTTCAAATTAGGGTTTTCAAGTTATTTCCTTCACTACTACATAACCGATGGTGATACCACACAACAACCAATGATGTTGCTATTTTGACAACTGATGGTCGTGACAAAAAGTGTCAAATGATGGTGACAACCTATGGTCACCCCCCTTAGGTTAGTTTTTGGCTCAAATAGAAGATCAGTCATTAAGTACCCTAATGATGTTATTAATCAATGATGACATTAGCTTCATATTCGATGATGATTAATGAATATAGTGTTGATCTAACAACCTATGGTTACTTAATGGTCGATACTGATGGCAGATTAGGTCTTCACAACCTATGGTGAGTTAAGCATATAGTTGTTGCATCAACTAATCCTTAAACCAATGGTTTCTTGGGTCACTTGATGCAATGGCCATACCTATACTCCAATTGATGGTTTTAACGTATGAACTTGACTCAATGGTTAAGATCTAATGTTTCTTCATCCAATAAAGTGGATTGATGCTTAATGTAATATGTTGGTCCTAATAATGTGATTTAGATGTTTTCCTTTATATGATCAACTTAAGGAGATTACTTGTTCACAATGCATGGCTTGTTTTAAATGAGCAATTGATTGTAAGTTTTACCCTACTCTCAATGGAACTTTTTATATTGTTAATAAAGGGATGTCTAGGGTTATATGGTGACACTTTTTAGAGAACAACTCAATGACTTAATAGGTGGTTTGTTCAAGGTGTTCACTTGTGTAAACAACCAATGGCTTTAACTTTTCAACATTTAATGGTTATAAGTTGATGCCTCAATATTCCCATTGTTTTGGGTGAAGCCTAAAGTGTAATGTTTTGATTCTAATGATGAGAATTTGATGTTTCAATGCCTTCAACTTGTAGTATTACCCTTTCCTCATATGATTATGATTGATAATCACCATAATGAATTAATGGGTAACCCTAATGAGGTATATCTTGTTATACCTAGCTTTAATATAACTAAATGATGGTAATTGGGTATGAATAGTCCTTGAATGATTAATACTATCATGGAGTACTCTCTTATTGTTGTTGAAACCCTAGTATGCTATAATACAATGGTTACACCTTGATTTATGTGTGGGTTCATACTTAAGAATAGTATGAAATGTGATGGTGATGTTTCACCTTATGCATCCATGATCCAATGGGGATGTTGTGAGTTAAGGTTTAAGTATGTGTGTTGATTAGTAACATTAATATAATTTATCTTGTTGAATCTAACTCTAATGCAAATAGATAAATATGAATTTTCATGTTTAAACTTCTTATATGATGGCATTATGTTGAAATAAGATCCCTAATATGATCAAAACCTTAATGTGTTAATTGGTGGTTATCATAGCCACATGGTTGATACTTTCTTATGCTAAACTTGTACATTATGAATATGATGAGGGTTAATCATATCTACATTCCTTTCATATTGATGTAATAAAGGAATGTTCTTAATGTTAATATAACCCTGCTATGATTGTTTATGAATATCTCCTAGCTCATTAATGCAATATTGTGATGATCTGGTGTATTATATGTAAGTGATGTTGTTGAGCCTTGTTATAAGGCATGGAAAGATAATGATGATCTTGCAGGGAATGGTATGATGGTCTTAATGACCTTTGGGAATGGTTGAGCCCTGAATGAGGTGTAATTCTCTTATGTTGACAAGGGTTGATACCCTATGATATTGTGAAATAAATTTATATCTTGTGATACTATGATGACTAGTGTGATCTCATGAATGGCAAGTGAATAGTACCATGTGACGATGAGATGAGAAATTATATTTCATACATTTTATATCTTCTAAAGTTGCAATGCTTATACACTTGATAGAAATGAATTAGGGTTGGTATATCACTTTGCATGATGAAGCCTTAATTCACCCAATCGACAATGATTAATGAAGTGAAATTCTAATCATGTAGTACCCTATGCCATAGAACCATCTTCAGTGTTAGAACTTGTTGGATGGTGAAATGAGTATGCCTAAGGGAAACTCAGAGCACAAACTGTTGAGTATGTGGGGTGTTTGTCATCCTGGCACTGAGTGTTTCAAGAGGATGGCTGTGGTCATACCTAGCCTGCTTTATGAGAACGACTACGGTCGGGTCTCACTAATTATAACATGATGTGATTAGAGGATAACTGCAGTTGTACCTTAGTGATTGGGTTTGAATACCCAGGATGCTAGCACCGTGACCTGTACTAAGGTGGGCTAGTTATAATACTATATGTCACTATTTTTTAGTTTGACTACATGTCACTTTGATATAGATTCGTACTGACTGAGTATGGAGAAGATCTTGGAGTACGGGTCTTCCTTGATCTTATATGGAACTGATTGTGACCAAGCGGTGGTTGGTTGGACTTTGAGTGGTACAATGCAAACTCCCCAGGGCCTAATAAAAGATGTAATACAACCGTGTAGCATATTTGTTTAGGGTTATACACAATGTTTCACATTGGATGATAACCCTTGTTTGTTCTCTTTACATAAAGATGATGCTTAGTGCAATTAAGAGATAGTAGATATACTTATGTTGTCGATATGATTAAAATTGTAGATGCGTACATATAGTAGCCATGCTTATGTTGATAACTATACTTCCGTTGTTGATTATAATCATGAAGCTAGCTATCTCATGTTGTTAGTTATGTTTAGCATGCTAGCCATGCTTTTGTAACTAGAGATGCATATAATGCTAATCATGCTTATCTAGATAGTTGTTGTAACACCTGGGACCACCACCCAAGGATCTAGTAGAGTTTCAGGAATGACAACTGGCCCCACATATCACCACTAGACTTAACTTTGTGCTTTATCCTCACTCACACACAAGCCGGGGTTAATTTCCCGATTGGTCACCCATCCTAGTACTACTCCAAGCTGAGCACATTTAACTATGTAGTTATTTAGTGATGGGCCCCCGAAAAAGGAGGTGCACCTTGGTGATATGGGTAGTCCAATAATTCCTTTTAAGATCATTTTATTTGAGGCCTCAAATCCTAAGACGTTACAATCTCCCCCACTTAAACTCTTGGCGTCCTCATCATGGCTCAATCATATGGCCTCGTAATACTTCCCCATTTCACTGTAGAACCACAATGACCCATGGACACCCAACTCCCGATCATGGAATACCAGCACAAGGGTGGCTACGTCAACCATGGACAACCCTTTCCAACATGCCTGGACAATATGGCTCAAGACTGGCATGCGACATGCCCATACGAGCCCCACCTACTAGAGGGGAATTGGCTTCAATACCTTTTGTAATGCCTGGGCCCACTTCCCTAGGCTCTAGTAGAGTTTCAAGAATGACAATTGGCCCCACTGAGCACCACTAACCTTAATTGTGTGCTTTAATCTCACTCACGTGCAAGCCAAGATCAACTTTCCAACTGGTCACCCATCCCAGTACTACTCCAAACTGAGCACGCTTAACTATGGAGTTATTTAGTAATGGGCTCCCAAAAAAGGAGGTGCACCTTGGTGATATGGGTAGTCCAATCATTCCTTGTAATATCATTTAATATGAGGCTCAAATCTTGAGACATTACAATCTCCCCCACTTAGACTCTTGACGTCCTCATCAAGGCTCAACTATTTGACCTCATAATATTTCTGCATTTTAGTGCAGACCCAACATGGCCCATGGACACCCAGCTCCCGATCACTGAAATACCAATGCAAGGGTGTCTACATCACTATGGATAGCCCTTTCTTACATGCCTGGATCGTACGGCTCAAGAATGTCATGCCACATGCCCATGTGGGCCCCACCTACTGGAGGGGTTATGGCTCTGATACCATTTTTAACACTTGGGACCACTTCCCTAGGCTCTAGTAGAGTTTCAAGAATGATGATTGGTCCCATAGACTACCACTAGCCTTAACTACATGCTTTAATCTCACTCACATGCAAGTTAGGATCAACTTCCCAACTGGCCACCCATCCTAGTACTACTCCAAGATGAGCATGCTTAACTATGGAGTTCTTTAGTAATGGGCTCCCGGAAAAGGAGGTGCACCTTGGTGATATGGGTAGTCCAATCATTCCTTTTAAGATCATTTAATATGAGGCTCAAATCGTGAGACATTACAGTTGTGCTTATGTTGTTAGCTCTTCTTATGATGTTGATATGTTCAACCTGTTAGACATTCTAATGTTGTTAGCTATGCTTATGTGGCTATATTTATTCATAATGATAGAGGTTCTATGTTACTAGACTTGCTCATGATGCTAAATATGCATATGCTATTGAATTGCTTATATTGCCAACAAGATAAAGGATGATAGTCTAGCTAATGATGATAGTTATTATCCGCAACTTTATGTATTTTGTTAATCATCAGTGCTATTGAGCTTATTTTTTATATCTGATTAAATTGCTTAAACTATTTAATTACTTAAAAATGTTGTAATCAATATCTATTGGAAAGAGTTATATCTCTTGTTGGGACATGGGTCTCACCCTTGTGGTTCGCCACATCTTTTTAGGTAATCGACAATGACGACAACAAAATTGTGGAAGTAAAGAGGAACTACAGTAATGAATCTTCGAGAAAGCTGATTAGATGTCTAGTGTGTCGTAGAGTCATCCCTGTACTCTCCAGTCTGAGCAGGAAAAGTTTGTATATGGTGTTTCAAACAAATCAGACTTTTCTTAGCATATTAATGCTTGTTTGTGTGTCATATATGAATATTGTTCTCCTATGTATATATGTTGTGGCAAAGGTAATAGAATAATTTGTATCAAATTCTTGGCATAGTATTGATACAAGAAAGATGTTTAGGTTCTTATACAAATGTTTCTGAGCGGGTGTTGATGTTGAAATCAATTTTAATTTACCCATATTTTTGGGTATGTGACTAATTAGTGATTGATTGTGTTTTATATTTTGAGTAATCTTGTTTAGTGCAACAGGATCTCACAATCAAGGTCAATATATGGATTGAAGCAAGCATCTTGGAGTTAGAATGTTCCTTTTAATGAACAGTTAAATATATTGTCTTTATTTAAAATGAAGATGAACCTTGTGTTTACAAAAGTTTAGTGGGAGCATGATTATATTTCTCATATTGTATGTTGATGTCATGCAATTGATGGGAAATGACATACCTACTCAACAATTGGTTAAAACATAGTTGGGTAATACCTTCCACTAGTATAGAAAATATCTTTAGCATCGGTTAAAACAACCCTATAATGTCGGTTATAGGGCAACACTTAAGGGGGCGACACTATAGCCACAAGTTTAAGATGTTATTTCTTTGGGGACGGCAAAATCAAAACTAGAGATCCAACCTCGATTTTATGGATAAATGAAACCAACACAGATAGGAGTTTGTGGCATCAGTTTCATTCCAAAAACAAACGTTGCAAGAGCCAAACCATGTTAAATTGTAACTGGTAAAGGACCCTACATTGCCAGTTTGGTAACAACTGACATCTATCATGATGTACAATGTCATTTACATCCTAAATAACTGTTGATTATGATGTACATTGATGGTTAAATCTACTAAACTGATGACTATGACATGCTACCCAGTGAGGGTGTGCTGTCCAGCACGACCGTTTTAGTTTTGTCCTTTAATGTCTGTTATTTTACCAAAATCGACGACTCAAGCCTATAGTGTCGGTCTTTTTATTACAACCAACGAGTAAGCTTTTTTTAAAAAAGTTGGCTTGTAGAATTGTTGTCCAGCTGGTCAGTAGGATGAAGAACTTGTAGTTTAGAACTTGGGTTTTTGAACTGTAGGTTAACAACATCCAATGAGTTCATCTTAACAACATGCCACCAAACTAGAAATATGAAACATAATATATGCATATAATTATATTCATTCTCCAATTCCATTTCATCACATGTGCAAACATAAATCTTCACATTCATTCACACACATGATACTTCATTTACATATACACCAAATCCATTCTCATGACATGTAGAACACAATTCATTCATTCATCTTCACATTCACACACATGTATATAGATCATAATTCACATATGCACCAATAATTTACTTGAATCAAATTTAAAGTTGCAAGAAGTCTTTCGATATTGATCTAGAAATCTGTGTGTGAAGGCGAGTGGAAACTGTTCAAACTGGGGAGGAACAGAGATAGCATCTCTCACCTATGCTTTGCGGATGATCTGATTTTATTCAGAGAAGCATCGAACAAACAGATGAGAAGTATCCAAAGATGTTTCAAATTTTTTGAAAGAGCTTTAGGACAGATGATATCTATCACTAAAACTCAAGTTTTCTTTGCGGCAAGTGTCCCCCTGAGCACAACGAGGAGTATCAATCAGATAGGAAAATTCAAATAAATGGATGACTTGGGAAAGTATCTAGGGGCACCTATCATCCATAAGAAGGTCACCAAGGACACATACACTAATATTCTGAAGAGAATCGATTCCAGAGTGAATGGATGGGTAGCTAAATGTATGTCTTTAGCTGGAAGAAAATATCTTGCTAAATTGGTTTTAGAGACCATTCCAACCTATACTATGCAGACAGTGGCGTTGCCACTGGGTTTGTGTGATTGCATTGATGGATGTATCCACCGTTTTCTTTGGGGGGGAGGCCATAAAGATCACCCCACTTCCCTTGTTGCCTGGAACAAAGTCACATGTCCAAAAGAAAAAGGAGGTCTTGGGTTGAAGTCTATGAGAGAATGGAACACAACGTTATTAGCTAAGAACGCTTGGGACCTTGCTTCCAATAGGAGAACTACTTGGTGTGACTACATAAGAGAGAAATACATAAACTTTTCTGGGGTAGAACTACCAATCTCTCAAAACTAGTTGTAACAACTTTTAAATGTAAATATTTGATAAATGAGAACTCTCTTTTCCTGCTGATGAATGGTCGCATCACCCATTTTTGGGAGGAGGAATGGGTCGAACCAAAACTCAAGCTGCTAGATCTCGCTAAGTAAGAAGTACCTGAATCCATAAAGGATATGGTCGTTGGGAGTGTTGTTCTGGACAATGGGCATTGGGACACTAATTTTCTTGAGGATTGGCTTCCATATCAGGCAGTCAGGAAGATTCTACAAATAGAACCTCCGGCTGCTAACTTGAAGCCAGATGTGAGAATCTGGACTGTAACTCACCATGGCAAGTTTTCTACGAAGTCTGCCTATAATATCTTGAGGAAAGATCGGGAACTTACCGTGGACGGTGCCTGGAACAATCTTTGGAAAACTAGTATACCCGCACGTATCAAAATGTTTGGCTGGCTCATTATGCACAACGCCATCTTAACTAACAGTAGAATATTCAGAAGAAAGATGACCTCTGCTGCCACTTGTGATAGATGTCTAGGATAAGATGAAACAATCAGTCATGCTCTCAGGGACTACACCCATGCTCAGGAGATATGGATGAGGATCTTGAAGCCAGAAGAGATGGACGACTTCTTCCAACTAGAGGGCAAACAATGGCTCAGTAGGCAAATGACTAAGAATATCAACTGGAGAAAACACTTCCTTGTCACCTGCTAGTTCATTCGGAAGGGTCGCAATCAACAAGTGTTTGAACATCGAAACATCCCGGTGGATAGGCTAGTGCAGATGATTGCTAATGAGCTTCAGCTGTTGGAGAAAGCCTGGAACAAGGATGTCGAACATCAGGCGTTTAAGCAGGAAGTCTAATGGAGAAGACCACCGTAGGGGTGTGTCAAGCTGAACACTGACGCGGCGTGGAAGGTGGAGAGAGCAACTGCAGCCATTATTGCATGAGACTCCAGTGGTTGTTGGATTATTGGCCATGTCAGAAACATAAAGGCGAATTCTCCAACTCATGCAGAAGTAATAGGCGTAGACATTGCTCTGGCCCTTGCAAGCAGAATTGGCATCCAGAGGCTCATCCTTGAAACGGACTGCAAGCTGCTAATAGACATGATCCAAGAAGAAGAATATGAATACCCAAGGTATAAGAGATATCTGAGCAGAATCAAGAAAACACTCAAAGAACACCAAGGGTGGAGTATCCAGTTTATCCCGAGAGAATGCAATTGGATGGCAGATAAATTGGCAAAGGAGTTCCAAAAACAAGTTGTTGGCTATTTCGACCTACCTAGACCCCCTGAATGCATGGAAGAAATTATAAGGAAAGAAAATTGTAATGGAGGTAGTACCTCCAAGTTTATCTTTTGCAATAATTTAAAGTCTTGTAATTTTTTCCCGTTTTGGCTTGCAAGAGGAGGGCAAGATGAATAAAATAGCCTCCTGGCTCCCCCCCCCCAAAAAAAAAAAGTTGCAAGAAGTCATAAGCACCACATATATATAGAAATATTAACATCAAAATTTAGAACAGTCATTCCTTATCCCAATCAAATTCAAAGTTCACTTCTTTTCCGAAGGCATGTGCCCATTGTTCTCGTATCTCATCTAGTTGTTCAGTTGTATAGGGAATTTGTATATCTTCTTGATTTTCTAGCTTATTAAAGTATTTTGTTTGAAACACCTACAAAGATAATGAGGTATGTAATTAATAATTTTGATATTTTCACAACAAAAAAAAAATAATTTTGATATTTTCATATTGTCTAATGAGACTATATACTTATGATGATCAAGACCATATATATATATAGCTTACATTTTGTATGTAGTTAATGTCTAGTGCCCCACATCTGACAATCATTTCCATACACCTTATCATGTAGTATCTGCATGCCCACACTAGTACATAACCGGCCATTAGTGTCATTTATTTAAGGCCTTTAGTGTCGGTTTTTAAGCGACACCTATGTGGGAGCCGCTAAAAACCCAATCGTTACGCGTCAGTTCTCAAAGCGACGCCACAACCCTTCGCACGCCGCCGAAAATGCACCAGCAGGGGGGTATAGGCATCGGTTATTAGCTTAGAAACCGATGCCATATACCTTCACATCACAGAAAGGGCGCCATCTGGGGCACTATCAGCGTCAGTTTATTAGTGATAACCGACGCCATCTCACCCGATGCCACGGCCGTGCTGTCCAGCACGACAATGGTGGCTGGCCCGCTGCCACGGCCGTGCTGGCCAGTAGGGCCGTGATGCCTGGATAGCTGCCACGACCGTGCTAGCCAACACGGTCATGGTGTCTGGCCTCATTAGGGAAATCGACGTCGGTTACTAGTAGGGCAACTGACACTGTAAACGTATGTCGTTGGTTACTAGTAGGGCAACCGACACTGTATGTCGTCGGTTTTATACAAATAACCGATGCCTATTTTGTGCTTTTTTTTCTGTCAGTCTGCAGACCTGTTGTGGTTGGTCGCAGGATGAGAAACATGTAGTTCAGTTATGAACTGCAGGTTTTACGACATCCATTGATATCAGCCAACAACATGCCACAAACCTGCAAAATTAACATGATGGACAATATTATATATATGTGATTCACACACTCATGTATAAGAACATTTAATTCATATTATTTTTTCATCACACGCATGTAGAAACCAATAGCAACCTGCAGTTCCATTTATTTCATCTCTTTTCACATTCAGACACATGTAGAAACATTCATGTATTGATGATTTTCACACACATATGACAATTCATACAAATTCATTCACATTCACACAAAATTAATTATGAGAACAAAGTTATTCTCTATTCATCATTGTCATCATCGTCATCATTGTCAACAAAATCATATTGAAAAATTCCCACTCTTTGTAGGGCTTTTGCCCAATCTTCTCTTATAGCATCTAATTCATCACTCGTATAGGGAGCATGTACATCAAAATGCTTTGCACCTGTGTTGAAGTCCTCAGTTTTAAAGACCTACAAAGAGAATGATGTATATACATAATTATAATAATATATAATAAGATTCATATATTTCATATTATCTAACGAGACTATGTATAATACCTGTTGTATGTTATCGATTTCCAATACGGCATGTTTGATGATTAGGTCCATAAATCGCATCACATAGTAGGTACATGCCCAGCCATTGTCTTGTGTAGCACACTATAAATTGAAACATACAAAATATTCAAAAATACAAATAAGCACAGTTCACATAAATAATATATACATTGGAGTCAGGAAATTACTTTCACATTCTCCCAAATGAGTGTCAGATTTTTTTTCCTGGGGACCTTTCCTCCAGCTTTTTTGTACTCTTGTAAAGCCCTATATATGTTAATGTAACACATTAAATTGCATAATTAAATAGTAATGCAGTAACATATGTTAACAAATATAAAAATATAAAATATTTCTCACGAGAATAATGGCTTTTTAATTGCATGTCAATATAATACATCCAACTCACTCCCCGCAGGATCTAGATAATAGACAGTGAATGTCTTGGGGACAATAACGAATAACTCCCAATGCTTAGCACTACAGATAAGAAAGTAGAAAATTAATAACTCAATATCCACAATAAAAATATAATTTGCTTAAGTCCAAATTACAAGCAAAGTAAACTTACTCGACATTGAATGGAACTATTATCACTGTCTTATTATTTTTACCAAAATATTCAAAAGTATCACAGCACTATGAAGTAACTGAAGAAGGGTCTGTATCTACAAGACTAATCAAAGATGGAACCAAAAATCCCACATGGGAAAACCCAAAATATGTACATGTCTTGTGTAAGTGGATGCAAAACATGTATTACGTATGCATTAATATATAAGAAACCAGATTGCCGTATATAAAACAAGTTATATGGATATATGAACCAGATTGTCATATGCATTAATCTCACCATATCCACAGCTCTATCATAGATGTGTTCAGCCATTCATAACTAAACAACTCCAAAATATCTTGTATAAATATGTTATTTCCGAATGTTTGACCTGCATTAATGCGTATCTAGAACTTCTATTATGTATGCGTTAATACATATGCTAAACTTATATAAATAGATTGTTATCGTATGATTTACCTGTAGCATTCTCCAGAATAGTAACATTTATAGGGCAATTTGGATTATGTTCGCCGATCCATACTGCCACACTCCTACAATTAGGACCTATCGAGGCGTGTAGATCCCCTGGAAGCCAACTTGGTAGTCGAGGAGGTGGAGGTGGAGGCTGAGATGTAGCAGGTCTCGTCTTTTTGACCTGTATATATAATTTCATATCAATTGACTCATATATATACACACACTAACAAATTAAAGTAATGAAAATTTATCATACAATATCAGTATAGAGAACGTCCGCTTCGGGCCACAGTATCACTCCGCCTACTGCCTCACCAAGTGTTTCAGCATCTGGGTGTGGATGAGGCAGTGCAAGATTCGTCCAGACAGGGAGTATATGTATCGGGCTCACACGTACCATGCCATCTGGTACTGGACTCCCATGAAACATGCACCCTTTAAGGGGTGGGTAAGCCGATGCCTCTGCAACGATATATCCTTCACTTTTTAGTCAGCATGGCTTCAACCCCTACAAATTTATGTAAAGAATGTTATATGCATATATACACAAACATATCATCTTGAATAGACTAGATATTATATATGCCATAAAAATACTTACAGAGGACGTGCTAGGTTGTGGGCCTATAGGATTACTCCCAACCTCTGTAGTACGAGAAGTAGGAGAAGAGAGGTCTAGGTATTGTCTGAGTGTCAGTCTGAGACGCCTGCCACTTCTTCATTGCTTCCTGGAGTCTTTTGTCAACTACTTCCTCGACTCTCCTATCAATTAAGGAATCTACCTATACATGGATAAAAGAAATGCTAGTTTCTGATTATTAAATTCCCTTTCACAATAACGTTTTAAAATAAGAATAAGTTACTTCAGCTTTTGAAAGTCCCGCTTTTGGGACAGGTTTGCGCTGGGATGGCCCAAAGAACGCTTTGATGCCCACACCAGCGCCTACACCCCTTATAAGTCTAGGATGCTCTGGGTTACCCAGAGCAACTGTCAGTTCATCCCTTGTACCCTGAGGGATGAACTTGCCTTCCTTCCTATGCTCGTGCAGCTCCCGCTAATCACCATCAACAAAAATTCGTAAGTAAACATAACAATAATAAATATCGATAGATTTCTCTAAGAGTTGATTTTTACCATATTTGAAGCTGCCTCAGTGGTTGCGGGCTTCGGTATCTCTCCCTTCTTATTTTGCCTCCCAGCTATCCACATAGCATGGCGAGGCAGAGGTGTGGGAGCAGCAGTAGAGGACTCTGCAGTCTCCTGAGTAGCAGTAGGCTGAGTAGACTCAGCTTGTAGTCTTTGGCGAATGCCTGCATATCCTCTTGGACCCATTGTGTGGTCGTGCACATTCAGTGCACGCCTTGCTCGTTGATCATCACTGATAGCCTAGTTAGTTAGCACATTGATTTGGTTAGTAACACTAAAGGTTAATCTTGAATAGGTGAATATATAAAAACATATATTAATTAAATTGGGAGTGGCGCTTAATACCTTGAATTCATCTGTTTTTCTTTGGGTATCAAACTCCTCCTAGCCTTTGGGGTCCAAGTAGTTCCATTGTTGTGTGGCTTCGTTCTTCCTATATTTATTTTTCAAAGAGAATACAAACAAAAATTATTAGTGTAGAGTTAGTGAAATATTGATCAATGTCTAGAATTGGAATCAATCAAGAACCTATTCTCAACATCGTGTATGTAATCTCGGGTGAGATTGGTCCTATAGTTACTTAGGACCCTCCCACAACGTTGCATCACACATTTACGATGCATCTTTCCATCCAGATCAAATATGGTCTGCAAATTAAATAGAATTGTTATTAACTAGTATCCTAAAAATTAGTAATCTACACAAATAGAATTACAAATAATAATAACTCACACATAGTTCCTTCCATATGTGGTCTTTCTTCCCCTTAGGAACTTTATGCCATGATTCTAGGATAGGACTGCAATGGCTGTGAGTAAGAACCCCAAGATATGAAACAAATGAGTTGCGGTTCACTCCATATGGATTTCCTGCCTGATTGAAATCCATAGCCAATTTGGATCCATTGCCCCTTTGATGTATTAACTTGTTCATCATTTTGATGCCCCTCACTTTCTCAATTTTCTTTTGTTGCTCATCAAGTGTTGTAATTTCTTCAGGGGGTACATCACCAACCTAAAATTTGATAAAAACACACTTACATAATATAATTATAAATGAACATATAGATAGAAACCTCAGGGATATAATCTTAAAACTTACATTGTCAGGCGGTGCAAGCACTTCCTCACCCTCACGGTGATCATCAGCACGGTCATCATGGGAATGCTCAGCCATCTAAAAGTTCACATTCAAATTATAAATTTCACATTGTAAAGTAACACTAATTGTAAAGTTCACATTGTAAAGTACACATTCACATTGTAAAGTAATTCGCATTGTAAAGTTCACATCAACATTGTAAAGTTCACATTCACATTGTAAATTAATTCACATTGTAAAGTCCACATTCACATTGTAAAGTTCAAATTCAGAAAAATAAAACATAATAAAAATATAAACATCCATGCCTCTAATATTGTGATCTTTTAAAACTTTAGGGTTTATAGATGTGATGTCATTCTTATATATAATAAATGTGTACCACCTATCCCATTCATGAACACCTAATCTCACTAGTAAGTGTATAATATGTATTGGATTTTCAAGAAAATTTTGGCAGCATTTCCCTACTATTCTCCAAGTACATATGTACTTAGAGAACAAATGGGGAAATGCTGCCGAAATTTTCTTGAAAACACAATACACATTATACACTTACATCCTAAGTGAGATTAGGTGTTCAAGAACAGTCTCAAACTGGGGACTATCCAAGATTTACTCCTAATGAGTAAATCTTGGATGGGTTTCTAGGCCAACAAATACATGTGTTGTCATTCTTATACCTAAAATCCTAGTTCTTCAAGTTAGGGTGATTATTGATGTCTTTAAAAGCATGATTGGCAATCTAGGGAAAAGTTCATCATTTACATTCCAAGCATGTCACGTGTGTGCATTACAGTTCATCATTAAGAAAGAAGGGTGATTAGGATTCTCAATATACTCAACAATGAAACAAGTTACCAATTTCATAGTTAGGACGGTAGAGATACCCTAAGATCTAGATCTAATGGTTCATAATGAGCCTGTGATAAAGTTACATCACTATAAAGTTACATCACTAGATGATTATATAATTTCAAGAGTAGTACACAAATAAATTCAAATGAGTAGATAACTAAATAAAAATAGTAGACAAAAAATGCAAATAAGTATATGAATAAATACAAATCTATTGATAAACTAATATAAATCAGTAGATGATCAATTAATTGTTGAATCAGTACATAAATAAATACAAACATTAGATGAATACATATAGATCAATTGAAAAATAAAGTTAAATCAGTTGATAAATAAATTTAATTAAGTAGATGATTAAATCATAACAAAATTAGTACATAAATAAACACAAATAAGTAAATAACTTAATAAAAAAACTCCCAGCAGCAGCCTAGGCGTGCCTTGGCGCCGCCCAAACATCCGCCCAGAGGCCTAACTAGGCAGGGCACCTGGGCTTGGGACCCTAGGTGAATGCCTGGGCCACCTAGGCGCCGCCTAGGCGGAGGAAGGAAGGAGGAATAAGGCAGGGTATACCTTGAGGGCAGAGGAAGAAGAGGAGGAAGAAGGCTCGGCCTGGAGAGCAGCGGCCGGAGAAGAGACCTATCAGTAGGCAGCCGACGTCGGCAAGGAGAGTACCAAAGCAGCCACCGTCGGTGGCGGCGGCGAGGAGAGGAGCGGTGACGAGGAGAGGAGAGCAGCAGGAGCGTCGACCAGGAGTGGTGGTGGCGCGGGGGAGCAATGGCGACGGGGGCAACGATGGTGGGAGCAACAGTGGCGGGGAGCACCAGCAACAATCGCCAGACCTAGCAGAGGTTCGCAATGAAACAGAGACAATGGGGGAAAAGTTCTCTGTTTCGCGGGGCTATTAGTTGTACCATAGGAGTCGGTTATTCAAACAAACTGACACATAAAATTAAAGGTGTCGGTTCTCCACAAAAACTGACACCTATTCTCAATTATAGTTGTCAGTTTTAACTACAAAACAACTGACGTCTATATACATATGCCGATTAAAAAAATTGTTCTCGATTAATGACCATAGTCTTCGGTTTCTTCTGAACACCGACGCTTAAAGGGTGTGAAAAATTCCCCGCAAATAGCAGAGGAAAACTCATAAGCGTCGGTCATTGTAGTAAAACCGACGACCAAAATGTGCCCAATTTCTGTCTCGCGAATAACCTTTAGTCTTCTGTTTATTATTTATCAACCGACGCCATATGTTAAATTTTGGAGGTAATTTTTTTCGTTGGAAATTTTGGATTTGGCAGTTAATTTTAGGCATCGGTTGTTTATTAAGTAACCGACACTGAATAAAAGTGATACCCGTGTCTAGTCGCCCTTCACAGATTGATGTCGGTTTATGTTATCAACCGACGTTGTATTGTTTAGGTGTTGGTGTATTTATACAACCGACGCCTTTAAAAGTGACGTTATAAGCCATTTCTGTAGTAGTAGCATCCATTTTCTTCTACAAAACACTATAAATTTCAACATACAAAATGTTAATAAATAAAAGTAAGCATAGTTGGCATAAATATGCATTGGAGTCATAAAACTACCTCAACATTCTCCCAAACTATTACTTTCTTTTTCTTGTCCACCTTTCCTCCAGCTTTTTTGAATTCTTTTATAGCCCTATACATTAATGTGGCACATTGAAATGCATTAGTAAATAGTCATGTAAAATATATGTTAACGGATATAATTATAAGTATTTACTCACGTGAATAATGCTTTTTTCAAATTGTGTCCCCCACTGTCTATTTTTTTTGGAAATAGGTAAATATATTGCCAAAGGAGCCTAAACAAAGCAAGACCAAACCTACAAAAACATATACAAGGGGTTGTTAACTACAAAAGCCCTAGTATCTATTGGCTTGCTCAGACAAGCCTAACGCCAAGCCCTTCTTACATTTAATAGAAAATAACAAGATGTTAGCTATCTTCCTAATGATCTCATCCTCACTACATTTCCTTCTGCTATGGTTTCTGTTGTTTCTCTTTCCAAATATAGTAGCAAACACATGTGAGGCAGATCCCACCAATGGCCATCTTGTGTTTATCATTGAGCAAGGGAATAATCTTGGTAATCAGCCCATTAATGTTATCATCAAACAGTTGACCCCAACCACACCTGAGGCTGACAACAACCCAGGTCCTTCTAAAGAAGCTGCATGTACCAAAAATGTGATTATGACTTTCATCTTCTCTATTGCATAACACACACCTCGTCTCCACTTGCAGCCCCCAGCACCAGCCTATCCCAGGTCGGCAGCCTATTAAGATGGCTCTATATGTGGTCGTGCTCCACTTTGGTATATGGTAGTGGTTCCACAGAAGCTTGTACCAGCCAACATCATCGTCAACGTAGCTATTGATCCATGGTGTCGCCCTCAGAATGGAAAGAGAAGAGGTACCATTACCATCAACACAGTACGAGTTTTCAATTTCCACCAAGCTTCTGCACATATTCCTCCAGATTCTAGAGGACTTGTTATCAAACCCCTGCTGAAAACCATCGTATCTTTTCGTCATCCATTGAGTCCATATGTTATCCCTTTCTCTGAGAAATCTGTCAGTTCTTTTCCCATAGCTTTCTTTGACTAACATCATGGGGGAGGTTATGTTCAAACCACCTTTACGGTAAGGTTTAGCAATGTCATCCCAAGCCACACCATGAATACCTCTACGCCATATGAAATTTTCCATTAGCTTCCTCATTATATCCGCAGTGGGCAGGGGAATGTCGCACACCTCACACCAAAACCTCACCATTGATTGGAGCATAGATCTCGTGAGGAGAAGCCTCCCAACCATTGACATCCGAAGAGCAGTCCAACCGTCAACCTTGTCTCTCAGCTTGTCAAGGCACTACACAAAGTCTATAGAGGACCCTTTACCTCCAACCACTGGTGCACCCAGGTATCTGGTAGGCACATGACCAATCTTTATAATTTACACTTAGTGTTGCAGGGACAATAACCAATAACACCCAATGTTTATTCCTGAGTGATATGAAGGCAAACAAAATCTAGCTCAAAATACACAATAAAATGTATTTTATTAAGTCAAAATTATAAGCAGAGTAAGCAAACTTACTCAACATTCTATGGAGATAACATCACACTCTTTTTCTTTTTACCAAAATATTTAAGTATGGTAGAGAAGTATGGTAACATTTGCAAGGTCTTTTATTACACGGTTAATCAAGGGTGGAACTAGAAATGCCACATGGGGTAGTGAGAACTCTGTACAGACCCTATGTAAGTGGCTGCAAAACATGTATCATGTATGCAGTAATACATAAGAAAACGGATCAACATATTTAAAATGAGGTATATAGCTATATAAAATATCACCATATCCAAATTTCTATCACAGATGTATTCAACCAAGCATAACCAAACAACTCCAAAACTTCTTGAAGAAATATACTAGTATGCTGAGGTTAACCTACAATGTCCTCCTTGATAGAAACCATCATAGGTGACCCTTCTTCATGTTTGCCTACTCATAGTGCCATACCCATACACTGAGGAACTATCGATTCGAATAGGTCCTTTGTAAGGCAACCAGGTAATTGAGGAGGAGGTGAATGTTATAACATCAATTTTTGCTTGTATTGCTTTTATGAAATTTTGTAAATTAAAGGGGTTTCAATGGAAATTGGTATGCTTTGTTTCCAAAGAGTGAACTCTTTTGCAAAATGTTCCCTTGGATGCATGATTTTGTGGTCTATACTGTTTTGATAAATCCAATAATAAAAGGGAAAAAGGATAAAATAAAATCCTATAATAAGTAAAAGGAAAAAGAAATAAAAGATAATTGTGTGCATACATGAGAATTGTGTAGAATTCTCTAAAAAGTGGTATGCATGACTACTATTGGTTAGTTTTCGGTTCTACATGGTTTCTAATAAGAAAAGAAATCAAAATAAAGAAAATAGAAAAGAAAGAAAGAGAAAATATGATTTTAATTGCATAATATATGCCTTTTGAGTGGATGACTTGCATATGAAGAAAAGCTTCTTTTATTTTGTATTTTTTGTTCCAAACATTGTACACAAGTAAATTAAGTCATAAAATAGTTTCCCTTAAAATTTGGGACTAAAAGGATGAATGGTTTGAGAGATATGAATTTTATAAAATTCCTAAAGTGATGAATTAAGAGAAACATGCATTAAATGTCACAAAAGAATCAGATTATGAATCTAGGACTCGGCCCCTATGATGTCGCTTAATACATGCCATTGGACCATGAATCCAATGGATGTGAACCTATCTCCTACCCCTAGCCTTTGTAGGCAACCCAACTACAGTAAACCTTTCTCCACCTGATGTTATTCTCTCTCTCTAAGCCATGTCTTTGTCAAGAAATAACTCCACTGAAATTGGGAGATCAAACATGATATATCTAACCCCTATATGTCTACGTCTTCATTGGAACTAGGATTTCCCTAATTCCCATTTGGTGTGAGGACCCAAGGATGACTGACGAGGTGAACATAACTATTTAAAGGGGGGTGCTATTCTTCACAGATACTAGGGTACATTCTATGAGACCACAACAACTCAAGGAACTAAACCCCATCTTCAATTCCGTTTCTAGAATGCTTGATGACTAGATCTTCTCCTGTAACCTTCTCCCTATGAGATAGGCTTCTGGTTCATGCAACTCCGCCTGCCCTTTCTCACCATAGAAGGAAGAACTAGGTTAGGAGGACCAAGGCGACGATCATCATCTCATCACCTGCATCTGTGATGCCTAAGGGAGAGGAGTCAACCTCTTGTTTGACCAAGACCTGGAGTTGTGGAATACCGGTTCATGAGATCGAAGGGGAAGACAAGGTTGCGTAGAATTACATCTTTACCCCCAACTCGGATGCTAAGAGGTAAGGACAATTATTTCTTTTGGTCCTTTCAACTATCCTAAGCCACACGGATCCAGGCGCATAGGTGGTGCGAGCCCATAGGTTCAGGGCGGCCTCACGACTGACGGGGCTTGATCAGTTTATATGGTAGACTTTCTGACGTGGCTTATTCTTATTGGCCCATTAATGATAATTTGGTAAAAACCACAACTAATTATTGGTATCTCGGATCAAGGTAAATTATATATGAAAGTTGATCAGATAAATGCAACGAATTCAATAAAAGTATGTGCATTGCCTAAATCTACTTGTTGACATTTTGTTTGTTGGAATTTTAGGGAAATATGCAGTTACGTCCATGGAAAGTGAATGTTCAATAAAAGGTGACATTGAAATAGAGAAAAGATAAATAATGTTTGGAGGATTATAGTTAGCTAGATCTTTCCTTGGGTAAAGTTCTGAAGTCTTATTTTTGAAAGGTATGTGAAAAAAAAAATTATCGTTCTTTAATCTTAGTCATGGTAGAATTTATTAATTATTTTTAATTATTTTTAAAACCATATGATCCTGTTTTGGGATAATGGCTCTAGCTTCTTGGCCTTCCATAATTGAGGGTTGTCGAGGATTGGGGTCATTACATTTGGTATCAGAGCATGGTTTTCCATATAATATCTAATAATTATTAAAGTTTATAAATTCTTTAGAGCCCAAGGGAGTTATTAGAGAATTTTCCAAGGATGGAGGTGTCAAGAAAAGGATCACGATCTGGGGGTTGGCAAGTTTTTTCTTTGTTCCACTAGTCAGTTTATGAAGACTCCCGAAATTGGTGTGACATCCTGGCCAAAATATGAGGATTTGACTCGAAATAAAATGCTTCTAGCCTTTCTTGTCTACTTTCATCCCTTCTTTATCCTCTTTCAATGGACAAACCTTAAGTGCTTAAAGTTTTTCTCTGTCCACCTCCTTCAGAGTTTTGGGGATAAGAGTGTTAAGGATTATGGCATCCTTTGCCAAATAATAAAAGTGGACATAATGATAAAGAGAAAACATTTGTTGGGTTTCTCCCCTATTAAGGTAAACCATGGATGAAACTAGGGCTGGTAAGGGAAAACAACCTCAGTGGGTCATTAGAATCACAAAACCGAAGGCGTAGGTTGTAAACCCTAACCTCAACCCAAAACCTTAAGTAGTGGTTAGAGAAAGAGAGAACCTAGTAAGTTGGATACCTTAGTTTGTCCATGCATGCAACTGTGTAGGTTAGACATGCATGATATACGTGGAAGACTGGAGTATGCATTTGAAACATAGACAATAAGTGGTTGTATGACCCCTAGGGCAACTTTTGATTTTAGTGACCCGAGCTA
The DNA here is from genome assembly GCA_963693085.1 of Alisma plantago-aquatica. Taxonomy (NCBI): domain Eukaryota; kingdom Viridiplantae; phylum Streptophyta; class Magnoliopsida; order Alismatales; family Alismataceae; genus Alisma; species Alisma plantago-aquatica. The sequence continues at coordinate 470,754,480 of OY856410.1, forward strand.
GGGTGGTTCATCCCAGAAAAGGATTAAAAAAAATCTATGAGAGAGATAACACCCTAAATTAGAAGCCTTAGACTCAGATTAATAGTCCTTGTCTAGGACTCCAAGGGATGTTTACATGGAAGAGAAAGTTGGGAAGAAGATGTCATATCATGTATTCTTTTGGTATGTGCTTGAGTGACTAAGTCATGCAGTTTAGATAACTAATGCAAAGGAGGTAAGCTTGAGGTTCCTAGACCAAATAGGGAAAGTAGTGATATCTAGTGCATATAATGCTCACAAGGTTGAGTGAGTTCATAGGAATTAAGCATGGAACCCCATCATGTGTTGGATAAAAGGAAACCCCACTTGGATTGAGGTATATGTTTGATGAGCCATTCACACAAGTTGGTGTCCTATGTATGAAACTGGTCCAAACTTGAGAAATGATGAACAAAGTACGACATATGGAAAACCTAGAGGTGGTTTAATAAGTTGTCTACTTGCTAGACACATGCATAGGTGAAATGATAGGATATATGCCTACATGTGATGATATAAACTTTGGATTCCTAAAAAATTTATGACCCTTGGTACTATCAAGTGATAGTTTCCTCCTGTCCTGGGAAAGAAACCTTCATATAGGAGTGAGTACCAACTTTTGTTTAAGATTGAGGTAACCTTCAAGGTTACTTAAAAAAACTTGAGAGATTAAGTACATGAAACACAAAAGCACATAGTTTGAGTATGAATCTATAGACCCAAGTATGACCATCTCTAAGAGACATAAGGATAAGTCACTATGGAAGTGACTGGTAGAATGGGGTCATGCCTAGATAGGTAGGTCGCCATGTTTCCCATGAAGGGACAAAAGGAAAACTATTAGTGCCCAGAGAGATGATGGAAAATCAGGTGAGGGTTCTAATTATGAAACATCCTTGAATATCATCAAAGCAACCACAAGCAAATTTGTGATGAAATAAATAATGTTACGATAGAACCCTAAGTCAATCCTAAGGTCAAGTAGGGATGATACCGATGGGAGGAGGAATTGATTGTTTCTTGATTACACAAGACCAGAGGGTCTAGAGGTAAAAATTATGTTTGCTGGAGGCTCATGGGTTAGGAGGTTTGCCACCTTCATGAGTTCATGGGGCTTACGAGGTAAATGTGAGAGGCACTCCCTAGACGCATAAGGGTAAGATCACCCCAAAAGTACCAACACCCTAGATACATTGTGGAATTGACTAAGGTTCATGAATAGGAGTTATGATAAGACTCAAAGGTTATTAGAAAAGTCTTTGTATATATGTATATGTGGAATTGAGGGAATGGTGGTATTCATGGTTTGGAGTCAAGAGGAGGATGATTCAGCCTAAATTTAAAAATAAGTTGGTAATGTGTAAATGTGTGAAAAAGTGAATTTTCTCCTATTTGTGAATAATTCTTCTTGTTACTTGAAGTCCTCACTCTTTATGTCTCCTTTGACTTCATAACTCTATATGTCCACCAAAGTCAAAGAGTTCCACATTTTGAGTTAATATGATACACATATATGCATGAAATCCTAGTGTTGTTAAACCCTTGAATCCTTTAATTAAAGACTTGATCATACATGCTAATTTTGATTTGTAATTTTGCAAAATTGTTCTAGACCCTATGTTGAAGCTATGGTCTAAATTTGAGATCATAGGGACCTTCCTACATTTTTTTATGATTTTCCTAAGATCTAACCTTTTTATATCCCTTGAATTCCCCTTTTAAATCCTTAGTGGTCTCGACCCATTTGCCTTGGTTGGTGTCGGGCCTGACCCGGCAAAACTAGTCGCGATCCGGGGGTCCTTTTCCCTGGACAGGCCACGGGTCAAGCTCAAACTGAGCCCCCTTCCCTTGAGCCAGGCATGCGGCCCAACGATCCTTGGTTGGAGATCCAATGGCACCGAGTCATCTTCTACCTTGTGCCCAATTTGGAAGGTATACCATGGACCCAGCTACCGAGCACTTAACCCGACCCCCTATATACTCCTCTCTCTCCCCATTTTCATGACCAATCTCTTCCCATCACTCTCTTGAACCTTCTTCACCTCTTAATTGTTCAAAACCTTGCCTTGGGTGCCAAGGAAACCCACCGCCACCCTTGGCGATATGCCCCCCTTAGAGAACCCTAAACCTAGACTCAACCACCTATAAACCCCCCAACACCTTCGACCTACCCCCACGAACCCAAACGACTTCTTGCTTTCCCCTCTCGAGCCCTATCTCACATTCCCCCTTTTCTCCGGCCACACCTCTGTCACAGTGCTAATGTGCTAGCGCACGAGGCTTTTGCTCGGTGGGGGGAAACCCTCGTCAGCCAGGAAACCTTGGTTGTGTCTTGATGACCATGGGGATCTCTACATAGAGTACCCATTTTTTCCAGCCTCTCCATCTCTTTCATCTTTAGAGTTTTCTTAGGAAAACCCCTTGGATAGGCCTGCAAGTAATAGAGCGTGACATTTAAGGGACTATGACATCAAACTCCACCTTCTAGATACCAACGACAACACCAACGTCTCTGAGTAGGACCTTGATATGTCAGAGTAGTTCTCTTCTACAACATGCCCATGCATAGGCCTCGAAGAGGATGCCCTCCCATGTCAGCGCGCCCTAGAGTCTCAAGAAATCCCAACCGCAACTCGTCGTGACCGTGCCAAGTTGGGGTGCCTAGAAGCATGGCGGGCGGAGCCTCGTCACCATGGAGGTGGCGGTATGCGAGAGTGCAAGCAGAGAAGACTAGCTGAGGAATACTCTATGTGAGTAAGAAGAATGGGAACATAGACAGATGGGGCGGAAGAAGAGGAGAGGAAGGATGAAGGAGGAGCATGGAGAGACAGTGACAAGGGATCGAATCCACCAATGGTCGGCGTTGCAAGGATGAGCACTACGTGTGAACGGCAGCCACAAAGAATATGACCCACGGGCCAAAGTCAAATGTACCCATGCCTGCAGGTGTAACGTGCGAGGGTAAGGAGTCATTTTCCTTGAACCATGATGGCCCGACTACAAGGCAGTAGAAATATATAATGGCTTACGTATTATCCTTTCATTGGCTCTAGTAAGTAAATTTTTGCAAATATTCAAATAAATGATTGGTAAGTCAGAATATATCGAATATGTATATGATTTTGATTGGAATAAATGAGATGGATCTGAATAAAATATATTTGATATATATATATATATATATATATATATATATATGAAGGAAACGCTGATATCATTAATTAACTTAAGTCTGCCTCAGCACAGTTTGTAACAGACAAAGGAAAAGAAGAGCTATTTCTAAAACAGAAATCGCAAGGGATGGCCATCTTTGCTAAAAGATGAGCTAAAGAATTAGCCTGCCGCTTGCAAGAATAGAAAGAAATATTAATAAAGAAAGAAGACAACTGGAAAATGTCGTCTAAAAAAGTGCCCAGCAGGTCCTTCCTCCGAGCTTTGCCGTTAATCATTGCTATCACGTTCTCCGCATCAGATTCCACAATGAGATTGCTAATCTTCATCTGTTTAGAGATCAGGAGACCCTCCCGTACAGCCCGAGCTTTAGCGCACTGCACATCCAGCAGTGTTGGGCAATTACTCCCTGTTGCCCTCACTACAGTACCCTCATGATTCCTCCACGCCATGCCCGCTCCATCTTTACCCCAGCTCCCCACTGCGGCGTCACAATTCAATTTAATAGCCTGCTGATGAGGCGGTTGCCATCTCACTCTCGTTGCTGCCCTCGTGGTTGTGCACCTGCTACTGTTCGGTTTCTCGGTGCCCTCTTATCAGTTCCAAAAGTGACCGGTACACCATCAGAGGTGGTCGCACTGTGTTCTCGAAGATGATGTCATTTCTCCTCGTCCATATTGTCCAAAGTGCTGCAATGGTGTCTTCATCCACCTCCTCCGTACCCGTCCAGGCGAGGTCCATCAAGGCTGATTCCACACGCCAGTGCGCCACCTTTCTGATATTCGCTTGTTGCTCCCGGGTGCGGTCCCGCCATAGATCCTAAGCTTGTGGACACCTGAAAAGTATATGGCTTATATCCTCCTTCTCCTGCTCACAGATGCTGCAAATCCCATCGGGATGACAATGACGGTCATAGAGACGACCCCGCGTAGCCAACGCCCCTTTTGCACAGCGCCATAAGAAATGCGCCACCTTCGGAATGATTCCCCGTTTCCATATGAGTCTCCAGAGATTGCCGCCTGCGTTACTTAGAGTATTAGAATTGCTGCTCGTTGACCGTGAGGCTAGCCAGTACGCGGAACGCACCGTGTAGTCACCACTTTTGCTTGGTTTCCAAAAGATCGTATCCTCACTCCTTGTCATGCTCAAGGGGATCGCCAAAACGTTTTGGGCTAATTCCTCTGTGAACAGGTTCCTCACACACTCTACATCCCAACACCTTCTTTCAGTATTAATAAGCTGGTGCACAAACTTGAAAGTCGGACTAGAAACACCATAGGTTGTTTCTATGTTGTCTTGTGTATTTGGGAGTCAGCGGTCCGCCCATATGTCAATGTTAGTCCCATCCCCCACTCTCCACTGCATTCCTTCCAGGATAATGTTAATGTAAAATAAGCACATAAATCCTAGTTTCATGATTTTATTGTCATTACTTGTTTAAAAGATATAAATGGATAAAGCTTAACTTTTTTGTATAAAAAGAGCATCTTGAACCCATTTTGGGTTAAAAGTTCATATTTTTTAAAATCAAGATTTTTAAAGTGGATAATAAAAAATGTGTGTTAAAGTGGTGATTAAAGTATGACAAACCCTAAATTTTAATTTTGTACATTGACATAATGGAATAGAATCTATTCTTATTTCATGTTGTTATCAATTGAATAAGATGAAAATCCAAGATGAGCATGACCATAATGATGATAGTTTCTAATGTGAATAAACATGCATATGAGTAAGTAGGGTTTAAAGATCCTAACTTGCCATGTTATTAATGAAGTTGATCTGATAGAAAAATTCATGATGATCTAACATGGTAAGATTTTATGATCATTGTTACACCTAATATGAATTAGAGTTCTTAAGTCTTTAAAGTGAGAATCATGTGAATTAGAGTTTTGAGGCATAACCCTAATGGTAACTCAATACCACAGAAACCTAAACCTAGATTAGGGTCGAGTAGGGTTGTATTCAAATATAGTGATGGTGACAATTTAGGATTTACATACTTGCATATTTGAATGCTTGATTTGCTTGCCTGGACAATATGTGTGAAGTATAGTTATATGATAATCTACTTGGCTCACCATTGAGGTATGTGGTTATGCCTATGAATAATTGATCTAGTTTCACATTTCTTTCTCGGGTTTCTTCGCATGGTTTGCAAATATATTATTTCTTGTCTATTTATTTCCTTGCAAACTATAACATGACTATGACTATCACATAATATGGACTTGACTTGACCGTATCATGCACCACCTTTAATGTAAGATAAGAAAGTAAATAATGATGAATACGGACCCTTGGGGGAAATGAAATCATCAAAAGATTGCTAAGCCCTGGGGACAAGATTTATCACTGAAGCCCTGGGGGTAACGGTGAGGCACCAAAAAGCCCTGGGGGCAACAGTGAGGAACCAAAGCTCTGGGGTCAAGTGTGGCCCATGTCCACCGCAGGGACAAGATTCTAAAGGTTGGATGTACATGGATCGAGTAGTCATGATAAAAATTCTAACTTTTATTTGTTAAACAATAATTGTTGAATTACATTGTTACAAGTAAATGTGAGCTTTTGTTTCCCCTACATACCAGTATAACTTGTTATACTGGTCGTGTTTTGTTTCACAGCATTATATAAAGATGAAACCATGTGAAGACATTAATATAAGTAAGGAGGATTTAGATAGACACTTCTTCTCTATGTACAGTTCTGGAAATGGAATTTCATGTAAAAGCATCTTGTAAATAAAAGTACGGCATTAATGAAATTATTTTCAATTATTTATTATTTTCTAAACTGTATCCTTGGGAAAATTTGTAGGTAATGACTCTCATATTTTTGGCCTTCCTTAATTGGGGGTTGCTGAAAAATGAGCTTGTTACATTTGCTATCAGAGTGCCATATTTTTCAAATAATATTTAATAGTTTATAAATTCAAGTAATCTGTAGAAATATGAGGGAATTATTAGGGCATTTTATAAAGATGATGGTGTCTATAAAGGAGCACGACCGAAGGCTGGCAAAATCTTCCTCTGTACTGCTAGTCAGCTTATGTGGACTCCTGGGTCTGTGCATCCTACCATGCCAACATCAAACGATTTGCCAGAAGTAAAATACCTTTAGGGTGTCTTCTCATTTTGATTCATCTATTTCTCATCCTCTTGCTTAATAAACCATAAAAAGAATTTCCCTCCTCATCTCAATTTAGGATTTTGAGAAGAAGTAGGATTAAGGCATCCTCTGCCAATTAATGTACATGAAAATGTGGAATTAATAATGTACATGTAATGTGAGAATAATAAAGTACATTTGGAAATAAAATGTACATGTAATGTGGAAATAATAATGTACATGTAATGCGGAAATAATAATGTATATGAAATGTGGAAATAATGATTTAATGGGCTGCAAGGGTAAACTCTAGTTGGAACTAGGGTTGAGTTATGAAAACTCTAGAGGGTCAAGGGACATGGAAAACTCTAAGATGAAGGGTGTAGATTGAGTAATCCCTAACCCTAGCCTAAAACACTAACCATGAGAAATGGGAATAGTGTGGGTGAAATAGAAACCCTACCCATATGGACCCAATTAGGGTAAGAGGAAAGACAGAATACCAATGTTTTTGGTAACCCATGCATGAAGGATGCATGTGAAAGAATATTAACATAGATCACCAATATTTTTGGTAACCCATGCATGAAGGATGCATGTGAAAGAATATGAACATAGATCACCAATGTTTTTGGTAAACCATGCACGAAGGATGCTTGTGAAAGAATATGAACATAGATGATGTTAAGTAACCCTATCTCCCATGCACGTGTGTGTTTGGAGAATAACATTCATGTAAAAGTTTTTGAGAAACATAAGAAACCAATGGTTATATATATGAAAATGAAAATTCGAATATAACTTGCTCGAACCCCTCATGCTATCTCTGGAAGTTTTGTTATGGAAAGATCAAGCTCCTGGAAGGGAAGGTCAGAAAAGATCAAGCCCCTAGAGGGGAAGGTCGAGAAAGATCAAGCCCCTAGAGGGGAAGGTCATGAACGATCAAGCCCCGAGAGGGGAGGATCATAGAAGGACAAGACCGTAGAGGGGAAGGTCGACATAGTATCAAGTCCCTGGAGGGGAAGGCCGACATAGGCACCAAGCCCTTGGAGGGGAAGGATGACATAGGTACCAAGCCCCTGGAGGGGAAGGTGGCCCTAGTTCACTGCATGGACAAACTCCATGAGAGGGTATCCCAGAGATTGAGAAAATAAGGGTTGAGAAGCTATAATATTAAAAACAATGCATAAAGATGAAAATATGAAACCTTTAAGGCTAGTGTGCCAATCCGGGGTGGGTCAACCCAAGAATAGGAAGATGACCTATGTGGGAAGCAAAAACTTAGATCATGGGGTCAAGTTGTGGCTATAGATCCTAACTTCCTCATGTGAGCCATGAAGGCACCCTAGGTTAGGACCTTCCCTAGAAATGTAAGTTGACTAAATTGATTTAAAGATTGAGGTAACCATGATATATAAAAGATAAAATCACATATATTGAGTATGATTCTTTGAACCCAAGTATTCCATCTCTGAGGAACATGAGGAAAAGTCACTATGGAATTAGTTGACCATATGAGACCGAGCCCAAAAAAGAAATGTTACTACAAAATGTTGCCATGAGTCCAATGAGGGAACATAGTGAATAATGAGCATTATAAGAGATGGAGGAACCCGGTCTAAAGAATTTCATATGCAAATAATGTGTTATAAATGAACTCTTGGGAAGGATAGAGTTTGAATTCAATCCTAAGGTCCAGTAGGAAGTATTAAAGGTACATAAACTGATGGGATCAGGAGTTAATTGTTCCCTGAATGCACAAGACCATTTGGTCAGGAGGTAAAACCTACATTTGACCAACAGACATGTCTGAGGATATTGGCCACCTTCATGATGTTCATGTGGCCAATGGGCAAATGTGAGGGTCACTCCCTAGATGCATAATGATGAGATCACTCCAAAGAGTACCTATACCCCTAGAGACCTCAAGGAAGTGACTAAGGCTCATAATATATGAGATATAAAGGTAAAAGATATAAGAAGTCATGTGATTATGAAAGGAGTTATGTATAAACTCAAGAGTGAAAAAGGCATTTGACTTCATGAAATATAAGAATATTGTGGAATGAAAACCAAGTATTGTCTAGAGTCATGTTGCGAATGATTTAACCTAAAGTATGAAATTTTGTGGTAATGTGTGGATATACCATCTCTACTCTTAGAATGGGAAGACTTTATATTTGGGCTATAGTAAAATGCTTATTTAATCTCCTTATGAGTTGGAAGGTTGGGTAGGCACATTTTATGCTTAAAATGGCATACGAGAATGGATACTTTAAGATTGAACTCAAAGGCATGACATAGGGCTTGAGGTGTTACCTCACCCTTATGTAAAAAAAATGATAGGTTGGGAACCTAGGTGAAAAGATGGTCACCAAGTGAAATTGAAATCACTAAATGGAGATGTAGTCACCAAAACATGGTATTACATAAATACTAAGTATTTGGATATACCTTGAATTGGATTTAGGTACAAATCTTAAGATTAATATGAGGAATTACATGTTAGTGAAAGATGTTAAGTAGGGTTTCTAACCATAAGCATTAAACTAAGTTAAGTTATCATTCAACTTTATCTTACTAAGTTTGAATTTTGGGGACAAAATTCCTTTTAAGGAGGGGTGAACGTAATATCCTCAATTTTGGTAAAATTGGATTATATAAAAGAATTGAATTGTAAATTCCCCAATGGTATTGTTGGGGGGGGGAATAAAATTAGTCACATTTGTGACATGGGTGTTTGTGACACAAGATAAATAGAGAAATGAAATTCATTCATGAATAAATAATAGTGGTTTTGTGATATGATAAATGAAATATTGTCAAATAAAAATAAGATGCATGGTGTTTTAGATAATTAAAGGAATAATTGTCTAGCATAGAGTGGCAACACAATGCTAGAGGCATCACAAATAACATTATCTTAGTTTAACTTTGTACATTTGCAAATAATAAAAGAAAGGAATATCATTCTAAAAATTGGATTTTCTGTGAGATAATGATATTGTTTCAATAAGATGTCGAAAGGACAGTTTAGTATATAAAAGACATCCCAAGGAATCCCAATCAATAAATATGATATGGAAAGAGCATAAGTGAGTTTCCATGGATAATAAATTAGAAAAATATATCAAAAAAGAAATATATAATATTCTAAAAAAGTGCCATGTTTTGATGTGCCTTCCTCTGTGGCTTTTGGGATTACATATTCCATATATTTAATGGAAAGAAGTGTTTATGTCTTTATTTGACTTGTCTTCATATTTACGATTTGAGTTATAGAAATAAGGAGGGGGAGTCGGTAGTTTAAATGTGTTGATTGCCTTCCTTTTCTTATGAATCATGGGGGTACGAGTATCTCTCTTCCTTCCTTCCAAAACTTTGTGGAAAACACAAGGGCTTCCCTAGGAAGCATATATATATATATGACTATGGGTGGGGGGAAATCCTCACCACTCAAAAAACCTTGGTCGTGTCCCGATGGCCATGGGGATCTCTATAGAGAGTCCATGTTTCCCCCAACCTCTCCATCTCTTTCATCTTCAGAGTTTTCTCAGGAAAACCCCTTGGACAGGCCAACAAGTAATAGAAGGCGACGTTTAAGGGACTATGACATCAAACCACGCCTTCTAGATACCACTGGTAGCACCAATGTCTTGAGGCAGGACCTTGATATGTTGGAGTAGTTCTCTTCTTCAACCTTTCAGTGCATAGGCCTCAAAGAGGATTCCCTCACATGTCAGTGTGCCCTAGAGTCTTAGGAAATCCCAACATCAGGTCGTCACAACCATGCCAAGTTGGGGCGCCAAGCAACATGGCTGGCGGAGCCTCACCACCATAGAGGTGACAGTATGCGAGCGTGCACACAGAGAAGACTGGCTGAGGAACACTCTACGTGAGGAATAAGAATGGGAATGCAGGCAAATGGGCAGAGGAAGAGGAGAGGAAGGATGGAAGAGGTGCGTGGAGAGACAATGGCAAGGGATTAAATCCCCCAGCGGTCGGCGATGCGAGGATGAGCGTTGTACGTGAACAGAAGTCACAAAGAAGATATCCCGTAGGCCAAAGTCAAATGTACCCCTATCTGCACATGTAATGTGTGAGGAGGTCAATTTCCTTGAACCAACATGGCCCAGCTACAAGGGAGAAAAAATATATAATAGTTGACGTGCTATCCTTTCATTGGCTCTAGTAAGTATATTTTTGCAAATATTCTAATCAATGATTGGTATCTAAGAATATATCGAATATGTATATGTTTTGATCAGAAAAATGAGAGGAGTACGAATAAAATATGTTTGAGATCTAATTATGCTTCCTTTTCCAAAAGTACATAAAGATACAATCTTTAATGTAAAATATGCATAGAAATCCTAGTTTCATGATTTTAATGGTCCTTACTTGTTTAAATAATATTGATAGATAAAGCTTAACTTGTTTGAATAAAAAGAGCATCTTGGATTCATTTTGGATTAAAATTCATATGTTTCTAAAATCAGGTTTTCTAAAGTGTGTAACAAAAAATGTGTGTTAAAGTGGTGTTTAAAGTATAAGACCCTAAATTTGTACATTGACATAAATACAATAAATATTCTTAGTTATTGTTGTTATCTAACATTGTTGAATAAGATAATAATCCAAGATGAGCATGACCATAATGATGATAGTTTCCAATGTGAATAAGCATGGATATGAGTAAGTAGGGTTTAAAGATCCTAACTTGCCATGTTATTAATGAAGTTGGTCTAATATAAAAATTCATGATGATCTAACATGGTAGGATTTTATAATCATGTGTACACCTAATATGAATTACAGTTCTCAAGTCTTTAAAGTGAGAATCATGGTGTAACACCCGGGCCCACTGCCCAAGGCTCTAGTAGAGTTTCAGGAATGACGACTAGCCCCACAAACCACCACTAGCCTTAACTGCGCGCTTTTCGTCCACTCACGCGCAAGCCAGGATCAACTTCCCCACTGGTCACCCATCCTAGTACTACTCCAAGCTGAGCACGCTTAACTATGGAGTTCTTTAGAGATGGGCTCCCAAAAAAGGAGGTGCACCTTGGTGATATGGGTAGTCCAATCATTCCTTATAAGATCTTTTTATCCGAGGCCTCAAATCCTGGGATGTTACAATCTCCCCCACTTAGACTCTTGATGTCCTCATCAAGTCTCAACTATAAGGCCTCATAATCTCTTCCCCATTTCAGTGCAGACCCACAATGACCCATGGACACCCAGCTCCCGATCACGGAATACCAGTGCAAGGGTGGCTACGTCAACCATGGACAGCCCTTTCCTACATGCCTGGACCGCACGGCTCAAGACTGGCATGTCATGTCCATGTGGGCCCCACCTACTGGAGGGGTTATGGCTCTGATACCATTTGTAACACCCGGGCCCACTGCCCAAGGCTCTAGTAGAGTTTCAGGAATGACGACTGGCCCCACAAACCACCACTAGCCTTAACTGCGCGCTTTTTGTCCACTCACGCGCAAGCCAGGATCAACTTCCCGACTGGTCACCCATCCTAGTACTACTCCAAGCTGAGCACGCTTAACTATGGAGTTCTTTAGAGATGGGCTCCCAGAAAAGGAGGTGCACCTTGGTGATATGGGTAGTCCAATCATTCCTTATAAGATCTTTTTATCCGATGCCTCAAATCCTGGGATGTTACACATGGGAATTAGGGTTTCGAGGCATAACCCTAATGGTAACTCGATACCACAGAAACCTAAACCCTAGATTAGGACTGAGTAGTGTTGTATTCAATTAAAGTGATGGTGACAATTTAGAATTTACATACTTGCATATTTGAATGCTTGATTTGTTTGCTTGAAGAATATGCGTGAAGTATATTTATATAATAATCTGCTTGGCTCGCCATTGTGGTGTGTGGTTACACCTATGAATAACCAATCTAGTTTCACACGGCTTTCTCAGGTTTCTCTGCACAGTTTTTAGATATATGACTGCTAGACTGTTTATTTCCTTGCAAACTATAATGTGGCTATGACTATCACCTAATATGGACTTGACTAGCTCGTATCCTACACCACCTCTGATGTAAGATAAGAAAGTAAAGAATGATGAATACGAAGTCCTAGGGGCAAGGAAATCATCAAAAGATCACTAAGCCATGGGGGCAAGATCTATCATCAAAGCCCTAGGGGCAATGGTGAGACACCAAAGCCTTGGGGGCAAGTGTGGCCTATGTCCACTGCAAGGACAAGACTTTGAAGGTTGAATGTACCTGGATCGAGTAGTCATGATCAAAATGCTAACTTTTATTTTTGAAATAATAATTGTTGAACTATGTTGTTACAAGTAAATGTGAGCTTTTGTTTCCCCCACATACCAGTATAACTGTTATACTGACTGTGTTTTCTTTCACGACATTTTAGGTAGATGATGATATGCATGATAAGGGACATGATGATAAAGATGAAATCACGTGAAGACATTAATATAAGTAAGGAGGATTTAGATAGACACTTCTTCTCTATATACAATTATGGTAATGGAATTTTAGGTAAAAGCATCTTGCAAACAAAGTTGTTGAATTAATGAAATTATTTACAATTATTTATTATTTTCTAAATCTGGATCCTTAGGAAAATTTGTAGGTAATGACTCTCATCTTTTTGACCTTCCTTAATTGGCAGTTGCTGAAAAGTGAGGTCATTACATATTGGGTCTGACTTAACTGGTGATTCTCAGAGCGTCTGGGCCCAGAGGCATAAAAATGATTATGGCAAGGAGTTTCACACATCATCTATCCAGAATTGCATATGATGCAATTGGAAAAAGTTTCCTACCTTGATGATTAACTGTGTTTTGTGGTGTTGATCAGGCCACAATTGAATTATCTTGGATCTGGCTCATTAAAAAATTATTCAATGCAATTTTATGAATGGATACTTGAGGGTTATCAATTTGAATAAAATAATTAGAACAATAATAAATTAAATACCTAATGTATATCACCCAAATTTTAATCAAATCAAATTAAATCAAATCGAAATGAGTTTTTGACAAAATTGCAAATTCTTTTACAGAACCTAATGGCAACCACAAACAATCACTTTTCTCTATGATCAGTTTGTGAGAAGGACAAACTTATTGGGAACAACTTCCACAACTGGTTCATGATGCTGAGAATTGTTCTCACACAGGAGTGCAAGCTCTGTGTCCTGGAAATGCCAAAACCAGAGGAACCAACTCTAAATGCTCTAAGTGATGACAAGTATGATTACAAGAAGCATACTAAAGACGTCTTGGATGTAAAGTGTTTGATATTGTGCTCCATGAACTACGATTTGCAAAGGCAACATGAGAACATGGGGGTGATTGAGATGGTCACACATCTCAAGAATATGTACCAAGATTAGGCAAGATAGGAGAGATATTGATCATCCCCAAAGGAGTCATTGGACTTTTAAATTTGTAACCCGAAACCTTTAAGAGCCCCTGCAACTTTATTACGGGGTCGAAGTAGATATACAGGGTTGAACACATGGACGTGGGGATGTTTAGGACGCTTAAGATCTCACTCTTAAGTCAGCTAATCCAATCTGATAGTTGATAAAAATACACAACTAGAATGAGTCCAGTAAAATCTCACGAAATAAAAAAAAACAAAGTAAAGAAAACAAAACAGAGTCCGTCAGATTCTACTAATCAATGAGAAGGAGTTCCTGGCTATGTAACCACAAGTTGGACAGTTTATGCACCTGTTCTCAGGTATAAACAACCTTCGAACACCATAGCAAGCATTTAATCTCTAGACGTAGCATGTATCATAGTAGATGTTCATGTGGGGGTTGTCCCACTTGCTCTCACACATCATGACTAAAACCCCATCAGAGATCTAGAACCTCTCTCAAGGATAACGGATCAACACCCTCGAATATCCCAGATACCTTCTCAGGTCTGGAATATTTAGAGTTGTTAGGAACCACTCCCTTGGACGTCCTCCTTTTAGATTTTATTCAAACTACCTTCTTTTATCCATTCCTACAACTAATCTCTCAATCTATGCAGATATGAAAGTTCAAGTAAGAAAGAGATCAACCAAATTAGCAATCATAACCAAAAAGAGAAGATAGAATACAAAACGTACTAGATCTGGAATAAAACTACTTGCTTAAGGTAAAAGTACATAAACATGCCCAAAACGGGCTACATAGATAAGAAGAAGCTCAACTAGCCATGGACAAGCAAAGTTGGCACCGAACAAAGATGGAAAATCATCATTTGTACAGAAATAAAGGAGAACAATAAATGAAAGGAGGAGAAGAAAAGATTTAGCCTGTAGAGGAGAGGTGGCTCTCGCTCCTTAGCCTCCAAAAAGGCTAGATCTCATTATTTGAGTCATCCTCCTTGATCTTCTAGACTCATTGGCCTCCTTTCTCCTTGATTCCGCCCCAAACATCAACCTTGGTGGATGAACGGAGGTGGAAGGTGGCTGGAAAATTGGTGAACGATTATGGAAATGGATGAGTAGAGGTAGAGGATGATGATGGATGGAGGAAATCTATAGGGATGGATGTAGGGTGTGATCTTTAGCCCTCTCAGACTTGGAACTCTCCCACAAAGCTATGAGACCACTGATCATTGAAGGAAACCCCCGAAAGTCAGAATCATAAAACCCCCTCCAAGTAGCATGGGGTATTTATAGGAGTTGTGGTCGTAGCAGTCGAGACGTCGTAGCGGCCATGATAGTTGTAGTGGTTGAGGTGGTGTCATGGTTGAGATGAATGTATCAGTCAAGACATCATCATGGTCGAGACTACTATTGTGGTTGCAAACCTTTGTAGCAGTTGAGACTTCATCGCGGTCAAGATGGATGAAGCGGTCGAGATGTAGTCACGGTCGAGACCACTTTTGGGGTCGCAAAAACTATCGCGGTCGCAAACCTTGTGGACAAACCCACACCGAGGGGGGCTACTACTAGTGGTTGATGGGACCACATCAATGAACCTCCTAATTGACGAGGATGCTTTCTAATAAAGGACTGGCCATCGAAAATAGGGTCCAAGATATCAAAAGTTTCTTAGGCCTGCTATTCGGTTAGTGGGACCACAGTCTCCTAAGTTGGTGCACATAACACGACGCTTGTGGGGCAGAATCTGGAGAATTGATATCTTCTTGAGTTTGGTTCATGCAAGTCCCAAAATTGGCTATTTGAGCAACTCTATCTTTAAAATGATATATATTACTAAAAGATAAGAATCTAGACTTAATTAGAAAATATTAAGACTATAGTGACACAAAACTATAAATAAACTCTTAGCATAAATGCCTGAATTTGGGTGTTATTAGATATGATGTCTCCAAGGTGTTGTTCTAGTACAACATGGCAGAAGGAGATCCAGTAGGTCCTCATGTACTCAAGCTCATTGGGTATGTGGAGAACCTAGCTAGATTGGAATTCCCCTTAGGCTAAGAGTTGGTTGTGGAAGTGATTCGGCAGTCCCTGCCAAAGTCATATAGTTAGTTTGTCATGAACTACAACATGAACGACTTTGACAAGTTGTTGACGGAGTTTTTGGGCATGTTGAGAACAACTGAGACACAAATGAAGAAAGAGAAGCCCAAGTTTTTTATGGTGATTAGTAAGACAAAGGGGAAGTCTAAAGGCAAAGGCAAATCTAAGAAGAGTTCTAAATCTAGCCAGAAGCCCAAGTCTTTAGATCTCAAGGCAAAAGGTGGAGTAAAGAAACAAAGAGGTGATTGTCACCATTGTCACCAACCTGGACATTGGAAGAGAAAATTGCTCACTCTGGTTAGAGGAACTAAAGAAGAAGAAGGATGGCATTCAAGCCTCCACTTCAGGTATAAAAATACAAGATAAATTTCATTACTTCTTCTTATTGGTATGTGATACTAGATAAGAGATCTGACATACTAATGTGCATGATCTGACAAAAAGTAAAATCCCTCATAGAAGGACAAAGATAGATAAGGTGGAGCAAGTGTTGCGGAAGCCATAGTCTACATTTAAATTTATCTTAGCCCAATGGGCATGTAATAGAGTTATTAGAACTACTATTCATTATGCCATTAGAATAGAAACATTTTCTTTATGCATCTTGTATGGACAAGGATGATCATCAATAAAGAATTATTAGTGCTTCTATTTCAAAGATATGATCTTGCATGGCATTGGCCCTTAAAACATCTTGTGATATTCTTGCAAAATGATCTAAAGATGAATGTTTATAATGTTAATACCAAAGGATTATAATTGATACCTTAAGACTATCATTATCATTAGTCATCTTGTACAAGTATGAGAGTTGCATACCTCGAATACAAATTGTTGCTGATCTAGATTCCCTTGGTTAGTGAACCTAAGGAAACATGCAAATCTTATTTATGCACAAATATGACATGACATCTTTCACTAGATGTAGTGGGAGGATAAGCTTTTATTAGACCTCATACATATGATGTATGAAGATCTTATGAATGACTGCTATAGATAACTACTTATACCTCATTTTGTTTACTGGTAATATAATGATATATACATAGTAAAGAGGAAAAATGAACCTCATGAAGTGTTTAAGGAGATTCTGTATGAAGTATAAACTTTGATAAAAGTATTAAGAAACTTCTATGAGATCAAATATGGGATAAGAAACTTCTATGGGATAATGCAAGTAAATGTGCTTATCCCATATAAATCTCATGTGTATAAGACATGACAAGATGATATTTAAATCCAATAAGGGTTGTTGGAAAGTCATTAAAACATCCATTAATACTTATGTACTTAAGGACATCGATGCAATGGGAGTTGGATGCATAATATTTATTAGTTGGATGTAGAGGGTTACATCGATGCAAGCTTTCATAATGACCAAGTGATTGCAATAAAATATGTTTGATTTTAAAGGAGAAAAGGATGTTATTAGTTGGAAGGGTTCCAAACTAATAGTCATTAATTCTATCTACAATAGAGATTGGGTATACTTGTGTTGTGAACACAGAGTGATACTATATGGATCTAAAAATTCATTTGATGAACTTATAGATGTTCCGATCATTGATGACTTAGTAGAGATACTATAACAACAATGGAGCTCATTGTTAGGCAAGGAATATGAGATACCATATTATGACAGTTCCATGTCACATGAGAAATCATACAATGAAGAGACAATGAAGCATGTAATATACCAAATGTAAGCAAAGTGTTGCTAACCCGTTGGATTAGTACTTGCCCAGCATAAACATGGTGGACATGTTTGGATCACTATGGATGGAATTCATGGGTGATTGGCTCTAAGTGCAAGTGGGAGTCTATTGGTATGGTATGCCCATAGAGCCAATCATATAACGATTGACATGGCATAATTACCTAAAAGTATTTGATTAATAACAAAATCAATAAAGGCAAGCTTTCCATTCATCTATTTCACTCCATTATGAGATAATGAGGAGACAGAGTGAATGTTTGTAGAATGACAATACTTAATGACGTATGTCTTCAAGTATGTGACTTGGAGGATGAGATCATATGAATGTTAAGAGTTTGTACATTCTTATTATGTCCCTAATCGGTTGCTACTGTGGAAGGTAAATAGACACCAGTAACACTAAAGACTAGAGTGTGGGTCGGTTGATGACAGAGTGAATGTCTATAGAATGGGGAGATAGAGTGAATGTTTATAGAATGAGGAGACAGAGTATTGTCACTCTATACACATTCACTATGTCTCCTCACTATCTCATTGAGTATTATCATTATAGACATTTAGTTCTGAGATAATGAGGAGACAAAGTGATGTCTATAGAATGACAATACTCTGTCTCCTCATTCTATAGACATTCACTCTATCTCTTCATTGTATAGATATTCACTCTATCATCAACCAACCCACACTCTACTAGTCTTTAGTGTTACTGGTGCCCATCTACCTACCACGGTAACAACTGACTAGGGAATGAGGAGATAGAGTGAATGTCTATAGAATGACAATACTCAATGATGTACGTCTTCAAATATGTGACGTGGAGGATGAGATCATACAAATGTTAAGAGTGTGTACATTCTTATTGTGTCCCTAGTCAGTTGTTACTATGGAAAATGGATAGACACCAGTAACACTAAAGACTACAGTGTGTGTTGGTTGATGACAAAATCTCATTAGTCATGATATGGCGATATCAAATCAAGCACACAGATACATGTTAGGGAACATTGTATCAGACAGATCGACCTTGAGAGTGACACATGGAATCCATCATTGGTGGTCATAGTCATCTCTCATAGTGAATGTGGTGATTGTAATTCTTAGACCTAAAATCATTACACTTATCACATGTCATTGGGTACGCTTTGACATCATCAAGCGTAGTCCTGAAACATGGGTTGTTATAACGGTGATGATTGGGTGACTTTGACACATGGGGATAGACTGTGAGTGATAGATATGGGATTTTTCCCTCCTAATGGAGTATGATATTCTGGACACTTGATAAGCGAGACTGGGAAATGCATGTGCATGCAGATGTGAATCAATATATGATATTGAGGTCACATTATCTTAGCCAATCTTCTCTCGGTTCAAGGAACATGAGTTGAACGTTGAGAGGATGACTATCCATGCCTCGAGTTCACTCTGGATATTAAGTACAAAGGAAATATACAATCACTACAACACCTTACATAGATTGTAGGTTGAAGTTGTTCTCCAACTTTCCATTCACTTGGGTAGCACTGATGTGCAACTAGGCACCATTCTCTGCTTGTGATGCCATAAGCTAGTTATGGATAATCACTGCCAATGTGATATGGGACCTACAAGGTCACACACATAGGAACTCACATAGAAGAGGAATTGAAATTGAATGACAATTGGATTGATTGCTAAAGTGTTTAGGTATTCAATTCACAGAACAGGTCGATAGATTGGCTGACTGAACTGCCAAATGACCATCTAACTGAGTGAGATGGCCATTTGGGCAGTCAGACGGGCATCTCAAGTGTTGAGATAGTTGTTTGGGTTGTCATGCTAATCAAGGATAAACCGGCTTAGTTCCGCACAAATTGAGGAATGAACCAATCGGTTCAAGTTGTTGAACTGATAGGCTCAAATCAAGTTCACTAGAAGATCATCTGGGTGAAAAAGTCAGGTGTCTCTCATGTGTGATAAGGCTTAATTAGACCTAATGAAGGTTAGGTATGTTTACTAAATAGTTTCTATTGTACATTACTTGGGGTGTAAATAAATTAATATGAGATATTAATTGGAGTGGAAATTGCCAAATTCATATCCAATTGGGAAACTGCCAAATGAATGTCTAGTAGTACGAGATGCCAATTCGCATACCAGATGACCATATGGGTTTGTCAGACAATTGTTTGTGTCTTGTAGGTTGCAAAAGTTCAAGTTCTTCCAGTCCCTTCCACTCCCATGCAATCCCGTACAGATTGGGAACCCTGGCCCAAACCCCACCTATAAAAGGAGGGGTACTGGGGGCTTCCCAAGACACAACATAGGCAACTGAGAACCAGTTCCTCTGACAAGTTTTGTCCTCTCTTGTTGTGGTAACTAAGAGAGCCCAAGTAAGTCCTACCCAATAGGGAGGGATAGCTACGAGAGAGAAACAATTGGTGATCGTTGTTGGTGGTAGAGCAGGTTGGTGACTAGTAAACTAATGGGAGGGACAACTCCTTCCTATCTATTCTTGGTGAACGACAGGAGTTCTAGTTGGTCAGTGTGGACTACTCTAGAGGTAGGATTCCTTTAGCTACTACTCAAAGAGAAAAGTCAACCTGCAGTCTGTGGTAAGACCATCGGTGTCACTACAGAGGTTGTGCACACATATGTTCGTGGTGAAGGTCAGGAGTTGCACAACCACCGTCCAAGAGCAACTTGTCAGTAGTTGCAAAGAAGTGAGTTTTTCCTATGGACTTGATCCAGGACCAGGTATAACTCTCTAAAACCATCCTTCCTATTTCATAGTGGTTAACGTGATTTTTCTATCATGGGAATACAGATAGATAAATTTTTTGTTTCCACTGCTATACTCTGTGCCCACATTTCCCAACAAACCATTCATTAAAAGATGAGGTTGGGTACATGCAATCAACCAGGGTTAAGGTTAGCTTATAGACAAGGCCAATGACCATAGTTGATTGATTTTACATCCCCATGGACTATCAATTAGATATTTAAAGAGTTTGAGGTTGTTGTTTAGGACATTCAAAAGCATCCTCTCTATTTTTTTGATCAACTCTCTTTCAAACTGCATTTGCATTAAGGAAAAGGTAGAACAGTATTCCTAAAGGAATACTAAACCATCAGCTTTGAAAAGATATAAAGATGTAAGGCCTCTCTTAAGGTCCAAGGTGTTGGTATGTATGCCCAGAGAGCCAGTCATACGATGATTGTAATGTCGTATCTTGTAATATATTTGATTAATAATAAAGACAATCTTTTGTCTATATGTTTGTTCAATTATGAGATGATGGAACAACATGATAGATTTCTAAAGAATGATGATACTCACGACTGATGTATTTATGTTGAGGACCTAAAAAACTAAGATCATATGTATGATAAGTGTATATACATTCTTGTTATACATGTAGTTAGATATTATTGTGGAAACAATACAAACATCAATAATACATAATACTAGAGTGTGTGTTCTCTGATTCTAGAATCTCATTTGTCGTGATATGTGATATCAAGCCAAACACATAGGTACTTGTTAGGGAACAATGTATTGCATAGAACCACCTTGAGAATGATACATGGAAACCATTGAATAGTAGTCTGAATAATCTCTCATAGTGATATATGTGATTGTGGTTCTTAGTCCTAAAGTCACTACAAGCATCACATGTCATTTGATGTACTTTGACACCATCCAACGTGACCTTGAATAAGGGTTGTCATACATGTGATGTTTGGGTATGTTGTGACACATGGGGATTGACTATGAGTGATGTAAATGGGATATGTCCCTCCTATCAGAGTTGATATCCTGGCCACTTGATAAGAAAGATTGAGAAACATATGGCCATACTCATGTGAATCAATTTGTGATGCGTGAGTTGACATGCATCTCAGATAGTCTACTCTAGTTCAAGGAACATTGATTGAGTATAATAGGATGACGATTACATGCCTCAAGTTCAATCTGGATATTAGTGACAAAGGAACTATATGATTATGATTAAACTGATCACATATATAGGTTGAAGTTGTTCTCCAACTTTACAATTACTTGTGTAGTAATGATGTGTTTCTAGATATTGCTCATTGTTTGTGAGTCACACTTGACAACAAAAAATGAATAGAAAGTAGTTGATTAGATGCCTAATTCCTTGTCTAAACTCATTATAGCGAAAAAGTATCGTGATGTTTGCATTTTTGTATGATTTTCTTCAATGAATTGAAAGAGAGATTAAGTTGGAAAATACTTAAGGACATGTATATTTTAAGTTTGGGATGGAAATGCAGCCTATTTTAGGGCTTCATCTTGTGCCTTCTTACAATTTAACCAAATCTATACACTTAGATTACAATTTATTTCTAAATGGTTTATAGCTTTCTTATTACCTCTCTTTGTGTGTTTTTCAGGCATTTGAACCATGCATTGGATGGAGAGGAGAAAAATTGGAGGATCCTTGGGTTTTCACACCCTGGGATGAGTTCTAGACCATATCACAACCTTCCACAGATGGTCAAAAATAAATTCAAGACAAAGAACAATAGAGAGAAGTACTTTGGATCTTAAAAGCATGACATGACCCTCAAAATGGTTTATGGTATAATGTCATGATTGTGGTGCAATTACTCCAATTCATGGGAAAATTCAAGATTTGAAGATGCTACAAAAATTCCACCACCACAACTGTGGTAGACAAAATGGTTGTGGTTCTGAAGATCTATTGTGTTTGTATCCTCCACCACGCATGTGGTGAGGATCCCACACAATGACCATCATAGAAGTAAATGATTGTGTCTTCTCCCTCCAAAACAAACATCGTGAAAACCACAACCATGCCACTATCCACACACCACGGTCATGCCACTGGCCTTTCAAAACCATGCATTAGCCTAACATTTTAACATTTGCACCTCGTCTATTCCACCCCACCACAAACACCTTTGACTCAACCACCATGACCATGGTGATCAAAATGATCGTGGTGGCTAGCATCCCTGACCAACTATTTACACTGAAATTCCTAGTTTGCCTTACTTAACATAGTGCTTTCCTACCACCTATATAAACCTAGGTGGTAGCTCTAGCACAAGCTTAGGCACTTCTAGCATTCATTTATACCTTACTTGAGTACTCAAAGAGATCTCACCTACTCCCACCTACCTCCACTCCATTCCCACCTTCCTCTACCTCAAAACCTTAAGTTTCTAGGGTTTTGGAAACTTTCCACCACCATTCCATGACATCCATCCACTTTGGAGGGATAAGGATGTGCTCCAGCTGCTAGGAGGTGAAGGAGGAGTCTTCACCAAGTTTCATGGCCATCTACTCCTTGCTTCTTCTTTTCTTTCTTTGTGTCTAGCTAAGCCCTTTATGGTGGGCTATTTGGGGGGAAAATGTTACTTTGATACCATGTTGGGGGAAATAACTTGTAAACATTATAGATTCATTGTATGATAATTGTCTTCTACTTTTCTCTTATTTCCCATATTTCTTCTTGTGGTTTGTGTTTAAAATCATGGATTGCTTGTTAAATTGTGCTCAAAACCACTTAGACTCTAGGAGAAAATGGCTTGTATGTGGTTATTTTAGGATTGCTCCTAGGTCCAATTAGTAGATCCCTATCTTGCACCTTATATCCTCACATATATATCCCCTCTATTACATCTAAGTGGTACATCTAGGTATCTAGTGTAGGAGTACTTAGTGCAATTTCCTAGGAGATTCCTAAAGGCTAGAGGGTGAGAGATATGAAATGAAATACCCTCATCTCCACTGTCCATTCCTACCTTTGGCTCCTAATTTCTCTAAGAATACCTACTCTAGAAACCTAGACATGCTAGAACCTATTAGAATTTCACCTAAGCCCTGGTTTAATTAACCCTCGTAAAGTTGGATAGGGTCTGAAAGGGTGTAATTCCTTTCACACACCTTGTATCACCCATGGCCAACTAATAGCTAAGGGTAGTTCTATAGCATTTATCATGGTGTTTAGTTTAACAATATAAAATGAATGGATGGAACTTGAATGTTATAACCCCCCCCCAACTTGGATTCTAGTAACATTCCCCAAAATGTCCCACACCTCCATTAATTGTTAAAAAATCAATCACTTCCTTGTTAGTTCATGCTTGCTTAGTTAGTTCCCTTGATTTTGTTTGTTAGTTAATTGCCTTATTCTTGGTGGCTAGATATTTCTAGAATAGTTAGAGTACATTTGTGCTTGCTTATGATAATCGTAGCTAGTTAGTGCTAGTCTTAGTCTCGTGCTTGCCTGAGTGGTCAATGCTAGTTTAGTCTTAGTGTTAGATCTTGCTTTGCTCTTCTTAATCTAGATTTCTCTCTTTTATTACTTAGTTGTATTTCTTGACAACTAGTACCAATTTGTCTAGGATTGACTTAGGTTGTGATTGCTTGTACCCTTTAATTGCTTGCTTGTCCAACTCTAGTGTAATCAAACAAACCCCAATAGAACCCTTGAAACCTATACTATGCTTTAGGAACCTGTCTAACCTAACTAAGCTCTAGTACCCACTCGCTCCCTACAGATCGACCCTAAGTTGCCACTCTCCTATACTATAAAACAACCCCGTGTTCTTGCTGGTAAAGTGTGTTAGTCAATGTGAGTGTGTGCAAACCTTAAGGTCTTCTAAATTCTAAATACCTAGTAGTGTGAAACGTAGGGCACATCTAGTCAAGATTCAATTGATTTAGGTGCACCTTAGGAAAAACACACAGAGCTTTTTGGCATCATTGTTGGGGACAAAAGGCACCATATATCCCTAGTAGTTGTGGTGTGATATCCCCCTTAGCATTGTATTTTTCTAATTTTCTTGGTCGCATTTGAGAAACACACCAACGTCGGCCTTTGAGAGAAGGGAGATCGAGAATGCCTTCTTCCATCTCCATGGTTGTCAGCATGATAAAATACATTTTCAGCATGATAGAGTTTCTCAATGGTTATTGTTCAAATACCTTAACTCTTCCTTATTCTTCATCATTTCTATTTTCATCCCTTTTCCCTATTCTATTATGACTACTAATACTTGTAAATTTGTTTTATCATTTGTAAACATGAGTGGATACACCACTTAACCTAGGTTGGAGGTAGCCACTAAGGTCTTCCAACATGTAAATTTCATATTCTATTGAATGTATATACTCTTAACAATGTTCTCTTGACTCTTGTTCATGAATGAATCACTTGAATGATTAGTTGTCATATTATGATGTGTGTTTCCTAATGCCTAGAAAGAGTAATATTAGATTAGATCTAGAGTTAAGGAGTCAATGAATGCATGCAAGTGTTGGATCCTTAGATCTAATGATTGAATGTTTGTATGTTTGATTGTTTGTTTGTCATCTCGAGAGAGAGACATGCTTACAATCTAGATCTTACCTGATCTCAAGAGAGGAGGGAGCAGACAATAATAATGATTGCCATTAAACTACACTAAGGGTATGAAAATGGGTACAAGTGCTTGCAAGTTGTTGAGTGCGCTTAGTGGGTGAAACCCAATCCGAGCTGTATAAAAAATATTGAAATCCATCAAAAAGATCAATATTCTGTTTTTCTTTGTTAACATAGTTTCATTACTTATATCTTTTTGGTTACCCTATTTTGTAAGGAACACCAATTCTACCCATTGATTAGAATTAGTTAAGATAAGGCCTGAAATCCTAAAAAAATAGCCACCCTTGTCCCTGTGTTTGACCCCACTTACTACATATGACCTTGTATTATCATTGTGGTCATCTAACATATGGGGGTATAACTTTACAGTCCCAGTACCTTTGATCTATCTCCCTTTTGGACACATTAACTATAGGCCATCGGTTGGATACACAACATAGGGATTCAATTGAAAATTAAAAATACCTTGACCTCCATAATTTAGGGCCTTGGATATGGTACGGCTTCAGGTCATGTCCAAGAGCCACTCAAGGTATCTACATATTGTAGGATTTTGAAATGAATCATACATGGTCTATTTTAAGGTCTTGGTCCAAGACCCAAAAACCTAACATTGATTCTTGATTAGTTTAAGGTCATATTTCCAGAACCCTCTGAAAAATTATCTACTACATGTAGGAATTGAAAGGTTTGGTGCTTGTTCAGGAAATGGTTGATGGTCTAGTTTATGGTCTTAGTCAAGGACCATAAAAATATTTATAAATGAATATGGATTAGTTAAGGTCATAGTGTGGAACCCAACTAAAAATACTACCTTGTGTAGGGTTTGAAATGTAAGGTGCATGATAGTTCTTGTCCTATAAGGGAAAGTTCATTAGATAAGAGAAAAAGGATAAGATTATGCACCAAACATCTATATATGGTTAAGGTAGACAATGAAAAAGGCCAATGATTATATCCACTTAACAACCTATTCACCAAAGTATCTTCAAGGTTTTTTGAAGAGCTCCAAGTTGCTCTTTAGGACCATGAAATGAATCTTTCCAGACTCTCTAGTTTTTTCTTATTTCGATCAACTCTCCTTCAAACTACATCTGCATTAGGGAAAAGGTATAACAGTCTATTCCTAAAGGAATATTAAACCATAAACTCTTAAAAGATATACAGATGTAAGGCCTATATTAAGGTCCAAGATGTTGGTATGTATGCCTGGAGAGCCAGTCATACAGTTATTGTAATGTCACATCTTGTAATAGATTTGATTAATAATAAAGGAAATCTTTCGTCTATATGTTTGTTCAATTATGAGATGATGATATAACATGATAGATGTCTAAAGAATGATTATACTCATGACTTATGTCATTAGGTTGAGGACATGAAAAATAAGATCATATGTATGATAAGAGTATATACATTCTTATTATATCCCTAGTTGGATATTATTATGGAAACAATACTGACATAAAAAATATAGAAGACTAGAGTGTGTGTTGACTGATGATAGAATCTCATTTGTTGTGATATATGTTATCAAGCTAAACAGATTGGTGCTTGTTAGGGAATAGTGTATCATACAAACCCATATATAGAATGATACATGGAAATCATTGAATGGTAGTCAGAATCAGCTCTCATAGTGATAGATGTGATTGTGGTTCTTAGTCCTAATGTCACTACAATCATCACATGTCATTTGATGTACTTTGACACCATCCAACATGACCTTGAATAAGGATTGTTATACAAGTGATGTTTGGGTATGTTATGACACCCGAGGATTGACTATGAGTGATGTAGATGGGATTTTTACCTCCTACCAGAGTTGATATCCTGGCCACTTGATAAGAAAGACTGAGAAAAATATGTCCATACTCATGTGAATCAATATGTGATATGTGAGTTGCATACATCTCAGACAGTTTACTCTAGTTTAAGAAACATGGACTGAATATTAATAGGATGATGATTACATGACTCGAGTTCAATTTGGATATTAGTGACAAAGGAACTATACGATTATGATAACACCGATCACAGATATAGGTTGAAGTTGTTCCCCAACTTTCCAATTACTTGGGTAGCAATGATGTGTTTCTAGATACCCCTCCTTATCTTCACACTCTCCCTCCCTCAGTTATTTCTCTCTCCATATGATTGCCTTTCTCTTTCTCCCAACAAACCCCACTCATATCTCTCTCACTAACTCTTCCCCTTCACCCCCATGTGTAGAGCATGGATTGGCAACAACGACCTGCAGTCTATCGACAGTGTCCACATGGTTTTTCAACCACTAAAATGAGAAGCATAGGCTCCAGGGAGAGCTACAATTTCCAGCCGCCATATTGCCATCCACCTCCCTTGACCATCGATATCGTGATGCCCGCTGGTGTAACTTCAAGCCCATGATGACGCCCCAAACTATAACGACCAACTACTGCCTCTTTTGAGCATGATTTGCCATGAGAATTAGCAAACAAGTCTGAAAGGCCATCTCAGATACAGGGTAGGTCATAGACAGACAAGATGTAGCTTGACATGACCTTCTCCATCCCTATTTGCACCCATGGCAGTGGTGCACATTGTAAATAAGACATGTTTTCATATGCTTTCCACAACCACGCTAGGGAATTTCTGCCCGCAAGATATAGTGGTGTCACACACAAACTCAAGGACCACCTGTACCACCTCTCTTCTAGACTAATAGGACTCCAAGAAGATCACCTTAATGTTCCAAAACTTGCTGAAGTTAAATCAGAAAAGACAGTGAACACTAACTGCCATCCATCCAATCCTCATAATGGTAACACTCCAAACCAACCCCTTTTACACTATAAATACCACCCATGCTTGTAGGTGACACACTACTACACCTAACTCACTCTACAATCTCCTCCTTGTCCTCCTCATATTCTTCTTTACATGTTGTACTTTGTGAATTCGACCCCAAAGGTCTTCCTTGCCAACCAAGCAACACTTCATCTCCTATTTGGAATCAAGGAAGCACAAGACAAAGAGAGCTATGGTTTTCTATGAATGTTTTAAGAGATGAAAACCAACACAAATACATTGTAGAAATAATAAAAGAAACCTCTATCTATAAAGATCAAAAGAAAGGTATGGAGTATCTTTTGATGAGTCATGTTGATATATAAATTATTGTATGGTGTAAACCCTCTTATTCTGAGTCCATACTCGAGTCACCCTTCTACACTGTAGTTTCCAACCATGTTTTTAACCCATGATGATTAGAATGTTCATATATCATTTGAATGCTTATATCTTTGTAATTTTCCTATCAAAGAAGTCTTTTATTGGGTTACATAAGAAAATCTCTTTCCTTCCATCAACTACACGACTTGTGCAATATTATGTCTCCTTCCTTTCTTTTCCATAAGAACTAGCTTGTTAAGGAAGTTTTACTACAACTTATGATTACTCTACAAAATCACAGTTTTGTGAACATCAATGACTTTCCTCATGTTTTATCAAGATTAGATATTTATACTTGAAAAGATAATAAAAAGTTTATAATGTCGATATTACCATGGCTTGTGATACTATTGGATTTATAATGATTTTATATAATTTAAATGATTATTGTTGAGATTCCACCACTGAAGAGTTGGTTTTATAGTCCTAGATTCAGTGAGGACTGGAATATCGACATTGATATGTTATGTTTGATCCAGATCATATCCTTGGGATGGTTAAGAGAGAAGGAATAGCCAATCCCTTACAACTACCCCATCTCGAGGTCATCTCAAGGGATGCTAGTCTGCAAGAAAAATCACAAAATGTTGTGTGTAATAGTTGTAAGGTGACAACACCTGCACTAGGCTACGAGACTATAGAGTGATATGGTCTAAACAAAGACCCCACCTCGAGGGCAGAGCATAGGCTGCAGGACTACCCTTCGATTTGGCATCAAATCAGGGACCTACAAACCACACTAGCTATGTGTGATGGAACAGAGGAAGCTGTGAAGGTAGAAATAGCACATGTGATGTAGATGTTTATGTGACAGGGCAGTATGCAATATGAATATATCTGATATACTTATCTATGGTCTATGTGACCTTATTTGTGGTTGTAGGTCACGATCTAGATCTAGGATTGGTTAACAATCCCTTTGGACTGAGTGGGGAATGATACACTAAAATGAGTCATATGTTTTTTTCTCTCCAGATATGTATTTTACTTCATTATCACATGTTATCAAAAATTCCAACTTCCGTACCATATGCTCAGTTTTTGTGTCTTTTCCATGTATAACCAATTGTCTCATGCTATCAAATGTTCTAATATTCATATGATCTACTTAATTTTTATATGCCTCTCTATACTTAGACATTTGTTGAACTCCTTTTTCTATAGTTCTTGTTCCCATCTCATCGTAGGTTAAAGAATGCTTCAAGTTTCATCATGTGGCTTTTCTGACTTGATCCAGGTGGGAGCAACATCAAGATAATATGATCAAATGTTTACTTGATGGTCTAGAGTCTAAGACATTGTAGAATGATAATCAAGTGAATGTAATATCTTGAAAATTAGATGTATTCAATGTCATGTAATACAAGCATTTGAAGATGTAATAAATTTTTGTGGTTGATATATATTGCTTGATGCTTCTTCCATAACACCCTCAAGTTTAGCCTTCATAATTAAAATTTAATTGTGGAGGCTAAAATCTGTAACTTTATGGGTGGTATCAGAGTATAGTTAAAAAAAATCACACAATGAAAGTGTATAAAATTCATATAATACATGTATTTAGGTCAAAATGAATTAATAACATGGTTTTATCATTTGAAAACTTGTAGATAGGAGTAATTTCATAAGTATGTGTCTCACAAATAAATGTATATCTATTCTTGAGAGTCCATATAATAAGATCAGGGATATGCTACATTACAGTCTTATTTGGCAATTTGAAAACGAAAAGAAATTGAAAATGGTAAGCTTCATGTAGAAACAAATATGAAAATGTATTGTTTAAAAGAAAACACTTGATATTACTTACTTCGATACTCAAATACCCTGGTCAGGTGTTTTGGAACCTCAATAAGTTTATATCAAGATTTAATGTTCATTTACTCTAACCTTGGATGCTCTGACCAAGTATTCAAGTGTTAGAATAGAATGAGTAAAGACTCAAGCTAATTTTTATGAATACTAAGTTTGAAAAGGCAGATGAAACTTTATTAGTATGAGTATATGAAACTAAATTATAAGGAGGTCTAAAATTTGAAAAAAAAACTTAGATGATACATAAAGAAACACGACTTAGGTAATTTATATTAATGGGAGGTTTTGGACATGGTACTAGAAGGACAACAAAATTAGAATTTGTTGAAAAATTGACTCACATGTTATGAATAATAATATGTAAAATGAGATAATGTAATAAAAGATGTAACATGCGTACAAAGATGCATAAGATGATAGATATACGGGAGAAAAAGAGGAAGGAGTTACATAATAGACTAAAAAAATATGATGGCTAAGTTGATAGATCATTAAGTATCCACTATTTTTCAATTTTATCACTTGTAATTTTCCAAAATTATCTACCTTCCTATATTCAATCATGAATAAGTCCTATTTAGTGTCAAGTACTACACATAATCCAAAATGAAAATCATGATAAAGGAAAAAACAATTTTCTCACTATTATAAATTGAAACATATGTTATTCAATTTAGGAGAATGGAATGTAATAGTTTTTTTTGTATTAATATAAAAAATGTCAGTGGTGTAAAATAATACAAACGGTTTAAAAAATGAAATTGTTCATATTTCTGGAGAATAAAATATTTCATAAGATCTTTATTGGTTTACTGATTTATTGAACTTTAATCCATTCTACATTTATTTATGAATTGAACATGTTAACCAATAGTATACATGCATAGAATAAACTCAAAATTAAAGTTTAAGGAAAATTACGTTGTGGCAATAATTTTCTTCTCTAACAGGTTTAATAAACATAATAGTCTTGGTTCTTGTTGTGATGGAGAATTAAAAAAAATAGCTCAATGTGATTCATTACTAAAGAAAATGATTCTTGTAGACAAGGATTTTACACACACACAAAAAAATATGTAGTTAATCATCTATGTTATTCATGTGATTGCACACATATAACAAGACCCATCAATATACAGGTACCTTGACTATAGGTAATGTATGGTTTACATTTTTAGGACAAATTTTTTTGTTAGGGGTTAATGATGTTAGAACTTGTATTTTTTTATAAAGGCGTAAATAGGATGATCATATTTAATTTAATATATACTATAATTCTAATATTAATGCAATTTCCCGTATTAGGTTAGAATACAATAAAAAAATCATGTGGGAAAGATAAACCAAGATTAAAAGAGAAAAATGGTCTTCTAAAAAATAAAAGAGTTAGATATTAGCATATATATATGTAGTTTGATTTGAAAATAAGAAAATAAATGTTTGTGATGCAAAATACTATACATAGAGTTACATATACAGAAGTAGAAAATTTGTAGATAGGATAAAATAGAACACAAAATATGTTAGGTATAAGTACTATATGGTATTTTATGGAAAATAGTTATATGAAACAAATTTAGGATAATATGAATATAATAATGACTAATGGAAAAAAGGTGAACGGGTGAGAACTGAGAAGTATGTTTATTCATGTATGAAAATGACTATAAGATGACAATAATATTTTGATACAAAATTCAATAATGTAAACGTGATATTGGATGTTGTGTAAGAGAAATGAAAGTAAATCACTCGATCTACAAATAATTGTTGATGAAGATGTGTAGGAGCTAATATTAGGGAACTAAATATGATCTACAAAAAATTGGCAATATTAGATCAATTTACAAATGTAAAGGCTTGATATATATATATATATATATATATATATATATATATATATATATATATATATATATATATATATATATATATATATATATATATATATATATATATATTCATCATTTACTTTAAAGTTAGTAAGTTTCTTTGGGTCATTAGTTAGACTTTATTTATATATTAATACATAATAATGTATTAGTTAACAACTTATACAAGAGAGGATTTATGGGCAGCATAATGAGGGACAAGAAAATATAATTTAAAAATAAGTCAATGCATGATATAAATAGACATCAAAGAAAGGAATGTTTAAATGTATGTTAAAGAAAAAAAATATGTTCCTTATGTGGATATGAGAAACCATTATGTGGATGTAACTATCAATGAAAATTTTATTGGGTCAAAAGAATTGTATGCAACAATTAAAATTGATGTTACTATAAAAAAAGGAACTTGAAGATCTAAAGATATACAAATGGAAAAGTTAAACTTTATAAAAGACATTACATTGTGAAAACACATGTGATTTGTAAAAAGGAAAAGGGCAAGAAGCATTATAAATGTAATCATATCTAAATAGTATGAGACACACATTTAATAAATGGAAGCTGCTTGAAATTCTAAAACGTTATATTTCCTCTTGAATTTGGTCAAAAGAATTTTGTTACAATTATGAAACAATAAATAACCTAATCTATATTTGTACATTGAAGCGAGAAAAATGTAATTGCCCTTTTGCATGACTAGTGCGTTCACCTTTTGTTTTCCATAATCTTTTTAATATTTCAGTCTCGTAGCCAACTTCCTCTTAGGCTCTGATTGGTTTGTTGTAACTGGTCCAAAAAATTTAAGAACTGGAGTTCTTAAAGAAGCTTTTGATGATCGATTTAAAGTAAGTGTTGAAATTTGAGTTTCGTGACTTCCAGTGATTACATAGAAAATAGAGTTCCTGAGTTCCCTCTTAAAAAGAGTGGAAAACAAGTTTTGGAAGAATTGATAACATTTCATATACAACTATATTTTTCATTCTTCATAAATGACACATGTAAAATATTTATGACTATGAATGTTAGAGTGTGGATATAGTTTATTTTCAAAATCATAACATCATATGGAAAAACATTATACATTATATAAGCATCACCATGTAAAATATTTTATATAACAACTACCAGTATCACTGCGGTCTATGAAATAAAAAAATATACAAACACTATGAAAAAATAACCATGTTGCACCATGTGATAAAAATGTGATTAATCTAACATATTTTTATATTCATGTTTAAATAATATGATGTGAAAAAGATTGTGAACGATAATCATACACGAACAATATACTATAAATTATTGTTGTGTAATTGTTAAACAATGATGAACCAAAAATTATATATACAAACACATAAAATATACATATCATTACAATAGTTTGTACATATAAAGTGAAATAAAAATAGTATAATATGATTTGAACCATAATATTTTTATAAAAAATTATAATCATACCACATTAAAATATTTTTAGAGGAGCGACATCCGCATCATGACTGTATTGATATTATTATGGTTAATAAATATTATGATTAGTCACAAATATGATTTTTCCTTTATTTCTTTGATGTCCTTACTTTTTATATGTCACACAGTAAAATTAACATTTTTTTCAAATGATTTCCGTATTTACACTTACGACAAACCAATCATATGGAAGTGAATGGAACTTAAGTTCCAAAAACTGAACTAGAGTTCCCAGAAAATGAGTTCCACATAACTAATGACTTACACCAAACCAATCAGAGCCTAACCTCTTGTTATCTTCCTCTCCCCTCCTTATCTTCATGCTCTCTCTCGCCTCATAATTTTTTTAACATTTCAGTTACTTTTCTCTCCATCTGATTGGCTTTCTCCCAACAAACCCCACTCATATCTCTATCACCAACTCTTCTCCTCCAACCCCATGCATAGAGCATGGATTGGCAGCAACGACCTGCAGCCCATCGACAGCCAATCAACAACGCCCAAATGGTTTTTCGACCGCCAAAATGAGCAGCATAGGCTCCAGGGAGAGCTACAATTTTTAGCCGCCATACGACCATCTACCAGAATATGACCCATGATAGAGCTGAAGGGAAACTGAGGATCCATGTAGCTGACCCCAACATAGTTGGGATTGAGGCTTAGATGATGATGATACAACCGTCCACCACCCTCGACCACAATTTTCCATGAGGATTAGCAAAAAAGTCCAAAAAGCCATCTCAGATACAAGGTAGGTCGTAGACAGACAAGATGTAGCTTGATATGACCTCCTTCATCTCTGTTTGCACCCATGGTAGTGGTGCACATTGTAAACAAGACGTGTTTTCAGTCCCCCTCCACAACCACACTAGGGAATTTCAGCCCACAAGATATAGTGGCCTCATACACCAACTCAAGGACCACCCACACCACCTCTATTTTAGACCAATGATACTCCAAGAAGATTGCCTTAATGTTCCAAAACCTTCTCAAATTAAATCAAAAAAGACAATGGACACTTGACTGCCATACCTAAAATCCTCATAATGATCCAACCCACTTCTTGGGAACACCCCAAACCAACCCATTTTACACTATAAATACCACCCATGTTTGTAGATAACACACCATTACATATAACCCACTCTACAATCTCCTCCTCCTCTTATTCTTCCTTCTTCTTTACATGTTGTACTTTACAAATTCGACCCCAAAGATCTTCCTTGTCAATCATGTGACATTCCATATCCTATTTGGAATCAAGGAAGCACATGACAAAGAGGGCTATCATTTTGGATGAATGTCTTAAGAGATGAAAATCAACGCAAATACATTGCCGAAATAATTTGAAACCCTTCTATGTGTAAAGATCAAAAGAAAGGTATGGAGTATCTTTTGATGAGTCATGTTGATACATATATTATTGTATGGAGTTAACCCTCTTCTTCTAAGTTCATACTTGAGTCACCCTCCTACACCAGAGTTTAAAATAATGTTTTTGATCGACGATGATTAGAATGTTGAGATATGTTTTGAATGCATTTATTGGTGTATTTTCCTATCAAAGAAGTCTTTTATCATGTTACATAAGCAAATATATTTTCTTCCATAAACTACACCACTTGTGAAATATTATGCCTCTTTCCTTTCTTTTCCATAAGAACTAGCTTGTGAAGGAAGTTTTAGTATACCTTATTGTTACTCTTTATAAAATCACAATTTTTTGAACATCAACGACTACCCTCATATTTTGTCAAGATTAGATATTTGTAGTTCAAAGGATAATAAAAAGTTTGTATGTTGATATTACCATGGCTTGTGATACTCTTGAATTTATTATGGTTTTATATAATTTAGATGCTTATTGTTGAAATTCCACCACTGAAGAGTTGGTTTTATAGTCCTAGAATCGGTGAGTATCGGAAGATCGACATTATTATGTTATGTTATGTTATGTTTGATCTGAATCATATTCTTGGGATGGTTAAGGAAGGGGGAATAGCCTATTCCTTACACCTACCCCACCTTGAGGGAAACTCAAGGGATGCTAGTCTGTGAGAAAAATTACCAAAGGTAGTGTGTAACAACTGTAAGGTGACAACACTTGAATGAGGCTTCCAGACTGTGGAGTGATATGGTCTGAGCACTGAACCCACCTTGAGGGCAGAACACAGACAGCAAGACTACCTTTCGAGTAGGCATCGAATTAGGGCCCTACAAACCACGCCAACTATGTGCGGCGAGACATAGGAAATTGTGGGGGTATAAATAGCACATGTGATGTCGATGTCTATGTGACAGGGCAATGTGCAATATGAATATATGTGCTATTCTTATCTATGATCTATGTGACAGGGCAATGTGCAATATGAATATATGTGATATGCTTATCTATGGACTATGTGACCTTAGTTGTTGTTGCATGTCATGAGATGGATCTAGGATTAGTTAACAATCTCTCTGGATTGAGTGAGGAATGATATAATAAAATGATTCGTATGTTATTTGCTCTTCAATTATGTTTTTACTTCATTATCACATGTAAGAAATTCCATATATATATATATATATATATATATATATATATATATATATATATATATATATATATATATATATATATATATATATGTATGTATATACATCATTAATGCCTTTCATGATACATTAGTGACATTAGGTGTCACAATCAGATAATATACTTTGATACACATAAATTGTATATGATCACATAATTATAGATTAATCAAGTTATCAATATGTTATGCATATCGCCTTGTTCTTTAATACACACCTAATTGGTCATCTAATCATGACTTGGTAAGTGAAACAAATCATTAATATATATTATGTTCCTCCTTGTTTACTAAAATGTGTATAATAAATTAAATATGGATAAGTAATTGCATTCACTCAAATGTGTGTAATCAATAATGAGAAGTGAATAAGTATGAGAAAAAGATTAATGATGGCAATAATGTGAGTAAGAAAGGTAACGTGACAATGAATAGATGTTTAATATGGATATAAGTAATTAATGCAACGTAATTTAGATTAATTGTAGACTTAATAAAAAATTGGATAAAATGTCTTATTTCATGCAAATAATTTGATATAATTCAATATGGTGATAATGGAGACTAAATACAAATTATTAAGGATAATAATCTAGAATATTAATGGACATTGAGATAATTGAGTAAACCCTAATTTCTCTCTCTCTCTCTCTCTCTCTCTCTCTCTCTATATATATATATATATATATATATATATATATATATATATATATATATATATATATATATATATATACACATATATATATGGTTTCTTGCATAATGAAATATAACTCTTTTGGCAACAGAGTGAATATAATGAGGCACAATTAAAAGATTAATAATGATAATGTGACATCCTAATAAATATAATAATAATGATCCAAAAATGTTAATTGTGTTGTATCTAATAAAATGAAATCTTAATAGTGGAACCCTATGTGGTCCTTGAGAACCTGACCTATGAGGAGTTGAAGTGAAAGTTTTGGTGGAAGTTTTATGGGTTGTTTAAAGACGAGTGGTTGCACACTCACCCTTCTCTCTTTGCTTGATATTTCGGGAACAAAATCCTCTTTAAGGGGTGGAGTGTTGTAACATACTGAAACTTGAACATATTCTCTTTTTGACATTTTCCAAGCTTTTCCTTTCTTTTCTATCCTCTTTAGCCTTTATGTTGAATTTGTGGAGATAATTGGTTAGGTGAACATTTGTTCATTAGTCATGCCAATGAATGGGTTTATGCACAAATACTTGATTTTAATAAGGGTCTAAAATGCAAATTTACTACTTATGTGACATATCAATAAAAGGAATTCGATTTCGATCATTCCTTAGCCTTATGGGGCAAGGAAGACAAAAATGAATGAATAATAATACTTTAAACATGTTAAAATAATATTGAATTATTTAACATATTAAATAGTGGTAATATTGGATAATAGGCTAAAATTAATAAAAGGAAGACTAATAGATTAAAGATAAGTTGATATTCGTTTTCCTTGGGTTTGATTTGTCTTGGAGCCAATTTTCACAATTTTGGAATGTTAATAATTATATCTCTTTTAATTTAAAAAAAGGAGAGTTTTCCTCAATATGAAATAAAATATTTAATGGCTCTAAGTGGAAAATAATCTTGGATTCGTGATCTAAATATGAAAAATAGCCTTTGGGTGAATTTTCATATATTTTGGATAATCTTTAACATACATGTGAAGTTAAGAGAGAGAAAGTGTGTAGAACCTTCAAAATATTAAATAATTGTACACACAACTCCAACATGTAAAATTAATAGAAAATTCGTATCCAAGGCACTTAATGTGACTTGTGGGTAAATTTTCATTAATTTCAAAGAATCCTAGAGCCACTAATGCATGAGGAAAGAGAAAATAAGATTTGATTTATTTAACACAACAAAAGTTCTCAAAAGGTAAATCTAATTACATATTTGGATTTCTCATGTCTAAAATAGGTTTGATGTCAAATTTTATTTAATTTGGGTTTTGTTTGCACCTTCAAATGAGGAGAGAGAAAAGGGAAATAAATTTAATGTCTCACTTTACTCGATTTTGATGGGGAGTTGATTATGTGTCACGTGCTTGATGGATTTCAAACATGATGTGGGCCACCCGATTTGCAAGAAGACAATGGAGATTATATCTCCTACCCCACGTAAGAATGGTTCACACATGTAAATAGTGACGCCGGACAAGGGGCTTCTTTAATTGCAATTTTCTCTTTTGTTTCTTAATCTTTTCGCTCAATTTTTTCACCCAAACTTTCCTTTTTGGATTCCGCATCAAACAAGTTATTACTTGTGATCTTTCAAGGTGTGTACATAATTTCCCCAATTCTTGTGCATCAAGGCTTTCGATCGACCTCCTTTTTTTTATCCATTCATTACTCAAGCCATACAACATCTACAAGTAGAGAAGTACAACAAGAAGAAACCTAGATCTGTCAAGAACATAGATCTAACACCACTACCACTCATATTGGAACGAGATTGAAACGCTTCTGCATAGAACTCTCTTCTTCGTGGCTGACCAAAGCAGCTATTGTGAGAAATACCTTCAACTTGAGCATAAGGCAGCAACATTAAGCATGAACCCGACCGAGATTCCATCCGATTATTGACTCTATCATCCATGGCACGGCTCGAGCAGCAAAGAACCTAAGGTAAAAATGAGACCAACCAGGGATGTCATCACTCTCACGAAAGGAGAGACACCCAAACCCTAAAGGGAGAGACAAAAGCTGAAGGAACACGACGAGAAGAAGGCAAGAAACTGCCTAGAACCAGGACCAAAATGAAAGGCAGGGAGCCGACACAGACTAAACTGAAAAATAGAGCGGAAGCAGCAAAGACAGAAACACTTGCCCCCTAGTAGATCCCCGCCAAAGGCTTCGTGGCGGCCACCTCCTTGCCTCCACCAAGCGACCAGCTTCGCCGGAGATGAAGCCACCGCCTAGGAAACCGCCGCCCCACCACCCTGAAGCCCCGATCTAAAGCCACAGAGTCCCGGCCCGATGGCCAGAAAGGGGGAAGATGAAGGCAACGGAGAGGAGAGCCAGCCAACCGCATCCCCCAGCATTGCACGATCTGCGAAGAGGACAGTTGCCTGATGAACACCCAGGGGGAGAGGGTGGCTACGCGCCGGCAGCTGACCACCTCCCCCGAGCGGGAGAGTCGCACGCACGAACCTTTCGGTCAACCTCCTTAATTCTCAATTCACACACCCACACCTATAAATAACCCACCTATATCTCTGTCTCCCTTCACTCGTTTCCCCTCTCGATCCAATTGCTCCATGAGTCACATATGTTGCCACTGGGTAGCAAGATCTGAGCTTGGGTTTGCAGTGATCCATTCACCCTCTCCTCATCGTCTTGGTTCAATCCTCCTCGTCTCCTTCCTTCTTTTGCTTTTCACTAAGGGGTACTTTCATCATTCTTCCCTATGTTTCCTTGTTTTGGATGAGTCAAAGATGAGCTTTGACCCGACAACATGGCCTCTTCTGATTGGGCCATGTTAGCGGGTCCATACCTTCTCTTCCTCTCTCTCTCTTGCATATATTGCTTATTTGGAATTTTGGTGATTTCTGATTGGTTGATTTTGTCAAAATCATATTTTTAATTCGCTTACCCAAAAATTAAAATAAAATATTTTTTGGAATCACAAAAATTTGATCTTTCCATAAAAATACTTTTAAGGTTTGTTTTTGAGTTTTTAGAAAGGTGTTTTTCTAGAAAATGATTTTAATGCATAAAATTCACCAAAAATACACTTTAATCATCATAACTCCAAAATAGATAAAATTGTATGTTTTCATAAATAGGAGAACCTAATATGATCATTGGTGATCTTTTAAGAGTCTAAATTGAGGTTTTGTTCAAAATGTTCAAAACTAGGGTTTGGTTTACATTTATGCATACATAAAACCCTAATACATGATTATAAATTGAAAATAGGAAAAATGGATCTTGGACTCAATTCAAGTGGTGAAACTGAGTAATGGAATTCGTTAATAGAGGTATGTGCTTTCCTTACACCTTAGTTGGGAATAATTGCAAACCCTAACCTAGTTTCCCTAATGAGGTTTTTATGAAACCGTAATTTCTCTTTTGATAATTCCTTTGCTATATTTGCATCAAAAATCAGTTTTGATACT
The DNA here is from genome assembly GCA_963693085.1 of Alisma plantago-aquatica. Taxonomy (NCBI): domain Eukaryota; kingdom Viridiplantae; phylum Streptophyta; class Magnoliopsida; order Alismatales; family Alismataceae; genus Alisma; species Alisma plantago-aquatica. The sequence continues at coordinate 470,794,504 of OY856410.1, forward strand.
TATTTCTTGGGTCTTGTTCCCCACTTCCATGTTTCTATTATCTAATGCATATACTTTCCATAGTTCTTTTGCATGTTGATTTTATTAGACTATTTAACCAGTGTAGTGGTACTTTTGTACAACCACCCATATATAGGGTATGTGTAAATTTTCCCAGGGGAATGTGTTGATCTCCCCAATATAAAATATTTGATAGGTGAATAGAACGTGTTACGCTCCCTCACCTATTTGTTTGAGGTACGGTAGGTTCCTTAACCCTAATTAGTCAAGGTAGTCAATATTAATCATTCCCGCAAACCCTTTTATTATTTTTCTTGCTATGGCAACCATCTATTTAATAATGCCTCATACTTTTGACCATCTTCATCTTATGATGAAATTTTAGCCTTTATTATCATGTTATTTCTTTACCTTTGTCCTTGTTCACTATTGACAGATACCCTGCTTCTTTTTTTTGTTGGGTGTCTTCCCGACCACCCAGGGTTTGATCAAGGTGTTGAATAAGGCCAAATATCAGAGTGGCACAGCAGGAGCATGGAGGACCAGCTGAGGATTAGGATATGGAATACATGGCATTTGGCATGAACCTATCTCATGAAGTTGTTTATTTGAGACAAAGTTGGTGTAGTTTAGATTTCCCTGTATCAAGATCCTTTTGTTGTTGCAAACCCTATATGTGAAATATGATGGAATTTTGTATATTTTGAAAATTTGAATATAGTCATGATTTTTTATTCTGCTGTTGTACACTTTGGTCTTTTGTATACCATTATATAAAGATTATAAAATTTTACACCTATTCCAGCATACCTTTGGAGTATGTTTGGGATGGATGTTTTATTCTTCAAAATTTTAGTAAAGGGGTAATTTCACTCTTTTACACTTTAGGTCAAGAGTTGGCCACATATATGATTTTGCAATTATTGTATAAATCATATAGCTAGTTTATTGAGTGTTTTAATCTTAGTAACATGGATAAGTCCTTGTCTGATTTGCTTGACATCTTGATAAATGTCAAAGAACAAATAAAGAACGAAAAAACCATGAATGGTGATCAATGGGATAGAGTCTAAGGACAAAGCCAAGGCTAAGAAGTTTTCTGAGGATAAGATGAAGCCCAAGCCTTCTCCACTCAAAATAAGGATGGGGGTAATTTGCCTAGGAAGATGAATCAAGGAATAGAGATCTCTAATTCCGGTACATACATAGTTGAGATTAACTTCACTATTTATTCATCTTGGGTACTGGATGCCGGATGTGGATTACACACTTTTTCAACAACGATGATTTGAAAAGAAGTAGACCTTTTGCGAAAGGTGAGGTTGAACTACATGTTGGTAATGAAGCAAGAGTTGTTGTCAGTGCAGTTGGAACCTATGAGTTATTTCTACCTAGTGGGCTTGTAATAGAGTTGGAGAACTGCTATTATATACCTACCATTAATAGGAAAATCATATATGTATCTTGTTTGGACAATAATGGATTCAAATTTCTTATAAAGAATGGTCGACGGTTTATTAGTAAAGATGAGGTATTTTATGGAAGTGAACCAATGTCTTATGGTCTATACTTGACATATCTAGAGACATGTGTGTATAACGTTAATACCAAAAGACAAAAACTCAACAACTCAAACCAAATGTACCTTTGGCATTGTCGTCTAGGGGACGTAAATGAGAAACACATATCTAAACTCCATAAAGATAATTATTTGGAATCTTTTGATTTCTAATCAAATGACACATGTGAATCTTGTTTGTTGGGCAATATGACAAAGACTCCCTTAAGTGGTGATAGTGATAGGGCAAGTGATCTATTAGGATTCATACGTAATGATGTGTGTGGCCCTTTTAGAACAAATGCTAGAGGTGGTTATCAGTGTTTGATTACCTTTATTAATGATTTTAGTAGGTATGGTTATGTTTACTTGATGAAACATAAGTCAGAAACCCTTAAAAGTTCAAGGATTTCATGAATGAAGTTCATAACCAACTTGGTAAAAGTATTAATGTGCTTTGTTCTGATCAAGGTGGAGAATACTTAAGACAAGAGTTTGAGGACCTTTAGAGAGACTATGGTATCAAATAACAATGGACTCCACCTACAACACCAAAACATAATGGTGCATCAGAAAGAAGGAATTGCACATTACTAGTATGGTGCAGTCAATGATGAGTTTTTCTAACCTTCTAACTTCCTTCCAGGGTTATGCTCTAGAAATCATAGAGTTTACACTTACCATGAACCATATAAATTGGTTCAAAAGATACCATATGAGATATGGACAGGGAAGCATCCCAAAATGTCTTTTATGAAAATTTGGGGGTGTGAAGCTTATGTAATGAAAATGTTTCCTGAAAAGCTTATGTAATGAAAATGTTTCTTGATAAGATAAATGTTATTTTGGTTGATATTCCAAAGAAACCAAGGGATACTACTTGTATAAACCATCTAAAACAAAGTGTTTGTTTCCAGGGATGTTGCATTCCTAGAAAAGGAATTTATTTTCAAAGGAATTAGTGGGAGGAAAGTATTACTCAAAGAGGTTCAAGACCAACAAGAAAACATTAAACTTGTAGAGGTACAAAAGGAACAAGGAGACTCACAAATTGTTGTGGAATCTCAAGTTCCTCATCTAACACAAGAACCACATAGATCTAGAAGGACACACCTTGAGCCTGAAAGATTTGGTTATCTTGTGACTTAATAAGGTGGTGAGTTAGCCATAGATGATGATAGAACAAACTACCTAGAGGCTATTGAGGAACCAGAGTCTAAGAAATGGCTTGAGGTCATGAGATCTGAGATGGAATCCATGTACACCAACAAGGTATGGACCTTGGTGGATTAACCTGAAGGGGTAAAACCCATAGGGCACAGGTGGGTCTTCAAGAAGAAGACCAACATGGATGGTAATGTACAAACCTGTAAGGGAATATTGGTTGTATATGGTTTCAAACAAGTTTAAGGTGTGGACTATGATGAAACTTTTTTACCAGTTGCGATGGTTAAGTCCATCATTCCTACCATTGCAGATTATTATGACTATGACATTTGGTAGATGGATGTTAAAACCATTTTTATTAATAGGAATCCTCTTTAGGATGTGCACATGACACATCTTGAGGGTTTTATAAATCCAAAAACATCCAATAAAGTATGTAAGTTAAAAATGTCAATCTATGGATTGAAGCAAGCATCTCAGAGCTAGAATCTTCTATTTGACAAGACATTCAAAGAGTTTGGATTTAGTCAAAATGAATATGAACCTTGTGTGTACAAGAAGGTTATTAGGAGCATAATTGCATTCCTCATATTATATGTAGATAGACATACTATTGATGGGGAATGACATCCCTACTTTACATATTTTAAATAACTAGTTGGGAAGTACCTTCTCTATGAAGGTTTTAGGAAAAGCATCCTATATAATAGGTATCAAGATCTATAGAGATATATTGAGAAGTATTCTTGTCCTAAGCCAGAGTACATACATTGAAAAAATTTTGAAGAGGTTCAACATGTAGGACTCAAAGAGATGGAATTTACCCTTGTCTCATGGAATTAGCCTCTCAAAAGCCCAATGTCCCAGTTCTTTGGAAGAATGGGAATGCATGAGTAAGATTCCATATGTGTCTGTAGTTGGATCTATCACGTATGTAATGTTATGAACTTATCTTGATGTCTCATATGCCTTGAGAATGAGGAGCAAACATCATTCAGATCCCAGTGAGAGTCACTAGACTGTTGTAAACAACATCCTTAAATACTTGACAAGAACTAAGGATCAATTTCTTTTTTGGGGGGTGTAGAAGAGTTGGGTGTAAGGGGTTACATTGATGCAAGCTTCCAAACTGACAAAGATGATTATTGATCACAATCAGGATTTGTGTTTTCCCTGAACAATAGTGTTGTGAGCTAGAAGAGTTCTAAGCAAGATACAATTACTGATTATACAATAGAGGGCGAGTATATTGTTGTACCTAACCTAACAAAATAGGTTGTCCGGATCAAGAAGTTAATCTATGAAGTTGGGGTGGTTCCAAGCATTAGAAACACAATAGAGTTGTATTGTGGCAATGATGGAGATATTGCACAAGCTAAGGAACCAAAATCATGTTAGCATCCCAAGCACATACTACGGTGGTTCCATCTCATACAAGAGATCATTCAACGAGGAGATATGAAGATTTGCTAAATATCAACTGATGGCAATGTTTCCGACCCATTGACAAAAGCCCTTTCACAGAACAAGTATGATGGACATGTTATATCACATGGAATAAGATTCATGAGTGATTGGATTTAGTGCATAAAATTCACCAAAAATACACTTTAATCATCATATCTCCAAAATAGATAAAAATATATGTTTTCTTAATCAGGAGAGCCCAATAAGATCAATGGTGATGTTTTGAGAGTCTTAATCGAGGTTTCATTCAAAAATTCTAGGGTTTTCTTTACCTTTATGTATATATAAAACCCTAATACATCATTATACATTGAGAATAGGAAAAATGGATCTAAAACTCAACTAAAGTGGTGAAAGTAAGTAGTTGAATTCATTAAGAGAGGCATGTGCTTTCCTTACACCTATGTTGGGAATAATTGCAAACCCTAACCTAGTTTCCCTAATGACATTTTTATGAAATCCTAATTTCTCTTTTGATAATTCATTTTCTATATTTGTCGCAAAATCAGTTTTGATACTTATTTCTTGGTTCTTGTACCCCACTTCCATGTTTCTATTATTTGATACTTATACTTGCCATAGTTCTTTAGCATGTTGATTTTATTAGACTAATTAACTAATGTAGTGGTACTTTTATACAACCACCCACAGATAGGTCATGCATAAATTTTCCCAGGGGAATGTGTTACCCTTCCCAATATAAAATATTTGATAGGTGACTGGAATGTGTTACGCTCCCTCACCTATTTGGTTGAGGTCCGGTAGGTGCCTCAATCCTACTTAGTTAAGGTAGTCAATAGTAATCATGCATGCAAACCGTTTCATTTTTTTTCTTGTTATGGAAAGCATCTATTTGATTATGCCTCATACTTTTGACCATCTTCATCTTATGATGAAATATTAACCTTTATTTTGATGTTATTTCTTTACCTTTGTCCTTGTTCACTATTGACACATACCTTGCTTCTTTCTTTTACTGGGTGTCTTCCCAACCACCCAGGTTTGATCAAGGGGTTGAATAAGGCCTAATATCGAAGTGGTGTAGCAAGAACATGGGGGACTAGCCTAGGATTTGGATATGGCATACATGGATTTCAACATGGACCTAACTCATGAAGTAGTTTCTTGGAGACAAAGTTGGTGTAGTTTAGATTTCCCTCTATCTAGATCCTTTTTTTTTGTTGTAAACCCTATATGAGAAATATGATGGAATTTTGTATCTTTTGAAAAATTGAATATAGTCATGATTTATTCCTCTACTATACACTTTGGTCTTTTGTATACCATTATATAAAGATTTGAAAATTTTACACATGTTCCAGCATACCTTTCAAGTATGTTTGGGATGGATGTTTTATTCTTCAAATTTTTAGTAAAGGGGTGATTTCACTCTTTTAGAACATGGTATCAGAGCCATGTTAGTCGAAATCTGACTATTTCAATTTTATCTCCCTATTTAGAATCCTTTCCTTACATAGTTTCCCCTTTTAGTGACATGTTTGTCCTAGAGTTGATCTATATATGATGAAAGGTTGACTTAGGATCCTATGAGTTTTACATTAGAATCATGTTAATTAAGCCCCCCTAAAATATTTACAATTAAAAGATGTAAGTAACCATAGTAACTTGACGTTGTTTAGATTTTCCTTGAGGAAGCTACTAGGATATGAAGTTGAAAGTGAAAGTGTCTAGAAAGGATCAGGGTTCGAGGGCTGACAAGATTTTCTTCTGCACCACTAGCTTGGTTTACGAGGACTCCCGGATCCATATGATACCTTCCTGGCCTAAGTTGATATGAATTGTCCAAATAGCATGCTTTTAAGCAATAGTAAGCTTAGACATCTATGATGGATATCTTTGGGAACCTTATGTGATGAACTAGTCTTCGAGGCATTGTGACTTGTTTTGAGGATGGATACCAATATAGTTCTACTATGCCCCTTAGGACCACATGTTTGGTCAGACTAACCCTAGAACCTAACTTCGATTTGGTGTTTAGTAAGCTATCAAAATATGCAGTGGAAGCAAGATGGATCTTATACATGGTGTAGTTAGACTCACCCTCTTACCTATAGATTCGTTTGTATTGGTAGGTCAACCCTTTAAGGGGTGGAGAGTAGTTGGTTGTTGATGCTTGGGTGGTTAGATTTCGAGGATGAAAACCTTTTTAAGGGGATGGGGCCCTATAAGATTCTAAAATCTAGCTACTTTGACTCTAGAAAACCATAACTACATGGATGGGAGTTAGTATGCTTGGATCCTTAGTTTTGACCAAACAATTTATAATTATATGCTAACATGCTTTTTATATATATTAATGAACATATAATGGTCATCTAATGAATAGTTAATATGTTTGAACCCTAATGAATACTTAATGCACATAATCTGAGTAACTCACATAGTAATCCTGATTGTAGATACACATGATGTTGACCATGTCATCAACCAATAAACCTTAATGTTATGATGAGCAAGATAATTGTCACCAAATCTTGGACTTAACACATGCTAAGAAGATATATGTGAAATATATTGATCGTGTTGACCTAAACTATAAGTTGTAATCTTCTAACACACACACACACACACATATATATATGCATCCTTAATGCCTTTCATGATACATTAATGACATTAGGTGTCACAATCTGATAAATACTTTGATACACATAAATTGTATATAATCACATAATCATAGATTAATCAAGTTATCAATATGATATGCATATCGCCTTGTTCTTTCATACACACCTAATTGATCATCGAATCATGACTTGGTAAGTGAAACAAATCATTAATATATTATGGTCCACCTTGTTCACTAAAATGTGTATAATAAATTATATATGGATAAGTAATTGCATTCGCTCAAATGTGCATAATCAATAATGAGAAGTGAATAAGTATGAGAAAAAGATTAATGATGGAATAAATGTGAGAAAGAAAGGTAACGTGACAATGAATAGATGTTTAATATGGATATAAGTAATGAATGCAACATTATTTAGATTAATTATAGACTTAATAACAAATTGGATAAAATGTCTTATTTCATGCAAATAATCTGATATAATTCAATATGGTGATAATGGAGACGAAATCCAAATTATTAAGGATAATAATCTAGAATATTAATGGACATTGAGATAATTGAGTAAACCCTGATTTCTCTCCCTCTCTCTCTCTCTCTCTCTCTCTCTCTCTATATATATATATATATATATATATATATATATATATTATTTCTTGCATAATGAAATATAACTCTTTTGGCAATTGGGTGAATATAATGAGACACAAGTAAAAGATTAATAATGATAATGTGATATCCTAATAAATATAATGCTAATGATCCAAAAATGTTAATTATGTTATATCTAATAAAATGAAATCTTAATAGTGGAACCCTAGGTGATCCTTGAGAACTTGACCTATGAGGAGTTGGAGTGAAAGTTTTGGTGGAAGTTTTATGGGGTTTTTAAAGACGAGTGGCTGCACACTCACCCTTCTCTCTTTTCTTGAGATTTTAGGGACAAAATCCTCTTTAAGGGGTGGAGTGTTGTAACATACCAAAACTTGAACATATTCTCTTTTTGACCTTTTCCAAGCTTTTCCTTTCTTTTCTATCCTCTTTGGCCTTTATGTTGAATTTGTGGAGATAATATTGGTTAGGTGAACATTTGTTCATTAGTCATGTCAATGAATGGGTTAATGTACAAATACTTGATTTTAATAAGGGTCTAAAATGCAAATTTACTACTTATGTGACATATCAATAAAAGGAATTCGATTTAGATCATTCCTTAGCCTTATGGGGCAAGGAAGAGAAAAAATAATGAATAATAATACTTTAAACATGTTAAAGTAATATTGAATTAGTGCTAATATTGGATAATAGTCTAAAATTAATAAAAGGAAGACTAATAGATTAAAGATAAGTTGATATTTTTTTCCTTGGGTTTGATTTGGCTTGGAGCCAATTTTCATAATTTTAGAATGTTAATAACTATATCTCTTTTAATTTATAAAAAAGGTGAGTTTTCCTCAAAATATTAAATAAAATATTTAATGGCTCAAAAAGTGGAAAATAATCTTAGACTTGTGATCTAAGCATTAAAAATAGCCTTTGGGTGAATTTTCATGTATTTTGGATATGTGAAGTTAAGAGAGAGAAAGTGTGTAGAACCTTCAAAATATTAAATAATTGTACACACAACTCCAACATGTAAAATTAATAGAAAATTCGTATCCTAGGCACTTAATGTGACTTGTGGGTAAATTTTCATTAATTTTAGAGAATCCTAGAGCCATTAATGCATGGGGAAAGAGAAAATAAGATTTGATTTATTTAACACAATATAAGTTCTCAAAAGGCACATCTAATTACATATTTGGATTTCTCATGTACAAAATAGGTTGGATGTCAAATTTTATTTAATTTGGGTTTCGTTTGCACCTTCAAATGAGGAGAGAGAAAAGGGAAATAAATTTAATGTCTCACTTTACTCGATTTTGATGGGGAGTTGATTATGTGTCACGTGCTTGATGGATTTCAAACTTGATGTGGGCCACTCGATTTGTGAGCAGATAGTGGAGATTATATCTCCTACCCCATGTAAGACTGGTTCACACATGTAAACAATGACGCCGGCCAAGGGGCTTCTTTAATTGCAATTTTCTCTCTTGTTTCTTAATCTTTTCTCTCAATTTTTCCACCCAAACTTTCCTTTTTGGATTCTGCATCCAACAAGTTATTACTTGTGATCTTTCAAGGTGTGTACATAATTTCCCCAATTCTTGTGCATCAAGGCTTTCGATCGACCTCCTTACTTCTCAATTCACACACCCACACCTATAAATAACCCACCTATATCTCTGTCTCCCTTCACTCGTTTCCGCTCTCGGTCCAATTGCTCCATGATTCACATGTGTTGCCTCTAGGAAGCAAGATCTGAGCTTGGGTTTGTAGTGATCCGTTCACCCTTCCTCATCGTCTTGGTTCAATCCACCTCGTCTCCTTTCTTTTTCTTTTCACTTAGGGGTTCTTTCGTCATTCTGCCCTATGTTTCCTTGTTTTGGATGAGTCTAAGTCGAGCTTTGACCTGACGACATGGCCTCTTCTGATTGGGCCATGTCAGCGGGCCCAAACCCTCTCTTCCTCTCTCTCTCTCGCATATATTGCTTATTTGGAATTTTGGTGATTTCTGATTGGTTGATTTTGTAAAAATCATATCTTTTAATTCGCTTACCTAAAAATTTAAGTAAAATATGTTTTGGAATCACGAAAATTTGATCTTTCCATAAAAATACTTTTAAGGATTGTTTTTGTGTTTTTATAAAGGTGTTTTTCTAGAAAATGGTTTTAATGCATAAAATTAACCAAAAATACACTTTAATCATCTAACTCCAAAATAGATAAAATTTTATGTTTTCATAAATAGGAGAACCTAATATAATCATTAGTTATCTTTTTAGAGTCTAAATTGAGGTTTTGTTCTAAATGTTCAAAACTAGGGTTTGCTTTACATTTATGCATACATAAAACCCTAATACATAATTATACATTGAAAATAGGGAAAATGAATCTTGGACTCAATTCAAGTGCAGAAATTGAGTAATTGAATTCATTAAGAGAGGTATGTGCTTTCCTTATACCTAAGTTGGGAATAATTGCAAACCCTAACCTAGTTTCCCTAATGAGGTTTTTATGAAACCCTAATTTCTCTTTTGATAATTCCTTTGCTATATTTGCCTCAAGAATCAGTTTCGATACTTATTTCTTGGTTCTTGTTACCCACTTCCATGTTTCTATTATCTAATGCATATACTTGCCATAGTTCTTTCTCATGTTGATTTAATTAGACTATTTAAGTTATCCACATACAATATCGGAAGTTACTTCGCTCACCCCGCACCTAACCCTGGCCGACGCTACGGCGACGTAGTGTGCGATTAGGGTTTCGGTGTCGGTGGTTGCCGCCCCCCTCGTGGGTTCTCTCCGCCTATCTCTCTTGCAGGTTCAAGTGCTTGGCTGTGGGCGTTTGATCCCACCCGGATGGCGGAGTCTCTAGCAGACCAGTGTGGGAGACTGAAGATCACGGACGAAGAACAGGAAGTTGCAGATATCGCTGAGGAAGACGATCAAAAGATACCGGATCATGTTTAACTTGCACTGATTGGTCGACTCCTGACGGACCGCTCCTACAACTTCATGGCTATGAAGAAAACCCTAGCCCAGGCGTGGGGCTTGGCGAGTGGAGTTATGTTCAGGTCGGTGGATCAGAGTACGTTTGTGTCCAGTTCACACATTGGAAGGACAAACAGAAGGTGATAGAAGGAGGGTCGTGGAACTTTGATAACAAGGTTTTATTGCTGAAAGAGGTAGATCCGCTGGATCAGCCAGGGAGGATCGAATTCAAAGAGTGCCAGTTCTGGGTGCGTTTCTACAACATCCCGTTAGGGTTCCAGTCTGTAGAATCGACGAGGAAGATTGCAGAGAAAGTGGGAAGGATCATCAAGCTGGACTGCGACGAATTGGGTTGGGAAACCTCTGCGAGAGTTCGACAGGGAATAGACATCAGCAAGCCTATTAAAAGGATACAGAAGATAAGGGGGCCGGATGGGCGGATTACTGATATAGAATTGAAGTACGAGCGCCTCCCGGTCTTCTGCTTCTTGTGCGGGCGGCTCGGTCACGCCGACAGGGACTGCGAGGAGTATGTCGAGGAAGGCGAGAATACTCGGGGTGGGGCTCATGGCTGAAAGCCTCTCCAAGACGGCCGAGAACCCCTGTGGAAGAAGAACTTATAGGTGGGAACAGATCAAGAATGAGGAGGAATATACTATTCCAAACGAAATCAAGATCGACTTCGAGGGAATCACAACCGGGTCTGAAAGAGCAGCAGAGGAGTGTCGATGACACGATGTCTACAGCTGCGACAGGAGATCGACAGGGTCGCGGGGCAAACAACTCTGAAGACGTAGAGTTCCTGATGGAGGAGGACGGGATGGGGAAGAGTCATGCACAGGAAGCCTTTAAACCGAAATATCATTACAAAGTCTGTGATCTTTTGGCTATGTGTAATGTGCCGCAGGGGAAGAGTAGCAGGTCCGCGGGACACGAGGCGGACAGCACAGACAGTCATGGTGCGCATGGAGGAGAAGGGGAGGAGGCGACTCGGGAGACCGGCGAGAGGGACAGGAATGAGGAGGAGGGTCTAACGGCGGGAAACGGAGCTTGGGAAGACATCTCATCCACCGAGCTGCCAACAGGCAAACAAGTTAAGCGAGCAGCAGATATAAGAAATAACTCAAACGAACAAAGCAGTAGGGAGCCTCGTGGGAAGGAGATGATGAACGACAGGGTGGGGGCGGTGAGAAAAGGGATGAAGGTGACCATGGTAACAGTCAACAAGGAGCTACCAAGGTTCCCTGGGAAGCAAGGGGAGGAGATGGAGCGTGAGTGGAGGAACGCAGAAGAGAAGCGGAAAACTCAGCATGCAGGGAAAGGGTATGGGGGAAACGTAGCTGGGAAACAAAGGAAGGGGCCAGAGCATGAGGAGGGAAGACAAAAGGAGACCAAGCAAGGGTCAAATAAAATGGGAAGAGAAGTTGGGAAAGAGGAGGAACGTGGTTTGCAGGCGGAGAACAAGATGACAGTGGAATCCCAAGCAGTGTTCAACACAAAAAGGTTGAGGAGCGATCGAGCAATCAGAGTTGTTCCGGATGAAAGTCTACAGGGTTTGGAAACCAAAGTAGCAGGAGTTGGGCATACCCAACCCCGTGAACAACAATGAAAATCCTAAGTTGGAACTATCGAGGTCTGGGCCGCCCGGCAGCCATCAACGCACTCCGATCTCTGTGTGGGAGTGAGCGGCCTAACGTAGTTTTCATTATGGAAACTATGTTGGATGATAAAAGGTTGGAAAAAATAAAAAGACAGTGTGGCTTTGTCGAGGGCATCTGTATCTTGAGTACCGGGAGAGCAGGAGGGTTGGGCCTATGGTGGCATGGAGTGAACGTGGAAATCACTAGGTATTCTACACGTCATGTGGAATGCATAGTGGAGGATGAGAAGAATGATATCAGGTGGAATGCATGTGGGATATATGGGTGGTCAGCATAGGTGGACAAGCACTTCACATGGGATCTGATGAGACAAGTTCGAGCAAGGATGTCTGATATGAATATTATCTTTGGGGACCTGAATGAGATAACAAACAATGAAGAGAAAAGGGGTGGTCCGATGAAACCAGACAGAGTTATGCGAGAGTTCCGGGATGTGATTGACGATTGTGCACTTCTTGACATCGGGTTCTCAGGCCACACCTTTACATGGAGGAGGGGGAATTCTGTTAACACCTTTGTGGAGGAAAGACTGGATAGATTTCTTGTGAGTGAGGCTTGGAGAAGCAAGTACAGGGGTAGTTGGGTTCACCATCTGCCTTTCTACCAATCTGATCATGCTCCGATTGTTCTACACGTGTTGATGGGGGAGGAAAAGAAACACAAGAGGCAGAGACGTTTCTTTTTTGAGCCTATGTGGCTTTCAGAAGAGGGATGTAGTTCCACGGTGGCAGCGTCTTGGGAGATGGAAGGGGAGCAGGATTTGAAGCAGAAGCTAAGCAAGGTGAGTAGGGATCTTGAGGGTTGGGCCTTTTCTAAGTTCGGAGCGTTGAAGAAAAAAATCAAAACTACAGCCAAGATGTTAGGTGAGGAGCAGAAAAAATGGCTGGATGGGAGAACGCTACAAAGATGTGAAGAATTATCAAATGAATTACAGAAGTTGTACAGGGATGATGAGGCATACTGGTATGCAAGAGCCCGGGTCAAAGAGATCAAAGAGGGGGACAGAAATACAGCCTACTTCCACCACAGAGCTACCCAAAGACAAAAGAAAAATGACATTGCGGGCCTTAAAGATGATAGGGGGATCTGGAAGACAGAGGATAAAGATATACTGAGGATTATTGAGAGCTTCTATCATGACCTTTTCACTTCGGGGGGGACGGTGGATATGGAGGAAGCAGTGAGGGGGATTGAGAAGAACATTACCGAGCTGATGTCGGAGACGCTGGACATGGATCTAAGTGATGAGGAAATTTGAGAGGCTACTTTTCAAATGCATCCTAATAAGGCACCCGGTCCAGATGGTCTAAAACCGGTCTTCTATCAAAAAATCTGGCATGTAGTAGGAAAGGATGTTGCGAACTACATTAAGGGATGGTGGAAAGGGGAATACTCTCTAAAAGGGTTCAATGATACGTTGGTTATTCTAATCCCAAAGGTGAAAAAACCACGTACGGTATCTGAATTCCGGCCTATCAGCTTGTGCAATGCCATTTACAAAATAGCTACAAAGGTGTTGACAAACCGTCTGAAGCCTTTCATGGACAGTATTATTTCTGTGAAACAAAGTGCTTTTGTCCCGGGTAGGATGATCACGGATAATGCTCTTATTGCGTTTGAGTGTTTCCATGCTATGAAGGGTGGGAAGGGAGGTAAGAGAGGACAGATTGCGCTTAAGCTTGACATGATGAAGGCTTATGACAGAGTTGAGTGGGACTTCCTTGATATAGTGATGCAAAGGTTTGGTTTCAGCAGAAAATGGTGCAATAGAGTTCTAGACTGTGTTTCTTCGGTCTCTCACACTTTTACCACCAACGGGGAAAGATCAAGTGCCTTCCAGCCTTCACCTGGACTTCGCCAGGGTGACCCTTTATCCCCCTACCTTTTTATTCTATGTGTTGATGCTTTCTCCGCCCTCCTTAACCTCGCGGTACATGTGAATACCATCCACGGTATGAGCATCTGCCGTGGGGCACCCCAGATCTCACATTTATTTTTTGTAGATTACAGCATTCTTTTTGCTAGAGGGACAAGGAACGAATGCCTGAAAATAGCTGAGATTATCAGCCAGTACGAACAGGCATCGGGTCAAAAAGTAAATCTCACCAAGTCTGAAATTGCGTTTAGCAAGAAGATGTCGAGAAACAAAAAAGAAGAGTTGCGAGGTTTGTTGGGAGTCAAGGAGGTGGATAGGCAGGCTTCTTATTTGGGTCTTCCTACAGCCATAGGACGGTCCAAGAAGAATGTCTTTGATTACATAAGAGGGAGAGTGGGGAACAAACTACGGGGGTGGAAGGAGAAGTTGCTTTCCAAGTCGGGTAAAGAAGTCCTCATCAAGGCAGTGGTGCAAGCTATCCCTACATATATTATGAGTGTATTCCAACTTCCGCTGGGGCTGATTGGAGACTTGAACTCTATGGTGGCAAGGTTTTGGTGGGGGTCGAAAGATGGGGAAAGGAAGATATCATGGTTGTGTTGGGATAGATTGTGCAAATCTAAAAGGGAGGGAGGTATGGGTTTTAGAGATATGCATATTTTTAACCAAGCTATGCTCGCGAGACAGGTGTGGAGGCTGCATTCTAGACCGGAGACACTGGTTGCCAAGGTTTTGAAGGACAAATATTTCCCAAACGATTCCATTTTAGAAGCACGGTTGGGGCTCATTCCAAGCTACACTTGGCGTAGTTTGTGAGGGGGCAAAATCTCTCCTCCTTCAAGGCACTATGAAAATAATTGGGAATGGCCGGGTCACAAACATTTGGACGGACAGGTGGGCGTTAGGAGTGGACACGGATCTTAGTGGGTTCAAGCCGACGGACGAGGACCGAGTGGAGATGGTGCACGAGCTTCTGTTAGAAGGGAGAGGAGAATGGGATGTGGACAAGCTGCTATGTTTGTTTCCTAGGGATATTGTGGCTCAGATCAAGGCGATACCTTTGTCCATTAAAGACATGGAGGACAGCATGTACTGGTGGCCGAGTAACAATGGGGTCTTTTCAGTGCGCTCGGCCTACTGGCTGGGCAAACTGGGTGGAGCAGGTCTTCGGGAAAGGGAAAGGGCAGTGCTGCACGATGCATGGAAGCTAATTTGGGACAAGAGATGGCCCCCGAAGCTATCTCATTTCCTTTGGAGGGTCGCTACGGGAAGTTTAGCCACAAGAGGAAGACTGCGAGACAGACATGTTATATCGGAGGGAGTTTGTCCAATCTGTGCCGTGGAGGTGGAAACTATCTCACACATGTTAAACCACTGTCCGGGAGTGGAGGCAGTATGGAGAGAGAGCTGGTTGAACAACCCAGTCACCGTGGACAGCAATGGGAACGCCCATGAGGAGCTGCTCGATGCAATGGGCAGATGCACTAAAGCGGAGAAAGATGAGTTAGCTGCTGTGTGGTGGACCATCTGGACGAGCCGGAACAACAAAGTCTTCAAGGATGAAGAACCGTTTCCCAGGCCTATCCTCCACGCCTACCGAGCCCTGCTCGCTGACCACAGGAAGGTGCAATGCAGGGGGACTGGACTCACTGCCATGACCGGGAGGGAGGCATCCACGAACCAGTAGGGGGACGGGGTGATCAACTCGACGTCGCTTGCAGGGAAGGGAGTCGACACGTCGTGGCTTTGGCTGCACGCCGATGTGGCAGTTCGCAGCAGTGGGTAGTGTGGCATGGGTGCGGTGCTACGGGACGGTCGAGGTCTCTTCCTGGGGGCAGTGCAGTGGCAAGTAAATGCAGCGTGGAGCTCAACAATTGCAGAAGCTATGGCGTTGAGAGAAGGGATGTTGATGGCACGGGCGACCGTTTCGACGGACAAGAAGCTGCTCCTTTGCTCTGACTCTCTAAACCTGGTGACTCCCTTGAACGAGACAGTAAAACATCCAGATTATCTGGGGCTGCTAGCTGAAGACATTTGTACTTTGGCCTCCGGTCTCGCTGTTTTCATGTGTGTCCATGTAAAAAGGTCTAGGAATCAGTTGGCACACCTTGTTGCTCAACACGCCTTAGCCTTAGGCGGCCAGTGTGTTAGACGGAATACCATACCTATTAGTTGGAGGATGTCCGCTGAGAATGATGTCTTTTTTGTACCTTGATAAGTTATGAATGAAATGGTGGTGACTTCAAAAAAAAATTAGACTATTTAACCAGTGTAGTGGTACTTTTGTACAACCACCCATAGATAGGGTATGTGTAAATTCACCCAGGGGAATGTGTTACTCTCCCCAATATAAAACATTTGATAGGTGACTAGAATGTGTTACTCTCCCTCACCTATTTGTTTGAGGTGTGATAGGTTCCTTAACCCTAATTAGTTAAGGTAGTTAATATTAATCATTCATGCAAACCCTTTTATTATTTTTCTTGTTATGGAAACCATCTATTTAATAATGCCTCATACTTTTGACCATCTTCATCTTATAATGAAATTTTAGCCTTTATTATCATGTTATTTTTTTCCCTTTGTCCTTGTTCACTATTGACACATACCCTACTTCTTCTTTTTTTGTTGGGTGTCTTCCCGAACACCCAGGGTTTGATCAAGGTGTTGAACAAGGCCGAATATCAGAGTGGCATAGCCAGAGCATGGAGGACCAACCTAGGATTAGGAGATGGAGTACATGGCATTTGGCATGAACATATCTCATGAAGTTGTTTATTTGATACAAAGTTTGTGTAGTTTAGATTTCCCTCTATCTAGATCCTTTTGTTGTTGAAAACTCTATATGTGAAATATGATGGAATTTTGTATATTTTGAAAAATTGAAAATAGTCATGATTTTTATTCTGCTGCTATACACTTTGGTCTTTTGTAAACCATTATATAAAGATTATAAAATTTTACACCTATTGCAGCATACCTTTCGAGTATGTTTGGGATGGATGTTTTATTCTTCAAATTTTTAGTAAAGGGGTAATTTCACTCTCTTACACTTTATGTCAAGAGTTGGCCACATATAAGATTTTGCAATCATTGTATAAATCATATAGCTAGTTTATTGAGTAATTTAATCTTAGTAACATGGATAAATCCTTGTTTGATTTGCTTGACATCTTGATAAATGTAAAAGAACAAATAAAGAAGGAAAAACCCATGAATGGTGATCAATGGGATAGAGTCCAAGGACAAAGCCAAGGCTAAGAAGTTTACTGAGGATAAGATGAAGCCCAAGTCTTCTCCACTCAAAATAAGGATGGGGGTAATGAGACCTAGGAAGACAAAGCAAGGACTAGAGATCTCTAATTATGGTACATACATAGTTGAGATTAACTTCACTATTTATTCATCTTGGGTACTGGATGTCGGATGTGGATTACACACTTTTTCAACAATGATGATTTGAAAAGAAGTAGACCTTTTGCGAAAGGTGAGGTTGAACTGCACATTGGTAATGAAGCAAGAGTTGTTGTCAGCGCAGTTGGAACCTATGAGTTATTTCTACCTAGTGGGCTTGTAATAGAGTTGGAGAACTGCTATTATATACCTACCATTAATAGGAAAATCATATATGTATCTTGTTTGGACAATAATGGATTCAAATTTCTTATAAAGAATGGTCGACGGTTTATTAGTAAAGATGAGGTATTTTATGGAAGTGAACCAATGTCTTATGGTCTATACTTGACATATCTAGAGACATGTGTGTATAACGTTAATACCAAAAGACAAAAACTCAACAACTCAAACCAAATGTACCTTTGGCGTTGTCGTCTAGGGGACGTAAATGAGAAACACATATCTAAACTCCATAAAGATAATTATCTGGAATCTTTTGATTTCTAATCAATAGAGACATGTGAATCTTGTTTTTGGGTAATATGACAAAGACTCCCTTAAGTGGTGATAGTGATAGGGCAAGTGATCTATTAGGATTCATACATACTGATGTGTGAGGCCCTTTTAGAACAAATGCTAGAGGTGGTTATCAGTGTTTGATTACCTTTATTAATGACTTTAGTAGGTATGGTTATGTTTACTTGATGAAAAATAAGTTAAAAACCCTTAAAAGTTCAAGGATTTCATGAATGAAGTTCATAACCAACTTGGCAAAAGTATTAAGGTGCTTTGTTCTGATCGAGGTGGAGAATACTTAAGCCAAGAGTTTGAGGACCTTCTGAGAGACTATGGTATCAGATCACAGACTCCACCTACAACACCAAAACATAATGGTGTATCAGAAAGAAGGAATTACACATTACTAGTATGGTGCAGTCAATGATGAGTTTTTCTAATCTTCTAACTTCCTTCAAGGGTTATGCTCTAGAAATCGTAGAGTTTACACTTACCATGAACCATCTAAATTGGTTCAAAAGACACCATATGAGATATGTACTGGGAAGCATCCCAAAATGTCTTCTATTAGAATTTGGGGGTGTGAAGCTTATGTAATGCAAATGTTTCCTGAAAAGCTTGTACCTAGATAAGATTAAATGTTATTTCATTGGATATCCCAAAGAAGCCAAGGGATTCTACTTGTATAAACCATCTAAAACAAAGTGTTTGTTTCCAGGAATGTTGCATTCCTAGAAAAGAAATTTATTTTCAGAGGAATTAGTGGGAGGAAAGTATTACTCAAAGAGGTTTGAGACCAACAAAAAACATTAAACTTGTAGAGGTACAAAAGGAACAAGGAGACTCACAAATTGTTGTGGAATCTCAAGTTCCTTATTTAACACAAGAACCACATAGATCTAGAAGGACACACCTTGAGCCTGAAAGACTTGGTTATCTGGTGACTTAAGATGGTGGTGAGTTAGTCATAGATGATGATACAACAACCTACCTAGAGGCTATTGAGGAACCAGAGTCTAAGAAATGGCTTGAGGTCATGAGATTTGAGATGGAATCCATGTTCACCAACAAGGTATGGACCTTCATGGATCAACCTGAAGGGGTAAAACCCATAGGGCACAAGTGGGTCTTCAAGAAGAAGAACAACATGGATGGTAATGTACAAACCTATAAGGGAAGATTAGTTGTAGAAGGTTTCAAATAAGTTCAAGGTGTGGACTATGATGAAACTTTTTTACAAGTTGCAATGGTTAAGTTCATCATGATTATTCCTACCATTGCAGATTATTATGACTTGACATTTGGTAGATGAATGTTAAAACCATTTTTATTAATGGGAATCCTCTTTAGGATGTGTACATGACATATCCTGAGGGTTTTATAAATCCAAAAACATCCAATAAAGTCTGTAAGATAAAAATGACAATCTATGGATTGAAGCAAGAATCTCGGAGCTAGAATCTTCTATTTGACGAGACATTCAAATAGTCTAGATTTAGTCAAAATGAAGATGAACCTTGTGTGTACAAGAAGGTTAGTGGGAGCATAATTTCATTCCTCATATTATATGTAGATAGATATACTATTGATGGGGAATGACATCCCTACTTTACATATTTTAAAGAACTAGTTGGGAAGTACCTTCTATATGAAGGTTTTAGGAAAAGCATCCTATATATTAGGTATCAAGATCTATAGAGATATATCGAGAAGTATTCTTGTCCTAAGCCAAAGTACATACATTGACAAAGTGTTGAAGAGGTTCAACATGTAGGACTCAAAGAGAGGGAATTTACCCTTGTCTCATGGAATTAGCCTCTCTAAAGCCCAATGTCCCAGTTCTTTGGAAGAATGAGAACGCATGAGTAAGATTCCATATGTCTCTATAGTTGGATCTATCACGTATGTAATGTTATGAACTTATCTTGATGTCTCATATGCCTTGAGAATGAGGAGAAAACATCAATCAGATCCCAGTGAGAGTCACTGGACTTTTGTAAACAACATCCTTAAATACTTGAGAAGAACTAAGGATCAATTTCTTGTTTTTGGCGGTGAAGAAGAGTTGGGTGTAAGGGGTTACATCGATGCAAGCTTCCAAACTGACAAAGATGATTATCGATCACAATCAGGATTTGTGTTTTTCCTAAACAATAGAGTTGTGAGATAGAAGAGTTCTAAGAAAGATACAATTACTAATTATACAATAGAGGGCGAGTATATTATTGCACCTAACACAACAAAATAGGTTGTCTGGATCAAGAAGTTAATCTATGAACTTCGGGTGGTTTCAAGCATTAGTAACACAATATATTTGTATTGTGGCAATGATGGAGCTATTGCACAAGCTAAGGAACCAAAATCACAGTAGCATCCCAAGCACATACTATTGTGGTTCCATCTCATAGAACAAGTATTAATATGACATCTCTATGTGGAGATCATTTAACGAGGAGATGTGAAGATTTGCTAAATATTAACTGATGGCAATGTTTTCGACCCATTGACAAAAGCCCTTTCATAGAACAAGTATGATGGACATGTTATATCACATGGAATAAGATTCATGAGTGATTGGATATCAGTGCAAGTGGGAGTCTGTTGGTATGTATCCCTAGAGATCCAATCATGTGATGATTGCAATGTGGCATGATAAAAATGATTTTATAATAATAAAGGCAATTCCATTTACTCTATTTTATTTAGTTATGAGATAACTATGTAACATAATAAATGTCTAAAGAATGATGAAACTCAATGAAATATGTATGATAAGAGTACGTACATTCTTGTTATATCCCTAGTCGAATGCTACTTTGGAAGAAAAATAGACAACAATAATACATAAGACTAGAGTGCATGTTGGTTAATGATAGAATCTCATCGCTGATGATATGTGATATCAAACCAAACACAAAGGTACTTGTTAGAGAACTAGACAGACCTATCTTGAGAGTGGTACATGGAGATAATGGAATGGTAGTCAGAATCAGCTCTCATAGTGATAGTGTTGATTATGGTTCTTGGACCTGAAGTCACTACACCCATCACATGTCATTCAGTGTCCATCACATGTCATTCAGTGTATTTTGACACATCCAATGTGACTTTTAATAAAGGTTTCCATGAAGGTGGTGCTCGGGTACACTATGACTGATGGGGATTGAATGTGACTGATGTAGTTGGAATTTGTCCCTCCTACACAAGTTTGATATCATGGCCACTTGATAAGCAAGACTAAGAAATGCATGACCATGATCATGTGAGTCAATATATGATATTATGCTCATATGTATGTCAGCAGTCTGCTATAGTTTAAGAGACATGGATTGAACATTGAGAGGATGATGATTCCATGCCTCGAGTTCAATCTAGATATTAGAGACAAAGGAGCTATAAGATCACTATAACACTGATCACATATTGTAGGTTGAAGTTGTTCTCCAAGTTTCCAATTACTTTGGTAACAATGATGTGTTTCTAGATATCGATCATTGCTTGTGATGTCATAAATTGGTTGTGTACATTCACGAAAAACATAATTGGAACCTATAGGGCCACACACATAGGATACATCTGGAATAGGAGTTTACTCATGAATAAGGTTTATCTTGATTACGAAAGTGTTTAGGAATTCAATTTAAACAACATTGGTTGTAGATTGGATGAAATGTAATCTAAATCGACTAGTTAAGAAATGAAGTGAACTATTAGAATATGAATCATACAATTTAGAATGTGAATTGTACCGACCAACTCAAACATTGTATCTATCAGTTCGGTTATCAATAAGATTGGATCAAGGATTGATGTTGATGTCATGAAGTGCATTGATCGTCAGATTAAAAGACAATATGTTTGTGAATAGGAAATATATTGAACTGACTGATTCAAGTGTGGAATCGATTGATCACATATGAACTTTAGAAATGATCAAATTGTTTCATGATTCACAACTTCTGGACAATTCATGAAATTTCGTCTCTTCAACTACCACATGATCTGGAAACCCAGACCCTGCCATCCTATATGAAGGGGGAAATCAAGGCTTTAGAAGATACAACAATAATCTCTAACAATTTTTGTCCTCTCACAGTTGTGGTAACGTGAGAGATAGAGCAAGTCTTACCCGTAATTGGTAGAGACAACAAAGGAGATAAAACAAGGGAGAGTAATCAACACTAGCACATTGAGATCAAAGGGACAACTCCTTCCTGTTGTCTCTAAAAGTGTGATGATTGATGAGGAGTTCCCACAGGTCCATGTGGACAACATAGACGTGTAGAGGCCGATACCATTCTAGGAGTACAACAACCACCACTATTCATGGTGTTAAACCAGGAGGTCTTCATCACCAATTGTCTATGTGCATCTTGCAAACAATGTACATCACCAAGCAAGAGTAGTCACTAGACTTCCTCCAAGACTAGGTATACCTCTTGTTACCTTCTTTCCTAGATGCATCATTGCTGACACAATTTGCTGGTAAAGGAATAGGGACAAATTTTTTTTCTTTTGATGCCTTCCTTGTCATCCCTACTCCCCAATAGTAGATTTTTTGTGGAACAACCAGCGTGAAGTTGAGGATGTTCATAGTGTTGTTGTCTAAGTTGTTAATGATGGAGACCAAGATACCACGACTGGTGAAAACCTTTAGGCGACGCATGGAATTTGTAGGTAGGTCGATGGGATATTTAGCATCAGGTTGGTTCGACTGAGCCATAAAGGTACAAGGGAGAAAGAGGGGGAGTTCAGAGGAAGAGGAAGAAAGATGAGATGGAAATGGAGGTTTAAAAGATAACATGGCACATTGGGTGGAAAAGAGGAAGGTGGGTGGGAGTGGTCAAGGTGGGGGTTAGGGGATGGTAAGAGGTTGAGGGAGGAGGTGGGTCAGGAAAGCCATCAGGTAGGGAAATGCAGGCAAAAGGGTTATCAATAGATGAAGGGGGAGGAGAGGGATGGAGGGAGGAAGGGGGATAGAGGATCAGGAAAAAGTGTCAGTTGCATGATGTGATTTATGAAGAAGATAAGATGGGTCAGGTACTAAAAACCATTGCATGGTGGGGGTGGCTATGCGAGGGATGGTGGGAGCTGGGGTGAGGGTAGTCGTAGGAATGGTGTCTAGTCTTACAATAAGAAAAAAAAGTGGGAAAAGAACAATGATGTTTAAGTTGTCCACATCAGAGGGGGAAAGAGAAAAGGAGGGGTTTACAATAGAGCCAATGATGGAATGAAGCAAAAGTCCATCTATAGGAGGAGGCAAATGAAGAGAAAGAGGAGATAGAAAGATTAAGAGTCAAATCAGAGAATAGGGGAGGAAAGGATGTGTTGAAGGTAGGGTCAGTAGGGGAGCACTGGTGAATGGCTGGGGGGAGGCCGAAGGTAAGAAAAAATTGAGATGAAACTGTAGAAAGACATGATGAAAGTGATCCAAAAATCTCATGGTGAAGATCAAACCTATTTTGATGTAGCTTGTAAGTTGATGTTGTCGTGTCCTCTTTTCATGTGTCCTATTTGTTGTTGTTGATGAATCCACCTGTAGAGGATTTGTAATGGTTCTTGGTGGGGCTTGGTATATGTCTCTAACAAAGAGATGATCTCTGATATATAATCCTTTGTGTATGGAGTCACCTTGCATTTTGAAGAGGGGGAGTAGCTCGATAGGGTTTTAAAGAAAGTGTCAGTCACCAACGCAGAGAGGGTTTGATGGTTAGAAGGTCTGAGGAGGATAATCTAGTATGGTTTAACATGAAGTTGTTTGATCATATGTTTCCAACCTCTTTTAGTGTGAAGAATGTTGTTTTTTATGCCTCTTGTGTGATTTAGAAAGTCCTATTTCCCATGAGTATGGTGATGTTTCCATGCTTGATGTTGTAGTTGTTGTATCTCCATTATTTAGAAGTTGAACCAATTCCATAGTTTCTGAGTTCAACATGTAGTCCATGAATGGGATATCAACTGCCATTGGTGGTTGAGTTGGTAGGAGATGAGAGACAAAGTTGTGTTCTTCTAATTTGTCTATCTCCCTTTATATAAGTGAGATTGATTTGTTTATATTCAATAGTTGTAGGTCTGCATGATTTATTAAGAATGTTGAAAATTACCCCACATGTTTTCATTGTGGTCTACAGTAGTCTGTGTCGCAATCCTAAAAGGTAGAAGACTAGCAATCTGTTGGAGCAATGTCGGCCGTGTGCGCTCTGTGTAGAGTTTAAAAGTGGTCTTTGGCGGTGTATCTCCCACTATTATATTTAATGTTTTGGGTGAGTTAAAAGAATCAGATGATGGATGTAGATTCTTAACAAAATTGGTGGTTTCTCTTAAATGCTTTATCCTATAAATATAAATGTTGTAGAAGACGTTGTTGCTGATTGTAATCTAGATCTATTATGTGGCCTTCTTGTGGTGTTGTTGCAGCTCACAAAGAAGCTCTATAGTGTGGATAATCAGTTGGTGGTGCTTCTAAACCAAATTGGAGTATTGGCTATGAGTCTAGGTAGAAGGGCGTAGGTCTGCTTGAGATGTGGCCCAAGGCATAGGTTTTCTTGAGACGTGACCTGAGTAGTGTAGAATGCCTAGTTGTTTCCAACTATGAGAGCTTGTTGATTCTCTCACTAGTGAGAAGCACATTGTATCTTTCCTAAGCTTTCTCTTAACTATTCTCTCCACTTCCTTCCTTTCTACTAGTCGACTCTATTGTGGGAGGGGTGACTACAGTCAATGATAACATTATAGGGGATTATAAACCCAAATCAACACGAATGATATAATATCAAAAATGAATCAGAGCCTCAAAAGGAATTTTATACAAGAGAATTCCTCATTAATGATAAAAAAAATCCTTATTAATGAAATTTACATTCATAGTCAATAAAATCTCCAAACAGAATTAAAAATTGCACATACCGTATAAGTCCATCCCATTCAAATATGCTCTTAGAGTTAGGGATCAAATCAATCATCACCTAATCATAATATTAGGACATTATTATAAATATCTATTACATAATTATTTAAACTGTAGAAGCTCCTTTTATAATTTTCGAATTTGACACTAAAACTCACACCAAAATGTATAGCTAATTTTATGATTTCAAAACATATTTATACATATTATTTGGACACTCCAGTAGTTACTTGTCAATTTTACAAGAAAAAACATTTTCCCTATTATATGGAAAAAGCAAAAGGCAAGATAACCAGATTCCCCCTGCGACCTATACTAACCCAGCATGACAGGGCAAACTTTGGCATTTGAGATATAATACATGGTTTAGTAAGTTAAAGTAGAGGAACAAACACTCTCAAATTGGAAGTCCTTGATTCTGATTGGGCATTGAGAAAATATGCTAAAGTTGATGACTTTTAAGGAGCACCATCAAATCCGGTGAGGTGGGACCTAGAATGAATCTCGATTGTTTGCCTTCTGAAATAGAAACTAGAAGGGTAATCATCCTACACTAGCATTGATTGGAGGTTCCAAGCCTTGCAGCCATGGTCCATTGCCCTCGAGTATAGGGAGGAGACTCAAGGAGGTGACGACATCTTAGGAATAGAGGATCTCATGGTTGGGGAGGTCTAGACCACCACATCCCAAGATACTCCTTGGAAGCTAATCGTTAAGTTAAACTCCCATATCTTGTTCTCTAGGTGCCACTGTGGTGGGGATGAAAGAACTGGGGATATGAGGAGGTGCAGATGGGGGTTTGACCCGATGCTGATAGGTGTTGGAGCAAGCCTTGGAGATGTTATGGGTGAAGTGGTCGACGATTGATTTCTTTCCTAGACCTCATAGCTTCAAGTCGGCAAAAGCTATGTGTTGGCAGTGGCAGCTCGTCATTAGGGGTGTAGGGTGTGAGGTGAGGGAAGGCGAGGGGCCGCAAGGGTTCATAATGGTTTGATGCGTCGTAAAGGGTTAAAATTTGTTGACGTGTGGGTAGCAGAATGCAAGTTTGACGTGCTAGCAATCCACCCATGTTGTGGTCCCCTCTGTACAGCTGCCCCACAATTCCTTGCTACCCCCATTCTCTCTCCCTTCTTATCTAATTGATTTTCTTATTTTTTATTGTGCTCATTTTTTTGGGTGAAAATAAAATAAGAGGGTATTAAGTAGACAATATATACTTTTGATTATAACTTTAAATGTATAATGTATTTTTTTGATGAAATAAAAATTGTTAGATTCCTTATAGAAAATATATTACAATAAAACTAGTGTTGACATTTGGAAAAAAATGCAAAATATAAATATAAGTCCTATTTACACATTTTCTAAAAGAGAAAAAAAAGAGGATGAAAGTAACTAGAGAATAAAAGAACAGAGGAGGTGAGAAAATGTGAGAGGAGGGAAGTAATTAAATAATGTTGGTGAATCAATAATAGAAGTGGATTTGCTAACTTCTACTAGTAAAATATAAAATGCACCTCCTTCTACTAGTGATGCGCCCACAAGTGAGTGGAATGCACCCACCCATAATAGAAATGCACATACATTTGAGTGGAATGCACCTACTTCTACTCTTAGTGCATCTATTATAATATGGGTGCATTTCTATAGCAGGCATGGACACATTCCACTCAAATGTGAGTGCATTACTAGTATAAGTAGCCACGTTCCACTCAAATGTGGTCTCTCTAGTAGTAAGCTGGTTCATTCCATTAAAATATGGGATGCACTCACTTCTACTAGTAATGTGTTCACATTGCGCTCACTTATACTAGTAATGCACCCACTTGTGAGTAGAATACACCAACTTCTACTGGTAATCCATCCAATAAAATGTGGGTGTATTTCTAGTAGAAGTGGGCACATTCTAATCAAATGTGAGTGCATTGCTAGTATATGGGTGCAATCCACTCAAATGTGGGCTCATAACTAGTAAAAATGGGTACATTCCATTAAAATGTGAAATGTACCCGCTTCTACTAGTAATGCACTCACATTTGAGTAGAATGTGTCCCCTTATATTGACAATGTGTCCACTTCTACTAGTAATGTATCCATTAAAATGTGGGTTCGTTGGTAGTAGAAGTTTGCACATTCTACACAAATGTGGACTCATCACTAGTAAAAGTGGGTGCATTGCATTAAAATATAGAATGCCCTCATTTCTACTAGTAATGCACTCATATTTTAATGAAATGTGCCCACTTGTACTAGATATGTGCCTAATTTTGAGCGGAATGCACCCACTTGTGTTGGCAATGCATCGATTATTATGTGGGTGCATTGCTCATAAAAGTATGCATGTTCCACTCTAATGTGGGTGTATTACTTGTAAAAGTGGGCATTTCTAGTATTAGTGGGTGCATTATATTAGAATATGAAATGCAGTTACTTCTACTAATAATGAACCCACATTTAAGTGGAATGTGCCCCCTTTTACTAGCACCCATTTTGAGTGCAATGCACCCACTTTTGTTGGCAATGCATCCAGTAAAATGTGGGTGCATTGCTAGTAGAAGTGGGAACATTCCACTCAAATGTTGGCGTGTTGCTAGTGAAAGTGGGTGCATTCCACTCAAATTGGGGCCCACTTCTAGTATAAGTGGGTGCATTCTATTAAAATGTGAAATACACCCACTTCTATTAGTAATACATCCACATTTTAGTGTAAAGCACCACTTCTACTAGCAATGCTCCCTATTTTGAGTGGAGTTTTCCCACTATGCATCCATAAAATGTGGGTACATTGCTAGAAGAAGTGGGCAATGCACCAAATTCATCATCATCATCATCACCACCACCATCATCTTCTTCTTCCTCTTATTATTCTTTTCTCATGTAATACCAATGCACCCATTTTTTATGCAGTGTGCCCACTTCTTCTTCTTCTATTAACATGTGAAATGCACCCACTTCTATTAGCAATACACCAACATTTGATGGAATGCACCCAATTCTACTAGAAATGCGCCCATTTTTTAAGTGGAATGCGCCCTCTATGTATCCATTACATGTGAATACATTGCTAGTAGAAGTGGGCAATGCACCAACATCAACATCATCATCATAATAATCATAATCATCATCATCTTATTGTTCTTATTCTTCCTCTTATTGTTATTTTCTCATGCAATACCAATGCACCCAATTTTTATGTAGTACACCTACTTTACATGTAATGTACCCAATTTGGAACAGAATGCACCCAATCAGTATCATCATCGTCGTCATCATCATCATTGTCATCATCATCATCATCATCATCATCATCATCATCACCATCACCATCATCATCACTATCATCATCATCATCACTATCATCATCATCATCACTATCATCATCATCATCATCATCAATATCATTTTCTTCTTATTCTTCCATCTTCTTTTTCTTCTTTTTCTTCTTCTTCTACTTCTATGTGATATCAATGCACCTACTTTTTTTGCAATGCACCCCGTCTTGCATGTATTGTGTCCAATTTAGAATGGAACACGTCCAATATGTAATGTAGTACACTTACTTCATAGCACAATGAGCCTCATCGTCATCAATATCATAATCATCATCATCATCATCATCATCATCATCATCATCATAACACACATATTAATTTTATGCATTGTATCATTTCTCTTAAAATATATCGACATTAGTCTTGTTGGATTGTATTTTTGTAACGAATCCAATAATTTTTATTTCGGCAAAAAATATACTACGGGTTGAAAGGTATATGTGATACACATTTATCTCTACTTTTTTTGTTTCTCTCTTTGATTCCCTACCTTGACATGCATTTAATGCACCAACCACCCCCACCCAGTTGGCCTGTGAAACCACTCTGGCACTGGCCCCACCTGGAGAAACCAGCCCAGTGAGTGTGTCAAACTCGCACCACTCCCCCAACGCACGTCAATGTAAAATCACCCTACCACCTATGGTACATACTATTTTTTATATTTTTCTTGTTTGTTTTATGAAAAAATAATAGAAGTAGGAAGTAAGAAATATATCTATCATTTTGTGTATAAATTTCAATTTGTAATGAATTTTTGACAAAACAAAAACTATTAGATTTCTATTAAAAAATGAAAACAAGACTACTGCCGACATGCTTTTGAGAGAAAATATAGAATAAAAATGAGTATTATTTGCACATTTTTAGAAGAAAAAAATAAAGGTGGAATGAAGTAAGGAGGGACTAAAAGGTGAGAGGAGAGAATTTATGATGGAATAGGAGATAAATAATGAAAGAAATTGGAGTGAGGAAATAAGTAATGGGGAGAGAAAAGTTGGTGCGTCCAACATGTAGTAAAGTGTCGAATTATAGATGTAATGTGCCAAAATTTGGTGGTAATGTATCCAATTCTTATGGTACACATAAAATAGTAAATAAGCAAAAACATCTCAACATAATTAACACAATATTTATACTAAAGAGCCCAATTATATTGCTAATGCGCTCAATTATGGTGTTGCAGCCAATACTTAGGGTATACCCATAATAGTGAATAAGCACAAATATTAACAAAATGCGCCCAATATTTGTAGTAAGCGTCCACTTATGGTGGTAATGTACCCAAATTTGGTGGAAATGCACCCAATTCCAATATGAAATAAGAACAAAAATCTCAACATAATGCACCCACCATTTATGTTAAAGCACCTAATCATGTTGCTAGTGCACCCAATTATGGTGCTAATGCGCTCAATTATGGTGGTAATGCACCCAAATTTGGTGGTAGCACACTCAATTCCAATAATAAATGAGCACAAAAATATTAACATAATGCACCCAATATTTATACTGAAGTGCCTAATTATGGTACTAATGCACCCGATTATGGTGCTAATGCGCCCCGTTTTTAGGGTACACACATAATAACGAATGACCACACATATTAAAATAATATGCCAAATATTTGTAGTAAATAACAACACATACAAATTTGGTTTTAATACATCCAACTATCAGGGTACGAGCATAATAACAAAAAACACAAAAATCTCAATATAATGCGCCCAATATTTATACTAAAAAGTTCTCAATTATGTTGCTAATGCACCCGAGTGGTGTTACAATGCCTATTTTTGGATGTAGTGCGCCTAGTTATGTATTCATGGACACACATGTATATTTGTATTTGAGCCCAATATACTTCTTTGCACCTAATTTATAGGCCAATGTGCTAAAAAATGGGATTAAAGCGCCTAAAAGTGGTGTTTAAGTGCCCAATAGTGTCACGCTAAATCATCCATAATTTTTGGACATGAGCAAAGTTGTGTGCTAAAGAATCCAGTGTATGTGCCTATTTTATGACTAAAGCTCCCAAAGTTGGTGTTATGACACCTAACTTGTTGTTAATGCACATAAATAAATATAAAACACATAATATACAAATGCATCTAATGTTACACTCCTAATTTATAGGCCAAAACACCCAAAAGTGGTATTAAAATGCCTATTCTTTGATGTAGTGCGCATAGTTTTATATTAATGGGCACACATATATTATCATAGTTGAACCCAATTTATCATTATGCACCTAATTTATATGTCAATGCCCTCAAAAAGGGGGCTAAAGTGCCTAAAAATGGATCAAAGCGCCTAAAAATGGACCCAAGCACCTAAAAATGAGGTTAATGTGCCTACTTGTCAATGTAGTGCCTATTTGGCGGCGACGTTGTCATCATCATTAGAGTGCCTAAAAATGGGGTTAATGTGCCTACTTGTCAATGTAGTGTTTATTTGGCATCGTTGTCATCATGAAGATGATGATCATAATCATCATTGTCGTCATCATCATTATCATCAAACACACACATCAATTTTGTGTATCATATTATTTTTCTTATAATATGTCAACGGTGGTCTTTCTAGATTGTATTTTTGTAAAGAAGTGTAATGGTTTTTGTTTCATCAAAAAATTCATCATGGACTAAAACTTATAAGTAAAATAAATCTCTCTCTTCTTTGTTTGTTTTTATATATTCATTTTTATATTAAATATCATTTTTCTCAAAGTATATCAACGTTAGTCATGTTAAATTATACTTTTTTAATGAATCTAAGGGTTTTTATTTCGTCAAAAAATTCATTACGGATCAAAATTTATAAGCAAAATAAAAATTTCTTTCATGTTTTTCCTTTGTGTTGTCTTTTTCATTCACCCTATGCCACGTGACAAAAAAAAGCAAATTGGGGCCTGGTGGGGGGGGCAACCCATCCGAGCATAATACCACCCAGCCCGACGTGTCAACCCTAAGTCAAAGGGGGAAACACGTTAGTCTACGATTTTCAATGGAGAAAAGTCCTAGAGGAAGGGAAGAATAGAGGAAAGGTGTCAGCAGTTGGCGGTTGTTGCCGCACAAATATGGAAAAACACAGTGACCACGAGGGTCATGCATTACAACAATATTAGAAATGGACTTTGGTTTTAATTGAAAACTTGATTGCATTAATAAGTATAAAGGCGTTCATATTCATTTCATTAAAAGGGATGGTAAATCATACCTGATTAGCGTGAAATTTAGCTTGTAGGCCAACAAATAAGTGAGCAATTCAAATTCAATGCTAAATTATCCCTTGAGTTATGTTTGATGTTTTCATCATTTAATTGGCTAGTAAGTACTCATTTGAAGCACTTACTTTCCCCATTAAGACAATTTGATACACCTATTTGTATTTATCTATTTATTTTAACCCAATAGCCTTAGAAAGGTTTTAAAAATGCCAACATTGGGTCAAGACTCTTTGGTTGGTGCATTCTCTCCCTAAACCTTGATATTGAAATTGTCGGTTCACTTCTCTTAAAGTAACATAGGAAAAGTAGTTATTTCGTAATATTATTTGACTCTAATAATCACTAATTTAATTTAAGTCACGGGGGTAAGAGATTAATACTAACATAATAAAAATGTATATGAGAGAGGGGTGGTAAGCTATGAACTTAGATTTAGGTATGTTATAATGACTTTGCATGTGTCCAAGCTTCTTCTTCCTCTATAAAGTATGATTGACTTGTTCACTATGGTGCTACAACATATATGTCAGTTTATAATAAACTTCCCTCTACATTTAAGAAATCTACACACCAACCTCTTGTGTGATTCGTTGACGGTTCTACATCACCTATCATTGGGATAAGAGGTGTGAATGAATATCTTAAGATTTTGAAATCTATATATCGGTACCAAAATCTC
The DNA here is from genome assembly GCA_963693085.1 of Alisma plantago-aquatica. Classification (NCBI taxonomy): domain Eukaryota; kingdom Viridiplantae; phylum Streptophyta; class Magnoliopsida; order Alismatales; family Alismataceae; genus Alisma; species Alisma plantago-aquatica. Next base: position 470,826,482 of record OY856410.1, read on the forward strand.
CTCTCAATTTTATGTTTGTCAACAAAATTGCAAAAAGCTTAAACTGTAGTGTAGCTTTCTTCCCTTACACCATCTCTAAGTTGTATCTCAAGATGAAGTAGACACTTGGCGGGGCATACGAAGGTGGATATGGTTTTTACTTCTTACAAACCTCGTCAACTTCTCATCCTCCTCATACTGTAGTTGTTGCTCAATTCACCTTTATTTATAAATGACACCTACATCTTGGTAATCCTTCCTTTGCAATTTTTTTTATTTTTCCCAAAGATATAAAAATGTTCAATATCAATTGCCTCAACTTGGCAAACATCACTCTTTTTTCATTTAAAATATCATAAGTGTACTTCTAGTCTATTTCATCATTTTCATTTAGACATTTTGGGATCAGTTATAATTGTATCAGTGTATGTTGTTTCATTACTTTTGTTGATGATTGGCCTCATTATACTTGGCTTTATTTACTAAAGGATCCTTACAAAATTTTGAATGTCTTCTCTACCTACAACATGGTTTTTTTCTACTATTAATTTTTTTCAGACTAATAATACTCTAAATACCTACAACATGGTTTTCAAAGTATTTGCATTACAAAGGGAATTGTATATCAAAATTCTTTCCCATACACTCCATTGCAAAATGGCATTGTAGAATCCAAATAACTAACAACCTTTTAATGTTGTACATACTTTTATGATTGAAATGCTTTGAAATATATTAGGTTGATGAAATCCTTATTTCCAATTTTTCAAGATTAATCATATATTGTCATCATTTTTGCACAAAAAAATTCCTTAAAAAATGATATATTCTTATGAACCCATTTTTTCCTTACCACTCAAAATCTTTGGTTGCATGTGCTTTGTTCACAACCACCACGCTGGCCAAGAAAATTATCTCGATGTGATTGTCGATGTTTCTTTATTGGATATTCCCTCACTCAAAATACATGGAAGTGTTTTCTTATCATGGATCACGTGTTTGGATGTTAGTGTTGATGTCACATTCTGTACAAACACCTATTTATTTTCTAAATAAAAAATGCATGTATGACCATACCCCTGCATTGTCCTAATATCTCTACACCATCAAGGCATGATGTGTCTTCCTCTCATGTCCTCAAAGTGTATGATAAGAAGAACAACTAGAATCCACCTAAAGTATCCCTAGCTATGACATTTACAAAGCATGTTGATCCACCTCCAATTATTGGAGACACTATAGGGTGAGTGTAATTTCTCATTCTGATTTACCTCTTGCACTAAGAAAACCACAAAGGTCTAGTGTGAACTATAATATTTCTCAACATGTGAATATAGATCACTCAAATGGAAGGGTTTATTGTAACCTTGTCTTCTATTACTATTATTAAATATGTTCAGGGAGGTAGTTGGAAATTCTAGGTTGAAGAAAGACAAGTATGAGGAGATGAGTGCTCTCAAATCTAGGGGCACATGGAACCTTTCTACCTTCCTTCATGTAGCCATATTGTTGACAGTTGGCAATTCTAAACTATATGTTTTTGCCAAATGGGAGCAATGAACATATAAATTCCATACTTGTTGCTAAGGGATACACAAATGAATCTGGAATTGAATATTTTGAAACCTTTTCTCTTGTTATCCATCTAATTTTTTGTGTTTTTTCCCTTCTCTATTGTTGTGAATTGGGGCTAGTAGTTTTGAAAATGCCTTCTTATAAGGGGAGTTGTAGGAAACTAATTTTATAGACCAACCTCCTGGGTATGTTTCTCAATGGGAGTACTCAAGTGAATTTTGTTGTAGTAATAGAGGACACATATGGCCTAAAACAAATTCCTTGGATGTAGTTTGATAAATTATCTTTTATACTAAAAATTTCAATTTTTCTCGTTCTCAGTGTGATCATCTTATTAACCCATAATACTGACATTGTCCTTCTTATTATATATGTGGAATATATCATTTTTTGGTAGTAAGGATATATTTTTAACTAATATTAAAAATATCTCATCAATAATTTGTTACCAAAGACCTAAGTCGTTTATGGTAATTTGCTACTAATGACCTAAGTCATCTATGCTACATTCTAATTATTGATGTCACACTATGGAAAAGAGGAATATCTTTATCATAGAGGAATTACACCTAGGATATTTAACTAGGGATAGGTGTAACATCCCTGACCTGGGTTATGCCTTAACCCTGGGATTTTTGCTTAAGCAAGTTAATTAAATCCTTAATTTTATATGGTGAAAAGTAATTAAGGTTCAAGAGGAACTTATGTTTCAATTTTGGTCCTGTTGGAATAATGATGAAGCAATGTTTGCTTACTTTGGACTAATATGCAAATTACCCAAAATGAGAGGTTAACTTGCAAATGTTACTTAATAAATTTTCCTCAAGTATTTTGGCATCATGAGAATAAAAATAATGCAAAGGTATGGCTTAAGGAAGCCTGAGTACCAAGAAAGAGCTGATAAAGCAATGTTTGTGCATTAAAACCTAGTTTTGGTGTAATGTGCAATTTACCCAAAACCTAGGGTTCAATATGCAAATTAACACTTCAATAAGGTCCCTAATGTTTCTTGGCATCATGTAGAGAAAATAAAATGAGAGGGGCACCTCATTTGAATTAAGTTGGAGGAGAGAGAATCTTGATATTAAAATAATCAAGATTTAAGCCTAATTGAAACCCTAATTCAGTTTAGTGCAAAAAAATAAATATATTAATTGAACAGCCCTTCAACCAAAAAGGTGAGGGATGAATTTTTAAAGGTTTGGACGAGCTTGTGCTTTGCAAAGGCACGAAAATATCCAAGGGAGTGGATAACTCACTCACAATATTATAAGAAAAAGAAATATCCACTCACATATGGATATTAGTATAATATGATTTGAGGTGCTTAATTTGCTTTTCTTTAAATCATGGATAATTGAGAGGAATAAGAGGCAAACAAGATAGCCTCGGATCCAAGGAGTTGAGGGAGAAGAGGCGGCACTATTTTTGGGATTAAATGAATTTTTATAAGGCATTTTCTCTCTCATTGAATTTTTAATAAAAAGACCTTTTACAAGCCAAAACAAAGGCTTTTCCGATTCCACTTCTTTCCTTTGCTTGGAAAACGACCAAGGGAGCTTGGGAGGATCAGTAGGACGACCCCCAACCTGTTGGTAAGATTCTTGGCCCTTGTTCACCTTGAATCCATGGTGGAAATCAAAAATCAATGCATGGTTTCTTCTTATTCCGATCCCCTCTTCAATTCTAACCATTCCTTTTCACTCAAAGCTTGAGGATGAGCCTTGAGAAAGTGAAAGGAGTTGCATACACCATTTTTGACGTGATCTTGGAGCTTTGGAGCTCAATTGGAGGTGGGTTTTATAACTTGAACCCTTAATATTGTTATTGCATTCAATTTCTTATCAATTGATGATCCTTTCTTCATTCACGAAAATTTATTTGGTTGATTGATGCAATCACCTTGAAAATCACAGCAGGTTTCATGAGTTTAGAGCTTGATGATGATGACATCATCATAAGCACACACCTCCCCAAATATCAATTGCAAATGGTTTCAGCTTTTTGGTCCAAACGGTTTCACCAAACCGTTTGGAGACCAAACAGTTTCAAAACCGTTTGGTGATTTGAGTCCCAAACCGCATGAGGGTGTTGACCATTTGGATGGGTTGACCGTTTGAGGTCTGAAACCTAGTACATGTTGGATGATGATCCAATGACTCCAATTGATTAAATCAATACATGGACAGTCCACCAATTAGAAACCCTGATCGGCTAAGTGCTGAAATTTCAATTGATTAAGTTGATGTTTTGGGTTGATTAGCCCAAACGGTTTCAAAACCATTTGGAGGTCAAGCATCTCAAGACTGCATGAGGTCAAGCACCTCAAGACCGCATGGATGGTCAAAGGTGGTGATTTGAAGGATTAAAGATATAAGGGTCAATAATTGTTGAACCTCAATAACTCAATTGATTGAAGGTTTCAATGTTGCTAATCATGAACAATTGAGTGATGAATGTACCTCATGAACCCTAGCAGATTTGAGACTGATTGGTCCAAACGGTCTTGAGACCATTTCAGTCCAAACGGTCTTGAAACCATTTGGGGTCAAACGGTTTCAAAACCGTTTGGAGGTCAAACGGTTTCAAAACCATTTGGAGGTCAAACGGTTTCAAAACCGTTTGGTGATTGAAACCTCAAACCGAATGGAGGTCAATTATGATTCAATCATTTGGAAATTGAAGGTGATGATTGTTCCAATGATCCAATGATTGATAGTGATGGTAATCAAAGATGGTACAAAGGTTAAAGACCTAAAAGTACCTAAATGATTAGTACTATTAAAGGGGTAGACCCTAATCATTTATAAGAACAATAATTTGGTACACTATGTCAATCATAGCTGTATGTACTTGATTGAAGGGTTGATATAACCTAATAAAGTTGAGATGATAATAGAATTGAATTCATACATGAGTGTGATTCATGTGGTGATTAAGGGTATGATCCTTAGTAAAGAGATCATGAAACCCTAATCATGAGTATAAACCCTAATTGACAAGGTTATTGAATCCTAACCCTAATTCAGGGCAATTCTAAATGAAACCCTAATCCAAGGTGAGGATGTAACCCTAATCCAGGGTAATGATATGTGTAACTCTAATTTAGGGTAATGAGATGCAAAACCCTAAATTGGATGAATAGTGAATCTCTAATTATGGATAATTGAATGAAACCCTAATTTTGGGTAATAATAGTGGAAATCCTAAACAAGGATGATTCCATGTGAAATCCAAATCTAGGGTAATGCCATGAGAAACCCTGAGTTAGAATGATGTATGTGGTACCTAGATGTAATGATGTGATGTGAGACTTAAATCCAGGGTGATGCCATGTAATGATATAGGAAACCTTAGTTGAGGGTGATTCCATGAGAAACCCTAGTTGAGGGTGATTCCATGAGGAACCCTGACTGAGAATAACACCACATGAAGCTCTAATACTATGTTGTTATGGGAGGCCCTAAGAAGGGTGAAGGTATGTGAAACTCTAATTTGGAGTCATACTATATAAAGCCCTAATCCTGGGCAATATGACAATAAACCATAATCCTAATTTTTAGGTAAGGGTATAAGAAAACCCTAAAGATGAGATAGAAGGAATTACCTTATAAAGGTGAAATATTTCAAGTGGTTGATTATAAGCAACCTTATAGTAAGCAATGTCTTTATCATTAGACAAGTTCATATCATTAAAGATAGTTGGACAATTCTAATGTGTGGCCTATGCATTACATGTTAAAGGTGATATGTTAGTTATTTAAAGTATTAAGAGGGAAATACCTTAATACAAGATAAGTTGGTTAATTCAAGAGAGTCTGAAATGATAAGAAAAGTGATACATCAAGATATGATAGTTATCACATTCAGCACTTCAGGGTTGATATAAGTTGATGCACTTCAAATCCAATATATTTGGGTAAGAAACATATGAAGTGTGTTATGCAACTATTACAATGAAATGTAATGAGTTGATGCACTTTGATAAGTGTTGACTAATGTACCTTGAGAATGGGGTTAAGCCAAAATAAATGAGTATGATATAATCATACCATGATGAGGATGAGAAATGAACTCATACCTTGAATTGATTATCATTAATGCTATATGATGAAAGTAATGATCTTGAGTAATTATTTATGATATATTTGAATGCCCTAGAGGTATGGAATAATGAATTAAAGGTTGGACAGATAATATAATCATGAAATCCTAATTAATGAGAAATGGGAAACCCTAACCCTATTATTGGGTAAAGGGAATGAAAAGCCCTATTTGATAGTAAACCTTAATCCTGGTAAAGGAATAATGGTGTTACTATTGTATCACACAATGTGATAAATGACTTGTATGACTGTTATCATGTTTGATAACCATGCAGATATTATGAGATGATGAACATAGCCAGATTGAGTTGTGACATTGATATAATAAAATGTTGATTGGCCTTATGTGCCTTAATGTTGTTGTTGCTTAGTAGAAGTAACAGAATGTATACGGACTTTATGAATCATATAAGTAAGTTGTTGGCTAGAAAGAGGTGACAAAACACTTTGTGGCCTTGTGAGCCATGTGTGATGCTTGTGTAACAAGTATCATGAATGCCTTGGTCAGATGACCTGAAGGTGATAGTTACCTAATAGATGGTAACAATGCTCAATGATGATGTAAGGGTTTGAATACCCATAACCATATGATTATGGCGATGAGATTGTGAAGGGATGATAATTCCCACTATTGGAATAAAGGACTGAGTTCCCAATGTCTTTTAAAGACTGATAAGTAATTGATGAAAATAGTACATGTCTCTTTATAGCATTGTTATAATAAGTCATGTTTGAGAACTTGGATGATGCTAAAAGAATATGAAAATGTACTTAATTAATCAAGTGAAATCTGTTCATATAGAGCCCTGACCATAGATCCATCATGGTCAGTATTTTGGTGATGGTGAAACGGGTGCTCCACTGCAAAACCCGAAACGCATATTTTGAATATGGGGGGGGGGGGTAATGGGTGAAAATATCCTTACGTCCGGGTGAAGAGATTGATGGAAGGTAAACATTAAACCTCTCAATCCTTCATGTGTCGGGATGGATGTATCACAAATCTCCCGATGGTTGGGATGGATGTATGTGATAATCCTGATTTTAGAAGTTTCATAGACAATATATATTGGTTGAAGACATATATGGAGAAAAATGGTCTTTTTACATATCATGAGGGATTATATGCTCAAAGTAAGCAAGTTGAACTTGTATTGACGATGCGAGAGGACAACTTATGTACATTTACATTTAATATACTTACGTATGTACCCTTTTCGCTAACTATTTTTTTTCATAGCCCAATCCATGAGGTTTGGATGCAAAAATTTGTTTGCAAAGTGGACTACACTGAGAGGATCCTTGAGTTAAAAATTCAAAGTGAAAGCATGCTCCTATAGGAAGTATTGAGGTTTAAATGTCATGAAAATTATTGAAACATGTTAATAGTTGGGATAAGTTCATTGATTTGTTTGAATTAGTAATTGTGAAATCAATTTGTCACTCAGACAGTAGGACTTTGGGGTGCGTTGGTTTGATAATATGTGTTTGGACCTATCCTAACCCTAGATCATAAGATGAATAAGAACTACTCATCCACTACCTCCCGCAAGATGTGGATAGACAATGACCATGTCATGTATTTCCAACACCGGCTAGTGCTCAAGATACGAATCAACATGAGTTCTAAGAGAGAGTCCTCACTGTCTCTCTCTCCTAACATCCCAACAACTCCTGAATTGGGGCATGAGATGGCATATAGGGAGAGAGCAAGATCCTGCCTATAGCGAGGTGTCTTTCAATGAGAATGAGAGAGTGACTGAAGGAGGAATGTATGGAAGAGACTCGTAGATAACTTCAAGTAGATTAGGAAGCTTCTTGTATTAGGGTGAGTCTTTTCTGGCAATCGAAGATGACTGGGGACACTCGTTCAACAGTCATCCTCCTGCACCTTCCTGCGTTGTTCTCAATCACCATCGACATCACTCGAGTTCAGTCTGTGCCTAACTTTATAAGGGCATCTACAGAACTCACGGAGAAGCAGGGAACAACCATTATGCCCTACTGTGTACCAGCCGCCATGTTCAGAGAAGAAGATTGAGGAGACATGTTCATATGACAGATTCATCCTCATCGATGAGGAGGAGGTGGAGTCGGAGAGGGCAAACCAGGATCTGACATCGGTTACCTGCAACATTTGAAGATCCTAGAGTTCTAGCAGGATTCCACCTTGGCACTTTAGCTAGTCGTGGAGTTCCTCGGCATGGTGGAAAGGCACATGGTTGCGTCTAGCTCGCCGGAGATCACCCTCCCAGCGATGACACTCACAGACGGGCGTTAAGCAAAGGCCATGACCAGACGTTCATGATCGCGGGAGTCTTCCTAGGCAGTGGAGATTTCACCGGGGCAAGAAGGGAGAACGTTCGTCACCCTTCTTCACCCTGGATCGCCAAAGATCCACCATTGGATCAGCAGCGATCACAATGAGGAGAGGTGCCTACATCCATATGCATTCTTTTTGCGAACCTAACATTGCCGAAGAGCCGCCACGATCTTACTGAAGCTACAGATGAGTGGAGCTCTGTTTGGCAGAGGAAACAGAGCACCCCGCAGGTTGGGGAGACAGCCACCTATACCGATTGCGATCCTCAACCATCGCTGAGGAGCCAAGGCACCGCCCGATCTCCTTGAGCATCGATGAATCTTAAGGGTCGATCCTTCTTAGAGTTTAATGCTAGTGAATTGTGAGGTTGTGATCTCAGGCCATGGCAGTGCTAGAAGTCGGGAGTAGGCATACGCAAGAATGAACAGGAAGACTGGACTTTGGAAAGGTAGGTTGATGGATCCTGAAGGTAGCGGATCCTTGCTTGGATCCGACCCACATTAGAAGTAAATCACTACATATTTTTAATATATATATACCTGATCTTAGATAATACATTAAAAATAGATCCCTTGGCCAATAAATCCCCTAAAAATACCCCTGGATTCGCAAAAATGTCCTCTACATTACTCAACCCTTAGATTAGACCTTTGATGAACAAATAATGATGATATTTAATGTAGATGATAATACTTCTTTTTGAGATCATATTATTGGTATAATTAGCATACCATGAAAATTAAATCTGAGAAAATTATTACTGAATCCTAGTATAATTTGGAAACCAAATATGAACTCATATTTAATTATTATGTCAAAATAATAGGCCTTTTCTCATTAAAACTCAATTCCATGTTTGTAACCTCTTTTTAATTCTAGAAAATGGACTAGTTAGCAGAAAAATATGAAAATCATACCAGACCTTTTTAATGGCTTATAGATTAGACTAAAAATACTATACACTATCCTAACATCACATTGACCTAGGTTTGACCAAAACCCTAATTTGGACCTACAATATCAACAATGTATGAACCATGTGTTAATGATGATTAATTGTTATTAATCAGGTGATGACCAAATTATCTAGATGATCATGGATATGTGAGGAATCTCTGAACTCAGGTATGTGGTCTTATAAGTATAAGACTAGATTTCTTGGTTGCTTATGATATGTAATATCATGAATGCTATTATTTGGATATTCATTGCTTGGTTGAACTATTATGAGTTCTACTTCGCCGAAGTCTAATATAACATAAAAGGATATGGATGGGTTGTAGCTACTAGTGCACCTAGCCCAGTATGGATGTATGTTGCCTAACATGGATGTATGATGTTTTGGCCCATGTTAGATGTATGATGATATAATTTTTCCCATATTGGATGTAAGTCAAGTGCAGATAAGTGTAGTACAACCGCATCAAATAAATGTAATAAAAAGGATGTTTACCTAATTTTCACCTTAAGAAATGGTTTTTCTCTCTTTCTTCCTTCTTCAAGTATTTTCCTTTATGCAACCTTACTAGTGTATCTTTTACCACGTACCAACTTCTGTTGATTCATTTGTTTCACGTATGTTTTAGGTTCAGAGATAGCATGGGAGGAAAAGAACAGGTGTGAGCAAGTTGTTCAGGTTACCTATTGTCTAGGATCCTGATTAGCATGCATGTTCATAGATTGTAGAATTTGCATTCAATATGTAAATGTAAATCATTTTGTAATAATTTATATTGTATAAATATACATGTTGAATGTTGAGTATGTTATCGTTGTTTGTTCATGTATGCGCAAATTGCTTCCGCAACCCACTTTGATACAATTGCTTAACGTTTTTAGATTTTGTCTTCTCATCTCCATGGGGTTTTGAGAAGGTGAAAATCCAGGGACGTTACAATGTATCATTAATCTCCCAATGATATTTTAATGTCGGGTCGATGGAGGTAAACAATAAATCTCTCGATTGTCGATGAGAGTGCAGTTGACACTATAACTCTATAGCGAAGTTTCCAGTATACCCTAGAAAGGTATTTTGAGCAGTTGGCATACTCCTTCTTGTGGTCCCGCACTGACCGGGATGTGGGAGTTCATGGGAATCCGGCTCTTCCATTGACCTATGTATGGTACCGATTTTGACTTCACAGTGGTCAGTTGGAGTATGAGCGGTATACCTCATCTCCTCAGGGCATAAGTGTGTTTGTAAAATGAAATCATCCGTATAGCATGTTTGCTTAAGGATTGAATATGGAAATTTATTGGCTGATGTTACTTTTCTAATATGCATCTTTAGTTCATTGATGTTATTCATATATTTTTATATCCATTGCAAGTAGATGACTGAACTATGATTCTACCAAGAGTAGATGTAGTGTTCTTCTTGGGAAAGGAGATTACTTCACTTTGTTCATATAGTGATTTATCTAATATTAGATATATATAAATCCTTCTGCTCAGTTTATTCTAATAAACTATTGAAACAATGTTTTTGCGGAGAGTTATATCTCCCACTGGGGAAATTTATAATTGTTTCACCCCTATGGGATCCAATGTTTTTAGGTGGACGCGGACAAAGAAGCAGAAATCCTTTTGCAAGGAAAGGACAACAGCAGTAACATCAGGGACAGTAGTGAAATCTCAGGTGGAGATACTGTCTGTCAAGTCATGTAGCTAGAAAGTCCTATGTGTCGTCTCTGTACTCTCAGGTCCTCGAAATTTATAGTTAATGTTTTTAATGAATCGAACTAAGATTTTGGCTTGATGCCTCGAGGATTATTATGTTGTCGGTACATAATGTTAATAGGGCAGCTGATGATGTAATCCTCGAGAAGAGATGGTACACGGTATGTACTTTTGAACCAAAATGTAAATGTAATACGATGGTTCTTGATGGAAGAGACTTCCTATGTTTGGATCTCTTTGAAAAAGGTTTTAATTTTTAGTGATTTTCAGTAATCCACTGCAAATGATTCGCTTCCTCTTAATTAATCTTCTTTATGTGAGTCGGATGCCACAAGTTTAGTGGTATCTTTACACCAAAACTAGGTTTTAATGCACAAACATTGCTTTATCAGCTCTTTCTTGGTATTCAGGCAATCACAAGCCATACCTTTGCATCACCTTCACTCTCATGATGCTTCAACACATGAGGAACATATTATCATGCACAATTTGCAAGTAAACCCCTCAACTTAGGTAATTCGCACTTTAGTCCAAAACAAGCAAAATATTGATTTCAACAATATTCAAAAAGGACTAGAATTGCAATATAAGTTCCTCTTGAGCCTTAATTATCTTTCAAAAGATGAGATCAAGCATATAATCACTTTTATTAAACAAAACACCTAGGATTAAATCATAACCCAGGTCATGGATGTTACAAGCTGTAACATCCCTGACCTGGGTTATGCTTTAATCTAATTTGTGGCAAACCGTTCGAACAAAATGTTATTACCTATGCGGAAGCGGTGGTTAGCAGTGAAGTTATTGAAAATCACTCAAAATTAAAACCTTTTATAAAAAGATCCATTACCAAAGATTCTTTAAACAAGAACCATAGTAGTATATTTACAAACTAGTCCACATTGGACATTCCATGTATCATCAAACCAAAATTTTAGGTTGATTATAAAAACACTATCTACTTACTCCTAGGACCTGAGAGTACAGAGACGACACATAGGACTTTATGTACAAAACCTGACAACCAGTATCCCCACCTGGGATGTTACTGTTGTCCTTGTTGTTGATGTTGCTGCTCTTCCTCTACTACAGAGGTTCTACCTCTTTGTCTGCGTCTACCTAAAAACGTTGAATCCCACGGGGTGAGACAATTATACAATTTCCCCAGCGAGAGATATAACTCTCCGTCAAAAACATTATTATTGTAGTTTAATAGAAATAAACTGAGCAGTGGGATATTATAATTCAATAGCAGATAATCACTATCTATGCAATTTAGAGCAACATTCATATTCAAGTATTTCAGTTATAACTTGACAAGGCAGCATGTCTCTTATTTGATAAAGAATTAAAGAACATAAATAATATTTATGTATTAAGAACATGCTAAGCAGGTTAACATCAACCAGTGATTCTCGTATTTCAATCCTTAAGAAAACATGCTATACGGTTGATTTCATTTTACAAACACACTTATGCCCTGAGGAGATGAGGTATACCGCTCATACTCTAACCGACCATTGTGAAGTCGAAATCAGTACCATACATAGGTCAATGGAAGAGTTGGATTCCCATGACCTCCCACATCTCGGTCAGTGTGGTACCACAAGCAGGACTATGTCAACTGCTCAAAATAGCTTTCCAGGGTATACTGGAAACTTCGCTATAGAGTTACAACATCAACTGCACTCTCATCGGCAATCGAGAGATTTAATGTTTATCTCCATCGACCCGACATTAAAATATCATTGGGAGATTAATGATACATCCATCCCAACCATTGGGAGATTTGTGATACATACATCCCGACACATGAAGGATTGAGATGTTTAATGTTTACCTTCCATCAATCTCTTCACCCGGACGTAAGGATATTTTTGCCCATTAACCCCACATATTCAAAATATGTGTTCCGGGTTTTGTCGCGGAGCACCCATTTCACCATCATCAAAATACTGACAATGATGGATCTATGGTCAGGGCTCTATATGAACAGATTTCACTTGATTAATTAAGTACATTTTCATATTATTTTAGCATCAGCCAAGTTCTCAAACATGACTTATTATAACAATGCTATAAAGAGACATGTACTATTTTCATCAATTACTTATCAATCTTTAAAAGACATTGGGAACTCAGTCCTTTATTTCAATACTGGGAATTATCATCCCTTCACAATCTCATCACCATAATCATATGGTTCTGGGTATTCAAACCCTTAGCTCCTCACTGAGCACTGTTACCACTTTTTCATGTAATCATCACCTTCAGGTCGTCTGACTAAGGTAAGCATGACACTTGCTACACAAGCATCTCATTTGGAACTTGAGGCCCATTGACTCTCTTGTCACCTCTTACTAGGAAACAAGGCATATCATGGTACACAAGGCCCAATAAATAATTTCAATAAATAAAGCATCATAGCTCATACCTGGCTATGTTCATCATCTCATGATACATGCATGGTTAGTACAGATGATAACAGATATATCAATCATATTTCAGTTCCATGCTTTTCCAGATGAACACCACTATTCCCATACCATGGTTAGGGTTTCCCATTTTATAGCAATCAGGGTTACTCATCCCCCAGGGACCAATGATTCATCATTTCATTATCCAGGATTAGGGTTTCACTATTCACATCACATCACCCTAGATTAGGGTTTATACTCAATAACCCACAATTAGGGTTACTGTTCATCCAAATTAGAGTTTTACATCAAATACCATGAATTAGAGTTACTCATGTCATTACCCTAGATTCATACCACATTATCTTCCTAGATTAGGGTTTCACTCAGAATTGCCCTAATTTAGGGTTTGAGTTCATCAATTAACTCAATTAGGGTTTCATGATCTCTTTACCAAGGATCATACCCTAATTGTATATCACCTTTATTTTGAATGTGTTAGGCTTGATTGCTACATGATTATCTTACATGTATAAATCTCTCTCTCTCATCCTCTTCTAGGATGTCTAGGAGATTTGATCAATTGATCTTTCAATTACTTGAGATATCCAAATGAATTGATCATATTGGACCTCAAATGGTCTTGCTTACATAGACCCTAAACGGTCTTGGATACTCAAAGTTCAAATAGTTTGAAACTGTTTGGGCACATTGCCCTTGAAACCGTTTAAGTAATCATTGGCTTGAAACTGAATGAGCTAGAAAGTATTGAAACTGCATGAGCTTGGGTCTCCCAATGGTTTGGGATCATACAACATGCTCATCTGAGATTATCTCAGACTTCTCTTTCTTATGCTTAGGATATGACACATTTATTCATTCCATATTTCTGATTTCATGATACTCATTAGATTGTCTCAGAATGACTACTTGATCAGAGCAATCAAAAAGATAACAATCTAAGAGTTTCCATACTCACTTTACCATCAATAGTTGTATACCTGGCCAGGGTATATAAATACTGAGATTTAGTGGTATGCACTTTGTATACTATCATATTCCTTCTTTTTTTCATATTATCATAAGCATAAGTTTTTAACATTAATCAAAAGGGACTAAAAGTATACTCCTCATAAGATAAGAATAAGAATAAGAATAAGAGGAATATGAATCCTTGTTTTCTTTCCTTTTAGGGACATGACAATCAAGTGGGTCTTAGGTCACTTGATGTGCATAAGATAAAAATGTTCATGTGATGGATACTTAGAAAAGTATCAGTTTATCTTAGACTTTGGTTCCAAGGTGAAGACATATGTAACAATTAATGTTCCAAGATGAAAGGAAGATAAATATGTGATGTGTTTTCAACTCATGTGATAGATACCAAGGTGAAAGATTCTGGTATCTAAGAAATATCAGATGGTTTATGTTGGCTACCTAGAGTGGTCAACTATGAAATTAGTTTGATTATATAAAATAGTATGAACAACATATGTTAGGGGTTTATGCTTTGCATAAACATGATATTAATAAAGAATGTATGATGTTTCTTTGAACAAGAAAAGTGTTGCTTGACAAAAAATTGATTCCATAGTCAATGATGAAGAACAGTGGAGCATGTGTCTTGTGTGTTTGATTCTATGAGAATCTTGTATGGAAACACTTTGTGTTGATCAAAGCTTTATGGTGTCTCCATAACAATGAGATGTTATGTAGAGAATAGATAGTATGGATAAATAACATATGTTTTCCTTTATCTGAGATTTCCCTTGTTAGGGGTTTATAATAGGGATGCTTACGTGTCGACCTACTATTTCTCCTATGGGTCAAGCACGTCTTATGACAAAAAGCTACTCCACTTGTGGATGATAAGTTCATCTACAAATACCTTCTTTGGAAGCTCTTGAATCTCACTAACATTAGAATAGGTATTTTTTTTGTTTTAGATTTCCTTAACTTATAGACCACCCTAGATAAATTCATTAGGATCAATGCACCTTCTTGAGTCTTGAGATATTTAGAGAATTTTCTTGGGCAATGACTATTCTATAAATGAAAATAGCATCTGAATGTTATTAGATATTCTGATGAGACCATGTTGGTAGTAAATATGATAGATGATCCACCTCAAGATATTGTACCTTTATGGGTGGTAATATAGATTCATGACATAGTAAGAAGAAATATATTATTACTAATTCTGGTGTTGAATCTGAGTATCGTGCAATGATGCTTACTACTTGTGGGATTTTATGGATTAAGCCCCTTGTATCTTTTTTTTATTACACATATGATTCCAATGTACTATAAAAATTAGGAGTTGGACTTGATCTCCAACAATCCAATCTTTAATGAAAGGATCAAACACATTAAGGTGGAATGTTACTACCTTTATCATCTCATGATAACAAAGAATATTACAACTCCTTTCTTACCAAGTACAGAGTTAATATGACATCTTCACCAAGCCCCTTACTGGGAATAGGATTTGGGAGTTGTGATGTGGCCATGATGAATATTTACCTTGTACCTTAAGGCAGAGTGTTGATATATATATATATATATATATATATATATATATATATATATATATATATATATATATATATATATATATATATATATATATATATATATATATATATATATATATATATTCCTTTATATATAGTAGACTAGAGTTTTTCAATTTCTCCCTTTTTGAGTTATATACATTCAATTCCCACATATGCCTGATGGAGTTTTGCAACACCACTAAAAATCCTAAGGTGATGAATCCTTAGGTTTAGCCTTGCTAGTACTATGGTAAGAACTCCACCCACGTGTGTTAAGACACGCGGAAGTCTTATCGTAGTATAGTTAAGGGTCGAATCCTCGGGACAACGGTCTTGACGAAGTCAAGATGGAAAACGTTTTAGTTCTACTTAACTACTTAACAGTTGATATTTAGATCGAAGGTTTGATGTTGGTTCTAAAGCTAGATGCGAGGAAAGCAAAGCAAGAAGGTAAAGATTAAAGTTGTAAACAAATGATAAAAAACCACTAGGATGTCATCGGGTTTCACACCACTACACATGGATCAAGTCATGCAACATAATAAAACAACCTGCAAAAAAGGGTCAAATCAGTTAGTATCTTGTAGTCCTAGCTTCCTTTCGGATAACTAGCCACGAGAAGTGTGGAGTATTGCAATGCCGGCCATCCCATAACGAATGGTCACATGCCTTGCATTACTCCTTCATGAAATGTGTTCCTCGACCTTACCAAGGTTGCACTTCCATACGTCAACTGATTCCATTTCATAGTATGAAAGTGCAACGATGGGGGTGAGTTTACTCCACTCCTGAAAACACTTCTAGACACCGAAACAGACGTATGGTGACTACATACATCCATAACCAACATTCAATCGACATTTAGATCTAAGGGTATAAACGTAGACAATTCATACCAAAAGACAAAATGTAACACAAGTTGATGATCAAGCAACTAGTATTCATTAAGCGATTGAAGTCAAACTGAAAGGAAGAGTATCTTTATTACAAGTTGTTGAATTACATCGCATGAAATGAAAACATGGGTAGCGGGGCTACTCCCCGCACCCTAGTGAAAGAAACTACTCGCTCATGGCAAAGGAGGTGAGAAGAGAGAGAAAGAACGTCATCTCCACGGAGGAGGGAAGGTTGAACCCTTGGTGAAGAGAGCAACGATCTTCGCACTTCGTGGTTGCTTTGATGAAGGATTTTCTCTTCCCACCTTCTTTGTTGAAGAGATGGAAAGAAGAGAGAGAAGGAAGCTTGATGATGAGCACGGATCCCAAAACTAGCAGCCTTGGGGCAGTGGACGGAAGATCAGAATGCTCTGGGTCTGGAGAGGCAGCCTTTGGGCGTCTTGGAATTCGATCCCCTGAAGTGACCTTTGAGGTCCTATTTATAGGCTTCAAGTGGCTTCTCGCGGTCTTGGGATCGTGAGGCTTCTCGCGGTCTTGGGACCGTGAGGCTTGTCGCGGTCTTGGGACCGTGAGGCTTGTCGCGGTCTTGGGACCGTGAGGCTTGTCGCGGTCTTGGGACCGTGAGGCTTCTCGCGGTCTTGGGACCGTGAGGCTTGTCGCGGTCTTGGGACCGTGAGGCTTCTCGCGGTCTTGGGACCGTGAGGCTTCTCGCGGTCTTGGGACCGTGAGGCTTCTCGCGGTCTTGGGACCGTGAGGCTTCTCGCGGTCTTGGGACCGTGAGGCTTCTCGCGGTCTTGGGACCGTGAGGCTTGTCGCGGTCTTGGGACCGTGAGGCTTCTCGCGGTCTTGGGACCGTGAGGCTTGTCGCGGTCTTGGGACCGTGAGGCTTGTCGCGGTCTTGGGACCGTGAGGCTTGTCGCGGTCTTGGGACCGTGAGGCTTCTCGCGGTCTTGGGACCGTGAGGCTTGTCGCGGTCTTGGGACCGTGAGGCTTGTCGCGGTCTTGGGACCGTGAGGCTTCTCGCGGTCTTGGGACCGTGAGGCTTCTCGCGGTCTTGGGACCGTGAGGAGTCTTTGTGAATTTTTTTGTGTTTTCTGTAATGAAAAAGAGGAAAAGTTATTTACTGCAATAAAGTAAGGAGGTTTAATGATTCTATTTAGTTTATCTAAGAGAAAGTATGGAAAACTAAAGAAAAAGGCTAAAATAAACTACTAAAATAGGAGGTTATCACCCCCCCTAACTTAGAGTCTAGCTTGTCCTCAAGTTAGATAGAGCTGAGACATGAAATGGCGAGGCGATCTTAATTAAGATTTCCATACTCTTGCTTCAATTCTTGACCTGAGTTCCCCAGGGGTCGTATCGAGGCTTATTGCATGCCTTGATCCTTTTGGATTTCGAGAGTTGCTTGGATTTCAGATTTTTCCGTATCTCAAAGTTCGCCTTGGGACCACATTTATTTTGTGCATGCTGTTGACTCTAATCAACTTTATACCTCTCTGAAGACCTATTGGAAGCTAGAGAGGGTATGAGGGTTGGCTAAAGGCTTTGAAGTGTAACTCCCCTTCGAGTGGGGGAGGGGCTGTCTATGCTTTTTAGGATCTCACTACCGGACACGACACATCTGCCTTTATGAGGGCAGCTGGATGTACCGGCCGGGCAAGTCCTTTATTAGCCTTTTCATATACTTGGAACTTTTAGGGTTTCACTACCGGACGCGACACATCTGCCTTTGTGAGGGCAGCGGAATGTGCCGGCCGGGTGAGCCCTTTATCAGTTCTTAATATAGGTCCTTATTCGTGGCACAATTCTCATGATTTTATTCGTCTCTCTGGCTTTTATTCAAAAACTCACAGGCTTGGGTTTTGGGATGAGGATTTATTTTGGGCGGCCAAGCCCTTTTTTTTATTTTAGAGAGAGGAAAGTTGTTCTTAAAGTTTTTCAGAATGCACTTATTTGGTTTGTGGTCCACTTGCAGAGCTTTTTGACTTGGAAATTGCCTGATTTCCCTCTCATCCTTGAGATCTCGGCTTATTTCTGCCCTGATTTTGACCTGTGGAGAGTCGGATAAAGAATTGGAGCAAAAATATAGAAACCACTAGTGAATGAATTTTGTGGATTCGCCATTTCAAGCCTGTAAGCTAATCTTATTATTTATATGAGGACTGCTTTATCTCTAACTTCGGTAAGGGTGATACTTTTCATTATGAAAGTTATATTTAGAAGTTGTTTTATTGAAAAAGAATACTTGAAAAAAAGTCTAAGTACGAAAAGAAAATTTGAAAACGATGTGCGAAAAAGAAAAATGAGTTAGAAGAGTTGGAGAAGAATGGTACCTCGCCCTTGTCCAGTGCACTCCCCCCTAACTTATCATGCACTCTGTCCACAGAGTGTCAAAGGGATAGGATGAGAGGTGCATGGACAAGGGCATTTAGGCGTCAGTTAATCCTGAGCTTGCCCCTGGTGCTTGGAGGAGCTTAGCTGCGAACTGTCCACGCAGGGCATGATAGTCTACGTCAGTCATATCCTCTACTGGTTTCTGAAGAACTAGGATGGTGTACATCCAGTAGAGGACATGGAAGCCGCAGTCGTTGGATTGGCGGATTTGCTGGGGACACTTGTGGCAGAAGGAAGGGCGGTGAAAGTGTTCTTTGGCGTAAGCTTTTGTGTGCTGACTAAGGAGATCAATTAATCTTTCAGCACATTCTTTTGCCACTACCTCTGTGGGTGTTTTTGGCGTTACGACGTAAACTTTCTGTCGTGGGTTGTACTGGCTATCGGAACTGTTATAAATTGTAATTGTTCCGTCCGGTAGGTTTGCTGCCAGAAGTAGCCAGTGTTCATGATAGAGGAAGGGTAGCATGATGAATTTCGGCGTTGTGTGTTGTAGATATGAGATTAGCGTTTCAGCTGCGCCGAAGTTCTTTAGCTTTAAAAGATCATCCTTCAGATATGGAGACGCCATGTATGTTGTGGGGTGATCTTGTCCGATAAGAAGCTGATAGGCGGACATAAGGCCAACAGAGAGGGATCCTTTAATTTGTAAAGATTCTCGCAGAGTATCTGCCATTATAAGAATGTCACCAGACATGAAAACGAGCTCATCATTCGTGGCGAAAAGCTTTGACATAATGAGCCGTAGTTCGTAGCTGGATAGGCCGTTGCAAGCACTGAGATCAAAGTCTGGAAAAGATGGTGTGATGGCAGACAACGGGTTGTTGGCATCCTGGCTTTGCTCGGTAGCGGAAGCCGGTTCTTTTGATTGTGATAACTCTTTTAGAGCTTGGCGGAAGGGTCGCCGCTGTGGTCGCTGGATAGCAGAGAAGAGGTAGCGAGGGACATCATCTGGTGCCATCGTTTGGTCTTTGAAGAACCGTCTGTCGCAAATGAGTTCCATCGCATAACGTCCTCTCAAAGAATGAAAATCTTCGGTGACCAGGGCAGAGAAAGGGATTTCTTGGTTTAGCGCTTGGATGTGGCGAATGGTGCAGAAAGCGCAATCCCCGGATCCATCTGCGGCTTGAACTGGAGGGTTTATAATTTTGAACCAGGGCTGGCGCCAGTCTTGGCGGAGAGATGGGCGTGCAGCCCAAATTAGCTTAAGCAGCCGAAAGGGTATGCATCTTGCTTCGCCGGCTGCTTCACCCACAAAGTTTATCGTGCCGGCGGGTAGCTCGGTGCTGCAGAAGTTATAAATTGTGGCGTCCCGAGCCTCTGTATCGACAATCATGGCTAGCCAATGGTTTAAGATTTGGAATGGCACAGTAAGATAATGTGCTCGCCGTGCTAGCCCGATGCGCAGACGTTCGATGGATTTTTCTTGGATGTCCTTGTATAGGAGGCCCAAGGATAGGGCTGGTGAGGCATTGAAGACAGGCTGCTTCCTTTTGTGACTTCTGTAAATTTCGATACAGTTGGCGAGGAGGACACGGAAGATAGACATTGGCATCGTCGACCCAGGTCGCAGGATTTTGCGAAAATCTTCACGTGTCAGCTTGCGCTTCGTTTTAGTGTTGTGGTAGATAATATCGTCTCCTGCCTTTGTATCGTCCACGATAGTGTTCAGTATAAAGATGTCCTGGGCATCTAAAGTGGAAATGGCCGCCATATCAAGGTCATGCATTTTGTGCGGCAAGGGTGGTGGTGGGGGAAGCTCCTGTGGAGGGGGGGAAGGGTGTACTTCGGGAGCTTCCTCAGAGCCAAAAGTATCATTGTCCGAGTCCGAGGCAGAATCGAGCTCTTCATCAGTATCCAACTGCACTCGTTCTGACTCGTACTCGTCTAGGGGTGAGCTTGCCTTCGTGGTGGGCTCTGAGAGGGGTAAGACAGCTGTTGTAGGAGGGGTGGCGCCAGTTCCGATTATGCATTGGTGGAACTCGGCGAAGGCTGCTTCTTTAGCAGCTTCCCCGATGGATCCCATAGCAGAGTAGTCAAGAAATTGATCCCCATATGATATATGAACATTATCATGGTGTGGGGAGTTGGGATCCTTATCACCGTCATGGTGATCTGTTTGTTGGCTGGGTTCTGCTCTTTGGCTTGGACCCTCCCCAGCATTATCTGGTTTGTCAGCGTCTTCATCTGAGGAGGTACTGTTGGTGGAGTCTGCTGAAGAATCAGAATCGTCATCGTTATCAGCAGCATCGTCATCGTCATTAGTTGTCTTCTTTTGTGCTTTCTTTTTGCACAGACGATGGATGGATTGGAGTTCATCATAAGCCACTTGCACGTGCTCGTGTGTTTCGAGCAGTGCTTCATGGTTTTCTTTAAGATCTAGAAAACGTTGTTCAGCCGAGAGGAGTCTTGCTGTGAGATCTGTTGCTTGAGCTCTTAGCTGAATGAGCTCATTATTTGATGACTCCTCCTGGCGGTTATGTAGCTGCGTGAGGGTAGTGCTGATGTCGTCCAGGCGCGTGCTGAAAGCTTGTTGTTGTTGCTGCAGCTCGCGTAGGGTCTCTGGCAGAGGTAAAGTCTGCGCGGAAATCCTATCGACTTGTGTTGCCAACACATCATGCTGGCGTTGTACTCCCTGGATCAACTTGGGCAAGTTGTTGCAGTAGCCGTCGATGTGGTCGACTTGCTTGGCCACTGAAGCTTGACGTTGTTGGATTCCTTGGAGGATGCCTGGCAGTGTGCGGTTCTGCTCGCCGATCTGGGCAATTTGCTTAGTTAGACCCTGCACACATGAAAAAATAGAATTTAAAATGTTAGTTGGGTCGGTGAGGAGGTTTCGGATGGTGTCAAATTGACGTCCGAATTCCTCACCGACGTTAGTAAAAGGGACCCCAGTGATTGAAGGGTGGGGTGGTTGGGGTTGGGGTGGAATGATAGTGTCATGCGGAAAAGACACAGTTGATGGACCCGCGAATTGCGAGGTGACTGTAGATGGAGTCACTAGTGATGTCGGGGTGGTGGAGAATGGAAAAAATGGTGGCATTCCCGAAGATGGAAGTGGATTCGGAAATGTTGATGGAAAGGCGGTGGATGTGAAGGAGGAGAATTCAGGCATTGTGGTGGAGAATGGGGTGCCCGAAGTAAAGAAGGGTGGAGGTGGTGGAGGGGTGGTGAAGGAAGGTGGAGCGGAGGAAGATTGAAGGGTGGTTGATGGTGGTAGGGTGGTGGATATTGGGGTGGTGGAGGGTGGAGAGGTGGTATGGAGCTCGTCATTTAGACTCATTATAAAAGAGTCTAGAGATGAGGATGTAATATGTTCGTCGGGGAGGGGGGGTTCAGATTCAGGATTAGGTTTCGATGTGGGTGTCCCGGATAGCTCATGAGTTTTGACGAGCCTTCTGGAAGGTCGTTTGACTAGGAGCTTTGTTGTTTTAGTTGCCGGGGCAGTTATACTAAGCTCTGCCTGCCCTGCCTTTGTTTTCTTTTCTCTGGCTTTGAGTGAAGCGATGATTTTGGCGATCTCATCATCTGTGAACAGGAGCTTGTCTTTATCATAGTCTGCAAGCTCAGGAAGTGGCAGCAGGGTTCGTGAAGATTTTGTGGGGCAGAAAGCGTAGTACAGCCTCCCATCCTTATTTTTTAAGATGTGAGAGTTCTTTAGTGTCTGTTCATTGGTAAGAATGTCGCCTTTTATTGGGCTGCATTTGGGTAGAAGTCTATCCATCTTGAGATATTTGATGATGGATGTGATATGACCACCCGTGCAGATTTCTTTCCCGAGGGCGAAGGCTGAGAGCTTGATCAGCATGTGCCGTCCGATGTTGATAGGCAATCCGTTGAGGACTGACCAGAGGACAAAAAGGTCGGATATGGAGATATTGCCCCCTTCGGATCTAGGAAAAAATGCGCCGACTATAATTTTGTGTAGCGTGCGCACTAGGCCAGAGTGAACGTTGGAGGCCTTGCTTGTCCTTGGATCGAAGGTTGGTAACCCCGTTAAAGACTTCCAGAATTTATGCTTGTTGAAACTGGGGTGGTCTGTGCCAGCAGCTTTGGCTTTCTGCAGCTGGTCTTTATTGTCAATGAAAATTTCGTTCAGGAGATTTTCGGTGATGACTACCTCATTGTTGAAGATTCTGGAGGTTATTCTACGGTCACCACCGTCCCTTTCTTTATGCGAGATGTCCACCACTTCTTTGTTGAAGTAAGTGAAGAATTCAGTAGTTGGCTCAGAGTAGGAAATTTCCGATACAAAGCAGAGCCGGGAGAGGTTAGAGTTGTCAAGAAGGGCGAGGATTCTGTGGTAGATCCCCATCTTCATCAGTATGCTGGGGCAGGCATACTTGGTTGGTTTAAGGAGTTGGCTGATGGGGGGAATGGTTTGGAGGTGAAGTTTCTCGGGTGGTGGTGCTGTGGTGGTGATGGGAGGAAAGATAGGAACAGTTATTGTGGCAGGGTTGGTGACGGTGGTGGAGGGTGGTGGGATGTACTCTGCTAAGAGTTGTTCTCTTGCACAGGCAGGGTTGACCTGCTTCCTGGCTCTCTTCTTAGATGTGGGGTCAGTTGTTGGTTCTTGAGCCAATCTCTTCCCCTTAGATTTTGTAGTGGGGGATTCTTGCTCAGGGGAAGGCTGGTATTCGGAGGCCTCGTCGGATGAGGTCTCGTTGACCGCCTCGTCAGAAGGTTCTTCGTCTAAGCAGCGGTTGATTCTCTTGATGTCCTTCAAAACAGTAGTCATGTTTACTTCTGCTGGGACTTTTCCAGTCCTTTTGAAGTCGTCAACTAGGCTTTGCAGATTTGCTCGTTTAGTAATGAGCTGCTCTTTTGTCCAGAAAGGAGTGTCTGTTGGTCCTTGCTTAGCAGGTGAAGTCATTCTGAAATAATTGATAAGAAACAAAAGTTAGAAATCTTAAAGTTTAAAATTATAACAAAGTAAAAATTTTGAATTTGAGTTTTTTTTTTTAGTTTGATTTAGTGCAAACGGTCCAGAGACCATTTGGTCTCAAACGGTCTGGAGACCGTGAGGGGCCTCACGGTCGTGAGACCGCGAGGGGCCTCTCGGTCGTGAGACCGCGAGAGGCCTCACGGTCGTGAGACCGCGAGGAGCCTCTCGGTCTGGGACCGCGAGGGGCCTCACGGTCGTGAGACCGCGAGAGGCCTCACGGTCGTGAGACCGCGAGGAGCCTCACGGTCGTGAGACCGCGAGGGGCCTCTCGGTCGTGAGACCGCGAGGAGGACGAAAACTTTATTGATGTAGCGCTGACTCAGGGGCTTTATTGATGTCGCAGTGCAGTCTTTTGCAATTGTGTCTTGATATTGTAGATGAAATTTGCAATTCTAGCAATGAATCTGCTAGACAATATCAAGACAAAATTGCAAAGGAGTGCACTGCGATAAGTGCTGCATGAGTACACAAAAGCTCCCAAACGGTGTCTAAACCGTTTGGTCTCAAACCGCGAGGGGTCTCACGGTCGTGAGACCGCGAGGAGCCTCACGGTCTGGAGACCGCGAGGAAGACGGACCGCGCGGGAGACGAACCGCGCGGCCGTTCGTTGGCTAAGAGTTGCGGAGACGATGATGGCGACAACGGCGGGGGGGGGGGGGGGGGGGGGGGGTCGAACGCGAGTTAGAAAAAGTGATGCGTCACCTGTCGCTGCGGTCGGTGGGTCGGCGAAGGGGTAGCGGCAGCAGAGCTGTCGATGAGCCGGGAGCAACGACGAGCTAGGAACGACGACGACAAAGTCGAGAACGACGGCGACGAAGCCGAGTCGTCGGCGAAGCACTTGAAACAGCGACGCGCGGGAGTGGAGAGACGAAGGTCAGAGCGGAATGAAACAGGAGAGTTCGAGAATTCGAGAATCAAGAAGAGGGGTGTGTAAGTGGGGGGGTATATTTATAAGTTTCGAGGAGCCTCACGGTCGTGAGACCGCGAGGGGCCTCCCGGTCGTGAGACCGCGAAGGGCCTCACGGTCGTGAGACCGCGAGGGGCCTCACGGTCGTGAGACCGCGAGGGGCCTCACGGTCTCTCAGACCGTTTGACCGCAAGATCAAGAGGATTTTTATGTATTTTTGGATTTTAAAGAAATCAAAAGAAAAGGGAAAAACAAAGATAGATAAAAGGGTGTTTAAAAACAAAAGAAAAGGCTAGGGAAGGTGATAATCAGGCCTTGGGTGCCTCCCAAGAAGCGCCTTGGTTTAACGTCGCTGGCTCGACAAGATTATTGCTCCGGCTATGCTGACTTTATAGGGTCATGAATCTCGGTGGTTTGTCTTGGTAACTTGTCTGCTGGAGTGTGGTACTTTTTTAATCTGTGGCCATTGACGGTCCTCTCTCCTCCATTATCGTCAATAATAATGACAGCTCCTGTCGGGTAAATATGTTTGATTGTAAAGGGACCCGACCATTTGGTACGCAGTTTTCCAGGAAACATTTTTAATCTGGAGTTGAATAGGAGGACTTTGTTTCCGACGATTATATCTTTCCTTTTGATGTGGCCATCGTGCCACATCTTAGTTTGTTCTTTATAGATTCTTGCGTTGTGGTAGGCTGTCATTCGTAGTTCTTCTAACTCTTGGAGTTGAAGTTGTCGGAATTCACCAGCACCTTTGAGATCGAAATTTAGTTGCTTAATGGCCCACCAAGCCTTATGCTCTAATTCAACTGGCAAATGGCAAGACTTCCCATACACTAATCGAAACGGTGTTGTTCCGATGGGTGTTTTGAAAGCTGTACGGTAAGCCCATAGAGCGTCGGATAATTTGGTTGACCAATCGGTGCGGTGTCGATTGACGGTTTTTTCCAGAATAACTTTAATTTGCCTATTGGAGACTTCAACCTGTCCACATGTCTGTGGGTGGTATGGTGTAGAAACTTTGTGGTTGACTCCATATTTTCTTAATAAGGCTTCAAAGCTCCGTTCCAAAAAATGTGATCCGCCGTCAGATATAATCGTTCTTGGGACGCCGAATCTGGGAAAAATTATCTCTTTAAACATCTTGATAACTGGTTTTGAATCGCAAGAGGTGGTTGGTAGAGCTTCTACCCATTTTGAAACGTAATCCACAGCAACCAAGATATACTTGAATCCATAAGACGAGGGGAAAGGGCCCATATAATCTATTCCCCATACGTCAAAAAGTTCGATTTCTTGCCATATGTTCAATGGCATTTCATTTCTTCTTGTTATTCCTCCGGAAAGTTGGCACTTGTCGCATGATCGCACATATTCATGTGCGTCTTTAGCGATGGTGGGCCAATAAAAGCCAGATTGCAAGACCTTGAGGGCCGTCTTCTTAGAACTCATGTGCCCCCCAGTAGGGCCTGAGTGACAGTGCTCAAGGACCGGAGTGATTTCTGTCTCTGGGATGCATCTACGAAAGAGTCCATCTGCGCATAAGCGAAAAAGATAGGGTTCGTCCCAGAAATATTGCTTAGCGTCGTAAATGAACTTCTTTTTATCGTGATAGGATGCGGATGGGTGAATGATTCCTGTTGCCAAATAGTTGACAATGTCGGCATACCAGGGAAATCCATTAGAAACTTTCATTAAGTGGTCGTCTGGGAGGGAATCTTGGATAGGAACCTTGTCGTCATCCTCAACTCTAATACGGCTAAGATGATCGGCGACGACGTTTTCCAGTCCGCTTTTGTCTTTAATTTCCAAATCAAATTCTTGGAGCATTAGCACCCAGCGGATAAGTCTAGGTTTTGCGTCTTGCTTCTGAATCAGATATCGTATAGCGGAATGGTCAGTGTAGACAATAACTTTATCTCCTATCAGATATGAGCGGAATTTTTCGAATGCGTAGATGACAGCTAAAAATTCTTTTTCTGTAGTGGTGTAATTTTTTTGTGCTTCATCCAGCGTTTTAGATGCGTAGTATATGACATGGGGTTTCTTGTCGATTCTTTGCCCTAAAACGGCCCCTATGGCAAAATCGCTTGCATCACACATGATTTCGAAAGGTAATGACCAATCTGGAGCTCGTAATATTGGTGCAGAGATCAGGGCATCTTTCAGAGTTGTGAAGCTTTGCAAGCATTCTTGGTTAAAGTTGAACTCTGTGTCCTTGGTCAGCAGTTGTGTCATTGGTTTTGCTATTTTGGAGAAATCTTTAATAAATCTTCTGTAAAATCCAGCATGTCCTAAGAAGGCACGGACTCCTTTTACGTCTTTTGGTGGCATCAATTTTGAGATAACGTCAATTTTTGCTTGATCCACCTCGATCCCTCTGTCGCTCACTCTGTGTCCTAAAACAACACCTTCTGTTACCATAAAATGGCATTTTTCCCAATTTAAAATGAGGTTTGTTTCCTCACATCTTTGTAGGACTTGAACCAGGTTGAGCAGACAGTTGTCGAAGGAGTTTCCGTAAACTGAAAAATCATCCATGAATACCTCCATTATAGACTCTGTCAATCCCGCAAAGATAGCGGACATGCATCTTTGGAAAGTAGCTGGTGCATTACAGAGCCCGAATGGCATTCTTCTGAAAGCGTACGTCCCAAAGGGACAGGTAAAAGTAGTTTTTTCTTGATCGTCCGGATGTATCGGGATTTGGTAAAAGCCGGAATATCCATCGAGGTAACAAAAGAACTTCTGATGAGCTAGGCGCTCGAGGACCTCATCTAGGAAAGGCAGGGGGTAGTGATCTTTTCGTGTTGATTTATTAAGTTTCCTATAATCAATGCACATACGCCACCCTGTAATGGTTCTAGTGGGTACCAGTTCGTTTTTGTCATTAAGAACAACGGTGGTTCCCCCCTTTTTAGGGACCACCTGCACTGGGCTTACCCACTGAGAATCAGAAATTGGGTAGATAATGCCTGCCTTTAGAAGTTTGAGGACCTCGAGGCGAACCACCTCTTTGAGGTTGGGGTTTAACTTTCTCTGGTGTTCTCGCGATGGTTTAAACTCTTCAACCATGGGCAGTTTGTGCATACATAGAGCAGGGTTTATGCCCGTCAGATCAGTCATTTTATAACCAATTGCTTTCTTATGCTTCTTCAGTTCATCGAGGAGTCTGTTTTCTTGATCCTCCTCCAGAGTGGAGCTGATGATAACCGGACAGAGCTTCTCATCATCAAGAAAAACATGTTTAAGTCCCTCGGGTAAGGCTTTCATTTCTGGAGCCTTAGGTGGCTCAGTGGCTTCTATAATTGTGATGGCTTTAAGTTCTTCAAACGTGGCTGTCGGAGCTTCTTCAGCTTTTTCTAAGTATTGCAGGCACTGTTGTACTAGTTCACTGGCCGAGAATTCGACATCTGGGTTTGTAAGAATATTTTCCAATTCGTCGGATGGTTCAGACATTTCTAACTGGGACATTTGATAAATAGCATCCAGGAGAAAGACTTCCTCTTGAATGCTTGGACCTTTCATGCTGTTTAGAACTCTGAACTGGAAAGCCTCCCTCCCAAGTCTCAGAATAATAGTTCCTGCTTCGACATCAATGAGAGCTCGGGCGGTAGCTAGGAAAGGTCTTCCAAAGATTATCGGATATCTCAGGTCTTCTTGTATGTCCATAATAACAAAATCACACGGGACATAAGAATTTGTTCCTATTCTGACAGGGATGTCTTCGATAATGCCAAGGGGGGCAGTTATGGTAGAATCGGCTAACTGGATTGTCATAGTCGTAGGTAACAAATCAGTAAAGCCTAATCTTTTACACATTGAATAAGGCATAATAGATATGCTTGCTCCTAGGTCTGCCAATCCTTTCTTGCTGGAGCCATTTCCGATGGAACACTGAATGCCGAAGGAACCTGGGTCCTTCTTTTTCTTTGGCATTTTATTAAGCAGAATATCTGAAGTGGTCTGAGCAAGTTTCACTGTTTCATGCTCCTCTGTCATATACTTTCTCGACAAGAGGGTTTTCAGGTATTTTGCCCAAGCTGGCACTTCGGAAAGGGCATCAAGAAAAGGAATATCGATGTATAACTTTTTCATAGCTTCTTTAAATTTTTGGAACCTAGTGTCCATTTTGGTCCCTTTTAGTCTGTCTGGGTAAGGAATTCGTGGCGGGACTTCTGAGATTGGTTCCTTTTCTTTTTCGTTCTCTGTAAAAGTTTCTGTTTCTCTGCTTGAATTCCCTGTTGGGGAAGGGATGGCTACGTTATCATCATCATGGTCGATTCTTGTGACATCAGGCAGGACACGACCAGACCGCGTGGTGACGGCATTAAGTTGTTCTGGTCTGTTTGGGTTATGACGGGGGTTTGCCTCTGGTTGCCCAGCAAAAGTGCCGGCTTGAGGTTTCAATTGAGCGGCAATCTGCGCCAATTGGGCTTCTACGGCTTTTTGTTGAGCTTGTTGGTTTGCAAGCATGGTTTGTTGCGATTGAAGCATTTGTCTAATCAAGGATATCTCATCAGAGGATTGGGGAAGATTACCCCTTTGTTGATACTGAGTGACTTGCTGTCCTGGTTGTTGTAGAGGTGCAGTTAACTGTGGCTGCGGGGGCTGCTGCAACTGGGGTTGCTGCGGCTGCTGCAACTGGGGTTGTTGCAACTGAGGGTGCAGTCCTGAATGGGCATATTGGTAAGAAGGATTCCTGGGATAGTTAGATCTTTGAAAACCTTGTCTGTAATTCCCTTGATTGAAGTTATTTTGAAATCCTGGTGGTTGTCTATTGAAAGATCCACCTTGTGCCTGCTGCTGTGGGTTGGCAGTCCCTGCAGGATTCCCGTATTGGAAACCAGGATGGTTCCTTGGTTTGTCTGGGTTGTAATACACTTGGCCAGGTATTGAATGTATGGAGTTAACTTGCTCTGGCATTTGATCTTCGGGATGCTCGATGATGGGTTCATATTGCGGCATAGGTGGTTGTAAATCCATCATGACATTGTACAACAATCCACATGATAATGTGGGATGATCGGATGCATGACAGGCTTCACAAGTTCCAGTAGCTGACTTAACTTGTTGAACCTGAGAGCTTTTCTTCTTATCATATTCCCCGAAAGAAGTTTCGAGGGCTTGTTGCTTGCTAGCGATAGTCTTCAAAGCCTCAGCAATGGCCTTGAGTTCCATGGATTCTTCCGCTTTGTAAACCTTGAGAACGCCTTTGGGTTGGTTAGATGACCTTCCCCAATTGGATTGGTTCTCGGCTCCCAGCGTAACTATATTCCAGGCATCTTCATAATTCTTTCTCATAAAGTTTCCTCCAGATGAGGAATCTAGGAATTGCTTAATATCATCATTTACTCCTCTGTAAAATGTTTCTATAAGTTGATTTTGAGAAATGCCATGGTGAGGACATTTTCTCAGGAGTTCTTTGAATCTTTCCCAAGCTTCAGCAAGTGTTTCTCCAGGTAGTTGGGAAAAGTGATTAATTTGTCCTCTTATCTCATAGGTTAGCGAAGGTGGGAAGAATTTCTCAAGAAACTTCTCTTCTAAGGGAGTCCAGGTAGTGATGATGGGGTGTCTATCCAAAGCGTTGTACCAACTTAGTGCTCTTCCAGATAAGGTGAAGTGAAAAAGGTGTAACATGATTGCTTCCATTGCAATTCCTGCTTGGGGTACAAGTCGGCAGAGTGACTTGAACCTCTTAAGGTGATCCATGCAATCATCTCCGGGTGCTCCGGAGAAAGAGATGCCTTGCATGATCTGGATCCACTGCGTCCGAATTTCAAAGTGTGGTATGTTAATAATCGGTGGTCGGACAGGATGATCGTCTTCATAATTCTTTGGGACTGCGTAGTCCCGAAGTTGCTTGTTTCTTAATGCAAGTTGAGCAGCAGCATGCTCTGCTTGGATGCGGGCTTGTTCCTCAGCTCGGATCTCAGCTTGCACCTGAGCACGAGTGTCGGCAATAAGTTGTGCTCGTTGTGCTGCTATGGCGGCGTTGACTCGTTCTGCAACAAGGCGTTGCTCTTCGGCCATCTGTCTGGCTCTTTGGCGATTAAGTCTGTTCCTTCGGTGAAAACTTCTTTCTACCTCAGAATCGTATTCTGGTTCAGGGGAGAATCCGATGCTATGCGGGGGTTGCATACACGTTTTCTACCTGAGTAGAAGGAAAATCACACGTTAGGATAATGGAAGGAAATGAAAAAGATCAAGAAGAATTGGAGTTGTTATTAAGAAAAAGTGTAAAATCCTAATCAACCAGGAAGTTGGTAAGTAAAAAAACTAAAAAGTTCCGTTGTCCCCGGCAACGGCGCCAATTTTTGATGGAGTTTTGCAACACCACTAAAAATCCTAAGGTGATGAATCCTTAGGTTTAGCCTTGCTAGTACTATGGTAAGAACTCCACCCACGTGTGTTAAGACACGCGGAAGTCTTATCATAGTATAGTTAAGGGTCGAATCCTCGGGACAACGGTCTTGACGAAGTCAAGATGGAAAACGTTTTAGTTCTACTTAACTACTTAACAGTTGATATTTAGATCGAAGGTTTGATGTTGGTTCTAAAGCTAGATGCGAGGAAAGCAAAGCAAGAAGGTAAAGATTAAAGTTGTAAACAAATGATAAAAAACCACTAGGATGTCATCGGGTTTCACACCACTACACATGGATCAAGTCATGCAACATAATAAAACAACCTGCAAAAAAGGGTCAAATCAGTTAGTATCTTGTAGTCCTAGCTTCCTTTCGGATAACTAGCCACGAGAAGTGTGGAGTATTGCAATGCCGGCCATCCCATAACGAATGGTCACATGCCTTGCATTACTCCTTCATGAAATGTGTTCCTCGACCTTACCAAGGTTGCACTTCCATACGTCAACTGATTCCATTTCATAGTATGAAAGTGCAACGATGGGGGTGAGTTTACTCCACTCCTGAAAACACTTCTAGACACCGAAACAGACGTATGGTGACTACATACATCCATAACCAACATTCAATCAACATTTAGATCTAAGGGTATAAACGTAGACAATTCATACCCAAAGACAAAATGTAACACAAGTTGATGATCAAGCAACTAGTATTCATTAAGCGATTGAAGTCAAACTGAAAGGAAGAGTATCTTTATTACAAGTTGTTGAATTACATCGCATGAAATGAAAACATGGGTAGCGGGGCTACTCCCCGCACCCTAGTGAAAGAAACTACTCGCTCATGGCAAAGGAGGTGAGAAGAGAGAGAAAGAACGTCATCTCCACGGAGGAGGGAAGGTTGAACCCTTGGTGAAGAGAGCAACGATCTTCGCACTTCGTGGTTGCTTTGATGAAGGATTTTCTCTTCCCACCTTCTTTGTTGAAGAGATGGAAAGAAGAGAGAGAAGGAAGCTTGATGATGAGCACGGATCCCAAAACTAGCAGCCTTGGGGCAGTGGACGGAAGATCAGAATGCTCTGGGTCTGGAGAGGCAGCCTTTGGGCGTCTTGGAATTCGATCCCCTGAAGTGACCTTTGAGGTCCTATTTATAGGCTTCAAGTGGCTTCTCGCGGTCTTGGGATCGTGAGGCTTCTCGCGGTCTTGGGACCGTGAGGCTTGTCGCGGTCTTGGGACCGTGAGGCTTGTCGCGGTCTTGGGACCGTGAGGCTTGTCGCGGTCTTGGGACCGTGAGGCTTGTCGCGGTCTTGGGACCGTGAGGCTTCTCGCGGTCTTGGGACCGTGAGGCTTCTCGCGGTCTTGGGACCGTGAGGCTTCTCGCGGTCTTGGGACCGTGAGGCTTCTCGCGGTCTTGGGACCGTGAGGCTTGTCGCGGTCTTGGGACCGTGAGGCTTGTCGCGGTCTTGGGACCGTGAGGCTTCTCGCGGTCTTGGGACCGTGAGGCTTGTCGCGGTCTTGGGACCGTGAGGCTTGTCGCGGTCTTGGGACCGTGAGGCTTGTCGCGGTCTTGGGACCGTGAGGCTTCTCGCGGTCTTGGGACCGTGAGGAGTCTTTGTGAATTTTTTTGTGTTTTCTGTAATGAAAAAGAGGAAAAGTTATTTACTGCAATAAAGTAAGGAGGTTTAATGATTCTATTTAGTTTATCTAAGAGAAAGTATGGAAAACTAAAGAAAAAGGCTAAAATAAACTACTAAAATAGGAGGTTATCAATGCCTTATTAGTAAATCATATATCTGGGATGACTCCCTTGCACAACCCCTTCCAAATGCAGAATTAGAGCACCAACAAACATCTGCTCAATATTTTTTGTTGGTCATCTTTGTCGAAGACCTCGTTGGATATGGAGTCAATAGGAGAAGTTGCAAGTGAAGAACCTTGGACAAAATACAACACCTTTGAATATGGTGACTTTCCCAAGATCAAAAAATAATTAGAAATGCAAACATGATCCTAAAGCTAGTCAAACAAAGTAATTTTTCTTAACTAATATTCCAGAATGGTTGGCATCTATGATAATTAAAAGAAGGTCCCTAAAATATGGTATCATATCCTAGGTTAGATCATTCTCCAGAGACAAAAGGATCTAGGTATAAATGATAATATAGATGTTGAACATAACCTGAATGATATGCATACTGAATGAATTCAATATTCAACTACTTTGATCAATTTTCTAAGTATTGGGATAAGCTAGTACGCAAGTGCTGACTGTACTTCTCCTGGATGCGCTGACCAAGAATCCAGATAATTACAGTATGGGAGTAAAATATGATGTAATATGGATGTACTAAACATAAATATGAAAAAGAGAATGTATTTTATAGTTCAATGTCCTGAAGATAAGTTAGAAATTTCACACGAAAAAAATAAATGGATCTAATGAATTTTGAAGGTACTTCCTATTGATTTTGAATATGGGTATGAATATGAAATTTAAAATAGATATCAAAGATAATATTATTTATTAAGAGAACTAATGATTTTTACAATAATAAGGATTGAATTATGATCTTGATCATTGAGATAAATGATCAAAATTCAAAAGAATATGAAAGATGACGTGAATGATATGTTGATAGTAATGTGTTAACAAGATTTGTGAAATAAACATATGTAATACTCAAAGAGGGATATGATGATAATATGGGAAGGAATATCCAACTTAATGATTGTAAATTCATTAATTTCAATATAAAAGCTCCAACAAGCAAGAAATAACACTAAGTGAAAGAAAAATAAACTGAAAGTCATTCTAGTAAGATGATAAGTTGCATGATTAGATTGTATGAGTTTCTTCCATATATTTTGTTGGATTTCATGATGAAATCTTAAAAGGAGAAGAGAATTTGTAATTTCTTAAGTTCGTATCCCACTAGTTAGTGCTTACTTGGAGGATTGCATGCTTTACTCGGATGATCCTAGTTTAATTTTTATTAATGATGGTAGTTTGCTATGATATATTGAACTTTATAAGACATCTTATACATGTTTTTTTTTAATAAATATGGTTTGAGAAATCGAAACCCTAGTTGATAAAATTGAGTCTCTTGCTTGTATAAGAAAATAAAATTGTGATAAGTATAGTAGTGTAGTAGTTGGTTTGATATTTTTTGTAGTTCATGTTATCTTTAAATTTGGACATAGCTTGAATAACTCAAGTATAAATGTTCTTGAAAAATATTTGAACATCTGATCAAACACAATCCTAAAACATGGGTTGTTATAAAGGTGATGAAACTATGACACATGGGGATTGACTGTGAGTGATAGATATGGGATTTGTCCCTCCTGAGGGAGTATGATATCCTAGGCCTCTTAGTTAGAGAGACTGATAAATGCATGGATGCACATATGTGAATCAATATGTAATATTGATCTTACATATATATCAGACAGTCTGCTCTGGTTCAATGAACAAGATTGAATAATAATGAGGGAATGCTCCATGCCTCTAGTTTAATCTATATCAGTGACAAAGGAACTATACAAACATTGTAACACCATTGTGACATCCCCGGATTTTCACCTTCTCCAAACCCTATTGGGAATGAGATGTCAAAATCTGAAAACATCATCCAATCATATCAGAGAGCGATGCGGAAGCAATATGCACATACATGAACATACAACTATAACATACACCATAAAATTTCTCAGCATTCAACATGTATATTACAAAGTGAATTACATTTACATATTAAAAGAAGATTTACAAGTCTATGAACATGTATGCTAATTCAGGATCTACACAATAGGTACAACCTGGACAACTGCTCACTTCCTTTCTTTTTCTCCCATGCTAGCTCTGAACCTAAAACATACGTGAAACAACGAATCAACACACAAGGTGTTGTGTACGTGGGTAGAAAGATACATACTAATATGTTTGCATAATTGAAATAACTTGAGAAAGAAAGAGTAAAAGAAAACATTACTTAAAGCGATAATCAGGTAAACATTCCTTTTATTGCTTTCACTTTGATGCGGTTGTACTACACATACTTGCACTTGACTTACATCTAGTGTGGGCAATATAGTATCATCATACATCTAACATGGGCCAAGGAATCATACATCCATGTTAGGCAACATACATCCACACCAGGCTATGTGCTCTAGTAGCTACGACCCATCATACTCATTTATGTTCTATTAGATTTGGCGAAGTATAACTCATACTAGTTCAACCAAGCAATCATATTCAAATATGAGCATTCAAGATATCACATATCATAGGCAACCAGAACACTAGTCTTATACTTAATAAATCCCACGTACCTGAGTTCACAGAATTCTAATCGTCTTGGATCATCTAGAACTTTGTCCATGACCTGATTAAATATAATTGAGCATCATTAATACAAGGTTCATCATTATTAATGGTATTTAGGTCTAATTTAGGGTTTAACCAAACCTAGGTTCCATCTGATCTTAAATATTTTTGTGACATTTTTCTACTGATCTATATGTCATAAGTAAGGTCTGGTATGAATTTCATATTTTTGTGAGGCTTTTCTTTCTAGCATTAATATAAGGCTAAAAGCATCTAAATATGCATTAATGAGCAAAGACCTAATATTTAGCAATAATATTCGGATTATATTCCATAAATTGGTTTCAATAATCATTAGGATTCTATAATAATTTTCTGAGAATTTATATCAATAGGATATTGTTTATTTTATTTAATGAACCCTAAATAGGAGTATTATCTTGTACATAATAACTCATCAGTAATAATACATTGTAGATCTAATCTAGGGGTTTCATAATGAAGGGGATATTTTTCTGAGTTCAGGGGTATTTTTGGGGAATTTATTGGCCAAGAGAGCAATTTATTATGCATTTTCTAAGGTAGCGCTATCTTCTAGAAATTCGAAGATAATTTACCTGATTGGGAATTTCCAGGGTAGTTGGATCTTGATCCCAAGGCTAAGATGCGTCTAGGGTGTGCCCAGCTGGTCAGGATATCAAAGTGAGCGACCCTCCCAAAAACTTGATTGAACTGGTCTGGTTCAGGGAGTAAACAGACTGGATCTGCAGGTTGGCTAGGTTTCTTCTTCGCTGAACCGACCTGAACCCTCCTCTCCTTCACACTATCGAAGAACGCCTCAGTTCGCCATGGGAGTGCCGCCGCACACGCCAAAGAATATTGTGGCCAGGACCTCCTCACCGATGGAGAAAGCCTCCATCTTCGGTTGACCTCCAGTGTCAAGGCAGAAAAGGTGCAGCGTCCAGCAACCACCCCCCTCACGAGGTCTCACGCTCGATGTTCCGAGTCAGCCACAAGGTCTCTAGCGCCGCCATTGGGGAAGGGTCTTGGTGTGAGCTCTGAAGCTTGGTCCTCCGCTTGGGTTTCACAGTTTGGTCTCTCTCTCGCTTCCTCACGATCTATCCAGTTCCTCCTATTTCTGCAGAGCAGGGTGCCACCGTGGAACAGGACCTCGACGGCTCGGCAT
Source organism: Alisma plantago-aquatica (assembly GCA_963693085.1). NCBI lineage: Eukaryota > Viridiplantae > Streptophyta > Magnoliopsida > Alismatales > Alismataceae > Alisma > Alisma plantago-aquatica. The sequence goes on from OY856410.1 coordinate 470,863,141, forward strand.
CACTGCTTCTCTGATCAAGATCGGCGAGCGTTGGTCAGGCTACGTGCCCTCATGTCAGCTAGAAAGGAGGGGATGCAGACGGAGAATGAGGAGATGTGCCTCTCCCTGATCGGGTTGCTCTACTTCTTTATGACACAGCAGCGCCGCCGCAAGGGTGTGATTGATCCGGCGACCGATCGCAGGGCTTCCCTACCATCACGTCAACTAGAAACAAACTTCAGTCTCCTTCAATCTACAGAATAGGAAAGCATCCATGATTCGGTCGTCCGACGTGGGCATGCTCTCCCTTTGCTCCTTCTCCCAGTTCCTCCAGGCGCCGCCTGTTGCGAGAACTTCGTTCTCTGCAAGCCTGCTTCCTACGTGAGGTCCGGCACTAGGTTGGCTGTGATCGAGAACATCAGAGCCTCCGGGTCGTGCTATCATGACAGGTTTTAGAGCTCGAGATTTAGGTGGCTTCATTGTATCTGTCGTTGTGTATGGTTGGAGTGAAGGAAGTGAACACGAGAGTTTGATATCTCCCCCTGTACTCGACACCGAGACCCTTGCAAAGGGTCGTTAAGATCTGGGATGTACGGCGGCTCAACCACTCTGCCCACACACTTCCATAAACCTTGTTATTGACTCCTTCACCAGCCATCCGATGAAGGCCACCTCCTCCTCAAGCCTCGGAGCTAGGCGATGATGTGGGTTACTAGCTAGATCTGTTGCCCCTTCCTCCCGTGAAGTTCGGAGGTAGGGGATGATGAATCTGCCCTTCGATCTTAGATCTGTGGTCGAGTGATAGATGCGTATATGCCACCTAAATCTGGGTCACGGTGGCATATAAATGTCTCACCCCTAAACTCTTAAATAACGAACCAACTATGGTTTGGCAGAAAATCTTAATTAAAAAGCAAACCCTTCAAATGTTTATATCTGCTAGTACAAACCTTAGATTTTAATGAAATTCGAACCATGGATTCCTCATTATGTAATCTAACTGCCAAAAAAGTTTGGTACAAAATAAAATAAAATTTGATCATTTAAATTATTTCCTCTAATAGTCATTAGATCAAGAAAAGGGCATGTGACACATTAAGGTCACGACATGCACTATATCCCTATGTGACTATAATCTTCAATACACACATGAGTCATAAAATTGCAATTTCAAAACCTAAGTAACTTGGTGTGGGGAAATCATTTCTCAAGTGAAAATTTAACCATAGTATCATCATTTAAACTACTTTCTACAAGTTTGTTACCAAAACTCCATTTATGCCCTCAAATACTAGATTGGCTATCAAACCCCTAAAATCCGAGTTATCACATTCACCCCACCTTATTTGCAATTTCGTCCTCGAAATTCAACTAATCTCATCCTTAAGAGGCTATTTAGGAGTTCAACTGCATATACATCATCATTGCTTAGGTTCTAAGACCACCATAGTTATATGCACTCTAAGTTGTCAGCTTAGGGTCTAGAGATTCTTGGGTGTGTCCACCCCACCTTATATATGTGGAAGCATCACTTAATGTCCTAGCCATAGTATGACATTATGATATCTTAGGGTTACATCACCTCTAAGGGTACATGTTTTGTTCATACTTTTAAAGTTTAGGAGGAATTCGTTTATATGCCTTGATATTCAGATCGTTCAAATCTAACATCATTAATATGTTTTATGATCAACATCTTACAATGATTTCAGCATTAGAGGATATTTATCTTCATCCTTGATATTAGGATTTTTTTCTACATAAGAAGGGCTTACGTAACATGCTTGACCATTAGGGTTTCACCCTATGGTGTGATATTCATACTCAACTTAGAAGCATACATTGAGAAGGATCAAGCTACAAACTATATTTCTGATCATATATCCTATGATCCAAAAACATCTTTATATCAAGTCCATGAGTTCAGATTTTTATGTCTTGCATGTATTATGTGAAGGGAAAAAAAGAGAATATACTAAGTTTATCCCATGATCTCAGCATCATATCTTTCATGTTTCATATGAAGGGGAAGAGAATATTTTAAAGTCAAACTTATCATGATTTCGATCTTTGGTACTACATGTATGATATGGGGGGGAATATAGAATAGGTCAAGCTTATACGAGTGACTCCTCATATATAAATCATCTATATAGATCAAGTGAGGTTTCTATCATCATATATTAAGAAAGAGAAGAAGGAAGAATTGTATTTTTGAGTATCTTTTGCACAAAGCACCATACTCTCATAACTAGAGTTCATATATTACCTCACTTGCAACTAATGATGAGATTCACAAAATATGTCACTCTAGCTAGGACCTAACTCAGCCAAAGGATTGACTTTATCGTATGGGTCATCTACCCATCCTTTTCTTTTACCCAATTTTCACATATAGATTTGAATCATGCATAAGGACTCAACTCAACACTCAAGAGTAATCTAGTGTAGGAATTTTTTTTTAAACACATATCTCATATATTGGAGGCTAGGTCCTATGACCTTCTCCCTGTGGGTCTTACTCTCTCTAGAGTTCACCACATATCTCATCCTACCACTAGACATCCTCCTTGTATAAGAGCTTGAGGCTCATGCACACTCATCTCTATCTTAACTTAGCTTATCTTAAGTAGGAAAAGGGAAAGTATTTTCAACATCATGCCTTAGCATAGATCCTCTAAGAGTGGATTCAACTCATATACAACTCAAATCTTAATAAGGAACTTATGCCATCATAGATCAACTTAGATAATATTGCACATGCTTATTTCAACTATCATTCTATCATCTACTCTATGTATCACATATCTTGATAAGGCTCTAGACATCTAATCTAGACTACTCTCTCTTCTAGACTGATGTCACTCCCTTTCACTTAGGTTGCATGAACACCCACTACTCTCCTGTGTGAGGGACACATTTTTATATTTACATATATATAATAAAATATTATATAGTTTTTCTCTGAGAAAGAAGGCGTCAGAGAAAACTGTCGAGGTGCGAGCCGATTGGGAAACAAAACCAAATCAGCAAAACGAGTGTCCAACACACAGAAGATAGTCTAGTGTCATGTCACCTAGTGAAATGGTGAGAACGAGATGTAGACTAGTGTAGCTACCCAATACATATAAGCTCTATATGGAAAGGGTTTCTCACACTTGTCTAAACCTAGTTCTCGAACATCTAGGTTCTAACTTAGAGGCTAAGTCAAACCTTATTCCTATATAACAACTTACTAAGTCTCTAAGTTTTAAAATGAAAGGTGAGATTTAGGTTTAATGTTTCATGGTGAGCAATTGTTAGGTGTAGCTATTGTTCATGCTCTGATACCAACTGTGACGTCCCCAGATTTTCACCTTCTCCAAACCCTATTGGGAATGAGATGTCAAAATCCGAAAACGTCATCCAATCATATCAGAGAGCGACGCGGAAGCAATATGCGCATACATGAACATACAACTATAATATACACCATAACATTTCTCAGCATTCAACATGTATATTACAAAGTGAATTACATTTACATATTAACAGAAGATTTACAAGTCTATGAAAATGTATGCTAATTCAGGATCTACACAATAGGTACAACCTGGACAACTGCTCACTTCCTTTCTTTTTCTCCCATGCTAGCTCTGAACCTAAAACATACGTGAAACAACGAATCAACACACAAGGTGTTGTGTACGTGGGTAGAAAGATTCATACTAATATGTTTGCATAATTGAAATAACTTGAGAAAGAAAGAGTAAAAGAAAACATTACTTAAAGCGATAATCAGGTAAACATTCCTTTTATTGCTTTCACTTTGATGCGGTTGTACTACACATACTTGCACTTGACTTACATCTAGTGTGGGCAATATAGTATCATCATACATCTAACATGGGCCATGGAATCATACATCCATGTTAGGCAACATACATCCACACCAGGCTATGTGCTCTAGTAGCTACGACCCATCATACTCATTTATGTTCTATTAGATTTGGCAAAGTATAACTCATACTAGTTCAACCAAGCAATCATATTCAAATACGAGCATTCAAGATATCACATATCATAGGAAACCAGAAAACTAGTCTTATACTTAATAAATCCCACGTACCTGAGTTCACAGAATTCTAATCGTCTTGGATCATCTAGAACTTTGTCCATGACCTTATTAAATATAATTGAGCATCATTAATACAAGGTTCATCATTATTAATGGTATTTAGGTCTAATTTAGGGCTTAACCAAACCTAGGTTCCATCTGATCTTAAATATGTTTATGACATTTTTCTACTGATCTATATGTCATAAGTAAGGTCTGGTATGAATTTCATATTTTTGTGAGGCTTTTCTTTCTAGCATTAATATAAGGCTAAAAGCATCTAAATATGCATTAATGAGCAAAGACCTAATATTTAGTAATAATATTCAGATTATATTCCATAAATTGGTTTCAATAATCATTAGGATTCTATAATAATTTTCTGAGAATTAATATCAATAGGATATTGTTTATTTTATTTAATGAACCCTAAATAGGAGTATTATCTTGTACATAATAACTCATCAGTAATAATACATTGTAGGTCTGATCTAGGGGTTTCATAATGAAGGGTATATTTTTCTGGGTTCTGGGGTATTTTTGGGGAATTTATTGGCCAAGAGAGCAATTTATTATGCATTTTCTAAGGTAGCGCTATCTTCTGGAAATTCGAAGATAATTTACCTGATTGGGAATTTCCAGGGTTGTTGGATCTTGATCCCAAGGCTAGGATGCGTCCAGGGTGTGCCCAGCTGGTCAGGATATCAAAGTGAGCGACCCTCCCAAAAACTTGATTGAACCGGTCTGGTTCAGGGAGTAAACAGACTGGATCTGCAGGTTGGCTGGGTTTCTTCTTCGCTGAACCGACCTGAACCCTCCTCTCCTTCACACTATCGAAGAATGCCTCAGTTCGCCATGGGAGTGCCGCCGCACACGCCAAAGAAGATTTTGGCCAGGACCTCCTCACCGATGGAGAAAGCCTCCATCTTCGGTTGGCCTCCAGTGTCAAGGCAGAAAAGGCGCAGCGTCCAGCAACCGCCCCCCTCACGAGGTCTCACGCTCGATGTTCCGAGTCAGCCACAAGGTCTCTAGCGCCGCCATTGGGGAAGGGTCTTGGCGTGATCTCTAAAGCTTGGTCCTCCACTTGGGTTTCACAGTTCGGTCTCTCTCTCTCTCGCTTCCTCACGATCTATCCAGTTCCTCCTATTTCTGCAGAGCAGGGTGCCTCCGTGGAACAGGACCTCGACGGCTCGGCATCACTGCTTCTGTGATCAAGATCGGCGAGCGATGGTCGGGCTACGTGCCCTCACGTCGGCTAGAAAGGAGGGGATGCAGACGGAGAATGAGGAGATGTGCCTCTCCCTGATCGGGTTGCTCTACTTCTCTATGACACAGCAGCGCCGCCGCAAGGGTGTGATTGATCCGGCGACCGATCGCAGGGCTTCCTTGCCATCACGTCAGCTAGAAAAAAACTTCAGTCTCCTTCAATCTATAGAATAGGAAAGCAGCCATGATTCGGTCGTCCGACGTGGGCCTGCTCTCCCTTTGCTCCTTCTCCCAGTTCCTCCAGGCGCCGCCTGTTGCGAGAACTTCGTTCTCTACAAGCCTGCTTCCTACGTGAGGTCTGACTCTAGATTGGCTATGACCGAGAACATCAGAGCCTCCAGGTCGTGCTATCATGATAGGTTTTAGAGCTCGAGATTTAGGTGGCTTCGTTGTATCTGTCGCTGTGTATGGTTGGACTGAAGGAAGTGAACATGAGAGTTTGATATCTCCCCATGTACTCGACACCGAGACCCTTGCAAAGGGTCGTTAAGATCCGGGATGTACGGCGGCTCAACCACTCTGCCCACACACTTCCATAAGCCTTGTTATTGACTCCTTCACCAGCCATCCGATGAAGGCCACCTCCTCCTCAAGCCTCGGAGCTAGGCGATGATGTGGGTTACTAGCTAGATTTGTTGCCCCTTCCTCCCGTGAAGTTCGGAGGTAGGGGATGATGTATCTTCCCTTCGATCTTAGATATGTGGTCGAGTGATAGATGCGTATATGCCACCTAAATCTGGGTCACGGTGGCATATAAATGTCTCACCCCTAAACTCTTAAATAACGAACCAACTATGGTTTGGCAGAAAATCTTAATTAAAAAGCAAATCCTTCAAACGTTTATATCTGCTAGTACAAACCTTAGATTTTAATGAAATTTGAACCATGGATTCCTCATAATGTAATCTAACTGCCAGAAAAGTTTGGTACAAAATAATATAAAATTTGATCATTTAAACTATTTCCTCTAATAGTCATTAGATCAAGAAAAGGGCATGTGACACATTAAGGTCACGACATGCACTATATCCCTATGTGACTATAGTCTTCAATACACACATGAGTCATAAAATTGCAATTTCAAAACCCAAGTAACTTGGTGTGGGGAAATCATTTCTCAAGTGAAAATTTAACCATAGTATCATCATTTAAACTACTTTCTACAAGTTTGTTACCAAAACTCCATTTATGCCCTCGAATACTAGATTGGCTATCAAAACCCTAAAATCTGAGTTATCACAACCATACACAGATTGTAGGTTGAAGTTGTCCTCTAACTTCCATTTACTTTGGTAGCAATGATGTGTGACTAGGCATTGCTCATTGCTTGTGATGTCATAATCTAGTTATAGACATTCACTGCCAACATAATATGGGACCTATAGGGTCACACACATGTAGGAACTCATCCAGAAGAGGAGTTGAATCTTGAATGATAATTGGATTGATTACTAAAGTGTTTAGGTACTCAATTCACACAATAAAATAGTTGAATACAATGTTTGTACTACCAAACAACCATCTCATAGAGTGAGACGATCGTCCGGAGTACCAGACGACCGGCTCAAGGGTTGAGACGGTCATTTGGGACATCAAGCTGATGGAAAATCGAATTGGCCTAGTTCTGCCCAATGAACCAACTGGCTCACACTGTTCAACTGATCGGTTCGACTCGACTCACCAAACAGGCATTTGGGTGAGCGAGCCAGGCATTTCAGATGTGTGAGACAGCCCAGTTGGGCCAAACAAATGTTCTGGATGTTTCCCAAACTTGTTTTGATTGCACAATACTTGTGGTGCAAGGAATTAATATGTGATATTAATTGGAATCGAATTGCCAAATTCATGTACATTTGGAAAATTGTTAGATGATCATCTCACAATGCAAGACGTCTATCTCACACACCAGACAACTGTGAGGGTGTGCCAGATGATCGTATAGAGTATCGCATGTTGCAAAACTTCCAGAATTGTTGTGAAAATTCAAGATCTTCTGGTCCCTTCCACTCCCTCATCGACTAGGAACCTGGACCCAAACCCCACCTATAAATAGAGGGGTAGTGGGGGCTTCCCGGAGCACAAAACAAAAAATTGAGAACTAATTTCTCTAACAAACATTGTCCTCTCTAATTGTGGTAACCACGAGAGCCCAAGCAAGTCCTAGCCGACTAGGGAGGGATAGCTACAGAAGTGAAACAACTGAGGATAATTATTGTGGGAGAGCATCTTGGCAACTAGTACGCCAATCGGAGGGACAAATCCTTCCTGCCCATTCTATCAAGACGACAGGAGTTCTAGTTGGTCCATGTGGACTACTCTAGAGGCAAGAGTCTTTTGGATGCTTCTAGGAGGGCAACATCTACTCGCAGTCCATCGCAAGACCAGAGAAGCCGCTGTAGTAGTTATCCGAGTTTATTGTCCTAGAAGGATCAGTCAGATGAGTCCCACTGAACTAGAAGTTGCACAGTCACCACCCAAGATAGAGTGCACATCTACATTGATGAGGATTGTCACTGGACATGCTCCAGGACCAGGTATATCTTCGTGAAACCATCCTTCCCATTGCATAGTTATTGACACGATCCATTAGTTTTTGGTAAATACATTAGTTAACATTTTGTTTTCACTACCTATCTGATGTCATATTTCCCTACAGTGGTGTTAGAGACACACCAATTAATTATGTTTTGAGATAATTGATATGATCATATTTTTGGTTCTACCGAGTTTATTCATTGCATGTGAGTTTTTATGGTGGATGTGTAGCATGGTTAAGGCCAATAACCCATATTATTTGTGCATGGTTGTGTGGTTGGTTTATCCAATTTATCTCAGTCTACGAACTAAGACTCTACCCTCTCTTCCCAATGTAAAAGTATTATTCTCTTCTACCTTTGCTCCCCTCAAATGTATCTTGAGGTTTGCCTATAATGATGTAATAATAAGATGATTTACTTTCCTATTATGATGAACACGAAGGACATATCGACGACGAGTGGATCGGATGAAGGACTATGGAGAGCCTGATGGATGAGCCAAATTGATCGAGTGGTGGGCCCAATCAATCAGTTGGAGGAGCCAACTGATGGTTGACTGACAGAACCAGACGACCGGTGAGATGACCAAACAACTGGCCAGGAGGTGAGACAATCAGTTTCAAGGGTTGAACTGATCAACTCGGATTGACAAGCATAGATCTTCATCAACAATAGGTTTCTACATGTGATGTGGACCTAGATGTCGTAATTCCTTATGGCTCCAAGGAATTACATTAGGCTGGCCATAACCATCACTTTCATTTATTGTATTTTTTGTTATAGGTTATAGCATGTATATGATACATACTTGATCTCTCTTTTTTGTGGGACAAATGTGTAAACACAATTGTCCTAGTTAAAGAAATCAGACTTTGAATTTATACCCAACTAATAGAGACATCGACGACTCAATATGGAATCTTTGCAGTAGTGCGGGGTCAAATGCAAGGACAAGGTGAATAATAGAATTAAAAAATGTGAAATTTTTGCTTAGTCTAGCCTAATTGATAGCAGTCTTATCGTGTTCCAATTAAGGATCATATTTAACCTAATTAAGCAGTGAACCTAAATTATGGAAAATCATAGAAGAAAAATAAATGAATCGAGAAATCAAGATAAAAAGGACTTGGATTGGGTTTCACCAATCAAGCCAACCTCAACCACGTAAAACCTTCACTCCTATTTTGTGTACATTCTCTACTTGTTTTGCAAACAATCATAATAAAATATATGTCCCTTCCTTCTCTTGAGATTCGGGCAAAAGTCTGTCTAATAAGGTTCCCTCTCTCAAGTTAATAATTGAAAGATTGTCGGAAGATAATACAACCTTTGTTATAGCAACTCCTCACTCTCATGAATCATTACTATACTATACTCTAGATCTCAATGAACTCATTCTCTCAAACAATATCCATATCAAATGTCAAAGGAAGGTAGCTAATCATCAATTGATGCAATTAAATAAGAGTAAAGGAACAAAATTTTAAAGAATATATGCCATAAAATAAAGAGATGAACAATTACATGGTTAGGAGGGCCTCAAGGATACTCCCAACCCAAGTTTGGGTTTTAGCCACACATGGCCGAAGAAACAAAAATAAGACAACTAAAGTAAATCATAATGTAGAAAAGAGAAAGAGAAGATCGATACAAGTGTAGATCGAATAATTGATCTACCAACCTCTCGGTTGGTATCTTGGCAGTCGACAGTGGTGTCGATAGTCCTTCTCCTCATTTCTGATCTTGACTTGAGGCGAGAAGGTCCTTTAATTACTTGGTGATGACGAAGGAACCATATGGGAGCAGGTCAATAGGTCTCGTTCTCCAGCTTTGAAACTTGAGAAAGTTTGGTGGCAGCCTCTCGATGCTCTGACTCCATAGATTCTAGATGCCTAGAATGGATGCACTGGGGATGTATTTATAGGGTTAAAGTTGTCGACCTCTTTCCATCGATGTTGATGGTTTCCTATCGTTGGTTCTATCGATGGCTAGGTCGTATTATAGTCTTTTTTGATCGGCAAACATGTCTATCTCTTCTCATTGTCAATAGAGTTCTTGCTTGCAAATGATCTGTCGATGTTGTTGTCGATAGGTCTGTCGAGGTGACTCCTTGACAATCATCTTTGGGAGTCGATAATATTTTCGATATAGTTTATCGGTGGAATGTTCAATGGGGCTGTCAAGGGTCATCTGCTTGAAAGGTGTGTCGATTACTGAATTGATAGCTTCATACCAACAAGTGTCTATTGGTGTCGACGGTCAGGTTGTTGATGTTGCATCGATAGAGGTGAGTTTTGCCCCTTTTTGCTTGACACTCCTTCCCTCGACATATGTTTTTCAAGGCACTTCAATTTGCCTCGTTGATGCTCGATAGGTCTGTCGGGATTGAATCGATAGTCTGATCTTGACCCTCTTGGTCAGACCTTCTTGTCGACCGTATGATCAGTAGACTAAAGAGAGGTCTTTTGAACACTTCATCATGTTTCATCAATTCACTTGATTTGCATCTAAACTGACTTAGAACTTATTATTTAAGTAAACTAGAATAAAATGGGTAAATCTAAACATCTAAACATTATTTATAATGACGTTTATTATGTAAAAGGCTATTGAAATTTCACCAAAACTGATGTTATAAACTCCCCAAACTTATATTTTAGCTTATCCTCAAGCTAATGGAATCGTTATTTCTTTAAACAAAGAAAAATCCAAAAATTGTTGAAAACATGAGTTTATACAATCCTCTTAACAAAACTAATCTTTATCCAAGATGTCATTATGTCAACAACTTATTTCTTTATTTTGTTTTTGCCTAATGCTTGTCTCTAGTATATTTGTCACTTTGTCAAAGTAGCTTTCACTCTCACCTAGGTACTCTGGGTCATTCAAGTACAGGTGTGTTTAAGATAGGCGAGTGATCCCTATGTTCCAAACCAGATGGTTTTAGAGAAGTGATTGCACATACTAAGTATCACTGTCCCGGATTGCAATACCTTTAAATGAACTCCATTAGAGTGAGGTACGGTTGTAGAGACTAAATAAAATCGACATATCTATGTTCATGAGTGCAGCACTACACTGTTTCAATAGCTCTAATTCATGGGATGTCTCTCAGATTCTTTTTCACTCCTTACTCTTTTTGGGATGAAACATATGGAGGATAGCAGGAAGTAGCTCTTTCTTTGTTTTCTCGTCAGTATACCTTTGAAAAGACACAACTTAATAAATTATGTTCTTTTTGTAAGAAACAATCGATGACATTGTAAAGGATAAATGTCATTTTGCTAAGAGGAAAACATAAAACATGTATCAGTAAGAAAAAATATTTTTGACTTGAAATGTCACGTGTAAGGGGATAGTTTTGGGACAAACTAGAATCTTTGTAAAGGGAGTTTTTCCATCAACTGTAACTTCATTTCATAAACATATTTCAATTGGTAAATGCAAATAAAGAAATTATAAAAAAGAAATGTCAAAGGAAAAAGAAAATAAGCAAAGTTTGTAATACAATGGATACCTACCCACGGGATAACACCCCCCTAAACTTACAACACACATTGTCCACAGAGTATGAAAAAGAAAGGAAAAGAAAATGTAAACATGTGAGCTTGTCAGCAAAGGTCCATTGTTGCCCATGGGGATTCGATTAGCATCAGAGCGTAATTTCCTCAAAGGTGTCATTGTGAGTTTCTTTAATAATAACATGGAGAACTCTAATGGTGTACATCCAGTATAGAATGTAGAAGCCACAATCATTAGACAACGGACGTTGTTAAGGACAATGATGCCAGAATCTGTTTACCTTCCATCTTCTTGGTTCCTGAGAAGAATAACCACTTCCGAATTCATGGATCAGTGGAATAAGCACCTTAGAACATGCATCAATAACCATTGTGTACTGGGGATTAGAATTGAGTATTTAGGGCCTTCAAGATCAAAAGAAGAATCTGAACTATTGTAGAGCACAACCTCCCTCTCACAAGTAGAGACAACAAGCAAAGTCTAATGTGCATTGTGAATAATAGGGACAAAGATATAGCAGGGAATATATTCCTATAGTCGTTGAAGTTGAAGATCTTTTTCACATAAATCAGAGTTTTGGTAGTGATCATTGATAAGATTGGGACCGGCCATATAGACATCGTCAACATCCTGGTAGATAAGAGATTGGTAAGCTACCATGTGGCTATGAGATAAACATCCTCTTAACTGAAGAGTCTCCAGGAGGTCATCTTTCATGACCAAAAGGTTGTCTCTACTGAAAGTGACATGATTTCCACCAGTCTTGAAGCAGTGCATCAACATCATCAGTTGAGGAAGAGAAAGTTTGCAACATGTTTTGTGGTCAAAAATTTTAAAACTTGGCTCTATAGTGGTAACAGGGCCATATACCAGAAATGGATCAGGCTCATCAAGGAATTTTGGTATATCTACAACTTCTTTAACTTTTATAGTTGTTGTAACGATAGGAAGCGGCTCAGTGACAATAGGTGATGGTGTGATCTGCCCTTCTTCTACTTCTTCTTTCTATGAGACATCTCAGAAGGCCTCCTTCATCGGGTGAGGTATAAGTGGATAAAGACCACTTAGGTTTTCTGGCAATTCAGGGTCCTGAAAGAAGCACCAGTCATGGATGACTTCCATAGCATTACATCCACAAAGAGGTGTGAAGCCAATTGGGTCTAGGCTAGAAATAGGAGTTTCATGATTGAGGGCTTCCATGACTCAGAGAAAAATGAAAGCACTATTATTTTGCTCAAGATAGTGTTGGAAAGCGAATGATGCAATCACATAATTTGTCCAGTTAGGTTGATAATATGGGACTTCTCAAACAACTCATTGAAGTCAAATTGGGATATGAGGTAGCTTTTCGACAGTGCAATCTCAAAATCTCATATCAGATAGTGCAAGCATTTCATTGTACATTTTAAATAGAGTAATTTTATGTTTTTTGAAGTCAGAAATGCACAAGAGCCACAATCCTCTGAAATGAAAGGGTAGCGGGATCATCCTTGTCTTCTTATATTCAAGCTTTGCCTATAAGGTCAAAACAACTTGAGCTTTCAAATGATTCTTGAATAAGCAGCATGCCAAAGAAGGAGTGGCATTATAATATGGCCATTCCTTATCACTAGGCATGACGTCTTCCAGAATAGTTGATGCAAGGATGGTGAACATTTTCTGGTGACTTCGGCCGGATTGTGAAAAAGATTACAGAAATCATCTCGTGAGAGGGTGATGGAACCATTATTATAGATAATATGGCTTCCATCATGTTGATTGTCCAGGATGTCTTCTAAGACAAATGTGTCACAAACATGCATTCCTTTCAAGCAATCCAGATCAAATCCACTCATTGTCATAGGAAGCTGAGGTGGAAGTGGCAACAGAGGTTCTAGAAAGATAGGTTTCGAAAGATGAGGAGGTGGGGCTGACAAGACAATGGAGAGATCACTGTTATCATCAGAATAAGAAACTTTGTCATTATCAAAGGGACTTATAGCATCATCGTCGAGGTCCATAAGTGTCATATAAACTCCAAAAGATATGTCTTCCTTTGTATGTAGACTAAGCAGAGAGTGTATTGGGATCAGATTGAGCAGTGCTTTGTCAAGTTTCTACTTCATCACCCTTTCAAAAATATCTTGGGATGATGGTAGATATGGAGGAGGAATATTTATGGATGGTCTATCCTTAAAAGGTTGATGATAGGTGATGTCTCAAACTGAGGTAGGCCATCTACTAGAGGCTATGGCAGATGAGGCATACAAAGGCCATTCTTTGATGAAGGTTTAACAGAGCCGAAAACTGATTCATAAACGTGGGATATAGATTCTTAGAATGACCCAACAGCTTGATCAAGAGAGTGGCGACGAGCATATTCACTCATAGTATCGGCAACATAAGAGTTACCCTCTGCAGACTGGGAAGACGGTGAAGATGATGCTTCAACAAAATTGCATTGACGTGCTTGTTTGTGTTCTCGTTGTAGGGTGCACTATTCTTCTTGGCATTATCTGGCCTTTTCTTGATAAGTCCTATTGAGCAGGAGGTGGTTTTGGACCTCAGTATTTCATCTAGCTTGTGGTGAAGGGTCACCATTTGTACATGAATGGTGCTTAGCTCGCTGACCCATGCATCCATTGCTAGAACCCGTTGTTTAATGTTTGTTACAACCTTTTGGAGTTTAGGAAAGGCAATCATGATTGTGCCAGTGACTCTATGTATAGTTTCAAATTCACAACCAAAGGCGCCGCCCAAAGTATCTACCTCCGAAGAATATGAATAATGATTATCAGACCTAAGGTCGTGATAAGAAGAAAAGGGCCAATAGAACATGGTGGGCTTCAGGAACATCATGCACCGTCTATTTGGGCAGAGAGACAGGTTTGCTAGCAGCAGTTGTAATTGGGATGGAGGTGGGGTGGATAGTAGTGGATGTAGGTTGCTTGCTTATAGCAGTAGATGGAGTGATTGGCTGGCAGTCTTCTTTAGTGATAGGGGGAGTCTAGGACATGCTCAGGTGATACTCGCAGTTGTTTGAGGCCATACCCGACAACTCTTCTTTGATCACTTTCTTCATATATTTTAGAAAGTGGCCACTTAGGTTGCTTTTTAATGATAGATTTTGGTTGTACCCGGCCTTGTGATGTGCTTCACTGCGCTTGGTTCGTCTACCAAAAGTTTTTCACAAGTGCAATAATTTCCTCCTTAGAAAAGAGTACTTGGTCTTTGTCATAATTCGCCAGACCATGTAAAGGAATAGAAAGCTTGGTTCTCATGAGCATGTAGCTTGTAGAATTGTCGCGTCATACCAAAATATTGACGGACGTTAGGTACCTTATGGTGATAAAGTTGTCACCTATTATTTCCTTAAAAGAAACACATGGGGGGTGTATGTGTGCCGAAAATATAAGTCTGACAAGACCACCCATATAATATTCTCTTTGCTGAGCAGAGTAGATAAGTAGTCATTTATCAATCAAGAGGCAGCCAATATTGATAGGGCGGCCATCCATTATCAAATATAGGACATACAATTCCTCAAGGTAGATGCTCCCCGTTTATGCCTTGGTGAAGAGGATTTTGGCAATAATTTTTGCATAACTCTCTAGAAACTGGAATGCACCACAGATGCTTTAGAGTGTCTAGATTGACACTTCTTTTGGCATGTCAATTTCTCCCAATATTTAGAAGCATTAAAACTGTTGGTCACTAGGGGAGACAGAGAAGGCAGCTGAAACAAAAAAATTTCTCCCCAAACCCATACCGAGGAAACGCGTCAACGTCTATATAATAGGAAAGGATGGTTTGCGGAATCATACCTTGTCCTGAGGCTTGCTCGGCGACAATACCTCGCGCAATGTGCGGTCTTCAACTCCGGACTTCGACGGTGTCTGTGCAGCTCCTGGTCACACCGGGACTGACAACTCCTACTCGAACTGGACTGTCGGATGACAGTTGTCCTCCTAAGCGGCAGTGTCCTCCCGCCTCTGTAGTAGTCCACACGGACCACCTGGAACTCCACTCTCCTTGTCCCACAAGGAAGTGGAAGGAGTCGCACCCTCCTGTTGACGTACTAGTCGCCAACACGCTCTCCTGCCTCCTGTTGCAACTGCAGTTGTCCTTCCCTTGCTGCACCTCCCTTTTGCGGGAAGCACTTGCTCGGGCTCTCTCACGGTTACTAAAACCAGAGAGAACGACAACTTGCAGAGCAACTGGTTGCACTGATCTGTGTCTTGAGAAGCCCCCAATACCCCCTATATATATAGGAGAGTTATGGGACATGGTTCTCCATCCCGGGCAATGCGGGACTAAAGCAGGAGTAGAAGGGTTCGAGAATTTTCCACAAAAAGCAACCAGTTCGCAACTTGAAATGTTCAGTTCACAACTGAACCGATCGGTTCGGCCATTGAGCCGATCGGTTGGATCTGAGCCGATTGTTTGGGGCACTCCAACCGATCGGTTGGTGCCCTGAACCGATCGGTTCATGGTCCTAATCCGGCTCAAAAAGACTTTCCTTGTTTCTTTCCCAATTGGTATCGAATACCAATGTTATTCCCAATCGAATTGGGCAATTTGAAATCAAAGGAAAATCCTTGCCGACATGACTTTCCCAACTGGTCGGTTGCACCATTTGAGCCGATCGGTTCAACCCTTGAACCGATCGTTTCAACCTGAGCATGAGCCGATCGGCCTGGACACTCCAGCCGACCGGTTCAGCAACCTCAGCCGACCGGTTCATCACATGAGCCGATCGGTTGGGAGCACAGGTTGGGCAAAATCAGTCAAATGCGATTTCAATCAATCCGATACTCCAATCAATGCATCCAACACCTTGAACCATACGATATTGAGCTATCGACTGATTGAGTGTTTAATTGAACTACTAAACTCCTTTAGTAATCAATCTAAACATTGCTTTGTGGACAAAACTCCTCTTCCAGGTTAAATCCTATGTGTGTGACCCTACAGGTCCATTTCACGTTGGCAGTGAAAGTCCATAACACTTATGACTTCACAAGCAAAGAGCGGTGCCTACTCACACATCAGTGCTACCCAAGTGAAAGTAGAAAGTTGGAGAACAACTTTCATCCTACAATCCGTGAATGGTGTTACAGTGAATGTATAATTCCTTTGTCACTGATATCCCAAATGAACTCGAGGCATGGAACAGTCATCCTGTCAACGTTCATTCACTTCCTTGATCTCAGAGTAGACTGGAAGAGATATGTATGACATCAGTATCATATACTGATTCACACATGCGTGCATGCCTTTCTCAATCCTACTCATCAAGTGGCCATGGATATCAAACTCCCTCAGGAGGGACAAATCCCATATCTATCACTCACCCCTCAATAGCCCCATGTGTCAAAGCCACCCAATCATCACCTTTATAACAACCCATGTTTCAGGACTGCGTTTGATGATGTCAAAGTGTGCCCAACGACATGTGTTGAGTGCAGTGATTTCAGGTCTAAGAATCACACTCACCACCATCACTGTGAGTAATGACTGTGACTACCATCTCATGGTTCCATGTGTCAAACTCACGGTGGGTCTGTCTGGTACCTTGTTCTCTAACAAGTACCTATGTGTTTGGTTTGATATCTCTATATCATGACTAATGAGATTCTGTCATCAACCAACACCACAATCTAGTCGTGTATGTCATTGCTGTCTATCTACCTTCCACAATGACATCCGACTAGGGACATAACAAGAATGTACAAACTCTTAGCATCCGTATGATCTCATCGTTCAGGTCATGAACCTGAAGGCATACGTCATTGAGTATTGTCAATCTTCTAGACATTCAATATGTTCTATCACTATCTCATATGACTGAACCAGAAAGAATTGGAAGCTCGCCTTTTATGTTTATCAAATCAATCTTAATGTATCCCACCAATCATCATATGATTGGCTCTCAGGGCATACATACCAACAGACTCCCACTTGCACTGCGAGCCAATCACCCATGAATCATATTCATAGTGATCTTCAAACATGTCCCACATGTTACTGTGTTGTAGTGCCAACATGGTGAGTAATGGCAACACCTTGCCAAAGTCTGTACAAATTGCATGTCTCACATCTCTTCGCTGTACGTCATACGTATGAGATGGAGTTGCCGTAATATGCGATCTTGTATTCCATTTGCTAACCTTTAGCCACATTGCATGATCAAGGATTCCAGACTTGTCATCAATGAGTGGAATATAAGTTCATCTTATGAACTTTTCATATCCATATAGTATCCACTGTTGTTCACTAACACATAGATATTCGGCTTTTCCTTTTTAAATGGCTTTATTGGAACACTTCCAATTATCAACAAACTTTTACTTTTATACATCCTATGTATATTTTGCGATTAATTTTTCTGTCCCTTTTGGAAGTTTGCATCAATGTAACTCTTTACATCAAACTCTTCCTTATCTCCATAGAACTAGTACTTCCCAAGTACTTATCAAGTTCTCATGGTATTCCAGTAACCCTTACTGGAAATAGACAGCCATCCACTCGTCATGTCATACATGCGAGTTATCAGGATGAGAACATCATATTGCCATGTCCTACATACAAGATGATGAATGCATTTTATTCTTGCCATGTCATACATGCAAGATAATGGGATGATTACATACATGATAGATCCATATCTATTCTTAGTGTTCCCATTCTTCATAAGAATTGGACACTTGGCCTTGGGATACTAACTCCATGTAACATGGACAAGTTTTCTCCCACTGAATCTGTGCATACTGAACACTTCAGTACAGATTGCCAATGTATGCTCTCTCTTTCCAGGTCAAGAGATTTTCGAGAACTATCTCTATAGATCTCTATTCCTATCTCATAGGAAACATCTCTATCTTCCTTAAAGATAATTTCCACATTCGGATTTCCAATCTAGAACATTTTTCATTTCACATCAATATGTGGAATGTGAACATGCTCCCACTAAATCACAGATCCCTTCTTTATCTTTGACATATCAGTCAAACCCTTTGACTATATCATCAAAGTAAAGATCCAATTTTGAGTTGCTTGTACTCAATCAATCACATTGATTAGTCCATTGTAACTTATAGACTTCATTTGCATTAGTGGATTCATAAACCTTATAGGTTGTGTCACGTACACATCCTGTTTTTATTCCTCATAGGAATGCGGTTTTAGTATCCATATGCCAAATGTCTTAGTCGTTAAGTTGCAATCAACAAGCATCATCCTTGTCAAAATGTTATCCATGTGTCTTAACACTTAAGACTTATTTGCACTTATGGATATGATCCAATGAGTGCTACCATCAAGGTCATACCTTATGGTTCACATGGAAGTCATTTAGGATGTAATGGTTTCATAAACCATAACTCAAGATTCAATTCCTCATATTCATCTTGATAGTTGACTCATCACATGAACAATTCATCACATAGATAATTGAGGTGTATCTGTTAAAGATATAAGAACTCACAACCCTTGTGATTCTTAATTTCTTTTATTAGTGTGGGGTATTCTTTTATTAAGAAGAATTCAGTTATTTAATAATCATTCTCTAACTCCTTAGAGTATGATTCCTTCTTGATTCAGACATCACCATTCCTTAATCATGAGTTCACTATGATACACTATCATAATCACTCATAAGGATCTCAAACATTTGGTCCAAGTATTTCATTCCTTGATCTCATCAAGAATTAATACTTTACCAAATTTGTACTTCATTTATGATAATCTTGAACACTTCAAGATATTCATATTGGTATTTCTCTAAACACCATTTGAAGTATTAGCATTTATTCCAATAGGTATGTAAATACATCACATGTATTATACCTAATAGGATAATCACTCTCCCACTACATTAGTGAAGATTGATTGATCATGTCCAAGATATTCATGTCTCTTACTGGTTCTATAACCAAAAGAGTCTAGATTTATCCATCACATGGAAACTAGAAATAAATTTCTCATGATTAATGCTAATTAAATTATTTGAGTTATCTATAACTTTTAGGTATCATCTTATCTTATGCATATCAAATATCACAAGATAAATAAGGCATTGCCACAAAGATCACATCTTTATAAATTGAAACATCTCTTTATTAATTGCCATCATTGTCATACAATATGCAAAAATAAAGTGTTTCTATCTATTGGCAAGTATGAAATAACAGTTCATAACTGTATTACATGCCTTATTGGCTGAAAATAAACTAAAGTATTCCTATCTATAAAGGCAACACTTGCCCCAAGTAAGAATGCTTTACACTTTACATCTTGATATCATATATCTCAAAAAGTGTTACAAGTTTATTTACATGACACCTTCAAGTAGAGGCTTCAGTTGTCTCCTTCTTCTTTTGTTCTTCCAGGTAGATAGGACAATTCCTTTTCCAATGTCTTGGCTTTTGACAATGGTGGCAATTTCCTTTCTTGGTCACGCCTCCCTTGGCCTTGAGAGCTGAAGATGGCTTGGACTCCTGGCTAGCTTCAGAACCTTTCTTAGCTTTGCCCTTGCCCTTGCGCTTGGACTTGCCTTTCTTGCTCGTGATCACCATCACGGACTTAGGCTTGTCCTTCTTCATCTGTAACTCGGCTGTCCTCAACATGCCCAACAACTCTGACAGTGGCCTATCAAAGTTGTTCATGTTGTAGTTCATCACAAACTGACTGTAAGATTCTAGCAATGATTGCAGTATCACGTCAGTAGCCAACTCTTGGCTCAGTGGAAATCCCAGTCTCTATAGGTTCTCCACATACCCAATCATCTTGTGAGGACCAACTGGATCTCCTTCTGCCATGACGCACTTGAACAGCACCCTAGAAACATTGTACCTCTCTTGCCGTGCCTGATCTTCATACATGTTCCTGAGATGCAGAATCATCTCTATGACACCCATGTTCTCATATTGCCTCTGCAACTCATGGTTCATTGAACATAGCATCAAGCACTTTGCATCAATGGCATCATCAGAATGCTTCTTGTAAGCATCCCTTTCTGTCCTTGGTGCATTAGGAGTGGGTTCCTCTGGAATTGGAGTATCCAGGACATAGAGCTTACGCTCTTGAGTGAGAACAATTCTCAATGTCTGATACCAGTCGTGGAAGTTTGTCCCATTTAGCTTGTCCTTGTCAAGGACCGATCGCAAAGAAAAGTTGTTGTTGTTTGTTGCCATTTGAACTACAAAAGGAAAATATGCAATTTTAGTCCAAAACTCATTTTTGACTTATTCGATTGATTTGAAAATTTGACGATATAATTAGGCCTTTAATTAATTATCGCTCCCACTATTTTAGTTCAAATCGATAGCCCTCACCATCAATTCGGAAGATTGCAGCGTACAACCTTCTAGTGGGCAAGATCCTGAAATCCTCTAAGTCATGGACCAGCTTGGGCTGTCACCCACAACATAGATCTCTCAGGTAGGCAACTTTTGCCAATTGCAGCATATGCAACTCTTGATAAGATGTCATCTACAACTCCTTGCAATGATCATCTCCATGCCTCAAGGCACTAGATCCTATCTAGGTCACCTTGTTAAGTCCAACCCAAAGCAAACACGATGAATATGCACCCTGCTAGGGCAGACCCACACATTCATCCTTCACGCTTCCACGAGATAGACGGTGCACCACGCTTGGGCGTGCCCACACTTGGTCGATCAAGCTTTTCACGTGTGTCGCATTTGGAAGGCATCTAAAACTTAATATTTAATGAGGGATTTGGTTTTATATACATATACATATCTAATCACCACAATACATAGTACGTATCATATACATGCTATATCCCACAGAAAACATACACAAACGATAAAAAGCGATGATTATGGCCATTCTAATGTGATTCCTCGAGCCAAGAGGAATCACGGTCATCTAGGTCTACATCACATGCAACCTGTACAAGATGAACTCTGTGCCTTGCCATCCGAGTAGATCAACTCATCACATGAATGATCTGTACTCTCCAGCCGGTCGTCTGGGTGCCACCAGCCGATCGGTTGGCTCCTCCAACCGATCGGTTTGCCTGGTCGTCGTGCATCTCGTCATGTCCGCCACCCGCTCGTCTCGCTCCTCAACCCGGTCATCAACCGATCGGTTCACTCCTTGAACCGACCGTCTGAGCAGTCGTCTTGATGTCCACCGGTCTTTGACATAACAGGAAATAAAATCTATCCTATTTATTACATTGCTTTAAAAAGGGAAACCCCGAGTTACATTCGGGGGGAGCAAAGGTAGGAAAGAATCTCGAATTATTTCGAGTTACATCAGGAATAAGAGAGGGAAGATCGGTGCGCAGACCGAGATGCAAGCAACCACAAACAACCACACACAGATAGGGGTTTATAGGCCATAATCATGCTACACACATCCACCACAAAACTCGTTTAAGGGCGACGCGTATCGAGTGCATTAATAATACATATCATATATGTAATTAGGGATTTGTGGATTTAGGATTGGACATGCATAAAGCCGATATTATTCGCATCGCATGCAATAAATAAAGGTGACAAACCAAAATCGATCATATCAATATTCCTAAAATATAGAGCAGTTGACGTGGCTCTGATACCACTATTGGTCACTAGGGGAGACAGAGAAGGCAGTGGAAACAAAAATTTTCTCCCCAAACCCATACCGAGGAAACGCGTCAACATCTATATAATAGGAAAGGATGGTTTGCGGAATCATACCTTGTCCCGAGGCTTGCTCGGTGACAATACCTCGCGCAATGCGCGGTCTTCAACTCCGGACTTCGACGGTGTCTGTGCAGCTCCTGGTCACACCGGGACTGACAACTCCTACTCGAACCGGACTGTCGGATGACAGTTGTCCTCCTAAGCGGCAGTGTCCTCCCGCCTCTGTAGATTATCTACGCACTTTTGATTAATAGAATGAATAAGAAGCAATGATTTATCTTGATAGGATTCATTGATAGGGAGGGGATTGCTTTCTTCCACCTTTATTCTAGAGAGGTGATCAACGACGAAATTTTTTGTCCCCTTTTTGTCAACAATCTCATGATCAAATTCTTGTAAAAGAAGAGCCCACCGGAGAAGATGTGGTTTGGTATCTTTTTTATGCATGAGATACTTGATTGCCCCATGATCAGTATAGATAGTCACCTTCCCACCTAACAGATAGGATCTGAATATGTCAAAGTCATAGACGATGGACAACATCTCTTTCTCAGTGGTGGTGTAATTGATTTGAGACTCATCAAGAGTTTTGCTGGCATAGTAGATGACATGATGTTTCTTATCCATCTTTTGTCCTTGGACAGACCCTACTACATAATCACTAGTGATGCACATTATTTCAAAGGGAAGATCCCAATCTGGAGATTGTATAATGGGAGCAGTGGTCAAGGCATCTTTTAGGGTGTGGAAGGCCTTCTGGCATTCTTCATAGAAGACAAACAGAGTATCTTTTATCAATAGTTTTGATAAGGTTTTCACAATCTTTGAAAATTCCTTGATAAATCGACGGTAATATCCAACATTACCTAGAAAACTACGGACAAGAGAGATCTAATTGGGGGTGGAAGCTTATAGATTGACTGTATCTTACTTTTATCCACCTCTATACCAGCTTCAGACACATTGTGTCCTAGGACTATTCCTTCTCATACCATAAAGTGGCACTTCTCCCAGTTGAGGACTAACTGCTTTTCTTCACATCTTTTGAGAACTAGGGATATGCTCTTTAAACAATATTTGAAAGATCACCCATACATAGAGAAGTCATCCATGAAGAGTTCCATGACCTCTTCTATTAGATCAGAAAATATGGCTGACATGCACCTCTAAAAGGTGGCATGTGTGTTGCACAGACCGAACGACATGCGTTTAAAAGCATACATCCCATACAAATAAGTGAATGTGGTCTTTTCCTGGTCTTCCAGATGAATGGGAATCTGATAAAATCCAGAATACCCATCTAAATAAAAGAAATGTGAATGACATTCCTGCCTCTCCAGAACTTGATCAATAAAGGGAAGGGGGAAATGATCTTTGCATGTTGCTGCATTCAGTAGTCTATAATCTATGCACATGTGCCAACTAATCACTATGTGTGTGGCTAATTCCTTTCCTTCACTATCTTTTACTACTGTCATCCCACCTTTCTTGGGAACCACATGAACTGGACTGGCCCAACTGCTGTCACTAATAGCATAGATAATACATGCATCCATAAGCTTGATGACTTCCTTGCGTACATCCTCTCACATTTTGTCATTCAACTTCCTTTGACCTTTGACTCGTGGCTTTGTGTCATTGTCGAGGTTGATTATATGCATACACATTGTTGGACTGAGACCTTTAATATCATCTATAGAGTATCTGAGAGCCTTTTTCTGGTGTTTCAGTTCAGACAAAAGTTGCTCATGTTGATCAAAGGGATGTCATGCATTAATGATGACCGAATTTCTATTTTCTTCGTCGAGAAATTTGTACTTCAAACCCTCCGAAAGTAGCTTGAGTTATGGTAGTGGTTTTGGAACTAAAATGTCTTTTCATTCATGTTGAAGATAGGCATATCATACCATTTCCGTAGCGCCATAAAACTCTTCTTCTTCATATGTGGTTGCCAAGTAAGCCAGGATTTCTTCGACCTTGGGATCATCAAATCCTGAGGTAGGGTTGTTTAATGCGTGCATCAAAGGATCAAAAATAGCATTATGCTCTCCTATTTCCACAAACAACTAATTGCAACAGTTGGTAAAGTAACTTGTTTCGGTTGAAGAGGGCCCTGCATATGATCGAGTATGTGGAAATTGATAGATTTATTCCCAATCGTATTGTGATTGACCCATCTACCACATCAATCAATGCTTGTTTTGTTGAAAGAAAAGGTCATCCAAATATCATTAGAGATGTGGTATCTTTAGCTATGTCGATGATGACAATGTCACAAGGGATGAAGAAATTCCCTATCCTGATTGGTATGTCGTACACCACCATAATTGGTTTAGTATAAGAATTATCTGCTAATTGAATTCTCATATTTGATTTAATAATATCAGTGAAAGCCCAACTTGGTTGCTAAGTTGTACGGCATCAGACTAATGGTGGCTCCTAGATCTACAAAACTACATCTTGTCAATGAATCGCCAATGTGGAATGGTATAGTAAATGCACTAGGATCTTTTTGTTTGGTCATCATATTTGATTGGAAAAAGGTTGATGCCATTTTTGTAAGGCATACCATCTAGACTTCTCCCCTCATCCTCTTCTTTGTGTTGAGATCCTTTAGAAACTTACCATATGCAGGCATCTCATCGATGAAGTCAAGGAGAGGAATATCAAGATGAATTTTCTTAATGGTGTTAAGGAATTTGGTGTACCTTTTTCCTAGTTGTGCCTTAATGAAGCAATGTGGATAAGGGGCTCCAGTGGGAAATTTTTTCACCTTTAATGATGGAACAACATTTGTGGTTCCTTTTGATTTTTTGCATACTGGGGCCTCTTTTGGGTTGTTGATGCTTCCTTCAATGATTGGTACTTTAGGTTGTGCAACAGAAGTAGAACTCTCAGAACGGAGCGTGGCCATTCTCCATATTTCATTCTTGAGATTTTGTTTGGTGTTAGATGGGAATTGTCCCGATGATCTTCCAATCGATGCAGCAATAGAAGCTAATACGATTGTGAGTTTGGAGATCACTTATTTGGGTATTCACGGTGCTCATCTATGTTTTCATGTTTGCTAGTATGTTGTTGTTACTCATGAGACATTCTTCCATCTTTTCTGTTAAAGACTCCAGACTAGAAATAGACTTTTGATGGTGTTGACAAAGGCCCCCCTCTTCCCATTGAATGTTACCTATTATTGTGGTTGAGATCTATTTTGTTGAAATCCAGGTGGTGTTCCTCTTCCTACAACTTGCCCACTGCCCATTTCTTGAGAAATTGATTTAGTTGAAATGAGCTTTCTACTGCCGAGTTGTTCCCATAAGAGAATCTAGGATGGTCAGGACATTTGTAGTTCACATAAAACACATTCTCAGTTAACGTGTCTAATACTTCATGGGTGTAGATGCAGTGATCATTACCATGACCCCCTTCTCCACATGTGACACACTTTATGGGTGCCTTAGTAATGCGTCTAGAATTTACTTCCTTTAGATTTTGGACATCAGATGCCATTTTATCTAGTTTGTTGTTCAATTTCTCCAATAGCTTAGAGTCTAGGGATTCGCTGGCGGTGGACACTATTGCTGAAGAACTCCTGTCAAATCCTCAACCCACTTGGAGAGCTGCCACGTTATTGATTATCTCTTTGGAGGTTTCAGCATTGTGTTTCATGAAATCACTGCCAGCTTCAGTGGTTAGATACATTGTCTCAGTCAAAGTAAGGCTTTCATAAAAGATGGTGATGATAAACCCATCATCATAGCCATGATGAGGATAGTCTCTTAAGTATTCTTGATATCTTTCCCAAGCATCATGCAGGCTTTTAGTATCCGTTTGTCTAAACTTGTAATCTTGACCCTTAACATATTCTCCACTGGGTAGAATTTTTTCACGAAGGCTTTAGACAGTTGTTGCCATGAAGTGATGCCTTTTTGATATAGGTACAATTGTAGGGATTTGTATTTGAGAGAGAAACAGAAACCTTTCATGTAGATGACAACTTGCGGTACTTTGTTCACCTTAATAGTATTGTAGAGGTTCTTGAAGGTGTCTATATGATGATAAGGATTTTCTTCCACATAGTTCCCCCAAACATCTAATTTTGGATCATACTGATGAAGCTGGACTTCAACTCAAAGTTTTTTGTTGGCATGTGAGGGAGAACTATAGGATCTTGGTCATCATTGACATGACCTATGACTAAGGGACATAGAGAAGGCTTTTCCTCAGGATCATTTGTGTCAAGGGGACCTCGTGCTGTCATTGGATCAATGAGGAGAATATCTACCTCTAGATATTCAATGAAGAACTCCAAGATTTGTTTGTAATGACAACAGGATACCTATAGATGAAAATATTGGACGAATTAGAGTCTAAGACTGGAAACATAACCAATATTATAGTAGATAGGTAGTGAAAGATATTTTCTAATAAACTTTTTGCAAAATTTAGAAGCAATGACTAGTGCTAAGTAAACCTCAGGTTTTTAGAGGTTATCTGATGCCTTATCCCCAACAACGGTGCCAAAAGTTGATTACTCTTTTTTGTGGGCCAAATGTGCAAACACTTTTTTCCTAGTTAAAGAAATTAGACTTTGACTTCATACCTGACTAATAGAGACGTCTGCAACTTAATACATAATATTTGCAGTAGTGCGGGGTCAAACACAGGGACAAGGTGAATAAAAAAATAAAAAAAACATGAAATCTTTACTTAGTCTAGCCTAATCGAAATCAATCTTGTGATATTCTGATCAAGGAACAGATTTAACCTAATTAAGAAGTGAACCTAAATTATGGAAAATGAAAGAAGAAAAATAGACGAATTGAGAAATCAAGATAAAAAGGACTTGGATTGGGTTTCACCTATCAAGCCAACCTCAACCATGTATAACCTTCACTCCTATTTTATATACATTCTCTACTTGTTTCAAAGACAACCATAAGAAAATATATGCCCCTTCCTTCTCTCGAGATTCAAGAAGAAGTGTGTCTAACAGGGTTCCTTCTCTCGATAATAACCAAAAGATCATTGGAAGATAATATGATCGTTGTTATAGCAACTCCTCACTCTCGTGAATCATTACTATCCTATACTCTAGATATTGATGAATTCATCCTCTCAAACAATATCCATATCAAATGTCGAAGGAAGGTTTCCAATCATCAATCGACACAATTAAACAAGAGTAAAGGAAGAAAACTTTAAATAATATATGCCATAAAATAGAGAGATGAACAGTTACATGGCTGAGAGGACCTAAAGGCTACTACCAACCCAAGTTAGGGTTTTAACCACACATGGCCAAAGAAATAAAAAGAATACAACTAAAGTAAGTCATGATGCAAAAAAGAGAAAGAGACGATTAATACAAGGGGAGATCAAATGATCTATCTACCAACCTCTTTGTTGATATCTTGGCAGTCGACAGTGGTGTCGAAAATCCTTCTCCTCATTTCTGATCTTGACTTGAGATGAGAAGGTCCTTTAGTTGCTTGGTGATGATGAAGGAACCAGCTGGGAGCAAGTCGACAGGTCTCGTCCTCTAGCTCTAGAACTTGAGAAAGTTTGGTGGTAGCCTCTCCGCGCTCTAACTGCAAAGATTCAATATGCCTGGGACGGTTGCACAGGGGACGTATTTATAGGGTTAAAGTTGTCGATCTCTTTCCATAGATGTTGATGGTTTCCTATCGTTGGGTCTATCAATGACCAGGTTGACAATGGATCTTATTACAGTCTTTGTAAATCGACAGACGTGTCAATCTCTTCTCATTGTCAACAAAGTTCTTGCTTGCAAATGATCTGTCGATCTTACTGTCGATAGGTCTATCGAGGTGAATCCTCGACAGTCATCTTTGGGAGTCGATAATGTTGTTGACATAGTTTATCAGTGGAATGATTTGATGGGACTATCAAGGGTTCTCTACTCAATAAATGTGTCGAGTGTTGCATCAATAGCTTCACACCAACAACTGTCTACTGGTGTCGATGGTCGGGTTGTCGATGTTGCATCGACAGAGGTGAGTTTTGTCCCTTTTTGCTCAACACTCCTTCCCTCGACAGATGGTTGTTGAGGTACTTCAATTTGCTTGGATGATGCTCGATAGGTCTGTCAAGCTTGAATCGACAGTTCGATCTCAATCCTCTTGGTCCTTCTTTTCGATCGTCTAATCGGCAGACTAAAGAGAGGTCTTTTGAACAATTAATCAGATTTCATCGATTTCACCTGATTTGCATCCAATTCCTTCTAATGTCACCAAAACTGAGTTTGAACTTATTATTTAAGTAAACTAGAATAAAATGGGTAAATCTAAACATATAAACATTATTTATAATGACATTTATTATGTAAAAGGCTATTGAAATTGCACCAAAACTGATGTTATCAGTACTATATATATGTGGTGATTGGTTAACGTATATGTATTATACAAAATCCCTTAGTATAATATTAACTTTGAGATGCCTTCCATAAGTAGCACACATGAAAAGCTTGATCAACCAAGCATAGTTTATGCCAAAGCGTGGTGCACCATATATCTCGTGGAAGTGTGATGGTAGGTATGTAGATCTGCCAAAGCAGGGTCCATAGCCTATCATGTTGGCTTTTGGGTCGGACTTAACTGGTGATTACTTGGTGAGACCAGACGCCAGAGGTATATAGATATGACATAGAGTTGCACATATCATCTATCCAAGAGTTGCATTTGGATGCAATTGGCAAGTTGGCCTACCTAGATAATCAAGTTGTCGGAGATTAGCAAAAGTTGCGTCATGACTTGATGAAATATGGATCTTGGCCTACTAGAAGATTGTATGCTGCAATCTTCTAAATTTGTAGTAAGTGCTATCAATTTGAATAAAATAGTGGGAGTGATGATTAATTAAAGACCTAATTAATTTCAACTTTTCAAATCAAATCAAATCAAAAATGGTTTTTGACAAATGCAAATTTTCTCTTTTAGAATCAAATGGAAAACACTCGATCATCACAATTGGATGAATTAAATGAGATTTATTTCCATAACTGGTTTAGGACCTTGAGAAATATTTTGCATGTTCTTAAAACACCAGAGCCAATATCCACTCCACATTTTCCTAAGATTGACATTGATGATTCTTTGAAGCACGCCAATGATGTTGTGAACATCAAGAACCTTATGCTGGTCTATATGAACTATGAGTTGCACAAACCACACGATAAGCATGAAAGTTACAATGTTTCTAAGGTGATATTTGAGTGCAAACTGAAATAGGGATATCCAGTAGAGTCTCATGTGCTTAATATAATTGGGCATATGAAGCATCTTGAAAGACTGGAATTTCCTTTAGGTCAAGAGTTGGATGCAAATATGATTTTGCAATCATTGCCTAAATCATAGAGCTAGTTTATCGAGTGTTGTCACTTGAGTAACATGGCTAGACTATTTTTGAAGTTGCTTGACATTTTCATAAGTGTAAAAGCACAAATGAAGATGGACAAACCCAAGATGATGATCAGCGGAGTTGAGTCCAAGGACAAAGGCAAAGCCAAGAAGTGTTTTGAGGCTAAAACAAAGTCCAAGTCTTATGACCTAGGAAGATGAAGAAAGGGATTGAGATCTCTACTTTTGGTATATATGTCATTGAGATTAGATTCACTACTTTTTCATCATGGGTACTAGACACCGGATGTGGATCACACATTTTTTCAAATGTGAAGGATCTGAAAAGAAGTAGACCTTTAGAGAAATGTGAGGTTGAAGTGTGTGTTGCAAATGGTGTAAGAGTTACGACCAGTGCGGTTGGAACATATGAGTTCACTCTACTAAGTGGGCTTGTAATAGAGTTAGATAAATTCTATTATGTACCTTCCATTAATACAAACATCATATCTGTATCTTGTTTGGACAAGAAAGGATTTGAATTTCCTATACAGAATGGAAGATGTTCTATTAGTAAAGATGGGATCTTTCATGGAAGTGCCTCAATGTCTTATGGTATATACTTGATAGATACAGAGACAAGCATATATAATGTAAATACCAAGAAACAAAAACTTAATTACTCAAACCAAACATACCTTTGGCATATTTGTCTAGGGCACATAAATGAGATTCGCATATCTAGACTCCATAAAGATGGTTATCTGGACTCTTTTAATTTTGAATCAATAGATACATGTGAATCTTTTTTGTTGGGCAAGATGACCAAGACTCCCTTCCCTAGAAACAATGAGAGGGCTAGTGATCTATTAGGAATCATACATACTGATGTGTGTGGCCCTTTTAGAAAAATTGTTAGAGGTGGGTATCGGTACTTCATTACCTTTATTGGTGATTTCAGTAGGTATTGCTATGTTTACCTAATGAAACATAAGTCAAAAGCTCTTGAAAAGTTTAGAGAGTTTATGAATGAAGTACAAAACCAACTTGGCAAAAGTATTAAGTCACTTCATTCTGATCGAGGTGGAGAATACTTGAACTAAGAGTTTGAGGACCTTCTGCAAGCATGTGGTATTATATCACAATGGAATCCACCTGGAACACCACATCATAATGGTGTATCAGAAAGAAGGAATCGCACATTGTTGGATATGGTGTGATCTATGATGAGTTTTTATGATCTTCCTACTACCTTTTAGGGTTATGCTCTTGAAACTGTCACACTTACACTTAACCGAGTACCATCAAAGTTAGTTCAAAAGACACCATATGAGATATGGACTAGGAAGCATCCCACAATGTTTTTTATGAGTATTTGGGGGTGTGAAACTTATGTGAAGAAAATGTTTCCTGAAAAGCTTAGCCCTAGATCTAAATGTTACTTTGCTAGATATCCCAAAGAAACAAAGGGATACTACTTATACAACCCAACTGATAATAAAGTTTGTTTCCAGAATGACTACACTCCTTGAAAAGCAATTCATTGCCAAAGGAATTAGTGGGATGGAAGTAGAACTCGAAGAGGTTTAAGACCAATAAGAGAACATTGAACTGGTATATGTAGAAGAGGAACAAAGAGACTCACAAAATGTTGTGGAATCTCAAATTCCTCATGTGACACAGGATCCTTGTAGATCTAGTGGGACACACCTTAAACTTGAAAGATAGGATATCTTGTAACTCAGGAAGGTGATGAATTGGTCATAGATGATGAGCCAATTACCTATCAAGATGCTATTGAGAGACCAGAGTCTGAGAAATGGCTAGAGGCCATGAGGTCTGAGATGGAATCCATGTATACCAACAAAGTATGGACTTTGGTGGATCCACCTAAAGGGGTAAAACCCATAGGGTGCAAGTGGGTCTTCAAGAAGAAGACTGACATAGATAATAAAGTACAAACCTATAAGGGAAGATTGGTTGCAAAGGGTCTGAGACAAATTCAAGGTGTTGACTATGATGAAACCTTTTTCTCTAGTGGCCATGGATAAATCCATCAAGATCATGCTTGCTATTTCAACTTATCATGACTATGAGATTTGGAAAATGGATGTTAAAACCGCATTCCTTAACGGGAATCTTATTGATGATATGTATATGGAACAGCCTGAGGGTTTTATAGATCTAAAGTTTTCATATAAAGTTTGTAAGCTACAAAGGTCAATCTATGGATTGAAGCAAGCATCTCGGGGTTGTAATCTTCATTTTGATGAGACAGTCAAAGAGTTTGGCTTTATCAAAATGAAGATGAACCTTGTGTGTACAAGATGGTTAGTGGGAGCATGGTCGTATTCCTCATATTGTATGTGTATGACATACTATTGATGGGGAATGACATCCCTACTTTACAAAAGGTAAATACATGGCTTGGAAATACATTCTCTATGAGAGACTTGGGAGAAGCATCTTACAACCTTGGGATAAAGATCTATAGAGATAGATCAAGAAGGCTTCTTGGACTCAGTTAGATAACATACATTGACAAAGTGCTAAAGTGGTTCAACATGGAGAACTCAAAGAGAGGAAACCTTCTTGCGTTGCATGGAGTGACCATCTCTAAGAGTCAATGTCCTCGTTCTTGTAAAAAAAAGAGCACATGAGTGAGATTTCATATGCTTCGATAATTGGATCAATCAAGTATGTGATGTGGTGCACTTGTCCAGATGTCTCGTATGCTTTGAGCATGATGAGCAGATGTCAGTCGGATCCAAGAGATTCTCACTAGACAGTTGTGAAGAACATCCTCAAGTACTTGAGAAGGACTAAGGATCAGTTCTTAGTCTACGGTGGAGAGGAAGAGCTGGTGGTAAAAGGTTACACCGATGCAATCTTTCAGACTAAAAAAGATGATTACAAATCACAATTAGGATTTGTGTTTTACCTAAACAATGGAGCTGTGAGTTGGAAGAGTTCCAAGCAAAGAACAATTGTCGATTCTACAACAGAGGTTGAGTATATTGTTGCATCGAATGCAAGAAACGAAATTGTATGGATCAAAAAGTTCATCTCTAAACTTGGGGTCATTTGGAGCATCAGCAACACAATCAAGCTATATTGTGACAACAATGGAGCTATTGCACGTGCTGAGGAACCCAGATTGCATCAACATTCCAAGCATATACAAAGGAAGTTCCATCTCATACGATAGATCATACATCAAGGATATGTAAAGATTTGATCCCTTAACAAAGACACTTTCACAGCAGAAGCATGATGGTCATGTTAGGTCACTTGGTATATGATACATGGGTGATTGGCTCTAAGTGCAAGTAGGAGTCTCTTAGCGTATATCCCAGAGATCTAATCATGTGATGATTGTAATGGAATATATGTAAATGGTTTGATTATTAATAAAAAGAAAGCTTCCAATTTATTTTGTTTATTCAGTTTTGATATAATGATATGACATAATAAATGTCTAGAGAATGATATTACTCAATGATGTATGTCTTTAAGTATGTGACTTGGAAGAATGATATCATACGGATGTTAATAGTGTATACATTCTCATTATGTCCCTGATCGGTTGTTATTGAGGAAGGTAGATAGACATCAATAACACTTAAGATCAGAGTGTGAGTTGGTTGATGGCAAAATCTCATTAGTCATGATATAGAGATATCAAACCAAGCACACAGATACATGTTAGGGAACAGTGTATAGGACAGACCCACCATGAGACTGACACATGGAAGCCATCATAATGGAAGTCATATTCAACTCTCACAGTGATGGTGGTGGTTGTGGTTCTTAGACATGAAATCACTGCACTCATCACATGTCATTCAGTACACTTTGACATCATCAAACACAATCGTGAAACATGGGTTGTTATAAAGGTGATGATTGGGTGACTGTGATACATGGGGATTCACTATGAGTGATAGATATGGGATTTGTCCCTCCTAAGGGAGTATGATATCCTAGGCCTCTTGATTAGTAAGACTTAGATATGCATGCATGCACATACGTGAGATAATATGTGATATTGAGATTACATATATCTCAAAAATTCTACTTTGGTTCAAGGAACAAGATTGAATAATAATGAGGGTGATTGATCCATGACTCTAGTTCAATCTGATATCAGTGACAAAGGTACTATACAAACACTGTAACACCAAACACAAATTGTAGGTTGAAGTTGTTCTCCAACTTTCCATTTACTTGGGTAGCAATGATGTGTGACTACGAACCTCTCATTGCTTGTGATGTCATAAGCTAGTTATGAACATTCACTATCAATGTAATATGGGACCTACAGGGTCACACACATAGGAACTCATCTAGAAGAGGAGTTGAAACTTGAATGATAATTTGATTGATTATTATAGTGTTTGTACTCAATTCACACAACAAGAAATTAAATACAATGTTTGTACTACCAAACGACTATCTCATAGAGTGAGATGACCATATGGAGTACCATACGACTGGCTCAAGGGTTGAGATAGCCGTTTGGGACATTGAGCTGATAGAATATCAAATTGGCCTAGTTTTGCCCCATGAACCAACCAGTTCAAGCTGTTGAACCAATCGGCTCGGCTCGACTCACCAGACGGGCATCTGGGTGAGCAAGACGGGTGACTTGCATGTGTGAGATGGCCTGGTTGGGCTGAAGGAACGTTCTATATGTTTCCTAAACTTGTTTTGATTGCACAATACTTGTGGTGAAGGAATTAATATGTGATATTAATTGGAATCAAATTGCCAAATTTGTATACAATTTGGAAACTACCTGACGACCATATCACAGTGTGAGACGACCTTCTTGTGTACCAAAAGATCATTTGGGTGTGCTAGATGAATATTTGGAGTAATGTAGGTTGTAAAACTTCTAGAATTGTTGCAAAAATGCAAGATCTTCCAGTCCCTTCCACTCCCGCATCAATTGGGAACCTAGACCCAAACCATGCCAATAAATAGAGGGTATTGGGGGTTTCCCAAAGCACGACACATACAATTGAGAATCAATTGCTCTGACAAATGTTGTCCTCTATGGTTGTGGTAACCACGAGAGCCCAAGCAACGCCTACCCGACTAGGGAGGGATAGCTACGGGAGAGAAACAACTGAGGGTCAGTGTTGTGGGAGAGAATGTTGGTGACTAGTAAGCCAATATGAGGGAAAACTCCTTACTATCCATTCTAGTAGGACAAAAAGAGTTCTAGTTGGTCTGTGTGGACTAGTCTAGAGGCAGGAGTCTTTTGACTGCGGCTAGGAGGGCAACATCAACTCGCAATCTATGGTGAGATCAGAGAAGTCGTTGCAGCAGTTGTCTGAGTATGTTGTCCTAGGATGAGCAGTCAGACGAGTCCCAGTACAGCTAGGAGTTGCAAAGACACCATTCAAGATAGATCTCTTCACATATACATTGAAGAGGATTGTCGTTGCACTTGCTCTAGGACCTGGTATATCTTCGTGAAACCATCCTTCCCATTGCATAGTTGATGACACGATCTGCTGGTTTATGGGAAAATATAACAGTAAAACTTTTATTTTTGTTGCCTATCTGATGTCATATTTTCCTGCATAAGCGTCCTGGAGGTAAATGATGTTTGCATGACCTCCTATAGAGAATAAGCGTATAGGAATAGTGGTCAAGCATTGTCCATATACACTAAGGTTTGGGCGGGCAAGTTTTGCTATATATGTTTCCCAACTTGCCATTTCGACAAGCATGCAAAGACTCTAGAGTTATAGTTATATGAGCTGTAAGATTTGTTGTACATGATCTATAGTAATGTCCCTTATGTCTTGTCTAATTAGTATGCATTTGGATAAGATATTGTGTAACTAACATGTGAACACAATGTGTATCAAAGACTTGTATATTATGGAGAATGTAGTATGATTTGACGAACTCTTATAGGGATTACACAGATCTATTAATATTATCCCTAATGTTGGAAGAACTAACATGTGATCTTTAGGTGCCTGATGTCGATAATGATTATTGTTCTTTTATTTTGATTTAACTAATCTTGCTCTTTTAACAATGGGTCATCACATTGTCTATAATATACAACAAACACCATGCACAATAGAGATGTTGTAATAACTATGCCAACTACAACACAACCAACTGACATGTTTTACCTATTGTATTTGCTTAGGTGTGTCATAGTGTACTTTAAGTTATGAGTCAACTTTAGCTGCCCGCTCACAATTTAATTATTTAGGTAGACAACCATTATAAATTTCATCTAGTGCAACTCTTACATAGTTGGTTGCACAACTTCTTGTCATAAATCATGTTAGTAAATATATACCATCCTTATGCCTTTATATGCTTTAACCTACTTATATCACAATATTTAAGTCAATTCCAAAGGTTGATACAATCACCCTACTTTGGTAAACCAATATTTTTATTATCACACCACTCTAAGATAGACACTGCACCATGCTTTGGTGTGCCCACACGTAGTCGATTGAGATTTTCAGGTGTATTTCACATTGGAAGGAATCTTAAAATTAATATCACATGAAGAGATTTGTTACTATATTGATATGTATCCAATCACCATTACATGTACTTTATTGTATGTTTTATATATTAAAAAGTCACCACAAACAATAAAACATGATATAGAAACTAGTACAATATCTTGAACCAGCAGGAGTTGTAAACAAACAACCAAAAGGTTTACATCCCATGTAACCCTAAATCTTCCTTTACAGGGATTTATAGTCAATCAAATGCTTAAGGTAATCGAGTAATTATATTCCATATTTGGACAATACTTTGGTTGTTGATGGAGTCATCACTTCTTGTTCATCACAAGCCCTCCAAGGACCTTCTTTGTTGGTTTGGGCTTCATCCTTCTCTTCATAATGCATCATCAAAAATGTCAAACATCATCCTATTCTAATTTCAAGAATTAATTTTTCCTTGAAGAAGGAGAGAGAGGGGCAAGGAACACAATCCATAACTGTTACCTTTTTTTGGATCACAATCAAAAACCATGAATTACATGTTTCTAATCACAAGAACCATGATAATCTAGTTTCCATACCCACATCCACCAAACAAATTGATGCCAACTGCATCACATTAGTTTATGTGATATATGTGATGCCCCACCACCACAATTCTTAGATTACCAAAAACAAACCTTGACAAATCTAACTATCTTCGTCAAGGTATAATTATTTTATTTCTACATGGGTGCAGAAATTCTACATTTTCATTTAGAGAGATATTTAAAAACTCATATACTTTATATAAAATTTCCATAATTACATATATATGACACAACTTATGGTGACCTATGTCCTTTCTAACACAAAAGTGGTGAGATATATGAAATAATTACATTGCTGACAAATCATATAACTTTTACTAAAAGTAAAAGGAACACATGTCAAAATCTCTATCCAGATATACAATTATCTTACAAAAACTCATAGCCTAGACATGAGTACAAGGATGACTCTATTCTACCTAACTCAAACAACAAACATCACCTATCTCTAGGTGATGTTGGGTAGAGTACGACTCTAGTGACACATGCATGTCACCTACCCCCAGGTGATTAGAGTCCACCACTAGATTGGTCCTCTCAGATGCTACCTAGGAAGCCTGACAGGTCACCTAAAAGGATGTGGAGACACCACACTGGGATATCCCAAGTACCAACGATATGATATAAAAACTAAAATATTTCTTACTTACAAGATGTTTATAAATAATTTAATCAATGGAGTTAGCATTTAGATTACTTAACTAGTAGTATATTTAAAAGAATTTTCTTACCATAGTTATAAAGTATCATCATTGATACTTGAGCAATATATAAGACATGTATCTTTCTTGCAATAAATAATTAACACGCAATGAGAACTTCCACATTTTATTTTCATGTGCATACATTGAGTCGTGCCACTCAAACTACTAGCTAAATACTACTAAGCCATACTATCAATCTATATAAGATATAAGGATATCTATATTTCATTAGATCTCTTCACTCAACAATAGGTCTAAAAGAGTTAACAAAAAGGTAGAGTGTTTTCAGCCAACTCCACAATGCAATTTTCTAAGAAGCAGATCGATGTATCACATGTCTGATTTGGGTACACTTGTCATGGAATCAAACTTAGAGTTCAATCCATCATAAAACCAAGGTACGAATGCAGCTGTTCTCCATAACATATCACTACATCATTTATTTTAATCAAGTCCCGAATAGATTTCAAAGACATTAGGGTACGCCAACCCCGTCCGTCCCCATATATCTATTAACATATGTGTCCAAACACCTTTCCAATTCATGAATTGACATAAGGTTAACCTTTTTTGTTGTTTCTCCCAACAACCTAGGAAGGTAGGTCCACATACTCAAAGCTCTATAATATTAAGGTTACATTTGATTAACTAGACCCATTACTCTTTGATGACCACATTAATGAAGTTATATACAAGTAAAAACATACGGATTACAACATTAATCAAGCCATTGCAACTTTAAATATTATAAAAATGTAGTATTATAAAACTCAAACTTCTAAAAGAGGGCCCACTATAACATCTTTTGACTTACATCAAGGCCCTTAATTCAAAACTAAGAACCACAAGGCTCTATATGCATCGATGACCATAGTAATTCTATCTTCACAATATTTTGACTGCATAAGGATTAGTAAAAAAGCCAAACATAGGAAAGTTCTCAACATGAAGGGATGAAATGTAATTCTTATTTCACATCATAGTATATCAATAAATCCATAAAGGTTCTATTCTTAAGTTCACTACTTATCATACACTGAATCCATATATATATGCATGCTAAATATCAATGTTCTAGCACCAACAAGATAGTTGAGAAGTCTAAACAAAACATGCAAATTCATACTTCTCCTTATATTGACTTAAGTTGATATACAATTTTACCTTTTAGTATGTAAGAAAGAGATCAACAAAATGATAATGATTTGCATGTAACAAGTCTAAATAATATATGTAAGTTCATATTTCTCCTTGTATTGACTCAAGGAGATATACAATTCCACCCTTTAGTCTGTAATTAAGAGATTAACAACAAGATAATAATTTGCATGTATCATGTAGGTGATAATAGCCTAATATGTTATATCATTCATATTAAAAAATAGTGGAAGCAATTCTACTAGAGGAAAACTTTGAGAAAACCTCAAATTTCACTCTTTAAGTTGTAAGATGATCCCACCTCAATTGAGTTGCAATATTTCTAAGAATTTGATTTCCAAAACACTATCTTCACGACCTAATAGCAAGTAAGGTTAGGAAGGAAAAGTGAAAATAGGGTGTACGACTATTGTAGTCCAAACCCTACAAGAGAAACCATCAAGAAGACAGTTCAAGGAGGAAAAAGATGGATCTTGAGATTATGGAAAAAAGGAACCTCACTAACATGGATCTAGGTGTAGAAGAAGCATGGAAGGGTGTCACTCCTCATAGATGAACAGAAAAGAAGAAAACAACAATGTTAATGGAATTCATTTAAGACAGTGAACTAATGGCGTCTCACTATAGCTCTGTCTCTCTGAGAAAAACTCACAAAAATGAGGTGAGGGAAGAGAACCAAGGTGTTTATATATAACCTCAGAGTAGAGAGAAAGGTATACAAAGCTAAATAACCATAGATGTAGATGCATGTGGCTTTGTTAGTCAAAAGATCATTAAAGGACAACTCTAATATCCAATTAATAGGTGATGATAGAAATTCCATCAGTCTTTGTCATCAATTCAAGTATACTTGGATCTCATTATTTCCCAACCACAAGCCTTCCATCAATCACCAAGCTCAGAGTTCTCATCTATTGATGTACATAAAGATCCCATCGATAGACACTCTCTGGTATCTCATCAGCCAGACTTGTCATTAGTTGTCATCATTGTTTCCTATCTTCCATCAATCCTCAACTAAAGAAACATCAAAGATTAGTTGGCTAGCTCCCATCGACCATCAATTGATGGAGAGTCAGTGACCCACCAACTGGCTCCCATCAGTTCTCAAACAATAAAGAGTCAACTGCAAAACATCATTGAGACTCATTGATGCTTGGCCTACATAAGGGTCATTAGATGACGACAAGTACCATCCATTAGTCTCCATCTACCAACACCAATAATTGTAGAAAACAAAGAAAGTAAACAAAGAAAGTTGTCTCCATTGGGAATCAACCGATGGAAAGGATGAATGCCTCCATTGGTCCTCAACTGATGGAAAGGCATGTGCTTGATTAGGTGATCTCATCTCACCATACCAAGTTCAAACTAGAGGGAGAGAGAGAAAGCATGATTATTTGCAAAATACAAGAAG
Source organism: Alisma plantago-aquatica (assembly GCA_963693085.1). NCBI lineage: Eukaryota > Viridiplantae > Streptophyta > Magnoliopsida > Alismatales > Alismataceae > Alisma > Alisma plantago-aquatica. Next base: position 470,902,905 of record OY856410.1, read on the forward strand.
AGGCTCCAAGCATGGAGAACCTGCACATAAAACCTGATAAGAAAAATACCAACTAGATACTTACATATTTACATGAGCATGTTATTAATGAATCCAAACACATAATTAAGATATAAAATCATAATTAATAGATAAAACTAGGCAAAGGGGTTTACAACTATAAACCCCTAATATAAATTTTGTCTCTAACATCCTACAAAAACAAAAGCATGTACTTCCTTCACATATCTTCCTCAAGATCCCATGTGGCCTCCTCTACACCAAATTTATGCCACAACATCTTAACTAACACAACTTTCCTTATTCCTCAACTTCTATACACACTTTTCCAAGATTAATAATGGACCCTCAACGTGGGATATATCATCATCAAGATGAACTTCAACTGGATGGATAGTTTGTTTTGTCTCTAGATGACACCTCCTTAACATGTAGACATGGAACACATTGTGTAACTTATATATTTCAGGTGGTAAATCCAACTTCTATGTTACCTTTTCAGCATGAGCAGTGATAGGCCCCATGAGACTAGGTGCTAACTTACCCTACCAAACCACAAAACTCCTTTTTATGGTGAAACCTTAAGATACACTTTTGTCCCCCACCTAAAACTCCAATTGTCTACATCAACTATGTGCATATGATTTTTGACTTGTCATGTTCTGATTTGAACCATTGTCTGATCACTTTGATTTTTTATATAGTCTGTTGAACTACCTCATGACCTACTAACTGATACTCACATGCCTCATACCAACAATGAGGCCATAAGAAATGCCTCTTGTATGAAGCCTCATACATTTCCATGTCGAAGATCATATGGTAATTTTTGTTCTAGGAGAATTTAATCAAATTTAGGTGTCTATCCCAACTCCCAATAAATTGGAGTACACAAGATCTTAACAAATCTTCTAGATTTTGTGTAGTCCTATCTGACGAACCATCCGTCTATCTATGAAATGATGTACTAAACTTCAACTATGTGCCCAAAGCTATATGCAAATGATCTCAAAACCTACTTTTAAATTGTAGTCCTCTTTCAAATGCTATAGTTGTAGGTACCCCATGCAATCATATGATCTTCTTGATGTAGATATGTGCTAACTTTATTGTAGTATGGGTGGTCTTAATTGAAAAGAGGTGAGATACCTTTGTCAATCAGTCAACTATCACCCATATGGAATCATGACCTTTAGATTCCTAGGAAGAGCAACCACAAAATCCATAGTCACATAATCCTGCTTCCATTCTGGAAACAACAAGGGTTGTAACAGTCATGTTGGATTTTGATGTTCTACTTCACTTGCTGACATATAGAATAGTTGGTTACAAGATTTGCCATGTCTAAATCAATCCCTAACACAAATACATATCTTTGAGATATTAATACATCTGTGTTTTATAAGGATGCATTGCATACATTGAAGTATGATCCTCCTCAAGCACAATTTTCTTCAAGTAATCAATATTAAAAACTACCTTCATGTTATGATAACACAATGTCCCATTCTTGACTCATGGAACCCATCATCCTTTCCAATTCCAATCCCTGATCTGATATTCTGTATCACAATTCAACCTTTTGTGCATCTCGAGTCTTTTGTATCAATCCATTTTTGACTTGTAAATGAGGCAACAATCTGACAAGCATGAAAACTTTCAATACATACATTCATCTAATGTACGACTCTAATATGTCCCACCTTTTACAAGCCAAAACAACCTCCTGCTCAACACATCTAATGCCACATTTTCCTTCTCCAGGTGATACTCTATTATGTAGTCATATCCTTTCTCAGATCAATCTATCTCTCTATTTCATATTTAACTCCTAATTTAAGAAGAGATATTAAAGATTCTTTTGATATGTAAAGATCTGGCACTTCTCCCCATAAATACAATGTCATTAGATATTTAACCCCAAGACTATTTTTGCTAGATCTATGTCATGTGTTGGGTACTTATGTTTCTTAAGCTACTGAGAAGACCAAGAAATTACATGCTTATCTTGCATCAACACACATCCAAGCCCATCCTTTTATGTGTCCCATTTAGACTATGTAACCCTTATTGGTCTCTAGGAAACATAAACACTAGATCCAACATAAAATTCTCCTTAAATAGATTAAAACTTTGTTGACATTCCATCATCCACTAAAAAGGTACAACCTTCTTGGTTAGTCTAGTCAGTGGTAAGGCTATAGTACTGAAGTCTCTGATGAATTATCTTATAGGATATAAATAAACCAAGAAAACTTCACACCTCAATTGCTATCTTGGGATATTACCACATCATCACTGACAACCTTTTCTGGATCTAAAAAATCCCTCTACTGGATATGAAATGACCAAGAAAGTAATTTTCACTCAGACAAGACTCACACTTACTGATCTTTGCATATAATTGATGTTGTCTCAGCAATTCTAACATCAAACAAAGATGATGTTCATGTTGTTCTTGATCCTTGGAGTAAATCAATATATCATCAATGAATATTACAACAAACTGGTCCAATTTTTGTCTGAACACCCTATTCATCATGTCCTTCAAATATATAGGTGAATTGGTTAGCCCAAATTACATAATCACAAAATCATAATGACCATACCTAGTTCTAAAGGATATTTTAGATATGTTCTCTATCCTAATCCTGAGTTGGTGATATCTTGACCTTAGGTCTATCTTTGGAAACATTGTAGCACCTTTTCAATGATCAAATAGATCATCAATCCTCATAAAAGGATGTTGTTCTTCACTATAACCTTATTCAACTGTTATTAATCTATGAATAACCACATGGAACCATCCTTCTTATTGACAAACAAAACTAGATCATGACATGTGGATATGGTCGACTGAATAAAACCCATATCCAACAACTCCTAAAGTTTTTTATCCAACCCTACATCTCCACATGTGCCATCCTATATGATTCTTGTGCTATGGGTTGTGTTCCATGGGTTAAATGGATCTAAAAGTCAATCTTTTGAGGGGGTGGAACACCAAGAAACTCATAAGAAAAGACATATTCAAAATTACATACTATAAGTATATCTCAAATACTAGGACTCACCACCTTAGTATCTATCATGTGCCAAGAAAGCCTCACAACCCTCTCTCATCAACTTTTCAACCATAGCTACAAACATAAGACATGTAATGATAATTTACCAGTATTCTTAAAGTATTCAAGAGACATTCACCTCCCAAAAATCTATAGACTTTGATTCATAATCCAATACCATCATGTACTTCTCTAGGGTATCCATCCCAAGGATCACATAAAATTCATGCATGTAAAGGGGCATGATATTCAATTGAATTTTGCTTCCAGAGAAAACAAGACCACATGACGAAAACACCTCTCGTAAAATTGTGGAACCATCTAAAGGGGTTTTAAGCAAAATATGTTCAAATCAACAACTAATAGGCAAGTTATATTGTACAATCACCTATCAGGTGATAAACGAGTGTGTCACACCCCGGTCAACCAGCACACATACACACACACACACACACACACACACACACACACACACACATATATATATATATATATATATATATATATATATATATATATATATATATATATATATATATATATATATAAAAGTTAGAATCAATAAGTCCCATCAGCCTTGTATTGATCTATGGGCTGACAACTTCTTCAAGATAACTGATAATGAAGAAGTGAGTGTTTCCTATGATTTTCCTCATCTTCGTTTACCCTATAGATCCAAAAAATACTATAGTGAAGCTTGGCCACGTCCTCTACTTCCATTACCACCATGTTGTTGCAACCCATGCTAGCACCATCCTTGCTACTGGGACACCTCCTAATTCAACCATGGGAAAAACATCCTCAGGAGTATGGGTTGGTTACAAGGAAAGAATTTCTTCTATGATGATGTATTTGGCTTAAATGGCACTATCACTGACATAGATCCTGAACTATAGGATCCATATGGTAGAAGTCCTGGATCTATCCCTACTCAATGATCATTATGACTGTAGTTCTGCCCTTGACCTAGACATTGTGGTTCTCTTTTGAGACTGCCTCGATGGTCTAGATTACATCTATCTCTTAGAACCCACAAAAATTGTCTAAATGTTTGTGCATACTTCCTCTGGGATCATGGCCACAAATTCAAACCATTGTCATTTCTATCCTCTTCATAGACTCTAGGAAGATGAAAAACTTCTCATGTAACTCAATGGTTGATGTTAGCTTGGAAAAATCAACACTAATCCCTTTCTCAAACTATTTGATCTTCTCTTTCTCTAATAGTGCCACATGAGGACAAAACCTCAACAACTCTTATCATCTAGATAGGATTGAGGGAGGTATTGAGTCTCAAACTCCTTTCTAGACTCTACCTAATTGATCACCTCATCGGGTCATTTCTCCTCCTTGACGATCCACTATTGGATAGAATTACCCTTTAAAAGGTAGTTCACATGATTTACCTTGTCTTATGTGGTACTTCCAACAAATTCAAATCCTTGTATAACTCCATCAATTAAAAATCTACATATGTTGGATTTGTAGTATTTGAGTACTTTGTGGCTCCCACATGCGTTAGTATTTCAAATGTGTTCCTAGAACCTGTAGAATTGATGTTTTAGGAGGGTGCCTTGGAACTGGGAGCTAGTATCATCTCAGCAAATTGAGCAAATGTGGACATCATTTGTCTAAACATAGCCTGAAAGACTGGATGAATAGGTATTTTCTGGTCCAAAGGTGTTTCCTCGAGTTGTTCTAGGTTTGTCTCCAATACTCTACCCTCGGGTACATGCCACCTCCTAGAATGACAAAACTTCTCTCCACATGCCCTTCATGATGTCCAACCATATCTAAAAAACTATAATCAATGTTTAAACTCATAATAATTGACACAAAAACGTAGTCCTATGTCCCTCTAACCTCAAAAAACCTAGGATTTAGTACCAAAAACTTGTGATGTCCCACTACCAACCTTGATAAAAAAAATAGTCATCGTTGCAATTATATTATCTGTACAAGTGTCCAAAACTTTTAAGTTTTCAGCATAGCCTGAAAGGCTGGATGAATAGTTATTACTGGGTCCAAATGTGCTTCCTTTGGCTGTTGTGGGTCTGGATCAGGTACTCTTCCCTCATGTAGACACCGCCTCTCTCCACCTCCTAGCATGATAAAACTTCTCTTCGCATGATCTTCATGATGTCCAGCCATATTAGCACAACTATTATCAATGGTTTAATATGATGGACCCCTAAGAGAGAACACAAAAACCTAATACTATGTCCCTCTAAACTCAATGAACCTAGGCTTAATACTAAAAAATTGTTATGTACCACTACCAACCTCGATGAAAACTAACAGTTGTCATCAATTAATGATTATATTATTTGTACATGGGTCCAAAACTTCTAAATTTTTATGAGATATCAACAAAATTCTTGTACTTTATGTAGAATTTCCATAGTTAGAAATACATTCCACAACTTATGGTAACCTATAATAAAAGAGTTGAGATACATGACACAAATAAATATATTACATATCATATAAATTTTGCCACAAGTATAAGGCATGCATGTCAAAATGTCAAGCCGGATATACAACTATCTTAAAAGAACTCCCTTTCTGGACTTGAGTACATGGACGATTCAATTCTACCTAACTTGAACACACTAACATCACTTAACTCCATGTGATGTTTGGTATAGTAGGATTCCTATGACACATATACATCACCTTCCTCTATGTGATTGTCATCCACCACCAAATTGATCCTCACCGTAGATACTTGGAAAGCTCGGCCAATCACATAAAGGGATGCAAAAAACCATAGGGTGAGACATAGAATCCCACAAATATGATATGACAGTTGAAACATATATTACTTACATGAAGTTTATAAACAATTTAAATTAGCCAAAAAGCATTTAAATTACTGAACTGGTAGTATTTAAAAGGATATTATTACCATAATTATACCTATACCACCAAAGATACATGAGAAATATATAAGACATGTATATTTATTGCAATAAAGAAATCACACATTATGAGATCATGCATATCGTTTTCCAAGTAAAACTATATAGATAAGATACATGAGTGAGTTGCATCTTTTATTTTTGCCTAGTTAGTTTGAGTCATACCACTCAAATTTCTAGCTTGATGCTACTAAGCCATACAAGCAATCCATATAAGATCCAAGGATTTTAATTCCTTTAGATCTCTCCACTCAACCTAGGGAATGTAACAAAAAGGTAGAGTGCTCTCAGTCAAAGCTTACCGTGGAATTTACTCAAAAGAGGATATCAAAGGTTCGTCTTGAACACACAAGTCATGATTCCAAACTTAGGGTTTAACCCATCCAAAAACTAAAATACGACCTCAACTCTCCATCTCATATCACTTAACCATAGATCATAATCAACTCCCAAATATAGTTTAATATGTAAGGTATGTCAACTCCAACCATTCCCATATATTCATTAATGTATGGCTCTAGGAATCCTTTACAATTCATGAATTGTATTAAGGTTAAGCTATTTCATGATTTCTCCCAATGACCTAGGAAAAAAGGTCTATGGATTCAAGGCTCTATAGATTAGGGTTGCATCTGATGAATTAGATACATTACTCTTTTTTTACTATATCAATCAAGTTACATACAATTAGTAAAAGATGTACTACAAAATCAAGGCATTGCAACTTTATAAGATATACATGTATTATTATAAAATCTAACTTCTAAAATAGGGCACACTATAATGTATTTCTATCTAGAACAAATCCCTTCATTCAAAACCAAAAACCACAAGGACCTATATGAATCAAGGACCCTACTCAAGTCCAATCCTCTCAAGGATGCCATATCAAGCCAGCATAAAACTACTTCCATTTAAGAACACCATAAACATGTGAATATTTCTTATCTCCTCATGAGAAATAACAAGAAATCACTTCCAAGATATGAGAAAAGCTATCTCAACCATGGAATAATCGTTCTTACATAATATGTCATACAGAGTCATCATAAAACATATTCCACTAAAGAACACCATAAACATATGAATACTACTCGTATCCACAATATTTTGGTAGCATAAAGACTAGTAAAAATCTTACAATATTTTGGGAAAATTCACAACAAGAAGGGACAATAAATAATTCATAGTTCACATCATAGTATATCAAACAAATCATGCATATGAACCTTTGATTTCATCACATATCATAACTTGAATCCATCAATGCCTGCTAAGCCATCATGTTCTAGCCCCAAGAAGATAGTTGAGAAGCCTAAATAGAACATGTAAGTTTGTATTTCTCCTTATATTGACCTAGGATGATATAAGATTACACCTTTAGTATGTAAGAAAGAGAATAACAACAAGATAATGATTTTCATATATCATTTTAGATAGTAAATGCATCATGTATAATCAATAATGGAAATGAGTTCGCTCCAAGAAGACATTGGGAAAATATAAAACTTCACACTTAAATATCCAAGATGATCCCACCTCAAGCAAGCTTCCATCTTTCTAAAGAGTCAAGCTTTCTCCTCTTCAAGCTTTTTTTTTGACAGCAAACAGATTCATTCATTACTCAAGCCATACGACATCTACAAGTAGAGAAGTACAACCAAAAGAAACCTACATCAGTCAAGAACATAGATCTAACACCACTACCACTCATATTGGAACGAGATTGAAACACTTCTGCATAGAACTCTCTTCTTCATGGCTGACCAAAGCAGCTATTGTGAGAGATACCTTCAACTTGAGCATAAGGCAGCGGCATTAAGCATGAACCCGACCGAGATTCCGTCCGATTGTTGACTCTACCATCCATGGCACGGCTCGAGCAGCAAAGAACATGAGGTAAAAATGAGACCAACCAGGGATCTCGTCACTCTCACGAAAGGAGAGACACCCAAACCCCGAAGGGAGAGACAAACGCTGAAGGAACACGGCGAGAAGAAGGCAAGAAACTGCCTAAAACCAGGACCAAAACGAAAGGCAGGGAGCCGATATAGACTGAACTGAAAAATAGAGTGAAAACACCAAATCGAGAAACGCCCGCCCCCCAGCAGATCCACGCCAAAAGCTTCGTGGCGGCCACCTCCTTGCCTCCACCAAGCGACCAGCTTCGCCGGAGATGAAGCCACCGTCCAAGAAAGTGCCTCTCCACTACCCTGAAGCCCCGATCTAAAGGCATGGAGGATGAAGGTGATGCAGAGGAGAGCTAGCCAGCCGCAGCCCCAGCGCCGCATGATCTACGAAGAGGACAGTCGCCCGACGAACGCCCAGGGGGAGAGGGTGGCTACGCGCCGGCAGCCGGCCACCTCCCCCGAGCGGGAGAGTCCCACGCACGAACCCTAGCCACGTCTGGAGGGCAGCGGGGGAGTTAGACGTGGGGGAAGGGGAGAACTGGTTATTTCCCTTCTCCTCTTCAAGCTTGATACAACACTAGCTCTATAAACTAAGAGAAACTGACTCAAGGAAGGAAAGGGAAAGTAGGGCGTAAGACTAAAATAGTCAAAATCTTAAAATAGAAACCATCAAGAACACATTTCAAGGAGGAGATAGATCATGGATAAAAGAAACCTCACTTACATGGATCAAGGTCAAGAAGATGCAAGTAAGGGTGTCACTCCTAATATATGAAGTAAAGAATCAAACAACAACATCAGTTGACATCAACCTATAGTGTCTTCCTACTACTTCATCTCTTTGAGAACAACTTGTGTAATGAGATATACTTTTCATCAGTTGGCATCAACCTACAGTGTCTTGCTACTACTTCATCTCTCTAAGAACAACTCATGAAAATGAGGTGAGGGAAGAGAAGCAGGGTGTATATATAGCCCTAGAGGAGAGAGAAAGGTAGATAGAACTACAAACCCATCATTCTACATGCTTCTCGCTTCATCAGTCAACAAATCCATTCGAGTATGACTCCAATATCCCTTCAGTAGTTGATGATAGAAGCTCCATCAATGTATATCATCGGTCTTTGACATCGATCCAAACATACTTGGGTCTCATTGATTTCCAAGAAAAGACCTTCCATTAGCCACCAAGATTAGAGTTTTCATCAGTTGGTGTACACTAAGATCCCATAGGTAGGCGCTCTCTAGGATGTCATCAATCAGGCTTCTCATCAGTACTCATCATCGATTTCCAACTCCCGTCAGTCCTCAACTGAAGAAATAGTAGTGATCAGTTGGCTAACTCCCATTAGTCCTTAACAAGATGGAGAGTTAGTGTAACATACATGAATCTAGGTTCATTACTTAACCCTCCCTTATTCTAGAGCCCTTATGATTATGTTAATATCTAGTACCTTTTTCCCTGATTTAAGGTTTATTCTGATATTTTAAAGTCAAATGACATACTACAGTTGAAAATCCCTTTACATGTGAGATATTAGGATGACATATGATTAAATAAGATTATAAGATAAAAAGGTGATTCAATAGGAATCAATATGTCATCATGGACTAATTTATATTAATAAATTTAATTCAATGAGCCTTCATGTGCAATTAATGGAATCTAAAATCAAGCACTTCCAAACCATGAAATTGATGCCAAATTCAGATTCCTTGCATCCAATGGGGCTTAGTGATAAAAAATTAGGTCATGTGGATGTTGTTTCCTCCAATTTAGTTAGAAAAAAATGTGTATTACAACTTATGTAAAAAAGTGACTTTTTAAATTAACTCTATTATATTCACGTAAGGTTCTTATGTTAATCCCATGTGAAGCAGTCAGCTTGTCGTCTTTCCTCAACTTGGACATGGTTTACCCCCCCCCCCCCACTTTCTTTGGCATCCCAATGAGTTTGTTTGCAATTGATTCCTCCTCCCTTTTTATTTTGCTCACTACAAACAAGTCTTCTGTCTTCCCTTCTCTCATCCATGACTCCTTCCTTCCTCTTTGTATCCTTACTAAAATCTTAGCCACCATCAACACTTCATCACCAATTCCCAGTATCCATACCACATGAAACCACCACCCTGATCTTCAAGCAAGAGACAACACTTGTGATGATTGCCCATGTAGCTTCCCTCATCTTCACTAGCTCTAGAAGCCACCGCAAAATCTATAGGTTGCTCACTATCCACAATGACAATGGCAAGATCAGTCGATGCCTTCAGACTCACCTCATCCACCATAGACCTTTCTTATTATCGCTATATCTATAAATCACCACCAACAAAGATGACTGCATACTCCTCCTCTCTTCCTATCTTCCCCCTCTGATATATCTCCTCTTCCTTGTCCTTAATCCCTAGCCAATGGTATCATCATCTACCTACACCCAACGGTACCAAGCAATGTCAGGTCAGCACCGCTGACTAGCACCAGTTCACGCCTATCTCCTCCATCTTCTGGTATCAGTGAGTAGTCGTGCTAGAGGAAAAAGAGAGGGCACATGCCTACCTAAATTCACATGACCAGACTTTTCCAATATCACCTGCGATAACACCTCCACCATCCAGTGTGCCTAGCCATGACCACCACCTATAAATTGAGAAGTTCTAACCAAGACTTTCATAGTTATCTAGACCTCACCAACAACTAGTGCGCTAACAATCCTATGTCGGCATCTACTAAGGATGACATAGGCTCTGGTGACAACCAACAGGCAACCTGCAACATATCTGAACCATCATTGTTATTCTAAATCTCAAACTACAAAAGCTCCCTACATCTCACCCACCATTGCCAACTCCAATAATATCTAGGTTACAGATTCATGTAACCTTTGTTACCTGCACCCTCATCAGGATACCACATCACCATCAAGCTAGATGACACCTCTATAGTCAATACTATCATGAACGACTTCACTTACAGTTCAATTTCAGTGCCAAAGCAAGGAGAAGCCCGATTTTACCTTGATAGAGATTTGATTTGATGACTGGCCTAAGCAAAATATAAGGTAAGTCTATGATTACCATTGATGGATACCATTTAGTATTAATACTATATATGGATACTAGGGAGCGCACTATGATCAATAATCCATCTAGTATCTAAACCTTGATTATCTTATATGTATATAACATTAAGTATATTATCATGATTTTATAGCTATGAGGTTGGTTTGTATGATCTGATCACTAGTCAGTCATACATGCCCCATTTTACGAAGTTCATTTGGATTATTGTGATCATACAAATGACATGCTATACATATGTATATGTAACTATATATATTGGTAAGTTATACATATTTGAAATCTAAACATGGGATTCATATTGAATCTAGATCACCTTGCATATCAATAAAAGCTAAATAGATAAGATATGTATGTGGTCAAGATACTATGATAATATAATGAACTTAATGTGTATATGTAGTATAGTCTTTTGTATGACATGCATGGGTAAATTCTTATGAACATATATAAGATATGTTGCATATGAACTTAAGTCCTAATACAACCTAGAGTGTTTGAGCATACCATGGATGGTGACCATGCTAATATACATACTAATACACATACATACATGAATAAGTACTATCTAGTGTTTTTATCGTATTTTCTTAAGTCTCTTAAGATATAAATACATGCAGTATATGGAAGGCTAGATAATAATTAGATGTTGCAACTAAAACCCAATAAGTATCGTGATGTACACTATATTAGTATACATATAGTTATGTACATATATCCACTACCAAAGAAAAGATATAATTGTGGGGATGATCAGTGGAGAGGGAATGTAAATCAACATCTCATAAAGAATATGACAAATATATAAATTGAGATATTGATATTGATATGTGACTATATGAGAATGAAATATGTATATAAATCTAATGCACCAATATAGTAGTCTTTGCATGGATGGTTATGTGTATACGACCATGTTTGAATGTGTATGACAAAATATTTAACCTACCTTAGAATGGATATTTTAATGTAATAACAACCATATGGACGTTGATAAATATACAAGGCTGATTATATGCTCACTTAACAAGATTATAGACCTTAATATAATATTAGGTGATTGGGGATAGGGTAAGAACAATATATATAACTATACTAGGAATGTGTACACAAGTTCGCTTTGGTGACTAACATACCTAAAGTGTTCCTAGGGTGAAAACTTGATTTTGTTGACCAAGTATATAGATTGATTTACATTAGCAATGAAGATAGGGATGTACATCCTCTATTCTATTTTGGGCATTATTTGACTTAAATATAATTCTTTTAATAAGGCATATATTGAATATCAATTCTATTTGAAACTCAATTGTTGGACACTCATAATTTCTGATTTGGGTTCATGAAAATTCCTATAATTGTTGAATTACTCTGTTGTAATGGGTCTTTGGACCCCTCCTACTATAATTGCCCTTTTATGTGAAATTGACTAAAATGGTAGTCTTGCCTCTCTATTTTATGCATGGTACCTGTTTGACTAGAATATCTAGAATAGTGGTACTTATGTAAAACCATACATATATAGGGTGTGTGTATCCCGCCCGTGGTGTGACTTTCCACCCTTATTTCTTTTAGGCCATGATCATATGGTGGTATGCCCTTATTTTATGTATATTTAGTCTACATTGTTGTGCATACAAATGTTTATTGTTTTAAATTGAGATTGTAGTTAAGTGATATGGAAAGACATTACATTCTTCATGCTATAACTCCAAATATATTATGCCTCATTTCTCTTGTGATGTTTCTTTTGAATTTACCTAATTTCAAATAACCCCTTCTTTTTGGAAACATCTCTTTTGCACTTATAACCCAATATAATTCCCAAAATTTTTATTATATGTACATACTCAACCCTTGTTGACCTTATTTGTTTTCTATTTCTTGGGTGATGTTCCCTTCCACCCAGGTGTAGGAACATTAGAAGACAAGGATGCATGAAGACTGTAGACATGGCATTGTACCCAAGGATAGCTAGAACGACCAGGTTTCCCTCTGCAATAGGTCTTACATGTAATTAGATTTATTAGGTGTACACCTATTTACTATGTTATACCACCTTTTATGGTGAGCATCAATTGTGAATGAATCATCCTGTAACTTTATAATAGTTTTGTTTCTGCTATTTTGTTCTACATGAATCTTGTATTGTATCATTTGAGTAGATCCCCTATTGGGTCCCACTCTTTAAAAAATGGTATCAGAGCCAAAATTATTATGTGACTTGACTATTTTAAGTTATCCTAGGTTGACCCTTAGTTAGGTAGGTGACCCTTAGAGGTTGTTGATGAACACATCTCTTAGCATTGCAATATCAATCATGGTTTTCAATCTCTACCTAAATTGGTCACTACCACTCCCCAACCCACTACTATAGATGAGACTCAGTTATTAGGTAATCCTAGTTACCCCTACCTTTTCATGGGGGTAGAATTTCACTATGCAGAAATTGGGTAGCTAGTTCAACTATTATGATGTTAAGACGACTTGAACACTCGTGGCTAGGCTTAACCCTAGTTCTCATGTTAGACCTCTTTCCTTTTTGGTTTTCTATCATGCCTTGCATACAATCATGTATGGTTGAGCATGCATGTATTACAAACACAACACTCTAACATGGGTTCTAGAATTAATATGATCTCCTTGATACTAAGTGACAATATTAACTAGATCCATTTTGGTAAGGCACACCTTGCCTTCAACGGGAAATATATCAGCACATCTATGTCCCAAAGAAATCTATCTAAAGGTTGGGTACCATCCTCATTGAGCTTGTTGTGATTCACACATCAGAATTGGTTGATGGAATCTATAAGCTCTAGTACATACCCTCAAGCATTCACCTCTCTCACCTCCAATAGTTTGCATGATTATCTGGTGATTGAGATGAGTATCTTGACTATACAGGTTGCCTAATCTTATGAAGGCACTATAGTTGTAAACTAGCTAGTGGTGGAAAAATCCTAAATCTCTTCCTATAATGTTGGATACTATAATGACTCTCTTAGGCCTCGAGATTGGGAGTGTAAATTACGATTAAGAATGACTTTAGGAATGGTGGATATTATTCCTTATTAGGATTTTATAAAATTTGACCATGCATAACAAAAAAAACCTATTTTCCCCTATGCTTATGAATTAGATAGGCAATCTAATGCCCTTTTAGGTGAGTGATATTTTAAACCATTTTTGTGGAAGTGCTAGTGTATGTATTTTTTTGTGGGAGATGGTTGACTTTGTTCTCAGATCAATTTTTACACCACTTTTGGATTTTCATCACAATATTTTCGTCATCAAACCTATTTTTTGTTATTAAATTATATTTACAGAAATAAAAATTTTGATTTTATTGATGGTTTTGGAACCAAGTCACCGCCACAATAAAGTTTCAGTTTTAAATATGAAGAAACCCTTGACTGACATGATCAACCATAAGACTCTAGGCCTTAGTATGAAGTAGAGAGTAAGAAGGTTTTAGGTATAAATGACCTAGTTGATATGCATCCACTACCCCTGTAGATGGTTAGTTAGAATTTATCTTAATCCATTTTAAGGGTGAAGTATTGAAATCTTTATCCTTTAAGAATGTGATTTAACTTAGTACTATCGAAGGTAAGTAGTGGTTGTAACAAATAATACATGAGTAACACCCAATATTAAGATCATGAGTATGTAACTACAATTTAATCAGGGTAGATGGAAAAGCCCTCAAAATTTTACCACCATGAACATTATTTACAAACTTAAAATAAGTTATAAAATTTGTTCCTTTGTCTAAAATAGTGAACATAGGTAAGGTAGATTACTAATTCAAAAATAAAAATAAAATCATATTAGATTTTAAGAAGTTATGTTAAACACGATATGTGGAATGTGAAATCACCTTAATAATGAACATGATACTATTAAGATAACACTAGGCTTCGATATAACTTCCCTAGCTTAACATCTTATGTAAAAAGACTAATGGAGACTTTATGCATAGAATGATATAGTATCACCTCTGTATTGGACTATAAGTGAGATATGGGGTGATGTACTGTGATCCAATACATTATGTGAACTAGAAATATAAGTTTGGGTTGGGAAGCATAACCTAGTATGTATACATGTCTAACGATGAATAGATTTTTGGAGCCAAAATCATCTTTAAGGAGTAGAGTGGTGTAACATACCTGAATCTAGGTTCATTACTTAACCCTCTCTTATTCTAGCCCCTTATGATTATGTTAATATCTAGTACCTTTTTCCCTGATTTAAGGTTTATCATGATACTTTGAAGTCAGATAACATACTATAGTTGAAAATCCCTTTACATGTAAGATATTAGGATGGCATAGGATTGAATAAGATTAAAAGATAAAAGAAATTGATTTAATTGGAAGCAATATGTCACCATTGACTAATTTAGAGGAATAAATACAATTCAGTGAACCTTCATGTACAATAAATGGAATCTAATATCAAGCACTTTCAAACTATGAAATTGATGCCAAATTTAGATTCCTTTCATCCCAATGAGCTTAGTGAAAAAAGTTTAGGCCTTGTGGATGTTTTTTCCTCCTCCAATTTAGTTAGAAAGAAATATATATCATAACTTATGTTAAAAATGACTTTTTTAATTATTATATTCACATAAGGTCCCTATGTTAATCCCATGTGATGCAGTCTTCTTGCCTTCTTCCTCAACTTGGACCTGTTACCCCCTTGACTTTCTCTGGAGTCCCAACGGATTTGTTTGTGACTGCTTCCTCCTCCCTTTTGGTTCCATTCACTACAAACAAGTCTTATGTCATCCCTTCTCTCATTCATGACTCCTTCCTTCTTCTTTATATCCTTACTAAAACCCTAACCGTCGTCAACACTTCATCACCAATGCCCAGTAGCTATACCACATGAAATCACCACCCTAACCTTCAGGCAAGAGTCAACACTTGTGATGCTTGCCCAAGAAGACACCCCCATCTCTGCCAAATCTAGAATCCACCACAAGATCTACAGGTCACTCGCTATCCACAATGACAACAACAAGATCGGTCGATGCCTTCAGACTTGCCTCATCCACCATAGACCTTTCCCGTTGCTGTTGGATCTGTAAATCGCCACCAATAGAGATAGTCTCTGACTCCTATTCCTCTCCTCCTATCTTCCTCCTAATGGATCTCTCCTCTTCCTTGGCCTTAATCCCTAGACAATGTTATCCTTATCTACATGCTCCCAGCGATGCCAAGCAATGCCAGGTTAGCGTCGCCGACTAGCACCAGTTCTCTCATGTCTCCTCCATCTTCTAGTGTCAGTGAGCAGTCTTGCTCGAGGAGAAAGAGAGGGTGCCTCCACCGCCTACCGAAATTCATGCAACCAAACTTTTCCAAACTCACATGCGATGACACCTCCACCACCCAATCTGTCTAGCCACGCACACCACCTACAAATCCAGAACTTCTGACTAAGACCTTTATAGTTATCTAGACCTTGCTAGAAACTCGTGCACCAACGATCCTTTGTCTATGTCTGATAAGTATGGTATAGGCTCTAGTGAAAACCAATAGCCGACCTGCAACATATCTGAACCATCATTGTTACTTTAAATCTCAAACTGTAAAACCTCCACTACATCTTGCCAACCATTGCCAACTCCAACAATATCTAGGTTACAGATTTGTGTAACCTTTGTCATCTGTACCCTCATCAGGATACCTCAACACTCTCAAGCTAGATGAAACCTCTATAGTCAATACTTTCATGAATAACTTCATGTATGGTTCAATTCCACTACCGAAGAAAGAAGAAGCTTGATCCAACCTTGATATAATTCTGACTTGATTAGTGGCCTGAGCAAAATATATGGTAAGTCTATGATTACCATTGATGGATATTGTTTAATTTGAATACCATATATGGATATTATGGAGTGCACTATGATCAATAGTATCTAAACATTGATTATCTTATATGTATATAACATTAATTACATTATCATCTTATATAACTGTGTGATTGGTTTGTATGATCCAATTACTAGTCTTACATGGACCATTGTACCAAGTTTATTTGGATTTGTTGTGATCATACAGATGAAATGCTATATATATTTTTAACTATATATATTGGTAAACTATACATACTTGAAATCTAAATGTGGTATTCAAATTGAATCTAGATCACCTTACATATCAATAAAAGTTAAATGGATAAGATATGTATGTGGTTGAGATACTATGATAATCTAATGAACTTAATGTGTATATGTAATATAGTTTTTGTATGACATTCATGGGTAAATGCTTATGAACATATATAAGATATGTTGCATGTGAACTTAATTCGTAATACAACCTAGAGTGTTTGAGCATACCATGGATGGTGACCATGCTAATATACATACTAATACACATACATACATGAATAAGTACTATCTAGTGTTTTATCGTATTTGCTTAAGTTTCTTATGATATAAACACATGTCGTAGATGGAAGTCTAGATAATAATTAGATGTTGCAACCAAAATCCAATAAGTACCTTGATGTACACTATATTAGTATATATATAGTTATGTACATATATTCACTACCAAAGAAAAGATATAAGTGTGGGGATAGTTACTTGAGAGGGATGTAAATCGACATCTCATAGTGAAGATCACAAATATATTACTTGAGATATTGATATTGTATGTGACTATATGAGAATGAAATATGTATATAAAATCTAATGCATCAATATAGTAGTCTCTACATGGATGGTTATGTGTATGCGACCATGTATGGATTTGTATGAAAAAATATTGAACCTACCTTAGAATGGATATGTTCATGTAAGAACAACCATATGAATGTTAATAGACATACAAAGATGATTACATGCTCACTTAACAAGATTATAGACCCTAATATGTTATTAGGTGATTGGAGATAGGGTAAGAACAATATATATATAGCTATACCAGGAATGTGTACACAGGTTCGCTTTGGTGACTAACATACCTAATGTGTTCCTAGGGTGAAAACTCGACTTTGTGGACCAAGTATATAGATTGAGTTAAACATTAGTAGTGAAGATCAGGTATGTATATCCTCTATTCTATTTTGGGCATTATTAGATTTAAATATAATTCTTTTAATGAGGTATCTCTTGAATGTCAATTCTATTTGAAATTCAATTGTTGGACATTCATAATTCCTGATTGGGGTTCATTACAATTCTAGTTAGTGTTAAATTACTTTGTTATAATGGGTCTATCGACACATCCTTCTATAATTACCCTTTTATGTGAAATTGACTGAAATGATAGTCTTGCCTCTCTATTTTATGCATGCTACATGTTTGACTAGAATATCTAGAATAGTGGTACTTATGTACAACCATACATATATACGGCATTTTTATCCCATCTGGGGTGTGCGTTTCCACCCAAATTTCTTTTAGGCCATGATCCTATGGTGTTATGGCCATGTTTTAGGTATATTTAGTCTACATTGTTGTACATGCAAATGTTTATTGTTTTAAGTTGAGATTGTGGTTAAGTGATATGTCAAGACATTACATTCTTCTTGCTATTACTCCAAATTTATGATGCCTCGTTTCTCTTCTGATGTTTCTTTTGAACTTACCTAATTGCAAATAGCCCCTTCTTTGTGGGAACATCTCTTTTGCACTTATAATCTTATATAATGCTCAAAGTGTTTATGATATGTACATACTCAGTGCTTGTTGACTTATTTTGTTTCCTATTTCCTGGGTGATGTTCCCTTCCACCTAGGTGTAGGTACATTAGAATACAAGGATGAACAAAGACTATATACATGGTATTGGACCGAAGGATAGCTTGGAACAACCAATTTTCCCTATGAAACAGGTCTTACATGCAATTAGATTTATTAGGTGTATACCTTTTTACTTTTTTATACCACCTTTTATGGTGAGGATCGATTGTAAATGAATCATCATGTAACTTTATAATAGTTCTATTTTTGCTGCTTTATTACTACATGGCTCTTGTATTGTATCATTTGAATGGATCCCTTATCGGGTCCCACTCTTTACAGTTAAAAACCCACCATCTATCTCTGATCGATTCTCAACTGATAAAGCATAAGTGTCCAGCTATAGTTGTGACTCATAGATGGTCAGCCTAGATAAAGGTCATTATTTGATGATAAGTAGGCTATATAAGTCTCGATCCAGTAGCCCCGACAACCAATGCAAACACAAAAGGAAAACAAGTCAAGATGCCTCCGATGGTTGTGAACTGATGGAAAAGAAGGATTTTTCCATTGGTCCTCAACTGATGGAAAGAGATGATGTTTGATTAGGTGATCTCATATCACCAAATCGAGTCCAAAGTAGAGGGAGAGAGATCAAGCATGCTTCTATTAAAGTTACAAGAAAACCTCCAAGCATGTAGAATTTTCACAGAGGTCCACATAGGAAAACACCAGCTAAGTAATTACATTTAAAAAAGAGCAAGTTATTTAATCATCTAAACACACTGTTCAAATAAGAAAGCATGTTTAAGAAATTAAGAAAATTCATGGGTCTTACAATATAGGTAAATCATATAATATATTGTAGTTGGTGATTAGTGTGTATCCCACATTTCATAATCATTTGTTCATCAATGATATGTTGTTAAAAACCCAAACCAACGTTAAAAGCATACACATCAGCTCAGATGCCACAGTAGGGTTTTTTGGGGGCACATTAAAAATACATTTTTTTTCCAACAAAACTCTTAGAAAATGGATCTATCATAGACATAATATATCAGTACATTAATGACATGCAAGGGATGTAGAATATAACTTGGCGCACACTATTTGTCCAACAACTAGACATGTTATATGTTAGTTTATAACTCACACTTCTAGATCGAGATCTATTCATTGTTGTGTTTCCACCTTATCATTGTAACAACACCTTGTCTTCTCCTCAAAGAAGTTGCTTGTCCTCAAGCCTCTACCCACAGGCCTATAGGAATCTATGTCATCTAGTAGACATGAAAATTCTTAGTGCACCACCTTGATCTCCTAGAGGAAGTTAAACTCAGAGTTGTCAATGTGCTACTGTTACTCACTCTCCTTCTCCTCCTACTACAAAGTGGCATCCTTGGGATGAGTTTTTCTCTATCTAGGAGGAAGAATTCCTAGACAACTTGTATCTCAATTTTGCATATTCCTTTGGAACAACACACATTTATATAGTAGAGTCATGAGCTTGAATTCCCTAAAAATCCATCATGTTTCTAGTTACAACTTAAAATATAATTAAATTAGTAATATTTTCATACTTACTAGTTGACTGGTTGTGATTACTTGGGTCAACTATTCGACTAGTTGGTATATCTAACTGAATATTGGCCAATCCAGGATCAATCCCACTGAGTAATCCAATTACGAACTGAGCATGTCCCCTACTCTTTATATTTTCCTTACTTCAACCCTATCATCTTATTGGGACAACCAGTTGACTGATTGACCACTTTCTTAAAGTGGTGATCAATTAGTCATTCAAAAATCTATCCAGATATGCAAGCCATCCACTTGACTAACTAGCTTATCCAGTCGACTAATTGGGCAAGAAATTCAACCTATACATGATTCAGAATCATTCCAATCATGGTTTTGATGTGAAATTCAAATCCATTATGGATCCTTTTGTGTGTGACCCTATAGGTTCCACATTATGTTGGTAGTGATTTCAAATGCCTCACATGCAAAGAGAAATATCTAGAAACACATCATTGTTACCTACGTAATTGGAATAAGTTGAGACCAACTTTAACATGTAAGTGACCAATGTTACCATGACCATATACTCTCTTTATCGTAGATGTTCACATTAAAACGGAGGCACACAATTGTCATATGTTTAACATTCAATCAATTTTCGTAAACTAGAGCATGATATTGAGGTTGTGTGAGTTCAATATCATATATTGGCTCACACTAATATGGTCATGTATTCCATAGTATAACTTATCACGTGGCCAGGGTATCAACTCAATGGAGGGACAAATTCCATATACATCACTCATAATAATCCACAAGTGTCACAATCTACCCAATCACTACATGTATTGCAACCCTTATTCGGAGTCACTTCGGGTAGTGGCAAAGTACACATAATGACAGTAATGATCATTGTAATGAATTCAGGTCTTAGGATCATAGTCATCACTATCACATTGAGATATGACTTTGACTGCCATAACATGGCTTCCATGTGTCATTCTCAAAGTGGATGTATCCCGTTTATATTGTTATATAACAAGTACCCATGTATATGAATAGATATGTCTAAAGAAACATAGTCATAATTCAATATACACACTAGTCTTAGCTATTATTGTTGGCATATAATATCCATAATAAAAAATGACTAGGGTCACAACAAAAATAAATACTCTTGAGTATACATATGATCTCATGTTTAGGTCCTCTACCCAAATCAATTGTCATCTAGTAAAAAATTATTAGGACATTATTATATTTATCCATTTTTCTCAATATTGAAACAAACATAATAAGTGTAATTTCCTTTTATTAATAATCAAGCCATATATATGTATTCATATTACATTCATGACATGATGACTCTCAGGTCATACATCCAACATAGTTAATGTTGGGGCTACTCCCCCATTCTCAAAATAAGTGACCAGTCACTCATGGCGTGATCATGCATGCATAAGCAAGTTTATCCATGTAATGCATCATAGGAATGTCAAATAGTAATCTAAAGATAAGTGATGGAGGAAAGATGATTTGAAAACTGAAGCAATCCTAAGTCAGATGTAGAGGAGTGATGTATATATGTCCCCTTTCTTTCCCAATTTGTGGACAGAATAAAGATAACTAATCCTCAGAGGGAGGCACATAATACGGGCCATCTATGGAAAATATACACTCCTACTTCTCTTCTCACACTCTGGTAGGGTGCAAGTCATCAACCTCTCCTTTATTGCATGCATATTGTTTCTCTTGACCTAATATGAATCATATCCCTCTTTTAGATGAAATTCAAATATAGTTATATGATAGAAATTTCATATTTTTTCGTATTTTTGTTGGCATACACGCAACATGTAGGTGAGTTTTATGCCATGTAGTACATTAAATAGTAATTCTGCTCTGATTTTTCTAGAATTTATATGGTGTGTAATGGAGAATTACACGATACTTCATAGGTCAGTAAGTGGTAGAAATTTCTCAACACACCATAGATGAGGTTTTCTAAGCTAACTAATGAGGAACATGCCATGTAGTAGAGAAACATGTCATGTAATTTATCTATTTAATCACAAATGTCCTCTGATATTAATAAGATTTGATGTTTCTTCCACATGATTGGATCTCAATTTCCCCGGATGGGAGATATGACTAAAACAATGGTACCTACAATAAAAAATATGAGGATATTAAAATATAAATGAAAGAATTGGGCAAAATTTGATGTCTAAAGACAACTGTTATAACCTCATTTTTCTACATAATGTAATGAGATGTATAATTCTCTTTTAATGATAAATGAAATCAATGGTTGATTTATTTGTTTGAATTGATGGATTTCGTTTACCATGGCCTTGTTTGATTGTTAATGGGCTTTGGTGGCCATTAAGCCCAAATGAAAAGAAAAGAGAAATAAAAAAAGGATTTATCTAATAAAAGGAAATATATAAGAAAAAGGTAAAAATAAGAGGAAAAAGGCAAAGGGATATTTCCCAATATGGGATTTCATGCCTTTAGGGTTCCTTGAGGTCCAAGGGATTCAAGATGTTAAGATAATGGCAAAGGAAAAAGAAATATCAATTAAAATTGGTTTAATTAATGGATAACTTGGATGTGAAGGAAACACCCTTATCCATTGGAATTTGGGTTTCAAATTTAATACTCGATTAGATAATGCCAAGATGGAGTTTCCTCAAAATTTTGAGAGAAAAATAGTAATCGAGGAAAGAGAAATGAATTTCCCAAGTTTCCTTGTTAAAATCCCCTTTTATTCATTTTTTTTAAGAAATTAGGTTTTGGGGAGTGATATCGGCCATTGGATGACCCGCGTGGTTCAAGGGACCACGGATCCAAGGGCAGTCGATCATCATCTACCCCGAATCAGAGTAGGATTGGGAGAAGAATTGGGAATTTTATTTCCCAGAGTTTGAGACAATAATTCGAAGATCTAGAGAGTCCCTCGACTTCGGGAGAATGTTCTGAAGCATCTAGACCCTAGGTTTACGTGTTATCGTCGATGAGGGGAGAAGTCCCCAATTTTCTGGACTTCCAGACCCGACCCTATATATCGGGGGGGGGGGGGGTATTCGAGGGCACTAATAGACCTAAGACTTACCTCAAATGCTGCGGAGAGCGACGACGAGGAGAACGACGAGCTCAATTTCAAGTTTGATCCTAACTTGCCCCCTCTGCAACTTGTCGACCTCGTCAGAGCTTCGATGACTCATTCAAGGGGAAGGACAAGTTCGATCGAGTAATTGAGCAGCTCGTTGAGTTCGGGCAGCAGCGGTAGAGCTTTCAAGCACCTTCGTTTCTTTGTTGGTGGCCTGGAGCTCGGAGTCAACCACGGAGTTGACTGTGACCCTGTGCGTGAGCAGAGGAAGATGATGACCGACGATCGTCCAATCGTGGTCCAGCGTGATCCCAGGCGGAGATCCAACGATCCAGAGTGAGAGCGTCTAATTTAGGTGCACGCAATGGGAATTGTTAGATTTGGGGAGTGGATCACTAGTCCACTGATCAGACGGCTATCGATTTTCCGGTAAATCCCCTCTCTGCTCAATTAATATTGAAAAAGTCTTTTTCTTATAAAAATCATAGAAATTACTAGAAAACTCAAATGAATAAACTTTATACATGAAAGTTGATCAAAAAATACAAGGAATGAGATAAAAATAGTTTGAAAGCCTAATTTCGTATCTTTTTGCAAAAGTATATTATTTTGATGGAAAATGTATTAAAATTAGGTTAGAAACCCTAATTGATGATAATGGATGTTTTTATGAGGAATAATGGGTTTATTCGAGTATTATTAACCTGTTATATGATAATGTTGAGTCTTAACCTGATTTAGAAGGATAATTGCATGATTTAGGGTTTTAAACCTAATATGGTGGATAATACATGAAGAAACCCTAATTTAGGGTAAAAGAAGAGAGAATTATAGTTAATTCAAAAATATGAAATTAAGTTGTCAAAAGATGATCCTAAACCTATTAGGAGAGATAACATGAGAAACCTAGGGTTTATGGGTAATTTTTCCTAATTAGGGTTAAAGACATTAAAAGTGAGACAAAACCCTAATTGATAAAAAGGAAATTATATGTTATTGCAGGATTCTTGCTTCTTGCTTGGATTGGATTTATTTTCTTGTTGGTTGATTCTATCTCAAAGAGCTGCAAAATAGGTATGTGGTTATTTATGGTTAACCGCTTTAGTTTCACAGAGATTTCTCAGGTGATTGATCGAATTGAATGCAACTTATCTGCTTGGATGTTCATATATGCAAATTCATAAAGTCACTATGATTATCATATTTATGATATAAGTATGTACTCTCGCACCTACATGCCACCCTGATGTATGATGCAATGAGGTCAAGCCCAAGAGGGAAGTCCAATGGGCACCATGAGAAGTGACCCCAGGCACCAAGCTCAGGATAGAGAAGGTGGCCTATGATGTTGCATGACTATTGGGCACCATGAGGGGTGACCCCATGCACCAAGCTCAAGATGGAGAATGTGGCCTTAAGTCAATGGAAAAAGAGAAACCCTAAAGGGGGGGGGTATTCCAGGGTTAGGGCAAAAGCGGTGGAGGATGACACATTGAAAACGTATATTGGCTTGTTAATTAACTTGATTGTGATAATTAGGTTGTTAGCTTTATATGTAAAATTTTGGTTGTCTCCACATATCGGAATATTTATTTATGCTGACTGACGTTTTGTTTGTCGGTGTTTTAGGTACAACATTGAAAAGGACAAATAGTAAAGTGGCACATTGTGAAAATAAGAATTAAAGTGCAAGGAGGATTAGTTATAATAGATTCTTACTGTGGATAGAAGTTAGATATCCAAGTTTTTAAAAGGTATGCAAAGTTGTATTTTATCCCGGCCTTTCACTATAATTTGGTAGAATTTTATAATTATTATTGATTATTTGTCATACATTTGATCTGGTTAATTGGGATAACAGCTTTGACCTCTTGGTCTCCCTTAATTGAGGGTTACTGAGAGGTGGGGTTGTTACATTTGGTATAAGAGCATGGGTTCCTCATTTAATCTTTAATAATTATTAAATTTTACAAATTATGTAGAACTGAGGGAGTTATTAGAGGATTTTCTAAAAGACATAGGTGTCTAGAAAAGGATTACGGTCTGGGGGTTGGCAATATTTTCCTCCACCCCACTAGTCGGTCATGAGGATTCCCGGATGTAGTGGGACTGACTGGCCAATATCTTAGGTTTTGACTCGAAATAAGATACCTTTAGGATTCTCTCATCTTTTTCGTCCCTTCTCAACCCTAATTCAAGGAAGGATTCTAAGATTTAGGGTTTTCTCTCTCTTACTCACCCTCTTGAGGTCAGGGTAAGTACGATAAGGATTAAGGAATCCTCCACCAAATCAATGAAAAGCATGTAACTAAGATGTCATAGACATAAGATAATAGGTTATGCGTAAACTAATGATAGTTACATGCTTAGTTTGCATGACACGTGTTGTCGTTCCCTCAGGAGAGACCTGAGGTTAGACCTTCTTAATAGGAGGATGAGTAGAGCCTTGGAGGCAGAGGTCTCCAGAAAGAGGTAGAGACTTGGCACATCCTCTGAGGATGATCCTAACCCTAAACCCTAAGTGGTTGTTAGAGAGGGATGGCATGATGAGTTAGATATCATGGTCAAATATGTGTGTGGGTTGACATGCTTTTGGTTTTGGAATACCTAGGAGTAGTATAAGCTATGTGAGGTTGGTTGACCTAGTGCCTTTTGGGCGACCCAACCTGGGAAGGGTCGTACATATGAGGGTGAAGGATAAATCCTTCATTGATGAGGTTAGTGATGACCATATAGAAACCCTTATGGGCATATGTGAGCATAGATGAGCATACCCCTATGTAGGAGAGCATGTCAGTAGTGCTGGAAGTAGGTTGAAACCTAGGCCAAAAGGGCATGTTGGATAGCTTATGAGATAAGCATGAAGAGCTATGGCTAATCTTGAGCGAACATAGGTGTAGGCATGTGAGCTTGATCCACCTTCTTAGAGAGAGAACCTCCAGTGGTAAGGTCAGTTGTAGGGTTAGCTCTAGAGAGAGAGAGAGAGCAAGACCCGAGTAAGAGGGTTGGAAGCTTAGACTCTGATATATAAGGAACCTTGAGAAGTCGGGTATGTTATGACCTAGAATGAACAACCTAAGTGGATGGTTGTGGTTGCCTCATGCATGATCCTTGGAGGTTTGTGGTATCTTGGTTGCCTTTAGAAGAACCAAACCCTAGAAGAAGGACGAGGTTGTTGGTACCAATGTACAGATGATATAGGTGCCTACCTTTTAGGTATAGGAAGAGAGCTTCTTAGACCAAGGAGGTATAGTAAAAAATTGTGAGGCATCATACCTAGTTGGTTGTCCTTGAGGAAGGCTCAACTTTGAGGTGTTGTTCATGTGGGAGGATAGTAGGAAGTGCATGCTATACCTCGTACATGTTTGGTTTGTTGTTAAAAAGTTGAGCATGCAGTTGGACAGCTCTTACATAAGAAGTGAACCTAGGGTTCCTAGACCTAAGAGAGGAAGTAGTAGTACCTGGTGGCCTGATGCTCACAAAAATGCTTGAGTTCCTACGAATTGGAGCATTTCACCCCTCGTGTTTAGAGGAAAAAGAAACCCCTTGAACTAAGGTATATGTGTGATGAACCCCTCACATATAGGTTGGTGACATGGGCATGTAGGATGATGGTCCAATGTTGAGGAATGAGAACAAGTATGACCTACCATGGAGAATTAGTATGGTTTAGTGGGTGGTCTATTTGTTAGCTATGTGCCTTAGTAGCTTTCTAGGGCTAAGCATGCTGGTGTGGATATAAACACTAGGTATAGGGGCGTTTGTGACCTTTGTTTCTATTAAGAGATAGTTTCCTCCCATCCTGGGAAGAGACCCTTCTTTAGGGTATAGATCAGCTTTTGTTGGGTTTGAGGTAACCTAAAGAGGTCTCATAGGATCTTGAGAAGCTAGGTAGAGAGTACATAGTATGAGAATGAACCAGTAGACCCATAGATAACCATCTCTAAGTGCATGTGGATGTGTTACCATGGAAGTAACCAGTATGGGCCCTGACCAAGGTAGGTATGTCGCCATGATCCCTATGAAAGGATGTAAGTCAAACAATGAATGTCGAGAGAGATGATGGAGACTTGGGTAAGGTTTCAAGTTGGATATGTATTATGTTATAATCCTAAGTCTATCCTAGGGTCAGGTAGGGATAAGACCGATGGGAGTAGGAGTTGCCTAATTCCCTAGTTGCACATGACCATAGGGTCAAGAGGTAACAGCTATCGTTGTCTGAGGACCATGGGTTAGGAGATTGATCACCTTCATGAACTCATGGGACCCAAAGGGGAGATGAGGAGGGCACTCTCTGGTTGCATAAGGGAAGAGGGATGACCCCAAAAGTACTGTCACCCTACAGACCTAGAGGAGATGACTAAGGATTGTGTGACAACCCAAGTGGATTTGAGACTAGTTTTTCATGGAAGTAAACTTGATATCGAGATGTTCATGATGTGGAAACATGTGATGCACGTTTCAACCTAGATGGGAAGGTGTACCGACAATGTGGGATGCACCATATCTACTCTTAGAATGGGAAGAACTTTGTGTTTGGGCAGCCGCCAAATGCTTATTTCCTCTCATTATGGGGGTGAGAGATAGGGCAGTACGCATGCCATACACTAAGGATAAAGATGATGTGAGTTGAAACTATTGCTATGATGTATGAGGATAGAGTTAATAGCATACCCTTGTGGAGTGTACGATGTGTGGACAGTTTACAAACACCAAGAGAACTAAGGTAGTCATCTTATAAGAATGTCCTTATCATGAGCTGTATGGAAATTTATGAGTTATAAAAGGTTGAGTTTGATAGCCAAGTGGATGAGCTTTGAGTTTTCTTGATGAAGATAGACTTATAGTCTGAGATGAGATAATAAGTGGTAAATCTGGAGGTGTATGTCTTCATTGTTACCTAACACATAAAGATGAAAGGTAGTAATGGATGCTCTAGTTGAGATGTGGCTATCTTGTTTAGCCCGTGGAGAGGCTAGAAGAGGTTGTTAGGTGAGCCCTAAGTCTGAAGAGGAGACATGTATGGATAATTCTCAGATAAAATTAGACTTGTTGGTTGAGTTAGTGGTTGCTTGGTTAACCATCCTAGGGCTTGATGCGATAGAAGGATGGTTGTAGAACCTCAAATGCACTTCTCTGGAAAAGAAGGTGATGAAACCCACAACTAGAGTGTTTTAGGGTTTCTGAGGAACCAACATTGACGAATCATGACATACAGAGATCACAATTTTAAGTTCACCATACACCGTGGTACTATTAAGATAGTAAGTTGCAGTAGTACTTTGGATGCCTAAGATGAAGAAATGTACAGAGTTGCATGTGGCTTGTTACCATGCATGCCAGGAGGTGAAGGACAAATACTAGTAACCCAGTAATTTGATATAGAGGATAAAGAGTCCCCGAGAGGGAATGGGAGTTGATCACCATGAACGTTGTGGTGAGTCTCCCCGGGACCAAGGAAGGTCAAGATGTAATATGGGTTATGGTAGATCACCTTACCTAGATGTCCTAATCTGAGAGAAAGAGAGAGTACTATTAGGGGACAGATCCGATTGAACTATATATGAGAGAGAGAGAGAGAGATGGTTTAACTACACCATGATGTGAGTTCAAAGGTTCTTGAGTATGACCTAAAGATTCACTTCCATGCGGTGGAAGTAAATACATGAAGAACTTGATGCTAGTTTGAGGTTTAGTATAGCTTATCACCCCTAAATGATGGTTAGTATGATCCAGACTAGAAGGTCTGATGAGAGCATGTGTGCTCATTCAGAGTGATACATGGAGACAGTTCTTGTCCTATGAAAGTTGTGATGATAGCCACCATAGCCAGTATCAGGATGTAAGAAGCTTTGTAAGGGAGGTTGTGTCAGTCACCGCTTCATGAAGATGATGCCGGTGGAAAGACCTTGTGAAGGTTAGAGAGACCATAGTGAGTACAGATGGGGTCGCTTTGATCATGTGATGGCTGAGAAATCTCAGGGGGCGACATGAGTCATGAGCTGATGTGAGGCAGACTGACATGCAGTTCACTGTGGGAGAATATGTGATATGAAAATCTAACCCCTCTAAGTTATAGCTGAGAAAGCTGAGTCCCCAATACAAAGGTCCATTTGAGATGGATTGGTGGATATGCTTATGTATAGCCTTACCCCTCAGGATAACATGATGTATGATGTGTTCCACGAGTCCGATCTAGAGCACTATTTGAGGTACCCCAAGTCATGTGTTGAGCCATGAACCTATTAAGCTTCAAGAGAGGCTAAAATGTCCTTAGTCACCTACAAGGGTACAAGATACCAGGGTGAGAGAGAACTCAGATGTAAGAGTATAAGATGATGAAGGTTCTTGAGAAGCACCATGGAGGGGGTGAAGCCACATGGGAGCCATGATGGACATGGGAAAGTCTTATCTTGTTTGTTTGTATGCTTGGTGGAATTTTGAGGGAAAAATTTCTAGGAGGGGAGGATGTTATAACCTCATTTTTCTACATAATGTAATGATATGTATAATTCTCTTTTAATGATAAATGAAATCAATGGTTGATTTATTTGTTTGAATTGATGGATTTCGTTTACCATGGCCTTGTTTGATTGTTAATGGGCTTTGTTGGCCATTAACCCCAATTTAAAAAGAAAAGAGAAATAAAAAAGAAAAGGATTTATCGAATAAAAGGAAATATATAAGAAAAGGATAAAAATAAGAGCAAAAAGTCAAAGGGATATTTCCCAATATGGGATTTTGTGCCTTTAGGGTTCCTTGAGGTCCAAGGGATTCAAGATGTTAAGAAAATGGAAAAGGAAAAAGAAATATCAATTAAAATTGGTTTAATTAATGGATAACTTGGATGTGAAGAAAATACCCTTATATGTTGGAATTTGGGTTTCAAATTTAATACTCGATTCGATAATACCAAGATGGAGTTTTCTCTAAATTTTGAGAGAAAAATAGTAATCGAGGAAAGAGAAATGAATTTCCCAAGTTTCTTTGTTAAAATCCCCTTTTATTCATTTTTTTTAAATTAGGTTTTGGGGAGCGATATCGGCCGTTGGATGACCCACGTGGTCCAATGGACCACAGATCCAAGGGCAGCCGATCATCGTCTACCCTGAATCATAGAAGGATTGGGATAAGAATTGGGAATTCGATTTCCCAGAGTTTGAGACGATAATTCGAAGATCTAGCGAGTCCATCGACTTCAGGAGAATGTTCTAAAGCATCTAGACCCTAAGTTTACATGTTATCGTCGACGAGGGGAGAAGTTCCCAATTCGCTAGACTTCCAGACTCGACCCTATATATAGGGGGGGGGGGGTATTTGAGGGCACTAGCATACCTAAGACTTACCCCAAACACTGCGGAGAGCGATGACGAGGAGAACGACGGGCTCAATTTCAAGTTTGATTCTAACTTGCCCCCTCTACAACCTGTCGACCTCGTCGGAGCTCTGACGACTCGTTCAAGGGGAAGGTCAAGTTCGATTGAGCAATTGAGCGGCTCGTTGAGTTCGGGTGGTAGCGGTGGAGCTTCCGAGCACCTTTGTTTCTTTGCTGGTGGCCTCAAGCTCAGAGTCAACCGCAGAGTTGACCGCTCCCCTGTGCGCTAGCGGAGGAAGACGACGACTGACGATCGTCCGATCGTGGTCCAGTGTGATCCCAGGCGGAGATCCAATGATCCAGAGTGAGATCTGATAATTTAGGCATGTGCAACAGGAATCGTCAGATCCAGGGAGCGAATCACCAGTCCATTGATCAGACGGCTATCGATTTTCCGGTAAATCCCTTCTCTGCTCAATTAATATTGAAAAAGGCTTTTTCTTATAAAAATTGTAGAAATTACTAGAAAACTCAGACAAATAAACTTTATACATGAAAGTTGATCAGAAAAATAAAAGGAATAAGATAAAAATAGTTTGAAAGCCTAATTCCATCTCATTTTGGAAAAGTATATTATTTTGATGGAGAATGTATTAAAATTAGGTTAGAAACCCTAATTGATGGTAATGGATGTTTTTATGAGGAATAATGGGTTTATTTGAGTATTATTAACATGTTATATGATAATGTTGAGTGTTAACCTGATTTAGAAGGATAATTGCATGATTTAGGATTTTAAACCAAATATGGTGGATAATACATGAAGAAACCCTAATTTAGGGTAAAAGAAGAGAGAATTATAGTTAATTCGAAAATATGAAATTATGTTGTCAAAAGCTGATCCTAAGCCTATTAGGAGAGATAAGATGAGAAGCCAAGGGTTTATGGGTAATTTTACCTAATTAGGTTTAAAGATATTAAAAGTGAGACAAAACCCTAATTGCATATGAAACCCTAAAAAGAGATAGAAAACCTAAAAAGGGATAGAAACCCTCAGAAGCAAGAAGGTTTGGGTAAATATTGATAAAAAGGAAATTATATTTTATTGCAAGATTCTTGCTTGCTTGCTTGGATCGGATTTCTTTTCTTGTTGGTTGATTCTATCTCAAAGAGTTGCAAAATAGGTATGTGGTTATTTATGGTTAACTGCTTTAGTTTCACAGAGATTTCTTGGATGATTGATCGAATTGAATGCAACCTATCTGCTTGGATGTTCATATATGCAAATTCATAAAGTCACTATGATTATCATAATTATGATATAAGTGTGTACTCTCGCACCTACATGCCACCCTGATGTATGATGCAATGAGGTCAAGCCTAAGAGGGAAGACCAATGGGCACCATGAGAGGTGACCCCAGGCACCAAGCTCAAGATAGAGAAGGTGGCCTATGATGTTGCATGACTATTGGGCACCATGAGTGGTGACCCCACGCACCAAGCTCAGGATGGATAAGGTGGCCTTAAGTCAATGGAAAAAGAGAAACCCTAAAGGGGGGTATTCCAGGTTTAGGGCAAAAGCGGTGGAGGATGACACATGGAAAACGTAAACTGGCTTGTTAATTAACTTGATTGTGATAATTAGGTTGTTAGCCTTATATGTGAAATTTTGGTTGTCTCCACATACCGGCATATTCATTTATGCTGACCGATGTTTTGTTTGTCAGCGTTTTAGGTACAACATTGAAAAGGACAAATAGTAAAGTGGCACATTGTGAAAATAAGAATTAAAGTGCAAGGAGGATTAGTTAGAATAGATTCCAGCTATAGATAGAAATTAGATATCCAAGTTTTTAAAAGGTATGCAAAGTTTTATTTTATCCCATCCTTTCAGTATAGTTTGGTAGAATTTTATAATTAGTATTGATTATTTTTTGAACCTTTGATCCGGTTAATTGGGATAACGGCTCTGACCTCTTGGTCTCCCTTAATTGGGGGTTAACTGGAGGCGGGGTCATTACAACAACAAAATCAGATGATAAGTTCTCAATCAAGCCCTTAAAATGCTCTTATTAGCAATGCACATGAAGGCCTAAGAGTTTAAGCTACTGGGATTGGTCAATCGTTGGACCGGGACAACTCTATCATTAATCCAACAAATGTGTATATCATTGACTGGAATTCAATGAAATAGTTCAAATAGACTAGAACATATTTTTTCAAACTATATTACCATTCTTTTAGGGAAGGTATTTTGAAACATTTTTAAGAATGTCCTCAACATGGATCATGTGTACTAGCACCCTATAGGCATGTAGGCTATTTCCATGCACAAAAGTGACATTCTTTAAACTTAGTCAGTCATTAGAAGCAGAAGCTTTACAAAAACAATACTTAACAATCACATTTTCACCTGGAAGAGACTACTTTAAGAAACATAACTACAACATGTAGTTCATATTCTTAAGGTTCAAGATGCAAAAAGATACCATATTTTAATGTTTTAGGGAATATTATAGTAAGATCTTGGTTTTCATGTATGTAGTGGGGTAATAAATAGTCAAAGGTTATATCACTTGATGAGAGGGAAACAAGTCTATCCATATAGAATAGTAATGAAGCCTTGATCCTTATGACTAACTCAGAAACTAATGAAAAATTATTCAAGATATGAGCTCCTCCTCCCAACAAGCTCTAAATTTGTCGATCCATGACCCAAACCACTAGATCTAGGATGGAGAAGGAAAAACATGGTGCAATACTTAATAGACAATATCGTAGCAAAAAAACATATGTAAAATGTCCACAAAAGGAAGAAGGTGGTATATCACCAAAAGAATGAGGAATAGAGGTTACACTTACACATGTCTAAGCTTAGAACACAATAAGAAACTCATTGTGCATTAGTCGAAAAGATAATGAAGGAAAGAAATGGTGAAGTTGAATACTGACAGAAGTACAATTCTCATTGGTAGATACTAATCGATGACATCCAGTTGCACTGCAACACCTTAGGGTTCATACTGCACAAGTGCGGCGAGAAGGAAGAATTGGGGGTATATATCTCCCTGAGGAAATAGAAAAGGTGGTCAAAGATATCCTGATATTGATCAAAGCTTTAATGCCTTCATTGTTTTGTTTCCTCATCGATAGAATAACATTTGTGTTCCATCAGTACATGAGATCATAAGTTTCACCAGGAGACCATCTTACCATGTCATCAATAGATGTGAGTAGAGATCTCATCAATGGTTGTCATTGGTACAAGATCTCAGAGAAATCCATCAATATACATTGACTAGGATTATAATAGGTAGAGCATAACATAAAAACCATTAGTACTCTATGTATGCTTTCAATAGGTACTAAACCAATGAGAGCCCACCGCCTAGCCAAGCTAGATGTTTCACCAGTAGACAACCTACAAAAGAATATATGGTTACAAGACTCAACATTTCCAATGATCCTTAACCGATGGGAAGGTTGAAAAACTTTGTCGGTCCTCAACTTCTGAAAAGCCAGATAAACCTCTAATAGTGGAAAAGTAGAGGAATCTTATCAGTCCTCAAACCAACAAAAAACCAAGAACACTTCAATCGGTTCTCTACTAATGGAAAGGCACACCACTTCCATTGGTACTCTAACTAATGGAAAGGTAGAAGGCTTGTTTAGATTATGTAGCTGCATCCACCAAGTCCAAACAGGTTGGAGAGAGAGGAAATAAGACATGCTATGTGTGAACTTCAAGGAAACCCTCAAAAGTGGGGAACTTTCACATAGACCCATAAAAGAAATGCTAATCATCAAACACCAAAGCATGCAACATCAACATATGGACATGTGATTAACATATCAAAACAATATTAAGACGCTAACCCAAGTCAAGATTATTACATCTATAAACCCACAACATAGATTTTCCCCTAAAGCCCTAGAATAAAAGAGATGGGTATTTTCAGTGCACAAGTATTTTATTGAAAGAGAAATTTTTATAAACATGAATCATTCAATTCATTTGGCTCCATTTCCTCCTCAAGTTCCCAATTATCTTCTTCCACTCAATTGTAATGCCATATTGCCTTTACTAGCACAATTTCCTTCTTCTTTAGTTTTTTCACCCACTTGTCCAAGATCAAGACTAGAACCTCCACATATGATACGTCATCATCAAGCTGCACTTTAACTAGCCGGATTATCTCTGTTGTCCTTGTCTGACACTTCCTCAACATGGACATATGGATCACATTGTGTAGTCTTTCTATTTTAGGTGGTAGCTCTAATTTATAGGCCACTTTCCCAACAAGGGAGATAGTAGGGTAAGACCCATAAACCAAGGTGCTAAGTTACCTTGTTTTCTAAATCTAAGAACTCCTTTCCAAGGTGATACCCAAAGGTAGACTTTACCTCTCACTTGGATCTCCAACAATCTATGATCATTATATGCATATGATTCATGTCGGTCTTATGACACATTCAACTTTTGTCTAATCATCTCCATCTTCTCTCTCATCTTATTATAAAACCTAGACCCAATAGTTGATACTCACCTACTTCATACCAACATATATGCAATATGAAATGTATCCCATATAGAGTATCATATGATTCCATGTCCTGACTCCTTTGATAGTTGTTATTATTAGCAATCAATCAAGCTGAGATAAAAATACCAACTCCAAAAAAATATAAGAACACATGATCTCAAAAAATCCCCCAAAGTATTAATCGCTCCTTTTGATTAACCATCTATCTATGGGTGAAAAGATATGTTGAACTTTAGGTGTGTTCCCAATTGTTGTGTGTAGATGAACCCAAAACTTGTTGGCACTCTATGCAACTGTACAATCTCATTGATATAAAATTATGCCAACTTCTCTTATGAGTTGGCAGTCCTTACTGGCAAGAAGTGTGTTACCTTTGTAAACCTATCAAACACCACCCAAATGTAATCATGTCCTTTGGCTATTTTGGGAAGACCAATGATGAAATCCATGATCACGAGAACCCACTTCCATTATAGAATTGGTAGGGGTTCTAGAGTTCTATCATGGTTTTTATGTTTCATCTTGACTTATAGACATACTTTACACTTAAGCAAGAACTCTTCAACATCCTTCTTCAATCCAGGCCACTGGTATCGATCTTTAAGATTATGGTACTTCTTAGTGCTTTCGAGATACATTGTGTACACCAAAGTGTTCATTTACACAAACATTGTCTTTCTCATGCCCTCCACATTAGGACTGCCATGTTGTATGGTGACACAAAGTCATATTCTCTGACTCATGAAACGTATAATTCTTCCCATTATTGAGTTCTGACCTGATGTTGAATCACAATATCATCCTGTTGTGCATCCCTAATCTGTTGTACAAATGGCTTGACCTATGACTAATCTCAAAATCCCCCAAGCACATGTACCTATATATATACTTTATATTTTTTCCTCAACATGATTTATAGTTAGAACATATAAACAAGTCTTTGTATATTCATGCTTTAAATTAGAGTTCAATAGAAGCCTATACATGTGGACTACAAATTTAAAACTATATGAGTCTATCTACTCCTCATCAGAAGACATCTCTTGCACATCTCCTCTAATTCTTTCTTCAATCACCTATCCATGTATATCACAAAGGGATAAATCATCCACGACATGGACCAAATAGGAAATACTCATCAAATCCTTGTACTAAACCCTTATGGTTGAGTTGTTATAAAATATGCTCAAATGGAGGGATAAATGCAATTCTAAATCTAGGTAGGATTAATTGGTGGACTTAGGATAACAAAGTAAGGATTTCGAATGTCAAATTTCAAGATGGAAATTTATCAATATTATATAGCTATCATTATGCAAGATTTTTCTATATTCAAGATATTAAAATGTCCAAGGTTATTTATGATAAGAATATTAACTTAAAATATTAAAATTAAGCATTGAGCTATCATATTTTTCTTGGGCAAGGTTCCTTAGTGTCAAGTATGCAATAAAACAATATTTTCTCTTAATTTCTATGTTAACCAGTATATTGGGGGACAACTAATCCACTACGGGCCATTGCGTAGGGTGGTGGGACATTCCCCAACCTCAAGTGAGACAAAGCTCTAGGGGCCAAATACCAATGGACTAAAGTCCAAAAAGAAGAAAAATATCCAAAAGTAGTAAAAATCTATTAGATCAACTCCAGTGATATCTTTATATTCAACAATATATCACATTTATAAAAAATGGGGATGGTGACCTTCAAGAGAAAAAGAAGGGCTAAAATTGATTTCATTTCACTACAATACTGAATTGTATGCATGTAATTGCAAGAGGGAATTAATAAATCAACAATAAAATCAAGAATCTAGTACCTTGTTCTAGCAGGAGTTTTCCAAATTGTGGACAGAAAGTTCAAAGATTCTAGTTTCTAATAGTCTAGCAAGAAAGAAGGCATTTGTGTGTGAAATGTCAGTTGGCTTGGAATTTATTCTTAAATCTTGTATGAATAGGATTTTGCACCTCATTATAATTTCATGGTTCTCCTATTCAATTTATTTCAAAGATTTCTAGTTTGATTTTACATGTGACCCATTTCACTTATTAGTTCATCTTATCATATACATAACCACGACATTAGTCATTTCTTCATATTCTATCTCTCTCCAGTTTTCTAATGTTATTGAGTGAACATATGATATGTATGTTTATTATGTAGTTGTTTCATACATATATATTCATTCTAAGGTAGGATCATTTTATCATGCACAGTTATTGCTTGTCATAGATACATCACCATTTAGTTAGGGACAATATTCTAATCGATTAGATACTACATGCCATTCTCATTATTACATATTGATATGTCAAGATTCATGTATGAGGATTTATTACTTTTTACTAAACCACTCTCATAGTTCTACATTCTCTTTATATAATGGCCAATAAAGGCATGCATAGTATCTACTACAATATGAATCATTACATGTGATCATAAATGAAGTCCCAACTAAGCTTATACTTCATAATAGAAGTTTCCAAAATATTATTCTTTAAGTGTAATCTTCCTTTCTAAATTTCCATGTCTGTTCAAATATAATTATTCACCATTATTTTTTCTACTTTCTAAAGTGAACCATACATATATTAAAATTTTTGAAGACATCAAAACTAATATCTTAAATTTTCTCTTATAGTTCAACAACACGTAATACAATAAAATTAATATTCTTCTTTTATTTCTTTAAGTATTGATTGCTTATAACATATAATCAATATCTAGAATATCAATTACTAAAATTGGCATATCTTTCCATTTGATGATGTAGTAACTAACATAGATGTATATATATTAAAATGATATAATTAATTGTATATAAATAAGATGGGAGGCTAATGAGATGTTTCTCATTGACATAAAACACACTCCTCTTCTATATATAGGAAAGGAGTCAAGTATAAGGAAAGAAAACCTAACCCTTATGCTAAGACAATTAGGCCCATATAATATATTAAACTAAATAACAATAATTCTAAAACTCCCCCTCAAGCTGGAGTATGGGCGAAACACATTTTCAACATGGACATACATGACTCAATTACACGATACAAAATATAAAAAATATCACTCCCCATAAAATATTTTCACCCTTCCTTTAACACGACTCTCTGGAAACAATTTGATGACACCGCCTTTGGGGTTATGTCCTGCAGTATGGAAATACACGAGCTTTGGATAAGATCTTCCAAAGTGCATATTGAATGAAGAACATCAAAATCAATCTAGAGAATACAATCTAAACACCATAACTACACCATCTTCACGGGAAAAGAATGTATATTGGAATAGCCACAGTCAAGCACATCCAATGGTGTAGCATTAGAGGTATCTCAAACATTGATATGATGAGGTGATGATGACTATCAACTTGATCCATATGAGTGTGACTCTTTGGGGCTTGATGGGAATGAAAGATACCATCAAGGAAGTCCAAGTAGATCACTAGAAGAACCATCTTGGCACTTGAGAAAGTACAAAATGCATTTTGGAGAAGACATTAATGAAGTAGCTCAGTGAACATAAATCTAGACAAATCATCAACCTTGTAGGTGTAATACTTGTAGGCTTGATATTAATGAGTTTATTAAAAAATAACCATCCATATTATGAAATGTAGCAAGATTGTCACAGACTAGCACCAAAGAGAATAAGAGTTTGGAATAAGTGAAATAAGTTACATCTCAATGTGTGTCAATGATATAACTAAGATCCTTTAGTTTGCATGAAAGTAGTATCCAACTGGAATAAGAGAAGAGTAGATAGACAACTTACATGAATATATCACAATGTCATTGTGAAAGATATGCACTTGAAGTACAAGGAAGCACAGTGTCATTGGGTAGGAGGCTAATGTGATGTTTATTATTCACAAGCAACACACTCTTCTCCTATATATAGGAAAGGAGGAAAATACAAAGGAAGAAAATTTAACCTTAATGATCCAAGACAATAGTCTCATATAACATAATAAACTAAATAATTATTATTCTAGAAACTATGTAATGGTTTTAGTTATTAGATGTTTCTTTATGAATATCTTTAAGTTTGAAATACCCACATTACCATCAACTATCTTATTTAATATATTATTGATGACTAACAAGATAACAACATGTATATACATACATATGGGATAAATAGAGGCATTCTCACCCCCTCTCCCATGCCCGTGATAGAGGTTGATTGTCTAAGAGGGTGGTAAACTATTTATTGCCAAAGGGAAGTGAGTTTTATAATATTAATTGTCTCAACTCATCAATCACCCGCAAGTATACATAATCAATTGTAGTTGAGGTCAAATCGTAGGGAGCTAGACTAGTTAG
Organism: Alisma plantago-aquatica; assembly: GCA_963693085.1. Classification (NCBI taxonomy): domain Eukaryota; kingdom Viridiplantae; phylum Streptophyta; class Magnoliopsida; order Alismatales; family Alismataceae; genus Alisma; species Alisma plantago-aquatica. The sequence continues at coordinate 470,942,407 of OY856410.1, forward strand.
GTGCAAGAACTTTAACTTTCAACAATCTATCAACGTGAGAGTCACACATCATGTGGCACTATCAATATGTTGTAAGGACAATTATTTGCTGCATGTCTTGATTATAGAAACTAGGACATTTTGGAGAATGCCAAGTACAAGGAAAATTGGGCACTTTTCTTCCTTTTAGAGTGGAATATGAAGTACTTATAATTCAAACCATGAGATGAGTAATACCAACAAACATATTAGCATGAATTTGGATAGAAATATGTTTAAACTGAGTGAAATGTGCGACTAAAGTGGCATGAAGTTATGATGTGATTTGTGCACATCAAATCCCCCTAAGCTTGAACCATTGCTTGTCCTCAAGCAAAAAGAGCTAGATAAATGTCTAAAAGTGAATAGATGGGCACAGATCAGATCCCACTGAATGTGAATTGTTGGATCCCAAAATGGCAATTTTCATCATCTAGATATGTGACTAAACATGAAGTCATAACTCTCAGGATAAGAGTTTAAGTTCAAATTTATATTCAGTTTGCTTTGAAAGAGTAAACTAGAGAGCAATTAGAAAAAATAAGATGACAGAGCTAAAAATATAATAATTTTACACAGAGCTCACTAAAATAAAATTCTTATCTTCCTGTAATGATAATGTTATTCAAGAATCTTTTTTTTCAATTTGATTTAGTGTACGGTACTCAGCTGTATAGGCTTATGTGCATGGGGAATACTATTTTGGGGATTAATTTCCCTCTTTCAGACGTTATCCCAACCTTCTTTGGGTTGATGGAAATGTGGGAGTCTTTGCCATATTTTGTGGGGTTTGAATTTTTAATTGAAGATCATAATTCCCCTTTTTATGTGATTCGGGCTCCGCTTTGGAACCACATAGTCCTATACCAGTTCTCCTTTCATTATTGATCATGCAGGAAGATTATCATTTTTCAAATAGAGCGGTGAAAATTGCATTATAGTATTGGCAAGGTCATCTTTATTGTTACTGAAGGCTCTAAAGTTGAAAATTTTAAAGCATATAAATGATTACATGGTTTAAGATCATAAGTGGGAGAATAAGAAATCATGTTTTAGTCAAAAACTCAAATATGGAGATGAATAGCCAAGAATTTTAAAAGGGGTGATTCATGTCCTAATATTTCATCATATAGCCTTTATCTTATGAAAGTAATTGGTTCAAGCAACTAGGAGAATTGATCAAAATTTTCACTCAATATTCATGCAATGATGTGAAAGGAAAGGTGAAATGCAATTAACTAACAAGATGCCATAAGAAAATGTCATGAGAGGAAAAACTAAAACTGCATGCCGATTGTACCCCCCACCCCCCAAGCTTGAAATTTGTGGTGTCCTCGTTGCTCATAACAAACCTAGGTGCCATAAAATTGGGTACCTCATGTGCATAAGAGTGGTGGATCAAAACCCTCTCCACAGGGTGGTAACTATTGTTGTAGCATGCTGGGGTTGATGAAGCTCATTGGATCATTAGGTCATGTGGGCAGAGGTGAATGATGTGGGTAGCCCTAGTGGCCCTAAGAGATGTTCCAGGAATCCATCTTGGTCACCATGTTGTGGATATCCTAGGCACTCTGGGATATATCGATGTATTGTTGTGACAGTTGGACAATCTGTGTCTTGATCATCAAATCTTTGTTGAACATTAACGTATAGCTTCCTCATGTCGGTGTACCACCACGTGAAGTCAGACTCAATTCTAGTAGAAGGAGAGGTAGGTGGTGGTGCCTCAGACTTGGAAGATGAGGGTTTGGGCTATTCACCTTCGGTATTTGTTTAATTTGGAAAGTATTTCCAATTGTCTCTCTTCTTTAGAGTTGTTAAGGATGGGTTGGGAATCTTGATGACTGGCCTTTTGTTCTAGACTCTCTGATAGAGGTTTTATATTTTTCTTTGCATAACAGACCAACAGAAATGAGGGCTTCACAATCCACAAAGATATTTCCATCCAATGGGTTCGTGGTGGTCAAGTTCAATCTCAAAGTTGTAGCAAGTTTGGTGAAAATGCCCCCTATCATGATGTCACCCTTTGGTTCTTTTTGTATGTTCAAGACTCTATTGAGGAAATGATATCCTATATTTACTTTGAATTTGTGAAGCATGGCCCACAACAAGAACAATTCTACCTTTCCTACAACACCTTGTGTTTCCTTCTTTGCAAAGATACCTGTGTTGAATAGGCAATGTATGTAGTGCATGATAGGATTGTGTACTTTTGAAGCTTGAGCATTTGCAGTGTGATAAGTTGATTGATCGGTAATTTGATTCCAGAAAGTGACTGGCAAAAAATCATCAGGATTAATAGTACTACCAGTATAATCAAACTCCAGTAACTCACAAAACCATTTGAAAGTTAATTTGAAGGGTTTATTCATTATCCTAAATGTAATTGATTCAAACGGCTTAGATTTATGTTGAGGATCTATTTTGGTGTTGAGAGTGGTCAAAAACTCATAAGTAACCCATGGGTAAGTGGCTTTTGATTGAAACAACAATAGGTCAAGCCAGAAATTCAGATATTCTTTAGCCTCGTCGAGAGTCCCAAGATCAAGCATAATGTTTTCATCAACAAACATGGTCGGGACCACCAGACAAGAGGAAAGGCAACAGAAGATGGCATCCTCTTCAGCATTCAACATAAATTGTGTCGTTGAGGCAAATGGTGCACTTGAAGAGGATGCTTCGGGGTTGGGCCGAGGTCGCTTGATGACTGGGGTCTTGTTTTGTGACATCATGATTGTTGCAGGAAGGGGAAACATAATGTAATAGGTAGGTAATACGCGTAAGATGTGGCTTGTCTTAATAGATATAGGTCGCGTCTAACACGGTGTAGCAAAAGTCATTACATTGAATAGTCATGGCACTGGGCAGTAGAAGGCGGTGTGTTATGCAGAGGAAATGGGGGTTGTTGACAGTGATGCTTCGATGCAGATAGCTTGCTTCGATTCCTTGATTTGAGGCAGTGCCCTACTTTTGGATGATGGAAGCAGTGATGCATGGTCTGTCAAAAAGAAGTGAAAAAGAAGGTGGCACCCTACTGTAATAGAATGGCGAAACGGTTTTCCATAAATCCTTGTTGGAGAGGGGTGAAGGCAGATGTTGGATGGACGGGGGTGCTTGCTTTGAGCATATTTAGAGTAGGATAACGATGGAGGTTTCGGCGGTGGAGTCATTCACGCGACCATAGTGTGTGGATTTTGGATCATGGTGTAGCGGCGGGGTGACAGTTACGGAGTAGGGTGTGAGGTCACCAGGTTGGAGGCAGTCGTAGGGTTGAAAGAGGGAAGCTAAGGAATGAGCTGGTGTTTAGGGTTTGATCGGTTTAATCTGGGCAGGGTTTGATCGGTTTAATCTGGGCGCAACACGGCATAACATGCATTACACACGTCGTAATGGCTGCGTGCTGGCGTATTTGGGCCCTAAATCCCACACGCCATATCATGTAGCTGACATGTTTAACAGTGATTAGGTGTAGAACTCCCAAAACCTTTGATGAATGGTACATGGTGTAAGGTGTGTTACACATGTTGTAACGGGGTTTTCCTGTAGAATTGACCATTTTCCTCCTGCAATTCACACGGTGTAACGGTTGTGTTACACACCGTAACAAATCTTTCCTGGAGAAATCGGATTTCCAATATAAAAGTGTACATGATATGTGAAGTGATACACATGTTTTCTAACTGAAAGTGTTGTAGCAAGCAATTTTCTCATCATTTGACACGTCGTAATGGTGCCTCACACGGTATAACAGTGGATTGCTAGAAGATTTTATGATCATGTGGAATTATCTACACAATGTGTGAAGTGTCACAGACATTGTGTGGATGCATGATTTTGCATAGCTTGTCCCTTAAGGCCTTTTCAATAGAATGGATAATTACCTACAAGGGATACAAGTAATTACTTAATGTTTACACACAAATTCAATATAGTAGCATCATGAGGTTTATTCAAGGCTAATGACTAACTAAATGATACTAAACGAAACAAAACAAGGAAACTATCTAATTGTGGGGAGGTCTCCCGTAAGGCCTTCTGTTTAGAGTTCGAAAGTAGACTTCATTGTTTTTCATCATAAATCAGCAAGGGAGCACGAGGCTCTTGGATCTATCTTTCCTACCTCGGAGTAGAGCTTGCAACGTTGGCCATTAACCTTAAATGTGGCTCTACCATCCCGTAGGGATAGACCTTTAGGACTAGGAAAGGCCCAAACCATTTAGACTTAAGTTTCCCTAGGAATAACTTCAATCGTGAATTGAACAACAATACTTGATCTCCTTCCACAAAGTCTCTTTTTCTGATCTTCTTGTCATGCCATGCCTTGGTCAACTCCTTATAGATTTTTGCATTTTCATAAGCATCTAGTCTGAGTTCTTCCAACTCTTGAAGTTGCAGTAGCCTCTTCGCACCAGCCTTCATCATATCAAAATTTAGGAACTTGATAGCCCATAGTGCCTTGTGTTCAATCTTTAAGGGGAGATGACAGGATTTCTATAAATGAGTTTGAACAGTGTGGTTCTGATGGTTGTCTTACATGCAGTTTGGAATGCCCATAAGGCGTCATCTAGCTTGAGTGCCCAGTCTTTTCTTGAACTTGAAATGGTCTTCTCAAGGATGTTCTTTAGTTGTCTATTAGAAACTTCAACTTGTCTGGCTGTTTGAGGATGATATGGAGTTGAGACTTTATGATCTACTCCATATTTGGCAAGAAGGTTATTGAACCGCTTCTCACTGAAGTGTGTCCCACCATTTGAGATAATGACTTTGGGTACTCCAAAGTGTGGGAAAATAATTTTTTGGAACAACCTTAACACTGACTTAGCATCACAAGATTGAGTAGGAATGGCCTCTACCCATTTAGACACATAATCACATGCTACCAGTATGTATTTGTAACCATAAGAGGATGGAAAGGGGCCCATGTAGTCGAAACCCCACTCATCAAACACCTCAATATCTAGAATAGAGATGAGAGGCATTTCGTCTCACTTGGAAATTTCTCCCGTTCTTTGGCATTGATCACATTTCTTGACATAGGCATGTACATCCCGAAACAATGTTGGCCAATAAAATCCAATTTGTAGGACTTTGGTGACAGTTTTCTCACCTCCAAAATGACCTCCGTAGGAAGACGAATGACAGCCAGAAATGATACTTGGAATCTCCTCCTCTTCTATGCATCATTGAATCAGTCCATATATCCCATGTTTAAACAACATAGGGTCATGCCAATAGTATAATTTGACATCATGTAGAAATTTCTTATTTTGCTGGTAGGTAAGATCGGTGGAAGGTGTCCTATCGCAAGAAAATTCATTATATCAACAAACTAGGGTGCTTGCATTATGTCAACGACATAGAGTCTCTCTACGGGTAAGTAGTCATCAATTGACATCGTATCCTTTGCAACTGTGGTAACTCTAGAAAGGTGATCGGAAACATTATTCCCGATCCTTTCTTGTATTTTATCTCAAGGTCAAACTCTTGAAGCAACAATATCTAGTGGATCAAATGTGGTTTGGCATCCTTCTTATTTAGCAGGTATTGGATGGTTGCATGGTCGATGTAGACTACAACTTTAGAGCCCACTAGATACTAATGAAATTTTTTGAAGGCATACACTATGGCTAGCATCTCCTTCTCGGTCATGGCATAATTTATCTGGGACTCATCAAGTCTTTTTCTGGCATAATGGATGGCATGCAGCTTGTTGTCCTTCCTTTGATAAAGGACTGCACCAAAGGCACAGTCACTTGCATCACACATCAACTCAAATAGAGTATCTCAATCAGGTGGCTGGATAATAGGTGCTAAAATGAGTGCATGCTTGAGCTTTTTGAAAGTTGTGTGACATTCTTCATCAAAAATAAACTCAACATCCTTCACGATCAATGAACATAGAGGTTTTCCTATCTTGGAAAAATCTTTGATGAAATGATTGTTAAATCATGCATGTCCAAGAAAACTTCTAACATCCTTGACATTAGATGGAGTGGACATATTCTCAATTGCTTCCACCTTTGTCCTATCAACTTCAATACCCTTGTTAGAAATCACATGACCTAGTACCACCCCGGATTGCACCATAAAATGGCACTTCTCTAGTTTAGTACTAGGTTAACCATTTTATAGTGCTCAAGGACTTTGGATAAATTAGATAGGCAATCATCGAAAGAATTTCCGTAGACACTAAAATCATCCATGAAAACTTCCATTGTTTGTTCGATAAAATCTTAGAAAATAGCCATCATACAACGCTGAAATGTAGCAGGAGCGTTGCAAAGACTGAAAGGCATGCGTCTATAGGCATAGGTACAATAAGTGCATGTAGAAGTAGTTTTTTTAATATGGTTGATAAATAGGTATTTGGAAAAACCCCAAATAACCGTCAAGATAGCAGAAATAAGAATGATTGGCCAATCTCTTGAGCATTAAATCAATAAATGGAAATGGAAAGTAATCTTTGCGGATGGCTTTGTTTAATCTCCTATAGTCTATACACATGCACCATCCTGTGGCAACATGGGTCTGAATCAGTTCATCATTGTCTCGTCTCATGACAGTTACACCCCTATTTTTGGGTACTACGTGAATAGCACTCACCCAAGGGTTGTCACTAATGGGATAAATGATCCCTGCATCACTTAGTTTAAAAATATCTTTCTTAACAACCTCAAGCATATTTTGATTTAAGCGTCATGGAGGTTCAATACAAGGTTTGGCATCATCCTCTAGATTTATTCTATGCATGCAAATAGAGGTGTTTATGCCTTTCAAACCATCAATTGAATAACCAATGACTTCCTTATATAACCACAATTCATTTAGCAGCTTTGACTCTTGAGCATTGTTCAAATTAGCATTTATTATTACTAGAGAAGTAGAATTTGGGTCAATAAAAGCATACCTCAGTCCTGGTGGAAGGGGTTTGAGATCTACCTTATTCTCCTTTGGTGGCTTGCTAGATCTATCCTTCAATGGTGAAATCTCTTCAAGAGATAGAGATTTTATGGTATTGGGAACAACATCCACATCTTTTGTGGCCTTAGCAGTGTCTAACTCGATTTCATCACAATAGTCAACAAGAAATTTGGAAAAATCTTCATCTTCCTCCAGAAATTTTTCAATATAATCTACTAGGCAGATGTTCTCCTGGGGCTTTCATTGCATCCATAATAGAGAACTCCATTATCTCTCCACTTACCCTAAGAGTGATCTTTCCTTCCCACAAATAGACTATACAATCGATAGTGCAGAGGAAGGGTCTTCCAAAGAGAATAGAATTGGATGGAACCTCATTCATATCAATCACAACAAAATCACAAGAAATTAAAAACTTTCCCACTTGAACTGGAACATCTTCAACAATACCTCTAGGATACTTGATGGTATGATCGGCTAGTTGAATGACCATCTTGGTTGTCTTCAACTCTCCAATATCAAGCTGCTCCCACAATGTATAAGGAATAAGGCTTATGCTGGCTCCAAGGTCAACCAAACCTTTATCAAATGTTGTATCGTCAATCTTGCATGGCAAAGTGAAGGTACCTTGATCATCAAGTTTCTCTGGTAATCTATTTTGAATGAAGGAACTCGTCCTTTCAGATAACATGATAGTTTCTATGTGATCGGTCCTCCTCCTTTGACATACAATTTGTTGAGTATGTCTGTGAACTTGTGGAACTTAGTGTCATCTTTCTTGTTTGCTAGTCTTTGTAGAAAAGGAATGGTTGTCTTGTAGGGTGGTTGTTCTTCATTTTCCCCTTTCTTCTTTTGTTTTTCTTCACCTTCAGCTTCCTTCTTACCATCATCTTTCTTTTCTTCTTCCGTAAATGGTCTCTTCATAATATTCCCACTCCTCAAAGAAATGGACTTGCATTCATGTGGGTTCATCTCTAATTGGCTAGGTAGTGAGCTAGAAGAGACTTTTGACTAGCTAAAAGCTTGTCGAGCAATCTGATTTCTGGCATCTTTGTATGGGTGACAATCCCATCAATTTTAGAAGAGATATGGGTGAGGACATATTTTAGGAGATTTTCATGTGCTCGGAACTCATCATTCTACTAGATTTGTGAGTCACGAATGTCTCTAAAAGACTTTCCAAACTGGAATTTTGTTGGGGCTAACTCATTTGTTGAGGTTGATTGAAATTCCTATTGTTATTGTTTCTATATCTAGGTGGTTGTTCACGATTGATGTTCATGGGTGGCGGTTGTTGTTCATGGGTTGTTGTTGACATTGATCTTGACTTTGGTGTTGTTGATTTTGAGGGTTGTTGTTCCTGTAGGAAAATTTTGGATGGTCTCTCCATTTTGGATTGTAGGTTTTTGAGAAAGGATTGTAGGCTTGTGTATTGTTGAAATTTCCTATTACATTCACCTATATAGGCATCTCTATGGTGCTCATTTGTGGTGCAAAATAAGAAGAAGAGTTGTGACCAAAAACTCCACACGCTTCACACACTTTCTCATCTACTTGAACATGATGAGTGGTCAACTTCTCAAACTTTTGAGTCAAAGCATCAAGCTTGGCTGCAATTAGATCTACTGTGTTTACAGTGTACTTCCCACTAGATTTGTCAATTGAATTACTTGATGAGAAAGGCTGACTGGTTCTTTCAGTGTTCCACTGACAATGATTGAGTTCCATATCCTCTATGATTGCATGTGCCTCACTATAAGATTTGTTAATAAGTGATCCATTTGCAGCGGCATCCATAGTCATATGGGTGTTGTAGAATAACCTGTTGTAGAAAGTTTGCAACAACAGCCAGTTGGCCAACCCGTGGTGAGGACAAAGGCATTGCAAGCCTTTAAATCTCTCCCACATATCATACAATGTTTCTCCTTCCTGTTGCTTAAAGTTGGTGAGTTGGCTCCTCAGTTGAGCTGTCTTGCTAGGAGGAAAATACTTGGTAAGAAAAGCATCCAGCAATTCATCGCAACTCTTGATGGATCTTTTGGGCAATGATGAGAGCCACGCCTTGGCACTGTCTCGCAGGGTGAACAGAAATAGGAGTAGACATACTCCTTCAGGGGGGACACCATTGATCTTGAAGGTGTTCATATACTGCAAAAACTCAGCTATGTGAAGATTCAGATCTTCCATAGGAGTTCCTCCAAAAAGGTTTTGCCGGATCATTTGCATGATGGTAGGGCTGATAGAAAAATTGTTGGCCTCGATAGTTGGATGATTGATGGCTCCACAAATGTTGATGGAAGCCAGCACAACAAAATCCTTAAGCGGGCAGTTGTCCTCCATATCTGATTCTTGAGAATGATCAGGAGAAGGCGGTGATGAAGGTTTTGAATGGGGTGATGTCAGTTGTGATCCCTCCAGGCTTGAAGAATTATCACCCTTCTTTGCTCTCCTACAACTACAAAAGGTCTGCTCAATTTTGGGTCTAGGAAAATGGATGTCTCAAGACCCCTCTTAGAATGACCCATGCAACCTGAAAAGAACAATATTAAGTGAGAAAGCCAAAAACAAAGAGATATCACAAATATGTATAGTGGAAAATGATGACCTAGTCCCGAACACTAATTATCACTTTTACTCTAACCAAAATACCGTAGCTCCCCAACAACGGCACCAAAAATTGTTGATTGCCAAAGACAAGTGATTTTTAAAAGATTAATTGTCTCAACTCATCCATTACCCACAAGTATACTGGATCAATTGTAGTAGAGGTCAAACTGTAGGAAGCTAGGCTAGTTAGGTGCAAAAGCTTTAACTTTCAACAATCTAGGTCGGTTACAATTAAAATGGTTGGTTGGGGTCAACTTAATTATGAATTTAAATAAAATAAATGAAAATCACACATCACTTCAGAAGGATTAAATTCAGATTATAAGGATCTTATATATGGAATTTCACCTCCACATCATAACTCAACGACAATTACAAATTCCAAGCAACATTAATTAATTTTGTAAGGCATGTTGATAGCATCTAATTCATCTCCCGATGATATGAGATATTTCTACCATCGTATAGCATTCCCATGCATATACTTAAATTCAAACTACAACCTAAAACCTTCAGCCAATCCAAGTCATTCCAATGGTCAAGGATATGTTATCAAAAAATTATTCCTTACCTCCTAATATGGCTTTCTAGAAATAATAAGAGGTATATAACATGTAAACATGATGTCCATCCATGCAAACAAGGAAATAAAAACCATAATTTGTTTTGAAATAGAAGATTAAGTGATATTAGATATGAAATTCGAATATCATTGAGTTATGACGTGGGAGATACTCTCCCATGTCCAAGAAATGGAGTTTACTCACTCATAGTGAGAAAATACAAGCACAAATGATGAATCAAGGAAACAAACATGAGAAAAGACAGAGGAATAAGAAATGAATCTGTAGAAGAGAAGAAATAGGTGAGATCTCTGTCCAAAAGATGGAGATCCGTCTCTAAAAATGTCCTTTAACAACAACAGCCTTCTCTTTTTGTCTTTGGGAAGGAAAAGAGAAGAGAAATGGAGCTAGGAATGGATTCTCTCTCGAGAAACCCTAGCTTACTCTCCTAGATCACCTCTCCAGATCTTTGCCTCATCCTCAGTCTCTAACCACACCAAATGATGTGTGATATGTTTCTCAAGGGATGGTGGTTCTTTATATTTTCGAATAATTGATTAAAAATAGGAATTCTGCAAAAACTGCTTTTGTTACTGTGTAACAAACATGTGCTATGGTGTGTAAGTATCTAATTCTACAAACAGTAGTGGTGTACATAAGCAACACACCGTATAACATGGCATAACATGGGTTTTCTGTTGAACTCTGAGCTCCCTCATTATGGCGTAGGAAGGAACCAACACGTCACAAGGCATGTCTATGGTAGAGTGACCTCTTCCTGAGAGTCACACACCGTGTGGCACTATCAACACACCGTAAGGACAATGATCTGTTGCATTTCTTGATTATAGAAATTGGAACATTTTGAAAAATGTTAAGTAAATGGAAAATTGGGCATTTTTCTTCATTATAGAGTGAAATATGAAGTACCTACAATTCAAACCATGAGATGAGTAAGACCAACAAGAAACAAACATCTTAGCATGAATATGGATAGAAATATGGTTAAACTGAGTGAAATGTGTGACTAAAGTGGCATGAAATTATGATGCAATTTGTGCACATCATAAACTAAGGCGGCAACTGGGATTCAAACTCAGGTCCCTTTGTGAGGAGACATAGTGCTTAATCACCTGAGACACTCCTTGTCGGCATTTAGGATTCGAACTCGGGTCACTTCCTGAGGAGACATCATACTTGACCACCGTTCTTGTATATGTATATACATACATATACATATAAGTATGTCGATGTCCTATGGAAAAATTAATTAGTTGACTAACCAATTAAATTATAATTGATTTTCTTGTTCCAAGATTATCATCTAAGCTTTCTCACTTATTTATTGCACTAGTTGTACTCTTAATGAACAGAAATATAACTAGATAATGACTAACTTGTATATATTTGTGTCATGCCAATCTTTAGTGATTAGTTTCTAGTGACAATATGTTCAACAGTTCTCCCATTTTTGTTGGTAAGAAATCCTTAATCATTGTCAAAGTTTCTAGAATCAACAATTCTCCTTAAGGTGTTTCCTATAGTGTCCATAACATTGATGTCACATCTTAATGACTTTAGTTTAATATTTAGTGCAAAAGGTAGTTACCACCATAGGAGGATAAATGGTGTCTAAGTTCTTGTAGATCTTAGGTAATAAAGATTGCTTTATCTATTTTGAAGGATATTTTTCTCTTAGGTTCAAGTGGAAACCATATAGGGAGGATTCAACAAATAGGATGTACTAGGAGAGTGAGACAAAGATGACTTGTTATGTTAAATTAAATAAGGCACAAAGAGATGTAATACATGCCTAATAAAGAAAGAATCTTTAGGATTGGAGTTAAATCAACCTATTAGAGGGGAATATCAATAAAAAAGGGAGGAGATAAGTGCAATCATTTGGATAATGTCACAAAGTATGGCAATCTGACTCTCCCATCCATGACCAAGAGATAACATGTTATATTTTGAATTTAATTGACTATATTTGCTTGTCAATGGATAATTAAGTGGATGGTCAATGATGGTGAATTGTTAGAAAAATTATTAAGAATAGTAGAGGTGAATATTCATCATTCATTTTGTATATGTCAGTTTCTATTATAGATGCAAAGTTTAAGATGTTTAGTAATTGATGTCTAGTTGGAAAGCAAGTAAAGCCCATCCTTTATTGATAAAGAAATTTATTTCTTGGGTATAGAAGGTAATATGAAGAGTTATAAATAGGAAGAATAGGAAACTAGGTGATCAAATTAAGAATAAAAAGGAATTAGAGATGGAGTGCCAATAGACAAGTTTGGGAAGAAAAAATAATTTAAGCTGGAGATATAGCGTATTGAAAGAAACATATGATTTTAGTTAATTCATAAGCATGTATTTGGATTTTTCAAAGCATCCTAACACATTTTCTCATGTCACAACACCATTACTATATACTAACCATCACCTTCTACATACATACTAAAATTTACGTGACCTATGGCAATGAAGGGATACATCAAAGTGAAAAGATAATAAAGAAACTGAAGTTCCTTTTCCCAACACATAATGTATTGCATTTGTTATGGTACTATTTCTTTTTAATACATAATGATCAATTAAATTCAATAATATACATAAGGATCTCTTGTACTTTTGTTTTGTTTTAGATCCACTACTTATTGATACAATTGTGAAGGACAAGGCCGATTTACATGATAGGTATATTAAGTTATATCAAGTGATTTCATACAATTTATTTCCCTAATCAACTAGAGTCACATTCACGTAGGACAAAATTTCCATTGGGTTCCAAATCCATTAAGTTAGTCATTTTATTTGTAATACTAGTTTGGCTTCATCAATCTCCATAATGAACCTAAGATAATGTGATTGCCCACTAGAATATACAATAATGATTATTTTTTGATACATTTTTTTATTAAACTACCATTTTAAATATTGATACTCAAAAATATCCAAAACTCATAACTTCTAACACATTTGTCATTGCAACCACATGTTCAATTTTCTTTAAGAATAATTCTAGATTTAATGTATATTTATTCAAGATGTATTTTATAGTGATTCCAAAACCATGACTTATATTTGAGTCAAGCTAACTCGTAGTGGGTCCCACTCTAATTGGTTGGACTATATCATCAAGAATTGATTTTGGTACATATAGTCAAAGGCATTTAAATGAGTATTCAAGTAGAAAATTCAAAGAGTTGTGATTTGGTTTTCATATGATGAGAATAATGAATCACAACTCAAAAATAAAGGCATTTAAATGAGTATTCAAGTAGAAAATTCAAAGAGTTTTGATTTGGTTTTCATATGATGAGAATAATGAATCACAACTCAAAAATAAGTGTAGTATCTTAAAAAATTTAGTATGTTACAACTTCCATCTACAAATTCATGTGTTATATGAACACCAACATGTCCCTATTTACACAGGCGATGGAGTACAATTGTGTAGCTCATGATGCATATGATGATAATATCCTTTTGCGTAATACATCTACTACCATGCTCGCCTTTCCTAGGTTGTACTCTATTGTGAAATTGTAGTCCTTTCTCAACTAGAGTCATCTTCTTTTGCATATTCAACTCTTTCTTTGAGAAGAGATACTAAATATTCTTGTGATCTATGAAAATTTGACACTTCTCCAGTATAGGTAATTTCCCCAAAATTTTGATGCTAGGATCTAAATCATGTGTTGGATAATTCTCATTATGCTTCTTAAATTGTTTTTAAGTAAAAGAGATCACGTGTTTTTTTGTATTAGCACGCATCCAAGACCCTCCTTTGAAGCATCACAAAAATTATGTATCCCATTATGGACTCCAGTAATACCAATACTGGTGAGGACAGTAGTTTATCCTTCAACAGCTGTAAACTCCTTTGACATCTTTCTATCCAAACAAAAGGTACATCTTTATTTTTCATTCTCATCCACGACAAGGATATTGCACTAAAATCCTTAAGGAACTTCTTGTAATATCCTACCAGCCCCAATAAAACTTTGCACTTTGTTGGTGTCTTTGACTGCTCCCATAATAGCACTGAGTCTACCTTCTTTGGATGTATGCAAATCCCTCTACTAGATATGACATGTCCAAGAAAAGAAACCTCTATCAACCAGAACTCACACTTGCTAAATTTTCCATAAAACTAGTGGGACCTCATTATTTCTAGGGACAATTGAAGATGTTTATCATGCTTCTCATGGTCCTTGGAGTCAATAAAATATTGTATATGAAGACTACCACAAACTAGTATGTATAATGTTTCAACACCCCATTTATCAAGTCCAAAAAAGTTGCAGCTGCATTGGTTAGTCCAAATGACATCACCACAAACTTGTAGTGCCCATACCTAGTCCTGACGGCTATATTTGGTATGTCTTTTCTCTTGATCCCAAACTATTGGTATCATGATAGTATATTTATGTTTGAAAACACCATGGGACCCTTCAACTAGTCGAACAATTTTTTTACTCGTGGCAAGGGATACTTGTTCTTTATAGTGACCTTGTTGAACTGCATGTAATCCATGCATAATATCATCGAGACATCCTTCTTCTTGACAAACTAAATAGGAGCACCCTACATGGACGTGCTTGGCTAGATGAAACCTTTGTCCAACAACTCTTGTAGCTTTTTCTTTATCTCCTTCATTGTTGTTGGTGCCATTCTATATGGTGCTTGTACTATGGGATGTGCATTGGGAACAAGATTAATTTCAAATTTATCAAGGAGGTGGGATGTCAGGAAACTCGTAGGTGAAATATCTTCAAACTCAAAAACTATAGTACATATCAGATACTAGGAATCCATACCTTAATATCAATTAATTGTGCCAAAAAAGCCACACAACTCTACCTCATCAGCTTCTCAACTATGCCAACAGACACCAAACGCATAGGGAAATCTCCTAATCTCCTTAGAAGGTCCAAGAGATATTTTCCTCCCGAAACTCAACAACTTTGGATCTATAATCCAACACCACTCCATAATTCCATAACTTATCCATCCCAAGGATCAAATTGAATACATGCCTCTCAAGTGGCATAAGATCCACTTGAATGTTGCATTCAAAAAGACAAGAATGCAGGATGGACACTCCTCACACACAACTATAGATCCCACTAAATGGGTATCAAGAAAGAGAGGTTAAGATATATGACTAACATGAAAGTTACAATGCACAATCACCTCTCTCATGATAAATTAGTGTCACACACGAATCAATCAAAATAGATACATATATAGAATAATACAAGTCAAGAATGAAAAACCTCCATCTAACATGTCACAAATTGATGGTTGACATCACCCACAGACCATGTCATACATAGATACCAGCTGTAGATTGTGATTTTCATCTTCCTTGGCCTCTTTGTGGGATCCTAACAATCCATCTTGGAAGGCCTATCCACACCCTTTTTCATAGATGTTGTCCTATTGTTGTGAACCTTCTAATTCCACCCCTAAGTTTGAGATGCCTCCTAGTTCAGATACGGGTAGAGCATCCTCAAATGCCCCCATTAGTGGACATAGAAACACTTCTTCTATTCTGAAGCATGTGACCTAGATAGCCCTGTCATGGAGGCATATCCTAAATTGTATGCCCCAGATAGTAGTAGTCCTTCACCTCTACCTCTACTTGGTGACAATTGCAACTACTACTACTGCATCGTAGGCTATGACATATCCATGCTTTGTTTGAACTTCCAGAACTGATACCTTGGTGACCTAAAACATTTGCCTCTTGGATTTTCCTAAGAACTATTCAGATTATTATGTTGACTTCCTCCTAGAATCATTGTCATTGATGTCGATCGTTGATCTTTCTATCCTCCTTATCGACTTCATAAAAGTGGAAAACTTCTCACGTGATTCTAAAGTCGAAGCCCACCTTTCCATCTCAGCATTCAACCCCTTCTAAACTACCTAACCTTCTCATTTCAGTCAATGCCATGTGTGGGCAAAAGCTTAACAACTCCACAAACCAAGCTTCATACTCATTCACCAACATTGCTCCCTACCTCAACTATTCAAACTGTGTAATCTTCTCATCTAGATAGTATAGAGGGAAGTATATTTTATTAAAATTTCTCCTAAACTCTATCTAATAAGTGACTTCCCCCAGACTCTTCTCCTCCTCAATCAATGGCCAACTTTCCCCTTTACCAGATAGCTTGCATGCTTCATGTTGTCTTCACCTAGTACGTTCAGCAGCCAAAAAGCCTCTTCTAGATTTATGAGCCACAAATTCGTATCTATCACATCTATCATATCATAGTACTCATGACTCCTATGTGTTTTAGTTGTTGAAACATATTTCTAGAGCATGTTGACTCGACATTCAAGGTCTGGTCCTAGCATACCATAATAGGTAGCTTGGATGTAAAAGAGTGAACATAGACATCATTTGTCCAAACATGGGCTAAAAGACTAGATTCATAGGCATCGATGACTCTAGGGGTGCCATCTCAGGCTACTTTAAGTTGTTGAGGCATGCATGTCCTCTCCTCGAGTACATGCTACCTCCCAACACCCCATGGAGGAACGTAACTACTCTTCACGTGTTCTTCAAAGTTTCAATCCATATCTACATAACCATAACTAATGGTTAGATATGGTGGACTCATAAGTACATACACAACAACCTAATCCTATATCACAATTGGATCAGTAGATCTAGGTTCTAATACCAAAAACTTGTGACACTAGTATAGTAATGGTCCATAGTGCTGGCTTTGTTAAGCCTATAGTGTCACTTTCAAATTGACTCTTAAGTGGTTGATGCTATAGAATTTGCATAATCGTGTAGGATTTTTGACCAAATAAAACTGACCTCGTATCTAAGCATCAGGTTTCCAAAAATAGAAGTCAAGGTAGTAGAAACTCTATTGCATCAGTTTTGTTAGGAAAACCGACCCTATAGTCATAAGGTCTATAAGGCCAATTTTATGACAAAGACCAAACATAAATGTCTACATTATCCGTTAGATTTTTCTATAAGAAATAGCCTCAACTTATTCTAGGTATAACCCACCATGAAGGTCTATAAGGTCAGTTATTCATGGAAAACTGACTCTATAGGTAGATTATCATCTTAACTTTTGATAAAAAAAAATAATAGCCTTGATTTTTTTCTGGAAAAACTGACCCTGTAGTCTATAAGGTCAGTTATATGAGAAAAATCGACCCTATAGGTACACTATTAGTTAAACATTAAGATAGCCTCGATTTCCATCTGTAAGGTCGGTTATATGTAAAAACCGGCCATATATGTCGTCATATAAGTAAAAATAACTAAATAAAAAATAGCCTCGATTGTCAATAATAACTGACCCTTATAGAAATATGCAAAATAGAAATGTGCATAATAGAAACCTTTTTTACAAAGATCAAAACTTGCAACTGAAAGAAGACTTGCAATACAAAGATGCAAGCCTGAAATTCATTCTGAAGTCACTTTCTAGCTTTTATCAATTCGTTCCAACTTGAATTGATATTAGTTACCAAATCAGACATTCACAAAAAAATAATTCAACATATTTAATTGAGACATTCATACACATTGCACATCATTCAATCACATATTTAATTGAAACATCCAAAACATTCAAAAAATGCAAGATAGATGCATTAACCAAGTTTGAGATAATATTTAGAATTCATGTCAGATACAAAAGTAAATCTGAAATTAAGAGTTTTAAAATATATATACATAAATGAAGATAATGTATGCACTCAATCGAATGTCCTAGTGACTTCATTTAGATAAGCATCTTCTCAAACTTTTTTTAAAATTCTATGGTGTATAATGCTAAGTTGTAAAGATTTACAACATAAATTCACAGGTTAATATTTTATAAAATGAACTAAAACTCACTTGTAAATGTATGATGATATTCTTTTTTACCTGATCTATAGTTTGAATGTCATGTGTTGATGTCTTGACAATTGTTTACATATATTTCATTACATAATATGCACAAGCCCAGTCATTATATTGTTAAGACACTACAAATAAGGAATTATACTTAATGTTAGTAAACTACTATAACAAGAGTTGCGATAAGACTAAGTTATCAAACAAGATACTTTGACACTCATCAAATTGATTGCTGCTAAGTCATAGAACTAGCTACCTTGTCATTAATAGAATAGTACAAATAGAGTTGACAAAAAAATTAGTCGTCAAACTAGCTATCTTGACATTCTTCAAACTCAAAATCTTTAATTTAAAGGTATTCATCCTCCACCTTCAAAAAAGCTTGTATACCCCTATTAAATAAATGATCAAGATAGTTGGCTAAATAGACATGCTAAATATACATATCATGATGAAGCATAATAATTTCTACGGTAGCGATGAAGTCAATGCTTACTCTATAGTTGGCAATTTTAGTTTGTGTGAACTTAAGGGCATGATGATTAAGTTTGGGCGTCTTACTGGACTGTACATCAGCACTTTTAAGTCTAGGATGTATCTTTCCAGGTCTTGCAATTCAAGAAGAGGAAGAATGAGGAATGCAACCCAGATCAAGGTGGGTAGGCTACCTACTCGGTACTTGGGTGCTCCAGTGGCGGGGGGAAAGGCTCAACTTCTGATTTTTCCCAGTGCATTGATTTGCTCAGAACCAAAATTGATTGTTGGGTTGCTTGTAGGATTTCCATGGCGGGGAAATTGGTCATGGTCAGATCTATGCTTCAAGCTATGATTAGATTTTGGAGTGACGTCTGTGATATCCCGTTGCCAACTGTTGATAGATGTAGGTAGTTGCTTGCGGGCTTTGTTTGGGGTGGTAAAGGACATGGAGTTGTGTGGAAATATATTGCAAGACCTTTCTGTAAGGGTGGGCTGAACATAATAGAACCGAAAATGATGGTTTACCAAAGTCAATGCAAGAGGGTTAACATATTTTTGATGCAGAAGGATAATGTTTGGTCTTTATGGATGGATAAAAGGTATGGAAGGCTACAAGATGGGTTTGATAACAGTTCTTCTCGGATATGGAGAAACATGTGCAAGCAGTGGACGTTGACACAGCACTGGTATAATGTTGATTTGTTTGGTGTTGTCAGTTTGGCTGTTCCCATGGCTAGACCATGGATCAACATGGATATCGGTGAGGATGTGCCTTGGCATAATCTACTTTGAAATCCCTTCCATATTCCCAAATGGAGTACGGTTACCTATAGAGCTATTGTCTCCAAACTGCCCACCGCGGACAGGCTTAGAAGGTGGGGCCTACAGGTTGATGTTAGGTGCAACTTGTGTAAGAGAGAAGATGAAAGCCACAACCACTTATTTGGTCAATGCAGTTTCTTCAGGAGAATATGGTTGATGATCTGCATCAAGTGCGAGTGGGGGAAGATGGTGGGAGATGACATTAATGATACGATTATCAAGATTAAAGATAAAATGAACACCATGAGTGAAATAACAGTAGGTGGTTTTTGCTTTACTAGCACCTGGTACTTTGTTTGGGAGGAGAGGAACAACAGGAATCATGGTAGACAAGCTAGGGATGAGGAGAGGGTTATTGTTGTAATAGCCAGGTTCTTATCACGTGCTCTTTTTGTAAAGAAGGCTTTGCCTCAGGCCTGTCTGAGCAAGCTAAGATATACTGGGGTTTTTGTAGATAATACCCCCTTGTTTACTGTTGCGACTTGTAGGTCCTGCTTTTAGACAGGCTCCTTTTTGGCAATATATTTACCGATTTCCAAAAAAAAAATTAGTTTGTGTCCCCTTGATATTTTTCCCATTTGGTCAAGATAAAAAAGAATCATCAATTATGACCACCAGTAATTCCCAATGTTTGGATCTAAGTAAGAATAAAACAAACTTTAAAATAAACTAGAATAAAATAAATTTACTCAATACTAAAATTAGATTGAATAATACAAACTTACTTGACATTAAAAGGAACTAGAATAATTTCCTTTCCCGCACTAGAAAAATATTGGAATGAAGTAGAGAAATAGTCATTTACATCTTCAATCTATGTTTCCAGCTAACTGGTGACTGAAGAATGAAGAATCCAACATTTTTATTTTAAAGTTTTCAACCTTCGCGTGTAAGTGGTTGTATACATTTATAATCATTAATACATAGAAATCAATTAAAAATGTGAATTGGAATTTTTTGTATTGATAAATCCTTACATTATCCACACTTCTAATATTGAAGTATTCAAACAATCATACCAGAATAACTATATAATATCTTCAAGAAATATATAGTTCCCAAAGTCCCTTCCTACTGCATCTTCTTTAAATTACACCATCATATGTGATTTCAAGCTTTGGTCGGATAAGTATCAGCACAAACATTTAGATTTACTTCCCAACTCAGCAAATTTGGATTCTGGAATGAGAGATGTCTTGGGCATAGGAGGCTTCCCAGTCGAATTCATTGTAACAATCATAATCATCCACTTTCTAAAGATCCCATTATATTCCAGAAGCTCGTAACATTGGTCGTGATAAACCCCAATTTATTGCTTCATCTCCACCAATAATACCTATTCCCTCAACCCGTTCCAAAAAATGGGGTTGCGAGTTAAGAATAAAAAAATAAAAATTTTGTTTTATTATGGAACATACATATCAATATGCGTGGATAATACCTTTACTTCCACTTCCTGTTACTATGTCAATAGGATTTGGACTCCTGCTTGTTCCAGCAGCAACAAAAAATATTCGTCGTATATGGGCCTTTTTTAGTGTTTTATTCCTAAGTATAGCTTTAGCTTTTTCAGTCATTTTATCTATTCAGCAAATAAGTGGAAGGTTTATTTATCAATATCTATGTGATATATATATATATAATCAATTAATAATACCCCTAAAGTCCACTCCTTCCCCATACTACAAGTGAAAGGGAAAATGTAAAGACTACCATTAAAGCAGCCCAAGCGAGACTTACTATATCCATGTGAATTATGTTCCCTATCTTCTTTATGAAATGAAGGAATTATTTATCGATCATAAATCATAGTGGAATCAATGGCGCAGAGTCAAAATCTTATTTTTGACTTAACGTTATTGTTGAATCCGAACTAAGGTCAGGTTTCTGGAGTTAGCTCACCCTCGCGAGATCGCGACCCTTTGTCCCGTCCATTGTATCACGTGTATCGCCCAGGGCATAAGGGGCATGATCACTTGATGTCATCCTCACCTTCCTCTGGCTGAAGAATCCGTACATGAAATCTTAATGAATGGACCAATGTTATGAGCTTCTGGAATACAATGGGATCTTCGGAAAGAAAATAGACTAGCAAATGAAATACTAGAAAAAATAGGCTTTCTACATATGCATCGTTCAAAGCAACAATTTTTATAAGTTGTAGCAAGGAAAAAAGAACCAAAATATTAGGAAATGAGTACAGCCTATATATTTATATTCTATGGATAAAGGATCAAATTGATAGAGGAAGCATCGTAAGGATCAATTCACTTTGGATCGATACAATAAGAGCCAACTTTCATAATTAAATATCATCACTATATCGATAGCTCTGATTGTGAGAGGAGATATTATTATATAATTCATGGGGAACCTTTCCCTGAACCCATACATGTTTTCGCGGGTCTTAGTGTAACAGGTTTGTCAGGGAATATACGTACCCATATTTTTCCACCACGGCGTGCATATCATGTCATTGATCTTCGACCAGCTTCTATTTGTCTAGTTGTGATCCAAGCGGGTTCAAGTGCCTGAAGAGCATATCTTCCGAAGCAAACATGACTACCTCGATAAGATATTCCTTTCATTCTTCCTCCATGTTGTTTACGGAATCTGGTTCTTTTGGTCTTATAGTTGATGGTTCTTTTTTAATTCCATCTCATCGATTCCCAGTCTCCAGTGAAAATCAAATATAGTTATCCAGTTATAATCTTCCTCCAATTGTATTAATGGGTCGTCCAATCAGAAATAGTAACAGAATACATAAGTCATTAGAAGGAGTTGTATATAAATATATATTATAAATATATATGTTAAAGATATTTTACATATAAAAATATAAAAAATAAAGAAATTGAAAACAAAAATATTTCAATAATAAATATTTCATAAAAAATCTCATAGAATCAAGAATGAAGTTTTCATTCTGTACATGCCAGATCTGGGATGTTATATGGTTCCGAAGGATGAACCAGATATAGACAGTTCCAATAAGATTTCATTCTTGAACAAAAATCCATTCTCAATCGGGGCATTAACATATGATCTATCGAGATCCATGGTAACTTTTTCAAAGTAGAAAAAGGAGTAGTAGACCGACTGATGTATCATGCTTAAAAAAATCACATTATAGTATTTTTCTAGAAGAAAAATAGAAATTGCGCTTTCATTATGGTCTGACAGAGTGACAATTACTTAGATATGTGCATATCGCTGGAAAAGCAAAAGGGTCAACATGACATGTTTATTCCGTTTCCATATCTTCAGCCAATTTGTCAACGTTACGGACTACAAGGTATCAAATCAAATAACGGATACCACTATTCTTATTCCAATAGTAAGGCCTTTAGATTAGATTAGTTTTGAGTTCGAGTCTCGGGCAACCCATATGGAAAAGGGGCATTTTTCCCCTTTTCTTTTTTTACTTCATTTTTTGTTATGATGAACCTATTACCCATTTCTATTGGTTGACATTGACATATGGGTCATGTTATACTGTTCAATAACAAGCCTTCTGTTAGCTATCTATAGTTATATAGCTAATGTTAGACAATCCTTAGACTGAGTAGTGGATTAGTGAATTATCCATTATATCTATATCGCAATTGAAAAGAAAAAAAAAGGTGTCCTAAGATCTCTAAAGAGATCAAACTTTTACTTTCTATTTATTTCAATATGGATTTTAGCCCAAACAAACTCGATTCAGAGACTAGCAACTATTATTATTCCTTTAATTTATTTTGTTATTCCTTTAAGTTACACGTTCTATCTTTCCATATCATATAATTCCTTGTGGTTCGGTATATATATATATATATATATATATATATATATATATATATATATATATATATATATATATATATATATATATATATATATATTAACCCCCCGCTTTGGATTTAATGCAATAAAGGTTGTATCATGAATATGGATTCTTTCAAGTGTTGTTTGTTCCAGTTTTTTCATATTTATATATATATATATAATATTATATTTCTATTGTTATATTTATATTGAGTTTATTGAGTTGATATATATGTATATTGAGACTTATATTGAGATATATTTATTGAGGTTTGGTCCATTCGATTGAAGAGATTGATCTCAACCAGATAAGATCCCATAAGAAAGCGCTAGTAGGATTCTAACTTTTAGGTTTACAGTCATGTTTATTAAATTACACATTTTTATCAAATGATTTCATATGTAGTCAAATAGGAAAAACATAATAGAAACTAAATATACCTTGTCATTGAGAACCAAGTGTCTAGGCCACCCCACCATAGCACCGTTTGCTTCTTCAACTATACTATATTTAGGATCATGTATGGGTAGTGGTTTGTGTTGGATCTAGGGCTCTAGATGGGGGTGAATAGAGCTTCAAAATTCTCACAAGAAAATTTAGACCTTCAAGTTATATCAATTGAAACCAAATTCTTAAGATCAATTTGAAGTCCTATCTAAGAAAGCATATCAAGGATGAGAGAAATTGAAACAGGCATTTAGACAAGGTGGTTAGAGTGGTTCCAAACTAGGAGATAGTCAATACACTACCTAGAGAGGTCAACCTCTAAGACTTTGCAATCTGTGTATTCTTATATTCCATCATAAGAGATACAAGGAGACCACCATACATTCAAGGACTTATCTTCTTTTACATACACAAGGACTTACACACTTGATCAAGATGTCTTCAACCTTCAACAAGGACTTACCCACACTTGCATCAAGTATTTAGCCTTGAAGGAATTATCCACTCTTCTGGAATCTTAGCCTTGCCCTTCTCCTTCACCTGGAGAAGATCTTCACCTCTTCTTCAACCTTGAAAAAGACCAGCAACAGCTTCATCTTCACTTGGAGTAGCTTGCTTCAACCTTTACTCTTTGAGAAAGGGGATTGGGAACATGGAAGGAATGAGAGCATTACAAGAACATGGTGGTAGCTCTCTTAAAACATGCCTAGCTCACTCATAATCACAAAATGGTTTGTTAATGAGAGAGAGAAAAGGGATAAAAGGGTTGCAACACACTCAATTATAGCAAGGACTTAGGATAGCATGAATGGGCAAACTTGGAATGAACTGCAAGGGGTCCTATTTATAGTTGGGGGTGTTCCTTTAAGTGTGGGATCACTTAAGAACAAAAAATAGCCATTTTACAACTTGCAACAGATCTAATTTTGTTTACAACAACTCTCCAATGGTGATAATCACTTTTTCTACATTTTCCGTATTGTACATTCGGTCGAGTTTCAATAAAGATAACTCGACCAATCCACTAATCGACAAAGCCAATTTTCAAACTAATGGTCGAGTTTGTTATGGGAAACTCAATCGATGAGCCAAAATCAATTTTTCTTAGTTGATCGATCATTCAAGTTTGGTGAGTGTACAACTCGACTGATTGATCATTTTAGAAAATCCATCACTGGATCAGTCGAGTTACAAACTCGACCAAAAGAGTTGTTGTGACAAATTTTGTAAAATGATTTTTGAGTGACCAAACCTTGGAATTAAGTGTCCCTGGTTTTTTCTCATCTTAGTTACAAGTCATATCATCAATACAAGTGATTACAAAATTAATCTAAGGTGATTTGGAGTGGTTTACCAAAATGCACACTTGCATTGCTTTTGACTTGAACTTTGACAAGCTAGGGCTTGTGTAATTTGATCATTTTCATGACCTAAAGCTTGAAATCATTCTTGAACAAACATATTAGATACATAGGAATGTAATGGTTAAGTCATTATCAAAATATGGACAATTTATAACTCTCAAGTCAACATTCTCCCTCTTTTTGACAATGACAAACCATTCCTCAACATACTGAAAAGGATATGTAAAGTTATACCTTAGCCTTATGAATTGCAAGGGGATTCATGATTTTAACAATGTGAATTGCTCCCCCTCAATCTATGATCACTCTTACCTACATAGTTAGTCTTTCTACACAAAGCAATATAACACATATACTATGTGGTCCTTTAGCAAGTCACATGATAAATCATATAATGAACAACAAAAGGATCACATAGGCAATAAAAACAATATGGTTGAGCTTCAAAACATTGAACTTCTCTCCCCCTTTTGACATTATCAAAAAGGAAGGTGCTAGAAGAGAACAAAAATAGGTCTTCTCCAAGCACAACTAAAACATACATCTACACAATAAAACATGCAACATCATAGAATACATCAAACAAAGATGATAGAGAAACAAGCAATCTATGTTATAATCAAAATATGGGAAACATGGCACCAACTCATGAGATATAGTAAATCAAAGAGTAAGTGTACATATAATTAAGATTACAACACAGAAGGTGTGTCCTAAAAAACAACTACAAACCAAAATGATAAAACCATGATGATAGAAAAAAAAATACATCTCAGATAATGTGCCCAGATGTTTTTAGTACAACGTAGTCTAGAAAGAAATATATGATCAGCATCTACAGACTGAAAACTAAAACATATAAACATATAGACTATCTATGTCCATGGCAGTCATCAACATCATCAATAGAGGCTTCTGGCTCATAGTCATCATCTCCGTTTGAAGGCGCAGTAGAGACAACAATGTCACCTTCATCACCAAAAACCACCAGTATAGCCATCAAAACCATCCTCATCATCATCCTCAGATGTCTCCTCATTAGCAAAATCATCTTCCTCATCATCCTGATCTGGCATCTCCTCATCGGCAGAAGGACTGAAGCAACGAACAAGTTACATGGAATTCTGCTCAGCCCAAGGCATACCAACATCATGTAGTTCTTGAGCTTGAG
Source organism: Alisma plantago-aquatica (assembly GCA_963693085.1). Classification (NCBI taxonomy): domain Eukaryota; kingdom Viridiplantae; phylum Streptophyta; class Magnoliopsida; order Alismatales; family Alismataceae; genus Alisma; species Alisma plantago-aquatica. The sequence goes on from OY856410.1 coordinate 470,968,502, forward strand.
GATAGGAAGGAGAATAAGTGTCAATTCCTACTAGCAAGGTAGCTATAGGACCAGTAGGGAGAGGTACCACTGTAGGGGTAGATCCACCAACAGTAGAGGGTGTAGCAATGGAAGCAGCGGGTGGAGGGGTTGGGTTAAACGTGATTGTATGTGTAGGATGCATAATGACCTCCTGGGTGGGGCTGGTAGGCAGGGTAAGGATGGTGACATGATAGGTTCACAGTGGACATGATATCATAGAGATGTTGATGCATGTGCTTATGAACTTGAAGGTTATACACATGTTGATGCATCATGTATGCCATGAGGCTTTCATTTGATACATGGAATGAGGTGCCGGCAGGTTGAGATGGTTGAGGTGGTGGAGGTGCACGGGTAGAGGTAGAGGCTCCAGGTGTGGAAGAGGAAGGGGTAGACACACTCTTCTGAAGTGTGGTATCATTGATGCAAACTTCTCTTTGGGAAGGTTTGTAATGAAGGTCATGAAAATGATATTTGGCCATGGTCGTTTGAAAAAGACCACAAATTAGGGCTAGGTAGGGTGGGTGGGTTCCTCGAGTGTTCTTACCAGAGTCAAAATAGGTCATTGATGGAGGACATATCTGGCCCATTTGACTCTGATGTTCTTTAAGATACAGAACATAATCACTGTAGTATTCTCTGCAATTTTAGTTTGGTTTTTCTTTGGGTGAATATTGTAGTTAACTACTAGGATGAGTATGTGGTTCTTGAGGTCTAAGACTTAGGAGGGAAAGGTAGACTTCTTCCTATAGGGAAATTGAGGCTTCTTTAAGAATTTATGAATTCTAGGAAGAGTGAGATCATATTGCTTGTATAAGTCCTCAGTGTCAAGGAGGTCAAAATACTTAGGGTAATCCTTCCTCCAAGTGTCAGTCACCTCAGTACCAGAGAAATAGATATTCAAGGTATCCTCAGAGACTTGGAATTTCTTTCTAGCTATCATAGAAGTAAGGAATACTTGAGCATTAGACGGGGGTACGAGAGTGTCATAATTCCATTGAAAATTTGCATAGAATTTGTGAAAGGCTTTAGTGCTTCTGATGGAGTTGTGGTAGAATGCACATTCAACACTCAAGCCAGAGAGGTGGTGGTCGTATACTTGGCCACTTGATCGATAATCTTTTGTCTATGTGGGCTTGGCTCAAAAAGGGAACGAAATGGAAAAGGGTTCCTACAAAGGAGCTCCTTGTACCTATTTAGATCATCATTGGAGATAAAGAAGGTATCGTCAAAGGGTATAAGGCGTGAGTTGGAGGAGGAGGATGGTGCTCCAGATGGGGCAGCTCACTTTCTCCTAGTTGAAGCCATGGAGACAAAATAAGAGGATAGAGAGATCAAAAATGTGGGAAACACCACCACAAACTGTCCAAACGCCTAGGGTTAATGAGAAAGGGGTAAAGGGAGGTTGAGCAAGGTCAAACTAGGGCTAGGGAGAGGATGGTTGGGGCTAGGATTGAGAGCTTAAGGGTGTTGGAGGTTAGATCGGTCAATTTTTCTCTAGTAGAGAGGGAGAAAAGTCAGTCGAACATCACTTAAGTTTGCTCCAGTCTAACCATTGGTCGAGTTATGTGACTAGGAAACTCGACCGAATGGCTCTTTACAAAAGCCCTCGGTCACGGATTGGTCGAGTTGGCAACTCGATTGATGGTCAACCTGAACCAACTTTAGAAATATTAATTTCTAGCCTCTTGAGTGCTAATTAAATTTATTTTTCTAGTCCATTTTGTGTTTTAAGAATACTTAGGAACATATCACTCAACATTGGGTACTATTTTGTGATAAAATAAGCTTTTGCAAAAAATACCCAAAGTAAGCGAAAAACAAGGCAAAAGAACATGAAAACTTTAGCATTTTAGCAATCAAGGGTGATCAAGACATAAGAAAAACATGTAGGATAGATAACAGCTAGCTAGAAGGCATATCAGATTCATCTAAAGTAGTTATGAGTATTTTAGATCTAATAAAATTAAACTGCTCTATAGCTAGAGGTTTAGTGAAAATGTCCGCCAACTGATTTTCCATGTCCACATGCATGATATAGATATCCTTTTTGGCAATTTGATCATGAACAAAATGGTGAAAAACCTCTATATGCTTAGCTCTACTATGCAATATAGTATTGTAAGACAAAATTGATTGCACTAGTATTATCACAATAGATAGGAGAAGCATAAAAAGATGTTAAAGTCTTGGAGCATTTGCTTCATCCAAAGGACTTGGGCACACCAACTCCCAGCTACAATGTATTCAGCCTCAGTAGTTGATAATGTCAATGTGCTTTGTTTCTTGGAGAACCAAGACACCAAGCATGGTCCTAGGATAAAGCAAGTGCCACTTGTGCACTTTCTATCAATCAAGCATCCTGCATAATCCGCATCACTATAAGACATAAGAGTAAAGTCCCTTGACTTGGGATACCATAGTCCAAATTTTAGAGTTTTGTCTAAGTACATTAAAATCATCTTAACAGCTATAAGATGTGATTTCTTGGGATTTGATTGAAAGTGAGCACACAAGCCAACATTAAACATTAAATCAGGTCTTGAGGTAGTTAAATAAAGTAAACTTCCAATCATACCTCTATAAAGCTTCTCATCTACCTTCTTACCTTCTTCATCCTTATCAAGTTTGGTGGTGTTTGACATGGGTGTGTCCATCAGCTTGGTGTTTTCCATCCCAAAGCACTTAAGTAGCTCACTTGTGTACTTTCCTTGGCTGATGAAGTTTTCATCTTTAGTTTGCTTGACTTGAAAGCTGAGGAAGAATGTAATCTCACCTATCATGCTCATCTCGAACTCACTCTGCATAAGATCACTAAACTCCTTGCAAAGATCAAGATTTTTTCTGCCAAAAATGATATCATCAACATATATTTGAATGATAAGAAAATTGTTGGAAGTGTGTTTGAGAAACAAGGTAGAATCTACTTTGCCCATGATATATTCATGATCTCACAAAATGTTCTTTAATTTCTCATGCCAATCTTGTGGTGCTTGTTTGAGTCCATAGAGAGATTTTTGCAACAAATAAGCATGGTTAGGTAGACTATCATGTTCAAAGCCCGAGGGTTGTGCAACATACATTTCCTCCTCAATTGTACCATTCAAAAATGCACTTTTAACATCCATTTGATAAAAGATCTTGTAACTAGAAAAAGTAAGTAACATATGGGTAGACTCAAGTTTAGCTACAGGTGCATATGTTTCATCAAAATCTATACCTTCGTATTGATTGTAGCCTTGAGCCACTAACCTTGCTTTGTTCCTTACCACCTTTCCGCTTTCATCAAACTTGTTGTGGTAGACCCACTTCGTGCTAATGATCTGGTCTTGGCAGTAGGGTCCACACTTGGTTCTTCTTGAATTGCTCCAATTCTTCTTGCACAGCTTGGATCCATTCATCATCCCCAACAGCTTCTTTGATGTTCTTTGGCTCGAGTTGTGAGATGAAGGCATTGTTGTCTTGTTCTTTGTTGAAGGCAGCCCGCGTCTTCAGTCTTCCAAAAGTGTCACCTAAAATCAGCTCTTTTGGATGATTCTTTGCAAAGTGGGGAGTTGAATCCTTCTTCTCTTCATCTTTCTCTTCTTCTTGAGTGGCCACCTCTTTTCCCTTTTGGGTGATGTTTATTTATTTTAGGATAGGAATTACTTCACCTGCAACATCATCATTTGGAACAGCAACTTTGGGAATAGAGGGCTTAGTCTCAATAAACTTAACATTAATAGATTCTTCTACTTTATTAAGATCAACATTAAATACTCTATAAGCCTTTCTAGTAGTGCTATAGCCAAGAAAAAAAGCCTTGTATGATTTTGGATCAAACTTGTTGAGAGAATCTTTCATGTTTAAAACAAAATAAGGACATCTAAAAATAAGGAAATACTCAATAGAAGACTTCCTACCACACCATAGCTCATAGAGGGTTTTCTTCAAAGAAGGATGTGTAAAAACCCAGTTTTGCACAAAATATGAGGTACTAACGGCTTTGGTTCAAAACTTCTTTGGAGTGTCATACTCGAAAAGCATTGTCCTAGCCATTACCTGTAGTGACATATTCTTCCTCTCTATAACCCAATTTTTTTGAGGTGTTTGAGGTGAAGAGAAGTTATGTGCATATCCAGAATATTCACAAAATGTTCAAAAATATCATTTTCAAATTCTCCCCCATGATCACTACAGATGGAAACAATCCAACAAGAAGCTTTGTTCTCAACTCATTTATAAAAACTAGAGAAAGAATCAAGCATATCACTTTTGGAAATGAGAAAGAATGTCCAAGTTTATCGCAAGAAATCATTGACAATAACAAGACAATACTTGGAACCACAAAGTGATTGAGTTCTCATTGGTCCAAATAGATCAATATGGAGAAGTTCAAGAGATCTCTTGGTGCTAAGGACTCCTTTGTATTTGAAGGAGGACTTGGTTTGCTTTCCTTGGGTACAAGGTTGGCATTCCTCATCCTTTTCAAAATCCAATTTGGGAAGTCCCTTAACCAAGTCCTTTTTGCTCAACTTCTTCAATTGATGCATATTGACATGACCAAGCCGATGATGCCAAAGAGGAATATCATTCGATTTGACTACTAGGCATCTACTAAAAATAGGCTTGATAGATTCAAGCACAATTACATAAAGATTACCACTTCTATTTCCCTTATATATAACTTGATAAGTGAGGGAATCCAGAATCAAACATTCAAAAGAAGTAAATAGCACAAGGTAACTATTATCACATAATTGACTTACACTTATTAAATTGTGATGTAGGCCATCCAAAAAGAGAACATTCTTGATACACAATAATTCACCTACATCACCCTCACCTTTCACCTTACCTTTCTTGTTGTCCTCAAAGGTAACTAAACCTCCTTTCTTCTTAGTGAAGTTGTTGAAATGGCTTATATCACCAGTCATGTATTTAGTGCAACCACTATCAACAATCCATCTTCCTTTTTCCCACAAGAAAGGAGAGTGCCAGTTCCCAACTCAAACTTTGGGATCTGGAGTTAGCTTGGGACACATATCATCTTTGGGTTGGTCCCCTTAGGCTTGTAAGGACAATAAGTAGAATAATGATCATTGCTTTTGCAATGAGAACAAATCATAGGGTTCTTAATGCCAGAAGACTCTCCAATGAAAAAGGAGGTTTCCTTACTCTTTTTCTTACCTTTGGATTTTTTCTTGCCCTTAGGTGCTCCCCCTACAAATCCCAAACCACTAGTACCACTTTGTTTGGTAGTATGGTCAAGGATTTCATTTAGGAAGTTTTTTCCTTTGAGGAATTTTTGCAGAGAGGCTCTAAGTCTATGATTGTCATCATTAAGAGATATGATAGTAGAAGACAAACTAGCAAGATCATCTCTATCATGAACAAGGTTGGCCTCTAAATAGAGGGCTTTAGTCAAATAAGAGTCTCTTTCAAGAGAAATAGAAGCAACATCATTACTAGGTAAAATAGGTCTAGAAGATAAATCATTTACTTGATCAAGAAACCTAGAATTTTCAAATTTAAGCACTTGAATTTCTTTAAGATAAACATCCCTTTCATCTCTACGAGCATCAACAATAATATTGAATTCAGCATTTTCATTTTTAAGAGCTTCAACCTCATTTAGGCACTTTTGGTTATCTTCCTTAAGAGTTTCAATGTTCTTAAGGTAAACACCATTCTCTACCTCAATTGCATTGTATTAGATCTCAAGATCAATAAATTGGCCTTGCAAGTTATCAATGCTCTCAAGATTAATTTTCTCATTTTGCTCAAGAATCTCAATTTTAGAATACAAATCATCAATAATTTTTCCTAACCTCTTTCTTTTAGATTTACATTTAGTTAATAAGAACAGGTAGAAATAAGCATATCAATAAGAGTTTCTTTAGCTAACACATGCAAGCTTACCTCACTTACCTCACCAATTTCTTCACTTGTAGAGGCCATGAGTGCAAGGTGGCACTCTCCATTTTCATCGGAACTTGAGCCACTTGAGGATGATGCTTCCCAAGCTACATGAGCTGCATTCTTGTGTCTTTTCTCCTTCTTTTCCTAGCTCTTTTACCTGCTCTCCTTCTTGTACTCTTCCTCCTTCTTGGAGCTGCCCTTGTGGTGTGACTTTCTTGATTTTGGACATTCACTCTTGTACTATCCTTTTTTGCCACACTTGTAGCATCTTGGAGTGGAGGAGGAGGATTGTTTTCCCTTGAAGTGCTTGCCTTTGGAATAGTTGGCTTCATGCTCACTAGGGATATCATCTTCACTAGAGGAGGAAGGAGAAGTGCAACAAGCAAGTTGTTGTTGAAGAATTATAACCTCCACTTGAGCTTTAAAGGCACTATCTTCGGTCTTTCTTGCTTCCTTCTCTTCTTGCTTGGCTTCTACTTCTTGCTTATCAAGTCTTGGCTCATGAGCTTGTAGATTCCCAATGAGCTCTTCGGTTGGGATATCACTAAGGATTCTCACTTCTTCAATGGAGGTCACCTTAGACTCCCATCTCCTTGGTAGAGTCCTCAAGATCTTGGAGTTGATTGATCCTCCATCCAAAGTGTTTCCCAAAGCAACTAGGCCATTGATGATGATGTTGAGCCTAGAGTACATCTCAGCAATTCCTTCTTTCCATCTTGAAGTTCTCTAGAAGGTTGTTTAGCATGTAAATTTTGACATCCTTCATTTGCTTTGTGCCCTCATAGGTGATGCACAACTTATCCCATATCTCATAGTTTGTATCCCATGAGGAGATGTGGTTGAACTCCGTGGGGTAAGGGCTGCATAGAGGATGCTTATAGCTTTGGCATTGAGCTGGGCTTCTTTTAGAATAGCTTCATACCATGTTGAAACAGCCCTGATTGGCTCCTTGTATGGTGTGACCATCACCTTCCACATATCAAAGTTCATCCCTTGAATGTATAATTGTATACGCCTCTTCCAAAAGAGGAAGTTGGTGTCGTCGAAGATTGGAGGACGCATGGAGAAGCCTCCCTCTAGGTTGAGTGAACCAAGTAGGTTCTCACCCATCTTCTCATCTCGTGGGAGATTGTTAGAGAATATCCTTGGCTCTGATACCACTTGTTTGATCTAGGGCTCTAGATGGGGGTGGATAGAGTTCAAAATTCTCATAAGAAAAGTTAGACCTTCAAATTATATCAACTGAAACCAAATGTTTAAGATCAATTTGAAGTCCTATCTAAGCAAGCATAACAAGGATGAGAGAAATTGAAACATGCACTTGGACAAGGTGGTTAGAGTGGTTCCCATCTCCAAACTAGGAGATAGTCAATCCACTACCTAGAGAGGTCAACCTCTAGGACTTTGAAATATGTGTATACTTATATTCCATCATAAGAGATACAAAGAAACCTACATACATCCAAGGACTTACCTACTCAAGACAATTGATACCAAATGTTTAAGATCAATTTGAAGTCCTATCTAAGCAAGCATAACAAGGATGAGAGAAATTGAAACATGCACTTGGACAAGGTGGTTAGAGTGGTTCCCATCTCCAAACTAGGAGATAGTCAATCCACTACCTAGAGAGGTCAACCTCTAGGACTTTGAAATAAGTGTATACTTATATTCCATCATAAGAGATACAAAGAAACCTACATACATCCAAGGACTTACCTACTCAAGACAAGAGTCTTTCACCTACACAAGGACTTACCTACTCAAGACAAGAGTCTTTCACCTACACAAGGACTTACCCACTTGATCAAGATGTCTTCAGCATTCAACAAGGAGTTACCCACACTTGCATCAAGTCTTTGGCCTTGAAGGAATTACCCACTCTTCTTGAATCTTGGTCTTTCCCTTCTCCTTCACCTGGAGAAGATCTTCACCTCTTATTCAACTTTGAAGAAGACCAACAACAGCTTCACCTTCACTCGGAGTAGCTTGCTTCAACCTTTGCTCTTTGAGAAAGGGGGATTGGGAATATGGAAGGAATGAGAGCTTTACAAGTACATGGAGGTAGCTCTTTTACAGCATGCCTAACTCACTCATAATCACAAAATGCTTTGTAAATGAGAGAGAGAAAGGGGCTCAAAGGGTTGCAACACACTCAACTATAGTAAGGACTTAGGATATCATGAATGAACAAACTTGGAATGAACTCCAAGGGGTCCTATTTATAGATGGGAGTGTTCCTTTGAGTGTGGGATCACTTAAGAATGAAAAATAGCCATTTTACAACTTACAACAGATCTATTTTCGTTTACAACAACTCTCCAACGGTTCTAATCACTTTTTCTTCATTTTCCATATAGCACATTTGATTGAGTTTCAATACATATAACTCGACCGATCCACTAATCGACAAAGCCAATTTTCAAACTATCGGTCAAGTTTGTTCTGGGAAACTCGACCGACAAGTCAAAATCAATTTTTCTTAGTTAATTGATCGATCGAGTTATGCGAGTGTACAACTCAACCGATTGCTCATTTTAGAAAATCCATCACTAGATCGGTTGAGTTACAAGCTCAACCTATAGAGTTGTTGTGACAAATTTTTTAAAATGATTTTTGAGTGACCAAACCTTGGAATTAAGTGTCCCTGATTTTTTCTCATCTTAGTTACAGAATTAATCTAAGGTGATTGGGAGTGATTTCCCAAGAAACACACTTGCATTTCTTTTGACTTGAACTTGGACAAGCTAGGGCTTGTGTAATTTGGTCTTTTTCATGTACCTAAATCCGGAAATCATTCTTGAACAAACATATTAGACACATAGGAATGAAATGGTTAAGTCATTATCAAAATATGGACAATGTATAACTCTAAAGTCAATAGTTTATCCCCCAATCCGATATACACAAGATGGATGTACACCTAACAAATGTCATTGGTAATTCGTTGGCAATACAATGTACCATCGAGGTTATACACCTTTCCTGCTGCCACAATATTATATTCTAGCACCTCTACTACAAGTTTACAGTTCATACAAACATAGAATTGAAATAATATAAGTTATATATGAAAAATACAGTATATGTATCATGCATACCAATAACACAATATATAAAACAAACTTATAGTAGACTATTGTGGTGGGTCACTGGGAGTGCTCCCATGACCTTCTAAAACTGGAGCAAGGGCTCGTACCTCATCATCTGAGAGACATACAAATTCAAGAGGTTGAGAAGGTTGACTAGGTTGTAATGAATATATTACTTCTTTAACTTTCCATGCTACTATATCTTCAAGTTCCTCCTATGTAAGAGCTCATATACGACCTCTTCTAGATTGCTTTTGGGAAGGGACAAAATAAGACTTCAATCATACGCCAGCTCCTAATGCCCTAACACGGCCAGGATGTTCATCCATACCAAGAAAAACTATTAGTTCATCCATGTGGCTAGTTGGGATGAACTTTCCTTCCTTACTTCTCTCATGGAGCTCAATCTAATCGTAATTAATAAAAATATTCAATCACAATAAATTAGATGTAAAATAATTAAATCAAAGGTTGTGGGAGTTACTCTTTACATACATTTTTTGTGCCACCTCCTAGTTGTAAGGTTGGAAATTCTGCCTGCTCGATTTGTTCTAGCATCAATCCACATCAAGTGTCGATGTGGATGTTGAGTTGTAGTTGTACTAGCCTCTTCTCCATAAGATCGTTGCTTCTCTTATAGTTGGTGATGCAAGGCATAACCACCTGACCCCAAGCAATGGTCATGCACATTTTTGGCCTGCCTTACTTTTTGGGCATTGTGGGTAGACTGGTCATTTCAAATGAGATATTGTATATTTAGATCAAATATATTAATTGTATAAAAAGAGTCATAGAATACATCACAATTTTTATTACCTTAAAATCATTCGAATATCTAGATGCAATAAAGTTTTTCCAGGCCTTAGGATCAACAAAAATATATTGATCAGTTTTTGCCTTCTAATTCTTAGGATTATTTATGTACTCCATAGTGAGATTGGTCTTAAAAGCCCTCTATCATACAACACAACATTGTAGCACCTTTGTCTTGTGATATTTTTCATTTATATGAAAATTTTCCTAAACATAAAAAAATGATGTTATTTTAACAAGGATGTCTTTCTAAGCAAAGTAAATCATATTTGAAAAACAAATAAACTTAGTAAAAAAACAAACACTTAAACTCACATATATATCTTTCCATATGAGGTCTTTCAAAGAAATATCAGATTTATGGATATTTTGAATATCTATTGCCACCTTACTGTGTATAGTCCCCCCTAAGTAGTGCTTGAAAGCAGTAGCATGTTCCCTAATAAGTGATCCTGCATCATCAAACTATATTTCCAATTTCTCCCTTTTGGCCCTAAGCTCCTGCAACCTACGCATCAGTGTTGACCCTCTATATTTCTTAGCATAACCACTACCAAAAGCATCACCACTACCAAAAGCATCAACACCAACATCCTCATGGTGCTCATGCTCCGAATGTTCATCTTCACTTACCATTTTAGAACAACCTATCAAGTATAAGTGATAAAATAAAAATATAAGTGATCATAAAAGCACAAGTGATAATATGATGTATACTTAAAATATTACATGCTTGAATTATGATAACATGTAGATTTAAAAGAATGCATGCCTCTAGTATTGGTTGGGTTTCTAGTCAAGTAAAATTCCTTCATCATGGTCTCTACATTTATATTATTCATCAGTGTTAGCTTCAACATTTACACTTGGCAAACCAACTGAGAATGGGTTGGGATCATCATACATGTCATAGTATTTTTCTTCATTTATAGAATCTATAGTAAATTATCTTTTTCCATGAAGAAAAATTGACCAATTTTTATTTGTCTGGTCTTCAACATAGAATACTTGCTTTGCTTGGTCTATCATGATGAATGGCTCATCTTTCTCACCAATCTTTTCAAAATTCACCAATGTAAAACCTAACTCATATACTAGAACTCCTTTGTAGTTATGAACCCAATTACATCTAAAGATAGGAACTCTGAAATCCATATAGTTCATCCTAAATGTCTTCAATGACACTATAATATGACATCTCAGCTTCTTGTGGTCTCTTATCTTTAGCATTAGTAAAAATATAACGAAGAAGCTTGAACAATGACCCCACTATTTTGGATTACACTACATTCATCTTGACGCTTTGTGTAGTACAAAAATGTATTTATTCATATCCTTCATATGACATGACATCCATTTTTGGCTTAAAGGCAAGCCATTTTATGTTTTCAACAACATTATTTGGTATTGTAGATAGTTGACTAAAGACTTTATCTTCAAACCACCTAATATGTTTGAATATGCTCTCCAACAAGCCATATTGAACTGGATCGAGGATACTTTATCTTGATAAGATCATTGTGTTCAGCGATGTAGATGCCAACTTCATTGATGTTATCTAAAATATATACATGTGCTTGTTCCCACCACTCACAACTAATTTCGTTCACTTGTGCTCCCAGAGTTCCTTTTCCACAATAAAATTCTATGTGATGGGAATTTTTTAGATCGCTAGAAGTTTCATTGTGTTTCAAAAAATCATTGTAAAAGTCCATCACCTCCCTAGCCGCATAACCCTCAATAATACTCCTTTCAGGACGATAATGATTTCGAACATCACCTTTAAAAACACTCATGTAACGTTTGAATGGATACATCCAGTGTAAGAAAATTGGACCCAACATCTTCACCTCCCTTGTTAGATGTACTACAAAATGGACCATGATATCAAAAAATAGAGGAAAATACATTTCAAGCTGACACATGGTAACAATTACATCTTTTGGTAATTTATTGGGAGCATCAGGATTTATCACTTTGTTGCATATTTCATTGAAGAAGAAATAGAGCCTTGTGATTGCAGACCTTAGATGCTTTGGCGGTATAGATCAAGTAGCCACTGCTAAAAAAAATTGTATTAAGGTGTGACAGTCACGAGATTCATACATATCAGCTTCAAATCCTTCATTGACACCAATACATTGATATTGGAAGAGTGTCTTTTTGGAACCTTAATATTATACAAGCACTCACTGAAAGTTATCTTCCCCTGCTTTGATAAAGTGTGACAAGCCAGTCGTATATATGTGTGACAACCCCTCATCTGCACTAACAAATCTTTCCTCATACCCATCAATAGTAAAAAATTTCTTGATTTGATGTTGTCTTTAGTATTGCCTGGTATATTCAATAACATACCAATGATGCTATGACAAACATTTTTTCAACATACATGAAATCAATGCAATGTCTAATTGACAAAAATATCCAATAAGAAAGATCCCAGAATACTAACTTCTTCTTGTATAAAGATTTATCGCAAGAGTACGACTACTTGATCTCTTTCCAAATGCTTTGATAATGTCTTTCACCCTTTCATATACAACATTTCTTGATATAGGTTTAGGATCACTTCATTCCTCGCTTGATCTATTACAGGTTTTGTGTTGCCTTCGATAAGGATGCACTTGTCAATGGACAAGATATACAATTTTACCACCATGTCTTAGTTGGATTGAATCAATATTTTCCTCAAAAATAGGACCTGCTTTGTATCCTTTTATGCTATATCTAGACAAATTCATATAAGTTGGGAAGTCAATAATCCTACAAAATAACATAGCATGCATAATAAAGATATCTTCATGTGAAGCATCATATGTCATAACACCTTCTTCCCATAGTTTCATTAGGTCATCAATTAGAGGTTGAAGGTAAACATCAATATAATTGTCAGGTTGCTTCCCTAATATCAATATAATAGTATGGTATACTTATTCTCGCCCGCCTCTCCTCCTTGCACCTCTAACTCCAGTTAACCAGGTTGATGGCGGATCTCCGACTTTGTCTTCGACGCTAAGCTTCTTCCTGGCTGCTTGGTCGGCGGAAAGGTTCTCCTGGGTCTGATCCCAGTTCCCTGGCGGTGGCCCTACAAGAAGTCATGCTCTGGCATTGCCCCCCTGAAGCTACTGCCTCGGGTGGAGGCCTTAGCGGCAGTTGGTTATCTCTTACCACTGTCTGTGATGCGGCGACGCTCCTTTCTTGGCGGTGCTTAGATCTGGGGTCAGCTTTCCATCTTCCGCCTGAGAGGGTTGTGCAGGTGAAGTTGGGTAAACCAACTGTTTGAGTTTGTAGACATGATCCTCAATGGACTCATGCAATAGCTTGAAGATCATCAATGCCATCCTGTCGCTTCCAGTTATCAGCAGACCGAGCCCGGATTGCTTTGGTCTACTCCAGACTGTTACGTAGGGTTTGGGGGAGCTCCGGCCTTTCAGCAAAAGGTCTTGACCCCGACACAGTAGAGGAATGCCTTCCAGGTGTTCGGTTGAATTCTTGGTGTAGTTGTGCTCAATAGGGGACCTAAAATCTGGTGGCTACCAATTGATGAAGAGGATCTGGACTTCCATATGGAGTTCACATTTTCAGGGGACGATTTTAATGCTAGTGGAGGAAAGGTGGATGTCTAGTTTCAGGACATTACTTGATGGTTAGCTTATGGAAGGTCTTCTGCTGAACTTTCCTTCTGCATCTCAAAATCTTGAGTTAGATTGGTGGCGGAAAATGAGTCTTGTCTCTTCTTGAAGATGATGACTATTTCCAGTAGCTATTGTCAGCTTTCAGTCTTCCAGGATGGCACATTTTGAAGGTGTTCTTACTGCTAGTGTTATTTTGGTTGTTCTGGAAGATGTTCTGTAGTCATTGGTAGGGGTCTGTGTTTTCTTGTAATAGATGCTATTTCTTTTTCTTCTTCTTTGGAGATCTTTATCTAGATCTCAATAGTTTTATTCGGATGTTTCATCCCAGTCTGTAATAGGGGCACAAGTTCTGTACCCAAAGTTTTGGAATTATTATAGCAACAGGTTTTTTGACCGACCAAAAAAAAAGATTGTATATAACAATCATAACATGCCAAGTGCATTGTTGGCTGCTTAATGTACCATAAGGATTCATCCTATCAGTACAAAGTCTGAGTCTTATGTTCCTCATTTCTTTACCAAATTAAGGGTATAATAAATGAATTTTCTTTCATTGTGGTGAATCAGAATCATGTCATAGTACTCCATCATCATTGGCCTTTAACTCTCCATGCCAAGACAAATTTTGCACATCTTTAGAATTAGCAAAAAATCATTGAAATTGTGGTATTGTTGGTAGATACCACATCACCTTAGTAGGAGAGACATTCTTAGCTTTACTTGGATTTGTGGTCTTGCAACTCAACGCATCACATTTTGGACAATTTATCAAATTACTATAGTCATTTTGAAATAACACACAATTATTCATACATGCATGAATCTTCTTAGCCTCCATTCCCATTGGGCACATCATTTTCTTTGCTTCATATGTTGAAATTGGAAGCTCATTGCCTTCAGGAAGAATTTCCTTCAACAGAGACAATGGTGAAGTGAAACTTTTACCGCTCCACCTATTCTGAGCTTTTAAAGTATATAATCACATCACAACTCTCAGTCTCGTGAACTTAGTACAATCGTTATATAATGGTTTTTTAGCATCATGGACAATGTTTGTAAATAAGAAAGGTGGATCGGTGACACTATATCAACGACTCATAGCATCTCATCAACCATATCTTCTTGAATCGGTTCATCATTGACATGATCATCATTATCTAGATCTTATATGACACAACTATTAGTATCGACATTTTTTATCTCCAATTAAGTTTGTATCCATTCTAATACAACCTATTATAACCTTATATGATCCCATTGCATATAACATGATTCTTAATTTCCTTAATAGTATCAACTTTCAAATTGTTACAACAAGTTCGACATGGAAAATAGAACCTATTTGTAGGTAGTTTCCTACGTTCCTCAATAAATCGAATAAATTCATCAAGACCTTTTGTAAACTCTGGACTACAACAATTCTGAATAGACATCCAACTTCAATCCATTTTCTAGGTCACGTTAACATTTTTTAGAAAATTGAGCATTTGATATAGATATCATAGGTTGAAATCTTTATATTGATAGAAATTTAATTAGATTTTTATTAAAGTGTACCACTTATACCATTTTGGATATTTAATCTCATTAGTAAGTGTATAATGTATGTTTAGTTTACAAGAAAATTTTAGCAGCATTTCCCCTAAGTTCTCCAAGTACATTGATGAAAATGGCAAAAAACCACCCACATATATGCAGAGAATAAATGAGGAAATGCTACTAACATTTTCTTTAAAACTAAACATATAATATACACTTCAAATATTCAAAAAAACTTCAAACCAAGTAGTATCCAAAATTTTCTCCGAATGAGTAAATTTTGAACATGATTCTAAGTTATTATATAAATGTGTTATTGTCATGTTTATATATTAGGTTAAACATCATGTGTCGATGAGCTCATATATAAACCCTAAATTTTATTGGAGTGAAATAGCCTTTGATTATTAAACCCTAAACCCTAAAACCATTAAATTCACTTAATAAAATAAAAACCCTAATCCTTAATACATTAATATTTAAGTATTAAAATATAAATTAATCAAACAAAATAATCATAAAAATATACTAAAACTAACTATTTATTATATCATTTATTCAATATTGGTTCAACTATAATGATTAGGCACATACATTTTCAAATAGCTAACATAATATCACAATTAAAACCAACATATAACATTTTGTTTTCACACAATTAACATAATAGAAAATTTGCACCAACCAATAAAAACCATAGAAAAATAATTAACATTCGATATGCATTTTCAACCAATTAACATTAATTTTAACATATATCAGAAAGTTTACCACAAACACTAGGGCTTTGGCGGCGGCACCAGCCTGAAGGAATTTCAGTGTTGTTGATGCACTAGGGCTTTAGGAGCATGGACGCTTGGAGAGAAAAGAACTCAACATGGTTTCCATGTGGTGCCATAAGATAGGGTTAATGATGGAACAAGATGGTGGCACTGATCCACGTGAGGAACCCGATCAAGGTAGTAGATACTGCACCTGCTAGTGGCTCCCCCGAGGAAGGGCAGAATCAAGATGTCGATGTGGGGTGGAGGTGGAGCATGGCACACTGGTGCAGAGGTTGAAATCCATCATTGACGGTGGAGGGATAGGAGATGGCGACACAAAGACACTTCAAGGAAATTCTTAGGCACGAATGACCCTCGGAGGAGAAGGTGCCTCAGCACGGAGGGCTATCGTCGTCGAAGGAGGAAAGAAGGGAGGCACTAAGACAGAGATGCGAGTACGGAGACCGAGGTAGTAGAAGTTGCTGGACCTACTAGTGTCCCCATCGAGTAAGGGTGGAAGTAAGATGACGCGGTGCAGAGGTGGAAACCCACCGTCATTGGTGGAGGGCCAAGGTATGGGGGCGTGAAGGCACAGATGACCGTCGGAGGGTTGTCATCATCGAAGGAGGAAATATGGGTGATATCAAAAGTGAGAGAGAAACCCTAGAAAGAATGAGTGGAATCCCAAAACATGAGAAGCGAGAGTGGAGAGTAGAGATGGGAGACAAAAAGAAGAAATACTTAGTGTTATACGGTCAGTTGTGGGGTCAAAACTGACCCAACAAGGAAACTGGTACCTGGGTTTCAAACCAACTACAAAGTCGATTATTAAGGGAAAAAACAACCCTACATGTATGTAGGTATCGGATTTACAAGCTCGTTATTGATCACCTTATATGTCACTTCTAGATAAAAATCTATCCTTAGAGGTCAACCTAAAGGTCCTGCTAGGTTGTTTCTTGAGAAAAAACTGACCCTAAAGGTTGAAACATATTGAGTCGGTTTAGTTTATCAAAATAAAAACTATATGGTTTTGGAGGGAAGGCAAAATGGATCCATTTTTTTGTGGGAAACTTGTATAGTCTCTTTTTGTTAAAAACTGATATTATTTTTATGTATGTGAATTTTTGGTACAAATTTTGTTTTTACAGGTATTTTGTAGCGTCGGATAGATTTTGTAGAACCAATGTTGTACCTCAACCGGTAACTGTGTTTTTTCCTGACAACTTTTAGCTTCAGTTTCCTTTTAAGAATTGACGCCATAGCTTATTAGGTCAGTTTTTCTAGTAAAATAGACTCTTTCACAAGTGATGTTATTGGCAAAAAAAAATGTAGCAGTGTGATGACCCATCGCCACAAGCATGAGAATACTCAAATAAAAGCCCCTTTTAAGCATGACCATCATTATCCACATAGACATATAAATATCACATGCTAAAAACTTCTCCAACAGAATGGATAATATTAATAGAACTATGTAATCCTTACAAGATTTTTATAACATATTATATGTTCTACAATATGCATATCTTTGATGCACAATCTGTTCACAAGTCACACAATATCTCATCAAAATGCTAATTGTTTAGATCGTACATAAGGTACATTAATATAGATCATGCACATAAACCTTATGACTTGTACAACTACAATTCTAGAGGTTGTGGATACACGTCAAAATCTGAAGTTGTGAAACACATAACCTATCAAGATAGACATGAGTGTGCAGGGCAATACTCAACCACTACCCCTATATATTTATTCTCAAGAGGGGGTTACACAAATGTCACCTACCTTTGAGATCTATTCATGCAGACATCACCTACCTCCTTATCTAGGATTGGATCCCTCCTTGTTGATCTTCTCCACTACTGCCTGGGTAACTCTGCCTCTCACCTAAAAGATGTGGAGGAACCACGGGGTGAGATCCTAAGTCACAATGATATTATATAACGTTTGAGACATCTATTCTTAACCGATAACAAGCATTTAAAGGAAATAATAAGCATTTAGATTTATAAATTCTATCAGTCTACTTGAAAAAGAACATAGAGTAAGCGTCACTGAGTACTGTTATGGAAAAGTAAAAATACTTGGTAATAAAGAGGAACATGAAAATAATTGAGCTATGATTTTGAACCACATATTATAATCTTAGGGTTGATATAGTTTACTATCATTTAATGTGCCAGTTGTGGTATGTATGCTCAATTGATGCTCCAATTGAACTCTGCATTGAAGTGCCAGAACTTATGCTCAAGTTGAGCTCATGATTGCACCTAAGTGCTAATACATTCCATTTGCATGCGTTGTAATTAACCTTAAGGCATGATTAACCCTAAGGCCTGGAGGATTAACCCTAGACATGATGAAGACAAAATAATTCAACCCATTTACATGAATCATGATTAACATGGGAATATTTAATTTTAATTGAATTTCATTTGAGCATGAAATAGATTCTCGAAATAGCATTGAAGTCATAAGAATAACTTTTAAGGGGTGATATACAGCTAACATTCAAATTTAAGTACTTATCTATGAATAACTTTTAAGGGTGATATACAGCTAACATTCAATTTTAAGTACTTATCTATGAATATGATTATTGCTATCATCATGAAACACTAAATAATAAGGCAATTATGTTCTAATATTAAATACTCAAAGTGCATGGACCCACTTACCGTCACTAGAGCAACTCAATATATTTCTCCTGAGGTTGATGAAACCCTAGCTACCCTGCTCAACAATAGACTTATCCTTAATTTTATTTTAGTTGAAAACTAAACCCTAATTTTGGTATTTTAGAAAAACATGGTAACATACTACTGATTTAGGATTTGAAAACTAGAGAACTGGCTTCCTAATTCAAAAGCCTTTCCAAAACATATTTATGCATGATTTCTTGGTACACAGTTAATTGCTTATGGATTTTGTAAATATGGACCAATCAAAATTCATCAAAACGTCAACGAACGTCGAATAAAATATGGCATGACCCACTATCAATAGCTCCCTAAATCCAAATTCCCTATGATCCAAACCAATATTGAAATTCATCGATCAAAACATTGGTAGAAGGCATCCCTCAATTACTATGAGCTCAAAGACCTATTGCAGATGTCCAAGGGTGGACGCATGCTTGAACATCCTTCCTCAAAGTTGGGGAAGGAACGAAATTGAGGAACACTTGAAATAACATCACAACTAAAACTAGTTATCTGGACATCATTGAAAGACTAGGCCGAAGACAAAAGTGGTGATAAGATGGTCAAAACATGATCGTGTTTATGGATTTTTGTGAAGGTATAGAAATAGATTAATAGGGGGAGACAAAATAGCTGCAATGTGGGTTAAATTAAGTGTATGAGAAACATCTTAGGATGTATTAGAAGCTATGTCATTGTTGGTTGGGGCCACCATGGTATGAAACTCTTGTGCAAATAGATAAAAGGAGAAGAAGGCACTGACTTTGGGGTAGGATTGTAGAGTATGTGAGGGTGGATGCATGGTAACCTTGAGTTTGCCAAGGTGTGTTGATAGTTTGATGTGTTTTTCTTATATATATGGAGGTCAGAGGAGTTCAAGACATAGTGGAACTTAAAGTTTGGAGTTGTCGGGAGCATCTAGGGCATGAAATCCGATGGAGTTTGGGATTGTTTGGGTATAGTGAGGAGGAAAAGATTCATCTAGCCTTTGATTTTCACGGGATGAAGTGGGGAGAGAGATAGTAGGTTGAGGGGGAGCCACGCCCTGAAGATTCCCATTGAGACTGGGATGGGCGAGGGAGACGTGCTCTACACTCTATTTTTTGCTATCTTACATATTTTTCCAAAGAAATTTGACCACCTTTTTAAACTTAAATTCCAATTTTGAGTGACAAAAATGAATTCATACCTATTTGTGATATCTTGATAATGATTATCCATGTTATGATTGAATTCTTCCATTTCATGGAAATGATGTATGTGTAACATCCCTAAATTTGAAGAAAGTAGGATATGAATTTTAATTGAATTTTCTACTAATTAATTTTAGAATTTTGGATCTTGATGTAATTAAATCATAAAGTGGGAGTGAGACCTAATCAGGATGCTTAAAGTTTTTTTCCATGAAGGTCAGAAAATTTCACATAATTTGACTCTATGGTGATCCAAGTTCACCAAATGTAACCCAAATTAATTAGTGAGTCACTTTAAGGGATAAAGAGGAATTGATCCATTCAATGTGCATATTTAGTCCCACTAAAATTTATACAAGTTTGTCATACTAACATTTGTCTTCCCTAAAAAAATATGAACGCCAAATTACTTTAACGTAAACACATGTGATTGATACATAGTTATAGTAAAAATAAATAGAGATAGTTGTGTTTTCCCAAATCAAGAAACTAATTAGATTTTTGAACTCCTCATGGTTGATTAAGGTATCCGAATTTGGTTTGATTTTGGTGATTCTAGAGGTCCCAAAAAGGATTAGAAATAATATAACATGTTAGGGCCTAATTGAGAAATAAACCAAGTAAATAGATGTTGAATCATCGGTTCATGGACAACTTAGTGGTTTCATTGAGCCAAACCAGTTTTGTAAAGGTCATGCGCTTAAAAAAAAAGGGTCGAGACTCCCAGTCTCGAAGACTGGAGAGTCACGGTTTGGAGGAACAGAGACTGTTTGAGGGGGGGGAGGGCTCACATGAGATCTGATACAAGAAAAGATATATAATGACCCAAAAAGGATCCCCTAGGGTTTTTAGAACTGGATCGAGGGGTTTTGGAAGAAGAGATCGAGAAGAAGAAGGGCCGAAGCGATAAAGCATGGAAAAGGGGCGGTGAAGGCTGTGAGTTATGTGGAACTAGGGTTCTTCATTTTTTATCACCCTACACACAAAAACGGCACCATCGAGCCTAGAGAGGGCCATCTGAATTCTTTGGCCACTAAATATTGCGCTAAGATGGCCTGGAAGTGAAGCTTGCAGTCGGCGTCGTGGTACTCTGTTCCCGATTTCATAATAGGGTATACGCTCACGCGAGAGAGAAGAGGGGGCGAACGCACTCCCGGTAGATGGACCGCGCCTAGGATCTACGTACCCAGTGGCTGCGGGCCTGGCCAGATCACATGGATCCATGGGACCATTGGATCTTGTTCTAATGATGGTTATTCATCAAGAAAAAGGTAATCTTCAATGTTTGCTATCTCCCAACCCTGAAAACCAATTTGAACAATAAAGGTGCCTACAGAAAGTTTATAATGTCTACTATCCTATACAAGTAGATTGCAAGGTTGTATTAGATGTATGATAAATATTATAAGTTGATTACGAAAAGATATAATATTTCTATGTTTTGGGTATTTAAAATAGTCATAGAATTTGAAAAGTAATGAATATTTATGTAAGGTATATTTTGATGTTTCACATACTATTCTAAAGCCTGATCGATATAATGTGATCTTTTACCAAGGTTTTTGATATAAACCCTAATAAGAATATTATTGGTATTTCGCCCATTAATTGATTATGAAATAATCTAAGATTTTTATATAAACCCTAATGTATAGTGTTCGTTCTATTTTTACAGGTTTTCCTAGAGTTTCATGTATTTTATGTTATTATTTAGTTTTTGGTCCTAATTGGCCACTATGTAAGGTGATTAATAATAATTTGTGAGATGGCATGTGATTGTTATGCCTATTTAGTATCGAAAATTATTTTAATTCTATTTTCATGTGATTTTACAACTAAGTCAGTAAGTATTGTATATGAGTATGTTTGAGGTTTACTCTCGGTATATGATGTATATACTCATGTATTTGGGCATAAGATGTTTTTGGGGGGTTATATGGATACGTCACTATACGTATGCTATATAATGTGTGACTTTGGTATAAGCTAATGTTTCTAATTTTTTAAAGAGGGTTACATCATAGTTTTCTTTAGACAAGATTAGACTCTAATTATGTATCACATGTGATTAATTTGACCTAACTGACCAAGTCTTCCTAATCTAATGATGTTGATCAATAGGCCTAATCCTAATGCACTCAAACCCTAATTCAACCTAGGATCAATACAAGGTATTGATTTATGATGTTTAATAATTATGAACATGTATTTTGATCCTAATCGAGACAAGGGAAGGTTGACTTAGGATTTGACTCAAGATCAGAGAGACTAATTTAGGATCTTCCATGCTCTAGGTAAGCGGGTCATGCCACTATACATATGTACTTTGGTTAAATTGTATGCTATGTATGATTTATGAACTATGCTTTCATTTTAAGTTTAATGCTCAAATCATGTTCATCATATAAATTGCTTGATGATTGCTATATCCTATGTCTTATGGTTATCATGCTCATTAAGATTAGATATTATGATTAATGATCAAAGATTAATGGGTTTAAAGTTCAAGATTTAAGAGGGAGAAATTCCATCATGTTAAGATTGAAGTTCAAGATTTAAGAGGGAGAAATTCCATCATGTTAAGATTGAAGTTCAAGATTCAATTCATGTTTATGGTAATGTTAATGTCAAGAAAATTGGAATTGAAAATTTTTTACATGATTCTTGAATCATGGAGCTCAAGGGGTCGTTACGGGCATTCGTGCCAATTATGGGCTTTTATAGCCAAATCATGGGCATTCGTGTTGTTATGGGATTTCCTAGCATTATGGGCTTTCCTAGCAATCATGTGCTCTTAAGTGAGCATCATAGAGAGAGGCATATATTATTGTTCAATTCCTCATGTTATAAGAATCATGTAATCAAGAATGCTTAAGTTTAATTCATGTCAAGATTTTCTTTCAAGTCAAGTATATATGCTTCTTTTCAGTTCTTATAAAATGTATAGTGCCACTTACTGATGTGTGTCTTTGTTTTCGCATGGTTGTGGGATGAGATGTCCCTAGATAAAGGATCAAAGGAAATTGAAGTGAGTGAATCAAAGTAGATGTTTCCAGGACTTAGCTTGGTGGGGTGCCATCTACACCTTAGAAGATCCAGTATCAAGTTTCCAAAGAAGATTTGTGCCCTAGATTTATTCTACATTTCATGCATTAGATTTTAGTTCAAGGATGAGATTAGTTTATGGTATTAGTTTTCTCCTTCAAAGAACAATGTGTGAATCAAGATTTCCAATTAATGCAAGGTGTTTTCATTTATCTTTCTACAATGTATATCATGTTTTGTAATGTTCCTCCAAGTCAAATGACCCATGTTATGGACAACATAGGGTTTTCTTCCGCTGTCATGTATGTTCTTGAAGGGGTGTTACAATAAGTGTCATGCTAGTTCTTCTGTTATGTATTTGTATTTCATTTTGCTTGAGGACTAAAAATGGTTTAAGCTTAGCTTAGAGGATTTGATGTGCATATTTTATATCATCTTTTGGACCATTTTTGCTTGTATTTTCAAGTCAATTTTATGCAATAATCACTCTTAATCATGCTAGATTTTCCACTTTATTTTTATGTTTACTGTCTCTATGATTTTGATTGTAGGTACAATATTTGGGCATCAAAATGGGGGAGAAAAACATCATTATATCATCCATCAACCTATTCCTCAATCATCAAAACATTCCAAAAATCAATGTTGTTGGAACTGTCAGTGACACGGCGTGTTGAAATATCAACACGTCGTGTTTTTTTACAACACGCCGTGTTTTAATACAGAATTTGGATCCAAAATTCCCTGACATGAAGTAACACGTTGGGTTGAGATATCAACATGTCGTGTTTCTTCACTCCAGAATTTTCCAGAACTCCTTTGCTTGCAGCAACATGTCGTGTTGGCGAACCAACACATCGTGTCATCATCAATTGAGGCAATTCTAGTTCCAAACTGCAAGTAACACGTCATGTCAACATTCTAACACATCGGGTTACTTGTAGTTTCTTTTCAAATCACAAGATAAATCGTCTCATGCTTTTAAAAGACCAACTTAGGACAGTTATCACAGAATATTTCAGACCATTTGAAGTGAGACTCAAGCAAAGAAAACCCAAGAGTAGTAGGAGGCATTCTAAAGGAGAAAGGTTGATTTCTTGAAAGAGGAACTTCTTCTTCTTCCTTCTTATACAACAATTACATTAGGGATCTCCAGCGTTTTCTTCTCTCCACTCCGGAGTGAAGCTTTCTAGAGAGTTTCCAGTAGTAAGGACAGAGTTTTGACCCTTGATCAGAGTTCTAACTCTTCCTACTTCTTTCACGGACATCTAAGTTTACTTTCTTCTTTTATGATGTCTAACATTATTTTCTACTGCTTGTATCGACTTTCTACAACTATGGACAAGAATATCTCCTTTTCCTGGGCATGGGGAGTAACTCTCATGTCATGCTTTGTAGAACAACATATTTTCTTGCTTAATGTTGGTTTAGTCATTGTTCTATGGATACATCAGTGTTTATTTCACACATATACTTGATTGGCCATCTTATATTTATGTCTTCATACTGGAAAGGTGTACATTGAAGTAAAAGAGATGCGGTTTGTAGTTTTGTATCTTTGACCACGAGAGCGGTGTGGAAGTGAATGAGATTCTGAGGTTTTTGGTGATTCTACTCTAAGAAAGAAATATTTTTCTTTTCCACGAGTACATGTATGGTGGTGCTATAAAAGGTAGAATCGTTCTATACTACTAGGAGAGGTGTAGAATTGGAACCTCCCTTTCTGAATTTTCTGTTTGTGGATTTGTTGTTGTTTCATGACATGTTATAATAGTGAAACTTTATTCTCAAGAATTCCTTATTCAATTTGATCTTTAATACAATTAATTTCTATCTTAGTTTGTTTTCTTACAAATTGCTTTATTAACATGATGAAGCCTCTCTTATTAAAAAGATTTAGATTGTTAAAGTTCATTACTCTTACGTTTAACAAAGTCTTGCTCCTTAGACGACCTTGAATGTACTACATACACATGTACACTTGTGGGGTAGTTTTTCGAGTTATAAATTAAAACTTACACACACGGCTAACACTCACGTTTTGAGAAAGGTCATTTATTAGCACATAATGCTCATTAAAATTTTGTTACGCTATTATGGATAGGAATTAAGTCACATTTAACTATAACATGTGACTTATTTGTCAATATGAATTAAAGTCTTTTTAATTAAATACTAAGAACCTAATCTTTTATTAATTTAGGGTATATTACGAAGGTCGTTTGAAACTTCATAATGTCCGCTGCATTGATATTGTGATCATTAACTCGGTAAATTGGTTGGAACTATGAAAAGGCTGGGTTTCAAGCTCCAAGGTGTAGTCTGGCTCCAACCATTTTATATGCCAAGAACTGTGTGCACAACATTATAGCCTGATAAGTTGATGCCCAAAGAGGTGAGATTGAAATGTAACGCCAGTTGGAGAGCATAAAAAAGAAACATGACATGAAGTAGCATGGACAATCAATACCCAAAGTTCGAGGCGTTTCGCATATATCTCATCTTAGATTACATTACATATTATATATCATACAAGTATCGTAGTCAAGTTTGACCTCCATTTTACTGGCATTTTCAGTGAGCTCAGCCAAACAGCTCCTAAATTACGGCCATTGTGGTCAATGCTTGTTTGACTGCCGTAAAAGCTTTCTTTGCGGTTCACATCCTTTAGTACAAAATAGATTTCCTATAGCATATGTATAGAAGACGTGTCTTCAACTAAGATAACACAACGATAATAATAATAATATTCAATTTACGTAAACAATTGTTAGGCACCAGTCCATGTAAATGTGAGTCCTTCCAGAGAAATAAGCTATTCCAGTCAAAAATACACCCGCAGGTAGAAGTTTCCCACTTTGCTCATAAGTGCTCCGATAGTAACGGACGCATGACGAGCAATGCTCAAGCAACATATGACAGCTTAGCTTGAATATGGGTAATTAGTTATAATTACAGTTCCCACGTGAATCATACCAGTAACCTTCCCACAGAAAAACTTCAAACCTTTCGATTCCCAACGACAACATGCCTTATCCCAGGAAAATATAGGTGGATATATTTCGAGATCTCCAGCTCTGCAAGCTAGAGATCTTTTGCATTACATTTAGAGATCCGGTTAAATGCAACCTAGATATTGAGTCTTTCTTTATCATGTTGATATGATACTGGCAAATATCCCAAAGCTCAGTCAGGAAGAGCTGTTCCTCGCTCCAAGTTGTTCTTGATCTCAAGTGTGTACTTCCCAAAGGCTCTCTCGATCTTCTTGTTGAAGTGCTCGTTCCTGTCATTGATGGAGTCAATATCCTTCTCATCGTGGAACCTGCGCCTCCTGCTAAATTGTGCCCTCTTTGCATCCCTTTCCTGGAGCTCCTTCACCATCCTGTCTATGTTTTCCTCTGGGATCTTCGGTGCCTGTACGAAATTTAAACAAAAATAGGGAAGATTAGAACAAAAAGTATGAGCCACATAAGTTTATCAAATGGCGTCAGGATGAATCTTTAGGTACAGAAACCGAAACAATTACCTTCCCATACTGAAGACTAGATGCATCTCGGTAGAATTCTGGGTCCTCTTCCTTTGCCTTCTTATAAGCCTCTATGTCACACGAAATGCTCTTGGTTCTTTTCTTATGTGCATTGTACAGTGTTTTCTGATTGAAGACTGCTCATTTAAACAAGACATTGTCATGCCCTAGAAAAACATTAAAAATAATATGTATTCCACCATTTATTTTATACATGAAAAACGTATTGAGCAGGGTAATTACAAACTTACCAACTCAATTTATTACAACAACAAAAATTCGTAGATAAGTTTTATGTTGAAACTAACGGAAGATTTTATGCAGGCAATACATCCCATCCAGCACCAAAGTGGAGACTCAAGCAAATCCAAAAATGATGTGCCCTCACATGCTGAAGCCTGGTATATAAAGTTCCTGCCTCTTGGAGAAGCATTCCATTTATGCATCAAGGCATAAGCCTCATCATCCTTCATTATAAGACTTAAAACTACAAAACATTTGAGGTGCACCTCAAGGCACTGCGGCGTAACAGGCTTCAGTTCTGAATAATTATGTCATCATCAACAACGAACCATCCCAAGTTTGCATCTACTTTTTACAAAGAAGAGGCCTTGATAAGGCAGGAAGATCCTAAAGCCTAAGTTGATGGTTTTATGGTCAGGTTTAGAACATGTTTAATGGTAGTGGTGCGCGGCAATGTGTCCATGCGCGTGAGTGCGCCGATTATCAACATCAAGAACAAACAATCCCAAGTTTATAATGAGACAAGCTAGTATTAATCACGGTGGGTAGGGGGGTACAGTATTGCAAAGCAGCAAGCATCACAAAGCCTAAGTTGATGGTTCTGCAATAAGCTTTAGAACATTTGGTGATGAGTGTGGGTGGGGCTGTATTGTTCATCAATAAGAACAACAATCTCAAGTCTTTAATGCTTTCAAACTAACACTTCAGCTTCTATCTAGTTATCACAAAGAAGATGTCTAGATAAGGTATCTTCTACAAAGCTGCAAAATGATCTGCAGCAAAACCTGTGTTCTGTAGCTACCTCACAGCAGTTGCTGGCAATTTAAAACTGAATCTGAACACAAGAACCAATGAGTGGAATTTTCACCGAATCCTCAAACTTCCCCTGATGGTTCGAATTTCCCCTCTAGGTAGCATAACAAAGGAGAGGAGTTTGTCTAATTTTTACAACTTCTGATGAAACTACTAAAGTCAACGAGATATTAAATGTGTTTCCAGATTGTCATCACTTCTTTGGCGTACTTGTCACTGTTGCAGAGCAGAAAGTGGACCAATTCTTTTCACACATTCTTGCAGGAACTTCTGTTTTTTTTTCCTCATTTCAAGACAGAATCAGACTCTCCATCTCTTTCTTTAACTAACTATTAATACAGGGCATATCTAACTAATGAAGCTATATATAGGCTAACAGAGGTTTCCAAATTTTGAGTACACATTGATAAAATCTTTTAGAGTAGAGAAGGTTTGGATAATTTGCAAATGGCTTACATTTCATTTAAGATAGGTTTTCTCTTAAGAAAATCCTATTCATTCTGTAATTTTACTTACAAATAAGTATATGACAACTAATTGACTGATTATAGACTTGTAGTATATTTAATCCTGAGTAATATTTTCGAAGATCAGTTTGTTCCATCATTCAACTTTTTAAAGTATCTCAGTTTTGTGCTTTATCACGCCAATGGGGTGGTCCAGTTGCTTCCAGAACCTGCTCATCAATGAAGTTGCCCAGGATTAAACCTCTAGGTAAGTTTGCTTCCCTGCTGCACATCCAGCCTCTACATGGTTTAAAGGGACAGCAGATTCCCCTTCATTTGATCCCCTTTTAAATGTTTAACATTTATCTATCCATCTATATAATTTTTCCCTTGCTTCTAGTTTATCCTACAACTCTTTAGGATCAAAAACAAAGTCACCATAGTGCCTAAAAATAGAGCAATATGCATTTGTGTAATATGGCTGCCAGTATATGTGTTTAGATTATTTTTTCTTTTAATTGTACGCCCAAGTAACAGCAAAAAAAATTACAGCTTACCTAGTACCATAGTAACAAGTCTTTGAATTTTACAAAAAAATCGGCGATTTTTCACAATGTTGTAGGCTCCCAAATGTTCATCACGATTAATACGCCAGTTGCTGATTTTTCAAAACTTTTCACGACCCTTTTCACAATTTATACAGTTTTTCATGATTCACTTTTCACGATTTTTCTCTTCTAAGTCGCTTGCTCTTTTTTTAGTAAATCATGTATACAAAACTCCTGATAAAAAATAAACCTCCATCCCCACTCCACCGGACAAATCATTGTTATTGCTCAACTGTTTTTTTCTACTTTTCCTACTTTTTCACTCACTAAGATTGTATGTCTTGTGACCTTAATAGTTACATGCATCAAATAAGTATATATATACACGCATACATACATCCATATATATATGCCTTGATTTACCAACCTCTCGGGCGTCCGGCCTCCACCACGGGCATGGGAGAGGGGGGGAGAAATATTTCTCTCTTAATCCCATATATATACGCATACATATATACATGTATATATACTTATATATCCAACTTATTCTCGACTATCACGACTTTTCTCGATTTTTTCCAAATTCAATTTTTTCCAGTCAGCCGAAAAATTGCCAAATCTCGAACTTGTCACTATGCCTAGTACTTCTACAGAAAATTTCATATCATTGTCGAAGTTACCCAGCTTCCAGTTTTTCTTACTGGTGTAGCCAACACAAATAAAAAATTGGAGGGTGTAGCCAGCACAACTAATATACGAAGTATCATTATCCAGATTACCATCAGATTGGTCATGATCATTATTTATAAGTATGACAGAATTATACTGGCTTCCATACAATACATTTAGGGGCCGTTTGGGTGGCCTCATCGTCACTACTGCAGTAGTTAACGAGTGATGGGGTCTTGACTACCTAACTGTTGAATCCCGCAATTCCTAATCGCTATGTTTGGATAGCAATTGCAACGACCTGCAATAGAAAAAGAAATCGACACACGCGTGAGATCAGAAAGGGAAAAGACACCCCTTTCCTGATGAGATTGAGCTGCGAGGAAGAGGACTGCGGGAACAGAGGGAGCGGCAAAGCAACCTGGAGAGGACGGTAAGATAGCTACTGCATCTTCCTCATATCCTCTGGCGAAGACATGGCAGGAGCCCATAATCCAGAACGACGGAGAGACTACAAACAATGAAAAAAATTGAGGAAGGTGAAATGGTAGATCAGATTGTAATGGCCGTTTCGTCTCCACTACTGCGGTTTCTGGAAAACCCAAACTTTGACGCACCCTCTCAGGAACCTTTCACCGGAGCAGTGCTTCTTCTTCCTGGAAGCGGCGCCACATCTGGATGAAGAGAATCGATGGTCTTCCACTGAACCAGCAAGGTCTCAAAGCCGGATCTGGAAGCACGGTAGGATCGCTCGCAAAATCCCAACACGAAAGAGGAGACACAAGGTGATAGGAGTACAGATGAGGCAGGAGGATGACGGACCGAGGTGGGGAGGCGGAGAGACGGGCAGAGAGAAAGGAGTTTCGAGGTAGGGTTTTTGGGGAGAAAAGAGTTATCGGGGTAGGTTCGGAAGGGTTGAGGGGGTATCTGGGTAGGGTTCTTGGGGAGGAGAATTGACATGGAGGAAGGACGGGAGAGGATACCATCGGGGGGAGAGGAGACGACCGAGGGAGGAGAACAGAGGGTTCAAGAGAGAGGGGACCGGGAGAGGAGAAGAGAGGGTTCCTTCGGAGCGATCGGGGGAGTCGGGGTGGAAAAGTGGCTGGGTGGATTCTGAATCTCGCCAATTTTGGCGAACTTTTGGAGGTCTGTCAAATAAACAGGCAGAGAATACCGCATTTGGACTATGACAATTGACAAAAACACATACAGCTATCCAAACAACGCAGTTACCTATCCGGTAGTTGAAATACAGGAATAAAATACAATACTGCTGCGAACTACCTCACCCAAACGGCCCCTTAAAGGTAAAGCAAATTCAATCCACCAGCCATAATAGACAGCAGCTAATTGACATCGAAGTAAATAGTGAACTGAGACTCTGAGCCATGAAAGGTGATTTTTTTTTGGGAGGGGTGTGGGGGCAGATCTATTTGTAGGGGAAAATACAAAATCTTTATAAAAAGACTTGTTTTACTCTTAAGAGACAAGTTTGTATTACATTAGGAAAAGGAAGAATGCACTAATTATTATATCAGACTCCCAAATTTTTTAATTAATTGCCTTTGTCAAATCATTTTGATTGACTAACAGCTAAGAGACAGTGAAAGGATTAACGGTACGACCTGTCCCTCTGAAAATCCTTCAAGGTAGAAAAAGTAAACTGACCTAATGATGACAATTCCACTCCAATCAAATCTGCCACATCAGCACAGCCTACAGACAGATCAGTCATGGGTACTCACCGACCTCTAGGGAGGACCATTATCAAAGTGAAGCCTCCAAGGCGCAGAGAAACTCAGGCTCAAGAGATTCTGAGAACAGAAATCACATACCCACAGGGAACCAACTATAGCATCCATGGGAACTCAAAATACCAAGAGAAACTGATCTATAAAATGTGAAAAGGGAACAATAAAATGCATAATCTACCAGCCTTGTATTGGAAAGAGGCCAAAAAACTGGATAATGGAGGGGAAAATAGGCTCCGCACTACTCCAGCCCAGGTACCATCTAGCATAAGAGTCGTTCTCCGTAATCAGCTGGGAGAAGAGATAATACAGCTGATTAATCAACCCTGTCCAAATTGGGGAAACACAGCAGCTATGCCAGTGCTTACCACATGAATATTACCAGTGAAATACTTCCATCACTCTTGCCACAATAAACCAAAGATGATCCTCCTCACCTCCAAGGCTCCAATGGTGAACCATTTAGCTAGAAGAACCAAATTTTACAAAGCCCACAGATGAGAAACCTTGCTCCGTGCAATAGAATATGAATGATTAGGACACCTGCCATCTTCTAAAGAGATCCGGCCGTATCTTATCTAGCTTGTAAGTTACACCAGGTGGGTATCTAAAAAGAGATATTTCACCGGTAGCTAACACACTAGAGTTATCTTCTTGTCTAACATTCATCTGCCATTCACTGAGGGAATTGCTTAAAAATGAGCAAGGAAACAACCCAAAAGAATATCTCAACTCTTCAGGCTTCAGCCAAGGCCTAGATGGGAGAAAAGAAAATTGAATAAGAGGTTCAGACTGCCTCTACAACAGCTCACCGAATCAATCACGGAAGCAACTCTGCTTATCTATCACTTGTTGCCTGTATTTTAAGAGCATAAACCTCCTCAAAAAGTAGGAAGGTCAAGTAAAAGAGAGGGAACTACTGCTACTGCAACAACCCGCTGAATCATTTATAGAATCAACCCATATTATCCTCATGCCACTATGTATCAATATAGATTTCTCCATGATCTTCAAACTATAAATAAGTGTTTCTTCAGATCCTTATGAAAGTAAATAGAATATCATCAACATATTGAAGGGAAAACAAGAAATCCCCAATCTACACTCGATGGAATACAACCCATATGTCAGCCCCACACATCATCACATTGAGAACCTAACGCACAATCTAGAACTAAAGAGGCAACAACCCATTGCCCACACCCCAAGATGAATGAAACAGCTCACTATTTTATCCCATTCATCTAAGCCTCAATCCCAACATGTTGTGTCAGCTTTATGGAACATTGTAACCCATTCAACTCTGTTTTGAATCATGTTCTCATTAAGATGTAAAATATTCAGCTCTCACCCCATTAAAATTAGGTCTGCCTCATTCCTTTTTAAATATGTTGAATCAATAATATACATTGTAGATTTGTATATCAATCCACATAACAGGAGGAATACTGCTTCAATAACACACTGAATCATTCACTTAGATTTCTCCACGATTTTCAAATCAACAATCATCTCAGTAATTCCTCATGAAAGAAAAGAGAATCATCAAAGTACTGAAAGAGAAACCAGAAGTCCCCAATTAACGCTCCCAATAGAAGGCCAGCCCTATCAGCCACGCAAACTATCACATTCAAAACCAAACCCACAATCCAGAGTAAAAGAGGAGACAACCACCCATCGCCCAGATGACCCTACACAAGTAAAATACCACATTCCCACCATTTCACCATCATCCATCCAAGCCTCATTCCCAACCGTGTTGGATTGGTTAAAATGAAATCTTCTTTTCCATTAAACTCTATTTCGGTTATGTTCTCATCAAGTATGTAAATATCTAGATTTCTCCTTACAAGTTCTTCCAGAATAAATTTAGAGTTGCCTCTTCCCCTTTTATATTTAATTAAAGCATCAATTTGAAGTAAGCATTAGTCGATCTACAATGCATATGTCCGTACCAGCTAGGCGACCCTCACATACATTGTCCTCGATACTCGTCAATTACATCTTACATCGCTATTTGTCTTCCACACATCCATCTTAACATTCTCATTTTTGCCGCATTGTCTTGTTGACACCTTATTTCTTTAGAGTCATGCATTCATTCCTATTGAGAATGAAGTGATTCTATTAAGAATGAAGTGATTTTCTATTAAGTGAGTAAAAGAGTTTACAATGCCTTCTCTTTTATAGGACAAAAGAATAAAACAATAAGCATAGCTAAGCAATATGGGAAAAATAACAAGTAGAGTAGAACACAGGAAATAACATATCTCTTCACTTCCCCTCAAGCTGGAGCATGGATGTTGAACATGCCCAACTTGTCCACTAGAGTATTGAAACGAGCTTTCGGTAGAAGCTTGATGAAGATGTCTGCCGCTTGTTTTTACAGTACTGAGATGTGGAGTACAAACGCGGTCAGAAAGAACATATTCCCGAACAAAGTCGCAGTCTACCTCTATATGCTTTGTGAGCTCATGAAAGGTAGGGTTGCTCGCAATAAAAATAGAAGTCGTATTGTCAAGAACAACAGAATAGGAATGGAATCAAATATATCAAATTCTTTGAGAAGGCTTTGAACCCACAGAAGTTCATATGCAGTGTGAGCCATGGCTCTATATTATGTCTCAGCACTTGACCTAGCTGCCACTGTTTTTTGCTACACCATGCAACTAGGTTGCCACCAACAAAGGTGCAATATCCGGATGTAGATTTACGATCACACCTACTCCCTGCATAATCAAAATCTAAAAAATCAGAATGATTGCAGTGGCCATGTTTCTTGTACAATAGACCTTTTCCTGGAGAGCTTTGAGATATCTCAGAATGTGACAGACAGTGTCCCAGTGACACTATCAAGGTTTATCAAGGTCTCCATACAGAAAGGCGTTCTTGACATCCAGTTGAAATATTGGCCAATCTTTGTTCACAACAACAGAGATGAGAACACGAACATAATTGAGTTTTACCTACTGGAGAAAAGGCCTCAAAATAGTCCACACCATAGGTTCGAGTGTATCCTTTTACTATCAAACGTGCTTTCAAACGCTCAATCGTGCCATCAGGATGATATTTGATTGTGAAGATCCAACGGCATCCAACTGTAGGACAGGCAGAAGGACGATCTACAAGATCACATGTCTTGCGATCAACGTGCTTTCAAACGCTCGATCGTGCCATCAGGATGTATTTGATTGTGAAGAACCAACGGCATCCAACTGTAGGACAGACAGAAAGGCGATCCACAAGATCCCATGTCTTGCGATCAGAGAGTGCCTGCATTTCAGCTTCCATTGCTTGTCACCACGCAGGAATTTGAAGTGCTTATGTAACATTTTTCGAAATAGACACAGCAGAGATTGCAACAGTAAAGCAAGCAAAGCTAGCACCCAGATTAGTAGAGGAACAAAAATGACTAATTGGATGTTGAGTACAGGAGCGAACACCTTTGCGAAGACTAATAGGAAGGTGAGTCAAATTGTAACTGAGTTGTGTTGTGATCTTCCGTCGAAGGAGTTGGTTGTTGAGGGGCCATGGAGGGGGATAGTCGGCTTGGATCTTCTCTTATAAACTTGCAGCGGTCGTTCTTCCGGTGTCATTTCAGAAGGTGGATCAATATCCACAATATCAGGTATAGAGTCGGTGCCAAAATATCACAGCATAACGAAGCCCCTTTATCAGAATAGAATTACAGATGTTCAAAGAACACTACATATGCACTAGCATACTATTGTCGGATGATGGGACCATAACAGCGATACCCTTTTTGGGTTTTAGAATAACCCAAAAATTACATTTGGTGGAGCGAGGGTCAAGTTTTGTCATCCCTAGATGAAGGTTTTTAACAAAGCAAGTGCATCCCAAGATGTGCGGTGGTACAGTGAAAAGTGGTGCATCATGAAAGAGAATGTTATACGGAATCTGATTTTGCAAAACAAAGGACATCATGCAATTGATAAGGTAGCAAACGGTAGAAACTGCCTGCCAAAAACGCTAAAGAACGTGATAATGAAGAAGAATAGTGCGAGAAATCTCTAAAAGATGGCAATTTTTGCATTCAGCAACCCCATTTTGTTGTCGGGTATAGGGGCAAGAAGTTTTGATGGATCGTTCCACGGGATGAGCAAAAAAAGGTGACAGACTTTTGCATCAACTCAAGAGCATTATCGGAGCAAAAGACTTTAGTGGGTTTATTGAATTGAGTTTGAATTTCAGAAGAAAAAAAAGGTTGTGATGATGTCCATAACAGTGTTACGATCTTTCTGTAAGAATAACCATGTAGCTGAGAAAAATCATCTACGAAATTCATAAAATATTTAACTCCCGAATGACTAGCAACTGAACATGGGCCCCATATATCCGCATGAACAATATCAAAAATGCATTTAGAACCAATTTCTTTCATAGCAGCAAATATAGGTCAAGCTTGTTTGCCATATTGACAAGATTCACATGAAAAAGT
Source organism: Alisma plantago-aquatica (assembly GCA_963693085.1). Lineage (NCBI taxonomy): Eukaryota > Viridiplantae > Streptophyta > Magnoliopsida > Alismatales > Alismataceae > Alisma > Alisma plantago-aquatica. The sequence continues at coordinate 471,003,674 of OY856410.1, forward strand.
CTTATCAGCGAAAGTAGGAAAAAAATCAACTTAGAAGCAAAGGGGTGGCCAAGGAGGTAATGTCACTGAATCCCAGTCACAGATGTCGATAGCAAGGGGTGGCCAAGGAGGTAATGCCACTGAATCCTAGTCACAGATGTCAATAGCATAGCAGTCACTGATGTCAGTCTATCCAAGCAGTAGAGCCCCTCTGGTCCCTCATGGCCCGAGGTAATCCTCATCTTTGTACGGAGATCCTGAAAAACACAACCCGAAGGGTCAAACGTAATAGAGCCATGGTTTTAAAAAACCCGCCTCGAGGCTAAAGAGGTGTACGCCTCGAGGCGAGGCGGCCTCCGGTACGCCTCGAGGCTTAAGCCTCAGTCTGCCAGTGAGAGGCGTGCGCCTCAGTATCTGCGAGGCGTATCGAGGCGTTAGAGGCGTTGAGGCGTTTGTGAGGCGTAAGCCTCAGACTCTGTGTCTAAAAAAAGGTTGTATAATCCTATTTTGGGCTTAATAGAGGCTAAATTAACCCAAAATTGTATGTATATAGATATATGTATGTGCATATCTATATATGTGTATGTTTGTATGTTAACAACTATGGATATTTTACTACTTTTATCATTATATGCTGCATGTATGTACACATTCTCTTGTGTATGTGTATATATATGCATGTGTATAATTATAACTATATTTATATGTATAGATATGTATCTATATATACATGTGTATTTGTAATAGTATATCTATCTATACATATATATATTTCTGTTTCAGAGATATGTAAATCTGTATATATATATATATATATATGTAAATCTGTATAGTATAAAACAGAAATCTGTCTATATAGTAATAGTATATTTATATATATCTGTTATATATATGTCAATCTGTATAGTATAAAATAGAAATCTGTCTATGTAGTATATAGATGTGTGCATATGTAAATCTGTATATATGACTATATACACGTACATATATGTATTCATATATAAATATATGGGATTATATATGTATATGTACATATATGTATTCATATATATATATATATATATATATATATATATATAGGATTATGTATATGTATATGTATGTTTATACATATATATATATATATTATATATATATATATTATATGTGGATATATTTATATATATTTTTATATATTGATATGTACGCCTCGATACAATCTGAGGCTTACGCCTCGCCTCGCTGAGCCGAAAACGCCTCGATGCGCCTCACGCACTTTAAAACCTTGAATAGAGCATTGAAGGCTCTTCACAATTTTACTAACAGAAAGTAGATTAATAGGAAATCTCAGAACATATAAGACGGATTTCAAATGCATATTTTGAAATAACGAAACTGTCCCACTGCCATGGACAATTGTCTGAGAGCCATCATCTACTGTTACCGGAGGAAAACAAGTGGATCTTTGTTAAAGCAGAAAATAAATCAGAGTTACCAGCCATGAGGACTGAAGGACCAGAATCAATACACCATGAATTTTTACCAGTAGATGGAGCAGCAAGCAAGGCAGACGAGCCGGCTCTGAAGTAGATGGTAGGTTGGACATGCGCTTGTGACAACCTAGATTTTTCTCTCCCCTATATTGTACCCTTTATCTCTCATCAAGTCGCCTCTTATTCAATTCAATGTCAATTCCATAGTTTGATAGTGGTGGACTCCAATTTAGTCACATTCATGACTAATGTCATAATAGGTGACACTAATTAACTCGATTGATCTAAGTTTCTTACTTCAAGAGTCACCCTCGTGTAAACTAAAATGAAACCTCTAATATGTTATCGCCTTGCTTCCTAATATGTATCATGATGTAGAGCTTTCAATCATGAGTCCAACAGTGCAAAAATCACCTCAATCGAAGGCTCCTAGCCCAAGATATGATCATTTGAAATTAGCTTGAGTTGCACATGTATTGATCAAATTTATTTGGATTTTGAGCTTACTGGGCCCTTTTTGCCCACGGCCCATCTGCCTAGCCTATTTGGGGTAAATGGGAGCGGATCTTCACTACCCTCGGATCTTGAGAAGACCACCATGGTTTGGTTAATCTGACCGTCCAACTGCTTACCAGCTTCATACCCTTCCTCTTCAGGAAACGGGTCTGCGTGTAACATACCGAATTCTAGAATTTTGTCTTTTGACCCTCTTTCCCATCTTTCCCTTTCATTTCTATCCTTTATGTTGTTTATGTTTAATTAGTGGAATTTATAGTGGTTTAGTGAACATTTATTCACTAATTATACCAATGGAAGGGTTTGTGCACAAAATACCTCGTTGAAATCTTATTTAAGGATCTAAAATGTAAAATCGCCACTTTAGTAGAACAATGGTATATTAATTTGTGCTAGAAGTGCAAGACCATAAACCTTGATTAATGTATTAAACAAGCTAAATTACCATATTTAAGTGCTATAAACCTTAATATAACTTTGTGATATGATTTGAAAACATAAAATGAGCTTAAGTTTCAAATTTGGTTCGATTTGGATGTTGTGTGTGCAATTTATACAATTATATGCACATTCTGGACTTTTATGCAATTTACCCAATTGGGAGGTTTTCTTTGCAAATTATCACCTGGATTTTAATCCTTAGATATTCCCTTACCATTCACGAGATTTTGAATCATGGGGCACCTGGTTACACCTTGGTTTGAAGGTGTTACTTTCCAAGGGCATTATAGGGATTACCCTTAGTTATCAAGGCGCCCGCCTAGGCGCCCTAGGCGTTAAGCTGGGCGCCTCAAACTAGGCGCCCAGCCTATTAAATGCATTAAGTAGGCGTCTAAGGCGTTTTAGGCCCAAATTATGCTATTTAAAGGCTAAACTAGCATGAATCGAGTCTAGATTTGGTCAAATTAGATCACCTTCAGTCATTGCATGGTTGATATAGGTCTGATTTAGAGTAAATCAGGTCAAATTTTGGCAAATTAGGTCTGGTCTGAGGAAAATCAGGTCTGATTTGGGGAAATGAGGATTGATTTGGGCCAAATTGGTATGTCCTCATAGTGTTGTTTGTTAAGTTTTTTCTACTTTTTCATATGTTTATTGTTCTTGCTTCTTTCTCTTTTCTTTTTTTATCCATTCTCCTGCATCTTATTCCTTAGTCCTGCTGCTATGTTTTTTCTGAGTTATTCATCCTATATTCCCTCCTACTATGCAAGCATGTGCATATTTTCTTTTTCAAATTTGTCCTATACATCCTGCTACGAAATCTACTACTACTATTTACATATCTAATTTCCTTTTTCTGATTTCTTCCTCCTAAATCTCCTCTCTTAGCCACTGTTGTTTGCATGTTTCCATTTATTTTCACTGACCTATTCCTTCCTCTATATTTTCTATCAGCACCTGCTACTGCTGTTTTTTATTTTGTTTTGTTGATTCTTCCTCTTTCAATCTCCTTTTACTGCCCTTGGTTTGTCTTATTATGACTTCTTCCTACAGAACTTCTACCATTTGCATGCTCTTTTTATCCCATTTTCCCTCACCAATTCGTACTTGTCTTCCTCTTACTGTTGTTTCATTTTCTTCATGTTAATTCTGTTGTCCCTAATTCTCCTATAGTTATCAATTCAAATTAGACTTACAATAACATTTAATGAATAAATAATACATTATCACATATAGTATCATGTGTATGAACATTTAAATATGTAACTGGAAAAAAAAAAGAAAAAACAAAAACGCCCAGAAAAGCCTAGGCGCCCACCTAGGCGCCTAGGCGGGCTAGGCGCCCCTTAGATTAAACCCACCGCCTAGACGCCTTGACAACCATGGGATTACCCTCTTTATAAATGTGCTTATCTTTAAAAGCTATCAACCAATGGGGTTATTTCTTTGTTTGAAGAACAGTGGGGATGTCCTAAAAGGCTCCATGGGCCTTTAGGACCGACCTTGGACATGCAAAAAGTCTCTATGAGCTGTCCTCTTGCATGTCCATGAAGCCTTAGCCTAAGGACACATGGAAAGTCACATAGACACCTCATGCTTGCCCCCTTCTTTATAAAGTCATGCCTACCCTTCCCAGCCTTGGTGAGCTATGCTAGGTGTACTTGTTGTAAGATCCAGATTAGTGCACATGAATGACTTGTACCTCGACTCTGGAAATGTGTAATTGAACTCGTGAATATGATGTACCTTGTATAATTTATACTTGTTGAATGTTGAGACTATGTTGGAGCCTTTATCTTGTAATCTGTTCATGTGTGCTAAGCTTTACGCTTCCGCATGTTGTCTTTGGTATTTGTTTGGTTCATGGGACTGGGATTCCGATTCCATGACAGATGGTATCAGAGAATGAACAATAACTACACCAAACATTGCTCACATGAAACACAAACTAAACTCACCTTACATCTCAACCCTAGAAACTTAATGAAATGCCCTTGTGGACTAGGTTGACTTAGCCTCTAGATTATAACCTACATGTTCTAGAACTAGGTGTAGACTTGTGTAATTTACCTCCCTAGACATATGCTCGCGACATGTGCTTAGGATATCTACACAGGTGTGCACCATGTTCTTGCTAGTTCTCTAGGTGTCATGGTACTAGACTGCCTCATGAGTGTGGTAACTCGTTTTGGTTTTGGTTTTATTCGAATCGAGTATGGTAGTTTTCATCGCCTGTTTAAACGTTGGAGAAAACATATTTCAAGTATCAAGTAGTTTGATGATATGAGATGAGTTTGACCATGCAACCCTAGCTAAACCTAGCACCTTGTATGATACATGTCTTGGTTGATGTGTTAAACATAGCTAGTGGGTTGGCAAGCTTGCTTGTGCCTAGTCTTGTATATGATGAGATATGGTGTAAGATAGGTTTTTGGACCAACATAGGCCTCAATATCTTTACAAAGAAGGACCTCTAGCATGGGACATATGAAAAGGGTGACTTCTTGATGTGAGTCGACCCGTCACGGGAGAAGGTCAGGGCACCTAAACTCCAAAATATGTGAAATGTTGAAAATTGTGCACGATGAAATACATGATAATGAGCCCCTAGCTAGACTACTTCTGAGTATATGGGTTGAGTGACCTAGTGTGTGGTTTCCTTGAAAATGTCGAACTCTAGATGTCCTATGAAAATATCTAACCCTAGAGAAAGAGGCAATTGAAAATTTGATGCTTACTATATAGGTGAGGGAGGTGTCCCAAGACCCTAAAGATGATGTACATGTTGTGTGATATCCATGACGAGCCTCATACTCCGGGTTGTATATAAAGGAATCTAGTGGTTACCCTTGTTCCTCGAAAGATGGGTAGAAATTTTTGTTATGGGTAGAAGTTTGTGGTTAGCATGTCTTGTTGGGCATATATACGTCTTAGCTTGAGTGGCTTGAGCTTGTGGAGCTCTTTCTGATACAAGTGAGAAAGTTTTAAAACATCGACGTTGATGATAATGTTGTTCCTCGAATGATGCTTGATACATTAAAATAATCTCACTTATGCTAAAAATTGAATACGTATGATGAGTCACTCTTGTAAGATAGACCGAATACAAAATCATACTATACATAAAATATGTAGCTTTGAAATCATGAGCTTGATACGATGATGTCTAGAGATCTTAGCTGGAATGATTAGGGGTAGCATGCCTAATCTCGTACCCAAATGAAAAATGATTGACTCGATATGACGATGCTCTTAGGGATCCTAACACGAGTAAAAACAATAAATGCATTGCTTAATTTCAGATCCAAAAATGAGAAATGATGAACATGATTGGGTAAAGTTGGTAGAATTTTGGGGAAAAGCAAAAACATGCATGAAATTTAGAGTAATGATGAGATACACACTCGATGATAGTCTCGTTTGAAGCCATGACCATGAACATATTCGTGTGAGAATTGATAACATAGATTTTGATGATACCCCCTGGTCTCATATAAAGATATGAACAAAAAACCCTAATGTATGGATACGAAGGGAAGGGAAAACCCTAATGCCATGATGATGTCATAATATGAGGGAACAATAAATAATATGTACATAATTGAGATGAATACACCCTTGATGATGAAAATGTAGTGTGCATCCCACTGTGGGTAATTCCTTGACAACGACGGTGGGATACATAGACCCGATGGATATTGACTTTAACTTTTGAGCACAATCTTGGACAATTTCGAGGACGAAATTTCTTTTAAGGAGGGAAGGATGTGATAACCTAGATTTTTCTCTCCACTATATTGTACCCTTTATCTCTCATCAAGTCGCCTCTTATTCAATTCAATGTCAATTCCATAGTTTGATAGTAGTGGACTCCAATTTAGTCACATTCATGACTAATGCCATAATAGGTGACACTAATTAACTCGATTGATCTAAGTTTCTTACTTCAAGAAACACCCTCGTGTAAACTAAAATGAAACCTCTTATATGTTATCGCCTTGCTTCCTAATATGTATCATGATGTAGAGCTTTCAATTATGAGTCCAACAGTGCAAAAATCACCTCAATTGAAGGCTCCTAGCCCAAGATATGATCATTTGAAATTAGCTCAAGTTGCACATGTATTGATCAATTTTATTTGGATTTTGAGCTTACTGGGCCAATTTTGCCCACGGCCCATCCGCCTAGCCTATTTGGGGTCAATGGGCGCGGATCTTCACTACCCTCGGATCTTGAGAAGACCACCATGGTCTGGTTAATCTGACCGTCCAACTGCTTACCCGCTTCATACCCTTCCTCTTCAAGAAACGAGCCTGCGGCTAGGGAGGCTGCTCGGACCTCCACCCCAAATCCAGAAATGGAAGTGAGGGGAAGAGGGGATTGAACCCTAGATTTGCTCCCTTTTATACCCACTCGATCTCTAACCTTAGACCCCCTTCTCCCTTCTCATTCCTCCTTGCGCCGGTTTTCCCAAGCGGCGGGTTGGCCAAAGTCGACGGCTAAGGCAGCCAGCCAGCCCCCTCGTACGCCACCACAGTGGCACTCACGACCGGATTCCAAGCGGCTGGCGTGCCTCGAACCTCCAGCCGCCTTGCTGCTTCTTCCCCAGGCTAAACGGCTGCGATGGCCATGGTTTTTGAGCGGGGGAGCGGAACCCTGTTCCTCCTATGTTCCATGGAGCGGAACAGAGGGATCGCGGACTGGAGGGCGCGCGAGGAGGGGGGGTCTAGCCCGACCGTCGGATGTGAACTCAGATTTCCAACCGCGACTGCCCTGACCACGTTTGGGCCAATGGGCAGCGATGGCACACCATGGATCCACGCTTGAACACCAGCCGCCTGATCGCCAGCCGACAGCGTCGATGTGCCCTAAAATAATATCAACGGTAACAACTCCCTCGACTATAGTTTTGAATGTAGATCTTAAAAAAAGGATAAATCCCAACTCCCTTGACCAAATAGGATAAATCTATATACCATTTTGATCGTCTCGAAAAGATCTACAACTTGGGCATGGTTTCTGGACCTGAATATGATCCTATCTCTCATGTCTTTGTAGCCCTATTGAAGGTCCTACTCTCCCTATTGCTCATAAATGACTCCTTTTTGTACATACGTGATCATATTGGACTATAATGATGTACATTGCTCTTTTGATGTAATGACCCAAATGCTTAATCAATCATGAGATCAGTATTTTATGTTGTTGGGACCCTTGGGAAGTCTTATAACCTTCCTTGTACTCTTGATGACATAAGTATGCTATTATGATAACTGCATGTATGAGTGAGTGTTGGTACCCCATGTTGGTGGTTTGATGCCTAGACCCTAGTGGACATCACCCTACTTTGAATGTGTTTCCTATGATCTTTTCTTGTTGATCTAAAACCCTCCCTTATGCTTGGCTCTTCTTCCTTGATGATACTTGATTTTGGTTGCCCTATTGTGACTTGTGAGTCTTATGACCTAGTTATGTACAAATGACTCAAAGCTTGCAATGTCCATATGAAATCTTGAAATGACTTGAAACTTGAACCACACCTTCACGGTGACCTCTAGATTAATAAAGGATCATCTAATGTACTAATAAGTAACTTGTAACCTAACTTGGCCAAAACCCGAAAATGAATCTATTTAGGATTAATGATGAGAATCTAATGCATACATGTAATCCTGTTGTTAATCAAGTTTGACATGTGGCTAGATGATGAAGGATATGTTAGATTATGAAATCTCTGAATCGGGTATGGGCCTTATTTAGTTATATGAATATCGCTTTCTTGCTTGAAAAGACATGTATTGTATGCTTGTTTGTTTACTTGCTCAAATATTGCCATGTAGTATTGTTATGTCTTACTCGATGTTTGCCTCGTCGGTTTTATAACTTGAACACACATATATATAGAACTCTGTTATAATATTGTTGATAAAGGGTTAGCTCTTGGCTATGGCCTTGAGGTCCCTCTCGTATAAAAGGGTTAGCTAATCTTGTAACCCTTACGGACCCTTCCGACTGGAAGATGGTCAAAGGCCTTAAACATGTTTGATATTGTTGATATAATGGAGTGAAATGACATAAAACATGGTTTCACATTTTGTTAATCAGTTAACATGTTTATTCTTGTTCGTTTAGTCTTGAAATCTTTTCAAATTATGTATCTTTCTGCCCCATACTCAACACCTCGTGTGTTGATCCGTTTCTCGTATTTTGTTTTTAGGTTCAGAGATAGCTAGAAGGTTGATGGGCTTGGTAAACTATGCTAGGTGTACTTGTTGTAAGATCTAGATTAGTGCACATGAATGACTTGTACCTCGACTCTGGAAATGTGTAATTGAACTCATGAATATGATGTACCTTGTAAAATTTATACTTGTTAAATGTTGAGACTATGTCGGTGCCTTTATCTTGTTAATAGTTCATGTGTGCTAAGCTTTACGCTTCCGCATGTTGTCTTTGGTATTTGTTTGGTTCATGCGACTGGGATTCCGGTTCCGTGACAACGCTCTTGGAAGAGCTTCTCGAACTTGGACTAGATCCATGCAGAAGAGGGTTGAGCTGGGGGGGGGGGGGTCAGTAGCAGCAGATTCTTATCCTGCATCATAGGTGACCTGGTTAACCCAAGCAGGGTTTCCATGTTTGATCCAACATCGATCTTCATTATGATTGTCACGGCCACAAGAATTGCAGAAGCGAGGGCCAATGGGCTGACAGCGACCCTGTGCGGTAGAAGAAGTACGGCCCGAGGTAGGAGGATGACGTCCACCACGTTCACGACCACGACCGTGACCAGCATCAGCAAAGCGTACAGCAAGAGCATGGTGTTCAATAGTAGGAACAGAAGTCACTGACGGTAAACGTTGAACACGTTTAAGCACATCTCCAAGAGTAGGCAGAGGATCACTGGAGAGAATTTGGTCAACAACTCCAAAAAATGAGGAAGGGAGTCCAGCAAGAAACTGGACAAGTTGGAGTTCATTGCGCTGTCTTTGAGTTTCCTTGATATCAGCAGACAAAGGATGGTAGATTCAATATTCATTCCAGAGGGTAAAGCACTGAATGTAGTAATCTTCAACAAATGCATCAGGCAAGAATTCTTTTTTTGCCAGGTTCTTGAAAATCTCGAACACCTTCTTGGAATTTTGATGATGGGAGTAGACATGGAAAAGTTGATCCCACATAGCCTTGACATCATGGAGGCAAAGCAGGGACTGACTGATCCGTGGCTCGGTGCTATTAACAATCCAAGACATAACACCCAAGTCATCTTTACTCCATTGCACATATGCTTGCTTGGTCTTTTCATCCGCCGAGGCATCAAGAGCAGGTTGAGGGTCGATGGTGATACGTGAGTAGCGTCCTTGCGCTTTCACATTCAGAATAAAAGATGTCGACCAGATGTGGTAATTGGAGCCATCAAGTTCCACGGTGGTGACACACGGAGAACGTGGAAGCTCAGCGGATGCCATAATGCATAGATGGAGCAGAAATCTGGAGCACAAATCAGAAGACAGCAAAAGTCGGTAGACAGGAAAGCCAGAGTACCCGTTTGCATAGGCAGAAGATAGTCGGAATCAGTAGATCTGACAAAACCCACAACAGGGCAGAAGAGAGCAGCAATAGATCTGACGCATCAGATCCTAGAAACCCGCAAAATGGGCAGTATAGATTTTTGATAGACCTACACCAACATAGGGAGAGTGCTACTCCACCATGACACGCAGACAGATAGCAAATGGAGACTCTTTATGAAGTCTGCGTGCTAGCCGAAGATTTGCCAGGATATGATAAGGAGCACAATCGGAACAGGATGGTGGGAGAGAGGAGGCTAGAAGGTGGGGATCATGGTGTGGGAGAGGGGGGGGGGCAGCAGCGTGGAGAAGTTGTTGTGGGTGGAAGTGGAGGGTAAGGATGGGTGGAAGTGGAGGGTACGGATGGGTGGAAGGAGGGGAAAAGGTGGTGGCAGGGTGTGGCTAGCGACGACAGCGCCGAGGTGGGGGGTGAGGGCGGCAGCGGGGATGGTAGGGGAGAGGGAGCGGCCGGTGGAGGGCGGTGGGTGGGAAGGGTGGAGGGGGAAGGGATGGAGGAGGGGAGAGGGGCAGGGTGCGGCAGCGAGGGGTACGGCGGCAGGAAGGAGAGGAGGGGGCTAGGTCGTGGGGTGTTTAGGGTAAGGTGGGGAAGGGTTGAGAGGATAGGGGTGCTCTTGATACCGTATTGAGAATGAAGTGATTTTCTATTAAGTGAGTAAAAGAGTTTACAATGCCTTCTCTTTTATAGGGCAAGAGAATAAAACAATCAGCATAGCTAAGCAATATGGGATATATAACGAGTAGAGCATAGGAAATAACATATCTCTTTAATTTCCATACAACAAGGTTGGGTTGGAATCACAAGACGGTTATTTTTCAAAACTAACGTTTCAATCTGAGTGAGATCTCCTGTCAGTGGTCACATATTATTGCAGTGTCTTACCATTTACAAAGCCAAAATCTAGCAGGGGAGATGCTCTCAATTATTCAACTCATTTATGCAGGCAAACAATCACCTTCAGAAGCAATAAGGGCTTGCCAACACACCATAGGGTTTCTAAAAGTCATACTTAAACACCCACATATACCTGCTAGAGACGTTGAAGGAATAGCTCTCAGGACTGTATGATATATCGCCATTTCTGAAGGCACTCTAAACGGCATCCACACAACTAAAAAGGGTCACCCTCATCCTAGCAGCAAGCTTAGCAATGATTTTATATGAGGTATTATTAATAAGTCCAGCATGCCTGTAATCTCCCACATACATTGAACTCATCTTCTTAGGAGTGAAGATATCTGGGTCCAGTTTATGCACTCGCTACACCTTGGCTTATAATAGAGCTCCTCTGCAAAGCTGTCCAATATATTTCCAAATGTCTCCTAAAAATACTGCAAAAGAGATCATCACGACAAGTGCCCAAATTATTCTCCATATGGCACGTTACTACCTTGATCCTTTCAACTGCATTAGGTGGTTTCTGTAACACCTAGCAGCACCAACTGAGATTCTTTATTGCACTCTCTTTTGTAAACCAAGGTGTGGAGACACTTCATGGATAGGTTAATCTGCTGTCAAAACTTCTTTATCAAATAAGAAATCCATTCACCAGAATTTTATAAAGTTAACTGCAAAACAATTAAACATGATCTGTCTTCGTGGATAATGCATCAGGAGAAATTCTAGCAGACACTAGCCAATTTAGCTAGAACTGACTTCCAGCAAAGCACATACGGGTATCCCCCACTAACCCAATGAAGTCGTTCATGATTGTATGGAACGGCAAGATACATAAGTAATATATCGACCCTCTCTTTGGACCTTTTCTTTTCATCACAATCAAATTTGTTTCATATGATCACCTCTCTCCTTCCTCATTTGTCTTTTTGTCGTTGTTTGTGGTTCTGAATCCCACTTCAGCCTCACAGGCCCCAAGTCACCCAGGATGGCGGATTGCGATGGATACGGGAAACTCAAACATGATCTCTTGTTCTGTGCCCACTAGGAAAGCCAGCTGTCGGTTGTAAATGGGTATATTTTGTGAAGGTTGGTCCTAATGGCTCAATTGTTAGGCTCCAAGCATGGTTGGTCACTAAGGGCTAGACACAAGTCTATGATGAATCCAGAGGCCTCCCCCCATAGTAAAGATGGCTTCAGTTCGGACTTGCTTGACTTTCTTGTCTCAAGCTGCTACTTTTTAACATACATTCGGGATTGTAAATTGACATCATTTTGAGATAAATAACATATAAACTATCTTGAAAATCACATGTTTGCAATGTTTTAGAAAGAGCGAAGCGGACACAAGACCTTGTAGCCATTTAAACGCCAAGCAGGCGTTAAAGCAGGCGCTTACTTGAAAAGTGGATTCTTTAGTTATTGTATACTTTTCAATATAATTACACACACATAATTACATGTCATATATTTTTGAACTTCTGTACATATATAAACTCATACAACGGCATTTTTTATACAATTTCATAACATCATTGTAGTGCACCGTGCACCTAGTAATATACGTCTACAATTTGTATTACAGTAACATAAAAGTAGGTAATAGAGTAATATAGATGTACGTAATAGTAATAGAATATATTGCATATTATAGCTGTGATATCAGAGTACTAGTGTATATAATGATGATTATCAGAATCAAACCGAACCAGCCAATGGAACTCAGAACCGGTGGCTAGGGCGGTTCGATTCTCTCACAAACCCGAAAATGACCTCAAATCGTCCAAAAAATAGTCAATGGACCAGTGAACCGGTCCTAGATTTCTCCAAATGGCCAGTTCTTAATTATGTGTATACCTTGACTTCCCCCCCACCACCACCACCACCACCAACCCAAGTTTATATTTATTTGCACTTGCTCCTTCCATGTTATTATCCCCCTTTGTTCGTCAATCTACAAGTTGACATAGGAAACGTATTAATCGATTGAATTAATGTAGTTTCTATAATATTCTCTAATATTCTCCTTGAAATGTTTACCTTTCCTTGACTTTTCATATATTAAAAGATCTTTTAAAATTATTTATGGCGTCATGATGATGTAACTTGTTGAAATGATCCAGTGAACCGTGAACCGGAAGTCTCACCGGTTCAATTCTAACAATCTTGCAGATAATACAACAATACTTGTATTTATAAACTTGCATTACTAATGTAGATAATACGTCAATACTCAGTAATGTTACAACAGTAACATCGATAATACAAATATATAGTCTAACGCAAAACAATCATCTGCAGTTGATTACATAATGTTAAATCTTGTAGCTTAGAGCTGTGGATATGCAATAGTGGTAGATGACACGGTAGTATTCTAGTAATGCATAGTCACACGGTAAATATACAATACCATATATTACAGTAGATATTGATTACTATTCAGTATAACTACATATTTTATATAGACAGTAGTTCAATATATTATACAGGAGTATTACTGATTATAACAATAGATATTGCATGTCTATGCCTGATATTTTATACTATATGCTAGTATAAATGTATAGAAGTATATATGGAAGTGTTAGCTGTGGAAGACAATATACTGGACCTAGTTGCCTGGTTACTTTAGGCGGCCTTAGGCGGGCGCTTAAAAGCAGCCCTTACGCCTCGAACAAAGCAAGGAAAATGCGGATGCCTAATTAGAAGTGCCTACTCACCACCTATAGGCCAAATAAAGCGGCAGGGACCTTGCAGCACTTAAGCGAGTGCTTGGAATGCTTTTAAAATATTGAATCTGCATGTTTGTTTATAATTGCTAGGTAATATAACAACATATGTATAATATTAGCATTTACATGGAAGCTAGTTATAAAAAGAATTTTGACATCACTTGAACTATTAAAAAAATAAAAATACACCTGAGCATGAATTTATATGTCCAAATTTGACAACTCAACAAAATTAGCTCATTCACTTCCATTTCGAAACTAACCATGACTTTACAAATTAGATATCAAGAATGCAATTCTACATGGCCGTCTTGCTAGAGAGATATATACACCCGGTTAGTTGCTTAGGCAGAGTCTAATATGGTCTGCAAGCTGCATAAACCTTATCTGGTCTGAAACAGCCTCCCAGAGCTTGGTTTGGTCGTTTCAGGTATGCTTTTGCTGAATTTGGTTTGCAAAATGTAGTGTAGATCATTATGGTTGCTGAGGCATAGTTCTGTGGATGTTCTCTCCTGATTGTATATGTATGAAAGTTTTATTATTGGTGATGACAATCACGGAATTCCACACTTGAAAGTCTTCTTCAAGGTCGGTTTCAGACAAAGTGTTTAGGCAATCTCAATATTTTTAGGTGTGGAAGCTGTCAGGTCCAAGGAACTATTAACCGGGTTGTTGTCCACATTGCCTCCAACCCTATCTTTCATAAAACAACAAAGCATATAGAGGTCAACTGTAACTTTCTTTGAGAATAGCTTTCGGATGGGTTGATCCAGCTTATTCTAGAAAGATCCGAAGATCAGTTGTCAGGTTAAGTTTCTATGTAACAAGCTTTATGCTTGTGATATGTATGCACCAGCTTAAGCGGGAATGTTAGAAATTTAGAATATGCATAAGTTGTACACGTGTTTAGTATATACTATATACATGCGTTTATTTTAAACCACCTTGTATAAATGGGTCATTGGCTGCTTCCCGTCCATATACAAATCATACTTGTCTAGGCGGCTAGGCGGTCCTTCCCACCAAGGAAGCACGGATACGTTTCTAGACACGGAAACTGACACGGACATGGACACGGGACACGGCAAAATTGTAAAATGTAGGACACGGACACGGCACTGCATGAGGGGGAAATATATTTTTATTTATACATATACGTATGTGTATTATGAATGAACTGATTTTTATCTTAAAATTTGTCCAGATTAATGTATCTATGAATGTATAATCTTATAGGCATATAGATGTGTCTTTGTGTGTGTAGTAGGAACAACATGAAGTAGAAAATGAAACATGTGTTTGAAGTAAAAATAGTATATTACAGAATACATATATGAACTCGTATTACTCATAACCAATTTATTAGACTCTAATTTATTTCATAATATCTGATCAGCCTAGACTTTACTTATTTTTTTTCCAACAGATTTGTTTGTAAATGTGATCAGATCTCAGCTCTTTTTGCATTTTGTCAGTAATAATACATGAACAATAGCTGTATGTTCGTCATTTGCACTCTAGAATAGATTATTGCAGCAGCAGCTGCTGCAGTGATGTGTCCGGGAAGTGTCTGGGCAGTGTCCAGCTGTGTCCAAGGTGCAGGAAAAGACAAAAATGATACGGACACGTCCCAGCCGTGTCCAAAACGTTTTGAGCCGTATCCGGGAAGTGTCCGTGTCCAAAATGTGTCCGACACGGACATTGGGGCTGTCTAGAAGTGTCCGTGCTTCCTAGCTTCCCACCTAGGGGAAGCCTTGGAGGCCTAGGCGCCTAGGCGGAAGCAGCCTAGGCGTTTTTCATATTTGTTTATATTTTACATATATATAAATGATTCTGTGTATACATTCAGTTATATTCAAATATGTACATAATTATGCACATTTGTATTTCTCATCCCTAAGCTTAATCAATCATAATTTCGCCTACATCGCACTTGTCACAACCTAAGATAGACCTACTGGGTCATAATTTGACCTAACACGGTCTCAATTGGGCCTAATTTAACTCAATCTTACCTAATTTAGCCAAAGCCATACCGATTTTGGCATAAAATGACCTAATCAGACGTAACTTCCCCTAGTTTTTCCTACATTGACCTAAACGAGCCCTAATTAATCAAAATCCCATCTAATTCCCCCAAAGAAGACATTTTTTCCCAAATCAGACCTATTTCCCCCAAATCAGACCTAATCTGCCCAAATTAAATCTGATTTGGCCTATATTAGATCTATTTCTTCCCCAAAATAACTAAACATGATCTAATTTGACCAAATTCTGACCTAATCTGTGCTAATTTTGTCTTCCAAGTGTCTTAATTTGGGCCTAAGAGGCCTTAGGCATCCACTTTAGTTATCTGAAACCCTAGGCGCCCAGTTTAAGGTGGACCACCTAGAGCCTAGGTGGCCTAGGCGAGCCTAGGCGGAGCCCAGGCGGGAGCCTGGATAACTATGATACAAATAAGTGTGCCCCTTTCCATAATACAAGTCAACTCGACTCTGCTGACTTCTGTATCAGGTTGCAAATATAATATGTGTGTAGCATCACCGACTTCCAACTTAATGCCCATGTGATTCATTTTCAAATGTTGAAATATACACCAAGTTAGGGTCGTAAAGGGATTGCGTATCCATTTTCTTAACCAAAATACTTCTCTGCTCTATATGGAACTCTGGGAAAATTTATTGGAATGAGCAGCTAGCAGGAATTTTTTTTAAAATGAAAAAATGCCAACAGTTTTTACTGTTTAGAACAAATAGAGAGCAACAACCCCAGAAAAGCAGAGAAAGAAGTAAGAAGAGAACAAAGCCAAGCAGAAGTGATACCTACAAATTCGGGACTAACACATACCTAATTCAAGGCTGCACCTTCCCTTGGGAGTTCATCCTACCACCATCTACGAAATAGCTGTTAAGGTGTGCGCCTAAGCAGTCACCAAGGCAGCAAGCGCCCCAAGGGGGGCACACCTAGGCAGCCACCAAGGCAACAAGGCCTCAAAAGGGGTGTGTGCCTAGGCAGTCACCAAGGCAGCAAGGCGGCCCAAAGGGGTGCACCTAGCCTTGCGCCTCACTTAATTTCTCACTTGCTCTTTTTGTGGGTCCTAGGCATATTGTTGGGTTTTGTAAGTTCTACTGTTGTCATAATGTTTACATTAAATTCTATTATATAAGTTATGTGCCATATGTAATTTTTTCCTGTGATCAAATACTCTTAATGTGTAATCTGCTTTGTCTTGTTCTGAACCTTCAATTTTGTTTATTTTTTGGGGTTGTGTTATGTAGGACAGCCATTAACTAGTTGATGATTTCGAGCTAAGCATTTTTATCTTAATTTATTTACTCTTCTTCATCTCTTACTGTCTCACATAATTTATAATTATTCTCTTCTAGTCTTTGGCACAACTGATACTCAGAAAAAATAAGAAATGTAATTTGTATACAGATACATGTATATGGGATTATTTCTAAATGTGTGTATCAACCTACATATTTAATCATAAAAAAAAAATGTATACGAGGGAGGATATGTCTATACAAAATCATAAAGCATATGTACATAAATAGGTAAAATATATCAGAGATTAATTTTTAAAAACTCAAAAAGTGACGCCTACATGTGTATTGCCGCCTTAAAAGGTATGCCTATGAAGTAGAAACCTCCATGTTAGACCTCCCTTCAAGTTGTAGCTCCCATCAAGGCCATTGGAGGCTTCTCTCATTTGAAGAGGAACAAAATCTAGCGGGAAGGGAGAAGTAAATCATGTCCTTTTAAAGCAGCATGATTAGTAAAATAATTAACGGTCATCAAATCTCCTCTAGGATCCACTAGCTAGTTGCCTCTACTCCAATGGAATTCACTATCGAGGAAGGAAAAATAGGGATATGAATGAAGAAGTATCCTCTGTGCATCTAAAAATCCAAAAAAAATGGATATGGTTGGAAAGTATTTAGGAGTATCCAAGATGCTTGAGTGTCTAATATGTCTCTAGCATTGAGAAGAGAGCAGTTTTGAAGTATCCACGCTTAATGCAGTTCATCATATTGTTGTTTATTAAAAAACAATTAAGCATTTAGTTGATGATTAATCTCCTATCGTCACATTCAATTACCATTCCAAGTGCAGAGAAGAGTTAGATGTTCAGATAAATTAATTATCACAAGGAAGAAGAAAACTTGCCTTCTCCACCAAACGGAGCAGGATCTTTTTCCCATTTCTTGTACTTAGCTTCAGCCGTTTCTTGTGTGTCAAGCATATATGCTTTTGACATATCTAAGCCATTTGCGTCAAGAATTTTTCCAATTCGTTTTTTCCTGTCTTCCAACCATTTCTGTTTAGAAACACCTCGGGACTCAGATGGAGCTTCCTGCCTTTTTTTCTCTGCAACCAGAGCCATTTGGTTGGCCTTTCTTGCCTCATTCTACAAGAAGAATTCCATGTCAATCACAATGTCTCAAGATAATGGTTAAGGAGGAATCTAAAGAATCAGGAGTAGAGTAATAACAATCACCATCTTCAGTCTCAGTTCAAACAATTTTTTCTGCCTTTCATTCAAATGTGAATAGTCTGTATCTCCATCTTCATGAACTTCCTTACCAGCGTCATCATTTATCTGATCCACTTGACCTTCAGATTCTTTGAGAGGAATGTTACTTAAAGTGGGATCATCCTGATTTTTAGCTTCTAAGAAGAGAAACAAAAAGTAAGTAACAAAGAAAGATGCAAATACTGCAGAAAATGTAGAGAACAATAATAAGGGGAAGTCGGAGTAAATTAACATATAGTTTAAACAGGATATAAACATTTGTAAAGCAAAATGTTGTAAAAGAAATTACAAAGATTTAAGAAAATTTTGTACTCAGGTAGCATGCGATCAGTAGCTATTAAAAAATACTTCAACTACGAGACATTTTAAGTAGAGATTAAAGGAAATTTTACGCCTATGATCATGCTTAACCAATATCACACTAAGATGGAATTGGCTCAGATGTACGTGTTCTAGTGACCTCAATAAAACTACACTAACAGAAACAGGATATCTAAGAACTACATGAGCAAAACAAATTCCAACAAATTAGTTTCTGGCTGCAAAAAATTGAAATCAAGTGGCAGTTGATAGCTCTCACTTTAGGTTCTCATAATCAATGTTTTAGAAAACGTGAAGGGTAAGCGTGTGGACAGCACTTGTAACTGGTTTAGCTGTAAGCGGGCGATTTAAAAAAAAACGGTTTAAATTTTCTATATAAATTTATACAAAATTACAGATATATATATATATATATATATACTATACTTTTTGGAACTTTACATATATCTAAACACTATGCTCAACTATAAAACAATGGTCATAGCTATAATATAGTAAACAATAGATTGTCATGGATAAAATACCCTACATACATGATACAACAAAAATTTGCCTCACATGTTGATATAGCTAAACAGTCAAACAATATATTTATCATGGATGGCTTACTAGCTTATTTTTATATTTGCATATCATCAATTCGTCATACATTACAGCAGTACATTTCATCAAATATCTTCTAAATTAGATAATAGTTACATGTAATTTACTTGTATACATTACAACAGTACTTTATTATCACGATTTACAGACAAATTATGCATTCTAAATTAGAACTTCGGCTTATTATAGAACATTTAATGTATATAAGTTTAATATATTATAGTCAATAATACTTGGACAGTATCATTTACTTAATGTTAGAGGTTTACAACAGTATTTAAAAAGGGTAAAAAACAGGCAAAAATGGGGGAAATGGGCAAAAAGCGGAAAAAAAGGGGTTAAGCAGCCATTTTTTGTAGATCTGCTAAGCTGGCGCTCAAAAGCAAAACTAAATAGCTGGAGCTCTTGACCAATTAAGCGGTCGCTTAAACGGCTGCTCAAAACGTTTTTCAATATAGTGCTCATGATTGAACTTCTCTTTACAGACATGTTTCCCTTGTCTGGTAACCTCAGTGCCTTTCAAAATGCCTGCCTTGTTTATACTCTATTCTGAGTATCAAGGGAGTGATGTTCTTTTTATTATATTTCATTTTAGTTTGAAACAGCAAAATCCACTTATTGGGAGCAGGGGTCCAGAAACAAACGTCATTTAAATGTTTTGGGATGAAACTCCCACTGCCAAAATTTTATTTCCGCTAATACCTATTTGCTAAGGAAGCAGTAGGACTGAGTGAAGATATTGGAAGGCATGACTGCAGTAGGACAACTGAACCAACTCGACATCAATGGTCATTGGTGGTGTCTTTGGGTCCATCGTCGTTGTTGTGGCAGCAGCTTTGACACTGATGAAGCAACCAGAGGACCTCAGTGTATCAGCGGTTAATGAAACACCTTGGCCCTGCAGTACCCGGGGTAGAGCATCAACAGTTACTGAACCAACTTGGCAACACAGTACCCGGGCTAGAGATCAGCGGCTACTGAATCAACCTGTCATTGCGGCACCTCGGCCAAAGCATCAGCGACAACTGAACGAACTCAGCACCGCAGCACCTCGACAAGAGCATCAGCAGCTAGTGCACCTCAGCCCCTGCTCTATCTCCCGGATTCAGTAGAGAGGAGAGCGGTAGAGAATGACATGGAGAAGATTCACACGGTGGAGTCAACTAGAGTAAGGACGGTGACCGATCAAGGAAACCAAATTTTTGTGTCGAAACTCAAAACATGACGACCACAGCAGCCCATTTGTGTCTCGGAATCGCAGATGAGGAGAAGGCGAGACACTGAGATAGGTGGAGCAAAGGGATGAGAGAAGGGTGCAACAGCTAGTGTTTGTAGAACAGAACAGTGAGTTGTTTGACTGGCATGAGTAGCTATCATAGGCGAGTGGATAGCACCATTGATGCCTGAAACGAGATTGAACCAAGCCCAAATAAAAGAAGCATATTTTGAAGTTTTGCCCAACTTGACCGGACCGGATCCCAAAAGAAAGGCTGGAAACCCGATTTTCCCGGTTCAGCCTAGGTCAGGTTGGGCATTTGTGCCATGCCAAAAGGTTATAAAAGTCAATTATAGATGAGTTGTATCCAGTGTTATTAAAATCCGGTTGGACCTTCCGATCCGACCGGTCGGACCTTGAACCGGCACCCCTACCGGTTCTGTTATTGTATAAACCCGGTAATACCGGTCCAACCACTCAGATAGTCGGTCCAACCTGTCAGACTTGACCGCTCCACCGGTTTGATTAGTCAAAAGTTCTATCTCTGCTAATGAGTGGGTGACTATAACCCCCCCCCCGCACCTCTCAACATATGACCCATTCTTGGGCACAGACAAACAAAAACCCACACCCCTGATTTTTCCAGCCCCACCTCTCAGGAGAACTTCCATGATACCTGATGTAAAGGGGTCTAATTATATTTAAGATCATATTGTGTAATTGAACTTAAATTTTGAAGTATCATTTTGTAAGAAACATTAGTATGTTGTGATGACTTTATTGTGGGTTCTAAAAGTTGTACTTATACCTTCATGATAGTTGGACTATTTCATATTTTGCCTATATTTTCTCTATTTTTAGCATATTAATGTTATTTCTTATAATTGCTAATGTTACCGGTTGAAACAGTTTGACCACAGGTCGAACCGGTTAACCGGGAACCAGTAGCCTCACCAATTTTGTGACCAGTTCGGTCCTGATAACATTGCCCTAGTGATTAAAAAAGCGGCCCGCTTCACGCTTATGGAAGGGGCATCCGCTTTTTTTGGGCTGAAGCGGGTGTTGAGGCGTTTTGAACCGAAGCGGCCGCTTTTTTGCAAAAATTCCCGCCTCGACCCGCTTAATTAGGCCCGCTTCAGCCGCTTTCTAGCAAAGTGTGGATCTATTGTAAAAGTAATTACATGATTAAATAGCCCCTTAAACCCCAACACCCCATCGACTTCCCGATAGAAAATGTAAGAAGCTGACAACAATAATGTCGCTAGGAAATGGTATTTACGGGCCTTTTGGCTACCGATTGGGAGTGGGAATCCATCCCTAGCCTTGGCGTCGTCGTCTGTTCATAAAGGAGAAGCAATGACTGCACAAAACACACCAACAACGACAATCACTTGGAGTTAAACAAGTCGATCCTTGGCAACTGAAGGGAAAGTATCTCGTAAGGAGGAGGAGATGCATCCCTGGAGTCCGCCTATAGTTTAACAAGCGATCGGTCACCCCTCATTAAGACGACAAGGCTAACGAAGGGGAAGCAAGGACCAAGAATAGAGCTTACAAAGCTTTCTCTAGGTCAACAAGTTAGTATATCAAGTGGTCGCTTCTCTTAAGTTAAACATCTCGCTTCAGATTTTTATATGAAACGACGTCTTATGTGTACTAGTTCTATGTTAGTGATTAATAATCAATGTTTGTGACTAACGTAATTGACTCAACATGCTTCATTTTAGTACACATGCACCACACTCCATTACTTCTTCTGGTTGTAATAATTCTCATTGTGTTGTAACAAACTGTCTATGTGCCTAGTGCCTACATATTCTCATTTCTTCTTAATTTTGTAATGAATTCGTATGTTCTAAATTGGTGATTAAAACTAATTATTAATTGAAGGTAATATGATTCATACCTATTCAATGCATTTGTACATGATGATTCTATTTTTACTCGTTTTGGGAGCGAGGACTATGGGTTTTGTTTGATGTTTGAGTATTTTTTAACTTGTAATCATTTATTTTTATAATTAGGGCCCTTTTTAATATGTGAAAGTCATTTTATGCAATGAAATATCATTCATAATGCTTGATTGTTGAGTAATGGTTCTTTCTGTTAATAGTATGAAGGTTACTCAATTTTTAACAATTTTAAAACAATGCAAACCATTTTTTCAAAAAGCGCCCGCTTTAAAACCCGCTTCCCGCTTTCCGCTTCAAGCGGGTCAATCCGCACGCTTCCCGCTTCGCGCTTTCAAAAACCTAGATTGGTAGTATCTAACAAATGCCAAATTTATCTAACGGCAGTACCATCATACCGTTCATTGGCTCACAAACTGAACTCGTTATGGTGTGATTATCATCCTCATCACCAACCCACCCGGACACCCATATCACGCGAAGCAACAAGTCAAAGGAAGGAAGAGGAAGGAGAATGATTCATGCACATCTCTCCCCACTTCTCCACCCATCAAATTGAGGTGGACAGGAGGGGAAGGGGGAGATAATGTCTTCTTTATGTATCAACTTCCCTGTTTCAAAACACCAAAATGGGGAAGGGGGTAAATGTCTTCTTTATGTATTAACTTCCCTGTTTCAGAAGACCAAAATGAGAATGTCCTTTTTTATGTCCTCCCTTCCCTTTCCCTTCCCATGCTGAACAAACTCATTATGGTCACCCCTCCCTTCCCTACCACTCATTCACCTCCCTTCCCCTCCCCGAGATACCATCTGTTGCATGAAGGTGACAACACCTCCACCAACACATATTATAGACCAAACTAACTCCCATGCACTATTTCAACTTAGTCGTGCCGCCCCTTCCTATCGCAAGCTAGTTCTGTAAGCTGATTAGAGTTTAAAATCTGAAATCCATAGATACCTCGGCTCTACAATCAAGGAGGTATCAAGGAGGTTGTTTTTCCCCTTAACTCCATCATTGTTGTACAAGTGCCCGCCTAGGGTCCTAGAACCTGGGTTTCCAGCCCAACTAGGCCTTTTGGGCGGACTAGGCGGTCAGTGGGCTGGATGTAGGCCCGATCCACTAACTTTACAATGAAATTTGTAGTTTTTATCTTTGTAAACTTGTTGCTGCTAGTTTTTGTTATTTTTTTTCCCATCTCATTGTTCTGCTTTTCTTCCCTTTCTTCCATCAAGCAGCAACATTGCTGCTATGCAAATCTTTTGTGTTTCTTCTTGTTCTTTATTCTTCCCTCCACACAATTGTCTGTTGGATTTTCTTTTTGCTCCACCAAGCAGCAACTTTCAAGGAAGAAAATGTCTGATTTCGATGCCGTTTCGGTGGCTACAGAAACAGAAATTTCGACAGAAATTTCGATAAATGCGTTCCTAGCGTTTCGACGGCAAAATAAACGAATTAATTTATGAAATTTTACCAGAATGATCTACTAGTGTAGATCTACTCAAATGTGTAATAATATTTCATATTGGATATGTGGGGGTGGGGTCTCGTCATTTTTTAGTGAATGACCTTGAACTGTTTCGATGGCCATTTTGATGGGGATTTTTGATGTCAATTTTTAATGGCAAAATCAATGAACTAAGTCATTATAGTTTGCAAACACAATATATAGACTTAAAGACACAAAACTGTGCAAAACAATATGCTCTAGCTAGTACGTAGTATATAAAAAAGTAATAAAAAAATCGATGATCTGCCTGTTTCGAGTTTCGTCAGTCAATTTCAATGTCCGATTGTCACAAAAACAGAAATTTTGCCAAAAATTTTGACAATTTCGTCGAAATTTTGAACATTGGCAACTTTGCCGATCCGTTCTTCTTCTTCCTCCCAAAATTTCCTTCCATTCTTATTACTGTTTCATTGATTTTTATGTTTCTCAATTTTTCTGTTATAGTTTTACTCGTTTCCCCTCTTTTGTCTCCCCCTATTCATCATGCTGCTGCATTTTGCTTGTATTTCATCCATCTCCTCCCACACTACTGCTCCTCCTTCATTCTTATTCTCCCCATTGAACAAAATGCCCGATTTTGATGCCCTATTTGATGGCCCATAAACAAAAATTTCAATCGAAATTTTGATATTTACGGCCCTAATGATTATAACACCCAAATAAGTCATGAAATTTACCAAGATATCTAAGCGCCAAGATCTACTCAGATATGCAACAATATTTCATATTGGATAAGTGTGTTTTGTGTGTGTGTGTGTGTGGGGGGGGGGGGGGGGGCATTTGTAAGTGAAGGAAGCTGAATAATTTTCGATGCCAATTTCAAAGGTAAAATGAAGGAATTAAGTTATGAAATTTTTGCAAATACAACGTTTAGACATAAACACACTAGACTATCAAAAGAAATACCTCATGTCTAAAGTTTAATACAATTCATTTTTTTAACCAGGACAGTCTCAACTGAGGTGATATATCGCCCCATAAAAAGAGTTGCACCTTCCCTTTGTCTATGCATGTGCCATCTGCGGAGGGGTGGCTGATGGGGTATCTTTGTATCCATGTTTTCATGGCCGTGCTAGTGAAAGCATAGTGTTTGTGGGTAAATTTTTTGTTTCTATATGTGTACAAGCATGGAGGCTTGCATATGCATGCCGTCGTGCATGTTCGTGGGTATGAGCCAAGATGCATATCTGTTTGCATCTGATTTTTTCTTACCATTGCTTCCATCAAAGATTTCAGTACTCATCCCCTACAGCTAGTGAAGTCTGAATTTCAATGTTCAATATGTATGACTTTATGGTGATGAAATATGGAACACCTTTTTTGAAGATACCATTTGGCCAAAAAAGATTGTTCTATTAGGCACTTGTCCATTTAATTAGCAATAGTATTGCATTTATGACTAAAATATTCAGGATAGTAATTGGTTAGAATAAATAATTTAACTTAGATATTGGGTGTCTTTAATGTCTTCTTCACCTTTGATCTAAAAAAACCAGAACAACTGATGATTTATGTTAAGCTAACCTGAGTTGGTGGTCTCAGCGCGATTCTTCTCTCCGGCGATCCTTTTGAAGCAAAATTCACTGCACTCGTGATAAGGATTTGATGCATTAACACAATCAGGATGCACAACTCTTTCCTCAGGGATACCGCCGTTAACCTCTCTCTCTTCTACAGAAATTACTCCAGTCAAGATTTGGCCAAGCATATATAATATGATACTATATCCAAAATGCAAGTTTTCCACTCACATAGAAGCACTGAGAGAAAAAAATAACCTGATTCTTGTTGAATTCGTTCCTTGGCCTCTGCAATCTTTCTGAAACAATACTCAACACATTCATGGTAAGGATTGGAAGCATTTACACAATCAGGGTGACTCCTCTTCTCTTGAGCCATCAATTCCAGTAGCTCTGTGTACATTAGGTACGGAGTTAGTCTAGAACTACAATTGAGTTAAAAGAAAAGGAACATGAACAGTTTCCAACTAAAAGTACTGAACCTAAAACGAGAGTAGAACTAAGTTGAGTTGAATTATTCAGTTTTAGATATAGAAGATAGAAGTAGGCTATAGGTAAGCATGAAATAAGCATTCAAATTTTCATCTTTACACACAGCCAAGAAAGCGTCATGAGATAGTTACTAGGATAATTGGAAATAAGACATTGTTTGATAGGAGCAGAAACTTATTTGAATATGGAAAACATTTAACAAAAAAGAGTTGACTTTCAGACCCTTTACTATTTTTCATTTGAACTTAAAAGGACAATGGTGTAAACCCTGCTTAAGAAGTAAAAAATACAGCAAACAATTCCCGGGTCCCTATTCAAAGTAAGATATATAAACATTTGAAAACGACACTCTCTGGCAATACTAACTATTCCAAGTTCATCCGTGAGAGCAGTAATTTATAACCAGTTCTTAACTTACAACAGAAGGCAAACAAACACAGCTGGTGTCTTACATACAAAAGGAACAACCAGGAGCTTCGGACTTATAATGGGAAAAGGGGCAAACAGGGATTCCAACTGGGACATGACTTAACCATGTCATATTAGCGGACTTTTGCATGACTGAATACCAGAAGATATATCTTAGATATGGGTTGGATAAAAAGCAAAAAAAAAAAAACAAGTAAAGTGTTATAAGGGCTACGTAACAAAATAAAAGTCAAGCTGGTAATTGATACATGGACCAGAGTTTCAAGTATATATGAGATTATAAAGCCAAGCTGGTAATTGATACATGGACCAGAGTTTCAAGTATATACGAGATTATAAAGACTAGACCAAGCGATTATCAAAGAAAACTAATCACATCCAAAGTGTATTAAGGTATCAAACAGAGATAGAAACACAAGGTTAAATATATGGAGAGAAAAAAAATTGGTCCCCGAAGGTAACTACGAGTTCAATGTGCTGGGCAAGGAATCCAGAATCCAGTTTAGGCCAGATTTACTACACTCCTTACAAGACAAGTGAGAAAATCTTCTAGATTTATGTTTGTTGCTGGTGGCGGAAGCATACAGTATACTTTGTGTGCATTGGCCATTACATACATACATTGGTGAAAGGACTGGCACAAAACAATTTCACAAATGTGCTTAGCATGCAAGTCATTAAGGATGGAGATGTTGGAGACTGGTTCCCAGCTTGCACCAGCCAACCGTGATTGTCTGTTTTACCCAACCCATCTTACGCTTAGCCTCTAAAGTTTATGGGTCCCTGGAGGACTAGGGGATATTTATTTTTGTGGACCTCACATATATAAATGCCTGCAGCCCGCAAGGTTGTACTGCAGCAGTGAAAAGACCATCTGGCTCTTAGCATCAATTCCTCTAAAATGAAACAACTTCGTGTGCATAGCTTGGAACTAGCTTGTGTTTCCATTGTGACTACTTTCGGTTAGCCCACTTCACATGCATTGTGCCTCCACAGTTTGTGGGGTCCTAGGGTAGAATTCTTGCAGTGGACTTTAACCAAGGCCGCATACAAGAATCCGACCGGAGCATATGCCATATAGAGGAATTGGACCATGGCCTCGTACTGGAGTCCTATTTTAGAGCTATGTACACATGAACTATGTCTGTGTAAATGTCAATCTTGCATCCAGCTCATATGCATACGGCCTCCACGGTTTGTAGATATCTCAATTGGCGTACAAGTTATAAACCACAGATGAAAGTATGGCAAGCATTCTTAAGAATGAACTGTGTGAACTAACATGTGCTAATAGAATCAGTACAAAATAAGCAACTTTCTTCTTCCTTAATAATTTTTAGGCAATGTTGATGCTTCCTCATTCTTTATAAATCCCTTGGCCTTGTGAACAATCAATCACAAGAATGGTTCCTATAATGATAATCTTCTTTTCTCAGAAATACCCAGCTATCAGTAAAGAAGTTCTTGGATATTGACAGATCATTCCTACATCCTGCGAGCATTAAATTTTCCAAACATTCCATTACTTTCCTATGCACAATACCTATTCTTCTCTGCCAACAATCAACAAAATTGGCAGAGGTTTCACCGGCTTTTCCCCTGTCACCAACTTTATCTTGGACTAAAGCATGCTTTTCCAACTTAAAAACATAAAATCCCCTTAACAAGTCCAGTACCTTCCATGCAGTGGGTGTGGGGGGTCTTCATCCTAAAATAACCTAGGAAAATCCGTAAGTTCCATTCCTATAGTTGACTAGGGTTCCTAGAATATCTTGATATAATTAACTTATACAGTTATACTTATAGCAGAAAGACTACTGCAATTCCCACCCATTCCCAAACGTTAGCAACACCTACCTTGGGATGAAGCATCTTTCAAGGTTCTTGGTTGTTTCTAGTTTCAAATTATTAATAGAAATGAAAAACAGAAGGTCTGATCCGGTCTTAGTAAAAGTGTAAAACCAGGTTGAGAATAGCCTGCACAGTCTGCAACTCTAATTCAGGCAACCCCAGAACTCCAAAGTCTGGTACGATAAGAATAGATACATGATGTCGTATAAGTAACACGGGTTCTATCGAGAGGTTCCAGTCAAATACCTTGTTTCGTAGCAAGATGCAGATAATCCGTCTACTGGACGCAAACCCTCCTGTCCCGACCCCAACCGGAAGCGACTCCACCTTTCGCTCCGGATATTTGCAGCTTGTAGTCTACCAGGTGCCACTTGAAAGTTACAGTATTTGTCTGGTGTAAGAAGAGGAGTAAGGGAGGGTGACACCCTGACGGGGAGGGAAAGGGTGTTATCTCGCTTTAGGCTGCCGGCCGAAGTGGAGGGGGGTAAAAAGTGAAGCGGGAGTGCAGCACCGGATTCGGCGGCGTCAGATTCCCGTAGGGTAGTGCAGCACCGGATTCGACGGCGTCAGACACCCGTTCAATCTCCTGTCCGCCGAAGTGACGGGAGGGAGGTCGGAGTGGTGACCTCGGCGGAATCAGTCGCCCGTCCGTCCGATCGCCCGCAGGGACGTCGTCCGTGCTCTCCTAAGATAGGTGAACCGGGTTTTCAGGTTTCCGAAATGTGGATAACTACATCCATAAAAATAATCTAAAAATAATTTTATTTTCCTCATAAATACCCTGCCGTCAGTACGTCGGTCCTTTGATAGTTTGATATGGACAGATTATTCAAGAATCGCATATTCAATTTTCCAAATATTAGCAGGTTATGAATTATATTTAAATTGTATTAAGTTGGTGTTAAAATAATTTCAAAAGTAAAATGTAAAAAAATGATAATGTTAAAAGAAACAGCCAACTTACCAGTCGATTAAAAGTCTGGTGATCCCCTCTAAGATGCAAGTACACATATAACCTATTTAAACACATAAACATACTAGACCAAAGTCAGACTAGACCAAAGTCAATGTGATACCTTTCTTCATTTTTATAGTAGAAGTCCAAAACATGGTAGTCCTATGACATCTGTTAAAATAAAATTTAACAAAAAATTGAGAATACAAAAAGAAGAAATTGTCGAACAAAGCAGCTCGACAACATACTTACACAAAAAACAAATTGAGAATGTAAATAATATATTACCGACCAACTAGTAGATTAAATGTCCGGTGACTCCCTCTATGATGTAAGTACACATATAGACTACTTAAACATATAGACATACTGGACTAACATAAATCAGAAGTCTTTTTTAACTTGATAGTAAAAAAAAAATCAAAACGCGCTAACAACTATGTGCTAATTAAAACAAAATGCAAAAAAATCTAAAAATCACAAAAAAAAATTGTCGAGCGAAGCATAAAAACAAAACGTAAAAATAAAATTGAGAATTACAAAAAAAAAATTAATGAGCGACCAATCTATGAAAAACCATGTAAATCTCTCAGTACTATAAGTATACATATATAATACTTAAACACATAGACGGATTGGACTAATATCTATTTGATGTCTTTTTTTAACATGACAAATTAAAATACACTTCTATAACAACTCTGAGTTAAAATAAAACTTAAAAATAAAACGTAAGAAAAAAGTTGAGAATCACAAAAAAAATTGTCGAGTGAAGCATAAAAAAGCAAAACGTAAAAACAAAATTGAGAATCACAAAAAAAAATACTGACCAACCAGTCGATTAAAAACCCGATGACTCACTCCATGCGTAAGTATAATATGGACTACTTAAACGCATAGACAGACTGGGCCAACATTAATCATATCTCTTTCTATAACTTGACGGTAAAATCCAAAACTCACTTCTATAAGGAACTCACTCATAAACAAAATTTAAAAATAAATTCAATGAAAATACTTAGAATTGCAAAAAAAATTGCCAAGCAAAACATAAAAGTCAAAATGAAATAAAAATTGAGAATCACAAAAGAAAAGTGGCAAAACGAAAATTTTCAAAAAAAATGCAAAGAAAAAATGAAAATTGCCAAAAAAAAAAGATTTTCGAATGACATAGAAAGTATAGAACGTAAAAAAATGAGAATCACAAAAAAATTACCGTGCGAAGTAGCTTGATAGTAGGCAGGAGACTGTCTATTATATGGATATTTAGATATAGATATTTAGACATGTAAAAGTTGTAACATAATGTTTTCGGCAACAGAATATTGACCGGATACACTTTTGCAAATCGGGATACTCTTCGACAAAGATTACATAATTTCTCAAACATAGGCTCAATATTATAATAATTAACAGAGGGGAACAGCTGAAGCATAATACAACCAACAATACCGAAGCACACACTATAGATTATATTACTTATTAAAAAAGGGAGCAGTTGAAGTAGCCTAACTCCCTTTTATTGTATGCTATATAGACTAGCAGGTTACACATGCTATGCACGTGAATTCTATTTAAACTATATTAAGGTGGTGTTAAAATAATATTTCAAAAGTAAATTGTAAAGAAAAATGATAATGTTACAAGAGACTGTCGACTGACCAGACAATTAAAAATCTGGTGATCCCCTCCAAGCTGTAAGTGTACATATAGCCTACTTAAACACATAAATAGACAGGACCAAAGTCAATCTGATACCTTTCTTTATCTTTATAATAAAAGTCCAAAATGTGACACTTCTCTATTAAAACAAAATGTAACAAAAAATTGAGAATCACAAAAAGAAGAAATTGTCGAACAAAGCAGCTCGAGACAACAGACAAGAGACTAACACAAAAAACAAAATGAGAATGTAAATAAAATATTACGGACCGACCGGTAGATTAAATGTAGGGTGACTCCCTCTATGTTGTAAGTACACATATAGACTATTTAAACATATAGACATACTGGACTAACATAAATCTGAGGTCTTTTTTAATTGACAGTATAAAATCCAAAATGGGCTAACAAACAAAATGTAGAAAACCTAAAAATCACAAAAAAAATGTCGAGCGAAGCATAAAAACAAAATGCAAAAATAAGATTGAGAATTGCAATAAGAAAATAGTGAGCGAAAGCCTGTAAATCCCTCAATACTATAAGTATTAATATAGAATACTTAAACATATAGACAGATTGGAGTAATATCAATCTGATGTTTTTCTTTAACATGACAAACTAAAACACGCTTTTATAACAACTCTGAGTTAAAATAAAACTTAAAATAAAACATAAGAAAAAGTTGAGAATTGTAAAAAAATTTGTCAAGCAAAGCATAATAAACAAAACGTAAAAACAAAACTGAGAATTGGAAAAAGAAAATTTACTGACCGACAAGTCGACTAAAAATCTAGTGACTCCCTCCATGTGTAAGTACACATATAAACTACTTAAATACATAGACAAACTGGACCAACATTAATCCTAATTCTTTAGCTTGATAGTAAAATTCAAAACTCATTTCTATAAGGAACTCATTGTTAAACAAAATTTAAAAATAAACTCCATGGAAATACTTAGAATCGCAAAAAAAACTGCTAAACAAAACATAAAATTCAAAATGAAGTAAAAACTGAGAATCACAAAAGAAAATTGTTGAAATGAATTTTTTTTTGAAAAAAACACAAAGAAAAAAATGAAAATCGCCAGAAAAAAAGATTGTTGTCGAACGAAGCATAGAAAGTAAAATGTAAAAAAATGAGAATCACACAAAAATTACCGTGCAAAGTAGCGTGATAGTAGGTAGGAGACTGTCTGTTATCCAAGCCAGTAGTATAGGACGCGTCCTATAGAAAATCTATAGGATAACCAATCACAAATAATTTTTCCTTCTCACTCCTCTTCAAAACTCAACTCCTTAATAAAAATAAGGAGAGAAAAATACAAAATATGATCTATAATAAAATCATATTGGATCTTACCATATTTCTATAGGACCCTTCCTATAGAATAGATGTCCGTCTATTATATAGATATTTAAATATAGATACACAAACATGTAAAAGTTATAACGTTAATGTTTCTGGCAATAGAAAATTGGCCAGGTACACTTTGCAAAATCAGATACACTTTGACAAAGATTATATAGTTTCTCAAACACATGCTCAATGTTATAATAATTAACAAACGGAAACAGCTGGAGCAGAATATAACCAACAATATTGAAGTACACACTGCAGATTATATTACATATATTAAAAAAAAAGGGAGCATGTGAAGCAGCTCGAAAGCAGCCAGCTCACTCCCTTTTATTATATGGTATATTATATATCATATATAGATAGATATAGATTCCCGTTTCTTTCTTATGCACGATCACCATTTTTTCCTGCCAACAATCACAAAAACTGGAAGAGGTTTTATTGGCATTTCTAATACACAATTCATATTCCACCTTGTTAATGATTAGCATATTATTGTATGCAGTTTGCCTTAGAAGATGATCTCCTTTCTTGTCTTTGCAAGGCCATGTTCAATATGGAGATTCTCCCACCCCAACA
The DNA here is from genome assembly GCA_963693085.1 of Alisma plantago-aquatica. Classification (NCBI taxonomy): domain Eukaryota; kingdom Viridiplantae; phylum Streptophyta; class Magnoliopsida; order Alismatales; family Alismataceae; genus Alisma; species Alisma plantago-aquatica. The sequence continues at coordinate 471,036,248 of OY856410.1, forward strand.
AGTTGTCACCACCATCTAGTTTCCCTAAAGTCACCCCTCTACCCCGACTAGTATGAGCTGACAAGAGGATAGTAGGAGTTGTAGGAGGGGTGGAAGAGCACTGAATGACTGGAGGAGGAGGAGCTTGTGGAGCAGAAGCAAGTGACGGGTTGAGGAGGAAAAAAAGGTATAGACTGGAGTATAAGAACTTACCATCAGTACGAATGGTGGAATAAGCGGCTTCTACGGCTGCATCAACCTATGGTCAGTAGAGCTGCTGCTTGCTGCCGCTGTGGTAGGAATTACTGGCGTGATAGAAGACTGGAGGGGCGGGAAATTTGTAGCCTCAAACCACGCCCTGTTTCTCATGATTTGCTCAAATTTAACCATCACCCGATCATCTCCTGCGCTTTACTAATCAAACTTGATTTATGTGATACTCAATCATGTGCTGACCTATTAAGATTTAAGCTGGACTGGGCCTGGTCTCTTTTGGCTGAGACGGGTACTATCTCGGGAGTCACAAAAGAATATCAAATTTGGGATTAACATAAGGCACATTTGTGATGTACTAGTACTTCCTTTTGAGTACATGAAATATCATAGAGTTTTTAGTACACAAGGTTGGGCTCAATTCTGAGTTCCTATAACCATATGAATAGAATTTATTGAAAAATGACTAAAATGGGTTTTCCTTTTATTTATAGAACTGTTTTTTCTTTTACTCTTTTCTTACAAGCTTTTGAGGTACGAAAACATACATATATATTATTATTTTCCATACACCAACAATTTGCGTGTTGACTCACTTCTTTTTTTTATTTTAAATTTCCATATACAATTTATTGGAAAAAGTTAGATGAAAGAATTAATAAACTATCATGGAGGAATTAGACCGGTCTTTGTTCTCTTCCTTTATGTTTTAGTAGTTATTTATACCTTTTCTCTTTCCTAGATGATGTATAGATTGCAAGCATCATTATATATTTCCTTTTGTTTTAGCATTAGTTTCGAATATTATGTAAGAGTTTATTTCCTTTCTTCTGAATGATTGTGTTTTGTGAAATTGTATGGCGTTGTGATAAGATATTTGCCTCTGCATATTCTGAAACATATAAATGGAAAAGTACAAGTCTACATATTATGTTTTCCTCATATTCACTGGTATGGGTGCACACATACCAGTGGGATATTCTTTAATGCCAATGTGTTAGAATTATGTTCCTCACATTTACATTGGAGAATGTGGCAGTGGGTTTGGTAGTAGTGCTCCAACATTTGGAAAATCAAATATTCCTGGGTGCCAATGTGGTTGGTTTCTTTCAATTTTGAAGAGTAAAAAATATGTTGTGGTATGAAAATTTCGTTGTGGTTCTGATTTCAACCAATGAATTGAAAGGAGTTAAAAAATATGTTGACTTGGGAGCAACATGTTTTCGTTGTTCAGCCAAGTCCTAAATCATATTACTTTATTTTCATAAATTGTAAACTATATTGAGATGTTTGATATAGTCTTATATAGTAGCAATTGATAATATTTTAAATAATAACCAATGTACCCTAGTCCTTAATAACATGATTTGTAATGGTGAGTCTTTATTACAATCACAAAATGAAACCTCATGTCCGGTCATTGAATTGGATCTGTGTGATTTCTTCTAAAATGAGTGATCTTGCCTGTAGTAAAATCATTGGCTTTAGTAACTCATGAGGTAATCATTATGACCTTGTAAAATATAAAACTATTGGTTTCTCAAAGGCACATACAATAGATACAATATTATTACTGTCATTACTATTATTGTTATTTGGTTGTTGTTTTTGTTGTTGTTGTCATCTTATGGGTTCAAATCTGTAATCTCAAACTTGTTGTCTCATTAATAATCTCTACCGTATACACTCCTCAATATTTTTTAGGAATGAGTTTTTGGATGAATGTATGGTAAGGATTTTATAAAACATTACCGAAACAACAGAGAAAAAGTATATTTGGAGGCTCATCTTACATATAGTGTATGGATGTTTCTACATAATTATGCAAATTTGAAATGCACATAGATATTTTATAATTTATTAATGGAATAATTTACATCTTCTTTCATAATGTACATTTTTGTTAGGTCCATAGTAGAGGCCTTTAAGTTTAAACTTATATTCGAAACCCAATATTTATAATAACTATGTACACCAACAAAACCCAGAAGCTTTCTATATACATGTTGAAAGAGTGATATTTGAATAGTAGTTGGATTCTCTGACAGTGGTCTTTTGTCACCACATGTCTTGTAGTAGAATTGTTATAGGGTGGGTCTAATATGATGTTACCTAGTATAGGTTGTTCAAACTAAACAAAGATGATGACATCTATTGACAGTATAGATTTTATACCTTTCGTTTAATTTGTATCCAGTCTGCTAAAAAGCTACATACTAAGTGAATATAGATTTTCAGATAACGCCAAAAGTAGCCTATGTCACCCCATTTAGCTAAGAAAAATTATTTAAATTAAAAGACGTGAATAATAGCTATTACTACTTCCATAAAAGTATCAGTCGATTGAAGTTATTTGAATAGAAATTTGGAAAAAGAATATGCACACATAGTTGGAGCAACATGTATATGAATATAACCACACAAATATGTAGATTAAAAAAATAGCACACACGTACACGTTTATGTAGAGTAGCACGCAGATTGACGGTTGAACCTTTGCTATTATTGGGCTTTTTGTTTGAATTATGAATAGTACTACACTATCATATACATTATTTATATACAACTTACTAAGAAAAAAATAGTTGACTCCCTCCAACTTATACACACATATACATACTAGACTGGCTAGCACATAGGCAAGCTGTTGGAATAGAAAGCATGAATGGATAGATGAACACACGACCAAGCTACAACACATATGCATGCATTCAATTAATAACCTTCTGACTTCGTCCAATATGTATTGTGACATTATCAAAATCCAAACTTGATTTTTTTTCATTTGACTTATGATTACTGCAATATTGTCACACTTTATTTATATACAACCAACTAAGAGAGAGTATATTGATTAATAGACAAGTGATTCTTTCCAATTTATAAACACCTATATAAATTGGACCAGTTAGAACTCAGACATGCTGCTTGAACACAAATAAATTGGACAAATGAACATACAAACAATATGTTGAAACTCTATCCGAATTTAAAATTTATTTTTTTCCACTATACTAAGATAAATTATATATTGTTAAACATACATGCAGACTGAAATGATTAGCATACAAACAAACTATTAGAACATACTAACACAGTAAAGTTATCAAAATACAAATACAAACTGGATTGATAAATATGCAAACTTAAAATATGATGTTTTCTTAACAACTCTAACCTCTTTGTTGATTGACGGGACAACAAGAATAACGAAAAAAGTAAATTGAAGAAAATTAGCTAGCGGCTCAAATAATAAACAAAATTTTGAATGACAAGTAAAATGGCTCAAAAACATATTGAACAGTGAGCACCTCAAATAATAAAAAATAAAGAACAGTAAGTAGCTCGATAGCAAATTGTTGATTGCCATTTATCATAGGTATACATATATGAACTACATGGATTTTTTGTACACACATAATGTTATATCCTTTCTTTGCCTTCATAGGAGCACGAGCAATAAATTGAGTTGTCATTTGTTTCTAGATGGCAAATTGTATAGGGTTAAAGAACAAAATTATAAGAAGAAGATGGTAGCATGAGGTTATTATTGGTGATGTGTTGAAGGCATTATAGAAGAGAGGTCACATCATTAGCAAGAATTCCAAAGGTATCAAAAACAAAAGGCAAGAAATGATGGTGATTTTCTATACAAGTTGTATAATGCTTTTGTGCCTTTTGTGCAGCGACATCGCCAGATGTCTGGACTTCTTTAAAGTTACTTGAAAGAACACATGACATATGAGATATTCTAGTGAGGTCAACACAAGTATGTCTTTCAACTTTCCAATCAAATAACAAAATGTCGACATGACACTGAGAGTGGATACCATCGGGTTGTGTGTAAAGAAAGGCCACAAGAGCCTATTTTAGGACCTTTAACCCAGCTCGAGAGGCAAGATAAAAAGGAATATTTATAGTCCTCACAACAACAAAAATCAAGTATGATTAGGTAGAGCTATAAAAGTGGTCAAACCCTGCATCTAACTTCGTTAAATATAATTCTCATGTTCAAAATGGTCGGGGTGCATCTAGTGCATTTTATGTCGGTCTTTGGTATACCTGAACGTCATGTCACCCATTCCAAATGTCAATCCATGGCCACCAAATATAATTTTTCATCCACAACGTTTTTAATCCATTACTTTTATTTATCATGTTAGGTGAATGCAGGATAGTAGGTAATCAAGAAAAATCCTACAATACATATGTTCACTTGTGTCGACAACATCTAAATATTGGAGTGAAGCACAATAAGTCATGCAATGGAAATGTTTGTAATTTTATCAAAGAAAACACACAACTACTTGTCTCCCCCAAACCCCTAGCGCTCTTTCTCAGCATAGAGAAAGTGAGATGCCTAAGATTAGGGCAAATATTTGTCGTTTATCCAGGCTATGAAATCTTGTCTCTACCTCTATGTTACCCTCAACAATGGTCGCATTTTGACTCAGCATCATCGGCGGTGGTTAAGATCGAGTTACTTCAATCATGCACCAATGTAGAAGCCTCTCTAATGTGAATGTTGTGCAGAAAGGTGCCCAATCCAGTCGAGTTGTTGTCGACATAATTACATTTTCTCCATATCCTCCTTTTCCTACTTGTAGTCACTTCTACCACATAGCTTTTGCGATATGCTACCTGGCCTAAACCCTAGACTTGGTTCTTTTTGCCCTTATCTTCTCTACATTGCGTGCTAATTTGGATTTGCTCTTACAATTTTGGGGGACAACATCATAATCAACAACAATTGCATTCTTCCTTTGTCACACCGCCCCCTTTTATATTGTAGAGGACTTCCTACTCCACCCCTTCTACTCCATGTATTACAATATATTCATGAAGTTATTTTTTACTAAAATATGTATGTTGTACCATAGAGACTAAACAATTGACTTACTTTATCCTGACATTCTAACATATGTGGAACACTAGGTAGGTTTTTCTGTAATTAAAATGCCCTTAATGTGAGCCATGTGCGCCAATATTACAATATTACATCTTGGTTTGGGCGGGTGAGGTGAACCTTAAGGGCAATGTTCTCCCATTAGGTTACCTTTCTCCGTTATGAATGGGTTATTTTTTATGTTGTTACATTATTATCGTTCATTATATTTATATACACATTTGATCCCTACCTTGACCATATTTTAGTTGCACCCCTTGAGTTGTTTCTTTGTTGATTTTCCATTAGATTCAGACTCATGTTTGATATGTTTTCACTTTATTTTTATGACTTATGTGACATGTTGTGTGTATCATTTTGTTTATTTTGCAATAAGGTCAATGTCCAACATCACCCTTGTTGCTTTTCCCACTAGAATACATTTAATTTTTCATGTAATTTAGCTTAGTAGCAAATGATAGATTTATTCTGCAACCTAGTTTAGCATTTATCACCATTGTATGTACGACTCCATTTTTGCACGGTTTGTTTGGATTCATATACACATTAAACCTTAGCTTCAAAATATTTCAAGTGTTTGTATGTATGCCCAGAGAGACAATCATGTGATGATTGTAATGTAGCATGATGTACTGATTTGATAATAATAAAAGGTAATTCCATGTATTCTATTTTATTCAGTTATGAGAAAATGATGTAACATAATAAATGTCTAAAAAATGACGATAATCGATGACATATGTCTTCAGATTGAAGACTTGAACAATGATATCATATGTATGATGAGAGTACGCACATTCTTATTATGTCCCTAGTACTGTAGAAGCAAAATAAACTACAGTAATACACAAAACTAGAGTGTGATATTGATTGATGACAAAATCTCATAAGTCATGATATGTGATATCAAACCAAACATATAGGTACTTGTTAGAGAATAGTGTATTGGATAGACCCACCTTGAGAGTGATACATGAGACCATGGAATGGTATTCAAAATCATCTCTCATAGTTGTAGTGGTGATTGTGGTTCTTAGACCTTAAGTCACTACACTCATCACATGTCATTCAATGTACTTTGATACCAACCAACGTGGCCTTATATAAGGGTTGGCATAAAGGTGGTGCTCGGGTACATTGTAACACATGGGGATTGAATGTGAGTGATGCATATGAGATTTATCCCTCCTATTGGAGATTGATATCCTAGCCACTTGATAAGCAAGACTAAGAAATGCATGGCCATGCTCATGTGAGTCAATATGAGACATTGAGCTCACGAGTATCTCAACAAAATTCTCTAGTTCAAGAAACATGGATTGAACATTGAGTGGGTGACGATTCCATGCCTTGAGTTCAATCTGGATATTAGAGACAAAAGAACTATACAATCATAGTAACATTGATCACAGATTGTAGGTTAAAGTTGTTCTCCAACTTTCCAATTACTTGGACAACAATGATGTGTTGCTTGATATCGCTTATTGTATGTGATGTCATAAATTAGTTATAGACTTTCATTGTCAATGTAATTTGGGACCTATAGGGTCACACATAGGATGCACCTGGAAAAGAAGTTTACTCATGACTATGGTTGAACTTGATTAGTAAAGTTTTTAGGTATTTCATTTAAACAACATTGGGTGAAATTGGCTGAACTGGAATTTGAACCACCTAATTAATAATGGAATCGACCAGTTCAGAACTGAACCGACTGTTTTAGAGTTTGAAATGACTATTTTAGATTATGAATCACCAGAGTCATTAATCAGTAAGACCGGATCAAGGATTGCTGATGACGTCATGTTGTGAATTACTCGAATATTGAAAGTCAATATGATTACGAATAGAAAACATTATGAACCGATCAGTTCAAGTTATGAACCGATCGAATCACATGTGAACCAATCAGTTCAATGGTGAACTGACCTATTCGTGGCTTGCAGGTTTTGGGAAACTCATGAAATTCAGTCTCTTTGACTCCCAATTGATCTGGAAACCTGATCTTGACCCTGCTATAAGTAGAGGGGTAGTCGAGGCTTTCAGAAGAGACAAAAATAAGTCTGACAGTTGTTTTCCTCTTATAGTTTTGGTAACTAGAGAGCTAGAGCAAGTCTTACTCGTAAAAGGGAGAGACAGCGAGGGAGAATCAACAAGGGGGAGCAAGTTAACACTAGCATGTTAACGTCGAAGGGACAACTCCTTCTCGTTGGTTGTAGTAGTGCAATATGGAGATCCTGATGGTCCGCTTGGACTACATAGAGGTGTGAAGGTTGTTCCCACGCGTTGGGAGGACTTCGTCAACTACAGTACATGGTGCTACACCAAGAGGTCACCGCTGACAACTATCTCAGTGATGCTTGTAAAAGAAGCACATTGTTATAAGGATAGTCAATGGACTTGCTCTAGGATTGGGTATATGCCTTGCAACCTTATTTCTTAATCCATTTTGTTGACACGGTCCACTGGTCAAAGGAAAATTGACAATATTTTTTTTGTTTCCACTTCCATCTCTATCTCCATATTTCTCTACATCAAGTTCACCCCTTGTTGAGTTGTCTTTATTGTTCATTGGATTAAGTGTCATGGTGGACATGGTTACATTTTATTACTTTGACCTCTTGGCATGTTATTTGCCCCAAACTTGGTAAGTTTCTTTTCCCATGTCATATTTTTTTATATTCATACATTTTATATTCATATGTTTCCAAACATTTGGTCTATTGATTTTGGTATCATGCTATTTGTATTCCATTGTTGTGTAAGAGTTTGTCATAATCCATTTGGAATTATTTGGAGTTCTAATTTTGTATGCACCTTTTGTTATTCAAATGTTGTTCATACCTATTATGTGCATGTTCAAATTGTTGGTTAAGTAGATTCTGATAAATCATGCAACCACATGATCCTGCTTTAGCAAATTAGTAGTTTTGAGAAATTATGTAAAGAGTAACATTATGTTTGGGCCCATATTGAAAAGTATATAAGTGGAGGTCTTGAGTGAGTGAAGTATGAATGTCAGAGATGGATGAAGGCGCCCAATTGTTTTGAGAGGGAGAATTTTATCCTCCATTTATTCATTGTCATCAAGTGTATGGTTTTCTGATTTCTCTAGTTTATGACAAAATGAACTTAAATCTTTTATTGTTGGATCTAAAATTTCAATCCATTACTTACAAATCCAACAAATAAAACATGCCCTATATGAATCCCATTGATGGTTGCTTATTTTTAGTTCTCTCATGACCAAAATTTATCAATGATACAACTCATTTTAAATTTTTCGTAGCATATTTGGGGGTGTTATCATCTACTCTTTTTTGTATTTTAGTGGTATCTGTGAGATTGGTATACATGTCATAGTTCATAGAAAATCTTTGGGTCTTCAGTTTTGATTGCAATTTGTTCCCCTAATTATTTCACTTTATATTCCAAATCACTATCACTTGACGAATCTAATTAATCACTCCATTTGACCATGCTACACTGCAACTTCATATGAAATAGTATTTTTGGGTCTTGGCTTGGATCTCATTTTGTCTATATATTTGAAGTTCATGTATCCAAATTCATGTGCTAGCCCCAAGAATCTTTGCTTTGGGTTAGATCATGAGTGACCCATGATTGTCCCTCGTTTTATGTTTTTTCTTCAATTTCTTTCTCCTTTTACCAACTACTTTGGTTGTTTTTCATTGAATATGATAGTGGTTTTCCTATAAATGTTAGTAGATAAAAAATTTAGCATGTAGATTATTATACATAATGAAGGGCATATTTCCCCAGGTACAATGTCTATACCGATAAATATGAGGTCCAAAATAACATTCATATACTAGCCCCAAAATTCTAAATTTTGTGTTGGAGTATAAGATGTAAAACCTCATGAGCATCACTTATTTTACGTGTTTTGTGTTTTTTTATCTGTTTCCTATATAGAGTGATTCTCTTGCATTCAATGCAACATTTTTTCTCCTACTATTGTTTGTAATATATTCATCTATATAATATAATGTTGAGATAAGATTTATTACTCGTGCATTCAAAATCATATCTTGGCCCTAAGAATGTCAATTATGGGTGGGAGTACACGATGAGTGACCCACGTTGTCACTTGTTTATGCTTTTTGTGTTTCTTTGTCAATTTCACATATACTCTGATTGTTTATTCGTTCAATGTGGTAGTGGTTTCCTCTATCAATGTTTGTAGATAATTATATTATCCTCAGAATGAAGGGCATTTTTCTAGGTATGAAGTCTATTGTGTTATATCTGAGGTCCAAAATAATATCATTCATCTCGTTTCATCAATATCATATGTTCACAAAGAGCATTCAAAATAATGCCCTAGCCTCAAATATCTTAATTTTTTGTTGAAGTACATGATGAGTGACCTATGAATTCTTTTTTGCCTTTTGTTTTTCTTGTTCATTTTTTCATCTAATCTGATTTATTATCTATTCCATGTGACTGTGATTTTCCTATATATGTTTGCATACAATTATTTTACCCATATAATATTTTCCATGGTTGCAAGTATGAGGTTTGTACTGGTAAATCTTGTATCAATAGTAACATTCATCTATCCAATATTATTTTTCAACATCATTTGTTGTTCGCGCTTTCAAATTCATGTGCTACCCTCCAAAAATTCTTATTTTAGATTAGTAGTACATGATGATTGACAAGTAATAGTCACTTCTTTTCTTTTCTTTTCTTTGTCTGTTTCTCAGCTACTCTGATGTATTTATTCTGGGTAAGAGTGTTTTTCCTATTAATGCATGTAGTAACTAATTTGTCTCCATATAAGAAAATAGTCATAGTATATGGGAAAGAGACCAGACAAAAAATATTATAGAAGTGACAATCATGGGTCATTCATCGCGTACTTCAATCCAAAATTAGGATTATTTGGGGGTAGCACATGAACTTGAATGCATGAACGACAAATCCTATAGACAAAAGGAGATTGCCTGTATCAACAAGATTATTGATATCAGATGTAGACAACTCTTATACTTGGGAAGATGACAATTTCATGTGAGATTGGTGATCCTATTAATATTTGTGGACAATTGATTTATTTGAAATTATCCCAAGTACATGATCTACCATGGTAAACTTGACTCCCATAATAACATTCATCTATCTAATATCATTTTGTCAGCTCATTTTCTAGTCATACATTCAGATTCATGTATTTTCCCCAACAGTTCTACTTCTAGGTTGAGGTACATGATGAGCGATCTTTGAGTTTCACTTTTTTTCTATTTTTGTGTTTCTTTGTCCATTTATCATGTAATTTGATTGTTGTTTTATTACATGTGACATTAATTTTCCTATTAATGTTTGTAGATAATGATTTTGACCACATAATATTTGACATTTTATTTAGTACAAGGTTTGTCCTTATAAATCTGAGGTCTAAGTTATTCTTCACATATTAATCTATTTTTGTCAATATTATTTTTTTTCATGCATTTAGATTCATTTGTTATGCCCAAAACCCTAATATTGGGTGAGAGTGCATGATGAGTGACCCATGATTGACAAATATTTTATGTTATTTGTGTTTATTTGTCAACTTCTTATCTACGCTGACTCTTTTCCATCCACATAAGAGTGGACCCTTTTATTGATATTTTTAGATTATTATTTTTCCTACATAAATTTAAGGTCTATACTAACATTGATCTACCATATCTTATTTTTGATATCATTTGGTTCATGCATTCAGATTAATGTATGAGTGACCCAAGACATTCAACCTTGCCTTTCCAATTACACCAAACCTTTTGCCTTGTTAGGGTTGTATTGAATTCTATTACAACATGAAATGGACACTTTATTGCACTGGATATGAAGAAGATTAAATTTTTGTGACATGACCTTAATAATCACTTTATTTGGAGTGTCATATTTTTAAATTCTAGGATATTAAAGAATATGATCATCGATGAAAGGGTCAGCCTATGAACTTGAAATATGATTCAAAGGTTGGTGTGTAAGATGTTTATTATTGGGTTCTAACTGAATTTACTACCTTCCTACATTGTTTTAGGGTTGTAATGAATTTGGTTGAACTTGCAATCCACAATTTCTCACACTAGTCTCTAAAGGTGTTTCAAATTATATGAGGTGACCCTCTCATAAACAATCATTTTCTTCATACTCACATATAGATAAATGTTGGGGTTGCAAAGAATTTTACTGTTTATGACATATTCACCCCAAGGATCTTGAAAAACGCTTTGAAGGTTGGTATGTGAGATGTTCATTGTAGGATTTTAACTGAATTTACTATATATCTAAAAATATTATTACAATTTTATTGAATTTAGCTGGAACTTGCAGTTGACTTTTGATTGTTCCGGTGTTGGTTCTGCCTGAGCAGGGGAAAGGATACATAGTCTTCTGTGATGCATCCAGGAATGGCTTGGGTTGTGTGCTAATGCAGGACAAGCAAGTAGTTTCTTTTGCTTCCCGGTAGCTTAAGAAACACAAGGAGAATTACTTAACACACGACCTGGAGTTGATTGTTGTGGTCCATGCTTTGAAGATCTGGAGGTACTACCTTTATGAAGAGAAGTGTCATATCTTCACGGATCACAAGAACCTAAAGTACATCTTCTCACAACGGGAGTTGAACATGAGACAACAACACTGTATGGAATTAATCAAGGAATATGAATGCACGATTGATTACCATCTAGGGAAGGCTAACATTGCGGCAGATGTGTTTAGCAGGAAGTCTTCGTCTTCGTCTTCACCTATGGATAAAGCCCAGATGAGTTATTTGGTATGCCACAAGCGAGACATGTTGGTCTCTTTGCATCAGATGAATGTACGGTTAGAGGTGTCGATGCTAGCAAATTTTTTGTTGCACAGTTGTAGCTAAAGCCCACGCTAAGACAACAGATCAAAGAGGCACAGTAGGGTGATATCGTGATACAACATATTAGATTAGAGTTTGGCAGCGAGAAGTGCGACAGCTTCCACAAGTCAAATTATGGGATGGTTTGTTACCATGGCAGAGTTGTGGTTCTTGATGTTGATAATCTGAGGAAGATGGTGATGGAAGAGGCTCACTCATCCATGTACTCTATGCACCCAGGTAGCACCAAGATGTATCATAATATGAAGGATATGTATTGGTGGCTTGGATTGAAGAAGGACATGGTCGAGTTTGTTGGGAGATGTGTTGTGTGTCTGTAGGTCAAAGCTGATCATCAGAAACATGCAAAGATGTTACAACCATTTCCCATACCATAGTGGAAATGGGATCATGTGACTTTGTACTTTGTGGTTGGTCTGCCTAGGACAACCAAAGGTCATGATTCCATCTGGGTGATCATTGATAGATTTACTAAGTCAACACATTTCCTTCCTGTGAATACAATGTTTATAGCTAAGAAGCTTGCACAGATCTATGTGGATGAGATAGTGTGTTTGCATGATGTTCTAGCTAACATTGTGTCTGACATAGGTCCTCAGTTCATGAGTCACTTTTGGGAGTGATTGCACACAACTTTGGGTACGTAGTTGAATTTTAGCATAGCTTTCCACCCACAGATAGATGGTCAATCTGAAAGGACCATTCAGACTCTGGAGGATCTGTTGAGAGCATGTGTTCTTCAGTTTATAGGCAGTTGGGACATACACCTCAGTTTGATAGAGTTTTCCCACGACAACATCTATTAGAGTAGCATCGACATGGAACCATATGAGGCATTATATGTGAGGCATTGTAGGTCTCTGTTATGTTGGTATGGGATGGGTGAGTATCAACTTCTTGGTCCTGAGCTTGTGCAGCAGATGACAGAAAAGATCAAAGTGATTCAATGACAGTTAAAGGCGGCACTCGACAGAAACAAGTTGTATGTAGATAATTTCCATAGACCTTTGGAGTTATAGGTAGGAGACATAGTGTATCTTAAGGTCTCTCCTTGGAAAGGTGTTTTGAGGTTTGGGAAGAAGGGTAAGCGGCTCCCAGGTTTATGGGACCTTACCTTGTGGTGGCACATGTTGGGAAGGTTGCTTACAGGTTAGAGTTGCCACATGAGTTGCACAAGTTGCATCCAGTGTTTCATGTGAGTATGTTGAGGAAGTGTCATCGTAATACAGAGTTAGTGTTGTAGCCGGTAGAGATGGAGCTTGATGAGGACATGTCTTACGTGGAAGGTCCTGTGTTGATCCTCGACAGAAGAGTCAAAAAGCTAAAGAAGAAAGACATAGTGCTTGTGAAGGTTTTGTGGCATCACCATGGTGCTGAGGAAGCTATGTGGGAGCTTGAGGAAGAGATGATTAAGAAGTACCTCTCTCTTTTCTATTAGGATTTCAGGGGTGAAATCCTTGTTAGGGGTTTATGGCTTGTAAGGACCCTGACCTGAGTTTTAGGGTAACCATGTTTACTTTGGCTTGATCTTGTGCTTCGAACCTTCCTATAATATTTTCAGATGCGATTAGAGCTTTTGGAGAGTTTAAGTTTCTAGTTTGAGTTGGTTTGGATGATGTTTGTGTTTTCTATGCTATTTTTGGTGCAAATTGTAATTTACCCAATATAGGGTGGTTGATGTGAAATTTTCCACCTATAGAGAGTTCCTTCTCTCCCTTGGATTCATGAGAGAGAGTATGGTGCTTTAGGGCACTTTGTTTGACCCTTGGTTGGGTGGTGTCACCCTTAGTGGTGATTAGGGTTTTCTAGGGTCGGTGTGCTTTGACCTTGTGACCTTTGTTGGTTTGTATCAACCTAGGTCGCGACCCAGGGTTTGTTTGTGGGTGTCATGGTTGAGACACTTCCCCTTGGTGTGGTGGTTTTGACCAAGGTTGTCTTGGGTCGAGACAAAGGCTTGGAGAGGTGTGCTTCGACCTAGGTTGCTTGTGGTAGTCTTGGTGTCGCGACCTAGTAGTGTTGTTAGGGTGTGTCGCGACCATGGAGCCCCTTGGTGTGTCACAGTCATGACATAGAGGGTGGAGTTGCTTAGGTGATAGAAAAACTACCTAGAGTGTATCACCATGTCTTGCATGTCATGCTTAAGTGGTTGCATGTGGTTGCATATTGGCCTTTTTAGTGGACAAGTGTCTCTTTAAAGCCCTATCTTGTTGACACCTCATTCTTTGTCTTACCTCCCTCCTCCTTTTCTATATGAACCATCTTCTCTCCATGCAAGTGGTTCTTTTCGGTCATCTTCTTCCTCCCTTCTCTTGTGCTCGTCTTTGGAGCTTGGTGGATCAAGAAGGAGTGTTCTTGGTGCCTTGGAGGTGGTTCATCCCTTGCATGTGGTGCTTGTCATGATCTGTGGTCATCTCCGATCTATGTGAGTGTTTATCTTCTTTCTTTGGTGTTTCCTTCAGATATTCTACCCCATATTATTCCTCTTTCTTGTCCTTGGACTGTGTTTGTATATGGTGGTCATTCTTGAGAGTAAGCTCCTCATCACAAGGGTAATAGGCCATGTTTTGACAAGGTGACACCCAAGTGAGAGGGAGTTTCTTCTCTCTTTCTTCTTTCTTTTGGTTTAGTTTTGAGATTTTGCTCTCTTTCTTGAGCTACCCTTTGACATTGGTGTTTCCCCTTTCTTAAGGTGATCTTGAGGCTGAGTGTGGAGCTTTTCCAACCCTTGGATTGTGTGCTTGGATCTTTGGTGGTGATCTTCTTAAGGTGGGTTATATAACACTAAACCCTCTCAATTATTGCACTTCTCATTACATTTTGTTGATGTCTTCTCTCTCTATGATGCTTCTCCATAATTCTTGTGATAACCCAAGTTTTAGGATTTTGGTACCCAATATAGAATTTGAGGACCATGGATACTTTATAGATGGTTGACCAAAAATTGAGTAATTGATTTTTCAATTGTTTGTTCTGGTCAAAATAAAGGTAGAATTGGAGTCCCAATTTAAGATCATGACACATATTGTATGGCAATTATGGGGAATATATTTAGTTAATCGAACTGGGTAATTATGTTGTTATACTTCCATTCATGATATATATGGATACAAATAGTTCATTAAGAACCCTAAGTTGTATCATGATCACAATAAGTGTATTAAAGTTGATTGGTTACAACTTAAGAACAATTGATCATTATATTTGAACATGCTACACGTATATTATGATGTTATTGGAGGTATCAATTAATGGACACACTTTTGATTTTAGACCTCCAAATTGGATAGAACATCCATTAAGATATTATTGATACATGTCTAAAGTTTCATGAATGAATGGGGTTCCTACCTAAGGTTATGCAAGTGCTGAAATATTGGATATTTGGATTGAAGGAGAAATGTTCCAATGACTTAAGAGTAAAGACAAGTGGACTATGTAATACATTAATATCACACTAAATTTGGGTCAGTGGGCAGCGTGGCACCATGCCAACAGTCGATACAGGAAGGCTGAATAGATCTCGCTCACCTACGAAAATAGAGGAACAGAACATGGTTGAGGTGTAGTCTCAATCCAATGAAGGTGGAACAACCACTAGATATTTTTTCTCACAAACTAGAGATCGCAAAACAATCAGAACCAATTGACCATTCACTTTAAAGTTGGAGAACCATAATACTATGAGACCAATTATTCATCTCCTCCTTTCTCCTTTGCAGCTAGCAATAGCTAACCCAAACATGAACGGATAGTCAGGGGTATGTCAACCTTAGTTTTAGATGGAATGATACTATGACCTATCCATCGCTCCCAACTATCCCTCAGATCGTGGCTTTTAGTGGCAAGGTGAGTGACTTCCAAGTCCTGACTCAATTGCTCGCTCTCCACCAAAATTTTATAGGGGAGGACAATGTATGGAAGATGGAGGTTGGTGATCCTCTTCTGATGCATGAGAGGCGTTGTGGAGGTCCGCCCATGGAGGAAATCCAAGACGGAAGAGACCCAATTAGGCTAAAGATAGTTGCATTCGACCAGGCGAGATCAAGCTGCTGATCTCTCACCGAGGATCTGAGGTACCACAGACGCTCTGGAGCAGCAAAGAGTACTGGGTGCACATCAATTTTTGAAGATAGCACCATCAGATCGGAGATTCTTCACGTAGTCTCAAGCTACGACGGCACTGGGAAACATGGACGAGGCAGGAACAAACACCAGGGAGAAAACTGCCAATCATAATGGCCTGCCAAGTAGGGGTTTCGAGCAAGTGATGGCATGGCCACAACTCCTACCCACCGAGATCTGAAGGGAAGATGGAGGAGGGTGATACAACATGATTCCTTGTCGCCGAACCTATTCACAATGCCACCCCGAAGAGCTCCATCTAGCTACCTTGGAGCTATTTGCCATGAAAGATTGAGTCGCGAGACATTCTATGACCTAGCTTCCTCGGCAGAGATATGCCTGCGGAGGTGCTCACACAACATCGAGAACAGAGGTTGCACATCTGTTCCCTGTGATTGGGGCACATGAATAGGGGGGTGGATGGGTGTTCGTCTGGGTTAGTCAAGTGAGTTAGCGATAAAAAAACCCAATGCTGGAGGAGCCGACCCTTGAACCAGTCGGTCCACTAAAGAGTCAAGCGGCTCACAAATGACCTAGTAGAGGACCACAGTGCCCACGTGAGCTATGTGGCGCCAATCCAACACCCAGCAAAAAGAATACGACAGTCAAAAAATTTCCGGGAAAGGTAAATAGCTCAGTTTAAATACAGATCTTAGAAATGCGACTAAAAATAGACTTCTTGGCCAATAAATGCCTGAAAAATACCTATAGACTTAGAAAAATGCCTACTTTGTTATAGGGTCCCCATATTGGTCTTTTAAGACTTATTTGTCAGTGGTATATGTTTAGTTTATAATGTTCCTTTATGGGATTAATATAATTAGGGTAAATACTATACAACTGATAAAAATCTCAGAAAATTATATTTGAACCCCAGAATCACTTAGAAACTATATGTGGACTCAGATCTCATTATAATTTTGAAATGATAGGTATTTATCAATTAATGCATATTTATATGCTTTAAACCTCATATTAATATAAAAAATATTGCAAACATCAGAAAATTTTGAAAATTGGACTAGATCCTTGTTATGACCTTCCGATCAGTGAAAAATATCAGACATAAGTTCCAGGTTGTTTGAACCTAGATTTGTCCAAACCCTAATTAGACCTAAATACCATTAATAATGGTTAACCTTGTATTAATGATGAATATTTTTTATTAATCAGGTGGTGACCAGATTACTAGATGATGCATGATGCATTAAGAAATATTTGAACTCATGTACGTGGACTTTATTAAGTATAAGACTAGTTTTTGCTGGATGATAATTATGAGTAATTTCTCGCATGTATTTGAATATCATGTTGGATGTAGATCTATATGTATTGTCATTTCCACCTTGAACATTAAGAACACTAAGGAAAGAAAATGGAATGTAGTTACTTATGGTTCATTAATCTCCCTATTAGAGAGGGAAAGTATTAATGTTGACTAGCACATCCCTAATGGTACAAGGTACGTGGGGGAGATCCCTAATGGTACAATGTATGCGGGGATAGGGCCCAATAGTATATGTTTGTGCCAAGTCCACCATAGTAATACATGTCCATTGAAATATGATTAATAACTTGGGTTTACCTGATATTCTGCCTTAAATAATGCTTTCATTTTCTTTCTTGTTTTTCAAGTATTTTAAATGTGCCAGCATAGTATAGCATCTTTCAACCATGTACCAACTTTATGTTGATTCACTGTTTCACGTATGTTTTAGGTTCAGAGCTAGCCTGGGATAAAAGAACAGGATGTGAGCAGTTGTACAGGTTTACCTATTTTGTGTAGATCCTAGTTAGCATACATGTTCATAGACTATAGAATTTTCATTCAATCTGTAATTCTAAATCATTTTGTAATAATTCATTTGTAATAAATTACAAGATGAATGTTGAGAAATGTTATGGTTGTATGTTCATGTCTGCGCAAATTACTTCCGCAACACACTTTGTCTAATGTTTTCAGATTCATCCTCTCGGGCCTTCTAAGTCTTGAGACGACGGAAATTCAGGGACATTACAGTTGTTATCAGAGCATGAGCAATGGCTACACCTGACAATTTCCCACCATTAAACATAAAACTGAATTTCACCTTACACATAAACCCTAGAAACTTAGTAAGTTTTTATATAGGAATAAGGTTTGACTTAGCCTCTAAGTTAGAACCTAGATGTTTGAGAACTAGGTCTAGACAAGTGTGTGAAACCCGTTCCATATAGAGCTCATATGTATTGGGTAGCTACACTAGTCTACACCATGTTCTCACCATTTCACTTGGTTACATGGCACCAGACTATCTACTGTGTGTGGGACACTTGGTTTTACTGATTTGGTTTTGTTTTCCAATCGACTCGAGCCTCAATAGTTTTATATGACATTTTCTTTCTCAAAGAAAAACTATATAATATTTTATTATATATATGTAAATATGAAAATGTGTCCCTCGCACAGGAGAGTAGTAGGTGTTCATGCCACCTAAGTGAAAGGCAGTGGCATCAGTCTAGAAGAGCGTGTAGGTCTAGATTAGATGTCTAGAGCCTTATCAAGATATGTGATACATAGAATAGAAGATAGATTGATAGTTGATACAAGCATGGATGATCTTATCTAAGTTATACCTCTAGTGATATAAGTTGCTTTAGGATCTAAGTTGTATATGAGCTGAATCCAATTTCTAAGATTCTAAGCTATGTCTTGATGATGAAAGTATACATTCCCTTTTCTTATTTAAGATGAGCTAAGTTAAGATAAGGTTGAATATGCATGAGCCTCAAGCTCTTTTACAAGGAGGACCTCTAGTGTTAGGATGTGATAAGTGGTGAACTCTAGAGAGAGTGAGACCCACATGGAGAAGGTCATAGGACCTAATCTCCAATATATGAGAAATATGAGCTACATGTGAAGTGATGTGTCCTAAGCAGGGTTACTCCTGAGTAGATGAGTTGAGTCCTTTTGCATGATTCAATCCTATATGTGAGAGTTGGATACAAAAAATGATGGGTAGGTGACTCATAA
This sequence comes from Alisma plantago-aquatica, assembly GCA_963693085.1. Lineage (NCBI taxonomy): Eukaryota > Viridiplantae > Streptophyta > Magnoliopsida > Alismatales > Alismataceae > Alisma > Alisma plantago-aquatica. The sequence continues at coordinate 471,055,373 of OY856410.1, forward strand.
TGAATAAGTCTATCCTTTTAATTGATTTAGATCCTAGCTGGAGTGACATGTGTTTATGAAGCTCATCCTTAGTTGCAAGTGAGGTGATATATAAAACTATGGTTTCTAGAGTAAAATGCCTTGTGCATAAGATACTCGTAAATGTTCTTCCTTCCACTTCTCTTTCTTAATATATGATACTAGAAACCTCACTTGAGCTATATAGATGATTTATATATGAGAAGTCACTCGTAAAAGCTTGACCTATTCTATATTCACTTCCTATATCATGCATGTAATATCCAAGTTTGAAGTCATGATAAGATTGGCTTAGTATATTCTCTTTCCCTCTATATCATGCATGTGAGATGTAAGTTTGAAATCATGAGCAAAAAAAAGATACCTTTAATTCATAGATCACATGATCGCAAAATATAGTGCCTAACCTCAATCTATCCATCTAAGTTTGAGGATAACTCTCACATAATAGGGTGAAACCCTAATACGTAAATATGAAAAATCAAGCCCTTCCCTAAGGATAAAATCCTAGAATTATGTTGATGTTAAATCACAATAACGATGTTGAGTGTGAAAATTTAGTTAATAAAATACATGAAATCTTGATCTCACCTTACCTAGGTGAGTCGAGCGAAAGATGAAACCTTGAAAAATACCTTCTCAACTTCATATGTATGAATAAAATCCTATTTCTTAGGGAGATATGGTATGCAAACCCTTACATGAAAGGATGTCATATTATGACTAAGACAACAAATGATGCTTCAATTTATATAAGGTGGGGTGGGTACACCCTAGATGCCCTAAATTTTAAGATGTAACATAGGGTGCATGTAGAACTATAACAACCTTGGCACCAAGAAGTGGTAGCCTACAAGTTGTAGAAACTCCTTGATGTCACCTTAAGTTTGAGATTTGTCAAATTTTGAAGATGAAATTCCATTTAAGGTGGGGTGATTGTGATAAACCAAGTTTTAGGATTTTGGTGCCCAATATAGCATTCGAGGACCATGGATATTGTATAGATGGTTGACCAAAAATTGAGTAATTGATTTTTCAATTGTTGTTTCTGGTCAAAATAAAGGTAGAATTGGAGTCCCAATTTAAGATCATGACACATATTGTATGTCAATTATGGGGAATATATTTAGTTAATCAAACTGGGTAATTATGTTTTTATACTTCCATTCATGATATATATGGATACAAATAGTTCATTAAGAACCCTAAGTTGTATCATGATCACAACAAGTGTATTAAAGTTGATTGGTTACAACTTAAGAACAATTGATCATTATATTTGAACATGCTACATGTATATTATGACATTATTGTAAGTATCAATTAATGGACACGCTTTTGATTTTAGACCTCCAAATTGGATAGAACATCCATTAAGATATTATTGATACATGTCTAACGTTTCGTGAATGAATGGGGTTCCTACCTAAGGTTATGCAAGTGCTAAAATATTGAATATTTGGAATGAAGGAGCAATGTTCCAATGACTTAAGAGTAAAGACAAGTGGACTATGTAATACAATAATATCACACTAAATTTGGGTCAGTGGGCAGTGTGGCACCATACCAACAGTCGATACAGGAAGGCTGAATAGCTCTCGCTCACCTGCGAAAATAGAGGAACAGAACATGGTTGAGGTGTAGTCTCAATCCGATGAAGGTGGAACAACCATTAGATATTTTTTCTCACAAACTAGAGATTGTGAAACAATCAGAACCAATTGACCTTTCACTTTAAAGTTGGAGACCCATAATACTGTGAGACCAACTGTTCATCTCCTCCTTTCTCCTTTGCAGCTAGTAACAACTAACCCAGAGATGAATAAATAGTCAGGGGTATGTCAACCTTAGTTTTATATGGAATGATACTATGACCTATCCATCGCTCCCAACTATCCCTCAAATCGTGGCTTTTAGTGGCACGGTGAGTGACTTCCAGGTCCCGACTCAATTGCTCGTTGTACACCAAAATTTTATAGGGGAGGACAATGTATGGAAGGGGGAGGTTGGTGATCCTCTCATGATGCATGAGAGGCACTGTGGAGGTCCATCCATGGAGGAAATCCAAGACGGAAGAGACCCAGTTAGGCCAAAGATAGTCACAGCCGACCAGGCGAGATCAAGCTGTTGATCTCTCACCGAGGATCCGAGGTACCACAGACGCTCTGGAGCAGCAAAGAGTACTGGGTGCACATCAATTTTTGAAGATAGCGCCATCAGATCAGAGGTTCTTCATGGAAGTCTTATGCCACGATGACACTGGGAAATAAGGACGAGGCAGGAACAAACACCAGGGAGAAAACTCCCAATCACGACGGCCTGTCAACCAGGGGTTTCGAGCAGGCGATGGCATGGCCATAACTCCTACCCACTGTGATCTGAAGGGAAGATGGAGGAGGGTGATACAACATGATTCCTTTCTGCCAAACCTATTCGCGGTGCCACTTTGAAGAGCTCCATCTAGCTACCTTGGAGCTATTTGCCATGAAAGATCGAGCCGTGACACATTCTATGATCTGGCTTCCTCAGCAGAGCTATGCTCGCGGCGACACTCACACAACATCGGGAACATAGGTCGCACATCTGTTCCCCATGATTGGGGCACGCGAATAGGGGGATGGATGGGTGTTCGTCCGTGTTAGTCAAGTGAATCAGTGATCCAAAAAACCCAACGCTGGAGGAGCCGACCCTTGAACCAGCCGATCCACTAAAGAGTCAAGCGGCTCACAAATGACCTAGTAGAGGACCACAGTGTCCGCGTGAGCTATGTGGCACTAATCCAACGCCAAACAAAAAGAATTTGATGGTCGAAAAATTTCTGGGAAAGGTAAATAGCTCAGTTTAAATACAAATCTTAAAAATGCGACTAAAAATAGACTCCTTGGCCAATAAATGCCTAAAAATACCTATAGACTTAGAAAGATATCTACTTTGTTAAAGGGTCCCTATATCAGTCTTTTAAGACATATTTGTCATTGGTATATGTTTAGTTTATAATGTTCCTTTATGGGATTAATATAATTAGGGTAAATACTATACAGCTGACAGAAATTCTCAGAAAAATATATTTGAACCCCAGAATCACTTAAAAACTATATGTGGACTCAGATCTCATTATAAATTTGAAATGTTAGGTCTTTATCAATTAATACATATTTAGACGCTTTAAACCTCATATTAATATCAGAAAATAGTGCAAACATCAGAAAATTTTGAAAATTGGACAAGATCCTTATTATGACCTTCCGATCAATAGAAAAATTTCAGGCATAAGTTCCAGGTTGTTTGAACCTAGATTTGTCCAAACCCTAAATTGGACCTAATTACCATTAATAATGGTCAACCATGTATTAATGATGAATATTTGTTATTAATCAGGCGGTGACCAGATTACTAGATGATCAATGATGTGTTAAGAAATATCTAAACTCAAGTACATGGGTTTTATTAAGTATAAGACTAGTTTTTACTGGATGATAATTATGAGTAATTGCTTGCATGTATTTGAATATCTTATTGGATGTACATCTGTATGTATTGTCATTTCCACCTTGAACATTAAGAACACTAAGGAAAGAAAATGGAATGTAGTTACTTATGGTTCATTAATCTCCCTATTAGAGAGGGAAAGTATTAATGTTGACTAGCACCTCCCTAATGGTACAAGGTATGTGGGGAGATCCCTAATGGTACAAGATACGTGGGGATAGGGCCCAATAATATATGTTTGTGATAAGTCTACCATAGTAATACATGTCCATCGAAATATGATTAATAACTTGGGTTTACCTGATTTTCTACCGTAAATAATGCTTTCATTTTCTTTCTTATTATTCAAGTATTTTAAATATGCCAACATAGTATAGTATCTTTCAACCACGTACCAACTTTATGTTGATTCACTGTTTCACATATGTTTTAGGTTCAGAGCTAGCATGGGATAAAAGAACATGATGTGAGCAGTTGTACATGTTTACCTATTGTGTGTAGATCCTAGTTAGCATACACATCCATAGACTATAGAAATTCATTCAATATGTAATTCTAAATCATTTTGTAATAATTCATTTGTAATAAATTACAAGTTGAATGTTGAGAAATGTTATGGTCGTATGTTCATGTATGCGCAAATTGCTTCCGCAAAGAACTTTGATACAATTGTCTAACGTTTTCAGATTCATCCTCTCGAGCCTTCTAAGTCCCGAGATGATAGAAATCCGGGGACATTACAATTCTAGTATATCATTATAAACCCTAGAACTCATTTGGTAGAGTTATTATGCTTGGTTTGGAAGTAATCTAAAACCCTAATCTTTCTTGTGCTTGTTTTGGTAGATTTTGTTTCATGGAGTTCCTTCTCCACGGTTGACCCTTGATCTATCCTTCATGTTTGTTGTTTGTGAACCTAGAGGTGGGAGAAAAGTTAGTATCATTTTTAGTTATCTTGGACATGGTTTCTTTTCCTTTGGTTATGCTTTTCTTGGACCTTTGCCTTAGGGTTTGCTTGAGGTTTCCTTTCATGGTGATCATGGTTCTTCCTTAGTTGGTTCTATTTTGGTGACCTAGATGTTCACCCTTAGTGTGGTCGTGACCTAGCTGGCTTGGTGGTCGAGACACACTCATGGGCATCACAGTCGTGACGTGGCCCATGGTGGTTGACCGCGACCTAGTTGGCTTTGGGGTCGAGATGTCCTTTACTTGTGTTGATGTTGAACCTAGTGCAGATGGGTGAGAACCCTTGGTGCTTAACAGCCTAGTGACCCTTAGTTCCTTGCCTTGACCTAGCTGAGATAGCCCTTGGTGCATTGGGTCACGACCAATAGCCGTTGTGGCTGTGACATGGTGGTGGTTGATGTGCTACGATCGCGACACATAGTTAGTGGTCAAGACAAAGACCTAACCCTAACCCTAATGTAGCATGCACGACATGAAGGAGATGGGTCATGATGTGGTGATGGCTTTGAAGGTTGAGACACCCATGGTGGATGTTGCGGTCATGACATATCATGGGGGGTGGCCGCAACCCATGTGTCTATGCGGTTACATGTGGCGACGATAGGTGGTTATGAAGCACATATGAACACCTAATGATAATCATGTGTGAACTTGTATAATGTTGTTTAGTGTGTTATATAATCTATTCTAATGATATTACCTAATTCTATTACAGTCCAAGACAATGGAGGATGGTGATTCTAGGATGGTTGGTTGACCCTAACCTTGTAAACCCTAATCGGCTAAAGAGGAAGCCCTAAACCCTAATAGCAAACAAGTTTTGCTTATTTCCTTATCATGAATGGTTATGATGTTATATGATTATATCTCTTGATTATGTTCTTCTAACCATGCACGTGTTATGAATTTGATGACCATATCTAGTGTGTGCTATTATGGCTATGATGTGAGATAGGTTGAATATGCCCTTGTGAGGCATACTGATTATACACATGATACATGAATGTGGTGATTGGGTCCCATGACCTAACAGTGGTGGTTGCATATTATAAGATAATGTTTCCCATGATGAAATGAGGGATTGATATCCCATGGCATGTGAATTGATAATAATAATGTGAATGGAAATAATACATGCATCATGTCGTGATAGTGTGACAAGTTTTTACCATACACATTTTATATCTTCTGGAGATATGTTATGCCCTTGTCTCATGGAACTTTTTTCTGGCTTTGTACATTATAACTTGGTTGATGATAAAAGATATTATAATGCACTTAACTAAGTAAGTGGAACCTGAACATGTAGTTTTGCAATGTGCTATAGATCCATTCAGTGTCAGCACTTGGTGGATGGTGAAATAAGTTTAACTCGGAGCACATATTTTTGAATATGCGGGGGTGAGGATGAATGTCCCCTTACGTCCAGGATATATGAGACATCCATGCATGAGCTGGTTTCCTAGTGATATGTTATACATGATTGGCTATGGGCATACCCTGACAGGAGTGTGACTGCGGGCCATAGCTCAGTGATATGTGATACAAGATTGGTTGTGGGCCATACCCTTATAGGAGTTCGGCTGCGGGCCGTAGCTTAGTTCCACTAGCATTGTGACCTGTACCAAGGCGGTCTAGACTTGTACAGATGGACTATATGTCACTGGTAGCAGTTTGACTTGTGATGCCACTGCAGGTTCACTCGTATTGACCGAGGGGGTGAGGTCGTGGATTCCGGCTCTTCCATGGACCTTGTATGGCACTGATTTCGACTTAGTAATGGTCGATTTGATTTGGGTGGTACAACTCAAATCCTCAGGGCATAACAAAACATGTAATCAACCATGTAGCATACTCACATAGGATCAAATATGAAAAATATTGGATGAGGCCTTGCTTGCTTTGTATAGCATAGTTGATAGATTATATACATATTCTTCATATTCCTTCTTAGTCATATAATTTCTCTACTAATTGATGCAACTAATAGATCTATTTAGTTAATCATATCTACTCTGTTATAGTAATCTAATCTATTTAGTTGATGATGATGAATGTTCTGCTTATATCAGTATTGCACCTGCGTATCATAGTAATGGCCTTACTATTTGCTCTTTACATGTTATATCTGTGTTATAAGAGAGTTGGTGGAGAATTATATCTCCCACTAAGATTTAAAATATCACCCTGTGGATTTCCCACATCTTTTAGGTGGTTGTGCATGAAGATGTAGAGATCGTGTTGTGGAGGCCAAGCAACAACAAGAAGGATATACCCGACTGAAGTTGGAGTGTTTCTTGCTAGTCTTTTGTTGTTAGAGTCCTAGAGTTGTCCATGTACACTCAGGTCCTCGGGGGTAGTTTTTGTATATGGCTTTGCTCATGTTGTTGATGATGATATCGATGAGAGTTTTGGGTTTGATCGCCTCTTGTTGCATAGTTGACTGTTGTATAGGTTGATGTAAGAGTAATATATATCGTGTGTGACAAGTGGTCCTTTTATGCATCAAGTTGTACATAACATTGTTTCAGGTTATATAATGCAGATGACAAGTGTCTTTGAATCTCCTTGTGATAAGCTTTTAGATGTTGTTCCTTACAACAATCGATTTTAATTTCTAGTTTTTTTTGGTAATCCGTAGAAGTGTTGGTTTTTGCGCTTTGGTTTTTAGTAATCTCATTTTGTGTGGCAAAGGGTGTCACATTGGTTGGTATCATAGATTTAGGTTCGTTGAGTCTACGGGGACCTAGGACGAGGGTTTGTTAAGGGGAGTGATGACCATTGGTGGTCCATATAAGAGGAGAAGAGATCGGGAGTGGCAGTTGGTTGGGAGGAGTTCCGACGTGAGTTTGTGAGTCTGTACTTCCCACAGACGTATCTAGATGAGAAGATCAGCCAGTTTGAGTAGATCCGGTAGGGATCCATGATGATTAACAAGTACAAGGCCAAGTTTATAAAACTTCTTCATTTCTGTCTGCACATGGCTGCCATGGATGATGAGAGGATACATCATTTCGAGAAGTAGTTGAACACTGAGTTTTCTACCCCAGTTGCTGCCTTGGAGAATAGGGAGAGGTTTTCCATGTTTGTGGAGTCTGTTCGACAGATCGAGAGGTCTATGATAGAGAAGAGGGAGACGAGTTCCAGGAAGAGGTCTGCACAGTTCCAAGGGAAGTCGTCAGGTGGCTTTAAGAAGTCAATGTTTTATGCACCACCAACACCATAGAGGTGCAACGCTCAGATGCAATGGTCACCGAGTAGAGGCAAAGGCCATAGTATTCCACCTGTTGGAGCTCACAACACTGTGTTAGTGTCGGTGATGGGGCTGTCTAGGCTGTAGTTTGAGACCCGAGCTTTCCACAAGTGTGGGCATACATGACATCTGAAGTGGGAGTGTCTAGTGAGAGACGATGAGGTGACCCAACTGCTGAGGTAGAATCAACATGGCTTGTAGAGATACCAACAGTATAGCTGTAGTGCAGGAGGATGAGGATGTGGTCAGGCGTCTCAGGCGGGTTTGTCTTCTCAGGGTAGCAGAGGACAAGGGTGACAATAGGCAACAACGAGATTCTATGCTATGAGTCATCCAAAGGCGGTGGTCAACTCGTGGGTCGTGACATGTTAGATGGAGTTATTTCATTATAATTTGTCTTCTTCTTGATTCATATCCGTTTTGATTGACATGAGTGAACACACTCTTTTGTCACTCATTAGGTGCTTGACAGTTGTCTTTTTCCTATTAGTTGTAGGCGAGATAGTTTGTTGTTAGAAACCCTGTTATTCGGTTCCACAGTGTTACAAGAGGTGTCTCCTTCATGTATCCTTTCTTTCTCAGGGCACAACATACAAGTGGATCTCATACCACTTGATATGAATGGATTCGATGTAATCCTTAGAATAGACACCTTGGAGAAGTATAGAGTGGTCTTGGATTGTGGGTCCAAGCAAGCGACATTTGTAGACGGTGATGAGATGTGGATCTTCCAAGGGGATAGGAAGATTCTTCCGACATGTCTAGTGTCAGCGATGGTAGCGGGGAAGCTGTTGAGACATGGTTGTGAGGCATTCTTGGCACATGTGCTAGATACTAAGGCAAGGGGCCCTAGTATTCAGGAAGTGTCAGATGTCAGAGAGTTTGAGGATGTGTTTCCTGTGGAGTTCCCTGATGTTCCCCTGTCCCAAGAGATTAACTTTGAGTTCAATCTAGTTCTAGGAACGCAACCGATAGCTCAGATACCATATAGGATGGCTCCAGTAGAGATGGCAGAGTTGAAGAAATAGTTGCAAGAGCTACTTGACAAAGGTTTTATCAGGCCAAGTGTGTCACCGTGGAGTGCTCCAGTGCTATTTGTAAAGAAGAAGGATGGGTCTATGATGCTGTGCATAGACTATAGACAGTTGAACAAGGTGACAATAAAGAGCAAGTATCCTTTGTCGAGGATAGATGGCCTATTTGATCAGTAGCGTGGTGTGATGGTGTTCTCAAAGATAGAGCCGAGGTCAGGATATCATCAACAGAGGATCAAGGAGGATGACATACCTAAGTCGGCTTTTAGGATGAGGTATGGTCACTATGAGTTTGTGGTTATGTCGTTCGAGCTAACCAATGCACCAGAAGTGTTTGTAGACTTGATGAACAGAGTGTTCCAGCCATTTCTTGATTAGTTTGTGGTGATCTTCATGGATGACATCATGATATACAGTCATGACAACCAACAAGATGAACAACATCTCGATCAGGCATTTACAGTGTTGAGGCAACACCAGCTTTATTCTAAGTTCAGCAAGTGTGAGTTTTGGCTAAAGGGGGTAACTTTTTTGGGGCATGTGATATCTGTTGAGGGAGTTTGTGTGGATCCCAAGAAGGTGGAGTTTGTGATAGGTTGGGAGCATCCAAATACGCCGATAGAAGTGCACAACTTTTTGGATTTGGCAGGCTACTACAGGAGGTTCATGAAGAACTTCAGTGCTATCACTCTACCCTTAACAAAGTTGACCAAGAAAGACGTGTCGTTCTTTGGGATGACATGTATCTGCATGCTTTTTAGGCATTGAAGGAGAAGTTGACCAGTGCACCAGTGTTGGTTCTGCCAAAGCAAGGGAAAGGATACATACTCTTCTGTGATGCGTCCATGAATGGCTTGGGTTGTGTGCTGGTGCAGGACAAGCAAGTGGTTTCTTTTACTTCCAGACAACGTAAGAAAGATGAGGAGAATTACCCAACACATGACCTAGAGTTGGCTACTATGGTCTATGCTTTGAAGATCTGGAGGCACTACCTTTATGGAGAAAAGTGTCATATCTTCACGGATTACAATAACTTGAAGTACATCTTCTCATAACAGGAGCTGAACATGAGACAACATTGTCGCATGGAACTAATCAAGGACTATGACTTTACAATTGATTACCATCTAGTGAAGGCTTACATTGTGGCAGATGCGTTGAGCAGGAAGTCTTCGTCTTTGCCTATGGATAGATCCCAGTTGAGTTCTTTGGTATGACACAAGCGAGACATGTTGGTCTGTTTGTGTCATATGAATGTGCGGTTAGAGGTGTCCATGCTAGCAGGTTTGTTGGTACAATTGAAACTGAATCCTATGCTAGGAAAGCAGATCAAAGAGGCACAACAGGTTGATACCGTGATACAACATATTAGATCAGAGTTAGGCAGCGAGAAGCATGACAGCTTCCACGAGTCACATAATAGGACGATTTGTTACCATGGCAGAGTTGTGGCTCCTGATGCTGATAATCTGAGGAAGATGGTGCTGGAAGAGGCTCACTCATACATGTATGCTATGCACCCAGGTAGCACCAAGATGTATCATAATATGAAGGATATGTATTGGTGGCTTGGCTTGAAGAAGGACGTGGTCAAGTTTATTGTGAGGCATTATGTGTCAGCAGGTCAAAGCAGAGCATCAAAAGCCTACAAGGATGTTACAATTGTTGCCCATACCGCGGTGGAAATGGGATCATGTGACTATGGAATTTGTGGTTGGTCTACCTAGGACAGCCAAAGATCATGATTCCATCTGGATGATCATTGACAGATTGACTAATTCATCGCATTTCCTTCCTATAAAGACAACGTTTATAGCTAAGAAGCTTGCACAAGTCTATGTGGATGAGATAGTGCATTTGCACGGTGTTCTAGTTACCTTTGTGTCTGACAGAGGTCCTCAATTCATGAGTCACTTTTTAGAGTGACTGCATACAACTTCGGGTACGCAGTTGAAGTTGTGCAGTTCTTTCCACCCATAGATAGATGGTCAATTTGAAAGGACCATTCAGACTCTAGACGATCTGTTGAGAGCCTATGTTCTTCGGTTTACAGGTAGTTGGGACATACACCTCAGTTTGATAGAGTTCGTTTACAACAAAAACTATCAGAGTAGCATCAACATAGCACCGTATGAGGCATTGTAGGTCTCTTTTATGTTGGTATGAGATGGGTGAGTATCATCTTCTTGGTCCTGAGCTTGTACAGTAGACGAAGGAAAAGATCAAAGTGATTCAACAATAGTTAAAGGCAACACAAGACAGACAGAAGTCGTATGCAGATAATCGCCATAGACCTTTGGAGTTCCAAGTAGGATACATAGTGTATCTTAAGGTCTCTCCTTGGAAAGGTATTCTGAGGTTTGGGAAGAAGGGTAAGATGGCTCCCAGGTTTATGGGACCTTACCCTTATTTTATAAGAATGGGACCTTACCCTATGGTGGCACATGTTGGGAAGGTTGCTTACATGTTGGAGTTGCCACCTTAGTTGCACATGTTACATCCAATGTTTCATGTGAGTATGTTTTGGATGTGTCATCCTGATATAGAGTTAGTGCTGTAGCCCGTGGAGGTGGAGCTTGATGAGGACATTTCTTGTGTGGAAGGTCCAGTGTTGATCCTTGACAGAAGGGTGAAGAAGTTGAAGAAGAAAGACATAGTGCTTTTGAAGGTTATGTGGCATCACTTGGTGTTGAGGAATCTATGTGGGAGCTTTAGGAAGATATGAAGAGGAAGCACCCCTCTCTTTTCTCTTAGGATTTCGAGGGCGAAATCCTTGTTAGGGGTTTATGGCTTGTAAGGACCCTGACCTGAGTTCTGGGGTAACCATGTTTAATTTGGCTTGATCTTGTTCTTATGAACTCACTTTAATCTTTTTAGATGTGATTAGAGCTTGTGGAGAGTTTAAGTTTCCAGTTTGAGCTGGTTTGGATGATGTTTGTGCTTTCGGTGCTAGTTTTGGTGCAAATTGCAATTACCCAATATAGTGGGGTTGATGTGAAATTTTCCACCTCTAGAGTGTTCCTTCTCTCTCTTGTATTCATGAGAGAGAGTGTGGTGCTTTAAGGCACTATGTTTGACCCTTGGTTGGGTGGTATCACCCTTAGTTGTGATTAGGGTTTTCTAGGGTTGGTGTGCTTTGACCTTATGACCTTTGTTGGTTTGTCTCGACCTAAGTCGTGACCTAGGGTTTATTGAGGGGGTGTCATGGTCGATACACTTCCCCTTGGTGTGTTGGTCATGACCAAGGTTGTCTTGGGTCGAGACAAAGGCTTGGAGAGGTGTGTTTCGACCTAGGTTGCTTGTGGTGGTCTTGGTGCCGCGGCCTAGTAGTGTTGTTAGGGTGTGTCATGACCATGGAGCCCCTTGGAGTGTCGCGGTCGTGACATAGAGGGTGGAGTTTCTTAGGTGGTTGATACACTACCTAGAGTGTATAACCATGTCTTGCATGTCATGCTTAATTGGTTTCATGTTGGCCTTTTTAGTGGACAAATGTCTCTTTGGAGCCCTATCTTGTTGACACCTCATCCTTTGTCTTACCTCCCTCCTCCTTTATTATATGAACCCTCTTCTCCCCATGCAAGTGGTTCTTTTTTATCATATTCTTTATTCATTCTCTTGTGCTCATCCTTGTATCTTGGTGGAGCATGGAGGAGTGTTCTTGGTGCCTTGGAGGTGGTTTATCCCTTGCATGTGGTGCTTGTGGTGATCCTTGGTCATCTCCGATCTTTATGAGTGTTATCTTCTTCCTTTGATGTTTCCTTTGGATATTCTACCCCATATTCTTCCTATTTCTCAGCCTTAGACTGTGTTTTGACATGGTGGTCGTTCTTGAGAGTATCTCCTCATCACAAGCGTAATAGGTCAAGTTTTGACAAGGCGACACCCAAGTGAGAGGGGGTTTCTTCTCTCTTTTCCCCCTTCTTTCTTTTGGTCCAATTTTAAGGTTTTTCTCTCTTTCTTGAGTTGCCCTTTGACCTTGGTGTCTCCCCTTTCTTGATGTGCTCTTGAGGTAGAGTGTGGAGCTTTTCCAACCCTTGGATCGTGTGCTTGGAGCTTTAGTGGTGATCTTTTTAAGGCAGGTTATATAACACTAAACTCTCTCTATTATTGCACTTCTCATTACATTTTGTTGATGTCTTCTCTCTCTATGATGCTTCTTCATAATGCTAGTATATCATTCTAAACCCTAGAACTCGTTTGGTAGAGTTATTATGCTTGGTTTGGAAGTAATCCAAAACCCTAATCTTTCTTGTGCCCCTTTTGATAGATGTTATTTCATGGAGTTCCTTCTCCATGGTTGACCCTTGATATAGACTTCATGTTTGGTGTTTGTGCACCTAGAGGTGGGAGGAAAGTTAGTCTCAGTTTTAGTTATCTTGGTCATGGTTTCTTTTCCTTTGGTTATGATTTTCTTAGACCTTTGCCTTAGGGTTTGTGGAGATTGGTTTGCTTGAGGTTTCCTTTCATGGTGATCACGGTTCTTCCTTAGTTGGGTTCTATTTTGGTGACCTATATGTTCACCTTTGGTGTGATCATGACCTAGCTAGCTTGGTGTTTGAGACACACTCATGGGCGTCATGATCGTGGCGTGGCCCATGGTGGATGATTGTGACCTAGTTGGCTTTGGGGTCGATATGTCCTTTCCTTGTGTTGATGTTGGATCCAGTGTTGATGGGTGAGAACCCTAGGTGCTTAGAATCCTAGTGACCCTTAGTTACTTGCCTTGACCTAGATGAGACAGCCCTTGGTGTCTTGGTATGTGACCAATAGGCGTTGCGGTCATGACATGGTGGTGGTTGATGTGCTGCAGTTTTGACACATAGTTGGTGGTCAAGACGAAGACAAAACCCTAATCCTAATGTCGCAGGCGTGACATAAAGGAGATGGGTCGTGAAATGGTGACAACATTGAGGGTTGAGACACCCATGGTGGATGTCGTATTCATGACATATCATGGGGGGGTGTCCGCGTCCCATGTGTCTATGCAGTTACATGTGGTGATGATATGTGAAGTGCATATGAACACCTAATGATAATCATGTATGAACTTGTATAATGTTGTTCAGTGTGTTATCTAATATATTCTAATGATATTACCTAATTCTATTACACTCCAAGACTATGGAGGGTGGTGATTCTAGGATGGTTGGTTTACCCTAACCTTGTAAACCCTAATCGGCTAAAGAGGAAACCTAAACCCTGATAGTGAACAAGTTTTGCTTATTTTCTTATCATGGATGGTTATGATGTTATGCGATTATCTCTCTTGATTATGATCTTCTAACCATATTGGTATTTTGAATAAAAACACAATAGCTAGTGTGTGCTATGATGGCTATTATGTGAGACATGTTGAATATGCCCTTGTGAGGCATGTTGATTATACATGTGATACATGAATGTGGTGATTGGGTCCCATGACCTAACAATGGTGGTTGCATATTATGAGATAATGTTTCCCATGATGAAATGAGGGATTGGTATCCCATGGCATGTGGCTTGATAATAATGATGTGAATGGCAATAATACAAGCATCATGTGGTGATAGTGTGACAAGTTCTTACCATACACGTTTTATATCTGCTGGAGATATGTTATGCCCTTGTCTCATAGAAATTGTTCTGGCTTTATACGTTATAACTTGGTTGATGCTAAAAGATATTATAATGCACTTAACTAATTAAGTGGAACCTGAACATGTAGTTTTGCCTGTGCCACAGATCCATTTAGTGTCAGCACTTGGTGGATGGTGAAACAAGTTTAACCCGGAGCACATATTTTTGAATATGTAGGGGTGAGGACAAATGTCCCCTTATGTCTAGGATATATCAGACAACCATGTATGAGAAGGTCTCCTAGTTATACGTTATACATGATTGGTTGTGGGCCATACCCTGACAAGAGTGTGACTGTGGACCGTAGCTCAGTGATATGTGATATAGGATTGGCTGCGGGCCATACCCTGGTAGGAGTATGGTTGTGGGCTATAGCTCAGTTCTACTAGCATTGTGACCTATACCAAGGCAGGCTAGACTTCTACAACTAGACTATATGTTGCTGGTAAGAGTTTGACTTGTGATGTCACTCCATGTTCACTCATACTAATCGAGGGGTGAGGTTGTAGATTCTGGCTCTCCCATGGACTTTGTATGGCACCAATTTCGACTTCGTAGTGGTCGGCTAGATTTGGGTGGTATGACTCAAATCCTTGGGGAATAATAAAACATGTAATCCGTGTATCATACTTGCATATGATCAAATAGGGAAATATTGGATGAGGCCTTGCTTGCTTTGTATAGTATAGTTGATAGATGATATACATGTTCTTCATATTCCTTCTTAGTCATATAATTGTTCTACTAATTGATGTAGCTACCAGATCTGTTTATTAATCATATCTGCTCTGTTATAGTAATCTAATATTCTTATTGATGACGATGTCTGTTCTTCTTATATCAATACTACACATGCATATCATAGTACATGCCTTACTGTTTGCTCTTTACATGTAATATCTATGTTATAATAGAGTTGGTGGAGAGTTATACCTCTCGCTGAGATTTGGAATTTCACCCATGGGTTTCCCACATCTTTTAGGTGTCCGTGCATGAAGATGTAGAGATCGTGTTGTGGAGTCTGAGCAGCAGCAAGAAGGACAATAGCTGCTGAGGTTGGAATGCTGCTTGCTAGTCTTTTGTTGTTAGAGTCCTAGAGTCGTCCCTGTACACTCAGGTCCTTGGGGGTAATTTTTGTATATGGATTTTCTCATGTTGTTGATGATGATATCGATGAGAGTTTTGTGTTGGATCACCTCTTGTTGCATAGTTGACTGTTGTATATGTTGATGTAAGTGGAATATATATCGTGTGTGACATGTGGTCCTTTTATGCATCATGTTGTACATAACGTTGTTTCAGGTTATATAATTCAGATGACAAGTGTCTTTGGATATCCTTGTGATAAGCTTTCATATGTTGTGCCTTACCATAATCAGTTTTAATTTCCAGTGTTTCTTAGATAATCCGTAATAGTGTTTGTTTTCGTGCTTTAGTTTTTAGTAATCTCATTTTGTGTGGAAAAGGGTGTCATAATATGCATGTACCTATAGTGGAAGACTATAAGACCTCTAGATACCCATATAGAAGGTTAAATCCAAACATGAAAAAATTGATAAGTATAGATGGCTTATAATGCATATGTGCTACTAAATAGGAGGCACCTCAAATAATTGAAAATTCCATTTGAGTCCTATAGAAGGGTACATGAGCACTAAACAGACATAGACCAAAGTTTTGTAGTGTGACTTTGTTGTACCACACTATTAAAGGATGATTACAACTTCATTCTCTTGTACAACTAGTGCCAACGAACATGGAATATATCAAAGAGACATGATATACCCCTGACTTCCTAGAAATAAGTTGAGATTTGTAATATGTGGAGAGTGGACTTCATGGTTCCATTTCCTTCTTCTGGGTTCTCATATATCCAAGTAGAAACTGACTACATCTCCAAGTGCATTGAGGCTATACCTAAAAGATCCAATGATTATATATAGTCATCAAGTTATTTAAAGAGATCATCTTCCCAAGGAATGGACTCCCACACACAATAGTATTTTATGGGGGTTATCACTTCTTAATGCAAAAGTTCAAATATGTACTAAATAAGTTGACATTCTTCACCAAGTAGCCTCTCGATATCTCCCAAATGAGTGGACAAGTGGAATTTTCTTATAGGAAAATCAAGGATATATTAGAAAAGACCGTCAACTGCACTAAGAAGGATTGCACAATGAAGCTCAATGATGCCCTCTGGGCCTATAGAAAAACATTCAAGACACCTTAGGCACCACTCTATTCATATTTTAATACGGGAAATTGTCGTATTCTTGTAGATATAAAGCATAAAAATTGATGGAAAATCAAGCTACTCAATTTTGATATTTCTCTAACAAGGAACAATCATTATCTTAATCTTCAAGAACTAGAAGAGCTCAAATTGATAGTGTATGAAAAATGAATGTATACATAAGGAAAGTATAAAGATGTGTCATGATGACCACTAGAAGAGGAAGGACACTCAAATCATGGATCAAGTCCGCCTTTACAATTTAATACACTAAATATTCTTAGAGAAAATTCGTTCATGGTGACACATCCCATATCTTGAAGAACACCTATTCCCATAGCGTTTTCATTATAAGTGACAAACATGAAGGAAGTTTCATGGTGAATGGATAAAGTCTGAAGCACTAATACACTGAAAATGATTTGAAAGCCAAGGATGTCATTCTACTTCCTCCTTTTGATCCAAGGTAAACTGATTTATAGGTTTTGACCAACAATGCAAAACAAGGCACTTGTCGGGAGGAAAATCGACAGTTATCGATTGCTAAATTTTAAATTTTGCTTTGTTGTTAGCTCATTCATGCACTTAATCATTGTATTAGCATCAAATCAATTTTCTTGTAGTTGATCTGGTGTTTTAGGTCCTAATTCTATTTAACTTGATTGTAGGTTGAGGCCAGAATGAACAATATACAAAAATCAAGCTTCAAATTTCCAACTGGCCAATTGAATCACCCAATCGGTTGATTGGAAGTTTAGAAAATCCCATGTATTTTTCACCAAGGATGAACTAGTCAACTGGTTTATCATTCGACCGACTTTTCTATAGCGTGTTGTTTTGTAGGAAATCCAATTGACCAAATGGCCAAGCCAATCACCCCATTGGGAAGAGGCAATAATAAATTAAATTAGAGTGATTCTCAAATTCAATAGATTTGTTAGTTGATTACCCAATCAGTAAGTTGTCTTATAGACTGGATAATAATTCCCATGCTAGATGATTGAATCATGCGAGGAGTCAAATGTTTGGCAATTATGGCCAAGGTGACAGAGTCCCTATTAATTGTCAAACTGACTAAATGATCCACACATTTAGTCGACTCATCTATAAGTGTTGAACTTCTCCTAGTGCCAATCAGCCATTTCATGCTCACAGACAGGTCAAATGGCTTATTGAGATATGCCCGCTTAAGGCAAGGGGTAGACCAGGTCAATAACCCCCTTGCCTTATGCCCTCCATGATTGAGAAAAAGAATCTTTCACTGACTGCTGTCTCTCCGTGCAACATCACTGTTCTCAACCAAGCAAGGCTAGGTATCGTTCATTTGAGCAAGTTGTCATCCAAGAAATCACACTCCATCCATATCTCTCTCCCATCATTAGGTTTGGAAGAGAGAGTATTTCTACTCCAAGATTGTCGATTGATTAGAGGTTAGGGAGTCACTTCTCTCACATCCTCCACTCATACCTCACTCCTCACCTCTGACCACATCATATCGACCTCCTGAGCATCCTCAACTTCCTGACCATGATCCACTTGTTGGTATGTATGCCTAGAGAGCCAGTCATATGATGCATGTAATGGCATATCCTATAAATGGTTTGATTAATAATAAAGGAAAATATGTCTATATGTTTGTTCAAATATGAAATGATGATATAACATGATAGATGTCTAAAAACTGATACTGCTCAATGACATAAGTCTTCAGGTTGAGGACCTAAACAATGAGATTATATGTATGATAAGAGTATTTACATTCTTGATTATGTCCCCAGTCAGATATTATTAGGGAAGCAATAGACAATAATAATACATAAGACTAGAGTGTGTGTTGGTTGATGACAAAATCTCATTAGTCATGAAATGTGATAACAAACCAAACACATAGGTACTTGTTAAAGAACATTGCACTGGAAGGAGCTTCCCTACGAAGTGATACATGGATAAAAATTATAATCATATCTCAATTTGATAGTGGTGATTGTGATACTTAGACCTGAAATCACTACACTCATCACATGTTGTTTGATGTATTTTAACATCATCCAACTTGACCTCGAATAAGGGTTGCCATAAAGGTGATGCTTGATACTTTATGACACATGAGGATTGATTGTGAGTGATATAGAAGGGATTTGTCCCTCCTACTGGAGTTGATATCCTGGAGACTTGATAAGTGAGATTGTGAATATATATGTCCATACTATGTGAGTTAATATATACTATTGAGCTCATATGCATCTGTAAGGAGTGGGATCCAAGAGGGGAACCACTCCCTACTAGAAATAAAAGGCTACATCCCTTGAACCAAACACCATATAAATTTTTTTACCAAAGGGATGATAACCAATTCATTCAACATGTATGTATCATAAAACCAAAAGTAGCAGCAAAATATAAAAGTTCTAACTATTACAAACTTGATAACATAATACAACTCTCCACCATACATGGGTGAGACAAAAGGAAAACTATCTAATCAAATAAGGATCCAGAAGAGGGTCATCTAACCACCTCTTCAAGTCTCCTAAAAGCTCAGCTACAAAGGTTGTTATCCAAGTACACCTTGCTTATCCTCTCCTTGATCTAAACATGAGGAAGGAAGCATACCCTACAAAAAGGATAAGAAAAGGAAACATCAACAAAAGCTGGTATGTACATACTTAATAGGAAAATTGAGAAATATATGGAATTAAGGACAACAAATATAAAGGCTTCCCATGAACTAGAAAAGTACTACCCAATCAGGCATAAAATAAAAGAATATCAATAAAGAGAGACAAATAAGAGCAAAGTATAACAATAAAACATCCATGTGTTTCACTTGTGACATTACTAGGCAATAATAACATGTAGGTAGGAAATAACACATCTACCAAAAGTATGAGGTGAGTGGGAACTATATACATCCGCTCTAAATATGGAGTGGGTAGGAACTATATACATCCACCCGAGTAGGACATGATACACATCTGCTCAAATATATTTTAATATGCATGAATTATCACCTTTGCACTCATATGTGGGAATGTTCACATCCACATAAAATAACATGTAAAATTATACTAGCAGTCACCACAAGATGCATAACAAAAGAATAAGCAATAATAAAAGAGAATAATAAATATGAGAACATTCAACAAATACAATAAGTGGGATCACATGATCCTAATCAACATCCACCATAAAAGTGGGAAAAAGCATATAACACCATAGAATCTCCCACCATAAGCAATGTATAAGAAAGAGTCTAAGAGAATGTCAAATATGATCATATAATCACTAACAATATAAGATACTTCACATGAAGCATATTTTCCAAAAGAACAAGATATGGTGTAGGTTAATGTCCATAGGACCAAGAGAATGATAAATTGGGTGAATTTCTCAAAATTAATAATCACGGATGCAAACATACCTCTATACATAGTCTAAAAGACCATAGTCACTTCTAGATCCAAATCTAGGTCTCCAAAGCACCTATTATCATAAATGTGAAATTAGGGTTAGAATTACATTTATTTCACAAACTCTAAAATTCACCTTTTTTAATGTGTGAATTAGGTTATGAAAACCAAGACATATTTTAATTTATATTATTTAGAGTCCAAAACATATCTTATTATATTTTCTGCCTTATAAATATTTAATTATGAATTTTACAAGTTATTATATATTTAGATCAATCCGTTAAAATTACTTAGTATTAAACATAGGATTTAGGAAACAAAACCAACACCATCAGAAAGCTTGCATTTTTTGAATTTATTGACTAATTATTTGTAATTTTTGGCCCCACAAAAAATAGTTATGATTTTAGAAATTCGACCAATCGAAAAAATTAAAAAAGCCACATAAGCCAAGAAAATCTCACGAGAGCGAGAACGAGCAGGCCAGCCCTACTCGATGTGGACCAATTGATGACTTTCGCGTTAGCTGATTAGAGTCTTGGTCAAAGGCTAGCAAGTCACGAGAACAAAACGGAACAAGGGGCAAAAAGACGATTTTGTTCCTATACAAAAAATACAACTAAAGAAGAAACAAGGTGAGGTAAACGAGTAATTATACTCAGAGGATTCTTCCCCCTCACTAGTGCCATGGCTGCCCGAGAAACTCATCTATTGCTTGGCGAGGTTTTGGGTGAAATCACAAAAACCAACGATTCAAGGTCCTTAAGTCAGAGAAGGTAAGATCAAGGTTCTCTGAACTCACAATGAAATTCAATTACGTTGTTGGTGCCATCGTGGTCTCACAAAAAGAGCCGTAAGCTGACTGCCAAAACTTGATCGCTGAGAGCCGACAAAACCTTGTGTGAAGAAATTGGGAGAAGAGAAGAGTAGAGTGTGAGGCGATGGAACCAGGGAGCGAGTTTCCTATTTATAAGGTTGGGTAACAAGGCTAATGGCGGTTGGACGTGAGATGCATGTGGCCCGAACTTTGGGCGTTTTAGAGATATTTGATAATAATCTACAAGTAAACCCTTATTTGATGTGGAATTCAATATAGAAACTGTAGGCAAAGAAATCTCGAGCAAAGATGGAAAAATGAGGGAGAAATCCCATTTTAAAGAACCTCTCAACCGTGGCCTGTTTCCTTGCTGGGTGCGAGGTAGAGGATGAGCTGGTAGCCGTTCAATCAAGAAATGAATGGACCAGGTGCAAGTGTGCTTAAACAATCACGTGACAGATAAAAAATAAAAGAAACTTATACAAATCGAAATCCAATTGAAGTGGGAATGCAATTAATTTCCTAATTTCTCTCTCCTCTAAAGAGGGTGCAAACATATCTCAAATCAAATGAAATTTTGCATAGAGCCTAACCAAAGCATGTAGATTCTGATTACATAATTAGATTTGACTTTTAAGAATTGTTGATGTGTTAAATAAATCAAATCTTATTTTCTCTTTCCTCATGCATTAATGACTTTAAGATTCTCCAAATTTGATGAAACTTCACCCACAAGTCACATTAAGTGCCTTGGTTATGAATTTGCCATAAATTTTACATGTTGGAGTTATTTGTTCATTTATTTAATATTTTGAAGGTTCTACACAGTTTCACTCTCTTGACTTCACATTTCAATCAAACTTTCTCCAAATTGAGTGAAAATTCACCCAACGACATATTTTGGTGTGTAGATTATGAATCTAAGATTATTTTCCACTTTTGGAGTCATTTATTATTTTATTTGATATTTTGTGGAAAACTCATATCTTCTCTGTGGGCTCCGATCTCCAAAATGCGATATAAACTCAGCGGAAGCATTCGATTAGCGGCGGAATACGAAAAATCATGAAAAATTAAAACTTTTCGAGATAAGATCTTGAAGACATGAAACTTCTTTCATAAAAGCAAGGTAAATAGTTTACATCTCTGTTAAACCACTTCTTGAGTGATTATATACAACAAGATACAAAATCTCAAGGTTAAGAATCAAAATCTCAGATCAACAAACTCCTAGGACCTGAGAGTACAGAGACGACATAAGACTATCTAACTACATGACTCAGCCAGTCAGTATCTCAACCTGAGATTCACTGCTGCTCCTGGTGCTGCTGCTGCTGATACTGACCACCTGTAGACTGGTTCCTTCGTCCTCGATGACCACCTAAAGTTGAAACCTACAGAGTGAGACAATCTGAATAATTGTCCCAGCGAGAGTTATAACTCTCCGCCAGAAGCTTTGTTATAGAATATAAGGAGTAACATAAGCTAGTAATCTAAGTTACTCCACATCATATTGGATATTATGTAAAGCAACTTCATTTAAAGAACAAGAAGAACATGTATATTAAAATGAATAGTGTAACATCAGTCATTGTGTCTCGTAGTTCAATCCTAGCAGTTATACTACGCGGCTGATTATGTTTTACAAACATTATTATGCCCTGCGGAGACGAGGTATACTGCTCATACTCCAACCGATCACTTATCAAGTCGCATCGGTATCATACATAGGTCATCAAAAGAGCCGGATTCTTATGACCTAATCTTCCTCAGTCAGTGTGAGGATCAACATGCAGGACATCTAGTGTCTCTGCTTAAGATAGCTTACCAGGGTATTCTGGCACTTCGCTATTAGAGTCACAGTGGCATTCTGTACTCTCTTCGTCATCGAAAGATCTCTTATTTATCTCTCATCGATGCGTTATATAAAGATTTCCCTCGGGAGATTTGTGATACATCATCCCAGCATAAATATACATATATATAGTGAAAGGTTGATAGATTAAGGTACATCTACATCAATACCTACACTAGGATGTAAGGATATTCACATCCATATTCCCCCACATACTCAATAGTATGTGATCCAGGAGTTCCCTTAGGAAAACCTGTTTCAACATCATTTAGCTTCTGACAATGATGGATCTATGATCAGGGCTCAACATGGTATGATTATACTTGATTATTAGGTACATTTCAGTATTCTTTAGCATCATACATGTTTCCAAGCATTCAAGTACTAAACATGGCTATAATAGAAGAATACTAAATGTAACAGGTATTACTCATATCAGTTATCAGATGGATATCAATTCTTAATCATCTTATCGCTATGATTCAAGAACATGGGTGCTCACACCCTTATATCATCATAACACTTGCTATCAAGTGACATGTCAACATCAAGTCATCTATTAGCATGACCTTGATGTCATTCATGGCCCTTAAGGCATATCAGTTTCATATGATGCCACTTGCATCTAGGCAACATAGTTATTTCTATTCATAAGTTACTGACATGCTTTCAATGAATATAATGTCATAACCTTTACCTGGCTATGATTACTTCTTGCTGACCACCTGCATGATTAGTATAACTGAGATCATATATGTACAACATTGTCCTCACAATAACCAAGTCTTTCACATTGATTTATAGAGTACCACGGCCGTGCTTCCTTGCACGGTCGTGCAAAGGAAGGCTACCATGGCCGTGCTCCATAGCACGGGCGTGCTATGAATCAGTATATCTTCACTGATTTAGGGTTTGGATATATCTCCCCTTATCATAGGGTTATTGAACCTCTTTAGTTTACAAGGTAAATAGATTCCTCATGCTACAACTTGTAATTAGGGTTTCACACTCATAGATATAACCTAGAATTACTTCTTTTACAACCTCACCCCAAATTAGGGTTTACTATTCACATTACATGTTATTACCCTAGAATTAGGGTTTACTATTCACCTCATAGTGAATTGAGCTCATATCATCATCATGTATGAGAAACATCATCATCGATGCCCTCTAATTAGATTAAGATTCATCAATCATCATAATTAGGGTTTCCATGATCTCACCTTGATGGATCATACCCTAAGCATGTATATTCTTATGCATTGAAGATATGTGGCTTGATTATTAATCATATTAGGATCCCTCTCTCTCCTCTTACTATTAGATGATGATTACATCACTCTAGATCAGGTTGGGTTAAGTCCTCATTGACTAACACAAGCTAACATATCACTATCATGATGATTAGGGTTTGATTTAAACAAGGTATCCTTTGATTTAACCCTTCAAGGGTATTTAGGTAATTCACACCATTGATCATCATCATGGGTCAATCCATTAGTCACTTAGTCCCTTAATGTCCTAGGTTACATTTGGGGTTTAGGTTAGACCACCAAAGAACCAATTACACCTTGAAATGATTAAGTATAAACAGCCCTAAAAGTCTCCAAACGGTTTCAACCTTCAACCTCCAAACGGTCTTGGGACCGTTTGGATGTTTTGACCATTTGGCTAGGTTGACTTTCAAACCGTTTGGATTTGGTCTCCTTCAAGACCGGTTGAACTTGTTGACCGTTTGATCAGAGTTGACCTCCAAACCGTTTGAACAAAAACACCTTGAAACCGTTTGAGTTGAAACGATCTTGAGATCGATTGGACCAAACGACCTTGTGATCGTTTGAGCCCAAATGGTCTTGAGACCATTTGACCCCAAACGGTCTTGAGACCGTTTGGTCCAAATGGGCTCAAACCATTTGGACATCAAAAGTCCATCAAAAGTTATGATCGATTATGGTTATCTATGTTTAAGCCTCCAATTGGCCATAATCATGTTAACCACTTATAAATTGAGTCAATTAGGGTTAGCCTTAATCACTTGGACACCGAATTGACCCTCAATTGAAAGCCAATTAGGGTTGAATCCATTTCAATTAGGGTTTTCAATCGGATAATCATCAATGTTCAACAATGTGAATCAAATCAAGGTTGAACCCATCAATTGATATCCAATTGGGCTCAAACTTGGCCCAAACGGTCTTGAGATCGTTTGGAAATCCTCCAAACGGTCTTGAGACCGTTTGCCCAAAGTTTTACCAAAAACTAAGTCGATTTGATACGGGTTGAATCCTAATTAGGTTACAAATCAACACTTTTCATCAATGCATCAACCTATTGCAATTGGACCCTCAAACCATCAAATTACTTAAACCTAGACCTTAAAACGGTCTTGTGTTGTCACCAAACGGTCTTGAGACCGTTTGAGTGAACCCCCAAACGTTCTTGAGACCGTTTGGGCCCTTCAACCCAAAGTTCACCAAAATTGGTCATTGGAAACACCAATTGAACCCGATTAGGGTTTTCTAGGTTGAAGTGCCTTCAACTTGTGATTGGTTTGCAATTAGATCATGAATCTTTGTAATTGATTAACTCAACATATATACAATAGACCTCTAAACAGTCTTCACTTGGTCAACCCTTCCAAACG
The DNA here is from genome assembly GCA_963693085.1 of Alisma plantago-aquatica. NCBI lineage: Eukaryota > Viridiplantae > Streptophyta > Magnoliopsida > Alismatales > Alismataceae > Alisma > Alisma plantago-aquatica. Next base: position 471,080,717 of record OY856410.1, read on the forward strand.
GTCTTGGAGACCGTTTGAATCTAAACGGTCTTGCAAGATCATTTGAGATCAAACGGTCTTGAGACCGTTTGATTTCAAACGGTTTGCAAACCGTTTAGACCAAATGGTCCAAGGTCATTTGGTAAAGTTACCTAGGGATTCACGCCCATCATCTTCAACCTTGGGACAGGTTGGTTACTTCACGGATTGTTTGCAAAAGTGCAAGAAAGAAAGGGGAAGAAGAAGAACTAAGCACTAATTTGCAAGCACAAGTATATGTATAAGAAAGCAAGAGGTTAGAGTTATAAAACCCACCTTAAACCTTGTTCCTAGAGCTCCAAGCTTCCAAGATTCAAACCTTTAATGGCGTCTTGAGCTCCACAGGTTGTCCAAAGGTGATTCTCCAAGGAAAAGATGGAGATGATCGGTTAGAATAAGAAACCTAAGTGAATTAACCATGAAACCAACCTTATACAAGGATTTCCTCCATGAATCCAAGCTAGAAGATGGTGTTCTCTTACCTTAGAACAGGTTGGTCGTTTCCCTGAGCTCCAGAGATTTGCCTTGGTCGGTTGAGAAAGATGAGAAGTGAGGAAGTGAAGGGGATACGTTTGGTTAGTTTACAAGGAACTAGGCTTATATACCTTAGGTTGTACCTCTAAAACATAGATTTCTCATCTAAGTCCCTCCTTCTTTCTAAGGCACGTCCAAGAATGATAATATTATGCAAAGCTAATCAAAACTCAAGATCTAAGGGTAGAGAAAACCAATATGCATACTAAGGTACATATATGAAGGGTCTCCTTACTCATACTAGGTGTTTTCACTACAAAGGTCATCCTTCTTATCCAATTATTTAATTGAAGTGCCCCTCTCATCATTTCTTCTTTAAATTATGTCAAGAGTCATAAAAGATATATTAGAAAGTGTATTTTACAAGTTGCACCCCACATTTTGGGTAAATTGCACTTTATACCAAAATCAGGGTTTTAAGCACAAGGACTGCTCCACAAGCTGCACCTTGGTGCCCAAGCTTGGAGAATCCATCATACCTCATCATATTCACTCATATGATGTCTCATCATCAAAGGAACATCTTAACATGTGAAAATTGCAAGTTAACCCCTCTAATTGGGTAAATTGCACATAGGTCCCTGCATAACAAAACAATACTAAAACATTGTTTAAAAGGGACAGGAATGGAAACATATGTTCCTCAAGAGTTTTAATTACATGTAAAAAGATAATCACAAGTATCTTAACTACATAATTTAGGCAAAACACCTAGGGTTATCTCATAACCCAGGTCAGGGATGTTACATTCTCTTTCCAAATTGAATTAAATTTATTATTATTATGTGAATAATGTGAAACTTGACTCCCAAGGCAATTGGGACACAATGTACACGATTCTTAACTTAGATTCCACTTTAGGGATTTCTTTTAATGAGTTATGTCACAATTAGTATTTGTGGCTATTATTATCACATTATGTTGTTACTATCACCATTGCTGTGACGATCCCAATTTCTATATACTTTCCTTAGTAACATACACAGATATGCGTGCACTCATATCTATAAATGTCAAAAGGGAAAAATATAAGAAATCAAGATAGTCAACGAAAATCAGAGATAAGCCAAGATCATGTTCACATCATCATTAGACAACCACACAACACTTCATTCATTGATAAATGATATGTAGTTACTAGTAGTTCTCATTAAACTCCCTATTAGAGAGGGAAAGCTTTAATGTTGACTAGCACCTCCCTAGAGTACACGGTATACGGGGAGATCCCTAGAGTACAAGGTACACAGGGAAGGGCCCACTATTTATGTTTGTGCTAAGTCCACCATAGTAATGCATATTCATTCTAAATGTGACTAATAACTTGGGATTACCTAATTTTCCGCCTTTAAGTAACATTTTCCTTCTCATTCTTCAATTTCGAGTATATTATATGCCAACATAGTATAGCTTTCAATTCCACGTACCAACTTTGTTGATGTTTTTGTTTCTCATATTTTTCTAGGTACAAACAACATATGAAGCACTTCAAAGTACTAGAAGCCACTAAATAATGAGCATGGAGGATATTCGATAGATCTCCACTTCTCACCTTATTCATTTCAGTTAGATAGTTTTTATTCTTCTAGATGATGTAATAGGATATTATAGATCCTATGTAATAATCATATTCTCTTTCTCAGAGACTTATTCTTTTTCCTTCTTAAATATTAGTATGTATGACTTTAACATTTATCAATGAGTGAAGTGTTGTGTGGCTGTCTAATGATGATGTGAACATGATCTTGGCTTATCTCTGATTTTAGTTGACTATCTTGATTTCTTATATTTTTCCCTTTTGACATTTATAGATATGAGTGCACGCATATCTGTGAATGTCACTAAGGAAAGTATATAGAAATTGGGGTCGTCACAGTTGGTATCAGAGCGTAGTTCACACATCAAGTCACATGAACTTCATTCACCCTATTTTGAGTCTGGGTAGTCCTTGAGTTAGGGATGTAAAGGGTGGAGGTGTCTAGGATAGCATCTGCCATGGGTCTGACTAAAGTCTCCGAGCCACTTAGCTTGGCAATCACGAGGCTACCTTTATGGCAGTATAAGTCTACCTGGCCAATACCCTAAGTGTCCCCTATTCTTGGGCGTACCTTAATTTAGGAACCTTCTTATCTATAGATTTTCCCTCTCATCCCTTCTATAGGAAAATTTTCCCTCTCATCTATGTTTTAAAATAAATTTTCCCTCTTACCTTTGTTATAAGGTTAGGAAGGAGTCCCTCTATTTAGAAAGTCCTAAGGATCGACTGATGAGGATTTTAGGATATCCTCCACAAATCATAACATTATGAACATTAATAATTGATAAAGGAGAATAATGGAATATCATGTGATAATAATAATAATGACGAGAATAATTGTCGAGTAATAAATCTAATATGTCCAAATTAATTTCAGGATGCCTCCTAAGACTCGCAACTCAAAGGCCTTGGAGGAATCATACTCTAAGAAGAGAAAAGAGCCTGAAACCTCTGAAGTACCTGATCCCGATGCCGTGGCCAAGGAAAGGTGGGAATAATAGAAGAAAATCCTATTAGACTTTATGGAAACCCTTACCACAAAAGGAACCCCTGAACCTAGCTCCTCTAGGAAGAAGGAAGTGATGGTAATAGACTTCATTAAGCTTAACCTTGATTCCTTTTGGGGGGAAGATCAGCCTGAGGTCATGGATAAGGTTGAGGCATGGATTTTATCCATAGAAAATGGTTTTCGTACCCTAGAAGTACCCAATGAGAAGAAGGTCAAGTTCGCCACCCACATGCTTAAGGGAGGGGCAAAAATCTGGTGGGAGAACTATGGTGGGAACCGGGGAGAGGAAGTAGACAACTTGGGGGGGGGGAGCCTTCAAAACCCTCTTCGCTGATCGTTTTATGCCCATAGCCGAGAGGAAGAGGAAGGAGAAGATGTACATGGAGTTAAGGCAGGGTTGTCTTTCAGTAGCTGATTACACTCAAAAATTTAGGCTTCTGGAGTGTTATGCACCCATCAGGACTGAAGACCGCCTTACTGAACACTATGTTGACTGCCTCTCCTCCCACCTAAAAACCCTAGTTATAGCCTCTCATCCCAGAAGCATAGATGAAGCCCTAGATATGACCCTCAAGTAGGAGAGAGAGCAGGGCATGAAGAAACCTTCCAGCATGGGGTACTTAGGGTTAACCAAAACTGAAGAGGATAAGTCTAGGAAGTTCCACCCAGGCCATAACAACAAGGGATCAAGGAAAGGAGGAGGTTTAGGAAAGGAGGAAAGAAGCTCAACCGAAATCAATAGAAGATAGTTCACCCAAAGTGCAAGACTTATGGGCGACATCATGGTGGGGTATGCCGCCATACCAAGCTGGTCTGCTATAACTGCAAAAAGGAGGGTCATTTCATCGCCAAGTGCCCCACTCCCTCCATCTTTGGCAATCCTACAGCAGGTGCTCCGCAGCCTCAGGGACATCGCAATGGTAGGGTATTTGCAGTAAATGCAGAAGAGGCCAAGGCAAATCCAAACCATCTCTGTGAAGGTAACCTAATTTCTTTATAATTCAATATCTTGTTCAAGCCTGCAATTATTCATAATTTGATTATCTTGCGTAGGCACTGTATTATTAAATGGTCATCCTATTAAGGATTTATTTGACTCTGGATCTACAAATACATTTATTTCTTAAACTCTGGCATCTATATTACATCTGCATATAAGGGACTTGGGATATATTCTAGATGTGTCTACTCCTAGCAGCAAAATACTCACAACTCTACAGAAAACTGATGAACTCTCTCTTAAATATGAAAATCATGATATGCCCTTTGAATTAATTCTCTTAACTATGGAAGACTTTTATGTCATACTTGGTATAGATTGGCTTTACACATACCATGCTCACATTGATTGTAGAAACAAGATGGTAGTCCTCTCTCAACCTCATTCTTATCCTGTGAAAATCCCTAGGGGAAGCAGATTCTGTAATAATATTATAATCTCCTTTATTAAAGTTAAAAAGCTCATTTCTCAAGGATGTAAAGTCTTCCTCGCATTAGTCTCAGAGACCAGTCCTAGTAGCGGGTCTGTAGAAAGTCTGGAGGTGGTACGTGACTTCCCTGACATTTTTTCGGAGGAGCTTCCTAGGCTGCCTCCAAATAGAGACATAGAGTTCTCCATAGATCTTCTTCCTGGAACCACTCCAATTTCTAGGGCACCGTATAGGATGGCTCCTGCTGAGCTTACGAAGTTGAAGAAACAGTTGCAAGAACTCCTCAACAAAGGCTTCATTCGTCCTAGTGTTTCCCCCTGGGGTGCTCCTATTCTCTTTGTTAAAAAGAAAGATGGTTCTATGCGTATGTGTATCGATTACCGCATGTTGAACCAAGCTACTATTAAAAACAAGTATCCTCTCCCTCGTATTGATGACCTCTTTGATCAGCTTCGTACTGGTAAAGTTTTCTCAAAAATTGATCTTCGTTCTGGCTACCATCAACTTAAAATCAAGGATTCTGATATTTCTAAAACTACTTTTTGAACTTGTTATGGGCATTATGAATTTCTAGTGATGCCATTTGGGTTGACCAAAGCACCAGGCGTATTTATGAATCTAATGAACAAAGTCTTCCAACCCTATCTTGATGAGTTCGTGGTCATCTTCATTCATGATATCTTGATCTATTCTGATTCTATGGAAAAACACCGGAAACAATTGTGAGCAGTTCTTGACATTCTCCGAACCCATAAGTTATATGGCAAGCTTTCTAAATGTGAATTCTGGATTGACAAAGTCATGTTTCTTGGGCATGTCATTTCTAGAGGTAGTATATCTGTTGACCCCGCCAAAGTCTATGTTGTACTTGATTGGCAACCTCCTCGTAATCCTTCTGAAATTCGGAGTTTCTTGGGTTTGGCCAGATACTATCATCGTTTCATTCCAAATTTCTCCAAAGTGGCACTTCCTCTAACCAAGCTTACCCGGAAGGACAAGCACTTCATCTGGTAAGCTGCTTGTGAGTCTAGTTTCTAACAGTTAAAGCAGAAATTGACGTCGGCTCCTGTTCTTATTCTACCATCTGGCAACGAAGGGTTTGTAATATTCACTGATGCTTTGAGGAATGGGTTAGGATGTGTCCTACAGTAGAACGGTAAGGTAGTGGCCTTTGCATCTAGACAGCTAAAACCCAATGAACTTAATTATCCCACATATGATTTGGAATTAGATGCAATTATCCATGCTCTCAAAATCTGGAGACATTACTTGTACGGGGCAACATTCGACATCTTCACGGATCACAAAAGCCTAAAATACATCTTCACTCAGAAGGACCTGAATCTGCGTCAACGCCGATGGATTGAATACCTAAAGGACTACGATTTCACTATCGCCTATCATCCGAGTAAGGAAAATGTAGTCGCTGATTTTCTTAGCAGGAAAAGGGAAGTGTGTGCATCTCTTTCTGTTCCTGAATGGAGGAATATGGAGGATCTAGTGGGCTGAAAGCCGCTATTTCTGCCTGATCGGTTGCATGATAGAAATATCTCCATCACGTCCAACCTACATTTCAAACTTCTTGAGGCACAGAAGGCTAGTCCTGATCTTACAGAGCTCTCTTCTCTCCCGTCGAAGCCACAAACATATCTGTCTGTGGGTCTTGATGGTGGTCTTTGATACAAGAACCGTATATGGGTTCCTGAGCAGTCAACTGTAAAGACGAAGATTCTTTCTGAGGCACATGGGTCCAAATACACCGTTCATACCGGCACAACGAAGATGTACAAGGACCTACAACATCAGTTCTGGTGGAGAGGCATGAAGCGCGATATCACATATTTTGTGTCTAGATGTCTGACATGCTAGAGAATCAAGGCCGAGCATCAAAGACCAGGCGGTCTACTGCAACCCCTCGAGATCTCGGAATGGAAATGGGAACACATCACCATAGACTTTGTGGTAGGATTACTCAGGACCAGGAAAGGATACGACACTGCATGGGTTATAGTGGATCGTCTCACCAAGTCAGCTCATTTCCTCCCTGTAAAAACCACTATGAAAGTGTCTGAGCTGGCCGACCTCTACATACGGGAGATTGTACGTCTGCATGGAGTTCCAACATCCATTGTCTTGGACCGGGACCCAAAGTTCGCTTCAAAGCTGTGGAAATAGGTTCAAGAAGAATTGGGCACCAAATTGAACTTCAGTACAGCCTACCCCCCGCAGACAGATGGGCAGTCAGAGCGTACAGTGCAGATTCTGGAGGATCTTCTACGAGCTTGTGTGCTTGACTGGGAAGGCTCGTGGGACCATTACCTACCTTTAGCTGAGTTCACCTATAATAATAGATATCAGACGAGTATTGGTATGCCACCATATGAAGCTCTTTATGACCGACCGTGCAGATCTCCATTATATTGGGACGAGGTCGGAGAACACACCTTGATGAAATCTGAGGAGATGCAGCTGTATGCAGATAAAGTTACACTAATTAGGCAAAGGATGAAGCGAGCACATGATAGGCAGAAATCATATGCGGATGCTCACCGACATGAACGTCAGTTCAAGGAAGGTGACCATGTTTTTCTGAAGATCCGACCTATTCGAGCTTTGGCCAAGAACAAAGGAAAGCTCAGTCCTCATTACGTTGGACCCTTTGAGATTTTGGAAAGAGTTGGTGAATGTGCCTATTGTCTTGCTTTGCCACCTCAGTATAGTGCCATGCATAATGTCTTTCATGTATCTAATCTGAAGCCTTATGTCAAAGACCCCAGTCACATTCTGAATCATGAGCCTCTTGAGCTGAAAGACGATCTGTCTTATGCTGAGTCATCAGTCAAAATCCTTGATTTAAAGACAAAGGAGCTTCACAATAATCGGCGTATTGATATGGTGAAAGTTCTCTGGAGCCACCATGATCAAACTGATGCTACATGGGAGCTCAAGTCTTAAGTCGAGCGGAAATATCCACATCCTTTTCAAGTTGCTTGAATTTTGAGGGCAAAATTCTTAAAAGGAGGGGAGAATGTGACAAAGTGAGTTTTTATAATATTTTTTCCTCTCTCTTAAATTTTTTATTATCAAAATTATTGACTAAAATACCCTCATATACTTTCCCCACTTAGTTGAATAAAGATGTGTCACAAATTGCAAAGAAAAATGCAAACCCTAGTATGTTATGGTGTTAAAATACATGTGATAATGTATTTCATAAATAAACATATCAAACTCTCGAAATTGGACCCCAAAATTATACTATATCACATTTTGAAATCATGAAGCTTACCTTAAAATTTCATTCTAGTTGGATAAGTAATTTGGGAGATATAAGAGTTTGAAATCATGTATAGTACATCATTAATTTGAACCCTAGGATCTAAGTTTGGGAATTAAACGAATCAAATGTGTAACATTATGTGTCACACAACCCTTTGAAACTTGGGCGTTGGCCTTGGTATAGGCCGAGTTATTTCTGGCCGTTGATCAGCAATCCAATAAGGGAGACTTTGTCTCCTACCTCCCGCAAGACCCGGGCATCAGCCCCAACTGAACGACGACCGAATCCTCATTTACCTGAGCTTATCTCACCAACGTCCTTGCAAAAGGAACGGGATATTTCTCCTCTCCTCTCCAAACTGAGGTCAACCATATCTATCTCAACCCTTCTTGCCCTTTGAACTGGGAGAACGAACTCATGCTTTTTCGCCCTTCTCCTGGCGGCGGCGGTAGATTTTAGGGCTCCATTCCCTCGACCACCATGTGCCTATTTAAGGACTTCAATAGCTTCGCCGACCTTCCTTTTATCATCCCTGACCCTCAATTTGGACGAAGCACGCCCCTTCCTCCCCGACCTCAAGCACCTCATCTCACCTGACCTTGACTGCCCTCCCTCACTCCAGTAGCTCTCTCCATTCAATCGAGCGCAGCTACACCATCAGGGGACCTCGGCGGGATGATCACCACCTTCGGCTAGAGTCGTGAAGGTCCAGAAGCTCGGGTCGACAAGCCTCACAACTGAGCTCCAAAAGCTTCACCGCTAGCGAGGTTGGAGCCATCTCAGAGCTGCGGGAAGATCGCAAACTCATCAGTAGATCTCCGTGAAGCTTTTAACTCCCTCATCGACGACCTTGACCTCCCCGCCATCGTCGTGAGTCTGCGGACTCAATCCAACCATTAGCTTTGCCCAAATCTTCCTGGAACCCCACCTGCACCGTGATCTACCCTCCCCTGTTCCCTCGCTGCAACCATGGCACGAGCGGGGAACATTCAGAGGGGTGTTTTTACCACCTCACCCATACCCGAGGTTGGACCCAACCAAAGGGCCAGGGGTATTCCTGACCTTCTACCCGCCTGGCCCCTCTTCAGCTGAGCGCCTTCTCGTGGGTCAGTGGGAGGGTCCAATTAGTAGGATCCCTCACATGATCAGTGAAGCAGAGCTCGCAATCCCTTTTTTTTATTTTTCATTTAATCCTTCCAGAAATTACCTGATTGGTCAGAACTTGCATAAATGATTAAAAATAGCTCTGATGGCCAATAAATCCCCATAAAATAGCGACGTTCTCAGAAAAATGAGGACAATCTATAAAAAGTATCACCTAAACCTGTGCTAAAACCTAGAGTGACATATTTCTTTAACATGGTGATATGATCCTTTTCTTAATTAAATTTGTGAAAAGTAAAGTTAGGAATAAATGACCATACCTGTTGTAAAACTGTGAAGCACTAATCTGACTCTGATTCTTTTAACTCGATGTCCAAATGTTTGTATCTATAATAATGAGGTTCAAACCTATATCACCTATGTGACTCTCTTTTCTCTCACCTTCACTAATGGTGATTAAACAAAGACCAACTTCCCTAAGTGCCTTCGTCCGTATCCTGACCCCAAAACCTGGATTTATGCTCCCTTTTTATCTTAGCTCAGTTTAAGACATGAACTACTTAAGGAAAACCCTAGATCTAACTCAAATTCTTGAATCTTAAGGAGACACCCTTAATGACCTAAAACCTAACAAGAAACCCTAATGTGAAATGATGAGAACCCATGGTGATTTTATGTTTTTGTTTATATTTTAGGGTGATCTACTCTCTTTTCATAATCTAGGACTTTTGGAATTCAGATATGAAAAGTAAAGGTACGTGGATATAATTAAATGACTGGTTTTTTCTGGATGCTAAATATATGTACTTGTTTGCATGTAATTGAAATACATTGATGTATATGGTTATATGAATGATTGCCAATTTTTCTACCTTGAACACAAAAGAATATAATTGAAGATAAATGAAATGTAGTTACTAGTGGTTCTCATTAAACTCCCTATTAGAGAGGGAAAGCTTTAATGTTGACTAGCACCTCCCTAGAGTACACGGTATACGGGGAGATCCCTACAGTACAAGGTACACGGGGTAGGGCCCACTATTTATGTTTGTGCTAAGTCCACCATAGTAATGCATATTCATTCTAAATGTGACTAATAACTTGGGATTACCTGAATTTCTGCCTTTAAGTAACATTTTCCTTCTCATTCTTCATTTTCGAGTATATTATATGCCAACATAGTATAGATTTCAATTCCACGTACCAACTTTGTTGATGTTTTTATTTCTCGTATTTTTCTAGGTACAAACAGCATATGAAGCACTTCAAAGTACCAGAAGCCACTAAATAATGAGCACGAAGGATATTAGATAGATCTCCACTTCTCACCTTATTCATTTTAGTTAGATAGTTTTTATTCTTCTAGATGATGTAATAGGATATTATAGATCCTATGTAATAATCATATTCTCTTTCTCATAGACTTATTCTTTTTCCTTCTCAATTATTAGTATGTATGACTTTATCATTTATCAATGAATGAAGTGTTGTGTGGCTGTCTAATGATGATGTGAACATGATCTTGGCTTATCTCTGATTTTAGTTGACTATCTTGATTTCTTATATTTTCCCCTTTTGACATTTATAGATATGAGTGCACACATATCTGTGTATGTCACTAAGGAAAGTATATAGAAATTGGGGTCGTCACAATTTCTCATTCAAAAACTAAATATTATCACCAAAAGAGTTTTGTGTGATTATTTTCACAAGAATTTAGAATAATTACTTCATTACTTCATGTGACATATTTTATGTGCCTATTATTGGCTTAAGATTAATGTGAGAACAATAGGTTACATTAGGATGATATATACATACATTAGCTCATTAGGGTTATACTAAACATCTTTTAGGTCTAACCTCAACCTTGCTTGGCTAAGTCCAAAAGGTTAAAGTTTTAGGGTAGGGTTCGAGATCTAGTATGTTACAACACACCACCCCTTAAAAGGATTTCGTCATCAAAATCTAAACATCCATATATAAGAAAACAACTTATTCACCACCCCTTAAAGGGTTCATCTTATTAAGTCAAAACTATACTTTAGGTAGAAAGGGTTCCATTATACTTCCTTACATCCATCTATGCAAAAAGAAACATTAACTTATAAAGCCTGTCTATGGATCACCTTATTCATGTTCCTCCTCATGAAATTCTTCACCATATAAAGCAAAAACTCTTCCATCTCTTCTTTCTACAAGTCTTCTACCATTATTATTTCCATTATTCTGATGAGGTATTTGAGGTGCTTGTTGTTGAGCTGGTACTTTCCCATTACGAATCTTGGGGCACCTAGTCGGATGTGTCCATGTAAATTGTAATAGTGACATATAGGTAATCTATCCTTTCCTCGAGCAACAGAGTCCTCAGATCGACGATCACCTTCAGGGTGCTTCCTTTTATGAGTGTTCTCCTTGTGTGACTGGAAACCATGATATGATTCCACATCTAAGGCCATATCCACCATCTATTGAAAAGACAAGGGTAGTTGCAGAATATGAGCATGACCCACATTGTAGTTAAGTCCTTAAAGGAATAGGTCATCCCTACGCTCTTCACTCAAACCAACTGCATAACATTCTGACAACAGATACTTTTGTACAAAAGCATAAACGGATAGGGAACCTTGCTTCAAACTGTAGAACTCAACTTCCTTCTTCTTTAGAGCAGCAGTGCTCATGTAATTTCCATGGAAAAGCACCAAAAGCTACTCCCATGTCATGGTTGATATGTCATGAGTTCTTGAAATTCCATTCCACCAAACTCTAGCTGGCCCATCAAGAACATAGGCAGCAAAATTGACCTTCTGGTGTGGAGGACATGCCATACCATCAAAAGTCCTCTCTAGATCTAACACCCAATCATCTACTTTATCCACCATCTTTAGACCTCCTTAACCCTTGAAGTAGGGTGGTTACATCTTCATGAGCTCCATGATTGAGTACTCCTTAGGTTTGTTGGACATAGCTGGGTTGTTTAACTTCCCTACCATGGTTGTGGAGAGGAGCTGCTTCAGCATGGTCAACTCTTGTTCAAGAGTGATGACTATTCTTGTATTAGAAACAATAGAGGCTAGGGTTTCTTGTCCTACTGATGGTCCACTTCTAGTTGGAGGAGTTCTTGAGTCACTGGAGTGGTAAAGGGTGGTTCCATCCTCAACATCCCAAACCTAGGGTTCTGGGGTGTCTCGTAGCCAAACATGTTGTCAACAGTTGAGTTATCTCCCGCCATGAGGTTTTTCCTACACAAGGCAAGGGTACTAGGTCTAAGCATCCTATGATCAAGGTAAACATACCAAGGGAGACAAGATTGAAATAGTTAGATAACCGAATGCTACTGGCTCTGATATCATGCTGTAAGGAGTGGGATCCCAGAGGGGAACCACTCCCTACTAGAAATAAAAAGGCTACATCCCTTGAACCAAACACCATATAAATTTTTTCACCAAAGGGATGATAACCAATTCATTCAACATGTATGTATCATAAAACTAAAAGTAGCAGCAGAATATAAAATTTCTAACTGTTATAAGCTTGATAACATAATACAACTCTCTACCATACATGGGTGAGATAAAAGGAAAACTATTTAATCAAATAAGGATCCAACAAAGGGTCTCCTAACCACCTCTTCAAGTCTCCCAAAAGCTCAACTACAAAGGTTGTTGTCAAAGTCCACCTTGCTTATCCTCTCCTTGATCTAAACTAGGGGATGGAAGCATACCCCACAAAAAGGAGAAGAAAAGGAATCATCAGCAAAAGCTGGTATGTGCATGCTAAATAGACAAATTGAGCAATATATGTCATTAAGGACAACAAATATAAAGGCTTTCCATGAACTAGAAAAGTACTACCCAATCGGGCATAAAAGAAAAGAATCTCAATAAAGAGAGACAAATAAGATTAAAGTATAATAATAAAACATCAATGTGTTTCACTTGTGACATACTAGGCAATAATTACATGTAGGTAGGAAATAACACATCTACCAAAAATATGAGGTTAGAGAGAACTGTATACATCCGCTCTAAATATGGAGTGGGTAGGAACTGTATACATCCACCCGAGTAGGACATGTTACACATCTGCTCAAATCTATTTAATATACAGGAATTATCACATCTACACTCATATGTGGGAATGTTCACATCCACATAAAATAACATTTAAAATTATGCTAGCAGTCACCACATGATGCATAACAAAAGAATAAGCAGTAATAAAAGAGAATAAGAAAGATGAGAATGTTTAACAAATACAATAAGTGGGATCACATGATCCTAATCAACATCCACCATAAAAGTGAGAAAAAGCATATAACACCATAGAATCTCCCACCATAAGAAATGTATAAGAAAGAGTCCAAGAGAATGTCATATATGATCATATGTTCACTAACAATATAAGATACTTCACATGAAGCATATTTTCCAAAAGAACAAGATATGGTGTAGGTTAATGTCCATAGGACCAAGAGAATGATAAATTGGGTGAATTGCTCAAAAAGAATAACCAAGGATGCAAACATACCTCTATACAGATTATAAAAGACAAAAGTCACTCCTAGATCCAAATCTAGGTCTCCAAAGCACCTATTATCATATATGTGAAATTAGGGTTAGAATTACATTAATTTCACAAACCCTAAAAGTCACCTTTTTCTTAATGTGCGAATTAGGTTATAAAACCACACAATATTTTAGTTTATATTATTTAGAGTCCAAAACATATCTTATTACATTTTTTGACTTATATATATTTAATTATGAATTTTACAAGTTATTACTTTTTTAGATTAATCCATTAAAATTACTTATTATTAAACATAAGATTTAGGTGTAAAAACCAACACCATCAGAAAGCTTGCATTTTTCTGAATTTACTAACTATTTATTTGTAATTTTTGGCCCAACAAAAAATAGTTATGAATTTTAGGAATTCGATCAATCAGAAAAATTGAAAAAGCCACATAAGCCAAGAAAATCTCACGAGAGGGAGAACGAGTGGGCCATCCCTGCTCGACATGGACCAATCGATGACGACCACGTCAGCCGATTAGAGGCTCGGTCAAAGACCAGCAAGTCACGAGAACAAAAGGAACAAGGGGTGAAAAGATGATTTTGCCCTAGATGAAAAACACAACTAAAGAAGAAACAAGGTGAGGTAAATGAGTAATTATAATTAGAGGATTCTTCCCCCTCACCAGCACCATGACTTCCCAAGCACCTCAACTTCTGCTTGGCGAGGTTTTGGGTGAAACCACAAAAACCAACGATTTGAGGTTCTTAAGTCAGAGAAGGTAAGATTAAGGTTCTCCGAACTCACTACGAAATTCAATTGCATTGTTGGTGCCATCGTGGTCCTACACAAAGAGCCATAATCTGAGTGCCAAAACCTGATCATCAAGAGCTGACACAACCTTGTGCGAAGAAATTAGGAGAAGAGAAGAGTAGAGTGTGAGACAACAAAACTAGGGAGCGAGTTGCCTATTTATAAGGTTGGGTAATAGGGCTAATGGAGGTTGTCCGTGAGATGCATGTGACCCAAAATTTGGGTGTTTATGAGATATTCGATAATAATCCATGAGTAAAACCTTATTCAATGCGGAATTCAATATATAAACTGCATGCGAAGAAATCTTGAGCAAAGATGAAAAAATGAGGGAGAAATCCCATTTTTAAGAACCTCTCAAACCGCGGGATGTTTCCTTACAGGGCGTGAGGTAGAGGATGAGCTGGTAGTTGTCCGACCAAGACACAAATGGCCCAGATCCAAGCACGCTTAAAAAACCTCATGATAGATACAAAATAAAAGAAACTTATACAAATTGAAATCCAATTGGTGGGAATGCAATTAATTTCCTATTTTCTTTCTCCTCCAAAGAGGGAGCAAGCAAACCCCAAATTGGATAAATTTTTTCATAGAGGATAATTAAAACATGTAGATTCCAATTATGTAATTATATTTGCCTTTTGGGAACTTTTGATGTACGAAATAAATCAAATCTTATTTTCTCTTTCCTCATGAATTAATGACTTTACGATTCTCCAAATTTGATGAAACTTCACCCACAAGTCACATTAAGTGCCTTGGTTATGAATTTTTCATAAAGTTTACATCTTAGAGTTATTTGTTCATTTATTTAATATTTTTAAGGTTCTACATACTTTCTCTCTCCTGACTTCACATTTCAATCAAACTTTCTCCAAATTGAGTGAAAATTCACCTAAAGGCATATTTTAGTGTGTAGATTATGAATCTAACATTATTTTCCACTTTTGGAGTCATTATTATTTTATTTTATATTTTGAGGAAAGCTCAGATCTTCTCTTTCCAAATTGAATTAAATATATTATTATTATGTGAATAATGTGAACTTGACTCCCAAGGCAATTGAGATGCAAGGTACATGATTCTTAACTTAGATTCAACTTTTGGTATTTCTTTATTGAGTTATGTCAGAATTAGTATTTGTGGCCATTATTATCACATTATTTCATTATTATCACCATTGCTCATTCAAAAACTTAATATTATCACCAAAAGAGTTATGTGTGATTATTTTCACAGAATTTTAAATAATTACTTCATTACTTCATGTGACATATTTTATGTGACCATTATTGGCCTAAGATTAATGTGGGAACATTAGATTACATTAGGGTGATATATACATACATTATCTCATTAGGGTTATACTAAACATCTTTTAGGTCGAACCTCAACCTTGTTGGCTAAATCCAAAAGGTCAAAGTTTTAGGGTAGGGATCGAGATCTAGTATATTACAACATCTCTACAGTCCACTTTGCTTCAAGGAACATGGGTTGAATGATTAAGAGGATGACAATTTGATGCCTCAAGTTCAATCTGGATATCTAAGACAAATGAATTATACAATTGCAGTAACAATGAGCACAGATCTACGTTGAAGTTATCTCCAACTTTTTGATTACTTGGGTAGCAATGATGTGTTGTTAGATACTTTTCATTGTTTTTGATGACATGAATTACTTATCAACATTCACTATAAACTTAACTTGGGACCTATAGGGTCACACACATATGAGACACTTAGAATAGGAGTTTACTCACGAATAAGGTTTAACTTGGTTGCTAAGCATTTAGGTAATCAATTTAAACAACATTGGATGATAGTTGGCTAAGTGGAGTGTTTACTCGACCGAATGAGAATGTGAGTTTCCATTGGAGTGTCCAATTGACTGATTGAGAAATCCATTCTATTTACTGGACAATTAGTAAGAATCAAGGATTGATGTTGAGGTCATGTTTTTCATTGATCATTGCACTAAAAACCAATATGTTTGTGAATAGGAAAACATTCCAATCGAATAATTGGATGTTCTAGTCAACCAATCGGGGTTCTAGTCAACTGAATGGGAGTCCATTCGACCGACTCATGATTCACAACAGCTAGAAATATATGAAAAATCCATCTTTTCAACTTTGAATCAATCTAGAAACCCTGATGCTGACCCTCTTATATTTAGAGGGGTAGTCAAGGATTTTAGAAGACACGACTGTTGCTGACAAATGTTATCTTCTCATAGTTGTGGTAGAATGAGAGCTTGAGAAACTCTTGCCTATGAAAGGGAGAGATAGTAAGGGAGAACAAGTTAATGCTAGCACATTGACATCAAATGGACAAACTCCTTCCTGTTGGATCTAGGAAAACGTGATGAGGTGTTACTAGTGGTCCTCATGGACTATGATAGAGGCTTGGAGGTCGTCACCTCTATGTGATAAGGATGCAAGGCCGGGTGTCCTACTTGAGTTGTCAAGATAGGGTGGACCATATCAATTAATACAGTTATCTCATAGCATTGAGCCTTAAGCACCCTCATAGACCCTTAGCCGTCAAAGGTCTTATGGTACATGATATTGTTGGTATA
The DNA here is from genome assembly GCA_963693085.1 of Alisma plantago-aquatica. Lineage (NCBI taxonomy): Eukaryota > Viridiplantae > Streptophyta > Magnoliopsida > Alismatales > Alismataceae > Alisma > Alisma plantago-aquatica. The sequence continues at coordinate 471,097,537 of OY856410.1, forward strand.
GTTGAATTAAAATGACATAAAATATGGATTTTTATTTTTCTAAGTACTTAGTTATTTTATTATCATTCATTTACTTCAGCAACTCTTTTTCAAATCATGTAAACCTTATATATATGTATATGTATATATATGTATGTATATATATGTATTGTAACACCCCTCCCTAGGGTTTAATACATAACCAGCGGAAGCACAACCTAATCCCCAACATTATCCATAATGTGGGGTACTTGGCATTTTAGGGAGGGTTGTCACAAAAAAGTAATCATTGCAAGTAAACAAATAATTCACCATTGAGATTCATACATTATTATATGAATAGGAAACTATAAACAACAAGTCTAGAATTCTATTCATCCCTCAACATGGGAAACTAAGCATAACAATAAGCAACTCTATATGAATGGATCGCCTAGAATGGATGGCACCCCACCAGATAACTCTTGGATGTCTTCTAGTCTTGGCTTGCTCTTCTTGAGTCCTTACTTGCTCCAAATCTTGGGGACATCACGTCCCCAACCATGCAAAGGGAAAAACAACACATCAGTAAACGGTACTGGCACTTTATAAAATAAACAAGGTAAATATACTTGACATGCAAGGAAATTGACATGAATTAACTTTAAGCATTCTTGAATCAACATTATTAACATAAAGAATTGAAAAGAAATCTTATGCATCCCTTTGTGACGCCCCCTTAGGAGCACATGATTGCTAGGAAAGCCCTTGATACTAGGAAAGCCCTTAATGACCCTTTTGAGGTCCATGATCGGGAGCATAACAATACTATTTCAATTCCAATTACTTGACCATTAACATAATGTTGACATTAGCATAAATCATGATTCTTTAAACTTAATATGAAGGGATTTATCCCCATTAAGATGGTATCTTAAACATGATGGGATCTCTCCCTCTTGATCATTGACATTATTTTCATGAGTCTTTAATGATAAACAATAATCATGGTGAACATTATAACATAGGACATAGCATGTAGAAATCAACAATCAATAATATAGTGAATCGTGACTAAAACATTAAACTTGAAGATGTAATATCTATTTCATATTTAACATGCAAGCAACCATAAGTATTTGTGCTCAGCAGCATGGCCCGTTTACCTTAGAGTAAGGATGATCCTTGAGTCAGATCTAGGTCAAACCTTCCCTTGACTTAGCTCTACAAACCTGTCCATAATCATTTAAACATAATGAATCAATACATAGTATTGATCTTAGGTGATTTAGGGCTTGAGTGCATGTGGATCAATCTAATGAATCAATATCATTATATTAAGAAAATCTGGGTGGACCAAGGTCTCATTAATCACCTTAATGCATGATTAGGGTTTCAAGAGTCCAAAATATCATTTCCAACAAAACATCAGAACAAGAGATCAAAACATGGTCTGGAAACCTTAAAATTGTATTCTTCTCGAAAAACCAAATCCAACAACTATTTATTCATAATTTTCCGACAAACGGTTGAATTACTACGAATTTTCAAAATGCTGGCCAATGGGAATCCAGGAAAAAGCCACGTGGGCGCACTAGCCTGCAATTAAATCAAAAGCAAAACCCGACAATACCCCTGAGTAGTGTGATAGGATCATTTGGATGCAGGGGCGTTGTGGTCATTCAATGACCTGGGTTCTTCTGTGTTGCTTCATGGCAAGGAGCTGACTGACAGGAGCTTTGCAAGTCCGATCTTGGACCAGATTCACTGCTCATCTGGAAGAGTCACCCTGCCCATTGTGTTCCAGGAGGGAAACCACACCCACCGAGCCTAGGCTCAGGTGCTGAGGAGCAGTGGAGCTCGGGGACCTGCTCTAGCCATGGAGGGCATAGACCAGGATCAAGCAGCAGGGGAGAAAGCACACTGCGACGGCAGCGAGGAGGCAAAGCAAAACCGTCCCCAAGCCACAATTGAAGCCATGCATCATCTCGCAAAACCAATCACACCAGTGCTATACTGGTTTGTGAGGAAACAACAGAAATAGGGGAACCAACTCGGATCTTGAAACCATCAAACCAAGGCGTGAAATCGTCCGAGAAAATTCACGAAACCAGAGTAGGAGGACGGCGAAGCCAACAGATCAATTTTTCATGGTTGTGGAGGCGCACAAGGTCATGGTGACCAACGCCGACAAAGGACAAAGTGACGACCTATAGGATACAACAACTGGGGTCGTCCCAGGGTAAACGGGAAAAACAGAAAGGGAACCTAGGGTCTATAGATGCTCACCGCGGAGGGAATTTGTCAGGGGCGACCAGAGCTGTGAGCTCGAGGCCATTGTCGCCGGCGGGGGAGGGAGGAGTAGGTCTCGGGGTTTCGCGGCATGAGAGGAGGAATTGAGCTAGGAGAAACAACACTGGAGGTTCGAGGATGGTAAACGATGGATCATATAGGCCTGAGGATGGTTGCCTCAGCCTCTGCAACTCGGCATCGCGAGGGGGAACAAAGCCCTAATTGGGAGTTTCGCCTATAGACGGTTAGAGAAAGTGAGTAATGGCTCACTGGATTCAGGATCTTCTCACGAACATAATGGAGAAGAAATTTAGGAAAAAGGTTGAGGGATGAGAGAGAACGGGATCGGGGAAGCGACAGCCTGTGAAACAGCTCCTGTTCACGGGAAAAATGGAGGAGGAAGATGATGAATCAACCATTAAAACCCGATCGGATGGTGGACAATGGGCGCATTTTAAAATCAATGGGCGTGACAGCTAATAATCCCGGACTATAGGCCAATTCGATGCAATAAATGAAATTGTAGTCAAAATCCAATTAAACTTTAAGAAAACCTTTCCAAAAAGATTTGAGGGGTCAAACTAAGTCAAAAGAACACCAAATTTGAACCATACATTCATAATGGTGTCTAGACTCTTTCCATATACCTAGTTTTCCATTTTGGCCATATAACACCCATTAATTTATTAAAAGTGACTTTCCTTGTTTTATGCATATAAATGGGTGAAAAATGTGCAATATCTTCCCATACTCGTTTCTTTGAGTCTACAAATAGTGTTGAGTAATTACTAACCACTGAAACGTTATTGATTATGAGTTTCACATCTTTTTGACCAACTAACTTGGAGGAGAGAGGAAAAGGGATTATTGGTTACTCCTTTTTAATAAAAGTTATATAAGGAAAGAGGGGGCTTATTGGCCAAGAAAGATCATCTCAAGGTGATAAATTCGTATCTCAAGCATTTCCACTTTTTATCATTTTCTTTTAATCCTCATAATAGATAGGAGAGAGAAAAGGTGAAAAAGAAAACATATATTCAACATTTTGTGTTAATTGCAACTCATTATAGCATGCATACGAGGGATAGTATATTTATAGTCTTATTTTTCATTTTTCTCACTTTATCTTTTCAAAGGAGTATTTCCATGGCCTTTTTTGTATTAAACCCCTCGATTAATTATTATTTGGGAAAAGTCTCATTCTATGTTTTAAATTATATCTAAAAAAATTGGGATGTGACAATTCTTCCCACCTCAAAACAAATTTCGTCCTCGAAATTTCCTAGGGTACTACCCACCTTAGGATTTTTGTTACTTCTTCATATAATTAACACATCAATGAAATTTGCATGGAAAGTGAATTTATTTCATAAAAAGGTTCAAATGAACGTAAGCTAATTATTACATCACTTTTCATCTTCCTTCTCTACTTCCATAGTGAAGATTCTAGCTTGTCTTTTGGTAGGTGGAGGGTGGCCCTTGTTCTGGTCCTGGTCCTTCTTTGCGAGCTTAGGGCAGTTTGACTTGAGGTGTCCGGTTTCTCCACAATAGTAACATGCACCCGTACCATACCTGCATGGGCCTGCATGGTTTTTCTTGCACGTCGGACATTGGGGCTTCTCAGCTTCAACTGTAGGTTCAGGTACCTTTCTCTTAGGGTTGTTGGGAGGCTGGTATTGGTTGTTCTTTTGGGGGACTTCTTTCTTATAGGACCGTCCAGGGTGATCTTCAAGCTCTAGGGCTGCATCTAGGGCTGCCTGGAGGGTTCTATGGCCGCTTCCTGACAAGGCAAAACTCAAGTCGGGCTTGAGTCCTCGGATGAATTTCTTTGTTCTACGTGTTTCATCATGATCATGGCCATACTTTTGGAGGACCCTGAACTTCATGGCGTATTGGGTAACAGTCATGTCACCCACTTGAGCCAGGTTGGCAAACTCTAGCTCCTTCTTCTTAATCATTGCTTCAGACACATAATGCCCCTGGAAGGCTTCAACGAACCCTTCCCATGTGAATGGAGGTGCATCAACTTCCCTTGAGTTGAGGAGGTTCTCCCACCATGTGCGGGCTGCTCCCTTGAGCATGTGGGTTGCAAAACAAACCCTAGAGTGTTGAGGGCAGTCCATGTCTCGGAAGCAATGCTCCATGCCTCTCATCCAGTCCTCAGCTTTGGTGACTACATCAATTTCTCCTTCACCCGAGAAAGAGTCGGGCCTTATCTTTAGGAAGTCTACTAGAGTGGGCTCATGATGCCTAGGCTGATGTTGGCCTTGTGCTAGGACATTGGTGAGTGCTTGGACAAGATCTTCTATGGTTGGCCTATTGTTCTCTCTTGATCCACTTTCCCTACTAGCAGAGCTAGCACCATCATCATTACCCTTTCCCTTGTCTACTCTCTTAGGGGCCATCTGGAAAAAGGGTCACATAAACCTAGGGTTAGAACATATGAATCAAATTGTAGCTTTGGTGGCCATCCATTTTTTTGCTCTGATACCATTAATATAACACCCCTCCCTAGGGTTTAATACATAACCAGCGGAAGCACAACCTAATCCCCAACATTATCCATAATGTGGGGTACTTGGCATTTTAGGGAGGGTTGTCACAAAAAAGTAATCATTGCAAGTAAACAAATAATTAACCATTGAGATTCATACATTATTATATGAATAGGAAACTACAAATAACAAGTCTAGAATTCTATTCATCCCTCAACATGGGAAACTAAGCATGACAATAAGCAACTCTATATGAATGGATCGCCTAGAATGGATGGCACCCCACCAGATAACTCTTGGATGTCTTCTAGTCTTGGCTTGCTCTTCTTGAGTCCTTACTTGCTCCAAATCCTGGGGACATCACGTCCCCAGCCATGCAAAGGGAAAAATAACACATCAGTAAACGGTACTGGCACTTTATAAAATAAACAAGGTAAATATACTTGACATGCAAGGAAATTGACATGAATTAACTTTAAGCATTCTTGAATCAACATTATTAACATAAAGAATTGAAAAGAACTCTTATGCATCCCTCTGTGACGCCCCCTTAGGAGCACATGATTGCTAGGAAAACCCTTGATGCTAGGAAAGCCCTTAATGACCCTTTTGAGGTCCATGATTGGGAGCATAACAAGACTATTTCAATTCCAATTACTTGACCATTAACATAATTTTGACATTGACATAAATCATGATTCTTTAAACTTAACATGAAGGGATTTCTCCCCATTAAGATGGTATCTTAAACATGATGGGATCTCTCCCTCTTGATCATTAACATTATTTTCATGAGTCTTTAATGATAAACAATAATCATGGTGAACATCATAACATAGGACATAGCATGTAGAAATCAACAATCAATAATATAGTGAATCATGACTAAAGCATTAAACTTGAAGATGTAATATCTATTTCATATTTAACATGCAAGCAACCATAAGTATTTGTGCTCAACAGCATGGCCCGTTTACCTTAGAGAAAGGATGATCCTTGAGTCAGATCTAGGTCAAACCTTCCCTTGACTTAGCTCTACAAACTTGTCCATAATCATTTAAACATAATGAATCAATACATAGTATTGATCTTAGGTGATTTAGGGCTTGAGTGCATGTGGATCAGTATAATGAATCAATATCATTATATTAAGAAAATCCGGGTGGACCAAGGTCTCATTAATCACCTTAATGCATGATTAGGGTTTCAAGAGTCCAAAATATCGTTTCCAACAAAACATCAGAACAAGAGATCAAAACATGGTCTGGAAACCTTAAAATCATATTCTGCTCAAAAAACCAAATCCAACAACTATTTATTCATAATTTTCCGACAAACGGTTGAATTACTACGAATTTTTGAAATGCTGGCCAATGGGAATCCAGGAAAAAGCCACGTGGGCGCACTAGCCTGCAATTAAATCAAAAGAAAAACCTGACAATACCCCTGAGCAGTGTGATAGGATCATTTGGATGCAGGGGCGTTGTGGTCATTCAATGACCTGGGTTCTTCTGTGTTGCTCCATGGCAAGGAGCCGACTGACAGGAGCTTTGCAAGTCCGATCTTGGACCAGATTCACTACTCATCTGGAAGAGTCACCCTTCCCATTGTGTTCCATGAGGGAAACTGCACCCAATGAGCCTAGGCTCAGGTGTTGAGGAGCAGTGGATCTCGGGGACCTGCTCTAGCCATGGAGGGCATAGACCAGGATCAAGCAGCAGGGGAGGAAGCACACTACGACGACAGTGAGGAGGTGAAGCAAAACCGTCCCCAAGCCACAACTGAATCCAGGCATCATCTCGCAAAACCAATCACACCAGTGCTATACTGGTTTGCGAGGAAACAACAGAAACAGGGGAACCAACTCGGAGCTTGAAACCATCAAACCAAGGCGTGAAATCGTCCAAGAAAATTCACGGAACCAGAGTAGGAGGACGACGAAGCCAACGGATCAGTTTTTCGTGGTCGCGGAGGCACACAAGGTCATGGCGACCAGCGCCGACAAAGGACAAAGTGGAGACCTATAGGATACAACAACTGGGGTCGTCCCAGGGTAAACGGGAAAAACAGAAAGGGAACCTAGGGTCTATAGATGCTCACCGCGGCGGGAATTTGTCAGGGGCGACCAGAGCTGTGAGCTCGAGGCCGTTGTCGCCGGCGGGGGAGGGAGGAGTAGGTCCCGGGGTTTCGTGGCATGAGAGGAGGAATTGAACTAGGAGAAACAACACTGGAGGTTCGAGGATGGTAAACGATGGATCATATAGGCCTGAGGATGGTTGCCTCAGCCTCTGCAACTCGGCGTCGCGAGGGGGAACAAAGCCCTAATTGGGCGTTTCGCCTATAGACGATTAGAGAAAGTGAGTAATGGCTTGCTGGATTCGGGATCTTCTCACGATTATAATGGAGAAGAAATTTCGGAAAAAGGTTGAGGGATGAGAGAGAACGGGATCGGGGAAGCGACAACCTGTGAAACGGCTCCTGTTCACGGGAAAAACGGAGGAGGAAGATGATGAATCAACCATTAAAACCCGATCGGATGGTGGACAGTGGGCACGTTTTAAAATCAATGGGCGTGACAGCTAATAATCCCGTACTATAGGCCAATTCGATGCAATAAATGAAATTGTAGTCAAAATCCAATTAAACTTTAAGAAAACCTTTCCAAAAAGATTTGAGGGGTCAAACTAAGTCAAAAGAACACCAAATTTGAACCATACGTTCATAATGGTGTCTAGACTCTTTCCATATACCTAGTTTTCCATTTTGGCCATATAACGCCCATTAATTTATTAAAAGTGACTTTCCTTGTTTTATGCATATAAATGGGTGAAAAATGTGCAATATCTTCCCATACTCATTTCTTTGAGTCTACAAATAGTGATGAGTAATTACTAACCACTGAAACGTTATTGATTATGAGTTTCACATCTTTTTGACCAACTAACTTGGAGGAGAGAGGAAAAGGGATTATTGGTTACTCCTTCTTATTAAAAGTTATATAAGGAAAGAGGGGGCTTATTAGCCAAGAAAGATCATCTCAAGGTGATAAATTCGTATCTCAATCATTTCCACTTTTATCATTTTCTTTTAATCCTCATAATAGATAGGAGAGAGAAAAGGTGAAAAGGAAAACATATATTCAACATTTTGTGTTAATTGCAACTCATTATAGCATGCATATGAGGGATAGTATATTTATAGTCTTATTTTTCATTTTTCTCACTTTATCTTTTTAAAGGAGTATTTCCATGGCCTTTTTGTATTAAATCCCTCGATTAATTATTATTTGGGAAAAGTCTCATTCTATGTTTTAAATTATATCTAAAAAAATCGGGATGTGACATGTATCTTCTGCCATATTCTAACCACCTTGTGTGTTACCTGCTTATTTCACAAATATTTTAGTTTTAAAGAATAGCTTAGGAGTTGATGGCTTGTGAGCAATGTTCACATATACCTGTTGTAAGATCCTAGCTATTGTACATGTTATATAAATGTATTCTCCAACTGTAATTCAAACTATGCAATAAGCCATGTTGTTTAATAATATCTGTTGAATGTGAGATGATTTTGGTGAGTTCACCATGTTATTTTTTTAATGTGCTAAGATTTATGCTTCCACATTTGTGCTTTGACATTACCATCCTAGAGATGGGCGTTGGGGTCCTTAAACCATTGACTTTCTTGTCACTTAGAAGTTGAATTTGGGTAATAAACATTTTTTTGACATTGTGGCATCCAACGTAGAGTTGTTCTTCTGAATTGGTAGAGTAGGCGCGGCTTGACCATCCTATGGTTTATCCTTCTCACTATAGATAAACATGAATTTTTCTTGCTAGTGATAATGTGGAACATTAGTAATTATGGAGGAACATGTGTTGCTAGTTTTCTTTAAGATATGTAATGTCAATAGCTTGCAAAATTTGCATCTCCATGCTTCTTTTTTAAGATCTACAATGTCAACATGTAACTGGAAATTTTTTTATCTCCAGGATTCTTATTTGAGACCCCTAATTCTATTTTCCCCTTCTTTTTTGAGAATGATATGTCTCATTTGTAGTTATTTACTTCCTTAACATAGTCGCTAATCTATCAAGTCATCTTGAACATCTTCCTTGCTGATTTTGTTGAGAATTGTGTTGTTGCTGTTGTGGAGGTGGCTGGATTTGTGATAGATTCTGTTGAATTTTTTTAGGATCTTTACAAGAAAAATTTGGATTGCTTCACCATGGACAGATCATTCCTCATATTTTTGGGATGCTTCATATACATGCACAACTCCCCATCATCCGCTAATTGACTAGAGTTCATTGCTCCGAACCTTTTATACAATTGTGAGAGTGGGAGTGTACTAAATCTTATAAAATTATCTAGCTCTATTTTACCTCCATAAACTCTAATAATGAGTTACATCTACTAAAATACCAAATTACAACACTTGAGATGTGATAAAAATATTATTAATTTCCTCTTTTTCTTCTTCTTCTAATTTACTAAAATTATCGAATATAAAGGTTGTAGTTGTTGGGGAAGGTGATGAGAGAATAATAGAATAGTGTATTTGGTGACATAAATGTCTCTATTTTGGATCCCAAACAGTTTCAAGCATAGAAATTCTTCTTTTCATTTTTTTACAAATTTATAGTTAATTTTATACAAACTTAACTTTTTGTTACACATTAGCAAAACTCACAATATCACTTATATATTGGTCAACTTGGTATGATTCTAGGAAGGTGAATTATTTGATTTGATTTGAAAGCTTTTGAATGCCTAAACAATGTTTTTTTTAAAATTTACAAACATGGTTTAACTAAACTAAACCAAACCAATAGATGTATTTGTATCATGTGTGTGCATGTTTGCATTAGACATGAGCTTATGTATCATTTGATATATGTAGCTATTTTCATTAATGATGAAGCATAGTAATTTATATTATTTTTCTCACTATGATTTGTGTTTATATGTTTAGAAAAATTATCGTAAGAGTTAGATTGTCTTCAATTCTATATATAGTTGATGATAAATGGTTGGATAAACCATCAAATGCATTATATTTGTATAAGTGACAATGATTTCTAGGATAATTGTTTGAAACCAAATTATACATTTTATTAATAGTTGAATTTGATTCTATTTTGGGATGTAGAGTGGTTTGGTCTCACTTGACAAGTTTCCAAGTCAATAGAGTCATCGATTTTAGCCTTTTTGTGGTAAATCAATCAACTTGTGTTGATTCCAATCTTGTACTTTTTTAGCAAGCTTGGGTACCTAAGCTCTTCTCATGTCATAAGAAAGCCATTCGACATACTCTGATTATGGCTCTCTTTTAAAATCCTCTTATTTGTACATTTTAATTGGTTTAGCTATTTTTATATGTGATTTATTTCCATATTTACTTTGGTTTAAATTTTTGTTGGATGAAATAAAGAGGTTCCATCCTACTTGAGAAACATATTGATCCTTGCTTTTGGTAGTCTACTTGTAATATGAACTTCTTTGTTCTACATTGTTAGGGATAAAAAAAGTGGTTTATGAGAGGATGGTATAATTAATTCCTTATACTCTTGTTTGGAGATAGAGACAATTGTAAATGAGATCCATATAGTATCTTTTCTAAGATGATATTAGTCATGCTCATCGATTGAAAAATGGTCCAGTCTCTGCTTAAGAGGTCAACTAATTAGTTATGTAGGAAATATTATTGAAATGGCATGTTACAAGGATCCAAGTGAAGTCCGCACTTTGGACCACTTTTTCCACTTCAGGATTCTTAAGCAATCTTGTTTAGGTAGCCTATCAAGCGCACTTTATTATAAAAGTAGTTGGAGGTGGAAGTATAACATTCCAATAAGTGATATACTCATATCATCTCAATTATTTTTACTAGTATGCTTTATTACTGATGTCAAATTCTATCATATGTGTCTATTTCTACCCTCAAGTTATCACACAATATCACCTTTAACCATATGATACATTTTCAAGAGCTCAGTCTTCCTCCCACCATACCACTGCAACATATTCTTATACCAAATACATTGCAAGATTCCAAAAAATACAACATCATTAGATGCATTATCATCTATTTAAACAATAATTTTAGACTTTGATTTTGAGACCTTCATTTTGAATGTTGTTTTTGTCTCGATAATTCTTGCTGGTTATTTTTTATTGATTATTAATTATTGCTGACTAACTAATTTAAAATGTTCTTGTGTTCATTTTTCAATGTTTGCAAGTGTTGTTAGTTATTCAAGAGTAGTAAAATTATTTAGTCCAACTCCAAGTAATTATTCAGATGTCATTTAGTACTTTGTGGTGTTCTGTCATAATTTTCGTTACCACTAAGTGACCAAATAATTTCTACTTTTGATGGTTACCTACTATGCAACTTGAGATGTTCAAAACATATATACTAGTGTATCATGTCACTTAATTAATCCAATAACATTTAGATGGTCAACCTATAATTAACATACTAAAACTTACAAGTTAGCATGTGATTAATCATTCTAGCATTCACAAAATATACTTCCTATTTTGTTTTTAGTATGATAGACACTTTTTTAAGATGTGTCTGTTGCATGCTTAAACACCCTCAGAGTTCCACCCACTCACTTCCTGCTTGGCATTCTCTAAGACCTAGATGGGACTGCAATTACACTCATCACAACTAGAGTTGATGAAGAAAATTGAGGCAATAGAATGAAAGAACTTACTCCTCTTAGGGTTTGTTTGGTTAGAAGGAAACAAACATTCGGTGGTTCCTTAGAAATCTAATTTTCAATTTATCTCACTTAGTGGTGGATGGCCAGCATGATCAAAAATCGAATCCATACATTCTGCAAGGGCCCATATTATTTTACTCTCATGCACATTTGCACATCTCATACATTTCTAACATAATAGATATCATGTATATACATGTTGTGCTCCATATGTAAAATATAAACTCTATACGAGAAATCTTCTATAGGGTTTAGGATGCAATTTTCTCCATCATTTTCCTAAATTACAAATTAGTCCTTATATTTGTGAAATAAAAAGAGAAAAATGTACCCCTTTCCCATTGGTTAAATAAATTTAAGATATAATAAATTCCAATATATAAGACAAATAGTTTATTATAGGCCTCCACCAAAAATGAAGTTGAATTTCTTATAAATTTATTGCATTTATGTCATCTCTAGGCATAAATCTGAGACCTCACGGTAATGAAACAAGTATTTAACCACTTTGGTGTTCACTCTTGATGATTATATATTTATTTTAATTATTTCAAGCTGAAAAAAACTTTGATTTATGTTATTAATTCCTTCTAAAAAAGTTGTTATTTATGCATCACATTATGCTAACTGATGAACATATGTATTATGCTAGAAATATATGTTATATAAGAAAGTCCATACATGCATCTGGATGTACATTTTTTATTTTTTCTAAGTTATTAAATTGAAATAGAAAAATATCCCCCTTCCCATTAGTTGATTAAATTTAAGACGTATTTAGTTCTAACATGGAAAAGAGAAAAGTTACTTATAAAATGATGTGTCCACAACGGATAAAGTTGAAGTTCTTATTTATTTATTTTAGTTATTTCCAAGTAAACAAAAAATTTGATTTGTGTTATCCACTCATTCTAAAAAAAGTTGATATCTACAAATCACATTATTCTGATTCATGGAATTAGTTATTATACTAGTCATATCTGTTGCATATCACAATATCGTGTCGTTATTGGGACGTGTCACCCACTTCCTGATGTGTGAATATAAGACATATCATGTATCCGAATAAGAGGAAATATATGGGAGCATATAGATTCTATGATTAGAAAATGATACATAGTTAACATGTATCAATTAATTTTATAACCAATATAAAATTTTGAGGAGTCAATTTAGATATAATTTTTCTAAACTTGATAGTTGCTTGAGCACCATTATTGAATGAAAGAGTGTGTATAAAGATTCATCTCTGGGGATCTACATATATTGATCCAGAATGGTGGATTGATGTGGACCAAACTAGACACATCTAGGGATGTGCATATAAAAATCTATAGCATTAGACCGAATTAGTTCAATTCTAAATTGAGTTCAATTTTGATCCTGTCCTTAGTCTTTACCTCTCTATAATTATGGTCCTAGGTCTGGTTTGGTCCAAAACTGACAGGGACCGGTCCAAATGAATAAACTGACATATTTTAGCATGTGGAAATAAATCTGATTAAATATTTTGTTGGTACTAATATTTATGAAGGGTCTCTAGGAGTAAGTTTCTCAATGATGATCAATTCTAAAATATACAAGTTATATATCACTATTCAAATATTATTACTCAAGTCTTAGAAGTATTTTTTTGCTAAATTATAACATAAGATCAAGTAACAATTTAATATATAGATGAAGAAAGTTGTATATTGTTGTCATATGAAAAGGTTATCATAGAATTAGTATTTTAAAGCAAACAACAAATATTGTCTACAATGACATGCTTATAAACAAAGTTGTATGGATAGAATACAAGGAGGTTATCTCAAGTAGTGCAAGGCTTCATAGAGCTCAAGTGTTCTGATTATACTTTTCAATGATCATTGTAGCATTACACCAAAATCAAATGACTAATCAAACCAAGACAGGGTCCTTTTATATTTTTTGTTATCAAGAATCTCAATGATTTGGAGTGGCTCATATATTTTTTCAATCCTCAATCCAAAAGCCTTCCTTTGTTTGGAGTTTGGCATTGTCTGGTACAATCGGACCCAATTTTCTTTGGACTTATGTACAATCCTGTTCGCTCATAAGATCACATTTGACTTAACAAAATAAAAGAGTGCTTAAGTTAATGCTATCATAAAGGTCACTCAAACTACAAGGATGGTTCTATGAATCGCGTACATTCCATATTGTACGGTGGTGAATATTGGTTGGTAATAAATAAACTATCAAATCAGAATGCTAATATCGATGTGTAGAAAAATTGAAAAGGACCATCGAGGATGTCAAAATAATATGTGCGAATAGTGATGTCAACCTTACTTAAGTGTCATACATATGGCATGTATGATTACACAATTAAGTGCATGTTAGGGTAACATAATTGAGCTATATGCATACTATAGAGGAAAGGACGTGGAGCATTTGTGTGTACTTTTTTTTTTCAAATTAGAAATTAGTCCTTGTATCATAACAAGTTATTATGTAATTCATGCACTTACATATAGTTGTATATAAAAGGGCTTGAGATGCCAACAAGGAGTGGTTCAAGTGGTCAAACACGGTGTCCCCTAACAAAGGGACCCGAGTTCGAATCCCAACTGTCGCCTTGATTTATCACCCTCCCGGGCGTTCGGCCTCCGTCACGGGCGTGTGATACAGGGGGGACGGAGGGAGAAATCTTTCTCTCTTAATCCCATAAAAGGACTTGAGATGAATTGTATGAAATTCTATTTATCTTTTAATTTACAAAACAACCGTTATATTTTAATAAAGCAACTGTGGATGGGTTTATGGCTGTGACTGGTTGGATGCACATCTTATAAATGTTATTTAAGAATGCAATACGACTGTATATATTCCAACAAAGCTATGAGCTAACTATGACAAGTATATGTCACGCCTCACACTACAATCTCACAGCTACTAGGGTGGATAGTGTAAGGGGGACCAAACTCAAAAGAGGTGGAGGATGTGGTTGCTCTGACTAACATCGGGTAATCTTTACAATAGACACTGTCAAAGCCAAGAAGTGGCACTCGTTCTCTTAGGTGCACGGGGACAAGATCAATTATCAATTTATCCTTTTCTTCACTTAATATAAAGCTTCTTTTCCATCTTTTTTTAACAACGTATCAGATATTAAATTATTCGATCTTTCATCACTCTGAGTACTTACTACCCTTATTCTAGACAATAGAGGATCAAACTTGTTATACTAAAAAAACTTTAACAAATGAGCAAGGTGATGTGTTTCATAGTTTTACTCTTCAAGAATAAATGTTCTTAAACTCTAATGATTCATAATGTGTTGATGTCTACTGATAGTACTACACATAATCGGAGATAGTCAGCCCACTGAATCAGCTAACGGACCGTCAATGAAGTGACCCAGATTCGATGTCTAAAACTTACGTCAATTTAACTCCTGGTCACCCATCCCGAGGTTTGAGTGGATTAACGATTAGCGGGGAAGGGAAGGCACCCACTTCCCTTATTATTTAGTTCATCATATCGTACGTATACTCCTCACTTGCTGTAGATTTTACATCTTAATAAAAAATCAGAGCTCTAACTATTGTGCCAAGCAACAATTGAGCAGTTAGCAGGAAGTCGTTGATTTTTTATTCCTTTCAAATTCCTGTTTCAAAATTCACCATCTACAAACCATCCGTGCCCAACAAATGAACGATCGTCTATGCCATACTTTGGAAAGCTATCAACGGCAATTTTCTGGCTCAATTCTTTCTATGCTGGATTGGAAGTTTTGCATCGGGCACGTTTGGTTCATCGGATTTGATTTTATTGGATTGTAGCTATTGATCCAACAGTTACGTTTGATGTGCACGAGCTCAATTCTTTTTTTTATTATTTAATAGAAATTGTGGATTAAGGTTTCCATTTCGGGCCTGCAGGAGGCCGCCATCCTCCTAACTCCCTCCCTGTGGTGTCGTTAATCTAATGTGGTCCCGACGTGGTCCCAGAAAGCACCCGTCTCTCAGCAGGCAACAGCAGCTAATCTAACGCTGCCGTTACATGATGCTGCAAATGATATATATATATATATATATATATATATATATATATATATATATATATATATATATTTTCCATACCAATCCGCCGCTACCCTTTCCAGCTAGGCAGGGCGGACTTGTTTCGCGTCCATTTTTTAACCGAACTTAAAGTAGTGTTCTACAGGATGTCAGAAATCCCAACCAATCGCGATCCTGCACTAAACGAATACATAATTTTCCTTAATCCAACTGAATCCCTTAAGGGCATGTTTGTTTTCATGGATCTGCCTGGATGAGGACGAATACTGCATTTTTTAGATCCCGGTATAACTATGGTTGTTTCGTGATCTGCAGCAGAACATAAGTTTATGTTTGGATGTCAATGGCCACCAGCATCAAAAGTGGGGTGCGACGGCAGGGGGGACCATGGAGTTGCACGCAGTTCTCTGTAGTAGTTGGAGCGCCAGCTTGCTGTAGGCCCTTTTGAGATGTAAATGATAATCCAGCAAATACTATAATCTACCTTTTTAATCTCCAGCTTATCAAACATAAATTTTCTATTACTGGATATAAGATTGCAATCCAATCCCGCGCCTAAACCAGTAAACCAAACGTCCCCTAAGTCAAACGTGCCCATAGACAGCAAGCGCTTGCTAAATAAAGATCTACAAGCTGCGGATCTCTGGACTCCAAAAGGACATTAGAAGTGTCGGTCAAACTATCGTATGTTCCTCGCACCGTAGAGTTAGCTAATCATTTTAGCTGGAATAGTGATACTTCGTCTACTCAATCGTACGAATGTGCTTGGTTTACTCAGTTGTACAAATGTGGTTGGTTTATTCAGTTGTACGAATGTGGTTGGTTTACTCAGTTGTACAAATGTGGTTGGTTTATTCAGTTGTACGAATGTGGATGACAAATGTATTTTTGAACGCCACCTGTAACTGATTTAATACATTATCATTTTGGATAGAAGACAACAACGCAAAAACAGATTCGGAAAATGCATGTGGGAAGGATTTTTCCCAGCGCTGCTACTAATAGTTGTGACTTTGACATTCAGAATATTCGGTTGCTAGAATATATACATTCAACATAGGCTTTTAATGCCTTTAACCCGTTCAGCCTTTGCTCTAAGAAAAATCGGAAGAATAATGGCTAGCTTTACCATTAAAACCATCGGGAGTTGGTTGACTCAACTCAATTCTTTTTTCCAGCGATCCTTTTAGAGCAAGATTCATTGCACTCATGATAAACGTTGGACACATTAACACAATTGGGATGCACAACTCTCTTCTTATGGATGTTGCCATTAACCTTTCTGTTTTCTGCAGAGTATTCCAGCAAGAATCAGCCAACGATTTTAGTATACATAATATACACGATTCACACACACACACACACACACACACACACACAGAGAGAGAGAGAGAGAGAGAGAGAGAGAGAGAGAGAGAGAAACCTGATTCTTGTCGAGTTTGCTGCTTGCCATTCACAGTCTTTTTAGAACAATGCTCAAAACATTCATGGTACGGATTGGAAGCATTAACACAATTCGGGTGACTCTTCTTGTCTCGGCCCATCAAATCCCTCGGTTCTGTATGCGTTTAGTTAAGAGTGAGCCCAAAACAAAGTTTGATGAAGTGTGTCAAAGAAAATATGACAACTTAAAATATTTATAACAAAAGTCCGTGTAAAAGGGGACTGAGTCGTATCATTTAATTTCGGAAATAGAATATCACGGAGATAGGACAGTTTGATAAGCATGTACGGAGCATCCCACAAGTTGTCATCTTTGCTGACGTTAGAAAGAGTTGGCACAAGATAGTATTTATTGAGCATGAACATAAATTCATTTAGGAAAATGCACCAGTCTGGAGTAATCCTATTGAGGCAAATATGACCCTAAGAATAAACTGTATGGAAAGAACATAGTCAACATACCAAGCAGCTAACTCCAGCATGATCCAAAATGAGTCTTAGATGATGTTTAAAATTACAAAATAATCATAGATAATCTAATTTCATGAATTCACTTAGAATTAGATGGCCATTAATTTGAAACTGATATGCAGAAGAGAAAAATCAGGAATTCACGACCAAAGATATGAAGTCGCTGGACAATTTGGGGTTCCAAAGTGAAAGTTAGTAAACTTGATATTAAAAAATACAATTCATTGGCATTAGTTACTATTGTTGATCGACGGACTCCAATGATGTAAAAGGTTTGTCTTAATAAATTCTAACATACAACTAAAGGAAAATAACAAGTGCATTGTCATACACATGATTAGAAATAGAATCTGGGGCCTCAGGCTGATAACAAAATTATGGTATCGTTTGTCTCTGAGATATGGACTCCGAGAACAAATCAAAAGTACACTGTTGATTTTCTAGACAGACACAGTAGAACTCAGAAAAACTTATAATGAAATACTAAAGCCTGAATCAATTTCTCTTCCTCCTATGCTTTCATTTTGATTTTAACATCATACATGTCCTAAATAGAGGGAGATTTCATCTGACATGCCATCAGTAGATGCAAATTCTGTTTGCTAGTTGAAAACCAAAAAATTGTTTTGCTGAATCGGCAAGATTATGTGAAGTTATGTTTAAAATGGTTGTTTAACTTCAACACATGTCAATATCATCTGAATCTATATTTAGTTCATGCTTGGAGACACTTTAAAATGTATGTTTACTTGGTGTTCTACCTTAGCATGATGTCATCCACAGTAGGCTTACAGGTCAAACTTTATATTATAAATCAAAACCAATAATTACATTAAATCATTTTAGTAGTATGTAATTACTTTATTAAATTACTTGGAAACATATGTGCAGTACATGCACCATATATCACGTATACTCCTGCATGTTCTGAAAATGTCGGTCTCAGTTTGAGACCTCTTCAACAATTCTTTTTCAGCAAATTCACTATACATAAGAATTAGATGCGCTAACACAATTAGAATGCCTAACTTTATCCTAAGGAGCATCACTGCTAACCTTTCTTTCTTCTATAAAGAAGTATTCTAGTCAAGGTCTAGCTTTACGTATAGGATATTATCTTTGTATCCAGGAGTGAACTTTTACAGAGGAGCGAAATGATGAAGGCAAAAGAACCTGATTCTTGTCTAGTTTGCTCCTTGGTCTTTGCAGTCCTTCTGGAACAGTGCTCGTAACATTGATGATAGGGATTGGAAGCATTTACACAATCCGGGTGATTCTTCTTCTCTTGGCCCACCAAATCCACTACCTCTGTTTGCATTCAGTTAAAGGTGAGGCCATAACCACAACTCTGGTACAAAGCAGGATAAAAAAATAATGTGATAACTACTTATACTTAAGCCAACAAAAAGGGTAGAAGTAGGGCTGAATAGGAAACCAAAACAGGCCATGGAACCAAACTGAACTAAATCAAACTGCTCAGTCTTCCTTATTGAGGTGATGATTTGATTTGGTTTCACAGGTGGTTTGAGGGTACAGTTTAACCCTACCAATACAACCATGTGTTTTGTATATATTTTTTGTTGTTGTTAGCTATGTTTGCATTAGGTGATATGGTACTTTTAAATTTTTTTTAGATGAAAAGTACAGTGTGGACAAACCTCTTTTTACTAGTATAGATGCATCGTATTGACATGTTTCAGTATTCCTTGCTATGATTTATAACTGCGTTATTATACTATATACTATAAATCAGTTGAGTTGGTTTTTGATGGCTCAATAGAAATGATAACATAAGAGGTTGGCTATGAAATGTCTAGCAACTTCACAAAAGTTTGTCGTTTCTAAAATAATTGTATGGAAGTGAAACTGAACCAAACACCATAACAGAGGTACAGTTTGGTTCAGTTTCGGGTTAATGAATGGTTTATTCAGTTCGGTTTAAAAAGTTGACAAACGGATATGGTCAATATGGTTCACCTTTTTAGTGGTACACTGTACCAAACCAACTATACTAACCCTTAGGTAGAAGTGAGAAGAGTGGAATCATTCACTTTTTATAATAGTCAGGATAGGTAGACATCAATAAGGATGAACTGTCATGCAAGGTTTCATCTTTACATGCATTAGAAAAGTTGGCATGAGCTGGTTAGGAGCAGAAACTTAACCGGTATCACATAAATTACTAAACTATTATGCATAGAAAACCTTTAATATTATTGTGTAAAACTAGATGGCCATTGACTTCAGATAATTCTGGAGTCCCAAGTGAAAGTAAGCAAACACGATAAGTCGGAAACAGTCAAGAAAGCTGGCAGTAGTAGTAGTTCCAACTAATTAGAGGTTTGTGTCGCTAAATTCCAACCTCACAACAAAAGAAAAAAAAAAAGGTACAGCTGAGCTCTCACACATGTTAAAGAGGAACAATTGGCGGTTTTAGACGTAAAAATAAATGTGATACAGAGAGATCCGATTTGTAATGACTTAACAATGATGTATTAACTAGGAAAGTTCATAAACAAGAACCGCCACAAACTTTTAGGTTCGTACAGTTTGTTAAAAACTAGATGGACCAGGGTATAATTTAAGAGTTAGCAGCTAATTGCTAGACAGAGAAGAAGTAAGAAATAGCCAGGAAAAAAGCGTGAACCAAACTGTACAAAGCATGCCACAGATCAGACACACGTACAACATACAAAACTCTCTCCTACTGGATATCACCACTGACCTTTCTCTCTTCTGCAAAAAGTACTCTAGTCAAGAGTTAGTCATACATATATGATATCATAGTATATCATTGCTGTTAGAGAACATGAGTGTTTTAGTTTAGTACAATATGTGAGCCCAAGTCTTTTTGGGCCATTAGTGTTTGGACTCTTAATCGATTAGGGTTTGTCTAGTGTCTTGTACTTGTCTCTTCTCATATATATGGGGGAGGGTTTACCTATCTTAACAACAATTATACAAGGGATTTTTCCATTATCTCAAATTCTGCAATGTAACAAAGAAGTGCTCCAATCCTAACCCTACATGAGAGAGAGAAAGAGGAGTGCCCCCCTTGCAGGTGGTCTCTACCCCTTGGCGGTGCTTGACAGCCCTCAAGGATGCCCACCCTTTGCTTCATTTTTCAAAACCAATCGTTTATTTGCGATGTTGCTCCATTAGTTGCTTCGTCCCTCATACCTATGTCATCTAGTGCTAATAACACTACCATAAAATTCGTTGTTGCTTTCGTCATCCTACCCCGAGGATGCAGCCACCATCCTCCCTTGGATCCGTCGCCACCCTCCCTTGAAGGCAACACCACCATCCATGTTGATGTTGCCACTACCATCTATGCCACCATCACCATGTGATATTGCCTTCAGCATCTACGTTGTTGTTGTCAAGATCCATTGTTGTCTAAACATCAGAAGTAATGCTTGACTTCTTTTCTCTAGGAAAAACATGGGAAACGGTCAAATTTTCCTAATGCTATTCAGGATAATCAAACCCTACCTTGATATGGAGATCTGTAAGGTCTTTTTACCTTATTGATGTCTTTTCAAGGATATTTGTTGTTGTTCCACCGTTCCAGACGGCATAACTGTATTTGACACGACCTATGAGTGATGATTTGCTCATTTGTTGCTCGAATTGACTTCTAACATGGTGTGTTGTTAGATTACAGGGCGTGCGATCCAATTCCTGCCACCGCCACGACTTTGATACAGCGTGTGCCAAAAACACATGGTGTGTTGGTTGCACAATGTGTAAGGCATGTCATCCTGCTTTTGCTGATTTCTCTTCTCCAATATGAGCACATCGTGTGAATATATTACACGCCGTGTAGCCAACCTGTTGTGAGTTCTGCTCCATATTATACACAGCGTGTGGGAGTATTACATGTGTATAGCTTGTTTATTGCAAGTTTCACCCTCCGTTATACATAGTGTGCGGGAGTCATACATGTCTTGTAACCTGTTGTTGGCTGCTACTAACCTATTTTTACAAGCAAAGATCTGACACATTGCATGCAGTTTCATCTGCTACTCTATCGTATGATGATAAGCTTCAATAAACAATGAATTAAATTTGGTTGTTCCTTTTGCTTACTTCCATCCCTTCACACATACTACCCCAACATATTCCATGCCAAATACTATTGAAAATCAACTTTTGATCTAATCTATATATTGTTGGGGTTCTGCCCCCAACTGTTCCATGTTGCTTCATATACTATAATTGTAGTAGTTGAGGTGAAGGGGAAGATGAATGAGACAAGATGTTGCTACTAAGATCTCCAACATGTGTGTGTGTGTGTGTGTGCATGCACACGCCAGCGAACGCGCACGTTTGTGTCTTGGAGCTTCTGTATTAGAGTTCTAGGCCATCTCGTTCAATCTACTAGATAGGAGATTTTTCACCATGATTCATCTGCCTCGTCTGCTGCTATGGAGTATTTACTTTATTTTTTGTTGTGGTTCTATTTACTTCATTTGGTGCTTAGCATTTGCTACTCTATTTATGATGATACTTCATCTGTTTATGCTATTTCTTATGATCTTTTATCCAGCGATGCTGGCCTTGCTACTTGTGCTATATTAGCACATTTTAAATATTGTTTGTGCATTAGCACTATCTTCCCATCCATGCTTTATTTGAACTTCGAGTTTGCTTGTTTGTTCTTTATACGGGTGTCGAGTACAGCCTGTTTGTAAACCAACACCCTCTGGAATGCGACTGTGATGGAGATGAAGTGAAGAGAGGATAAGATGATGCATGTTACTTTTGAGAATTACTTTAAAAATTTCTACAAATATGTGATGGAGCTTCATTTTCCAGCTACTAGTATGCATCTTGTGGTCTTGTATTTACATTCTTATTCGAGTGATGAGATATTTATTCCGGCTCTATCACTTTTGCTTGTTCATGCTATGTTTTTGCACATCAATTATTTCTTGTGTACCAGCACTCTCGTCTATCTGATTATGCGCACCAACATATTCTAGTCTACTTGATGATGGTCACATTGACTGAGATGAAGACACTTGTGCCTACATGTCGCACTGATTACTAATGCTCCATATGCAACTCACTTTGTGATTAAGAAGCTCCTACTACATGCCTTTGTACTGCTATGGATATCTACTTGATGGGAAGTGTTGAGTGCACCAGTGCTTAATTGCAAGATGGGCAGGGAGTGGTATTCTTGTATGGGCTGATTCTTTTATCTATTTAGTGTGTAGAGCTGCTTTTGCAATCTCTTTCTATGTGTGCAAGTTATTGGCATGTGATTGTCATGGGCCAACTTGAGGCCAAGCATTAGAGTAGATGAGTGTTGTAGTTTTTTATGCATATGGGACCATGTCTATTTGGCCGCTTAGTCCTTAGGCTTTTTCTAGTGTCTTGTACTTGCCTCTTCCCCTATATATAAGAGAGAGATTTACCCACACAATAACAAAATTTACACATGGTTTCTTCCTACTATCTCATTTGTTATGTAGCAGTATATCCAAAAGTTTAGTTTTTCACAACTGAGAAGCAGTGAAAGGAAAAGAAAACCTGATTTCCGTTCAATTCGCTCCTTGGCCTTCACATTCCTTTTAGAACAGTACTCAAAACATTGATGGTAGGGATTGGAAGCATTTACACAATATGTGTAACTGTTCTTCTCTTGGCCCATCAAATCCACTATCTCTGTTTGCTTTTAGTTAAGAGTGCTTCCAAAACCACAAGCCTGGTAAGCAGAAAAAGAATTATATAACAACTACAGAATATTGAAACCAAAAAACAGTGTAGTTTGAAAAATAGAGAGAGAATACTGGTAGGCAGGAGCAATAATGCAAGTTTTCATCTTTACATACGTTACTAAAAGTTGGCACAGGCACATAAATTTAATTGGCAGTGGAAAATAGCTAACAGAAATTAGTTGGCTTGAAAAACTTTAGTATCATCGTTTATAACTAGATGCCATAACTTAAAAGTATCATATTCAAAGAACTAATGTCCAAATACAATGGCAGTTGAACAATTCTGGAGTCCCGAGTGAAAGTAAGTAAACACAACAAAATGACACGCAAAAAAAGCTGGCAATGCTAACTGTTTAAAGTCATCTCATACCGAGAGGTTTGCATTGCTAAGTCAGAGCTTCAAACAAACTGAAAATGAAACAGCTAGTTTCTCACATAGAGGAACAATCAGCAGTTATAGACTTATAATGATAAAATGTGGAATAAGAGGGTTTCAGCTTAAAAGATGACTGAATGATGTCATATTGAGAGAAACAGTTCATAACTGAGAACCACCGATTTTTATATTAACCTGGATCATTTTTTGAAAAATCAAAAACATGATACCGGCCTGCTAACAAGCCAGACGGGCCTGAGCAGAAATAAGAAATGGGTAAGCCGAATTGTGAAGCCTAGACCAAAGGATACAAAGCATGCTACTGAAGCTAAAGAACAAGGATAGATGTTCTTTGCATGAATTGACATATGAAAAAGAAGAGGGCATGACGCCCGTTTAATATTCTTCTCATTGTATATCTGCCTATGATTCCCGCACTTCATCACTGGTGTACCATTACAATAATAAGTTGATTACATGGTGTATCTTTTAGTGCATATTCAGCCAACTTTGAAGCATTTAAAAGTTTGATCACAACTGCATTGAATTAATTACAGTAGCAGCAGTAGGAGTAAATAGTGTCATCCCCTGACGTCCTAAAAACTTCACCACTTTCCCAATGGAAATGAATCATTGCCGGTGGTCAGGCAACACAGTTGTCCCTGGTTTTAAGAGAGAAAAAAAAAAATGAAACTAGTACTAAGGAGGGTCCAACTCATTTGTTTGCAAACTACAAGAAAACGAACTTCAGAACAGTTTGCTCGTGTCTGCAAGTGAATTCAAGGCCCACCTCCAGTACTGTCATGAAGAAGGCAGATGACAGCTCTGAGATTTTGTATTGATTACAGGGCGCCAACCTCAGGTGTCGCCATTCGCATGACCGTGATTGCTGGGATTAAATGATACCTACCCATCCATTTGTAAACTCGATTCGTCGTTATAAGACTGCATTCAAGACCCGAAATGGAAATAATCTAGAAAGGTATTTGTCCCTTTTTTTGTAGAGAATTCTCCTAAAGCTTTGAAAGTTGGACTCTGTCTAGGACTCCACCTAGATACCAGACCACTTTCCAGTTTATTTAAGTTTACAGAAAAGCAAAGCTGTTTCCAAAACACTTTCCAGTAACTGATTCTTATATCTGACGTCCATAAAAACATATACCTGTGTGGATGTCTATTTGTCGGACAGCCCGCCCGCACCCTGTACCCCCTAAAGAGAAGGCATATATGTATCTAGAGTGAAATAACTTGCTTGCCAGGCATATATGATGCGCGATACGGAGGCCACGGTTATTCGATAACAGTGCTCATTAAGAGGGAGCTTGCTACATACCTTATCGTGTGACGAGATGCGGTTACTCCGACCACCAGAACCAATCTTCACGACGACTCAAGCTGCGGTAGACACCGGATGGTTTCGTGGTTGTACAAGGCTTGTATCCCCGTTTATCAGAAGGAGAAGCGTAGTTAGGGTAGGTGACACGGGAAAGGAGACGGTAGGGGAAGGAAGGGAGGAGGAAAAAGGTTGTTATCTACCTAGGGTGGATGCCACAACGGCTACGCCGGCGTCAAATGCACGTTTGGTCTCTTGGGTCTAAGCTGACGGCCGGTGCGACAATGTGTAGCGTAGCGGTAGCGCTCGCCTCCGATGGCGTCAGTCGCTCGTCCGGTCTGCCCGCGCGAAGGGGGTGTGGGGACGGACTCACATTCGTCGTCGGTGGAAAATTGTTAAATCCAGTCTAATCTAGATCCTCGGCCTGCCAGCCTGTCCCGGTTGGCACTTACGACCCGTTCATAATAATCGAATGCATGTGCGTCAGTTTAAATAAAAAGTAAGCGCAACAGCGCAAGTCCATGTTCGCAAACGAAGGAAGAAAAAAAGAACCCGTCGGTCGGGCTACTTCATAGGCGGCTTCAAAAGTCAGGGTGGCTGGATGCTGAAAGGCCACATTGCAATGGTCCTGTGCAGGTTTCTTTTAGAAAGTTCATCCCGTTGAGTGCACAAATTTCTATTCTATAAAGTTCTATACACTTCTTATGATTTTAGCATCTTGAAATATTTGTGGTGCTTCTAGCGCGAGTAGGAGGAGAGTCATTAGAAGGTTTATTTACGCACATAAAGTCAACATCATTATTCTACAAGAGACCAAAACCTACTTTTCCCCCTTTCTTCTCAAGGCGGTAAACACATAAACGAATGCATGCAAATTCCACTAAATGGATTCAAAGGTGACATTATCATAGGCATAAACAACAGCCTATTCAAGATTACACATCAATATCTGGAACAAACACAACACCGATATCACGATCACAATTTTGTGATCAGTTTACTTGGTCTTTTACGGGTGTCTATATGGTGAACCTAGTCATGACAAATAATTTTTCATTGATGAAATACATCAATTGGCACAAAGTTTTTCATCGACGTCATGGCTTATTGGAAGGGATTTCAACCTTATCAAACATCAATCGAAACCACACAATACACTACATGCTTCTGCACCTAACATAACATGTTTGATAGGCATTTCGATCTCTCATTAGGGATTATCAGCTGCTTCACTTCTCCGCCACTAATTCCAATTACACATGGAATCGTGGACTATCATGGGTTAAACTTTATCACCCTTTATGTTCTCATCTATGGGACGATACCTCTCCGCTCACTTTTCACTTGCCAATGCGAGACTTGGCTTTGACCACTTTCACGCCCTTATTGACACCAACTATGCCCCATGGGGATTTAAACCATTATGTTTTTAATGATTTTGGATAAAACACACTAAATTCAAAATCCTAATCTACAAAACTGGCCCATACCTATAAATCCTCTTGAATCGAGTTTGAACGTCCTCAAATAATCAAAAACATCATAGACACTTGAAAATATGGAACAAAGCACCTTTGGAAACATCTATCAAACGCTAAAAACAATGAATCATTGTGTAACATAATGAATCTTAGATGTAATATCCGTGTAAACCTTTTTCCCAAGTTTTCCTTTCATTTCTATCATTTATGTCATTTATGTTTAATTAGTAGAATTTATAGTGGTTTAGTGAACATTTATTCACTAATTGTACCAATATAAGGGTTTATGCACAAATACCTCAGTAAAAGCATAATTACTATAATTAAGTGCTCTAAACCTTAATCTAACTTTTTGATGTTATTTGAAAACATAAAATGAGCCTAAGTTTCAAATTTGGTTCGATTTGGATGTTGTTTGTGCAAGTTATGTAATTTTAGGTACATTCTGGACTTTTATGCAATTTATCCAATTGGGAGGTTTTCTTTACAAATTATCACCTGAATTTTAATCCTTAGATATTCCCTTACTATTCTCGAGATTTTGAATCATGGGGCACCTGGTTGCACCTTGGTTTGAAGGTGTTTCTCTCCAAGGGCATTATAGGGATTACCCTCTTTATAAATGTGCTTATCTTTAAAAGCTATCAACCAATGGGGTTATTTCTTTGATTGGAGAATGGTGGGGATGGCCTAGAAGCCTCCATGGGACTTTAGGACCGACCTTGGACATACAAGAAGTCTCTATGAGTTGTCCTCTTGCATGGCCATGAAGCCTTAGCCAAAGGACACATGGAAAGTCACATAGACACCTCATGCTTGCCCCCTTCTTTATAAAGCCATGTCTACCCCTTCCCACCTCCCAATCCAAGAAGAAATCCTCTCCTTCTTTTTCCCACAGCTTAGAGGATCATCCCTTCTATGTTTGGCCATGAAGTTGCTGTCCCAAGGTAAAAGAGGGTGCCTACCTTGGTGAAGAAGGCTCCTAGGGTTCCAAATTTCTCTATTTAGGATTTCTTAAGCTCCTCCTTGGTGATTTTAACCAAAACTAGTAAGAATCCTCCTTTCCTTCCCTGTTTTTATGTTGTTAGTATTCCTCCCACCTTCTTCCAGGTCGGAACCATGAACTTCCATGGTAAAACTCCACCTAGAACCCTAAAACATCTCATCTCCATGCTCTTTTGCTAGGGTTTGCACATCTAAACACTAGTACAGGAATGATCGGTAGCGTCAGTTTTTTTAAGCCTGTAATGTCACTTTATAACCGATGCCTAAGTGGCCATCGCTATAGAATTTGCTCTATAGTGTTGGTTTATTTGACCAAATAAAACTGACCTTACAGAGTAAACACCGACACAAAAGGTTGTAAAAAATCTGACCCAGGTGAGAAAAAAGGAGCCTGTAAGGTCGGTTATTCCAAAAAAACCGACCCTGTAAACGATCGCGGTCGAGAAAATTGTCGACCGATAATATTTTCAATCGATAATTTTCTCGACCGAGAGAGTTTACAGGGTCGGTTTTTTTGGAATAACCGACGCTAAATATTGAATAACCACTTCAGTGTACTCCTCGGTCGAGAACATTGTCGACCGAAAATATTGTCGGTCGACAATTTTCTCGACCGAGAGAGTTTACAGGGTCGGTTTTTTTGGAATAACCGATGCTAAAAAATTTAAATAAGCATTTCAGTGTACCCCTCGATCGAGAAAATTGTCGACCGAAAATATTTCGGTCGACAAAATTGTCGACCGAGGGGTACACTGAAATGTTCTGCAAAAACTGAAATAGAACAGAAGATTCATATATTCTGGGAGAGGGGAGCATTTATGCTCAACCATCACCATTCAAAACCACACATTCATGACAAAAATGATTCATAATCACATTATAATTTACAAATGATAGATTGCTTGAAATATAAGGAGGAAAAATTAGCTTGAAATCCTAGAAATATACCATCTTTTGAGAGATTAAAAGCAATCATTATCCATATGCAAACAAGGTCTATAATTACCACTTCCATCAAAAAAATCATGCACAAGATGTAGGGTTCATCTAAGATGATAAACTACTCAAGAACTATCATACAAGCTCACACCCTAGGTAATGGTACATCTTTATACATGGATCAATATTTTTAAGGCAAAATCATGTACATGTAACGTAAGAGTGAACACTAATCATGGATAAAGTTATATAACTCACCTTAGAGATGATGTAGAAACTCCAAACAACAAGGTAGATTGAAGAAAAAGGGGGAAGAAACCCTAGCTTGGGCACTCCTCTTCACTAAGCTGGTTCCTTCTCCAAAAAGGAAGCAAACCCTATGTTGAAAAGGTAAGAAGAAGAGAGGGGAAGATGTTTTCAACCATTATCTCAAGCTCCACCATGGAACATCATGGATTCAGCCAAGAATAAGAGAGGGGAAGATAGAACAAGAAGAAAAACAAAGAAAAAGAGACAGATCTCACTTACTAAGACTAAGAAGCAAAACAAGGTAGCACCAAACAATCTCAAGAAAGGTGGATCTGAACCCGGAAATGAACTCGGGAACCTTACTTGGAAACGGAGGCGACCTTCCTTGGAAACGGCGGCGACCTTACTTGGAAACGACGACGACCTTCGTGGAGGATGAGATGACCTTCACGGAGAGGCGGCGACCTTCGTGGAAGTTATAAGAAAAAACCCACCCTAGAGGTGCTTATACACGTGAAATCTAGCTCCTTCTCGGTTGACGAATTTGTCGACCGAGAGGTTATCGATCGACAAATTCGTCGACCGAGGAGCCCTTTAGGGTTGGTTATAAGAAAAAACTAACCCTAGAGGTTCTTATACATGCGTGAAATATGGCTCCTTCTCGGTCAACGAATTTGTCGACCGAGAGGTTATCAGTCGACAAATTCGTCGATCGAGGGAGCTCTAGGGTCGGTTAAAAGTAAAAAACTGAGGCTAGATGTGCTTATACAACCCTAATATGGGATGATGTTATGTGAAACCCTAATATAGGGTGATGTCGTGTGAAACCCTAATATGGGATAATGTTATGTGAAACCCTAATATGGGATGATGTTATGTGAAACCCTAATATAGGGTGATGTTGTGTAAAACCATAATATGGGATAATGTTATGTGAAACCTTAATATGGGATGATGTTATGTGAAACCCTAATTGATAAAGATGGGAAACTCTAACCCTAATTAGGGAATAGTGATGTTATCTTTGTATTGCATGATGTTGATATGAAATTGATATGGTTGTTATCAAGTATACTAACCTTGCAAGTATCATGAGATAATAAGCCTAACCCGGTATGAGCTATGATGGTAATGGGCCTTGTGAGCCATTATTTTATTTGTTGCGTAGTGAGAGGTAACAACAAGAAGTTGAATATGCCTAGTGAGTTATTTGAGATGCTTGTGTAATAAGTATCCTGAATACCTTGGTCAGATGACCTGAAGGTAATAGTTACCTGATAAGTGTGACGACCGTCTCACGAAAACAAGATTAACTAATGCGGAAGCGTTCATCAAGCAGCGGATTAGCGAAAATCACTAAAAATTAAAACTTTTTGCAAAGGGATCCATTCATAGGAAAACTCTTTCATTCAGAACCAAAGTAAAACTTTACATCCTGGTTCATATATATACATCTCATGTACTTTTGCTTCTCGAGGAATACAAACATTAACTACTCTGTCTTAACTGTACACAGGTAGTATAAAACCCTCGAGGCACTAAGACAAAATCTCGAAATCATTAACTACTACTCCAAGGACCTGAGAGTACAGAGACAACACATAGGACTTCTATATACATCTGAACATGACATGACAGTCAATGTCTCCACTTGAGACTTTACTGCTGTCCCTGCTACTGTTGATGTCCTTCACCTCCTGAAGGATTCCTGTCTCCTCGTCCGCGTACACCTAAAAATGTGGTTCCCACGGGGGTGAGACAATTATAAAAATTGCCCCAGCGAGAGATATAACTCTCCGCCAGAAACATTATTATTGCAACTTAATAAGATAAATGTGAATAGGGAAATCATATTTATTTGACAGCAGATATTTTGATGTCTAACAGATTAAATCATTATTCTATATCAAAAGCATTGCAACTGTAACTTGATAGAATAAACATGTTACTATTCCTTTAATGAATATGAAGAACATGTATAACATCTATTCAAACTACAGAATCATTATCACTGCATTAACTCTCTTCAGGCTTAGATCATATGACTAAAGCCTGGCATTATCATTGTGGAGTCATGGCCCGTAGCCATACTCTTTTCACAAGGTGTTGGGATCTTAATCCCTCATTTCAACACTGGGGCTTCTCATCCATTCTCAATTTCAATACCATAACCATGAAATCCTGGGTATTCAAACCCTTTGTTCATCACTTGAGCACTATTACCTCTTTCTCAGGTAACTAACACCTTTAGGTCATTTGACCAAGGTAAGTATGATACTTGCTACACAAGCATCCATTATGGCACTTGATGCACATTAATTCTCTTGCCACCTCTTACCAGGCACAAGGTATATTATGGCACACAAGGCCCAATTAACAATTCAAACTAATAATACATCATAGCTCATACCTGGCTATGGTCATCATCTCATAATACCTGCATGGTTAGCACATATAATAGCAGTACATCAATTATCTATCAATACCATGCAAAAACAATGTATTAATAATTCAAGGGTATTACCCTTAATCCTTTATCAGGATTTGGGTTTCCATCACACATGGCTCATCAGAACACTGTACATCTTGTCACCTTTCACTAGGCAACAACTTTATTCACATGGATCACAAAACCATTCACATCTTGTCACCTCTCACTAGGCAACAACTTTATTCACATGGCGCACAAGGCCATTCACATCTTGTCACCTCTCACTAGGCAAAAACTTTATTCACATGGCGCACAAGGCCATTCACATCTTGTCACCTCTCACTAGGCAACAACTTTATTCACATGGCGCACAAGGCCATTCACATCTTGTCACCTCTCACTAGGCAACAACTTTATTCACATGGCGCACAAGGCCATTCACATCTTGTCACCTCTCACTAGGCAACAACTTAAAACAAAGGCTTACAAGCCCAACTCATCTTGTTACTTCTTTCTCAGTAACAAAAACATAATGGCACATATGGCCAATCAATTCTTATCAAATAAACATCATAGCTCATACCTAGCTATGATCATCAACTCATGAAACCTTCATGATTGTCATACATGATAATAGACTTATCAGGTTTACAACACATCATGCAATACAGGGTAACACCACTATTCCCTTACCAGGGTTAGGGTTTACCATCAATTAGGGCTTTCTCTCACATATCATTACCCTTCATTAAGAATAGGGTTTTCCATTATTAACCATTTAGGTTTTCAAGATCATATTATCAATGATCAAACCCTAGTTCATTGCTCCCCACATCTAGGAGCCAACATTTATAGCATAAGTATTCACTCATACTTATTTATTCTCATTAATTATCATTAAATGATTATCATCACAAGGTATGAGTATCTCTCTCATCCTTAAGTTGAGAATTAACAAAACGACCATGTTAGGTCACTTTCAATTCAGCTCTAAGTCAAGCATAGACCACCACGGCCGTGCTACCTTGCACGGTCGTACTGAGTAGAGTCGCCACGGCCGTGCTGCCTTGCACGGTCGTGCTACATAGGATCATCACATGAATCATATTTATATATGAATTCTATTATTTGATCCTTTCAACTTGATTAGGCCACATCAACCCTTCAATCATATGCATACAACTATAATTAACATAGGGTACCAAGTCATTGGTCCTATAAGCAATTAGGGATGCATTCCCAATTAGGGTTTCTCATGAAATCACCCTCAACTAGGGTTCCACATGGATGCACCCTCAATTAGGGTTTCACTTGGAATCACCCTCAACTAGGGTTTCACATGGAATCACCCTCAACTAGGGTTTCACATGGAATCACCCTCAACTAGGGTTTCACATGGAATCACCCTCAACTAGGGTTGAATTCAATAACCCTGTCAATTAGGGTTTATGTTCATGTTTAGGGTTTCATGATCTCTTTGATTAAGGATCATAACCCTTATACACCACATGATTCATATTCATGTATGAATTCATGCTATCAGCTTCTTAACTTGATTAGGTCATATCAACCCTTCAATCAAGTACATACAACTATGATTTACATAGTGTACCAAGTCATTGATCTTATCAGCAATTAGGGTTCATCCCTTAATTGACACTAATCACTTAGGTACTATTAGGGTTTTAACCTTTGTTCCTTCATTGGTTAACATTACTAACCATCATTGGATCAATAGTACATTCATCATCACATTGGACCTCCATTACATAAGGTATCCAAAGGAATTAGGGTTTACTATTCATCCTAATTAGTGATTTCACATGTAGGCAACCTCTTAATAGGGTTATACATGAAATCGGCCTCAATTAGGGTTTACATCATGTATTGGATCCATGCATTTGTTATGCATTAATGACTAGTACCATTAAAGGTATCTCCCACCTAATCACATTAGGTTTTCAAAAAGGTTTGATCCATTGGACCTTTAATGACATAAGGTATCCAATTGAATTAGGGTTTCCAATGTTGATTCCTTCAATCATTGGATTCATGGAACCAATCATCAATTGGACCTATACCCATACTTTAATTGAGTTTAAATAGGTCAACCTTCAACTTATTTGACCCTTAATTAACCCTCAATTGGTCATCAATTAGGGTTTGATTCAATTGAATTAGGGTTTGGAATCGATGATTCAACAACACTAATCAATGTAAGACTAGTTGCTTTGAAACCATTGAACCATCATCCAAGTTGGGTATGACCTGACCCCAAACGGTCTTGAGGTCGTTTGGATGACCTCCAAACGGTCTTGAGACCGTTTGCCCATCATATCACTCAAATCCAAGCCATCCAATTAAGGTTTGGATCATTGGAGTGATCACCAAATCAGCATTGCATTGTATAACAGCTTGGTACCTTTAGACCTTCAAACACCTAACCATACTCAACCCTAGACCTCAAAACGGTCTTGGGTGACCACCAAACGGTCTTGAGACCGTTTGGATGAGCTCCAAACGGTCTTGAGACCGTTTGGATGAGCATATCACTCCAATCCAAGCAATCTAATTAGGGTTTGGTTCATTGCAGTGCTCACCAAATCAGCAATCTATTGCAGATCAACTTGATATCTTTAGACCTTCAACCACTGAACTATACTCAACCCTAGACCTCCAAACGGTCTTGGGTGACCACCAAACGGTCTTGAGACCGTTTGCCCATCCAACCTTTGGACTCTAGTGAAAATTCATCATGGATTGGTCTATCGAGTTGATCAACAAATCAGCATTTAGTTGCAGTATGATTTGGTACCTTTGGACCTCCAATTGGTCAACTATACTTGACCCCAGACCTCCAAACGGTCTTGGGGTGATCCCCAAACGGTCTGGAGACCGTTTGGGTGATCCCCAAACGGTCTTGAGACCGTTTGGGCTAATCAACCCAAAATCTCAACTTAACTCATTGGACTTTCAGCACTATTTTCAATTAGGGTTTGCCTAATTGATTAGTCTTCAACTCATGATCCCTTTGGAATTAACCCCTAAAATTTGGAGGGTCATTAACCAACATCATTATGAACAAAAATATCATACGGTCAACGCTTGGTCAACGCACTCAAACGGTCTTGAGACCGTTTGACCAAGCAGGTCAAGTTGATCAGGTTGAAAATCAGCACTTAATCCAATTAGGTTTCCCTAATTGATTAGGCTTCAACTCACGATTCCTTGGGAGTTAACCCATAAAATTTTGAGGGTCATTATCCTACATAATTAGGATCAACAATCTCATACGGTCAACGCTTGGTCAACGCACTCAAACGGTCTTGAGACCGTTTTCCCAAGCAGGTCAAGTTAATCAGGTTGAAAATCAGCACATAATTCAATTCGATTGCCTAATTGATTGACCTTCAACTCTCGATTCCTTTGGAGTTAATCACTCAAATTTGGAGGGTTATCAGCCTACATAATTAGGAAAAACATTCCCAAACTGTCAACGCTTGGTCAACCATCTCAAACGGTCTTGAGACCGTTTACTCCCAAACGGTCTCAAACTGTTTGCCCTTAAACGGTTTGCTGAAACCGCATAGCCAATCAAATTAAAACGATTTGGAGTAGCTATCAAAACGGTTTTGCTTGGTAATTTTCTTTGGATAAGCATCTAGGATGATGTCATCATCCCCTTCCTTCGAACAACCAAGAACAGCAACCGTTCTTGATGGAAATTGCAGCAAGAAACAAGAGTGCATCAAATTGAAGAAATCAATCAACAAAGCATAGAGAATTGATGCAATAACAATGTTTAAGGGTTTGAGTTATAAAACCCGCCTCCAATTGAGCTCCAAAGCTCCAATCTCACGCCATTAATGGTGGATGAAGCTCTTGCAACTCCCCCTAGGCTCGTCCTCAAGCTTTTGATTGCAAAAGTTGGCTAGGGTTGAAGAGGAGATCAAAATAAGAAGGAATCCATAATGTATTTTCGATTTCCACCATGAAATCAAGGAGAACGAAGGTCAAGGGCTCACCCACAGGTTGGGGACGTGCTCCCTGCTCCTCCCTAGCTCCTTGGTCGGTTTTGCAAGCAAGGGAAAGAAGAAAATCCGAAATAGCCTTTCATTTGGCTTGAAAAAGGCACTTTTATAAGGAAATTGAAGAGAGAGAAAATACATTATTAAAATGCATTAAATTCCAAAAATATGGCCGCCTCTTCCCCCTCAAATCCCTTAAGGACGAGGCACCTTCCTTTGACTTTAATTCTCCTTCATTATCCTTGATTTAAAGAAAATCAAATTAAGCACCTTAATGCTTATTATATTAATATCCATATGTGAGTGGGTTTTCTTTTTCTTATAATAAGGTGAGTGGAATTTCACCTACTTAGGATATTTTCGTTCCTTATCTTGGCAAAGGAACGTTCATCCTTATTCAAAATCAACCCAAAACATTTTGGTTGAAATCCCTTCAATTATTTTTATTCATTTTTGCCCTAAATCAAATTAAGGTTTCAATTAGGCATTAATCTTGATTATTTTAATATCAAGATTCTCTCTCCTCCAACTTAATTCAAATGAGGCACCCATCTCATTTTATTTGCTCTACATGTTTCCAAGAAACATTAGGGACCTTATTGAAGTGGTAATTTGCATATTGCACCCTAGGT
Source organism: Alisma plantago-aquatica (assembly GCA_963693085.1). NCBI lineage: Eukaryota > Viridiplantae > Streptophyta > Magnoliopsida > Alismatales > Alismataceae > Alisma > Alisma plantago-aquatica. The sequence goes on from OY856410.1 coordinate 471,133,179, forward strand.
TTTGGGTAAATTGCACTTTTCACCAAAACTAGGTTTTAATGCACAACAATGTTTTACAAGCTTAATCTTGGTGCCCAAGCTTGTGAAAACCATACCACTACATCATATTTATTCATATGATGTCTCAACATCAGAGGAACATCTTACCATGCAACATTTGCAAGTTGACCCCTCAACTTGGGTAATTTGCACTTTAGTCCAAAATAAGAAAACATTGCTTCAACATTGTTCGAACAGGACCAAAATTGAAACATAAGTTTCTCATGAGCCCTAATTACTTTTCCCAAGATAAGATTAAGAATCTACTTGACCTTATTAGGCAAAACATCTAGGGTTAAATCATAACCCAGGTCAGGGATGTTACAAATTATAAACCCCTAACAAGGATTTCGTCCTCGAAATCCCAAGAAAAAAAAAGGATAGATTGTTCATTAATCGTGCCCTCAAGTCTCTACATATCATCTTAATATCATGGGGATATCATGAACTCTGTGATTCCACACAAAGCTCCTTTCATTAGCTCAACCTCATCAATGTTTATGCAGAGCATAAACCCCTAACATATGATGTCCATATCATTGAAAGGAAGAAGCATAAAAGAACATACTTCAATAATCACTCAAGAATACTTATCAAAAGAGGAAAATATATATATATATCTAACATAGATAATTCACTTAGCAAACTCTATGTAATTGGGAATGTTCACATAGCTCTTTTTTTATTGGGAATGTTCACATAGCTTTTCCTTTTAATTGGGAATGTTCACATAGCTTTTCCTTTTAATTGGGAATGTTCACATAGCTTTTCCTTTTAATTGGGAATGTTCACATAGCTTTTCCTTTTTGTCGGGAATGTTCACATAGCTTTTCCTTTTGGTTGGGAATGTTCACATAGCTTTTCCTTTTAATTGGGAATGTTCACATAGCTTTTCCTTTTGGTTGGGAATGTTCACATAGCTTTTCCTTTTAATTGGGAATGTTCACATAGCTTTTCCTTTTTGTTGGGAATGTTCACATAGCTTTTCCTTTTTGTTGGGAATGTTCACATAGCTTTTCCTTTTAGTTGGGAATGTTCACATAGATTTTCCTTTTAGTTGGGAATGTTCACATAGCTTTTCCTTTTAATTGGGAATGTTCACATAGCTTTTCCTTTTAATTGGGAATGTTCACATAGCTTTTCCTTTTTGTCTCATTATACTCTCTAGATTGTTTCAGAATGACTACTTGATCAGAGTAATAAAAAAGATAACAATCTAAGAGTTTCATACTTGCCTTATCTTCAATGATCATATACCTGGCCAGGGTATATAAGTATTGAGATTAGGTAGTATGCACTTTATTTGCTATCATATTCCTCACTTTTCATATCATTGTACACACAAGATTTCCATTTCCTAGATTTTCTCCAGGCATCACTTCTAAATCTCATCTTTCAACACACAGATAAAGGAGGTTATAAAACATTTTAAGGAACACTGAGTATAGGGCTAGTCAAAGGAAGCTCAAAAACAACTACTTTCATATCTTTAACACATAGAATTCATGGAATGAAATATCAAAATGAATTTTATTTCATCTGACCTGTCTGGGACGTATGTCCACGTCCTCTGTTGTTACTAGAGTACTGCCTTTTTTGTGGTCCTTGCTGACTCTGCCCTTGAGGTTGAGTCATCATTAAATTCTCGCCTGGACAATCCTTTACTAGATGTCCCGGTTGTCTACATTGATAACAGATCCTAGGTGCAACATAGGGTATGTGAGGTCCAGTTATCGATATTGATGCTATATTGGAGGCTCTATTTGGAATATTACTACGATCCCTATCCCTACTTGACATCCATTGTGTCCGGGTTTGGAATCTTGATGATACTTCCGGAGTAGAATATCTCGATTTCTTAAAACTTTCAGAACTTTGTTTTTGAGTCTGAGTGTACTCTTTATTGCCACTAGTCTGTCGTTTCTTGATTTTAGATCTCTCTATCCTCCTCACTGACTCTACAAAGGTGGAAAACCTCTCCCTGTTTTCTAAAGCAGACACAGGAGTGGTTAATTCAGCGTTTAACCCCTTCTCAAAACGTCGAATTCTTTCCTCATCATTAACTGCCATTTGCGGACAAAACCGCAACAGCTCCATGAACTTAGCTTCATACTCGCTAACATTCATCTGTCCTTGTTTGATCTTCTCAAATTGAGAAATCTTCTCATCTAGATACGTTTTAGGGAAGTATCTACTGACGAATTCTCGTCGGAAAACCTCCCATCCAACTTCTTCACCTGGTCTTTTATCTTCTTCTATCATCCACCAATGACCAGCACTTCCTTTTAGGAGGTATACAACATGTCTTACCTTCTCAGCTTCAGGAATGTCAAGGATCCTGAAAGCCTTTTCCAGTTCCGTCAGCCACAAATCAGCATCTGCTGGATCAGATGTACCAGCATAATCTATGGCTCCAACCCGACGAAGTCTCTCAAAAGACTTGCCAACTCCATAGTCCTCATGGTAAGCTGATACCCTAGGTGCAGGTACTTGCATCCTATCTGTCATGTGAGTCATGGCAGCTATAAACTGCCCAAACATGGCTTGGAGGGCTGGGTTCCCCATGTCAGCTTGGTTGAACTGGGGCTGTTCTAGTACATGCTCCTCTCTTTCATGATCTCCTACACCTCCTCCTGGTGCAGCAGTGCTGCCCTCAGCAACACGTTCTTCATGTGGTCCAGACATCTCCAAGTTCTTCTTCTCCTATGTGAGCAGAAGATACTATCAGATAAACTGGAAGACACTTAGAACAAACTCTACCACCTTAGTCCTATGTCTCTGTAGACTCAGCGAACCTAGAGATCTGATACCACTAAATTGTGACGACCGTCTCGCGAAAACAAGATTAACTAATGCGGAAGCGTTCATCAAGCAGCGGATTAGCGAAAATCACTAAAAATTAAAACTTTTTGCAAAGGGATCCATTTATAGGAAAACTCTTTCATTCAGAACCAAAGTAAAACTTTACATCCTGGTTCATATATATACATCTCATGTACTTTTGCTTCTCGAGGAATACAAACATTAACTACTCTGTCTTAACTGTACACATGTAGTATAAAACCCTCGAGGCACTAAGACAAAATCTCGAAATCATTAACTACTACTCCAAGGACCTGAGAGTACAGAGACGACACATAGGACTTCTATATACATCTGAACATGACATGACAGTCAATGTCTCCACCTAAGACTTTACTGCTGTCCCTGCTACTGCTGATGTCCTTCACCTCCTAAAGGATTCCCGTCTCCTCGTCCGCGTACACCTAAAAATGTGGTTCCCACGGGGGTGAGACAATTATAAAAATTGCCCCAGCGAGAGATATAACTCTCTGCCAGAAACATTATTATTGCAACTTAATAAGATAAATGTGAATAGGGAAATCATATTTATTTGACAGCAGATATTTTGATGTCTAACAGATTAAATCATTATTCTATATCAAAAGCATTGCAACTGTAACTTGATAGAATAAACATGTTACTATTCCTTTAATGAATATGAAGAACATGTATAACATCTATTCAAACTACATAATCATTATCACTGCATTAACTCTCTTCAAGCTTAGATCATATGACTAAAGCCTGGCATTATCATTGTGGAGTCATGGCCCGTAGCCATACTCTTTTCACAAGGTGTTGGGATCTTAATCCCTCATTTCAACACTGGGGCTTCTCATCCATTCTCAATTTCAATACCATAACCATGAAATCCTGGGTATTCAAACCCTTTGTTCATCACTTGAGCACTATTACCTCTTTCTCAGGTAACTAACACCTTTAGGTCATTTGACCAAGGTAAGTATGATACTTTCTACACAAGCATCCATTATGGCACTTGATGCACATTAATTCTCTTGCCACCTCTTACCAGGCACAAGGTATATTATGGCACACAAGGCCCAATTAACAATTCAAACTAATAATACATCATAGCTCATACCTGGCTATGGTCATCATCTCATAATACCTGCATGGTTAGCACATATAATAGCAGTACATCAATTATCTATCAATACCATGCAAAAACAATGTATTAATAATTCAAGGGTATTACCCTTAATCCTTTATCAAGATTTGGGTTTCCATCACACATGGCTCATCAGAACACTGTACATCTTGTCACCTTTCACTAGGAAACAACTTTATTCACATGGCTCATAAAACCATTCACATCTTGTCACCTCTCACTAGGCAACAACTTTATTCACATGGCGCACAAGGCCATTCACATCTTGTCACCTCTCACTAGGCAACAACTTTATTCACATGGCACACAAGGCCATTCACATCTTGTCACCTCTCACTAGGCAACAACTTTATTCACATGGCGCACAAGGCCATTCACATCTTGTCACCTCTCACTAGGCAACAACTTTATTCACATGGCGCACAAGGCCATTCACATCTTGTCACCTCTCACTAGGCAACAACTTAAAACAAAGGCTTACAAGCCCAACTCATCTTGTTACTTCTTTCTCAGTAACAAAAACATAATGGCACATATGGCCAATAAATTCTTATCAAATAAACATCATAGCTCATACCTAGCTATGATCATCAACTCATGAAACCCGCATGATTGTCATACATGATAATAGACTTATCAGGTTTACAACACATCATGCAATACAGGGTAACACCACTATTCCCTTACCAGGGTTAGGGTTTACCATCAATTAGGGCTTTCTCTCACATATCATTACCCTTCATTAAGAATAGGGTTTTCCATTATTAACCATTTAGGTTTTCAAGATCATATTATCAATGATCAAACCCTAGTTCATTTCTCCCCACATCTAGGAGCCAACATTTATAGCATAAGTATTCACTCATACTTATTTATTCCCATTAATTATCATTAAATGATTATCATCACAAGGTATGAGTATCTCTCTCATCCTTAAGTTGAGAATTAACAAAACGACCATGTTAGGTCACTTTCAATTCAGCTCTAAGTCAAGCATAGACCACCACGGCCGTGCTACCTTGCACGGTCGTGCAAAGTAAAGCTACCACGGCCGTGCTACCTTGCACGGTCGTACTGAGTAGAGTCGCCATGGCCGTGCTGCCTTGCACGGTCGTGCTACATAGGATCATCACATGAATCATATTTATATATGAATTCTATTATTTGATCCTTTCAACTTGATTAGGTCACATCAACCCTTCAATCATATGCATACAACTATAATTAACATAGGGTACCAAGTCATTGGTCCTATAAGCAATTAGGGATGCATTCCCAATTAGGGTTTCTCATGAAATCACCCTCAACTAGGGTTCCACATGGATGCACCCTCAATTAGGGTTTCACTTGGAATCACCCTCAACTAGGGTTTCACATGGAATCACCCTCAACTAGGGTTTCACATGGAATCACCCTCAACTAGGGTTTCACATGGAATCACCCTCAACTAGGGTTGAATTCAATAACCATGTCAATTAGGGTTTATGTTCATGTTTAGGGTTTCATGATCTCTTTGATTAAGGATCATAACCCTTATACACCACATGATTCATATTCATGTATGAATTCATGCTATCAGCTTCTTAACTTGATTAGGTCATATCAACCCTTCAATCAAGTACATACAACTATGATTTACATAGTGTACCAAGTCATTGATCTGATCAGCAATTAGGGTTCATCCCTTAATTGACACTAATCACTTAGGTACTATTAGGGTTTTAACCTTTGTTCCTTCATTGGTTAACATTACTAACCATCATTGGATCAATAGTACATTCATCATCACATTGGACCTCCATTACATAAGGTATCCAAAGGAATTAGGGTTTACTAACATCCTAATTAGTGATTTCACATGTAGGCAACCTCTTAATAGGGTTATACATGAAATCGGCCTCAATTAGGGTTTACATCATGTATTGGATCCATGCATTTGTTATGCATTAATGACTAGTACCATTAAAGGTATCTCCTACCTAATCACATTAGGTTTTCAAAAAGGTTTGATCCATTGGACCTTTAATGACATAAGGTATCCAATTGAATTAGGGTTTCCAATGTTGATTCCTTCAATCATTGGATTCATGGAACCAATCATCAATTGGACCTATACCCATACTTCAATTGAGTTTAAATAGGTCAACCTTCAACTTATTTGACCCTTAATTAACCCTCAATTGGTCATCAGTTAGGGTTTGATTCAATTGAATTAGGGTTTGGAATCGATGATTCAACAACACTAATCAATGTAAGACTAGTTGCTTTGAAACCATTGAACCATCATCCAAGTTGGGTATGACCTGACCCCAAACGGTCTTGAGGTCGTTTGGATGACCTCCAAACGGTCTTGAGACCGTTTGCCCATCATATCACTCAAATCCAAGCCATCCAATTAAGGTTTGGATCATTGGAGTGATCACCAAATCAACATTGCATTGTATAACAGCTTGGTACCTTTAGACCTTCAAACACCTAACCATACTCAACCCTAGACCTCCAAACGGTCTTGGGTGACCACCAAACGGTCTTGAGACCGTTTGTATGAGCTCCAAACGGTCTTGAGACCGTTTGCCCATCATATCACTCCAATCCAAGCAATCTAATTAGGGTTTGGTTCATTGAAGTGCTCACCAAATCAACAATCTATTGCAGATCAACTTGATATCTTTAGACCTTCAACCACTGAACTATACTCAACCCTAGACCTCCAAACGGTCTTGGGTGACCACCAAACGGTCTTGAGACCATTTGGATGACCTCCAAACGGTCTTGAGACCGTTTGCCCATCCAACCTTTGGACTCTAGTGAAAATTCATCATGGATTGGTCTATCGAGTTGATCAACAAATCAGCATTTAGTTGCAGTATGATTTGGTACCTTTGGACCTCCAATTGGTCAACTATACTTGACCCCAGACCTCCAAACGGTCTTGGGGTGATCCCCAAACGGTCTTGAGACCGTTTGGGCTAATCAACCCAAAATCTCAACTTAACTCATTGGACTTTCAGCACTATTTTCAATTAGGGTTTGCCTAATTGATTAGTCTTCAACTCATGATCCCTTTGGAATTAACCCCTAAAATTTGGAGGGTCATTAACCAACATCATTATGAACAAAAATCTCATACGGTAAACGCTTGGTCAACGCACTCAAACGGTCTTGAGACCGTTTGCCCAAGCAGGTCAAGTTGATCAGGTTGAAAATCAGCACTTAATCCAATTAAGTTTCCCTAATTGATTAGGCTTCAACTCACGATTCCTTGGGAGTTAACCCATAAAATTTTGAGGGTCATTATCCTAAATAATTAGGATCAAAAATCTCATACGGTCAACGCTTGGTCAACGCACTCAAACGGTCTTGAGACCGTTTTTCCAAGCAGGTCAAGTTAATCAGGTTGAAAATCAGCACATAATTCAATTCGATTGCCTAATTGATTGGCCTTCAACTCTCGATTCCTTTGGAGTTAATCCCTCAAATTTGGAGGGTTATCAGACTACATAATTAGGAACAAAATTCCCAAACGGCCAACGCTTGGTCAACCATATCAAACGGTCTTGAGACCGTTTGCTCCCAAACGGTCTCAAACCGTTTGCCCTTAAACGGTTTGCTGAAACCGCATAGCCAATCAAATTAAAACGATTTGGAGTAGCTATCAAAACGGTTTTGCTAGGTAATTTTCTTTGGATAAGAATCTAGGATGATGTAATCATCCCCTTCCTTCGAACAACCAAGAAAAGCAACCGTTCTTGATGGAAATTGCAGCAAGAAACAAGAGTGCATCAAATTGAAGAAATCAATCAACAAAGCATAGAGAATTGATGCAATAATAATGTTTAAGGGTTTGAGTTATAAAACCCGCCTCCAATTGAGCTCCAAAGCTCCAAGCTCACGCCATTAATGGTGGATGAAGCTCTTGAAACTCCCCCTAGGCTCGTCCTCAAGCTTTTGATTGCAAAAGTTGGCTAGGGTTGAAGAGGAGATCGAAATAAGAAGGAATCCATAATTTATTTTCGATTTCCACCATGAAATCAAGGAGAACGAAGGTCAAGGGCTCACCCACAGGTTGGGGACGTGCTCCCTGCTCCTCCCTAGCTCCTTGGTCGGGTTTGCAAGCAAGGGAAAGAAGAAAATCCGAAATAGCCTTTCATTTGGCTTGAAAAAGGCACTTTTATAAGGAAATTGAAGAGAGAGAAAATGCATTATTAAAATGCATTAAATTCCAAAAATATGGCCGCCTCTTCCCCCTCAAATCCCTTAAGGACGAGGCACCTTACTTTGCCTTTAATTCTCCTTCATTATCCTTGATTTAAAGAAAATCAAATTAAGCACCTTAATGCTTATTATATTAATATCCATATGTGAGTGGGTTTTCTTTTTCTTATAATAAGGTGAGTGGAATTTCACCTACTTAGGATATTTTCGTTCCTTATCTTGGCAAAGGAACGTTCATCCTTATTCAAAATCAACCCAAAACATTTTGGTTGAAATCCCTTCAATTATTTTTATTCATTTTTGCCCTAAATCAAATTAGGGTTTCAATTAGGCATTAATCTTGATTATTTTAATATCAAGATTCTGTCTCCTCCAACTTAATTCAAATGAGGCACCCATCTCATTTTATTTGCTCTACATGTTTCCAAGAAACATTAGGGACCTTATTGAAGTGGTAATTTGCATATTGCACCCTAGGTTTTGGGTAAATTGCACTTTTCACCAAAACTAGGTTTTAATGCACAACACTGTTTTACAAGCTTAATCTTGGTGCCCAAGCTTGTGAAAACCATAACACTACATCATATTTATTCTTATGATGTCTCAACATCAGAGGAACATCTTACCATGCAACATTTGCAAGTTGACCCCTCAACTTGGGTAATTTGCACTTTAGTCCAAAATAAGAAAACATTGCTTCAACATTGTTCGAACAGGACCAAAATTGAAACATAAGTTTCTCATGAGTCCTAATTACTTTTCCCAAGGTAAGATTAAGAATCTAATTAAACTTATTAGTCAAAACATCTAGGGTTAAATCATAACCCAGGTCAGGGATGTTACAATAAGTGATAACCATGTTTAGTGATGAACTAAGGGTTTGAATACCCAGATCTAGAAAATGTGATGATAGTGGTATTGAGGGATGTGAATTCCCAATAATGAGATAAGGGATTGAGATCCCAATGCTTTATAAAGTTTTGAAAAGTACTAAACTGGATCTAAAATTAATGTCGGTCGACAATATTGTCGATCGAGGAGCCCTTTAGGGTCGGTTATAAGAAAAAACTGATTGATAACACCCAAATTAGCGCATATTTTCTATGCATTTTATCTATAGTTTTGTGCCACTTTAGTCTTAATATGCACTCTTTTGTTCATGTTTTATGTTTTCTGTCTCTCTATTAGATAATGTAGTGAAAATAGCCAATAATGTAGCTAATTAGCCTTTTTTAGACTTGCAGGTACCGAAACTAGTCAATTTTGGGACTCTCAAGTACCGAACCTGAAAAGACAAGAATTCCAGCAGCTGACCGATACAGCCCCGCCGACCGATATGGCCGCGCCGACCGATACGGCCGTTGCCCGATACGGCCGTCGCCCGGTACGGCCGCACCGACCGACACGGCCGCTGCCCGATACGACCGTTGCCCGATACGGCCGCCTGATGCCTCAAGATCGAAGCCACAGATGAAGGACACGTGGACCAATAAAAGCTACAATTCCCATCAACTCGCTGCCTATAAATAGCAGCTGTCAACCTACAAAGGAAAGGGGAGAGCCGGAGGGAGGACCATGCAAGAGCTAGTGCCTAGACCAAGGAGCTAGTGTGTCGAGTTCCCCAAGACTCTACTGCCCGATACGTCCGCCGACTGATACGCCCGCCGGCCGATACGCCCGCCGACCGATACGGGCACCGACCGATACGGGTGTCGACCGATACGGGCGCCGACCGATATGGGCACCGACCGATACGGGTGCCGACCGATACGGGTGCGCCGACTGATACGGGTGCCGACCGATACGGCCGCCGACCGATACGGTCTAGAGAGAGAGTGAGCCGAGGAGTCCAGAGGGACAAAGAGAAGATGCAAGGGCCGAGATCCGACCTGCACAGAGGCTGAGGAGCGAGAACCACCTCTCCTCTACGGGCTATATCTCTTCCCTCTTCTCTTTCATTCTACTGCATTCCTTTGTTTCTTATACAAACGATGTTTATCCATCTTTTCTCGGTGCCAGCTATGCTTGTCTATGGCTAGCTAGCTCCTTCTTGGCTATGTGGCCCGATCTGGGCATGTTTATATACTTTTGCCTTAAGCAAGTAGATTCATATTAGATCTAGTATGTTGCATGTTCTATTTTCTCTTTCCAAGTTATGATTGCTAGTTTGGTTGATCTCTTACTCGCTTGAACTGCTATTTCTGCCTGTATCGAGAGATCCGTTATAGGAATAGCTAAGAGATGATAGTTTGGATCTGAACCCAAGAGGAGGACGATCTGAGGTATTCTGTTCCTAACACCCCAGAATATCCTAAGACTCGAGAGGGAACTTAGTATATTCCGAGGTGTTGATATGTCATTCCTTAAGAGAGGGTCGATGACATATCATTGATGGTTTTAGTCACGCATCGCGAGAGTGAGTGGGATGACCCCACAGGACAGATGCCACTATGCGTGCTAGATGCTTGCTTAGGTGTTCGAGGGTTGTCTACGCCCGAGAATGAGTGCATAGACTGCCCCGTTTGTGGTTACATAGCTAGGAACTCTCTTTCTCTATTTAATAGACTCACGAGCACTGTTTTGTTTTGTTTTGTTTTCTTTTTTTTGATTTAAATTGTGACAACCCGCTAGACTAGTTCTAGCATTTACTTTTATCGACTATCATCTTGGCTTATCTGACTAAAGAACGAGATCTATGGCGTCCTAAACGTCACCACGTCCCTGTGTTCGACCCCGTATATCTACTTCGACCCCGTAATAAAAGTTGCGGGGGCCTAGAAGGTTTTGGGTTATAAATTTAAAGCTTGATTCCTTCCTTCGTCCCACGTTCATTTCTAGATGTGTGAAAAAGGCCGATCAACTTTTGGCGCCGTTGCTGGGGATGTGGGTTTTCCACGTTTACACGCCTAGTAGATTTTTGTTCTGTCACTATAAGCCTGTATATACATGCATAGTTTTCCTCATGCGTTACACATACTTGTTCATATATACTAAATCACTTTTCTTTTTCTCATACCTTTTTCAGCCATGGACCTTGCTTCCACAAGATAAGTCATCTTGTCCACCTATCCTCCCGAGTTTTTCCGCAGTTCCGACTGCTGGCAAATAGTTGAAGGTCGTGCTCTGCAACTAGTCGAGTTATACTCACCTCCACCGTCATCATATGTTGATATTCCAACAAAGGAGACTGCCAGTCAACCATCGACTCCCGTGCTATCATGGGATCAAGAACTGATCAAGGCAGTGGAGTTAGCTGGAGAAAGTGTCAAGGCACTCACCTCCCTAGTTCCTCATCTCCAAGAAAATGTCGATCCGCTCCAACAACTATTAGACAAGCAGGAGCATCATCTCAAAGCAGCCACCGGGGCTCCAGACCGCAGTAGTAGTATAATTCAAACCGTTGAACAAGGGTCCATCCTAAAGCATCGGTTTGATACAGCGGGTTCCCCTTACATGTGCATGGCAGAATCGACGGGTCTCGAAAGCATTGTTGCTCAAGTACAACAACTTAATGATAAAGATGTTGAACAAGGCAGGAGGCTCTAAGAGCTCATCGATCTGGTTACAATTCGGTTACAACTGCCATCACAAGACAATGAAGATGTTAGTCATCAAGACCATTCCATTGGGTATGAAGTGGAGTATGAATCACCATCCTATTCAGACCATCAACTGGATTCACCAGGATTTTTCTGTGAAGACCAACCCACTTGGGAAAGCCCTTCATTCTATCCAGATGACCCATTTGATGAACCAATGGAAGAAATGAGTCATAGACATGAATGGGTCCATGATGACGATGATGAAGACTCAAAAAGCCAATCGACCTCACAACCAGAAGGTTGGTTTGAGGAACCAGAGTCAGATATTGAACCAGATCAGAGTGACATTTCTCATATTGAGACTTGTCATTTTGCTTTGAGCAGTACGTCAACCATGGTTTGGAACAATTTGTTCGACGACGAAGACGACGATGACATCTGCTCGACATGGAGCAGTGAGTATAGTAACGAAGACGAGTTGGAGCAGCATGACCCATCATTCGCCACCATCCCTTTACAAGGCTTGGTGGACGTCAAGGGGGTAGGATGGACAGTTCACTACAACATGGCTGCTGAGCATGAAGACACCCCTGACTCCACGCCAGGTGATAAGCTTGGGGTGGTAGAACCACAAACAGATTCTTCAGGAGGTACTTTTTGCTTAGAAGATGATTGCATGACTCAGACTATACATGAAGATCTATCTGAACATTTAACCTCAAGTGTAGAGAGGGAGAGAGAAGATATGAGTCATCAAGATGACATCCAACCTCTCTCATCCATCTCATCCTGTGTAGACATCCCAAGACCTTCATTTTCAGATTCATATAATGAATGGTACCTTGAGGATGATTTGCCAAGGAATTCATCCCAGTGCAGCTCAAATCAATTCCAGCACAAAGATGACTTCACCGAGTCGCCAGATTTTACTTTTGTGCTTCAGACTCGACAGGGCCAACACATCCGCCTATTCTACTCATATTATGTGGCGAAACCCGTCGGCAAGACACAGGTGACACTGGTCCCAAAACTTAGGATTTGGGATCCTAGTGTCGGTATCGTGGGGCAGCCACCCCCTTTTCTATTACCCACCCTCCTGCCCTTTTATTACAATAAATTTTGTTTTTCATGTTCTTGCTAGTTTCTTTCCTCTAACTGTTTTATATCCTTGCATCCATGCATCATCTTTAGAACTTCAATAACTACCATTAACAATCATGCATTCCTGCCTTACTATTTCAAGTTTAAGTCTTGCTCGAGGACGAGCAAACTCTTAAGCTTGGGGTGGTAGGCTTCACCCTTCTTTCTCTTCACCCTTCTTGCATGCATGTTTATTTCTTGCATATAGCATAAGCTTGTAGCTTCGCAATTATGGCTATGTGGTGCGACTCTAATAGATAAATGCTTGACTTTATGCCTAATTGCACAGTTTTCATCTTAAAAATTGCTTGACCTTTTGCTTGACTTGCTCTTTGACTCTTTTCTTGAGTTTGGTAATAAATCTAAGGTTATGTCCCTTTTTCATAGCTTAAAGCTAAATTCCCTTGATCTATGTTGTGAATGGCAAATCCATGGTAAAGGACCGTTGGAATGGGCTAAATCATGATTAAAGTCTCCTAACTGCGAATTTCACAAGCTTGCCTCTATTCTAAGGATTCTTGAATCATAATTGCTACTTCTCACACAGGTATCAAGCAGATTACGATGGGCTTTGAGCTGTGATCAAGATGAAATGTTCCTCCTTGATGGACTACGTGCCTTCTCACATTAGATTGAGTCAAAAAGATGAAAAATATAAAAGTGTGCAAAAGAGGCTTGGCCGCCCACAAAATCCCAAAAATATCTATATAAGTTCTCACCCAAGCCCAAAAATAGAATGCAGATGATAAAAGCCTGAGTGTGAACAATAAATGAGCGATGTTTTCTCTTTTAGGAGAGTTGAGGATGGTGCCCAGTCGGTGTATGACTACGCTCATGAACGCAGATATGTCGTGCCTGGTAGTACCGCTCCAAATGCTCATTAGAGAGTCACTAGGAACCCCTAGGAGACCTATGAGATCATCTCAGTAGCATGGTTGGTTCGGGTGCAGTACGAGGAGTTCATCTCACTGCTTTGGGCCAACTGGCTCGGACTGTAGGGACTGTTGCTCGTTACATGGACCAACCTGACGCAGATCGGGATTCTCAGAAGTCAGTAGAGTCTTTTTACTTTGTTTCTTAGGACATGAATAAGTGAGAGGCAAGTTGATTCCCGATTGGTATGCATGGATTCATGGTGATGGTTCATTTCTCATCACCTGCTTGATCACCTAAATGACAACTCTTTCATGTTTAAATAATTATGATTCAAACCCTCATGAGTATCGACAAGTTGTAGTGAATTTTCTTAATCTTGCTTGGAAATTCTTTGATCTTACTTTGGCAGGATTGTGCTTGTTTGGTGGGGGTTTGTTCTGAGATGACATGGATCAAGAGTATTGATGCTTTAAACTATTTTTCTTAACCTTAGCATTTATTGTCAAGCTTAATTTGGATGTTATCTTTTGTTCTTTGAGCACAGTCTTTCTTGAGGACAAGCAAGTTTTAAGCTTGGGGTAGTTGATAACACCCAAATTAGCGCATATTTTCTATGCATTTTATCTATAGTTTTGTGCCACTTTAGTCTTAATATGCACTCTTTTGTTCATGTTTTATGTTTTCTGTCTCTCTATTAGATAATGTGGTGAAAATAGCCAATAATGTAGCTAATTAGCATGTTTTAGACTTGCAGGCACCGAAACTAGTCAATTTTGGGACTCTCAAGTACCGAACCTGAAAAGACAAGAATTCCAGCAGCTGACCGATACGACCCCGCCGACCGATACGGCCGTGCCGACCGACACGGCCGCGCCGACCGATACGGCCGCGCCGACCGACACGGCCGTGCCGACCGATACGGCTGCTGCCCGATATGGCCGTCGCCCGGTACGGCCGCGCCGACCAACACGGCCGCGCTGACCGATACAGCCGCTGCCCGATACGGCCGTCGCCCGATACGGCCGCCTAATGCCTCAAGATCGAAGCCACGGATGAAGGACACGTGGACCAATAAAAGCTACAACTCCCATCAACTCACTGCCTATAAATAGCAGCTGCCAACCTACAAAGGAAAGGGGAGAGCCGGAGGGAGGACCCTGCAAGAGCTAGTGCCTAGACCAAGGAGCTAGTGTGTCGAGTTCCCCAAGAGTCTACTGCCCGATACGTCCGCCGGCCGATACGCCCGCCAACCGATACGTCCGCCGACCGATACGCCCGCCGACCGATACGGGCACCGACCGATACAGGTGCGCCGACCGATACGGGTGCCAACCGATACGGCCGCCGACCGATACGGTCTAGAGAGAGAGTGAGCCGAGGAGTCCAGAGGGACAAAGAGAAGACACAAGGGCCGAGATCTGACCTGCACAGAGGCCGAGGAGCGAGAACCACCTCTCCTCTATGGGCTATATCTCTTCCCTCTTCTCTTTCATTCTACTGCATTCCTTTGTTTCTTGTACAAACGATGTTTATCCATGTTTGTTCGGTGCCAGCTATGCTTGTCTATGGCTAGCTAGCTCCTTCTTGGCTATGTGGCCCGATCTGGGCATGTTTATATACTTTGGCCTTAAGCAAGTAGATTCATATCAGATCTAGTATGTTGCATGTTCTATTTTCTCTTTCCAAGTTATGATTGCTAGTTTGGTTGATCTCTTACTCGCTTGAACTGCTATTTCTGTCTGTATCGAGAGATCCGTTGTAGGAATAGCTAAGAGACGATAGTTTGGATCTGAACCCGAGAGGAGGACGATCTGAGGTATTATGTTCCTAACACCCCAGAATATCCTAAGACCCGAGAGGGAACTTAGTATATTCCGAGGTGTTGATATGTCATTCCTTGAGAGAGGGTCGATGACATATCGTTGATGGTTTTAGTCACGCATCGCGAGAGTGAGTGGGACGACCCCACAGGACAGATGCCACTGTGCATGCTAGATGCTTGCTTAGGTGTTCGAGGGTTGTCTACGCCCGAGAATGAGTGCATAGACTGCCCCGTTTGTGGTTACATAGCCAGGAACTCTCTTTCTCTATTTAGTACACTCACGAGCTCTGTTTTGTTTTGTTTTCTTTGTTTTGATTTAAATCGTGACAACCCGCTAGACTAGTTCTAGCATTTACTTTTATCGACTATCGTCTTGGCTTATCTGACTAAAGAACGAGATCTGTGGCGTCCTAAACGTCACCACGTCCCTATGTTCGACCCCATATATCTACTTCAACCCCGTAATAAAAGTTGTGGGGGCCTAGAAGGTTTTCGGTTATAAATTTAAAGTTTGATTCCTTCCTTCGTCCCGCGTTCATTTCTAGACGTGTGAAAAAGGCCAATCACTGATCCTAGAGGTGCTTATACACATGAAATCTAGCTCCTTCTCAGTCGACGAATTTTTCGACTGAGAGGTTATCGTTCGACAAATTCGTCGACCGAGGGAGCTCTAGGGTCGGTTAAAAGTAAAAAAACCGACGCTAGTGATGCTTATGCATGTGTGAACTAAACTGGAACCAAAACTCATGTCGGTCGACAATATTGTCGACCGAGGATCCCTCTAGGGTCGGTTATAAGGAAAAAACCGGGTGCTTATACATGCGTGAACTAAACTGGATCCAAAATTGATGTCGGTCAACAATATTGTCGACCGAGGAGCCCTTTAGAGTTGGTTATAAGGAAAAAACCGACCCTAGAGGTGCTTATACACATGAAATCTGGCTCCTTCTCGGTCGATGAATTTATCGACCGAGAGGTTATCGGTCGACAAATTCGTCGACCGAGGAGAGATTTAGGGTCGGTTAAAAGTAAAAAATGACGCTAGAGGTGATTATACATGTGTAAACTTAACTAGATTCAAAATTCATCTCGGCCGACAATATTGTCGATCGAAGGGACTTCTAGGGTCGGTTATAAGGAAAAAACAGACCCTAGAGGTGCTTATACATGTGTGAAGGCAAACTGGATTCAAGATGTCTTCCGCATTTTTTGTAGACATATAAGGTCAGTTATTTGGAAAAACCGACCCTATAGATCGAGGCGCGAAGCCAAAATCAAGCAAATTTTTGCCACGAGAAATTGTAGTTGGCTTTCTAATCCAATTGTCTATAAGGTCGCTTATTTTATGAAAACTGACCCTATAGAGATACACTACAAGGTCGGTTATTTTAAGAAAAGCAACCCAAGAGGTCTTAAGTGGTGGCTGCATTTTTTATAGACATATAAGGTCGGTTATTTTGAAAACCGACCCTATCAAGTTACACTACAAGGTCAATTTTTTTAAGAAAACCGACCCAAGAGGTATTAAGTGGTGCCCACATTTTTTTAGACATATAAGGTCGGTTATTTGGAAAAACTGACACTACAGGTAGTGACGACGTTATAACCCATTTCTGTACTAGTGAAAGTGGAGAAGGTGATCTTTGCTCAAGAAAGGAGCTTGGCTTGGAGCAACCAGACCTTCTAATCTCGGGATCCTTTCTGTTTGGACCTTCTTACCTTACTAGAGACAAGTTTTGTTAACCCCCTTCTCGTATATTGCTTAGTACATGCTTAAAACTCTGCTTCTATGTTGAAAATTGATGATTTCCATATCTTTTTACCATGTTCTTCTAGGGTTTTGGTTTCTTGCTGTTTTACATTCTCTAAAATCTCTAGTTTGGTTACCTATGCAACTTCAAACCTGAACTTGGGTCAAATGGTGTTTTCTCCCTCTCCCTCTTTCTTCAACTATCTTGACCAGTTTGATGATGTGGCAATTTTCTATTGGTTAGTATTGAAAAATTCATATATTTTAATCCGCTTATCCAAATTTGACAAATAAATATGTTTTGGAATTGAAAAATTAATTTTTATCTAATAAAAATATTTTCAAGGTCTGATTTCATGGTTTGACGAAGGGTGATTTTTGTAAAATGAATTTAATGCATAAAATCTATAAAAATTACATCTTAATCATCATAACCCCAAAATTAATATAAAAATATGTTTTCTTGATCAAGAGAACTTAATAAGTTTATTGGTGATGTTTTAGGAGTATAAATTTGAGTTTTTCTAAAAAGGTCTAAAATTTTGGTTCTATAAATTAATGTGCACTATGTACTCTAATACATGTTAATACATTGAAAATAGGTAAAGTGGAACTTGGACTCAATTAAAGTGGTGAAAGTTAGTAACCGATATTAGTAAAAGAGGTATGTGCATTCCTTACACCCTATGTTGGGATAATTGTAGCCAAACACTATGTTTCCCTAATGAGGCTTAAATGAACCCTAAATCTTCTATTCTTGAATCCTAATGTTGTTCATGCCTCTAATCAGATTATAATTTCTTCTTGTTTGGGTCTTATACCCCACTGCCATGCTTATTGAATATTATGACTACTCTTGCCATGACTAATTTTCTAGCATGTAGATTTATGTTCTCTTTATTTTAAAGTAGCGGTACTTATGTACAACCACCCACAGAGGGCATGTATTTAATCGCCCTGGGGAATGTTTTTATTCTCCCCTATGTAATTCTGTAGGTGACTGGGAATGTCTTATTCTCCCCTCACCTATAGGTTAGAGGTCCGATAGGTGCCTCAACCCTACATAGTTAGGTAGACATAATTATCTTACATGTAAATCCTTTTTGATAAAATTGTTAATGGCAAGTTTCTTTTGAATATAGCCTCATACTCTTGTTATCTTCATCTTATGATGAACCCTAGCCTGTTCTTATTTGCTTTACTTATCTTGTTATCCTAGACTAGTTTTGTGACACATACCTTGTTTTCTTTTCCTTTTTGCTGGGTGGTTTCCCAACCACCCGGGTGCTGGTGTTGAGCAAGGAGAAGGATAAGTTTGAAGGAAGTCATCTCAGTAGTAGATCTCAAGCTATCTGAAAGGATGTCTAGGTTGCTATAGCTAGATCCTTTTCTCTTATCTTTTTATTTTGGGAACAATCATGTAATGAACAATGAAAGTCATGTAATAGGCTTAGTACTTTTATTTCCGCTGTTATTGATATTTTATAATGTATCTGGTGCATGCTTATTTACTTGAAATATTATACATGCATCCCTCAATATCTTTTATCTTTCTAAAAAGATGGATGTTTTATACTTCCTTTAAAGTTTAGTAAGGAGGTGATCTCACCTCTTTACAACATGGTATCAGAGCCTTTAGGCAACTATTAGGACATGAAGTTGAAGCAAAGATGTCTAGAATGGATCATGGTTTTGGGGGCTAGCAATATTTTCCTCCGCACCACTAGCTTGATTTATGAGGACTCCCGTGCCCATATGATACCGACCTGGCCTGAGCTGATACGAATTTCCCAAAATAGTATGCTTTTAGGCAATATCATTCTAGATATTCTTTTCTCGTCTATGCTTCTATTCTTTTTTATCTATGATTCAAATACTCTTGGGAACTTAATATATTAACCCTACCTTTAAGGATAAGTGACTCGTTCGACATCAGGAATAAGGGAAAGGAGTCAAACCCTAATGACTCTAATGTGGGAAATACTCCTGTGACTCCTGCCGGCCATAGTGTGCTCAACCCTACTACTCCGGGCACCCCCACCTTCACACCAGAGCAAGAGCTGGCAATGTTGTGCCCGTTGCTCTCCACCATGATGGGGTAGCTCCACACAGTGGCCGCCAATGCCAACAAGCTGAGGGAGTTCACCCTCACTGACTTCATAAAGATGCAACCACCCTACTTCAAGGGTGAAAGTGACACAACATGGTGGATAAAGCTGATGACTGGGTGTTGGCTTTGGATTGGACCTTCGAGGGTATGCCATTCCCTCCTCATTAGAAAGTTCGGTTCACGACGTATGTGCTGGATGGACCAGCATGTGTCTGGTGGAATGGTGTCGCCCAAACTTGAGACACCTCTATCATGGAGTGGGACCAGTTCCTGAAGCTCTTCAGGGAGAAGTACATCTGTCCTGCCTTCCTGAGGAAGAAGGAAGCCAAGTTCTATAGCCTCAGACAGGGAAGCATGAGTGTGGCTAACTACATCCAATGGTTCCAACTTCTGGAACGCTATGCCACTGACCTTGGAGCCGAGAGAAAGTCAGGCAATATTGTTCTTGGAGGGCCTGAACTACCAAGTGGGCCGAAGTCTTGTTCCACAGCTTCCACTCACCTTCCAATAGATCGTGGATAAGGCCCTGGTCATTGAGTCCTACCCAGGATTCCAATCCTATGGACACAGTAATGGCTACAACAACAACAAGAGGAAGAACCCTACCCAGAATGAGAATCATGGACGTGATCGGTGCAATAGGTGCTCTCACCACCATCCTCCAGGGAGATGTCCTGCCAACAATGCACATGCTCATAGAGACAACCGACCTCCTCCGACCTGCCATGAGTGTGGCCAAGTTGGGCATATCCGACCACTCTGCCCCCATTTCTAGGAAGGACAGAATAATGCCCAGCAACTGAAGCAACCAAGGCAGAATCTGCCTTCACGGAATAATAACAACAACATCAACCAGAACCTGAGGTGATCGCTAGTGGAGAGGAGGAATGGGAGAGTGTTTGCTCTCAATGCTGAGGAAGCCGGCAAAGATAATGAAGTTATTGAAGGTACCTTGCATCTTAATATGCATCCTATAAAGGCACTGTTTGATTCTGGCTCATCCAATACCTTCATATCATGTCACCTTGCTTCTATGTTAGAAATAGAATCTGAGTATATGGATCATATATTAGATGTAAAAACCCCTAGTGGTAAGATCTTCTCTTCGTATCTCCAAACTCCGACCATGGACCTCTGTATATCTGGTATAATGTTTCCCTCAGATTTCATCTTGCTCGACATGACCACCTTTGATGTCATCCTAGGAATGGATTGGTTGAAAAGGTACAAAGTTATTTTGTTTTGTGAAGAATCAAAGGTTAGTTTGTCACTTCCTATTCAGGGAAGATTGTGTGTCAAGGGTAGGAAGCACGAAGATCGGAAATTTGTTATCTCCGCCATCAAAGCTGAAAAGCTAGTCTTGCAAGGGTGTAGAGATTTCTTAGCATCTATAGTCCTCAAGGTTACACCTCCTTCTCTCAACCACATAGATGTGGTGAAGAACTTCCCGGACGTCTTTCTCGAGGAGTTACCTGGTTTGCCACCAACTCAAGAGGTGGAGTTCTCCATCGAGCTTGTACCCAAAACTTCACCAATATCAAATCCGCCTTACCACTTGGCCCCTACCGAACTTGCCAAACTGAAGAAGCAGTTAGAAGAGCTTCTTGACATGGGCTTCATCCACCCCAATGTTTCACCTTGGGGATCCCCTATCCTATTCGTGAAGAAGAAGGATGGTTTGATGCGGATGTGTATGGACTACCACATGCTTAACCAAGTGACGGTGAAAAACCGTTATCCTTTGCCTCGCATCGACAACTTTTTCGCCAGCTGAAGTCAGCCACTGTGTTCTCCAAGATGGATCTGTGAAGTGGCTACTACCAGATGCCCATGAAGGATGATGATGTCTCGAAGATATCATTCATAACTTGCTATGGGCATTACGAATTCATGGTCATGCCTTTCGGCTTGACAAATGCCCCTGTTGCCTTCATGGACTTGATGAACCGAGTGTTCTGCCCATACCTTGACAAGTTCGTGGTGGTATTTATCGATGAAGTTTTGGTTTATTCTGAGACATTAGAACAACATCACGAGCATCTATGGATTGTGCTCAATACACTACGAGAAAATCAACTCTATGAAAAATTCTCAAAGTGTGAGTTCTAGATAAAGGAAGTGATGTTTCTGGGTCATGTGATTTCTACCAGACATATAGCTATTGATCCTACTAAATTAGAAGATGTGACCAAGTGGAAAGCTCCAAAGAATCCCTCAGATATCCATAGTTTCCTTGGCTTGGCAGGTTACTATTGAAGGTTTATCGAGAGCTTCTCTAAGTTGGCCTTGCCTTTAACCAAGCTGACACGAAAGGAGGTCAATTTCTCTTGGACACCGGAATGTGAGAACAATTTCCAAAAGATGAAGGAGTGTTTGACTTCTGCTCCCATTCTTGCCTTGCCTATTGAAGGCATACCCTATGTCATCTACACTGATGCTTCTAAACAAGGCTTAGGGTGTGTTTTAATGCAAAACAGAAAGGTGATCACCTATGCTTCCCGCCAATGGAAAGTGAATGAAGCTAATTGGCCTACACATGATTTAGAGCTTGCTGCCATCATTCATGCTCTAAAAATCTGGCAACATTATCTCTATGGTGTGAAGTTTGAAGTTTTCTATGACCATAAAAGCTTGAGGTACCTATTGACACAGAAGGATATGAATCTACGACAGCGACGGTGGATGGAATATCTCAAGGATTATAACTTCACCATCACCTATCATCCTGGTAAAGCAAACGTCATAGATGATGCTTTAAGTCACAAGAAGGATGCCGTTTGTGCTGCTCTGAGATATTCGTTTTGGGAAAATCTCGAATATGTGACTAGTTGGCGACCTCAACCTATTGATTAGTGGATGAAGAAAAGTTGTGTGTCCATATGGCTAGTTTGAATATTACACCAACTTGGATCTCAGAAGTCATTTATGCACAGTTGGAAAGCTCTGAGATGGAAAAGATGAAGGCCTTGACTGAGAAACCGCAATCTGACTTCTCTATCGGAGTGGATGGTGTTGTCCGCTTCAGACAAAGGTTGTGGATTCCTGATGTGGGTGATCTGAGATAGAAGGTGCTGAGTGAACTGCATGGGTCCAAGTACACTATTCATCCTGGCACAACAAAAATGTACAAGGACTTACATCAAAGCGTATGGTGGAAGAACATGAAGAATGATATAGCTTTATTTGTTGTGAAGTGCTTGACATGTCAGCAAGTCAAGATCGAACATCAACGACCTGGTGGTCTTCTTCAGCCTCTTGAAATTCTAGAATGGAAGTGGGAGAAGATCACAATGGACTTCGTTATTGGTTTCCCCAAGTCCAAGAAATGTTATGATGTTGTTTGGGTGGTTATCGATTGGCTTACAAAATCTGCTCATTTCTTGCCTTTTAAAACCAATTACAAAGTTGTGGATATGGCTCAGTTGTACGTTGAGTGGATCGTATGCCTGCATGGAGTACCTGAGGTAATAGTTTCTGATCGTGACCCAACGTTTACTTCTCATTTATGGGGTCAGATTTAGGAGGAGATAGGTACTGACTTGCATTTCAGTACTGCTTACCACCCGCAGACTGATGGTCAATTTGAGAGAACAGCTGTTCAGATTCTGGAGGACTTGCTTCATTCTTATGTGATGGATTGGGGTGGTGCATGGGATCCGTATCTACTGTTAGTTGAGTTTTCTTACAACAATAGCTACCAAGATAGTATTGGTATGCTACCTTTTAAAGATCTCTATGGTAGACCATGTCATTCACCTTTGCATTGGGATGATGTTGGTGAACGTTCTCTAGTGAAGACCTATGACATGAAAATGATGATAGAGAAGCTACAATTGATAAAGAAACACATAAAAGCTGCTCAAGACCGACATAAGATGTATGCTGACAAGAAAAGGTCCAATGTTAACTTCCTGGTGGATGACTATGCATTTCTAAAGATCAAGTCTATCCGTTCTATTGCTAGATCTAAAGTCAAAGGCAAGTTGAGTCCCCGCTATGTTGGACCATTTGAAATCTTAGATAAGGTTGGAGACTGTGCATACCGCTTAGCTTTACCTCCTTCCTATGATAAAATTCATAATGTGTTCCATGTCTCTGTGCTAAAGGAGTATGTGAAGGACTCTTCTCATGTGTTTACTGTTGAGCCTTTGGAGATACATGAGAATCTGACCTATGAAGAGCTACCTGTGAAGATCCTTGACTCCCAAGTAAAGCAGATGAAGAAGAAAGATACTGAGTTGGTAAAAGTTTTGTGAAAATATCATGGTCTGGAAGAAGCCACTTGGGAGTTGAGAGATGAAATGTTACATACTCACCCTTCTATTTTTGCTTGAAATTTCAAGGACAAAATCCTTTTAAAGGGGTGGAGTGCTGTAACATAATGAATCTTGGATGTAATCTCCATGTAATTTTTTTTCCCAAGTTTCCCTTTTATTTCTATCCTTTATGTCATTTATGTTTAATTAGTGGAATTTATAGTGGTTTAGTGAACATTTATTCACTAATTGTACCAATAAAAGGGTTTATGCACAAATACCCCAGTAAAAGCTTAATTACCACAATTAAGTGCTCTAAAACTTAATCTAACTTTTTTATGTAATTTGAAAACATAAAATGAGCCTAAGTTTCAAATTTGGTTCGATTTAGATGTTGTTTGTGCAAGTTATGCAATTTTAGGTACATTCTAGACTTTTATGCAATTTACCCAATTGGGAGGTTTTCTTCGCAAATTATCACCTGAATTTTAATCCTTAGATATTCCCTTACCATTCTCGATATTTTGAACCATGGGGCACCTGGTGGAACCTTGGTTTGAAGGTGTTTCTCTCCAAGGGCATTATAGGGTTTACCCTCTTTATAAATGTGTTTATCTTTAAAAGCTATCAACCAATGGGGTTATTTCTTTGATTGGAGGACGGTGGGGATGTCCTAGAAGCCTCCATGGGCCTTTAGGACTAATCTTGGACATACAAGAAGTCTCTATGAGCTGTCCTCTTGCATAGCCATGAAGCCTTAGCCTAAGGACACATGGAACACCTCATGCTTGCCCCCTTCTTTATAAAGCCATGCCTACCCCTTCCCACCTCCCAATCCAAGAAGCAATCCTCTCCTTCTCTTTCCCACATATAAGGGCATCATCCCTTCTATGTTTGTCCACGAAGTTGCTATCCCAAGGTAAAAGAGGGTGCCTACCTTGGTGAAGAAGGCTCCTAGGGTTCCAAATTTCTTTATTTAGGATTTCTTAAGCTCCTCCTTGGTGATTTTGACCAAAACTAGTAAGCATCCTCCTTTCCTTCCATGTTTTCATGCTATTAGTATTCCTCCCACCTTCTTCCAGTTTGGAACCATGACCTTCCATGGTAAAACTCCACCTAGAACCCTAAAACATCTCATCTCCATGCTCTTTTGCTAAGGTTTGCACCTGTAAAGTAGAGAAGGTGATTTTTCTCAAGAAAGGAACTTGGCTTGGAGCAACCAGACCTTCTAATCTCGGGATCCTTTCTATTTGGACCTTCTTACCTTCCTAGAGGCAAGTTTTGTTAACCCCCTTCTCATATATTGTTTAGTACATGCTTAAAACTCATGCTTCTACGTTGAAAATCGATGATTTCAATCTCTTTTTACCATGTTCTTCTAGGGTTTTGGTTTCTTACTATTTTACCTTCTCTAAAAGCTCTAGTTTGGTTACCTATGCAACTTCAAACCTGATCTTGGGTTAAATGGTGTTTTATCCCTCTTCCTCTCTCTTCAATTATCTCGATCGGTTTGATGATGTGGCAATTTCCTACTGGTTAATATTGAAAATTTCATATCTTCTAATCTGCTTATCCAAATTTGACAAATAAATATGTTTTGGAACTTGAAAATTAATCTCCATCTAATAAAGATATTTTCAAGGTCTTATTTCATGGTTTGATGAAAGGTGATTTTTGTAAAATAAATTTAATGCATAAAATCCATAAAAATTACATCTTAATCATCATAACTCCAAAATTAACATCAAAATATGTTTTCTTAATCAGGAGAACATAATAAGTTTATTGGTGATGTTTTAAGAGTCTAAATCTGAGTTTTTATAAAAAGGTCTAAAATTAGGGTTTCTATACATTAATGTGCACTATGTACTCTAATACATGTTAATACATTGAAAATAGGCAAAGTGGAACTTGGACTCAATTAAAGTGGTGAAAGTTAGTAATTGATATCAGTAAGAGAGGTATGTGCATTCCTTACACCCTATGTTGGGTTTAGGGTTTATGGTTTAGGGTTTCCCTAATGAGGCTTAAATGAACCCTAAATCTTCATTTCTTGAATCCTAATGTTTTTCATGCCTCAAACCAAATTATAATTTCTTCTTGTTTGGATCTTATACCCCACTACCATGCTTATTGAATATAATGACTACTCTTGCCATGAATACTTTTCTAGCATGTAGATTTATGTTCTATTTAATTTAAAGTAGCGGTACTTATGTACAACCACCCACAGAGGGCATGTATTTAATTGCCTTGGGGAATGTTTTTATTCTCCCCTATATAATTGTGTAGGTGACTGGGAATGTCTTATTCTCCCCTCACCTATAGGTTAGAGGTCTGGTAGGTGCCTCGACCCTACTTATTTAGGTATACATAATTATCTTACATGCAAATCCTTTTTGATATAATTGTTAATGGCAAGTTTCTTTTAAATATAGCCTCATACTCTTATTATTTTCATCTTATGATGAACCCTAGCCTGTTCTTATTTGCTTTACTTATCTTGTTATCCTAGACTAGTTTTGTGGCACATACCTTGTTTTCTTTCCCCTTTTGCTGGGTGATTTCCCAACCACTCAGGTGCTGGTGCTGAGCAAGGAGAAGGACAAGTTTGAAGGAAGTCATCTCAGGAGTAGATCTCAGGCTATCCGAAAGGATGTCTAGGTTTCTATAGCTAGATCTTTTTCTCTTATCTTTTTCTTTTTGGGAACAATCATGTAATGAACAATGAAAGCCATGTAATAGGCTTAGTAATTTTATTTCTGCTGCTATTAACATTTTGTAATGTATCTGGTGCATGCTTATTTACTTGGAATATTATACATGCATCCCTTAATATCTTTTGTCTTTCTAAAAAGATGGATGTTTTGTGATTACTTTAAATTTTAGTAAGGAGGTGATCTCACCTCTTTACACATTGCTCTTCCGACTCAGACATTGATCTGTCTTTAGATTGCACATATCCTTGCTGCTGAAATGGAAATAGAATAGCTTACATTTCAAAATGAAATAATGTGGAAACAAAGGTCAAAAATTAAATGGATGAAATAAGGAGATATGAATACCAACTTCTTCCACAAATGTTGTAACAACAATATTAAAAATAACTCCATACACAGTCTTAACATCTGAGGTCAACACATATTCTTGTTATTGAAATGAAAATAGAATAGCGTACACTCAAAACCAAATAATGTGGAAAAAAAGGTCAAAAGTTAAATGGATGAAAGAAGGCTACAGGAATAACAAATTCTTTCACATATTTTGTAACAAAAATATTAGAAATAACTCCATACACAGTCTTAACATTCGAGGTCTACACACCACAAACAGACACATACTCACATCACATAGTACTGAATACTTTCAGAAGCTCTTCAACAAACAAACACAATATTCCCCCTATCTCTACATCAGGTGGGGCATTCTCTATCCAGATAGCATCAACCATCCAAACAACCTCATTGACTGTTTCACATAGATAGAAATCAAACAAGATGTTTAGCGGTTGCCTGATGGCATTAGTATAGAATTTTACCAACACATGTGGGAGCACCTCAGACATGACTGCACCAATTTCTTCCAATACATTCATTTTCTTGATGACATAAACCCCCATATTATTGTCCTCAACCAAACCCACATTGCACTCATCAAAAAAATTGACAATCTGGATGATGTATATCATGTAGACCCTTCAGCCACATTAGCTCATCCTATAAGATCATTTCCAGAACTTTTAGTACCAGTATGAAAATTCACTTGAATGATGTAATTATCAACAACAATGTGCCTTCCTCGAAAATAGGAATATCCAAGATGCGTAAATCATAGTCAGTGCGACCATCCACACCTATCACATTAGGTAAACTCCCCTTCTAGCCATCAAACTTGAATTTGAAAATCTTTTGACAACTTCAACTAGCATTCTCTCTGTAGGTGTATGGAAAGATATACTTTTCCTAGTAGATGCATAGAATGGATTAAAGCTTGCATCACCACTTGACATTCTCCACACTAGTACAAAAACTACCTCTAGCATCAGTTAAAACATATCTACAATGTCGGTTAAAAAGTGACACCTATCATCAATGGCACTCCATTCGTATGTTTCTAAAGCACCCATGGTTTTAGGCAAGGAGGACACTCTCTCCATATATATTCATTCTTGTAACATTGATCAAGCTAGGTATCCATCATGAACTCATCTCATTCCCCGATGAATGAAAGGAAAACATCATTCAATATGTTGACGACACCTTCATCTTCATCAGCCCAACAGACACAAATGTCATCAACACTATATGTATCATGGGACTCTTCTCATAGATTTCAGGGCTTAGGATAAAACTTGACAAAATTGTGATCATTGGTACACATATTAATATAGAGGAAATTATTTGTCATCAATTTCTAGTGAACTATAAAATAGAAGACTTTCCATTCACCTACCTAGAACTTCTTGTTTCACCCCACTACCTAAATCCATCTAAAACCATATCATTATAAAATTCATATCCTAGAAAACCTATTTCCTCAATGTAGCAGGTAGACTCACTCTTCTGAACAACTCACTCAAGTCTCTAACAACCTATTACCTCGGTTGTATTCCCTACCATCCCACATAAATAAAACTATAAATCACATCATAAGAAACTTTCTTTGGAAACATTTTGGGAACAAAATCCACTTAGTGTGCACCAAGAGCTTATGGAGGGTAGGACATTACCAATATCAAAGGCATGTCCTTTGTTTGATCCTTGAAACCATTATAACACTCTGCTCTGATAAGAACAATATTTGGAAAATACATTTCAAACATAAATACCATCAAAATAAGAATCCTTGGTGGCACATTAAACATCAATGGGTATCACCTCTTTGTAAAAATATCAATCTCCACATCCACTTAATCCAAAGATGATCCAACACCCCCACTACACATTGCCAACAACATCAAGTTTTTCCAGATCATGATTCCAAAGATACACTATCAATAAACAAACCAACCATATGAACACTACATCCAATATCCAACATTAATATTGGTAAAGAATGGAGATTGATAGATAGTCATCAAAATAACCTACTCAAAAGAATTCTCACAACCCACTTCCCACCCGATATCTCTTCTGACATTACTAGACATCTAGAAACAAACATCAGTAATAACACAACATGGATATGAGGACCCACATACTCCCCCAATACATTTTACCTCTAATTCACATTCCGGTTGTCACCTATGTCCCACAAACTTCATTTGGAAAATTAGTGGTCCACTCAAAATCAAACTCCTTATGTGTCTCCTCTGGTACGACAAGATTATTAATGATCAAAATATGAAAAGAAGAGGTTTTCAGGGTCCTTCTGTCTGCGATCTTTGCTTTCAACACAAGGAAACAACCCCTATTTTCATCAATTATCCCACAACACACTCCTGAGAGACCATTTCTTCCTATTACTTAACACTATACAACCAACACCTATTGATATTCGACATATGTTTATGATAAAAAAATAAAAATATCTAGTCACTTACACAATAAAATAGTTTTGGCCTCCTTGATATGGACCATATGGATTGGAAGTAACAATAAAAAATTTAATAATTATAAAAGTAACATCATACACTCATATAAAAATATAAGATTCTTATCATCTATTTCTACATTGTTGACCTGCAAGACACAACACACCATAGTAAAGAAAACCAGAACCCATCATCCTACTTTGGAGAGAAGATTGATTCTCTGAGAACATACACCATAGAGGATATACTTACCAAGACAAATGGATTTTTATATGTATCTACTACTTTTGAGGCCTATTGTCGGGGTGCCTCCCCCTTAGTATGCTTGGACTTTAGGATTACTACTTACTACATCGTCCTATTTCCATGCTTAATGGCTTTTTGTGCTACTGATGATTTGACATTTTAACTCTTTGTGTACCATAGATGATTATGGATTTGTACTTTGATCTTTATTTATGCAATGATTTTTTCATCAAGAAAAAACATCCTATTGAGAAAATGTTTTTTCGAGAACTCAGTTTGATTTTGATTAGAAATGTATATTATATGGATGTTAAAAAAAGAAGCTGATTTAGCATGGATGGGGAAATCATTTTGATGTTGTCAAAATGTAATCATTTACTTGTTGCATATAATCAACCCACAATCGACAGGATCGACCGTGCAGTATAGCTTACAATGTCGTATTTGCAAGAAGACAACATTATTCTAAATTTGAAACTAGTTATGTTATACAAACAATTAGAGTTTATAGTCAAATTGTTTTGAGATAATTATAATGAATGGATAAATTTCATAAGATCATAATTTAAACAACCAGAAAGACAATGGATGTGCAGAGAGCTCTGATAGCATTTGTGAAGTATATAAGCACGAAATATCTTTGGAGACTACAAATCATATTTTATTACTCAAGAACCATAATGCAATAATTATTAACTTAGAGTTTTCATGAGATATCTCTTTGCATCTCTCGACTAAAAAGAACATAGTCAACATAGGAAGATATGACTCATGTTTACATCATAGTCAAATTTTCATCGTAAATAAAGGAAAATTCAACAACCTAGGATTCTGTCACACTCTTATGATAGGAGGAATACTATCTCTAATTCATAAACCCAAGAAATTTTTAATTATTCAACCACGAACCTCCCCAAAACACTCCATACAATGATAAATTCTAAGAACAAAAGAAAACCTTGAATAGAAAAGGAAATTACAAACAAAATATGAAACTAGGATAATTGTAGCATAAATTTGAGTTTCTTGGTGATCCAGTACTAGCTTATAGTTGTATACCCCATTAATACAAAGAATAAGCACATAATTTAGAGAAGATGATGAGTCTCCTTCTAAATGGTGTAAATTCAGGATGATACGAAAAGTGGTACGATGGAAGAGACTCTCTTTTGAGTTGTCACTCTATGGAGATTCTAGCTTGCAACATGCAATCTTGTCTTCATATCCTTCCTTCTCATGATCTCTATTACTTCTCCATCTCCACTTTTTATTCTCAAGACAAGGAGTTGAATGATGTTCTTTTGATGAAGAGCCAAAGAAATCATCAAAAGTGATATGTGTAAATGTAACATATTGAAATTTGGATTCCTAATCCCAAAACCCTAGTTCCCTAAATTTGGTAGCAATGGACATAGTTCCTAATAAAACCCCAAATAAGGTATAGGTTATTCCAAGTGACTACAGAAGAAGCATATAATGACTATATAAATACAAACACTAACCATATATTTCATATATGGATACAAATAGAGGCTACATGCTACATTTTAAACCCTTATCTATAATATGATAATAATATTAAGATTAAATGTAAATGGTGCTTAAATGTTATAATCAATAGATAAATAATAATGGATTCTTACATGTTATACCCTAGGACTTATAATAGAATCTAAATAACATCCTTAAGTTTATAAAGCAATTAACAAAATGTAGCCATAAGTTTGTAATAGAAATAATAATAGATGACATGTCCTA
Organism: Alisma plantago-aquatica; assembly: GCA_963693085.1. Classification (NCBI taxonomy): domain Eukaryota; kingdom Viridiplantae; phylum Streptophyta; class Magnoliopsida; order Alismatales; family Alismataceae; genus Alisma; species Alisma plantago-aquatica. The sequence continues at coordinate 471,164,439 of OY856410.1, forward strand.
TAACCTCTAGTTTTGTATAAATGCAATTACATGTAAATAAATATATTAATGTGCCAGAATTCCAATTAACGCACACTCTTCAACTAAACAAGCCTAAAGTGACATATTTAATATATATTAAATGGTTTGTAAGGGTTGGACTTATTTTAATAGCCATAATTGATATATTGTATAATAACTTGGTAACTATTTATATCTATTTGGATTATGACAAACACTAAATAAACTTTCAAATGACAATGAGTTATTTATCAAAAATAGGTAGAGAAGAATCTCAAGTAAACTAAATCATGATAATATTATGCCAAATGAAATGAAAACACAAATTATTAGAAATGGGAAGTATTTTATCTAATAAATAATGTAATTATATCATTTATTCCTAATATTTAAATTTCCTCATAATTATTTCAAAATGTGAAAATAACTACGAAATCGGATTTTGCATACTTAGATTAGTCTAGTTTCCAAGTTCTATGTTAATTGGATAATCATAGACATGTAAATAAAAATAAGAAATGAAACATGTGTTAAATACAAAATTGTGATAGTTGTTTACTCAATGTAGTGAGTTCTCTTAAGTTTCACACTTTAGCCTGTTACTGTAACGACCACATTTGTGCTTAATTGGTAAACTAGGGTTTACCTAAATGATTACATGCTTGATTAGATTGAACATCATTTAGACTTCATTAATGATAGTAGATAAATTGTGATGTTTCAAACCTAATAAGAAAATCTAACTATGATTTTAGTTTGAAGGATTAGGGTTTGAGAAATGTAAACCCTAATTGGAAAAATTAGGGTTTTGATAGTACATGAATATGGAATTTGATCATGATAGCAGTGTGGTAAATGATTTTTCATATTTTTAATTTTTTTTATTTAATTGAATATTGGATATGATATGGATAACTAAATCATGCATATTGGAGAAAATATTCAGAATATTTGAGTGTTCTTTGAATGTGGTTCTCGGTCAAGCTATACTTTGACCAAAATGCTGATAGAGTGCTTTTCAGTAGTGTAGTGTTTTATTTTAAATTATTTATTGGTAATCTAAATGATCTGAAATTTTAACTGGAGATCTGAAACTCAATCATAAACAACATGTAAAATTTTCATAATTTTTGGATGCGTTTAGACCTTATCAGCAGACTAATTATAGTAATATTTTTATGACAGGAAATTCAGCTGAAATAAGAGAAAGTATAGTGGGGGGGTCAATGTACAATTGACCCAAGCAACTCAATTGCTCTAAATGGTCAACCTAACACACAAGGAGATCTCATAATTCGTGATTCAATCCAGAGAAACGAAATCCTAGAGAGAGAGGGAGAGTTAGGGTTTGAGAGGAGAAAGTGATGGAGATGCTGACCTAGGATTTTGCGGTCTGAGGAATGATGAAATCATGTAAGTTTAGCTTCTCTAGATAGCCTTTCATGGTGAATCTTCTCTGAAATGTCAAGATTCCATTCCTCCTCTGATTTGATCTGAAATGGTGTCAAAACTTCCCCTTTTCTCACTCTTTCTTCATAATCCCTCATTTCTAGGGTTTCCGAGTTGAAAGGAAGAAGAATCGGGTGAATTTCTAGGGATTTGATATGAGATCAAGATTTTTAGGGATGAGCTGCATTTTTACGGTGTTTTCACACCTTAGGGTGAGTGGGAACTTCCTTTAAACAGTATATTGCACGAAAATTGGTTAAATTATCCATAATCTTTAATTGCTTAGTATGTGACCACAAACCCTGAATTGTCTGTTTGATCTAAGTTGTTGCAAAATGATATGAAATGGATTCTACCTCTGTTTGTTTGAATTTCAGATGAGAAATTCATACTAAAAATGTATACAATACATCCTAATGAGAATTCCCTAAGTATTCACAAAGGTTATAAGAGTAAACAGAAATATAGGGAATTTGTCTGTGACTGAAATTGCTGTATAATTAAATAGAGAAATTTGTTTATCTAGATCCCCTTGGCTATGAATGCTTGTTTATCTGAATGTGTAGTACATAAATGTCAGATACTATTTTGGATTTCAAGTGATGTGAATAGTGTTTGCTTGATATCTTCGCAAAGAGGGTGAATCCCTATATGAGTAGAAAGTTGGAAATTTGTGAATAAATATGGTGAAATCCATTTGAAGTGTTTTTATTGGCATCATAGAATATATTTATGCAATGTTATTATTGATTCATAATATCTCAATGAATGGCATGGAAAACCCTAATTTAGCTCAATTCAAGGATTTCATACATATGTTGATTGTATATGACTTATTTAAAGCAATCAATATTTAGTGGATGTTTATGACATATTAAATCCTTATGAGAGCCATGTGATAAGTGAATGAGGTAAATGAACCCCTAAGGATAGGGTGTTCAATTAATTAAGCATTTTGATTACCATGTTCTCAGTATGAGATGCTCAACCCAGGATTTGGGTCGATGTGCATGTTTTCTAAGAAAGTGTAAATAATTTATGGATGCAAATGACAATTACTCGTATGCCAAGTAATTAGCTCTTATCTGTATATTAAGATGTTTAATTGCATGGTTCTAGTGTATAAGTGCCAAATGGACATGCATTATGTTTATTTCAGTATTTCAGTCTGCCTGCATGTATAATATGTTGATTTCTGAGTATATTACAGTATTTGAATATACTGCTCTGCCAAGTTAAGGATGATATACATGCTGTGTTATAAACTTCAAATAAATAGACACGGTACCATAGAGATACCAGAGTCAAGTATAAGAAAGGGAAAAGATACAATATAGTAAGAGCTTTCCAAGAAAAATAAAATAATAGACATAGATGCCCTGAACACTGTAGATTCCCTACGGATGTCTACATTGTAGGGAGGAAATGATCCACCCTGGCAGCGACCAATATACGGGGATCAGATCACACCCACAGAGTGTGCAAGGAGATGAATCCCTTGAGGAAGTCTCCTAAGAGAAGATAGGTTACCCAACATGAACCGGAGATCCCGGTGGTAGCCCAGAGGTACCCACAGAGCATACCAAGATGAGGCCCACAGAGCGTCTCAGACCCTCCGCCTGTGTACTCAACCTAGAAGGAGAGGTCCAGTTAAAGGCCAGTTGTTTAGCCGCCTTAGTCAGATGTGACGGTTCGCGTCAAACATACCCAAATTCAGTTCTAGGCTTAGCTTCCCAGGTTTTAAGCTAAGTCTTGTACGGTGAGATCATAGTTCGCTACGAGTCTTCATATGTAGAGTACACTGCATATGATCAGGGCATAATCTAAAATATGATAATATAAGTTTTAAAGAGTTTGTTACAAGTAAGAAAGGCTAAGAAAGATTCGAGTACAATTTCCCAACAATTATTCTTTGTATGTTTCTGAATTATTAGTTCTCGTTGAAATTAATCAAGCATGCTCATATATTGATTTACTCTTGTTGATATCTAGAGTATCCTACCATATTTATGATTATCAATGACCAATATCATTAAAGCTTACTGTTGTTATAATTGATATCAGTTGCTCAAAAGTATATATGTAATTATACCAGTGCTTTAGACTGTTTCTTTGAAGTACTCATTCACTGAGCGAGTAGACTCACCCCTCTACTCACAATTTTTAAGGAAACTGTGGGGATTGAAGATATCATTGCATCAGAGTAGATCTGTCACAAGAGTTAAGTCTGAGTATAGTTAAGTTCAGTCGGTCCTTATCACTCTAGGTCCTTGTAAAGAAATAAGAGAGTTGTAAATGATGATGTATAACATTATTCCTTTTTAGCAATATATGTGAATCAGCAAGTCTTATGTGTTTAAAGGTATGAGAAACATAATGAATGTTCATACATGCATTTTTATAGTTGAAATCAGATTAGAGAAATCAATGTTTAGATTCCCTTGTAAAGTTAGTTTATGTGGTTCAATGTGAGAAAACAAAGAGTTTGAAAAAGGAGAAAAAGTTAAGGGTGATCTTTGTATTATGTTAAATCCTCAATTTATGCCCTAATCTCATGATTAATGGTAATTGTGAGATCGGGGTGTAACAACTTGGTATCAGAGCTTAGACTGAGTTGTCAGGGACCATTAGGATAGAAAGTTAGAGTTATAAGTGTGGTAGATAGGTGGTGATGTGCCTTTAGCTCTAGGAGGTCTGAGTATTTAGATACCCTAGCCCAATATCTGAATACTTAGATTGACTAGTATCAAGCTACTCTGTCTATTCTTCTCTGCATGCCCTGGCCAGGTATGCAGAGGAAGGATGGGATAGAGAGAAACCCTAGAAATTTTAAGGTTAGGATACCGAAAAGTAATGAAGGAGTAAGAGATTAAACATAGAATGTGATACAACTCTTGCTTTATATTTCTTATTTGATTGGATATCAATATAAATTCTCTTATATGTATGAATTCAGATTATCAATTTGTAGAATATATATGGTTCTTTATATTGTTGTGTATCATGAAGTGATTCAGTTATTGTTTATATTCTTTGTATCAAGTAGTCTAGAAGTTATGTTTAAATGAGTTTGCCCTAAGTGGATATTCTTTCCACATGTTTGAGATTAATAGGAGTTAGTTAATCCTGAGTAGCTTTTGGGTTCAGGACTGCAGGTTTGGCCTGGTCTGGCTGGCAGGGCGCGTTACTAGGATCTAATGACTCCTATTGAAATTACGATAAGAGTAGACTATGTATAAATTAGACCTACATCATAGTGAGAATGTTTATACACTAAGATGTTGAAACATAAGGGAAAGATTAGAATAGCTAAGAATCAGTTGGAACTGATATCTGAGATCCAACTTTGGGGTCTCATATGAGAAACCCTTAATTGGGAATAAAGGAACACAACATAAGGTTCAGATTAAGTTTAATTATTAGTATTATATGAACTCTAAATATGAATAATGGAAAAGATATGAGAAAAGTATGTAAGGGGCCAAGATAGTAAGAATCAATCATGAGGAATGGACCATATAATTGAGTACAATGTTTTTATGTACTCCCAAGCAAAGAGAAAATAGAAGAAAAGAGTTAAGTATATGATAAGTACATAGAAGTGAAGAGTCTTCAGATGAGTTAAAGTGAAGAGAACTAGATGAGCATGTAAATCATAAAACTAGGATAAGAAACTTAGTTGAAACAAAGAGAAATGTGGAAATAATGAGCTTGATTAAGGAATGAGGGTTATGATATAATTGAGAGCATGGAATGTATACCTTTATTAATAAGTTTAATACATTCATCCTTACTGTCTTTGGATTCTAAGTCTCTATAGAACAACAAACTAGTTTCTAAAAGAAGAACAAAAGTGTAGCTTAACCAATGAATAAGTCATACAAAGGTAGACTATATCCAGGAGGGAAAAACTTGTTTAAAAGAGATACTAAGTTTGATCCATGCATGAGCCGTTTGATTTAAAATGAAGGATATGTTATGTATTAAACATGAGTTGAAACTAGTAGAGAGATTATTAATTTAGAATTTCAACTTCACATTAGTATAAGGATAAAAAGAAATATGTGCAACATGGTATACATGATCATACACATGAATAAGCAACATGATCATAAGAGAAAATTAGAAGTTAAAGATGACATGTGGAATAGTAGTATATGGTAAGGGGATTATGGAAAGCAAAGAAGGGTTTGAAATATAATGGAGTAATATAGATTATAAAAGAAAGAGGTTGCGAGATTCAAGAAAGTGCTAATTAGTCAAGTATCCTTGTTGATAATTAATTGAACCTACATATGAGAAATGTATTATTGAATGTTTGAAGATAAGAATTCTAAGTCTCAGAATCATATTCTCTTTCATATCTTCCTTAATTAGAGCAATGTGGGAATGAAGTGATAATAAAATGAATCATATAAGATGCATAACCACCGTGGTATAGACATCTAGTGAATGTAATAATGATACACAATATGATGATGAAACCCTAGTAGGGTAAATTGAGAATGTAATCTATCTGAATGGCCAAGTAAGAGAAAGGAAATTTAATTGATAAGATAAGGAAGACTTTAGTAAAACTTGTGAGATCCAAGTTTTAATTTCAAATTTAGGGAGCAAAGTCACATCACAATAACGTCATACTACTGATAAGGACCAAACCCTAGAATGTTTAAAGTTGTAGTAGTTCAAGGGATGTCACTAGTGATTTTACCTTGAATACTAGCATCTCTATAAAATAAGATTATGAGATTAGCACTATGAGAAGTAAACTAGCACTGATAGTAATCCAAGTTTTAAAGGTAGCTAATATGAAAGGTAGATAAACAATATGGAAATGATTCAGAGCAAAGAGTAAGACATAAATTTGAAATGTAACAAGTGTGTTTTGAACAAAAGGAGAAATACAATATGAGTGAAGTGCGATATGAGATAAATTCTTGTAGTGATATAAAGAATGATGAATAATCTATTTGTACCTTATATGTTTCAATTTTAGGAAAGTTTAATCTACATGATTAAAATGGGAAGGATAAGTAGCAAAAAGTAAGTAGTAGCAAATGAGGAGAGAGATAAGAGAAAACAATGGATTTTAGTAATATGTGAATTTGTTTTTAGAAGTATAATTTGTTGAAGGTATATTAAGGGATGTAAATTAGTTCTACATATGATTTCAGTGTACATGTGAAAGCAATATGTTAATTAAAGGTGTCTAATAGTGGTAGTCATTCATACCAGTAATCCATCTTAGTATTGTACAATTGTAGTATGGTGATATGGGTTGAATGATGATGGAACAAATGGAGGGTTACCCTGAATAAGGTAGTCTTACCTATTCACTCATATGAATAGAAGGGATGGTAACCATATTGTATTGATATGTAACCCTAATGAGGTATAGCTTGTTATACCTAGCTTTAATATAACTAAGTGATGGTAATTGGGTATGAATAGTACTTGAATGACTAATACAATCATGGAGTACTTTGTTATTGTTGTTGAAATCCTAGTATGCTATAACCCGATGGTTACACCTTGAATTATGTGTGGGTTCATACTTGAGAATAATATGGAATGTGATGGTAATGTTTCACCTTATGCATCCATGATGCAATGGGGATGTCGTGAGTTGTATTGTACAATTGTTGTTGAATCTAGTCTTCCAACTCAAGACTGTTTTTCTATTTGAGTAGCACAATTGTAAAATTCAAAACAACATGGTGAACTCTCTTTTGTGACTTAGAGGTAATACAGAACAATAGTACATATTGAGCCGTATGAATTGAGATATTTGGATCAGATTATGAATGTTGAGGTAACACTTCAAGAGTATAAAAATATTGAAATGGTTGTTTCTCTCTCTATCCTATGATTGATTGTGGCATAGAGAATTTGTTTGTTATCATTGAGCATTCATAGTTTAAACATGTTGTGATTAGAAAAGAAATAAAGGACTTAATGTTGAAAACTGCATTCAAGTATGAAATGCAAGAATGTAATGACATGTAAGATTTCATAAGCTTAAAATAAACTTTGAATATAATTTGTTTGTGTATTTATGTTTTGGGGATGAAACTTTTTAAGGGGGTGAGAATTGTAATGACCACATTTGTGCTTAATTGGTAAACTAGGATTTACATGAATGATTACATTCTCGATTAGATTGAACACAATTTAGACTTGATTAATGATAGTAGATCAATTACGATGTTTCAAACCTAAGAAGAAACTCTGACTATGATTTGAGTTTGAAGAATTAGGGTTTGAGAAATGTAAACCCTAATCGGCAAAAATTAGGGTTTTGATAGTACATGAATATGGAATTTGATTCGGATAACAGTGTGGTAAATGATTTTTCATATTTTCTACACATTTTTATTTTATTGAATTTTGGATATGATATGGATAACTCAATCATGCATATTGTAGAAAATTTTCAGAATATTTGAGTGTTCTTTGAATGTGGTTCTCGGTCGAGCTATACTTCAACCAAAATGCTGATTGAGTGCTTTTTAGCAGTGTAGTGTTTTATTTTAAATTATTTATTGGTAACTCCAAATGATCTAAAATTTTAACTGGAGATCTGAAACTCAATCATAAACAACATGTATTATTTTCATAATTTTTGGATGCGTTTAGACCTTATCAGTAGATGAATTTCAGTAATATTTTTATGACAGAAAATTCAACTGAAATAAGAGAAAGTATAGTGGGGGGTCAATGTGCAATTGACCCAAGCAGCTCAATTGCTCTATATGGTCAATATACCACACAAGGATCTCTCATAATTCGTTATTCAATCTAGAGAAACAAAATCCTAGAGAGAGAGAGGGAGAGTTAGGGTTTGAGAGGAGAAAGTGATGGAGATGCTGACCTAGGGTTTTACAGTCCGAGGAATGATGAAATCATGTAAGTTTAGCTTATTTGCATAGCCTTTCATGTTAAATCTTCTCTCACATGTCAAGATTCCTTCCCTCCTCTGATTTGATCCAAAATGATGTCAAAACTTCCCATTTCTTACTCTTTCTTCATAATCCCTCATTTCTAGGATTTCCGAGTTAAAAGGAAGAAGAATCAGGTGAATTGCTAGGGATTTGATATGAGATCGAGATTTTTAGGGATGAGCTGCATTTTTAAGGTATTTTCACACCTTAGGGTGAGTGCGAACATCCTTTAAACACTATGTTGCACGAAAATTGGTTAAATCATCTATAATCTTTAATTGCTTAGTATGTGACCACAAACCCTGAATTGTCTGTTTGATCTAAGTTGTTGCAAAATGATATGAAATGGATTCTTCCTCTATTTGTTTGAATTTCAGATGATAAATTCATATGAGAAATGTATACAATACATCCTAATGAGAATTCCCTAAATATTCACAAAGGTTATAAGAGTAAACTAAAATATAGGGAATTTGTCTGTGACTGAAATTACTGTATAATTAAATAGAGAAATTTGTTTATATGGATCCCCTTGGTTATGAATGATTGTTTATCTGAATGCATAGTAAAGAGGGTTTCATGTGATGTGAATAGTGTTTGCTTGATATCTTTGTAAAGAGGGTGAAGCCCTATATGAGTGGAAAGTTGGAAATTTGTGAATAAATATGGTGAAATCCATTTGAAGTTTTTTTCTTGGCATCATAGACTCTATTTATGCAATGTTATTCTTGATTCATAATATTTCAATGAATGGCATGGAAAACCCTAATTTATCTCTATTCGAGGTTTTCATACATATGTTGATTGTATATGACTTGTTTAAAGCAATCAATATTTAGTGGATGTTTCTGACATATTAAATCCTTATGAGAGTCATGTGATAAGTGAATGAGGTAAATGAAACCCTAAGGCTAGGGTGTTCAATGAATTAAGCATTTTGATTACCATGTTCTCAGTATGAGATGCACAACCCAGGATTTGGGTCGATGTGCATGTTTTCCAAGAAAGTGCAAATAATTTGTTGGTGCAAATGACGATTACTGGTATGCCAAGTAATTAGCTATTATCAGTATATTAAGATGTTTAATTGCATGATTCTAGTGTATAAGTGCCAAATGGACATGCATTATGTTTATTTCAGTATTTCAGTCTACCTACATGTATAGTATGTTGATTTCTCAGTATATTACAGTGTTTGAATATACTACTCTGCCAAGTTAAGGATGATATACAAGTTGTGTTATAAACTTCAAATAAATAGACACAGTATCATAGAGATACCAGAGTCAAGTATAAGTAAGGGAAAAGATACAATATAGTAAGAGCTTTCCAAGAAAAATAAAATGATAGACATAGGTGCCCTGAACACTGTAGATTCCCTACGAATGTCTGCACTGTAGGGAGGAAATGATCCACCCTAGCAGCGACCAGTATACGGGGATCGGATCGCACCCACAGAGTGTGCGGGGAGACAAATACCTAGAGGAAGTCTCCTAAGAGAAGATAGGTTACCCAACATGGACTGGAGATCCCAGTGGTAACCCAGAGGTACCCACAGAGCGTACCAAGATGAGGCCCACAGAGCATCTCAAACCCTCCACCTGTGTACTTAGCCTAGAAGGAGAGGTTCAGTTAAAGGCCAACTATTTATCTGCCTTAGTCAGATGTGACAGTTCGAGTCCAGCAGACCCAAATTTAGTTCTAGGCTTAGCTTCCCAGGTTTTAAGCTAAGTCTTATACGGTGATATCGTAGTTCGCTATGAGTCTTCATATGTAGAGTACACTGCATATGATCAAGGCATAAGATAAAATATGATAATATAAGTTTTAAAGAGTTTCTTATAAGTAAGAAAGGTTAAGAAAGATTCGAGTATAGTTTCCCAACAATTATTCTTTGTATGTTTCTGAATAATTAGTTCTTGTTGAAATTAATCAAGCATGTTCATATATTGATTTACTGTTGTTGATATCTAGAGTATCCTGCCATATTTGTGATTGTCAATGATCAATCTCTTTAAAACTCACTACTATTATAATTGATATCAGTTGCTCAAAAGTATATCTGTAATTATATTAGTGCTTTAGACTGTTTCTTTGAAGTACTCATTCACTGAGCGATTAGGCTCACCCCTCTACTCACAATTTTTAAGGAAACCGTGGGGATTGAATATATCATTGCATCAGAGAAGATCTTCCACAAGAGTTAAGTCTGAGTATAGTTAAGTTCAGTCGGTCCTTGTCACTCTAGGTCCTTGTAAAGAAATAAGAGAGAATTGTAAATGATGATGTATAACATTATTCCTTTTTTAGCAATATATGCGAATCATCAAGTCTTATGTGTTTAAAGGTATGAGAAACATAATGAATGTTCATACATGCATTTTTACAGTTGAAATCAGATTAGAGAAATCAATGTTTAGATTCCATTATAAAGTTAGTTTATGTGGTTAAATGGGAGAAAAAAGGAGTTTAAAAAAGAATAAAAAGTTAAGGGTGTTCTTTGTATTACGTTAAATCCTCAATTTATGCCCTAATCTCATGACTAATGGTAATTGTGAGATCGGGGTGTAACAGTTACATGTGGTTTTGACTTATTTCCCTTTTGGACCTCCAATCTTATGGCCCATGTCCTTTCTTGTAAGACCCTTAACCTGGATCAACCTCTAAATTTGTTTGGATATCTTTATCACATTCTGGATGCTTGTTGATGTGTGTTTAGGGTGATTTGTTTGTTTGCACCTTTCTTGTGGCCTTATGTATAAATTACCCATTGTTGAAGGTTTCCTTGTTTGTACATAACATGTTGTTTTCCTTCTCTTTCTCTCTCTATATCACTTGGACTTGGTGGTTTCACTTAGGTTACCTGACCAAGCCTTGCTACCCTTTCATTGGTTGAGGACCAATGGAAGTGGCTTGTCATTCCATCAGTTGAAGACTGATAGGGGTGTGCATGGTTTTCCTTCAGTTGAAAACCAACTGGGCTTTCCATTTTTCAGTCAGTTTGTGTCCGTCTAGCATTTTATCAATTGAAGACTGACAATGTTGATGTATCGTTCCATACACAGGGAATCAATGGAAATGGTCGACCCTATATTTTTTTTTTGATTGACTACCGACAAAACAATTGAATGGTTAAGAGGTGGGTTTTCATCGCTTGAGTACCGATGGGAAGTTTGCATTGTAAACCGGTGATTTTGTGGGTACGCTTCACCAATGATGATCCTAAAGAATGATTTTTGACGGTTTTCCATGGACTTGAACCTACGACAGCGACCAACAAGATTTTCTCTCATGTTTATCAATGGAGTTTTTTGTTGTGTGTGATGATGGGGTGTCTAGGTCTATCTATTGATGGGAATATAGACCACTGTAGGTAAAGCACTCTCATGGATGATGGGATAGTTTCACAACCTTTTCCTCTTTCCCCTGGGGGTATGTATACCCCTCTTGTCCTTCCTTTTCACCTCACTTGTGCGAGTTGAACCTCAAACTATTGATGTTGAGCAGGACACCATCGATTGGCACCAACTAATGATATTTCTAATTTTATCCAACCACCTTTGTAATCTTCTCTATTAATGCACAATGATCCATATGGTGACTTCAGATCCCATATCTGGGTAAGTAGAACTCTGATATTATGTTCCCTTGATTCCTTGGACATTTTCTAGGTGGTTTTTCTCTAGGGTTTTGGTTGTTGAGTATTACACCCTATTCTACCTTCTCCATCCTTGTTTAGTTGCTTCTAGGCCATGGATCAACTATTACAAAAAGAATTAAGGGGAAGGATCTCAAACCTTATAGAGTTTGCCTTGACACCAGAGTTTTTCATGAAGATTGGAGCTTCACAATCATTCTTCATGAGTGGACTTATTTATGCTCTCATTAAGTGTTGCATACAATCTTTATTCATTTATTTCCTACTATGTGATTGCATGTGGAGATACCGCTGCTATATTACTTAAAATTCTAAAATAGTATGACTTTATGTATGTCATACCTAACTTGATGAGTGTAAAGTTTGCATGTTGAGGTACATAGAACGAGACATTTATGTTAAAAGATGGTTGTTTAGCGCTTCTAATGGTAGTTTCAATTTTTGATGACTCTAGAAGTTAAGGATTTATACTTTTGTGTTTATTCTATGACCACATGATTGTAGAGTGTTAACTACATGTTGATCTTTTCCAATGTACATCATGAGTACATGTTCATAAACTATTCCATATTTGTTGTACTGCTGAAATACATAAAAATGGCTCCTTTATGGAATAGGATGGTTCTAAACATACATCTTATCTGTTTGGATATGAGTACCTAGTTGTGTAGTGCTTGACAGTTCCTAGAAGGATATGTTAACATATTCATCTTGGATGTAGAGTTATGTGGAAGGCCTCAATGTGATTGAGGCATAAATTATTTGTCTTGCTTGGAGAAGTTAGATTCTGATGGTTAAACATTTCATATCTTATGGAATTATTATTGTATGATTACTTGATTTATTGAGTTAACTTGATTTATTCCCCCTTTAATACAGACATAGGGTAAAGAAATTAACTACTAAAGAGAAATATAAGTTGTATAGCCATGAGTCTGTAGATATATTCCCCTGGGTTGTTAGGGGGGGTAGTGAAACAAGCAAATCTTATACAAACAAGTTGTGAGAAAACGCTCAAAGAAAATATAATACATGGGTATGCTTGAGGGCATGATACCATATCTTCTTTAAATGATGTTGGGACTCGAAAGAGACTGATGGTCCATTGAAAGTGTATATCAAACAAGATGTGATGATAAACATGGTACGGAGGGTCATTACCATGTGATTGATGTGTGACTTATGTACCTAGGGCGGGGCTAAGATTGGTGGATCCTCTCTTAAGCACATATCCATATTATACTACCTAGTGGGCTCCCTACCTTTTTGGTTACCTCACTTTGATCTAAGGTTGTGTGGAGAGATCTGAGGAATATGTATAACCTTAGATCTTATGTGGATTGCTAGGATGGCTTAGTAACATCTAGCTAGTGGATTGATTGGTACACCTCAATAAGCCCTGGGCATAAAGATGCACTCTAACCAGGTAGCATATCTTTTTAGTTTATTTGGTGATAAACATGGATGTGATCTTGACTGATCAATGTATACACGGGACAAGAATGCATATTTTGTGTAACATGTTTGTAAGTCAGTCATGATGTCAGAATGGTAGGTAAGCATGTATCCTTAGGTGCACTAATAGATTTACATACTTGAACATTTAACTTCTTCCCTATTTTAATTATTTTATCTAGTAAGTAATAGATATTTCAAATGTTATATCATATTATTAGAACTTGGGGTCTCATCCTGTGGTTTTCCACACCTTTTAGGTGAGTGGATGAACTATCCAAGTAATGGTAGATGAGACCTACATGGATAAAGTTGGCCTTAGACTCAGAGGGAGGTGATATCTGTGTGAAGGTATCTTGGAGGTAGGTGATATTTGTGTGACCTCCTCTAGAGATGAAGCATATAGGGATCGAGTTCTAGATTTGTCCCTATATACTCAGGTCAGGACCAAAATATTTTTTAGGTATCTTTTTCCTGGCTTGAGGTTTTGATATTCTTGCACAACCTCTAGAGCTGTAGTTGTATGAGTTGTAAGATTTTGCATGCATCTTCTACATTAACATCACATATGTAATTCTTAAACTTCTTAGATGTTGGTGAGAATTATGAGTATGGCTTATGCACATTTTGTAAAGAAAAGGCTTGTAATTTGTTAGACATTGTGCTATATTATGATAAACTCTTGTATGGACCATGTGATTATGTTAATAGTACTTGTGGTGTTTGTTGAAATTTTTGTATTGAGGTCTCTACATTGCTTCACATTTTGTTTTGAGTAATCCTGCTCTTGCGGCATTGGTTCACAAGTGTTTGGTATCAGAAAATAGATTCCCTGAGTCTATAGGGACATAGGATTAGGTTGTAATGTATGTTCTTACGAGTTTACCATATCTAACCATTGGTTATGGTTATGTATATATGTTTAGAACTTGTTAAGAACACATTGAGAGTATCTACATAGAGCCAAGTGGTGTTGATAGATGGCATACCTATGAGGAGAGGGTACTCGAGGTCAAGCATCCTAAGATGATGCCTCTTGATCCAATAATGCCCATTCATTTGACTTTCTAGGCCATGTTCGGATAGATGATGTCCATGCTCACTCAGCTTGTGGATGCAATCCCAGGTTTGAAAGGAACATATCATACCTCAAATGTCAAGCCAATTTCTTACACCAAGACATTTCAATGTATGAAATAGGTAGGACTCATGGAGTACCCAATTGTTACATCTAACACGACTTATGTGGATCCATGGCTCACTATACTCGATAAGGCCTTCCATCTTATAAACATACTATATGAGGATAAAGTGAAGCATGTCATCTATCTCTTGAAGGGGAATGTTGGCCACTGGTGGTCCATCAACAAGAGGAAGAGGTAGGCGAGTCATCTCTTGGACGGAGTTCATGTGAGAGTTTATGAACAAATAATTCTTACCCTCATGAGGAGATCATGTAGTTCAAGAAAATTAGGTAGAGGACTATGATGGTGAATGGGTACCAAGCTCATTTTGTGGATTTGTTGTAGTTTTATTCACACATGGAACAAACCAAAATAGAGAAGATCCAATGTTTGAGAATGGGTTGAATGCGGAGTTGGATAGATTGGAGTCGACTTTGGAGTTGTGCAAGAAGTTTTCTTCCTTCATGGAGTCAGTGAGGAGGATAAAGAGGACATTGGTTAGCATCCACATCAATGATGCAAAAAG
Source organism: Alisma plantago-aquatica (assembly GCA_963693085.1). Lineage (NCBI taxonomy): Eukaryota > Viridiplantae > Streptophyta > Magnoliopsida > Alismatales > Alismataceae > Alisma > Alisma plantago-aquatica. The sequence goes on from OY856410.1 coordinate 471,179,652, forward strand.
GAAATCCGTGCAATCTTCTGGTTAGTTCTCAAATGAAGACAAGAAATAGAGGTTTTGAGCCATCTAGACCATAGTTGTGGTAGTCTCATTATAGTTCATCTATGTCATAGCATGGGATATAACAACAACTATGGCAATGGTCACCTAGTAGAGGCCAAGGTAGAAGACTACTAGAGTCTAGGGTGTATAGTTTTTGGTCTGTCTCCATGGTAGGACCATGAGTACCACAAGGTTTGCCACATAAAAAGTGATTTTACTACCACCAACTAGGACATGTGAGGATGTTATGCCCCTGACTAAAGCATGAGACATCTAGATCTCATGGGAGGATCTAGTAGAGTTTGCAATAGTATGGAATCAACAATGACAAACGCTATGCTCAGACTTCTCAAGTTGGATCATTGAGGTCCACAAAGAAAGGACAAGGAAGAGGATATCACAGCCACAGTTTGTTTTTGTGTAATGAACTAGTATGAGGGTGTTGTTAACCCTCAAATTGAAACAAGTCAGTTGGATATTTTTCATTCTAATTAATGTATGCTTCTATATAATATCTATTCTTGTTTATCACAATATGACACACTCGTTTATCACTTGAAAGGTAATTGTTCCTTGTAATCTACCTCTTAGTTATTGATTTGAACATCTCTTTCTTGATACCCGTCTTGTCGGCTCCATAGTTGTGCATGCAACTAGGTCCATCATGTGATCTAATCTTCTCTGAACACATAATTCAAGTGAACCTTATGCCACTTGAGATGCATGGATTTGATGTAATCCTTGGGATGAATATGTTAGATAAGTATAGAAAGGTGTTGGACTACATTTTTAAGGTTGTTGGGTTTTAGGAGGAATATATTTCTTAGAGTTTCAAGGAGACAAGAAGATTCTTACTACATGTTTGATGTCTGTTTCAATAGTTGATAAGCTAATGAGGCATGGTTGTGGGGTTTTTCTAGCTCATGCGGTTGATACTAAGGTAGTGAGTCCTAGTATCTATGATGTACATGTAATTTGAGACCTTGAGGATGTTTTTTCCAGATGAGATTCCTGATGTTCCACCTCTGCAAGAGGTTGATTTTGAGATCAATCTTCTTCCTAGTACACAATCCATACCACAAACAACATTTAGAGTAGCACCAACAGAAATGAAAGAGTTAAAGAAACAACCATACAAGTTGTTGGACAAAGGGTTCATCCATTCAATCATGTCTTCACAGGATGCACCTATTCTATTTATCAAAAAAAGGATGGCTCCATGAGGTTGTTCATAGATTATAATCAATTGAAAAAGGTCACAATAACAAACAAATATCCTTTTGGAGGATTCACGAATTGTTTGATCAGCTGAAGGGGAATAAATTATTCTCAAATATAGATATATGAGCAAGATACCACCCGCTCGGGACCAAGGATTAAGACATACTTAAGATAGCATTTAGAATTAGATCTGGGCATTATGAGTTTGTGGTTATGACATTTTGGCTAACCATTGCACCTAGATCTTTTATGAACTTGATGGAACGAGATAAGTAGTACATGGACTAGTTTTTGGTAGTCTTCATAGACAAAATCTTCTATTCCAAATACCAAGAGAAGCATGAGAAACATCTTTGGTTGACCTTAGAACTCTTGAGACAACATCATTTGTATGTAAAGTTTACCAATTGTGAGTGTAATGTCCCAGAATTTGAGGCCTTAGATAAGATGATCTTAAAAGGAATGAATGGACTACCCATATCACCAAGGTGCACCTCCTTTTCTGGGAGCCCATTACTAAAGAACTTCATAGTTAAGCGTGCTCAACTTGGAGTAGTACTAGGATGGGTGACCAGTCAGAAAGTTGACATAGACTTGAGCGTGAGTGAGGAAAAAGCGTGCATTTAAGGCAAGTGGTGATTTGTGGGGTCAGTCATCATTCTTGAAACTCTAATAGAGCCTAGGACATGATGAAATGAGGAATGATTGTGAGCCCATATAGTTGAGCCTTGATGACGACGTCAAGAGTCTAAGTGGGGGGGGAGATTGTAACATCGTATGATTTGAGGCCTTGGATAATATGATCTTAAAGGAATGATTGGACTACCCATATCACCAAGGTGCACCTCCTTTTCTGGGAGCCCATCACTAAAGAACTCCATATTTAAGCGTGCTCAGCTTGGAGTAGTACTAGGATGGGTGATCAATAGGGAAGTTGAGCCCGACTTGTGTGTGAGTGAGGAAAAAGTGCACAGTTAATGCTAGTGGTGATTTTTGGGGCCAATCATCATTCTTGAAACTCTACTAGAGCTTTGGGCAGTGGGCCCAGGTGTTACGCTGAGTTTTGATCGATGAAAGTTTTTTTTTAGCCACATCGTATCCAACTAAGAGATTTGTGTATATCCCAAGAAGGTGGAGTTAATCCTTTCATGAGAGCATCTTGAGACACCAATAGAAGTATGAACTTTCCTTGGGTTGAAAGTGTATTACAAGAGTTTCATTAAGAATTTGAGCATAATGTCCTTGTTTTTGACCATATTGAAAAAGAAGGATGTGTCTTTTATATGGATAGAGTAGTCTTATCAGATTTTTTAGCTACTCAAGGAGAAATTGACATATAGACCAATGTTAGTGTTTCTAGAGCATGAGAAGGGCTATATAGTCTTATATGACACCTCAAAAAAGGTATTGGGTGTGTGCTAATGCAAGACAAACTTGTGATCTGATGCACTTCAAGGCAGCTCAAGAAGCATGAACAAAACTGCCCTACTCATGACTTGGAGCTACCAGTAGTAATTTTGGCGTTGAATATTTGGAGACATTATTTGTATGGGGAGCAGTGTCACGTGTTCAAGATTACATCAATCTTCAATATCTATTCTCAAAGTAGGATATGAGCATGAAGCAAAGGATGTGACTTGAGCTAATAAAATAGAATGATTACACAATATATTACCACCCGGTAAAAGCAAATGTGGTGGCATATGCTTTAACTAGTAGGTCGTGGTCATTGTCTACAGCTGGGTACATATAGTTGTATTCAATAGCATTTTCTAGGAGGGACATGTTGGTATCCATGTGATAAATGAATGTACAAATGTAGTTCTACATGCTTTGGGACTACTTACATGTCGATCCTACATTGATATAGCAAATTAAGGATGCAAGAATGGTATTCCAGTTCAAAAATCTAGTCAAATTTGGGTTGTGGAAAGCATTAAGGGTTTCATGACTCAGACAAAGGACCCATTTGTTACAGTAATAGGATGGTGGTACCTGATTGTTGGTATAAGTTCCCAGATAAATAATCATATAATGATTGTATTGGGGCATCATATACTTGATTTGATAAATGATTGAGGTAAGTTCATCTATTCTGTTTATCTCACTCATGAAATGATGAAAAAAAACATGATAGATGTCTAAAGAATGATGTTACTCGATGATGTCTTCAGGTTGAGGACTTGAACAATGATATCATATGTATGTTAAGAGTATCTGCATTTTTTTTATGTCCCTAGTGAGATATTATTGTGGAAGCAAAATAGACAACAATAATCCATAAGACTAGAATGTGTGCCACCTGATGATAGAATCTCATTAGTCATGATATATGATATCAAGCCAAACACATAGGTACATGTTAGGGAACAATGTACTAGACATGCCCACCTTGAGAGTGGTACATGGAAACCACAAAATGGTAGTCATAATCATCTCTCAAAGTGATAGTGGTGATTGTGGTTCTTAGATCTGAAGTCACTATACTCATCGCATGTCATTTGATGAACTTTGACACCATACAAAGTGACCTTGAATAAGGGTTGCCATAAAGGTGGTGCTCGGGTGTGTTGTGACACCTGAGAATCAAATATGAGTAATGTAGATGGGATTATGGCCCTCCTACCTTAGTTGATATCCTGGACACTTGATAAGAGAGATTGAGAAACAAATGCATGATGTGCGTTGTTTGCACATCAAATCACTAGGAGGGGAAGTCATAGAGTATAGCCTCTATAGTTATTAAAACAATTGCGAACAAATGAATTGAATGATTATATAAGGTATCAGTCCTAAGAGACAACTATTTTTAAGAGACGATTCAAACCAATTGCAAAGACAAAAAGTCAATTCAAGTTGAGAGTGAATCTGATTAAAACTAATATGCAATTGAAAAGTGTAAAAATTAAACTAATTAATCAAATGATAAATCTACTGGGGTCCAGGTAATCACCACCAATAACCATTCTTTTATTTGAGAGATCAAATCCTAAGTTTTAAGAATCAAACAAGACCATACGAATTTGTGTCCTTTCAGAACACCTATCTCACAAGAGTGGGGCTTCTCACAACCTATTGATCCCCATGTTTGTGAATCCTTATACAACCATCCAATAAGTCCATGTATGAGATCTCATCTAGGTATATGTGATTTCCATTCTGACATTCAAACTCACTGGTAAGATGATCATGTTGTCATAAGTTTTAAAAAACAAATTAATAGGGTAGAAGGATCATAAACTCCATCAAAAAATATCATCAGTAGATCATAAGTTCATTCTTGTGAGGATCCGAGATCTTGTCACCCCCATAAGAAATATAATCATTCTAGTAGAAATAAGTGTGAGATCATATGGGAAAAAAATATGATAATTGTGATTAGGCGATTATGGGCTCATTCTTGTGGGGATGTGAGATCTCATCACCCAATAAGAGTATATCAATCTAGCCAACAATAAAAGTGAAACAGATCAAGAAAATTCTTTTACTAAACATTAGAGTCAATTACATCAAATAAGAACATGATACAGGGCTAGTCCCCATGCCATAGTAGGGTGTTACTCAAACATGATAAGAAAAAAGAACAAGAAGAGACCCAAAGGGGGATCTGGGGATTGAAAATATCATGCCTTTGTCTCTGGACCCCCCCCCCCCCCTATAGGGAAGAGGAGGGGAAAAAACCCTAAAAATGTGGTGTTGACGTTGACTGGAGTGGCTAATTTTATAGTGATAGTCGATAGACTGGTAGGCTAGTAGGTTGACTTGGATTGGTGGATTACATGACTCTGAATACTAAGGCCAACATGAGTGACTAGTTGACTCAGTTGAATGAAACCCTAGATATGGTTGTTGGCGGTGACTAGCTTGGCTGAATAAGGCGCGTGGATCGGTAAACTGAGATGGTGAGTCGATCGGCTGGGATGATCACTTGCTTCATCCTGTAGTCATATTGGTCAAGCTTAGACCACATTGATGACTTTTATATTTTGATATTTGACTAAGCCTTGAATGCAAGACAGAAGATTAGGATTGTGAGTCAGTCGACCAATCTTTAAGTGTCCACTTTGACCCGACTGTTTTATCTGAAGAGATGAGCTTCCCTAGATTCAAATTTGACTCTTTACTGGTGAGTCGATCAACTGGAGTTTTAGGAAGATGAGACCAGGTGAATGTGATTTAACTGACTGGACAAGTCTATCTATCAACTGGAGGTACTGGGAGGCTGCTATATATTTGAGAATTTCCCTACAAAAGCTAGCCAAAACTAGTAAAAATTCAAAGTAAAGGGAAGAAAATATAAACTTAGAAAAATTAACTTTAAAAGTAGATAATAATAAAGGAATGATTTTAAAGAGAGATCTAAACATACACTTATCAAAATACCATGAACTTAAAATCAACTCATCCTCGAGCAACACTAAATCATAAACAATACCAAATGATACTCTCATCTAGTCCTTCCTCATCCGTATAACACTATTTGAGTCCTTACCACCTTGCAAGGCCAAGCGATCCCGATTTCCTAAAATCATAGAAAACAAAATTTTAATTTCCTACTTGTAACTTCTCAATACTTTCTTCCATTTCAAAATCTGCAAAGAGACATATGTCCTATCCCTTCTGCCTTTTTTACTCCCACATTTTCCCATAAGTTCTTATACAAAACCAGGGTTATGGACTTGATGGTTCTGGGGTTATGTATATTCCCCTAGTTATAAAAGTGGAGTGAAGGTAGGAGTGGAAGGAGGTGATCTCTCCTCTATTTGACTTGAGACATTTATTATATCTTTATTTGCAATTACATTGATCGCATTTTTATGCTCTCTTTGGCATCTTTTCTTGGTGGTAAGCCCCTATTAAATTTATGAGGGGTATGGAAGAAGAGGTAGAGGGAGAGAGAGGTGCCACACTAAACTTGGAGTTTGACACATTTTTTGGATTTGATTTTTTTGTGAATGAAGAGGTAATAAGGTGGTAGAAGAAATGTAGAAGAGACAGAGTTTTGCATTTTGTTTTGGTATTTTAATGCATTGGGGGTATTTATGACATCAGTTCAATTATCTCTATGACTTGCAAAGCAATCAGGAAATTTTACAATCTAGTTATAGTTTTTGAGTAGGGAAACATCATGTTTGATTCCTCTCTATTATTTACGACCAACCCACATTTCCAAGGAAAAGTGAAATTTAAGATCATAAGAAACAAGATTATTTATATCAATGGAATATTAATAAAAAAATATTATAGGATGATTCACTTATTCAAGGGGGTTTATTGATTACATGCATAAATTATCGATTAGATAAGGGACAAAAATAAAGATAAATTTTTGAATAATTTAAATCTATACTATATAAAATAATGAAAATTGCAAGGAAGTTAAGATAAAGTGGATGGAATGAGTGTATCCACCCCAACTTAAATTTTGCTCGTCCCAAGCAAAACTAGAATTTGGAATGGAAGGAAGAGTTTCTAAGGGGTCACCAGGTGGCCCTAGTAATTCAAAAAATGTCCAACTGAATGGAGTGTTGACGAGGGCTGGAACCTTATAGAGAGGAGCTTCATAGTACACCCAGTGACTGGTTGGTAGTTGGAGCTCAAAGGGGATTTCACACTGCCTTTCGTCTCACAACCCCTCTAGTGGGATCCATATAGTTTCCTTCAATAGTGAAAGAAGTGTTGTCGATGTATGTGGATTGGGCGAGATTGGTAGGTGTCAGACTAATAACACATGTAGTGTCAGTAGTGCAGGATCAGATGGAGAATTTGGCTTGGGTTTCTTCTCATTACCTAGATCCGCATATAGAAGAAGTGGTGTTGATATGAAAGGAATAACGATAGTTAAATCAACATCGTAAATATTTTTTGCTCTCCTAAAAAAACATGCAGTCAACTTTGTTGTCAATGGGATCAGTGGTTTCCATTATTGATACAACATGTGACTCGAATTCCTCCATGCTAGATGTACCTGAGTGGCTTGTGGATTCAAGAGGAATGTCATTATAATCATTTAAGAGTGGGGGCATGTGAATTCCTTCTAGTGGTGATGGATCCCCATCTAGACCATCTGTATGTGAAATAGAGACTGGTTGTGGCAGAGTCTGAGGTTGTTGATGAGTAATCCTTTTTACTAATTTATCATGGAAGATTGGTGGTTCATTATCTAGAAGGGGTTAAACCAAAGTTTATTTGTCATTGATAACAATTAGATCTATGTCTATGGTAGGAGAGGTTATAAGATCTTTACGATCTATAGCCAAACATGGATGACCCTCTTGATGCGAATTTTCATACTCCAGTAAAAAAGCCTATAGCGGAAGAGTTGAAATACTAGTGTACTCATCACATGAAGGTTGGAATCCTTGGTTTGTGCTATTTCGGATGGATGCGACATAAATGACATAAGATGGTATCATCTTCATCATCATCAGGAAAAATCAACCTCAAATTCTCTAACTCCCTTTGGGAGCATTCTGATTGGGCCTCTAGTAAAGTAGCTAACAAGGCATGTCAATTTTCTAGTTTTTCCTATTGTTCCACTACTATCCTATCTAGGGCCATGAATTTCTCTCTTGTTAAGGTGTATATTGATTTTCATAATAGGCTCACACCCCTAAAAAATTGGTCATCTTCACTACTCTCCCCATAAAGTTCTTAGTCATAACATCCCTCATATTGATAAGTGTAGCATTGTTCCTAATAATGGCCTTTAGAAACTTGTGGATTATAATTTTCATCATATCCATTGTGGTTGGAAGACTCAATACCACAAGGTACTACCATAGTCTAAAGGGATACATTTGGACAACCTAGTGATGTATGGTTGTAACAACCATACAAATGACATTATGAACAATAATGTGTTGACCACTCCATTTGAAAAGTTATGGTTTTTTTGAAGCACATTATAAAATTCTAAGATAGAAAGAAAGGAACTCAAGCTAACATAAATTATAAAACCAGGATAAAACTGATGAAAAAAATTACTATAACAAGCTAAGGAGTTAAAAAAAATGAAAAACTACAAAGAACTAAGGATTTATACAAAACAAAAATTACACAAACAAGTTAGACAATTATGAAATAAGACTAAAAATTTATAAAACAATCTACAAAAAATAGAACTAGAGGAATGGAAACTCAGTAGAAGGACTATCGCTACTAGATTGGATCTTGGTAGGAAAATAAATTAGAAAAGTCTAAGAAAAGAATTCTAAACTAAAAGAAATTATGGAACAAGGCTAGAAATTATGAAAGTAAACTAAAGAAACATTAGACAAGCAGGTGAATCATAAAATACATTAAAATTACAAAAAATATATTAAAATTACAAAAAAACTAGAAAATAGTACTAGTGGAATGGAAACTCAGTAGAAAGAGGAGAATCACTCTGGAATGGAGCTTAGTACGAGAAAAGAGAAAAAGGCAAATTGGTTTAAATCAATGTTGTCGTCCTTAACAATGACAAAATTTGATGTGTTTTGTTTTGCACACGAAATCACTAGGAGGGAAAGTCTTAGAGTTTAACCTCTACGGTTATCAAAACATTTGCAAACAAATGAATTTAATGAGTATAGAAGGTATTGATCCCAAGAGACAGAATTTTTTGTGCGTTGATTCAAACCAAATGCAAAGAATAGAAACTAAAATACGATCGAAAGTGAGTTTGGTTGAAACTAAAATGGAATTGAAAAGTGTATAAATATAACTAATTAATCAAATGAAAAAAGTATTGGGGTCCGTGAATCACCACTAAAACCATGCTTTCACTCAACAAATCATCTCCTAAGTTTTAATAATCAAACATGACCATATGGATTTGTGTCCATTTGGAGCATTTATCTCACAAGAGTCAAACTTCTCACGAATCTGTTGATCCCAACATTATTATATCCTCATTCAACTGTCCAACAAGTCCTTGTCCAAGATATCATCGAGGAACATGTGATTTCCATTTCGATGTTCAAACTCATGGTTCAGATGATCACATGGCCATAAAATGTAACAAACAAGTCAACCAGGTAGAAGGATTATAAGCTCCATCATTTGATATCATCAAGCGATTATGGCTTCATTCTTGTGAGGATCCAAGATCTCCGCACCCCACAAGAATATATTCATTCCACCAGAAACAAGTGCAAGATCATATGGGTAAAAATATGATAATGGCGATTAGAGGATTATGAGTTCATTCTTGTGGGGATCTAAGATCTCATCACACCACAAGAGTATATCAATCTAACCAAAAATCAAAGTGAAACACATGGAAACATACCTTTAATAAACTTTGGAATCAACGGTAGGTAAGTGAGAGAAAGCTCCAACTTCTCTCTAGAAACAACCACTCGGTCTCTCCCTGTTCGGTGCCTTTAGCTTGCTTCCGGCGAGATTCAACCTGCTCTCCGCCACTAGGTTTATCTGCTCTGATCCTTGGCGGTGATGATCCTCCTCTCTGCGACCGCCCACGATCGACTCTCTCCTTTCTAGAGTCTTTTAGCTTCAATCAGGGGAGCTCCAACCCACTCGACGCCCTCGCCTTATCTCATCTCATTGGCGGTGGTAGCCTCTTTCCTCCCCTGCAACCGACTTTCCCCCTTCTAGGGTGCTTCATCATAGCCGGGTTTCTTTGCTCTCCAGCATGCATAAGAAAAACATCAGTATGCTAGCAAAAAATCTCTACAGCAACAACTAGGTTCGGCTTTGATGCGATCCCCTGTCAAGTGCTTCAATTTCTGATTCACAAGTGCAGTTCCACCTCTGCGACCGACTTTCCCCCAGCTAGGGTGCTTCATCATATCCAGGCTTCTGTGCCTTCCAACATGTATAAGGGAAACATCAGTATGCTAGCAAAAATCACTACAACATAAACTAGGCTCGACTTAGCTGCGATCCACTGTCAAGTGTTTCATTTTCTGTTTCACAAATGTGGTCCCTCTTCGCCTGCTGATCTGTTGAAGCGGCGGCTAAAAATCAGGTATTACCCTCTTTACTCCTCCCTCCTTCACAACCCTCCGCAATAAATTCTGAGGATTATGACAACCTTCGAGACACATCTTGGGCTTCACCAAAGGATTTAAGAAACATGAAGGTGTTATTTCCTCAAATCCAGTCTACCACATCCTCCGCGGCTGGGGTTATCTTTCTTGCTTCTCACCAGTTATTTTACAAAGACATTTTGCAAGCATAAAATGCGCATCAAAAATTCTCTTAGCCTCAAGCTCTTTTGCCGGCTACTGCACTCTTTCTTAAGTCTTTCTCGGCTGTCAGATCAAATCGGAACTTTTTTCGGTTCAGAGAATATCATTTAAGATTCTTCAACTGCTCTAAAAACACCATACATACAGGAGGAGTGCTCACCCTGGCCTCATGGGTTAAAAAACCTTGCACGCTTAGATGCAGTAAGCCTTCTGCTTTCTGCCTTGCCCTAAAGAAGAAAAAACTCTCGGTGCCTGGTCGTGGCTCAAGAACACCTGCCGCACACACCGATATGAACTCCCGCTTCTCCTTCATGGAAATCCCACTCTCAAACCCCTCTTTCTCCTCTAGATACCCCTTACCGCGAGCTTGGATCTATCATACGTTCAATATCTCGCCGGGAACTTGCATGATCAACATTGGTCACCGCTCCTTCCAGGTGACGGTCACATGGTCCCTCCCCTCCGAACAACCCTGGGGAAAAAAACCCCATCCTTCTCATCTCTGAGGGCTGGTGTGACATGATTGCTGAAGTAAAACTCAAATCGGAATGGTCGATTTTCATCAAACCGGTTGAAAATCATACATTTCTAGCCTGGGTGCGTGATTTCATCAACGATACGCCTCCAGAGTTATCATATGTATACAAAAGACACGACCAAGCTAGCTCTTCATCATCAAACTCTACAGACCAACTCTTCGTTTGGGATGAGTACCAACCCCCTTTGGGTTCAAGATCATGGCCTATCTCCGTCTCCTCTAGTTCAGAGGAGGAAGATGATGCTGGCACATCCACAATACAACAACAAGATTCCATCGCAGAAAGGTACAAACTTTTCCCTTCCCCGATAGTTAAGGAAAAAAATCTTCCCATTTTGTCTTCCCTTCATAAAACCCTAAAACCCCGACCCCTCCTGGTGGAAGATATCATCCCTAAAGACTTGGATCACCTAAATGCTACTTTTTCTGTTTTAGGCCAAGCACAATCGTCTTTCCTCATAAACAAACTCCTAGAAAAAAACCCCACTGCCCAAACCTGGAAATTGGTCCCCCCCAAAAACCTTTTCGGGCGCTACACTGTTCACTTTGCCTCAGAAACAACCAATCAACTTCTAGATGCTTTTCCCGCCTCACCTGTTTTGGATGTAAACAAAAAGGCCACATAAAAAGATACTATAAGGCACGCCATCCCCCAAACCAGAGCAGATCCCATCCAGACCCATCATTCTCCTCCATACACTCTATCTCAGATAGAAAATCGCCTTTTCACAAAAACTTTAGAGTGTCAGAAAAGTTCATCTCAGATCACATGCGCATAATACAACCCCCTCTACACCATCTCCTCACAAAAAATACCTTTGCATGCCTTGAAAATATCCCGCCTGAACTTGCAGGCACTACCCCTTCACGTTCCCTGAATTCAAACCCCAGGGCTCAACCTATATCTAAACCCTTCCACAAACCAAAGAACCATTCAACTTCAACACCTAAATCCCATCTCCCAAACCCTCCCCATCCAACTTCATCTCCAACACATAACACAAACAACCCACCAGCTGCTGCAAACATGAAAACACCGGATCACCTGGAGTACGCGATTGCACTTGACCTTCCTGCTAACTCTATGCGTCTTCTCAAGGTCCTCACCCTGAGAAGCATTCTTATATCAATTGAAAACAATCTTGACAACAACCCCATCAATGTCCTAGACATCACTCGTGCCTTAGCACTTCTCATTCCAGGTCAAACCATCCTAAAACCAAAAATCTTCTCTCCTACACAACTCATCTACACTGTCCCCGAAGGAACAAAAATAAACCACCTATTCAATCAAATTCTCACCATCCCTTGTGGATCGAGCTTCATTACGACCAGATTATCCAAATGGTCTGCTGACTTAGGTGCTTTCCCAGCTCCTGCTGCTGGTTCTGACTGGGTCACTGTTACAAATCTTCCTCCACACCTTTGGGAAGTTGAGATCTTCAGAGGTATAGCCCATTCTATCGGGGCTACACTTCAATATATCAGCCCTGAAAACTTTGCACCCTACACAATATATCAAAGCCTTTTGTCTCTTCTCCGTCAAAGATGCTATTTCACTACTGCCTACCATCAATATCAGAATCGGTGAATCTATCTATAATATCAAACTATCTGCAGAACATCCCTCTGAGTACAGAACTACCTTCTCAGACCTCTCAAAACACCCTCCCTCTTGGTTTAGCCCAAACAAAGACAAAATGACAAACTTGAATACCCGAACTCCTAATGATCGAAATCATGTTTGGATCAGAAAAAACCCCACCCCTTCCGACAACACTTACCCCCACATAAACAAGAAAAGAACCAGATCATCTGAACCATCTTTTCACAAAAACACATACATGCCAGTAGGTTCCACCTTCCCTTCTCCTACCTCTACAAAGGAGAGTTACCCCTCACAAAACCAAAAACAACTAGCCATAAAGGATCAAAACATTTCTCAACATAAGGATGACAATTATTTGCAGAGTTCGGAACAGGAGAGCCATCAACAAAGGCATGCTAGCAGCTACCTTCAGAAGATTATGAAGCCAAACCAAAAAGAAACAAAAAATAAAATCATCGTCAACAGGACAAAGCTAAGTATTCATTCAAACTCCTCTTCCTGTTTTCTTAGTGACTTATCATCTTCTCATACTTTATCTTCTACTTCCCCATCTAAGGATACATATAGAGATATCAATTTGATTGAAGATCTAGCCTCATGGTCAAACATAAACAGTTTCACAAATTTTGCAAACAAAATAGGTATCCATCTAGATGACGAAGAAAAAGCTCATACAACTCTAGATGACATAGAAACATTTATGGGCTGGTCAAATAGAAGGGTCCTTTTTTCTGAAAAAACAAACTTCGACCTCCTAAAAATAAATTAGATTGAGTTCACCAAAGATTTTCTTTTCTTACCGGCTGGCCTTCAAAATAACTATGATTATCTCAACTTGGAACGTCTGTGGAGCTGCAAACCTCCAAAGACGCAAAAAAATTCGTACACACATCTACAAGAATAAAATTGACCTGATTACAATCCAAGAAACAAAAACCTGTCTGACTCATTTTGCTCTCAAAACAATAGGGGGAAATAGAATCACTGACTGGATCCAATTACCTCCGGAGGGCTTCAAAGGAGGCCTCTTAGTTGGTTTCAACAATCAGTGTTTAGCTTCCTAAAACACCTCCATGCTTAAATTCTCAATTACCATTGACTTCAAAAATCTTTGGGATGGTTATCTCTGGTGTTTATGGGGAACCAGGGCACAACAAATCTTCCTATCTAGCTGAACTAAAACATCTCACAACAAAATATTGCTCGTCTCCCTGGGTTATGGGTGGAGATTTCAACTTGATCACTTAAAACTCAGACAGACTCAACTCCACTCCTACCCCCCATACCATGTCTGCTGCTGATAAAATATTTAGTAAGTTACTCATAAACCATACTTTGATAGACATCAAACCTTCAAATGCATCTTTCACCTGGTCAAGAAATTAGACTTATTCCAGACTCGACCACTTCATATTCTCCAACATATGGGAAGATAAACACCCCCTCTCATCGGTTCATATCTCTCACAGAACCATATCAGATCATTTCCCTCTCATCCTTGACTCAAAATCTATCTCTTGGGGCCAGAGACCTTTCAAATTTGAAAATAGCTGGCTCTCTATAAATAACTTCAACAACTCATGTCTAGAACATTGGAAACTAGCTGATTCCCAAACAGAAAACATAGGGTTGCATATCCTAAACAACACCAAAAACATTAAAACACATATAAAAAAATGGAAACTCACAAATCCAACAAATTTATTCGAAACATAAAAAAATCTTGAAGAACAATTCTTTTTTGTGGATAAGGACCCATCAGCTGATCTAGCCCTTATTCTTTCCATTAAAGCTGAACTGGACTACATAAATAATTGTATTGACACTAAATGGAGACAAAAGGGCCAAAATAACTTGGGCCAAGGAATGTGACAAAAACAAAAAATTCTTTCATAAAATTTGTAACCAAAATTATCGACAAAATGCCATAACCCATCTATCAATAAACGACAGACTCACCTCCCACAAACTATCCATCTCAACTCACATAACAAACCATTTCAAAAACATCTTCAATAACAATCACAACCCCTCCTGCCTAAACGACTTGACTTGGTATAGTATTTGTCAAGAAAACATAAAAAACCCACAAGATGTTATAAAACCTTTTTCCCTTGAAGAATTGGATGCTGCCATTTCAGACTTAGGTCTAAATAAATCTCCTGGGCTAGATGGACTTAACGTTGAATTCTACCAGGCAAACTGGAACCATTACAAATCAGACTTCCTAACATTCTTGAAATCTTTACATGAAAGTAATAACCCCCATAACATCATCAAATTTGTTAATAAAACTTTTATCACACTAATAAAAAAGACTAGTCAACCTGATCACATATCCCTTTTCTGACCCATCAGCCTTATAAATACTTCATACAAAATCATAGCAAAAACTCTAGCTAACAGAATCAAACCACACTTGGACGATATCATTCCTCTCAACCAAAATGCTTTCCTAAAAAATAGAAGTATCCAAGATGCCTATTTGATGGTTAACGAAACTATACATCTCTGCCACAAAAACAAAACCCCACTCCTGGCTATCAAACTAGATTTTGAAAAAGCTTTTAATTTTGTCAACTGGAACTGCTTAACTAAAACCCTCTCGGGCTTTGGTTTTCCTGACAAGTGGGTAAATTGGATTCATGCTTGCATCTCTACAAACCATTTTTCAACAATCATCAA
The DNA here is from genome assembly GCA_963693085.1 of Alisma plantago-aquatica. Classification (NCBI taxonomy): domain Eukaryota; kingdom Viridiplantae; phylum Streptophyta; class Magnoliopsida; order Alismatales; family Alismataceae; genus Alisma; species Alisma plantago-aquatica. The sequence continues at coordinate 471,194,941 of OY856410.1, forward strand.
TGGTGTCCCTTTTGGTTATTTTCACAACTCAAATGGACTCAGACAAGGGGACCCTCTCTCACCTTACCTGTTTATCATCATCAAAACTATCCTCTCCCGCATGATTCAACTGGGAAAACAAAATGGTATTATAAGCTCTCCTGGGGAATGCAAAGAGAATATCATTCAATTTGCCGATGACACTATTATTTTCTCCTCTCCCAAAGACTCATCTCTTCTGAATATTATCAGAATCCTTGGTATTTTTTCTTATATCTCAGACCTCAAAATCAATCTACATAAATCATCCATTTTTGGGGTTCACATAAATCAAACTTCTCTGGAGCGATATAAAGATCTCTTAAGATGCAAGATAGAAGATTTTCCAATCAAATACCTTGGTCTTCCTATCACACCCTACAACATAACAAATGCTATCTGGTCCCCCATTATTTCAAAAATAAATACAAAATTCTCAAATTGGACAAATAACTTCCTAAATCTATCTGAAAGACTCACCCTTCTAAATAGTGTCATCACACCCATTACTACACACTTCCTGAGCTGCATCCCTCTCCCTTCAAAAACAAAATCAATTCTAGACAAAATCAAGAGAAACTTTCTTTGGAATAACTTCAACAATTCGAATAAATCTGGGAAATACTATCATCTAGTTAATTGGAAAACTATATCTGCTCCACTTGATCAGGGAGGATGGGGTATCCTAAACATTGAAACTCACGCATTCTGTCTTATAACAAAAATTATCAATAGTATGTTCCAAAACAAACCAAAAATATGGTCACAACTCATCAAACACAAATACTACCAAAAAACCCCTCCATGGCATTCAGTCCCAAAAAAACCAGCTTCCCCTCTTTGGAAATACATCAACAAAAATATCCAAAAAATCACTCAAATCATCAATACCCCCCCACACTCTCACCTAAATATCTCATTCTGGTTTGATCCTTGGTTCGAAAACAACTGTTACGACCCCACCTCCCGATAACCCCCAATTAAGGGAGACCGAGAGGTCGAAGCCGCACCCATGACTTCCGAATCAAAGGTTCGGCAATTAACCAAGAATAATTATCAAATTTTAACAGACTATACTGAAAAGCTGTAAGAAAAATAAACTTTTGCATACCTTTTTGAAAACTTGGATGTCTAACTTCTATCCACTTAAGGATTCTACTCTAACTAATCCTCCTTGTATTTTACTTCATGTATTTCACAATATGACGATTTACTGTTTGTCCTTTTGGCTTGTACCTAAAACGCCGACAAACAAAACGTCGGTCATCCGAAGCTGGTATGTGGGGGGAAACAATAAATATGCAACTATGATAACAATGTAATCATTCAATTAATCATTTATCAACCAAGATTACATTTTAGATATAACTCCGCGATCCAAGAGTACCCTATCCTCTGTGTTGTCCCCATTAAACCCCTCATGATCCACCTATAAGTGAACCAATTTCTAGGATTGAGTCACATGGCACTACTCGTAAGTAGACCACTCCTTAACTCGGGATATGCTAAAGAGTCTCACGGCACTACACGTAGGTAGCCCAGTTTCTAACTCACGGTAACCCAAACCTTGCTCTAGGATTACCCCTTTTTTAGCCTTTTCAAAGTAACAGAGGTGGACCCGGATCTAGCCAGTTATATATGCACATTTATAGTGATAATCATAGTCACTTTATAGTTGCATGAAATAAATAAACATCCAACAGTTTAGTTGCATTCAATGCGATTAAACATCCGAGAATCCATCGGGAAACTAAAGCGGTTATTCATAATCGTAACCACATACCTGATTTGATGAGTCATGTAGATTATTGAACATATACTTCATGTATATACAATCAAGCCAATCAACATATCCAAGCAAGTAATTCAATCATCACATAGTTCCTGAAATAAATATGTACTCTATTTATCACACACTTCATCAAGAAACTACTTTATTGACTTGGATTCTCTTTCTAAGGTTTCTAATCCGCATTAAGGTTTCATTAGTATTCATTAGGGTTTCTTAGATCAATTTCTCAAACTTTATCCCTTTTAGGTTAACAAACCTTAAAATATCCTTTTCCATATTTATGAACCTTAATTACTCAACTATTCATTTTAATAGTCTTTTATACCCAAATTGACTTAGGATCATCACATCCTCATTTATCCTTGGATTTGAACAATTAAACCAATTAAAAGACATATTCATCAAAATTAGGGTTTTCAAGCTCATTAATGCATAATCATGCATGAAACCCTAAATTAAACCAAATATATAAAAAGATCATATTTTTAAATCCTATTTTCTCTTTCATTAACAACAGGTTAATATCAGCTTGAATTATGTCATTAAGTCCATTTATCATCAACTCTAAGGGGTTTTCCTTAATTAAATCATTAAAGATGATAACTTTATGTACTTTTCCAATTTCAAGCATATAAACTCTAAATTAGACTAATCATATGCAAAGTTCTTCCTTTTTGAACATAATGTACCTTTTTACATTTAACAGGTTAACATCAACTCTAATGATCCATTAAACCCTATTAAACTCATTAATCATATCAAAATAGTGTTTCTTAATCTTTAATTCATTAAAGATGATATTTTACACTACTTTTTGAATAGCATGCAAAATTAGGCTTCAAACATAATTTCTTTGTGTTCCTCTCATTCTGAGGATCAATTTTCATATAAGACTTGTTTTAATCCGAGTTACGGTTTATTAGCTATGAATTTTGCAAAGTAAGCATACCTTTGGCCAATCGAATTGCGCCACGTGTGCGCTTCATGCAATTGCTAGCTGCGTAACCCGGATGGTTTAAAACATAACCAAATCCCTCTTTTACCCCTGGTTAAGTGGTCCGTCCTTTAGCCCACGGAAGGGCATTTTCGTCCAACCTGACTTCCGCTCACCTTCAACCTCGCGTGACATCTCTGTCGCTGCCCTAGCCGTGCTAGGCAGACCTAGGGGTGACTCTTGCTCCCCGTTTCAGACCCGAACTTCGCCGGAGACCATTGCTTTGTGTCCGCCTTCCTTGGCTGCACATGAGGCGCTTCCTACCATGGCTGAAACGTCCAGTGACAGCTGCTGCAACCCCACGACCCGCGTTCAAGCTGTAGCCGTGCTGCATGTGCACTGCCGACGTTTGGGTGAAGCCCGACGCTCAAGATCACTAGCTTATCATACACTGGTCCTCGAGGCACTTCAGGCCTTCCTTGGGATGACCCCATATCCCTTCGTTGCTCCCGAGAAGACACCACTCGAGTTTTAGGGTTTTGATCGTAAAAGATGAAGAAGGAGAGAGAACGGATGCTTGGAACTAACTTAAACTCGACCAAGGGCTCTACCCCTTATATAGGGGAGAGTATCCATGCCCTACATCCTTCATCCATGCATTAGCAAAGCCTTTTCCCAATAGGAATATATTTCCTTCATTAAGAAGCTAGTCTCTCTCTCTCTTAATTCCTTAATGTTCCTTTTCTTTTGCTATTAGGATTTCAAAAATTATCCCTCTTATTCTCTTTGTTCGTGCTTTTTAATCTATTTACATGAAAACATGTTTCCTTTTAATAGAACATACCATCTTTTGATAAACAACACAAAATTCATTAATAATGTATTACATTATCCTCTTATTTTGCCTTTTTAGTATTTTCTCTTTGTTTCCTCTTTATTGGGACTCCTTGGATCCCAAGATACTCCATTATTTCGAAATCCTTTTCCAAGGATATTTATTATCCTTCTAGATGCATCATTATGCAATATTTCACATTATCTTGTTTATTTCTCATTAATATATCTCTTTTTGAGGATTTCCTTTTATTTCTCTTTTATTTTCCTCATTGGCATTCCTTTTAATATTAGCAACCTCATGGATACGAAATTTTCCCAAGAAATCTCATTTATGCCTCTTTCCACTCATTTTCCACATTTCATCATCATTTTCAATTTATTTCTTAATAAAGAAATACTTGATTAATCTTTTCTTTTCTTATTGCTTTATTTTTGCAACCTCGGACTCCTTGGTACCCAAGGAACCCAAGATGCACGAAATCCTCTTTGGATGTGCCTTCTAGAGGTTTCTACATATTTCTTTTCTCAAATATTCAATTATTCATTCACTAATTGAATTTTCTTTGTTATTTCCTTGTTATTGGGCCCAATAGCCAATAAAGCCCACAATACAAACATCAAGGCTATTGTAAACGAAATCCATTTATTTGAAGCAAATTATATCATTCTTTGTTCAAATATTTTTATTATGAGAAATTACATTTCTCATCAAATGAACCCAGAAATTGGGGTTGTAACATCCTTCCCCTCTTATAGGAATTTTGTCCTCAAAATTCAAACAAGCAAACAAACAATTTAGGATAAGACTTTTCCATGTCTATCATTGGCCCCTATGTGGCTTTGCCGTACACATGGCATTTTCAAAGAACCGTTATTATCACATATTCTTTTCTCTGAGTTCTTTCATCCTGGCGTCTATAAACTGCACAGGTGACTCAGGCCATGTCAGCCTCCATTGGGCTCACTAGGTTCATTGCTCAGCACATGGTCGGGTACCTCACATAGTTCTCTAAATCGAACACATGGAACTCATCACACATCACTTATCCCGAGGGGTAAGGTCAATCTTAACCTTCTCCACCAAACCATATCAAAAGAACCCATGCGTTGGGGACTCAGCTCTCTTAGTCATAACTTAGAGGGGTCGGATTTTCATATCACATAATCTCCCACAGTGAACTGCATGTCAGTCTACTTTGCATCTGCTCATGACTCTCATTGTCTCTAGGCTCCTTTCAGCCCTTGCACAATCAAAGTGACTTCATCTACACGCACTGGGGTCCCTTTTCTAACCATCATGTGGTCCTTTTCTAACCATCATGTGGCCCTTTTCACCAACATCACCTTACTGAAGTGGTGACTGACACAGCCTCACTTACAGAGCTTCATATAAAACCCGATACTGGCTATGGTGGTCATTGTCACATCTTTCATAGGACAAGAACTGTCTCTAGATATCACCCTAAACGAGCACACATGCCCTCATCAGACCTTTTAGTCTGGATCATACTAACCATAGTTAGGGGTGATAAACTATACTAACATTGAGTTCTTCACATACCTACTTCCACTTTATGGAAGTGAACCTTTAGCTCAAACTCAAGAACCTTTGAACTCACTTCATGGTGTAGTTGAACCATCTCTCTCATGGGTAGTTCAACTAGATCTGTCCCTTAACAGAACTCTTTCTTTCTCATGTCATTTAGGTAAGGCGACTTACCATAACCCATATTGCATACCGACCTTTCTTGGTCAAGGGAAGACTTATCACAACATCCATAGTGGTGAACTCCCCTTCCCTCTCAGGGACTCTTTTGTCCTCTATATCGATACACTGGGTTACTGGGGTTCGTCCTTTACCTCCTGGCTTGCATGGTCATAAACCACATGCAACTTCATCTTAAGCATCCAAAGTGCTATCGCCATTTTACCACGGTGTATGGTGATCTTCAATCATGCTTCCCCGTATGTCATTATTCTTTCAAGATCAATTCCTCCGAAAATCTAAACCACTCTAGTCGGGGTTTCATCACTTCCTTTTCCAAAGAAGTGCACTTGAGGTTCTACCACCATCCTTTCATCGTATCAAGGACTAAACTGGCTAACCAAACAACCCTTAACTTTTCAATGTATCTTGTTAATTCTGAGTGTTGTCCAAACACCTCTCCTTTCCAAACTTAGGGTTAGCCAAACAACCTCTTCTAGCTTCAAGTTAGATGTATCTCAACCAGAGCATCCATTACCACTTCACATTCTTAGGTATTAGGTAACATTGAAGACATACACTTCCATGCATTTCACTTATCCTCTTCTTCATTAAGAACACTCTCTGATTTCATCATCATGGTGATCAAACTCAACCTGGTATAACTTGTAAGTTCTACATAGCTCATCATAGAAACTTCCTCATAAGGGGACTACCTCATTCCTCTTAGTGTTTGCAAGCCATCCATTATTCATTTTACCTGGGTAGGTTACTTCCTCTATCCCTATTTCTCGTGGCAACGTTCCAACCTATATTATCTCTTATCCTTGGTGTATGGCATGTGTAATGTCCTATCTCTCACCCCCATAACAAGAAGAAATAAGCATTTGGCTGCAGTCCAAATATAGAGTTCTTCCTATTCCAAGAGTAGAGATGGTACATCCCACCTTGCCAATACACCTTTACATCTAAGTTGCATCGTTCCACATATGTCTCTACATCACAAACATCATGATATTAACTAGTCTTGAACCTACTGAGGTTTATATCCTTGGTCATCTCCTCTAGGTCTATAGGGTGCCGGCACTTTTGGGGTCATCCCTCTTCCCTCATGCATCAAGAGAGTGCCCTACTCATCTGCCCTTTGGGTCCCATGAGTTCATGAAGGTGATCAATCTCCTAACCCATGGTCCTCATACAATGATAGTTGTTACCTCCCGACCCTATGGTCATGCGCAACTAGGGAATTAGGCAACTCCTACTTTCATCGGTCTTATCCCTACCTGACCCTAGGATAGACTTAGGATTCACCATTATAGTACATGTTCACTTAGAACCTTACCCAAGTCTTCATCATCTCTCTTTCTGCATTCATGGGCTGGCCCTCATCCTTTCATAGGGATCATGGCAGCCTGCCTACCTTGGTCAAGCCCTATATCGGTTACCTCCATGGTAACACATCAACATGCACTTAGAGATGGATATCTATGGGCCTACGGGTTCATTCTCATACCATGTACTTTTCACTTAACTTCTCAAGATCCTGTGAGACCTCTTCAGGTTACCTTAAACCAACCAAACTGATATACACCCTACCAAAGGGGTCCCTCTCCCAGGATGGGAGGAAAACTATCTCTTGACCACAAGGTCACAAAAGCTCTTAGGTATAGGGTTTACATCCACATGAGCCTACTTAACCCTAGCAAGCTATTAAGGCATAAACAGATCACCTACTGAACCATGCTAGGTCATACTTGTCCTCTTTCCTCAATGTTGGATCAAGATCATACCTCTCTTTATCATCAACCTAGTTGTGAGGGGTTCATCAAACACACCTTAAACTGAAGGGGTTTCCCCTTTTTCCTCTATACATGAGGAGTACCATGCTCGCTTCTATAGGAACTCAACTCCTCATTATGAGCATTAGGTACCCCACTTCCCCTCTTAGGCCTAGGAACCCTAGGTTCACTTTTTGGTGTCCAACTGCATGTTATATCTCTTAACCATGAATCAAGCTTACAAAAGGCATGACATCCACTTCTTGTCATCCTTCAACTCGAGAAACACTTAGAGTTGGATCCTCTTTAAGGACAACCAACAAGGTATAAGGCCTCAGAACCTGTTCACTAAACCTTTCTAAGTCTAAGGAACTCTTCTTCCTACCTCAGAAGGGAAATACCTATACCGTAGGCACATATGTACCAGAAGCATCATCCTTCCTCTAGGGTTTGGTCCCTCTAAAGACAACCAAGGTATCATCAACTTTCAGGGATCGATCATGAGGCAACCACTATCATCCATTGTTCAGGGTTTTAGGCTTCCAACCTTCTTGCTGGGTTTCCTGCTCTCTCTAGAGCTAACCCCACATCCAACCTCACCATTAGAGGTCCTTTCTTCATGAAGGATCATCCTCAAAAGCATGCTCTACATGGGTGAAGCCTAGGTTCGAACTTATGGTCGCTCAAGGTAACCCTTTATGCTCCATCATGATTCCTTATCCAGGGATTCATCCTACTGTCAGTCCTATGACGTGCCCTAGGTGCCAGCTATGCCCTACTTGCACAAGCCCATAGGGTTTCTATGGTCCCTCACTAACATCATCATCTAATGTGCTATCCTTTACCCTAACATGCATGACCCTTCCCAGGGTTGGGTTGCCAAAGGTGCTAGGTCACCCATGGATCCTATGGCATCCCAAAGGCATGTCCTTTCAAACACCTGGTCCAACTCATCTCTCTCTAACCTTCACTTAGGGTTAGGGTTAGCATCATCCTCAGAGGATGTGCCAGGTCTCTACTTGTAGTGGAGATCTCTATCTCCAAGACTAACTTATCCTCATGAGAAGAAGGTCTAGCCTCAGGTCTCTTCTGAGGACATGACAACTTATGTCATACGACCTAAGCATGTATCTATTCTTTAGTTTACGCTTAATCTATTAAGCTTATGTCCATGACATATTATTTACATGACTTTCATTAATTTGGTGGAGGATTTCTTAAACCTTATTAACCTTACCCATACCTCAAGAGGGTGAGGAGAAGAAAGAAAACCCTAATCCTTTAGGTCCTTATCAGAATTTTGTGATGAGAAGGGATGAATAAGATGAGAAGTCCTAAAGGTATCTTATTTTGATTCATACCCTAAGACTTTGGCCAGGCAGTCACACGGATCCAGGAGTCCTCGTATTCCGACTAGTGGTGCAGAGGAAAATCTTGCCAGCCCCCGGTCATGATCCCTTTCTAGACACCTCCGTCTTTCGGATACTCCTCTAATATCTCCCTTGGGTTCTATGGAGTTTGTAAAATTTAATAATTATTAATGGTTAATTGAGGAACCCAAGCTCTGATACCAAATGTTACGACCCCACCTCCTGATAACCCCCAATTAAGGGAGACCGAGAGGTCAAAGCCACACCCATTACTTCCGGATCAAAGGTTCGGCAATTAACCAAGAATAATTATCAAATTTTAACAGACTATACTGAAAAGCTGTAAGAAAAATAAACTTTTGCATACCTTTTTGAAAACTTGGATGTCTAACTTCTATCCACTTAATGATTCTACTCTAACTAATCCTCCTTGTATTTTACTTCATGTATTTCACAATATGACGATTTACTGTTTGACCTTTTGGCTTGTACCTAAAACGCCGACAAACAAAACGTCGGTCAGCCGAAGCTGGTATGTGGGGGAAACAATAAACATGCAACTATGATAACAATGTAATCATTCAATTAATCATTTATCAACTAAGATTATGTTTTAGATATAACTCCGCGATCCAAGAGTACCCTATCCTTAGTGTTGTCCCCATTAAACCCTTCATGATCCACCTATAAGTGAACCAGTTTCTAGGATTGAGTCACATGGCACTACTCGTAAGTAGACCACTCCTTAACTCGGGATATGCTAAAGAGTCTCATGGCACTACACGTAGGTAGCCCAGTTTCTAACTCACGATAACCTAGACCTTGCTCTAGGATTACCCCTTTTTAGCCTTTTCAAAGTAACAGAGGTGGACCTGGATCTAGCCAGTTATATATGCACATTTATAGTGATAATCATAGTCACTTTATAGTTGCATGAAACAAATAAACATCCAACAGTTTAGTTGCATTCAATGCGATTAAACATCCTGGAATCCATCGGGAAACTAAAGCGGTTATTCATAATCGTAACCACATACCTGATTTGATGAGTCATGTAGATTATTGAACATATACTTCATGTATATACAATCAAGCCAATCAACATATCCAAGCAAGTAATTCAATCATCACACAGTTCCTGAAATAAATATGTACTCTATTTATTACACACTTAATCAAGAAACTACTTTATTGACTTGGATTCTCTTTCTAAGGTTTCTAATCCGCATTAAGGTTTCATTAGTATTCATTAGGGTTTCTTAGATCAATTTCTCAAACTTAATCCCTTTTAGGTTAACAAACCCTAAAATATCCTTTTCCATATTTATGAACCTTAATTGCTCAACTATTCATTTTAATAGTCTTTTATACCCAAACTGACTTAGGACCATCACATCCCCATTTATCCTTGGATTTGAACAATTAAACCAATTAAAAGACATATTCATTAAAATTAGGGTTTTCAAGCTCATTAATGCATAATCATGCATGAAACCCTAAATTAAACCAAATATATAAAAAGATCATATTTTTAAATCCTATTTTCTCTTTCATTAACAACAGGTTAATATCAGCTTGAATTACGTCATTAAGTCCATTTATCATCAACTCTAAGCGTTTTTCCTTAATTAAGTCATTAAAGATGATAACTTTATGTACTTTTCCAATTTCAAGCATATAAACTCTAAATTAGACTAATCATATGCAAAGTTCTTCCTTTTTGAACATAATGTACCTTTTTTTACATTTAACAGGTTAACATCAACTCTAATGATCTATTAAACCCTATTAAACTCATTAATCATATCAAAATAGTGTTTCTTAATCTTTAATTCATTAAAGATGATATTTTACACTACTTTTTGAATAGCATGCAAAATTAGGCTTCAAACATAATTTCTTTGTGTTCCTCTCGTTCTGAGGATCAATTTTCATATAAAGACTTGTTTTAATCCGAGTTACGGTTTATTAGCTACGAATTTTGCAAAGTAAGCATACCTTTGGCCAATCGAATTGCGCCACGTGTGCGCTTCATGCAATTGCTAGCTGCGTAACCCGGTTGGTTTAAAACATAACCAAATCCCTCTTTTGCCCCTGGTTAAGTGGTCTGTCCTTTAGCCCGCGGAAGGGCATTTTCGTCCAACCTGACTTCCGCTCACCTTCAACCTCGTGCGGCATCTCTGTCGCTGCCCTAGCCGTGCTAGGCAGACCTAGGGGTCGCTCTTGCTCCCCGTTTCAGACCCGAACTTCGCCGAAGACCGTTGCTTTGTCTCCGCCTTCCTTGGCCGCACGCGAGGTGCCTCCTACCATGGCCGAAACAGCCGATGACGGCTGCTGCAACCCCGCGACCCACGTTCAAGATGCAGCCGTGCTGCAGGTGCGCCACCGACGTTTGGGTGAAGCCCGACGCTCAAGATCACTAGCTGATCATACACTGGTCCTCGAGGTATTTCAGGCCTTCCTTGGGATGACCCCATATCCCTTCGTTGCTCCCGAGAAGACACCACTCGAGTTTTAGGGTTTTGATCGTGAAAGATGAAGAAGGAGAGAGAACTGATGCTTGGAACTAACTTAAACTCGGCCAAGGGCTCTACCCCTTATATAGGGGAGAGTATCCACGCCCTACATCCTTCATCCATGCATTAGCAAAGCCTTTTCCCAATAGGAATATATTTCCTTCATTAAGAAGCTAGTCTCTCTCTCTTAATTCCTTAATGTTCCTTTTCTTTTGCTATTAGGATTTTGAAAATTATCCCTCTTATTCTCTTTGTTCGTGCTTTTTAATCTATTTACATGAAAACATGTTTCCTTTTAATAGAACATACCATCTTTTGATAAACAACACAAAATTCATTAATAATGTATTACATTATCCTCTTATTTTGCCTTTTTAGTATTTTCTCTTTCTTTCCTCTTTATTGGGACTCGTTGGATCCCAAGATACTCCATTATTTCGAAATCCTTTTCCAAAGATATTTATTATCCTTCTAAATGCATCATTATGCAATATTTCACATTATCTTGTTTATTTCTCATTAATATATCTCTTTTTGAGGATTTCTTTTTATTTCTCTTTTATTTTCCTCATTGGCATTCCTTTTAATATTAGCATCCTCATGGATACGAAATTTCCCCAAGAAATCTCATTTATGCCTCTTTCCACTCATTTTCCACATTTCATCATCATTTTCAATTTATTTCTTAATAAAGAAATACTTGATTAATCTTTTCTTTTCTTATTGCTTTCTTTTTGCAACCTTGGACTCCTTGGTACCCAAGGAACCCAAGATGCACGAAATCCTCTTTGGATGTGCCATCTAGAGGTTTCTACATATTTCTTTTCTCAAATATTCAATTATTCATTCACTAATTGAATTTTCTTTGTTATTTCCTTGTTATTGGGCCCAATAGCCAATAAATCCCACAATAAAAACATCAAGGCTATTGTAAACGAAATCCATTTATTTGAAGCAAATTATATCATTCTTTGTTCAAATATCTTTATTATGAGAAATTATATTTCTCATCAAATGAACCCAGAAATTGGGGTTGTAACAACAACTCTGTCATAAATCTTCGACCAAACTGGACCATCCCAAACAGATTGCTCAAAATAAAAATCGATAAAGCTCTCCTCCTTATTACCAATTACAGATCAAATTTTCTTAAAAGATGCATCCTCACGCAACTCAGCCAAGAAGAATTCAATAATCTAAAATTCTCGTTGGAACAGAACACCTCAAACATCATAACATGGAAATGGGGTAGAACTTTCTCAGTTAAGCAAGCCTACTCCTATCTTTCCTATAGAGGTTTTGCCCCACCCACCACAAAAATCTGGAAATAGAAATGGCCTCAAAAGTATAAAACATTTCTATGGCTTTTACTACATAACAAGTTGCTCTCAGGTGAAAACCTAACAAAAAAGGGCTTCGTTGGCCCATTCAGATGCTCATTTTGCAAATAAAGTTCTGACTCAGTTGATCACATCTTCTTTAAGTGCACCACATCACAAAATATATTCTCACACTTCACAAGAAACTGCATTCCTGATCTCAAGGAAGCAACATTCCCATCACAAATCAAGCCAAATAGACATTACAAAAACTTCAAGGGCAGTGATATTTTCACCACCATCAGCTGAAATCTCTGGAAAGAAAGAAACAATAGAATCTTCAACAACAACAAAAAATTGAGACAAAACATTATATCACAAATAGTTGCAGATCTTCACATTCTAACAAAATGCAGGTAACCAAGTAGAAGGAGAACATGAGGTTTCTGATGAAGGTGAATCTGAAGCAAAGTTTCTGTGCGACCTCAAAGCTATGGTTGATGATGAAACAAGAGTCAGTATAGTCCAACAACAACTTTGATCACACTTCTCGGGGAGTTGCTTTTTTTCAACAGACTTGGGTTTATCCTCTTATTTTCTTTAAGAGGCTTGTTTAAGGGGTGCCTCCCCCACTTCATCAAAACATTGCTATTTTTCTCCACTAGGCACAAACTTAAGTTCTTCTTTATTATCATCATCTTGTATGGAACTCACATAAGCAGGTTTTGCTTGCTTCGATGTGTTATGAAATATATATGACCTTTCCTAAAAAAAAAACTTTGGAGTCAATTATGTCGAATAAGAAAGGGATATGGGGCTAGTCCCCATGCCTCAGTAAGAAACTACTCAAACATGATGGGAAATGAGAACAAGAACATGCCCATAGAGGGATATGTGGATAGAAAATGTGATGCCTTTGTCTTTGGAGTCCCCCCTCCATTTATAGGGGGAGGTGGGGCAAACAACTTAGAAATGTGGTGTTGACGACAGCTAGAGTGGCAAATTTTACAACACCAACCAATCGAATGGCAAGCTCGTCAGTCGACTGGAATTGGTGGACTGTGTGACTCTAAATACTAGGACTGATGTGAGTGACTGGTTGAATTAGTTGAATGAAACCCTAGAAATGGTTTATGGCTGAGGCTAGCTTGGCTGAATCTGGGGAGCAGGTTAGTCAACTGGGATGGTTAGTCGATCAACTAGGATGGTGATTCAATCGACTAGGATGATCGCTTGCTTCAGCCTAAAGTCATGTTGGTCAAGTTTAGACTGCATTGAGGACTTTCTTGTTTTTCCATTTGGTTGAGTCTTGAAAGCGAGCTGGTCAACTAGGATGGTGAGTCAGTCGACTTCTCTTTAAATGTCTACTTTGACCCTGTCATTTTGTATGAAGTAATGAGCTTCCCTAGATTCAAATTTGACTCTTTATCGACAAGTCAATCGAATGGGAAAGATGAGTTGTTTGACTAAATTTCTAGGAAGCTGAGATCTAGTGTGTGTGAGTTGATCGGCTGTACGAGTCTACTGATTGACTAAAGGTATTGGGGGGCTTCATATAGATGATTGAGCTGTTGTTTCTAGGACGTTTCTGGGCTTTGGATGGATTTGAGTATTTCCCCACAAAAGTCAACCAAAACGAGTAAAAACTCCAAGTAGAAGGAAGAAAAGCTAAACTTGAAAAATTTAACTTTAAACTAGATAATAATAATGAAATGATCCTAAAGAGAGATCTAAAACATGCAAATGAATTGGATAAACATGCACTTATCAATGCCCATACTCATGTAAGTCAATATATGATATGTGAACTCACATGCATCTCATACAGTCTACTCTAGTTCAAGGAACATGGATTGAATGTTAAGGGGATAACGATTTCATGTCTTGTGTTCAATTGGATATCAGAGACAAAGGAACTACATGACCATGATAACACTAATCATTGATGTAAGTTAAGTTGTTATCCAACTTTCTAATTACTTGGGTAGCAATGATGTGTTGCTAGATACCACTCATTGCTTGTGATGTCATAATCTAGTTAGACCTATAGGGTCACACATATAGGATGCACCTAGAATAGGAGTTTACTCATGGATAAGATTTAACTTATGGTTACTAAAGTCTTTGGGTAATCAACTTAAACAAAACATGTTATCAATTGGTTAAGTAGAGTGTCCAGTCGACCCACTGGTGATCCAATCAACTTACTAGAGTGTCAAGTTGACCGACTGAAGTGTTTAATTGACTGATTGGACTGCACTTACATCGCCTGATGGAACCATCCCATCAACCAGTTGGATTGTTCAATCAACTGATTGAAACGAGTTGCCAATGGATTTTCAAAGTATTCAATCAACTGATTGGAAGGTCCAATTGACTGATTGGAGGGTCCATTTGACTGACTAGATGACCAGTAGGACTGTTCAAGTGATTGATACTAACGTAATAATGTGTATGAATCATTACATTAAAAGCCAATATGTTTGCGAATTGGAAAGCAAGTCAGTCAACCGACCAGACGTTCCACTCGACCGAGTGGCGTGCCACTCAACCATCTAGCTTGGTCCACTCGAATGATTGGTGATTCATAATAGCTGTCAAAGTATGACATATAATCCTTCATATCTCCAGGATTTGTGGAAATCCTAGCCCATCCTCTCCCATATGAAGGGGGAAGGCCAAGGCTCTCAACACTCTTGTATGACAAGATTCCTCATCTCATAGTTCTTGTAACATGAGAGCCAGAGGCAACTTACCCATAAAAGGGAGAGATAGCCAAGGGGAGAAAAGTCGATGCTAGAACATTGACAACACGAAGGTAGAACTCCTTCTCACTTGTTCTGGAAGCACGATGAGGAGTTCCTGGTGGTCTGTGTGGACTACATAGAGGCATGGAGGTTGTCTCCACTATTCTAGGAGGACATCATAAACCACCATCCATGGTGCTACACTAGCAGGCCACTGTCGACTACTGCCTAGGTGTTTCTTGAGAAAGAAGCACAACTCTTACAAATTGTCATTGGACCAGCTCCAGGAGTAGGTATATGCCTTGAACCCTCCTTTCTATTTTATAACTATTGATGTGATCTATTGGTTATGAGGAACATGACAATATCTTCTTTTTGTTTTTATGCCATCTTTGATGCCATATTCTCTATAGTGGTATCAGAGTCACGTCATTTTACCGTGTTTTAGGATTTAATAATGTGATCCATTTTGATTTTATCATTTATTCTTTTGCATGCGATGAAAATATTCAAATGATAAATGTGTATATCATATTAAAACTAGATATGTTAGGGAATATTCCATAGATCCTATACACACAGATATATATATATATATATATATATATATATATATATATATATATATATATATATATATATGTGTGTGTATGTGTGTGTGTGTGTGTGTGTGTGTGTCTGTGTGCAATTTATATGTGTTTCCTTAAAATATTTTGATGGTGTATATATGTGTAGTTATGGACAAACCCCTTGGATTATCTGTGTAACAAACCAAACCTAGAATCATACTGTGTACCTTGACTAAGAGGTTAGTAAGTTTAATTCCTTAGATTTGACCAAACAAGGATAAAGTTATACTTTAATGGATATTGTTAATGCATATAAGATGACTAACTCAATGATAATCATTACATATTTAAGATTGTAAATAAATATACCATATTTATGAGGAAATAGGATCTATAGTCAACACCACATATCATAATACACTCATATTAACATAATAACCAATGTGTATGGTAACATGTAAGTAAATTTATGAAATATGTCACATAGTGGCTAAAATGTCTAGTAAGAGGTATAATGTGCTTAATACATAAATTGGAATGATAATTGGTGTTTCCATATCCATATATATGAATAGTGTTCCATTAGTTAACTAAATATTGGATTATTTGACTTAATTGATTAAATAAGTAAAATATAGAATTTTGTGCAAAATAAAGCAAGGAAACTCTTTTGGTAACAATGTTAAGATAATGGGACTATAAATAATAAATAATGATGGTAATGATGTCATGTTATGATAATGGTGATGAGTCTAAAACCATAATTGTAATATAACTTCTAAAACGAAATTCCAAAACCCAAATGTAATGTGAAAATCACGTTCTTTGGGTCTCATTTAGCTTGGGTATTAAGTTTCACATTATTTAAACAATAATAACTATACTAATTTCATTCAAAAATAAAACATGAGATAAGGCCAAAAATATTAAACAAATTATAGAATGACTTCAAAAGTAGAAATAAACCCAAATTTAGATTCTACATACCAAAACTACCCTATGTGTTAACTTTCACATTAATTGAAAAATTTATTAAATAAAATAGTAAACAAACCCAAAAGGGAGAATTGATGCCAAAATTGGATTATATATGTCCTAGTTAGTCTAAATGTCAAGTTTGGTATCTTTTGAATGTAATTTAAGATCTCAATCGGTATTAGGAAAATAAAGTAATTAATAATTACATTTCATTTCTTTTAATTTTCTAATTCGATAAAGTTTTCCCGATTTTATATGTCATGCCCATTTTCCCAACACAAACTATTTTTGTTCCATCTAATTTTTAGTCAAATGGTAGCTATCTTTTCTCCTACCTCGACAATTTTTGGAAACTAGGCAAACAACACCTCTTTTCCTCTAATCTTCCCTCCTCTCTCTCTCCTTCTCCCTTCCTCCTTTTTTCCCCAATCTCATCTTCCCCACCTTCCTGAGATCATTATACACCCAATGACCTATGAAACTTAGGGTGTTGTGCCATCATTCCTTGGTTCACAACTCCCCCCTTTCCTTCCTCTGTTTCTCTATTGCTTTCCACTTCATATCACTATCCTCACAAACCAAATCTTTGGGCCTCTGCAAAATTCACTCAAAACTATTGTGGTGCCTTTATAGCTAGTTTTCAATAGTCTGAATGACTCTAATTGTGACACCTCATCATGCTAAATGATATTACTTTAAACACAAAACATGATCAACTACTAATTAATCACATAGTAAAAAATGCAGAATAATTAAAACCAATTCCAACAATGTAAATAAACTCTAGAACATTTACATAAAGGTCCATCATTCCATTCTCATATAGTGTAACAAATATTCACATATGGGTCCAAAGACCTCTGTCACATCTTGCATACAAAAGATATTTCACATGT
Source organism: Alisma plantago-aquatica (assembly GCA_963693085.1). Lineage (NCBI taxonomy): Eukaryota > Viridiplantae > Streptophyta > Magnoliopsida > Alismatales > Alismataceae > Alisma > Alisma plantago-aquatica. The sequence goes on from OY856410.1 coordinate 471,212,400, forward strand.
ACATGCCATATATTTACAAACATTGGCATACTACCAAAATCTCGTGTTGATACGAGTATATCATCTAAAAAAACACATCCCATACCTGGACCTGAGAGTACAGGGATGACACTAGGACTCTACTACTAACATCTACAACTAATCAACCTTTTGAATCTATTGATCACCAGGTTGGTTCTCTTCCACGGCGCGACCTCGACCTCATTGCCCGTGACCACCTAAAAAAATGTGGTGACCCACAGGTGAGACCCAGTCCCAACGAGAGATATAACTCTCTCCAACATATATTGATTATAACATATTGATTGACAGTAAAGGAACTGAGCAGATATAGTAATGAATAAGCAATTTAAGCAGATTGAATAGGTTAAGCATACTAAGCAATTAAGCAAATTAACTTGACAAGAAGTATAATTACTCAAAGGTCATATGATATCATCTTGTAAACACTGAGTAGTATAAAGACAAGTTAATGACTAATCAAACAATGTGAGACATATTTAACCATAGCCAGTATACTACACAGCTTATATCACTTCTATTATTACATTGCCCTGAGGAATTTGAGGAATACCACTCAAGTCCCAACTGATCACTACTAAGTCGAAATCAATGTCATACAAGATCTAGGAAGAGCCAGACTCCTAAGATCTTCTCCACCCCCAATCAGTATGGGTCTGCCACATCGACACTAACAGCCTAGTCCATACTTGGTATAGGTCACAACACTAGTGAAAGGAGGCTGGTACGCATATATATATATATATATATATATATATATATATATATATATATATATATATATATATATATATATATATATATATATATATATAAATCACCGAGACATGACTGTAGCCATTCTCTAACTGAAGGCTAGGTATGACCACTGTCATCCTCCCTAACACTTGAATTCAGGATGACAAGCACCCCGCATACTCATCAGTATGCACTCTGAGTTTCTCTTAGGAATACTCGTTTCACTATCGGGCAGTTTCTAACACTCAGATAGATCTATGTCATAGGGAACTACATGATCAGAGTTTCACTTGATTAGTTATGCCAATTGGGCGAATTAAGGCTAAATCATACAAATGGACATACAAACCCTATTCCATTTCTATCAAGTGTATAAGAATTGCAACTTCATAAGATATAAAACATTTGAGGTATAAATCTTAATCACATTACCACATGCTCCATCATTTGCATAATGAACCGCATTACATAATACTATTTCAAGATAGCCATTTCTTATAAGAAGTTCCAGGGTTTCAACCCTTATTGGAACATGAAGAGGATTTCACCTCAATTAGGTCTCAAACATGCCCAAAGGTCATTATGACCACCTCATCAATTCCTACATAATCATCATTGTCTTTCAATGCCTTAAAACAAGGCTCAACGGAACATCAATCACACATGTGACATATAAGATTAGCATAGCACAAACTATGATTCTCAACTATCATTGTATTATAGTTTCAACACAAGAAAAGAGTATTTCATAATCACATTTAATCACTTTCAGAAGGATGATTAAAATCAATCACTAGCACTTAGTCATATTAGAGTTGGTGTAACAAGTCATATTTCATTAGGGGTACACATTCACTTGTTATGATGATTTATCAAATATATTTATATGAGGGAAAAGGTAATACTACAAGTTCAAAAGTGTTGTTCCATAAAATTTCATTACTAGAACCAACATATAATATCATTGGATTTATTCTAATCCATTGGATGTTAAAACATCCAATCTCATCCATTAAATTGGGTTCATTATTCAAAATCATTAAATTGAGTATGGTTTAACAATTGAATTCATTGAACCAAGAAACCATTGTTTACAGGCTAAAAATAAGATACATTTAAAACCTTGACTCACCATTGGTTGATAGGATCAACACTATATTCATTCAACACCATCAAATATTAAGATAATGTCATCATTGATTGATAACATCATTAGGGTACTTAATGGTTGACTAACATCTACAACTAATCAACCTTTTGAATCTATTGATCACCAGGTTGATTCTCTTCCACGGCGTGACCTCGACCTCATTGCCCGTGACCACCCAAAAAAATGTGGTGACCCACAGGTGAGACCCAGTCCCAACGAGAGATATAACTCTCTCCAACATATATTGATTATAACATATTGATTGACAGTAAAGGAACTGAGCAAATATAGTAATGAATAAGCAATTTAAGCAGATTGAATAGGTTAAGCATACTAAGCAATTAAGAAAATTAACTTGACAAGAAGTATAATTACTCAAAGGTCATATGATATCATCTTGTAAACACTGAGTAGTATAAAGACAAGTTAATGACTAATCAAACAATGTGAGACGTATTTAACCATAGCCAGTATACTACACGACTTATATCACTTCTATTATTACATTGCCCTGAGGAATTTGAGGAATACCACTCAAGTCCCAACTGATCACTACTAAGTCGAAATCAATGTCATACAAGATCTAGGAAGAGCCGGACTCCTAAGATCTTCTCCACCCCCAATCAGTACGGGTCTGCCACATCGACACATAAGGTCAAGCTTCTAACAGCCTAGTCCATCCTTGGTATAGGTCACAACACTAGTAAAAGAAGGCTGGTACGCATATATATATATATATATATATATATATATATATATATATATATATATATATATATATATATATATAATCACCGAGACACGACTGTAGCCATTCTCTAACTGAGGGCTAGATATGACCACTGTCATCCTCCCTAACACTTGAATTCAGGATGAAAAGCACCCCGCATACTCATCAGTATGCACTCTGAGTTTCCCTTAGGAATACTCGTTTCACTATCGGGCATTTTCTAACACTCAAATAGATCTATGTCATAGGGCACTACATGATCAGAGTTTCACTTGATTAGTTATGCCAATTGGGTGAACTAAGGCTAAATCATACAAATGGACATACAAACCCTATTCCATTTCTATCAAGTGTATAAGAATTGCAACTTCATAAGATATAAAACATTTGAGGTATAAATCTTAATCACATTACCACATGCTCCATCCTTTTCATTGTAATGAACCGCATTACATAATACTATTTCAAGATAGCCATTTCTTATAAGAAGTTCCAGGGTTTCAACCCTTATTGGAACATGAAGAGGATTTCACCTCAATTAGGTCTCAAACATGCCCAAAGGTCATTATGACCACCTCATCAATTCCTACATAATCATCATTGTCTTTCAATGCCTTAAAACAAGGCTCAACGGAACATCAATCACACATGTGACATATAAGATTAGCATAGCACAAACTATGATTCTCAACTATCATTGTATTATAGTTTCAACACAAGAAAAGAGTATTTCATAATCACATTTAATCACTTTCAGAAGGATGATTAAAATCAATCACTAGCACTTAGTCATATTAGAGTTGGTGTAACAAGTCATATTTCATTAGGGGTACACATTCACTTGTTATGATGATTTATCAAATATATTCATACGAGGGAAAAGGTAATACTACAAGTTCAAAAGTGTTGTTCCATAAAATTTCATTACTAGAACCAACATATAATATCATTGGATTTATTCTAATCCATTGGATGTTAAAACATCCAATCTCATCCATTAAATTGGGTTCATTATTCAAAATAATTAAATTGAGTATGGTTTAACAATTGAATTCATTGAACCAAGAAACCATTGTTTACGGGCTAAACATAAGATACATTTAAAACCTTGACTCACCATTGGTTGATAGGATCAGAACTATATTCATTCAACACCATCAAATATTAAGCTAATGTCATCATTGATTGATAACATCATTAGGGTACTTAATGGTTGATCGTTAAACTTTTAATTGAGCCAAAACGTGACCTAAGGGGGGGTGACCATAGGTTGTCACCATCGTTTGACACCCTTGATCATGAACATCAGTTAACAAGATAGCAATACCATTGGTTGTTGAATGGTATCACTGTCGGTTGTGTAGTAGGGAAGGAAATAGCTTGAAAACCCTAATTTGAACTATCAATTGTTTTGTGCTTAACACCATAGGTTGTTACTATCAACCTGTCCCAGATCATATTATACCTTAGAAAGGTCATACACATATTTACAAGTTCATATAGAACTAGAACAGAACTGGGAACACCATAAAAATTTGTAACCCTAAACAAGAATGGTTTCTCTATGCGTAGATCATCACATTAAAGCATAAACATGAACTAACAAGCTTCTAACAAACAATATAAGTGAAGAATGTTATATAACTCACCTCTATAGAGTAGGTCTGATCCCTAATAGCAAGAATCTCGAGAAAATAAGGCAAGAAAACCCTAGATTCAGATCTGAACTTGGCCAAATAGGTACTTCTCTCCACAAAGAAGCAAAACCCTAGAAAAAGAAACAAGAAGGATAGATTTTTGAGTTCTAGAGCCACTTTCACCATGGAACAACAAGGTTCCAGCCTGGAGAAATATGGGAGGTAGAAGATCAAATACATAAATAGAGGAAATAAGGTAATACTTACACTTTTAGGTCAATATCACTAGGAAGGAGCTTTAGGAACCCCTAAAGGAACTCAACTGCAACCCTAGATTCTTTTTCCAAGAAAATCCCCACTTTCTTATTCCTTGGATAGAAAATTTACAAGGAAAAGAGGGAGAATGAGGTTCATAGAAGGAGGGAAGTGGTGGAGAGCAAATGGCTCATTTGGGTTCATAGGGATAAGTATACGAAACTTTAAGATAAAGAAAAACAAAAAGTTGAAATTCTAGTATCTTTCCAAGTGTCCATGGCCTTAAACTATTAAGAATATACAAGCACAAACACAAGAAGATCCCCCAACATCCATAGATACATGCTTATCCCTTGTTTCTTGAATTTTCAAGAAAAACAAATCATTCATTAGTTGATAGCTACTAAAGGTAGCTCATCCATGAAGGGGTAAACCCTAAAATACCCTGGAGGAAAATACCTTCAAAACAAGGTAAATAGGTGCCCCATGGCTCAACAAGCTCAAAAATGATGAGATAATATCCATGGAACATAATTAAAGTGATAAATTGCAAATAAAAACCCTCAATTGGGTAAATTATAGAAAATTCCAAAAATGTACATAAACTTGCATAACTTGCTCAAATAGTGTCCAAATTGGACCACATTAGAACCTTAAGCTTGTCTTATGATTTAAAAGAATATCAAAAGGTTATATTAGGGTTATAGGAATTCAATTATGGTAATTAAGCTTATTCAACTCATTAAGAAAGTTTAGGGGCCTTAAAATTATAAACCCCTAACAAGGATTTCACCCTAAAAGCTTACGCAAAATGAGATGGGTATTTTCTACGCATCTCATTTTCTAGTTCCCATGTGGCTTACTCTATGCCATGGTGATGCCACAAAACTTTCACTAGTATTATATCTTTTCTCTTCAGCTTTTTCACCCTTCTATCAAGGATCAACACATGACCCTCAACATAGGAGATATCCTCATCTAACTCAACCTCTAGTAGTTAGATTGTCTGCTCAGTATCTGGATGGAACTTCCTCAACATAGAGATGTGAAAGACATTATGCAATCTTTGTAGGTCTGGTGGTAGCTCCAACTTTTATTCTACCTTTCCAACACAAGCTAGGATAGGGAATGGTCCCAAAAATCTAGGAGCCAACTTACCCTTATTTCCAAACCTTAGCATAACTTTGCAAGAAGAAACCTTAAGATATACTCTATCTCCCACTTAGAACTCAAGTGGTCTGCATTAGTTATCTACATAAGATTTTTTCCTGTCCTGGGCTGCTTTCAACTGTTGTTGTATCACTTTAATTTTTTCTATAGTCTGCTGTACTAGCTCAGGACCCAAAAGTTGATATTCACTTGTCTCATACCAGCAAAGAGGAGACCGACATCATATTCCATACAGAGCCTCATAGGGAGCCATATCTATGCTTCTTTGATAGATATTTTTGTACACAAACTCTATCAGAGTTAGATGCACATCCCAACTACCAAGAAATTGTAGCACACATGCCCTCAAGAGATCCTTTAAAGTATGAATAGTCCTTTTAGACTGGCCATCAGTCTGCGGATGAAAAGTTGTGCTGAATCTCAGTTGTGTTCCCATTGCTGAATGCAGACGCTCCCAAAAATGACTAATAAACTGTGGACCTTTGTCAGAAACTATAGTCACTAGAATGCCATGCAAACAGACTATCTGATCAACATATATTTGTGCCAATTTCTCTGCTGTAAACGTCGTCTTGACTGGTAGAAAATGAGCTGACTTAGTCAATCTGTCTACTAATACCCATATGGAATCATGACCCTTGGCTGTCCTAGGAAGACCAACCACAAAGTCCATAGTAATATGACCCCATTTCCAATGTGGTATTGGCAAGGGTTTTAATGTCCCTACAGGCTTCTGGTGCTCAGCCTTCACCTACTAACAAACTGGACATTTGGCAACAAACTCTGCCACATCACGCTTTAGACCTGGCCACCAATACATGTCTTGCAAGTTTTGGTACATCTTGATACTTCCAGGATGCATTGCATACATGGAGGAGTGAGCCTCCTCAAGTACCATCTTCCTCAACCCATCAACATCAGGAACTACTGTCCTATTGTGGTAACAAACTATACCATCATTCGCCTCATTAAAGTCATCATACTTTTCACTGCCAATCCCTGATCGGATATTCTATATCACAATATCATTCTGTTGTGCATCATGAATCTGTTGTCTCAAGGTAGGTTTCACTTGTAACTGTGCCAACAATCCTGCCAGCAAGGAAGCTTCTAGCTATACATTCATCTGGAAAAGAGACACTAGCATATCTCTCTTATGGCACGTCATGGAATTTAATTGTGCATTATCTACCGTTGATAATGAAGATGACTTTCTACTCAATGCATCAACTACCACATTTTCTTTCCCTAGATGGTGGTCTATTATGCAATCATAATCCTTAATCAGCTCCATCCATCTCCTTTGCCTCATATTCATCTCCTATTTTGAGAAGATATATAATAGATTCTTGTGGTCAGTGAAGATCTGACACTTTTCTCCATAAAGATAGTGTCTCTAGATCATTAAGGCATGGACCACTTATACAAGCTCCAGATCATGTGTTGGGTGATTCTCCTCATGTTTCTTAAGTTGTCGCGAAGCAAAAGAAATCACATTTTTATCCTACATCAACACACATCCCAACCCATTCTTTGAAGCATCACAAAAGACAATATAGCCTTTCCCTTGCTTTGGCAGCATTAACACCGGTGCACTAGTCAACTTTTCTTTCAAAAGCTGGAAAGAACATTGACACTTGTCATTCCAAGCAAAAGGAACTTCCTTCTTGGTTAACCTAGCTAGGGGTAACACTATAGAACTGAAGTCTTTGATGAACCTCCTGTAGTAGCCTGTAAACCTAGGAAACTGTAGATCTCTGTTGGTGTCATGGGTTGTTCCCATTCTAGTACAAATTCCACTTTCTTGGGATCAACACAAACACCTTTTGCAGATATAACATGGCCCATAAAAGACACTTCAGATAACCAGAATTCACACTTGCTGAACTTAGCATATAGTTGATGCTTCCTCAACAAAGTCAATGCATGGCTAAGGTGTTGCTCATGCTGTTGACTATCCTTGGAGTATATCAGAATATCATTTATGAACACAACCACACACTGATCAAGATAAGGTCTAAACATCCTATTCATCAGATCCGTAAAAGCTACAGGTGCATTGGTTAGCTCAAATGGCATAACCACAAACTCATAATGACCATACCTAGTCCTAAAAGCTGACTTGGGTATGTCATCAGCCTTAATTCTCAACTGATAGTAACCTGAGCTCAAGTCTATCTTTGAAAACACAGTGGCACCTCTCAACTGATCAAAAAGATCATCAATACTCGACGAAGGATACTTATTCTTTATTGTCACCTTGTTCAACTGTCTGTTGTTTATACATAACCTCATTGAACCATCCTTCCTTTTAACAAACAACATAGAGGCACCCCAAGGGGAAGTGCTTGGCCTGATAAAACCCTTCTCTAACAGTTCTTATAACTATTTCTGTAACTCCTACATATCTATTGGTGCCATTCTATATGCTGACTGTGCTATAGGTTGTGTTCTGGTAATAAGATTGATCTCAAACTCAATCTCTCTAGGAGGGGGAATGCTAGGAAATTTCTCAGGAAAGACATCCTCAAATTCAAGCACCACTGGTACCTCCTAGATACTAGGACCTCTCACCTTGGTATCTACAACATGAGCTTAGAAAGCCTCACATCCTTGTCTCATCAACCGCTCAGCTGTCATAGCTAACATCAAACATGTAGGAAGAATCTTTCTATCAACCTGGAAAACCCATTGTACATCTCCATCATGAAACATGGCCACCTTAATACTATAGTTCAAGACTACCTTGTATTTTTCCAAGGTATCCATTCCTAGGATTAAATTAAAACTATGCATGTCAAGTGGCAAAAGATCCACTTGAATGTTGTATCCAGAAAAAGAAAGAATGCAAGAAGGGCACACTTCCCACAACTCAACCGGACCAATCAAAGGAGTCTCTAGTCGCATGCTATCAGATCTAAGACTAACAGGTAGATAAAATCTACCTATCACCTCTCTAGTGATAAAAGAGTGGGTCACACCCGGATCTACTAACAGAGTTACAAAACAAGTAGACAAATCAGAATGAAATAATTCCATCTGACTTGTCACGAATCGTGGATTGACCACTGCTTCCGGCTGGGTCATGGCATAAACCTACCTTTCACCTATTATAGTCCACATCCTCTAATCGCCTATCCAGAGGATCCAATCTACGATGCTTGACTCCGTCCTCTGCCACTACCAGTATCAAACTATCGTTGTTGTGATCCCTACTGATTCAGCCTTGGCTGCTGAGTCACCTCCTCAACCTTCATAGGGCAATTCCATCTAATATGCCCTATCTGTCTACATTGATGACACACTTGATTATCACATTGTGGTCTAAATGGCCCTGTAACTAAGACTAATAATGAACTATGAGCTCCTATTGGTGGAAAACTATGACCTCTACCCCTTCTCAGGGTCCACTATGACGGTGCATGTGATCTTGGTTCATTGAAGGTTGACCTTGGTTGTGACAGCTGTGGGAAAAACCTTAGCTTCTTAAAGCCTCTAGATGATTGCCCTTGTCTGCATAGGTCGCTTCTTATCATTAGCTTCATGCTTCTTTATGGCAGACCACTCAATCCTCCTGACAAATTCCATAAAGGTGGAAAACTTTTCCCTATTCTCCAAGGCTGATGCTGTACTAGTCAACTCCGTACTCAGACCCTTCTCAAATCTCCAGATGCTTTCCTTGTCTGTTGCGTCCATGTGTGGGCAGAACCTTAGAAGTTCCATAAACATTGATTCATACTCATTGATAGTCATAGCTCCCTGACGAATCTTCTCGATTTGAGAGATATTCTCATCTAGGTAGGTCTCTGGAAAAATATCAGCTAACAAATTCCCTTCAAAATTCCTCCCATCCTATCACAACTCCTGGCCTTTTCTTCTCTTCTATGGCCCACCAGTGGCCAACACTACCCTTCAACAAGTACACTGCATGCTTAACTTTGTCTTCTTCAGCGATGTTTAGGATTTTGAATGCCTTTTCTAGCCCAGTCAACCACATGTTAGTGTCTGCTGGATCAGAATTACCTGCATATTCAATCGCCCCAACACGTCTAAGACGTTCAAATGTCTTCCCAACACCTTGGGACTCCACGTTAGAGGTGGCTGCCCTAGTTTGAGGTGTTGGCATTCTATCATTGATATGTGTAAATGTGGCCATCATCTGTCTAAACATACACTGAAACTCAGGATTGACCATCATTGTCGGGTCTATATGAGGCATTGCGGGCTGCTCTAACCCTACTTCTAGCACTCTCTCATCGCATTCCTTCCTCCTAGTATCTCCTCCTGGTGCAACATAGCTACTCTGAACGTGTTCTTCATGTCCTCCAAACATATCTGCATAAGCATAAACTGTGATCAGATATGTTGGATTCATAAGAATAGACTCAAACCTAAGTCCTATATCCATATAGACTTAGTAAACCTAGAGATATGATACCAACTTAATTGTGACACCTCATTACGCTAAACGAGATTACTCAAAATGCAAAACACGATCAACTACTAATTAATCACATAGTAAAAAATGCAGAATAATTAAAACCAATTCCAACAATGTAAATAAACTCTAGAACATTTACATAAAGGTCCATCATTCCATTCTCATAAATTGTAACATATATTCACATATGGGTCCAAAGACCTCAGTCACATCCTGCATACAAAAGATATTTCACATGTACATGTCATATATTTACAAACATCGGCATACTACCAAAATCTCCTGTCGATACGAGTATATCATCTAAAAAAAATACATCCCATACCCAGACCTGAGAGTACAGGGACGACACTAGGAATCTACTACTAACATCTACAACTAACCAACCTTCTGAATCTATTGATCACTAGGTTGGTTCTCTTCCACAACACGACCTCGACCTCGTTGCCCGTGACCACCTAAAAATGTGGTGACCCACGGGTGAGACCCAGTCCCAACGAGAGATATAATCTCTCCAACTTATATTGATTAAAACATATTGATAGACACTAAATGAACTGAGTAGATATAGTAATGAATAAGCAATTTAAGCAGATTGAATGGGTTAAGAATACTAAGAAATTAAGCAAATTAACTTGACAAGAACTATAATTACTTAAAGGTCATATGATATCATCTTGTAAACACTTAGTAGTATAAATACAAGTTAAAGACTAACAAACAATGTGAGATGTATTTAACCATATCCAGTATACTATACAGATTATATCACTTCTATTATTACATTTCCCTGAGGGAATTGAGGAATACCACTCAAGTCCCAACTGACCACTACTAAGTCAAAATCAGTGTCATACCAGATCTAGGAAGAGCCAGACTCCTAAGATCTTCTCCTCCCCCGGTCAGTACGAGTCTACCATAGTGACACATAAGGTCAAGCTGCTAACTACCTAGTTCATCCTTAGTACAAGTCTCAACACTAGTGAAAGGAGGAGGGTACGCATACCCTACCGTTCGAGGTACAACCACAGTTGTCCTCCAATCTCATCATATATATATATATATATATATATATATATATATATATATATATATATATATATATATATATATATATATATATATATATATATATATATATATATATATATATATATATATATATATATATATATATATATATATATATATATATCACCGAGACATGACCGCATCCTTTCTCAAACTTAAGACTAGGTATGACCACTATCATCCTCCCTAATACTTGAATTCAGGATGACAAGCACCCCGCATACTCATCATTATGTACTTTGAGTTTCCCTGAGGAATACTCGTTTCACTATCTAGAAATTTCTGACACTCAGATAGATCTATGGCACAAGGCACTACATGATTAGAGTTTCACTTGATTAGTTATGCCAATTGGGTGAATTAAGGCTAAATTATACAAATGGACATACAAACCCTATTCCATTTCTATCAAGTGTATAAGAATTGCAACTTCATAAGATATAAAACGTTTGAGGTATAAATCTTAATCACATTACCACATGCTCCATCCATTGCACTGTAATGAACCACATTACATAATACTATTCCAAGATAGACATTTCTTATCAGAAGTTCTAGGGTTTCAACCCTTATTGGAACATGAAGAGGATTTGACCTCAATCAGGCTCAAACATGCCCAAAGGTCATTATGACCACCTCATCAATTCCTACATAATCATGATTGCCTTTCAATGCCTTAAAACAAGGCTCAAGGAAACATCAATCACACATGTGACATATAAGATTAGCATAGCACAAACTATGATGCTCAACTATCATCATATTATAGTTTCAAAACAAGAAGAGAGTATTTCATAATCATATTTAATCACTTTAAGAAGGATGATTATAATCAATCACTAGCACTTAGTTATAATAGAGTTGGTGTAACAAGTCATATTTCATTAGGGGTACACATTCACTTGTTATGATGATTTATCAAATATATTCATACGAGGGAAAAGGTAATACTACAAGTTCAAAAGTGTTGTACCATTAAATTTCATTACTAGAACCAACATATAATATCATTGGATTTATTCTAATCCATTGGATGTTAAAGCATCAAATCTCATCCATTAAATCGGGTTCATTATTAAAAATCATTAAATTGAGTATGGTTTAACCATTGAATTCATTGAACCAAGAAACCATTGGTTAGGGGCTGAAAATAAGATACATTTGAAACCTTGACTCACCATTGGTTCATAGGATCAACACTATATTCATTCAACACCATCAAATATTAAGCTAATGTCATCATTGATTGATAACATCATTAGGGTACTTAATGATTGATCATTAAACTTCTAATTGAGCCAAAACCTGACCTAGGGGGGGGGTGACCATAGGTTGTCACCATCATTTGACACCCTTGATCACGAACATCAGTTGACAACATAGCAATACCATTGGTTGTTGAATGATATCACCATCCGTTGTGTGGTAGGGAAGGAAATAGCTTGAAAACCCTAATTTGAACCGTCAATTGTTTTATGCTTAACACCATAGGTTGTTACTATCAACCTATCCCAGATCATATTATACCTTAGAAAGGTCGTGCACATATTTACAAGTTCATATAGAATTGGAACAGAACCAGGAACACCATAAAAATTTGTAACCCTAAACAAGCATGGTTTCTCTATGCTTTGATCATCACATTAAAGCATAAACATGAACTAACAAGCTTCTAATAAACAATATAAGTGAAGAAAGTTATATAACTCACCTATATAGAGTAGGTAAGATCCCAAACAGTAAGAATCTTGAGAAAATAAGGCAACAAGAACCTAGATTTAGATCTAAACTTGGCCAAATAGGTACTTCTCTCCACAAAGAAGCAAAACCCTAGACAAAGAAACAAGAAGGATAGATTTTTGAGTTCTAGAGACACTTTCACCATCGAACAACAAGGTTCCGACCTGTAGAAATATAGGAGGAAGAAGATCAAAGACATAAATGGAGGAAATAAGGTAATACTTACAAGATCACTAGGAAGGAGCTTTAGGAACCCCTAAATGAAGTCAATTGCAACCCTAGATTCTTTTTCCAAGAAAATCCCCACTTTCTTCTTCCTTGGACAGGGAATTTGCAACATCACATAGGGAGAAAGAGGTTCATAGAAGGAGGGAAGTGGTGGAGAGAAAATGGCTCGTTTGGGTGCTTAGGGATAAGTGTATGAAATTTTAAGATAAAGAAAAAGAAAAAGTTGAAGTTCTAGTATCTTTCCAAGTTTCCATGGCTTTAAACTATTAAGAATATACAAGCACACACACAAGCATATCCCCCACCATCCATAGAGACATTCTTATCCCTAATTGATTTAATTTCCAAGCAAAACAAATCATTCATTAGTTGATAGCTACTAAAGGTAGCTCATCCATGAAGGAATTAACCCTAAAATACCCTTGAGGAAAACACCTTCAAACCAAGGTTTAAATAGGCGCCCCATGGCTCAAAAAGCTAAAGAATGATGATAGAATATCCAAGGAACATAATTCAAGTGATAAATTGCAAAGAAAACTCCTCAATTGGGTAAATTGTAGAAAAGTCCAAAATGTACGTAAAATTGCATAACTTGCTCAAACTGTGTCAAATTGGACCACATTTGAAACTTAAGCTTGTATTATGATTTCAAAGAATATAAAAAGGTTAGATTAGGGTTATAGGCATTCAATTATGGTAATTAAGCTTATTCAACTCATTAAGTAAGTTCAGGGGCCTTAAAACTATAAACCCCTAACAAGGATTTCTACCCAAATTCCTACACAAAAAGAGATGGGTATGACACATCTCATTCTCTAGTTCCCATGTGGCTTACTCTATGCCATAGTTATTCCACAAAACTTTCACTAGTATTATATCTTTTCTCTTCAACTTTTTCACCCTTTTATCCTGGATCAAAACGTGACTCTTAACATATGAGATATCCTCATCTAACTCAACCTCTACTTGTTAGATTGTCTACTCAGTATCAAGATGACATTTCCTCAACATAGATATGTGAAAGACATTATGCAATCTATGTAGCTCTGGTGGTAGCTCCAAATGTATGCTACCTTTCCAACACAAGCTAGAATAGGGTATGGTCCCAAAAATCTAGGAGCCAACTTACCCTTCTTTCCAAACCTCAACACACCTTTCCAAGGAGAACCATTAAGATATACTCTATCTCCCACTTGGAAATCAAGTGGTCTGTATCAGTTATCTGCATAAGATTTTGACCTTTCCTAGGCTACTTTCAATTGTTGTTGTATCACTTAAATGTTTTCTATAGTCTGCTGTACTAGCTCAGGACCCAAAAGTTGATATTCACCTATCTCATACCAGCAAAAAGGAGACTGACATTGTCTCCCGTACATAGCCTCATAAGGATCCATATCTATGCTTATTTGATAGTTATTGTTGAACGCAAACTCTATCAGAGTTAGATGTACATCCCAACTACCAAGAAATTGTAGCACACATGCCCTCAAGAGATCCTCTAAAGTATGAATAGTCCTTTTAGACTGGCCATCAGTCTGCGGATGAAAAGCTGTGCTGAATCTTAGCTGTGTTCCCATTGCTGAATGTAGATGCTCCCATTGCCATGCAGACAGACTATCTCATCAACATATATTTGTGCCAATTTCTCTGCTATAAATGTCGTCTTGACTAGTAGAAAATGAGCTGACTTAGTCAATCTGTCTACTATCACCTATATGGAATAATGACCCTTGGCTGTCCTAGGAAGACCAACCACAAAGTCCATAGTAATATGATCCCATTTCCACTGTGGTATTGAAAAGGATTATAATGTCCCAATAGGATTTCAGTGCTCAACCTTCACCTGCTGACAAAGTGGACATTTGGCAACGAATTCTGCCACATCACGCTTTCAACCTGGCCACCAATACATGTCTTTAAAGTTTTGGTACATCTTGGTACTTTAGGATGCATTGCATACATGGAGGAGTGAGACTCCTCAAGTATCATCTTCCTCAACCCATAAACATTAGGAACTACTGTCCTATTAGGGCAACAAACTATACAATCATCTGCCTCATGAAAGTCATCATACTTTTCACTGCCAATCCCTGATCGGATATTTTGTATCATAGTATCATTTTGTTGTGCATCATGAATCTGCTGTCTCAGGTAGGTTTCACTTGTAACTATACCAACAATCCTGCCAGCAAGAAAGCTTCTATCTGTACATTCATCTGGCGAAGAGATACTAGCATATCTCTCTTATGGCACATCAAGGAATTTAATTGTGCATTATCTACTGTTGATAATGAAGATGACTTTCTACTCAATGCATCAGCTACCACATTTGCTTTCCCTAGATGGTAGTCTATTGTGCAATCATAATCCTTAATCAGCTCCATCCATTTCCCTTGCCTCATATTTAGCTCATGTTTTGAGAAGATATACTGTAGATTCTTGTGGTCAGTGAAGATCTGACACTTTTCTCCATGAAGATAGTGTCTCCAGATCTTTAAGTCATGGACCACTACTACAAGCTCCATATCATGTATTGGGTAATTATCCTCGTGTTTCTTAAGTTGTCATGAAGCAAAAGAAATCACATTTTTATCCCGCATCAACACACATCCGAACCCATTCTTTGAAGCATCACAAAATACAATATAGCCTTTCCCTTACTATCGTAGTACTAACACCGATGCACTAGTCAACTTTTCTTTCAACAGTTGGAAAGAATGTTGACACTTGTCATTCCAAGCTAAAGGAACATCCTTCGTGGTTAACCTAGTTAGGGGTAACACTATAAAACTGAAGTCTTTGATGAACATCCTGTAGTAGCTTGCCAAACCTAGGAAATTGCAGATCTCTATTGGTGTCTTAGGTTGTTCCCATTCTAGTACAGATTCCACTTTGTTACGACCCCACCGTCCGGTAACCCCCAATTAAGGGAGACCGAGAAGTAGAAGTTTCACCCATAATTTCCGGATCAAAGGTTTGACACTTAACCAAGAACAATTATTAAATTTAATAGACTAAACTGAAAAGCTGTAAGAAAATAAACTTTCACATACCTTTTCGAAAACATGGATCTCTAAACTTCTATCCACTTATGGATTCTACTCTAACTAATCCTCCTTGTATTCTACTTCATGTATTTCACAAGATGACGATTTATTGTTTGTCCTTTTTGGCTTGTACCTAAAACGCCGACAACCAAAATGTTGGTCAGCCGAAGCTGGTATGTGGGGGAAACAATAATTATGTAAATATGTTAACAATGTAATCATTCAATTAATCATTTAACAACCAAGATTACATTTTAGATATAACTCTGCAATCCAATAATACCCTATCCTCTGTATTATCCCCATTAAACCCCTCATGGTCCACCTATCAAGTGAAATAGTTTCTAGGGTTGAGTCACATGGAACTACTCATAGGTAGACCACTCCTTAACTCAGGGTATGCTAAAGAGTCTAATGGCACTACACGTAGGTAGCCCAATTTCTAACTCACGGTAACCTAGACCTTGCTCTAGGATTACCCCCTTTTTAGCCTTTTCAAAGCAACAAAGGTGGACGCAGATCAAGCTAAATATATATGCACATGTATAGTGATAATCATAGTCCCTTTATAGTTGCATGAAATAAATAGACATCCAACAGTTATTTTCAAGCAACCGATAAAACTTCAGGAATCACCGTGAAACTAGAGCGATTATTCATAAGCGTAACCACATACATGTTAAGTAGATTTCTCAAGCTAATATCAATTCCAATCAAGAAAGCTATCCAAGCAAGTAGTTCAACCACACAATCAAGAATCCTGAAAAACACATGTACTCTATTTACTACACACTTTATCAAGATTCTTTCCATTCAACTTGAAATTGCTTCCAAAGGTTTCTATATCCATTTTAGGGTTTCATTTTGCAATTAGGGTTTCACTTCATCTTTTATTATTATAACCCTAATTTTATACCATTACTCATAAACCCTAATTATCTCATCTATTCTTCAATATCAAGGTTATCTTAACAACATATAACCCTATTTTTGGATTAAAGGCACCATTAACCATTAATTAAGTTCATTAAGCCTCTTTTACATTAAAGCTACTATTTTTATTCTTTTAATCCACGATATACACATTTATCATCAATTCAAAGTTCATTATGGTCTAATCACATATGAACTCTATTTGTCATTAATTCTACCTTCTATTCATGAGAAAACCCTAATTACTACTTTTAGGGTATTTATCTAGAATTAAGGACTTTTGTACTCTAAATAGATTAGAACCATCATATCTCAGCTTTGTACATGAATTTGACCAATTAAAATCATTAAGGATCATAATTACCACAATTAGGGTTCAAGGTTCATTAAATCATATGGAACCCTAAATTAATCAAATTATGCACAATGATCATCCTTTTAGATCTAATATGCCCTTTTTATTAACAAAATGTTAATATCTATTTTAAACACTCACATAACCCCTTTCTAATTCATTAATCATCAAAGGTTAGGGTTTTTCATTGATTAAACTATTAAAGATAGCATCTTGATATACGTTTTGAATAGAAAGTGAAATTAGGCTTCAATAATAATTTATTTGTGTTCCTCTTGTTTTGAGGATCAATTTTCATATATGACTTGTCTCAAACCGAGTTTCCTAGAATTAGTTATGATTTTAGTCAATGAAACATAAAGCGACCAATCAGATGATGCCATGTCGGCACATACCTATTATTGTCGCCAGTTTGGTTGATAGAGGAAAGACCCACTCGCCCCCGATCCAGCAACTATGAGTCACTCGCTCGTAGGTTCAGAACCATAATTCCCGCTAATAGTCTTCTACCTCCCGAGCCAGGAAACTCGCCGCACAACATCGGCCACATAGTCAACTGCTTCGTTGACTCTTGGCTCTAGGGATCTTGTGGGATAAGAAAAGGTGCCTATCCCACTGCATTGCCCTCGCAGACTTGTCTACGTTCATCGATCGACTGGAGATTGCGTAAACCAACACAGGGGACCCTCCTTCTCGTCGGCGGCGTCCACAAAGAAAAGAGGGGAGAAGAGTAGAGATTTCGGAAAATTGGATGCAGGGAAACCTTCTCTGAGGTTCTGCGAACCTTGCCCTCCTTCATGGTGGGAAATTTGTGCCTTATATAGGCAGGGCTATGCATGCCAACTGCTAGGGGCCTTTTTTCCATTTTCAAAGAAAGGGAAACTCATCAATGCTTCCCAAATAGGGTGCTATTAGGGATCGTTGGGTGCGTCTTCCTCTCCCGATCTCCACGGGACTCTTCCCAAAAACTTTTGTGTAGAGATCATTGAGAAATCAGATCCTATAAACTCACTTTCCTGTTCTTTTCTAAAGAAGATTGTGAATAGCAGCCTCTGTTGGATCCTAATCCAACGACTATAAGCCATGCACCAAGAATCCTGATTAACTAGATATATTGGAAAATCGTTTCATTTAATAATTTCCTTCACACTTTAGGAGATTTTGTAAAAATCGTATCTCCTAAGATGTTTATCCATTTTATCCAAAATTTTGAGGGAAACTTCATAATGACTTAATCTATCATCATGACATGTTTGGTCTCATTATCTAAAAGAAAAAGTACCTGTTCATTTAGTGCAATATATTACTCGATTAAGTATATTTCTCACTTATTTTCTCTTTCCTTTGCTATTAAATTATCATTCTGAGTTCCTTGAACCTTAAGGAACCTTAATGGCTCGAAATCCCATCTTGGGAAGATACGTTAACCTTATTTTTTATCCTTTATTTCCCATTATCTTATTTATTTCTTATCAAAATATTTCTTTTTGAGGATTTCTCTTTATCTTACTTTTATTTTCCTCCTTGGCATTCCTTTTAACATTATGAATCCTTTAGATACAAAAATCCACCAAGGATAACTCAATTATACCTCTTTCCACTTATTTTCCACATTTTATCTTTGTTTTCAATTTCTTTCCTAATAAAGAAATATTTAATTTATCTTTTCTTTTCTTATTGCATTCTCTATGAAAAATGGGACTCCTTGGAACCCAAGGAACCCAAGAGGCATGAAATCCTCTTTGGATGTGCCCTTCTAGAGGTTTCCAAATTTTCCTTTTCTCAAATATTCAATTATTCATTTACTAATTGAATTTTCTTGTTATTTGGGCCCAATAGTCAATAAAGCCCACAACAATAACATCAAGGCTATTGTAAAATAAATCCATGTATTCAAACAAATTATATCATTATTTGTTCAAATATCTTTAATATGAACCCAAAATCAGGGTTGTAACATCCTTCCCCTCTTATAGGAATTTTGTCCTCAAAATTCTTATCAAGCCAATAAACAATTCAGAATAAGACTTTTCCATGTCCATCATTGGCCTCTATGTGGCTTTACCGTACTCGTGGCGCTACCAAAGAACCTTTATCATCACATATTCTTTTCTCTGAGTTCTTTCATCTTGGCGTCTATAAACTGCATAGGTGACTCAGGCCATTTCAACCTCCCTTGGGGCTCACTAGATTCATTGCTCAGCACATGGTCGGGGTACCTCACATAGTACTCTAAATTTGATACCTATAACTCATCACACATTACTTTATCCTGAGGGTTAAGATCAAACTTAACCTTCTCCACCAATCCATCAAATGGACCCATCTATCAGGGACTCAACTTTCTTAGCTATAGCTCAAAGGGGTCATATTTTCATGTCACATATTCTCCCACAGTGAATTGCCGGTCAGTCTACTTTGCATCCTCTCATGACTCCCGTCGTATCTAGGCTCCTTTCAGCCATTACACGATCAAAGAGACTTCATCTTCATGCACTGTGGTCCTTTTCTAACCATCACGTGGTCCTTTCAGCAACATCACCTTACTGAAGTGGTGACCGACACAACCTCCCTTACAGAGCTTCTTTAAATCCCGATACTGGCTGTGGTGGTCATCATCACATCTTTCATAGGACAAGAACCATCTCTAGATATCACCCTGAACGAGCACACATGCTCTCATCAGACACTTTAGTCTAGATTATACTAAACATTAGTTAGGGGTGATGAACTATACTAACATCGAGTCCTCCATGTACCTATTTCCACCTTTTCGAAGAGAACCTTTAGATCAAACTCAAGAACCTTTGAACTTGCATCATGGTGTAGTTGAACCATGTCTCTCATGGGTAGTTCAACCAGATATGTCCCTTGACAGAACTCTTTCTTTCTCATGTCATCTAGGTAAGGCGATCTACCATAACTCATATTGCATCTCGACCTTCCTTGGTCCAGGGGAGACTTACAACATCTATAGTGATGAACTCCCTTTCTCTTTTGGGGACTCTTTATCCTTTAAATCAATGCACTGGGTTGCTGGTATTCGTCCTTCTCCCTCGGCTTGCATGGCCATATACCATTGCAACATTATCTTAGTCATCTAAAGTACTACTGCCACTTATTATCTTGGTAGTACCGTGGTGTATGGTGATCTTCAATCATGATTTCATGTATGTCATGATTCCTCAAGATCGATTCCTAAGAAACCCTAAACCACTCTAGTCGGGGTTTCATCACCTTCCTTTCCAAAGAAGTGCATTTGAGGTTCTACAACCATCCTTTTATTGCATCAAGGGCTAGGATGGCTAATCATTAACTTGTTCATCAGATCTCGTTACATCTGAGTATTAGCCAAACATATCTCCTTTCCAAACTTAGGGTTAGCCTAACAACCTCTTCTAGCTTCTAGACAAACTAGTCAGATATATCTCGACCAGGGCATCCATTACCACTTCACATCCTTAGGTGTTAGGTAACATTGAAGACATACACTTCCATGTATTTCACTTATCATCTCAAACTCGAACTCTATTGAGAACACTTTGAGCTCATCTTCTGGTGATCAAACTCAACCTTGTATGACTCATATCTCATGATAAAAACATCCTCATAACCTCATAAGGTGACTACCTCATTCCTCTTAGTGTTGGTAAACCATCCATGTATCATTCACTCCACCAGGGTATGTTACCATCTCTATCCTCATACCTCGTAGCAATGTTCCAACTCGCATCATCTTTTATCCTTAGTGTATGGCATGCGTACTGTCCTATCTCTCATTCCCATAACAAGAGGAAATAAGTATTTGGCTGTAGTCCAAATACATAGTTCTTCCTATTCCAAGAGTAGAGATGGTACATCCCACCTTGCTAGTACACCTTTAAATCTAAGTTGAAACATGTCATTTATGCCTATGTATTACAATCATCTTGATATCAAAGTTACCTCCATGGAAAACTGGTTTCGAACCAACTTGGGTCACCTCAGAATCCTTGGTCCTCTCCTCTAGGTCTATAGGGTGCTGACACTTTTAGGGTCATCCCTCTTCCCTTATGCATCCAAAGAGTGCACTGCTCTTCTGCCCTTTGGGTCCCATGAGTTCATGAAGGTGATCAATCTCCTAACCCATGACCCTCAGACAATGATAGCTGTTACCTCCCGACCCTATGGTCATGTGCAACTAGGGAATTAGGCAACTCCTACTTCCATAGGTCTTATCCCTACCTGACCTTAGGATAGACTTAGGATTATCTTATAGTACATGTTCAACTTAGAACCTTACCCAAGCCTTCATCATCTCTTTCTACATTCGAGGGTTGTCTTTCATCCTTTCATAAGCGTCATGGTGACCTGCCTACCTTGGTCAAGCCCCATACCGATTACCTCCATGGTAACACATCCTCATGCACTTAGAGATGGATATCTATGGGTCTACAGGTTCATTCTCATACCACACACTTTTCACTTAGCTTCTCAAGATCTTATGAGTCCTCTTTAGGTTTTCCTCAAAACCCACAAAATTGGTATACACCCTACCAAAGGGTCCCTCTCCCAGGATGGGAGGAAAGTACGACTCTTGACAACAAGGTCACAAACATCCTTAGGGTTTACATCCATATGAGCATGCTTAACCAGCAGCTACTAAGGCACAAGCGGACCACTGACTAGCCATGCTAGGTCATACTTGTTCTCATTCCTCAGCATTGGATCAAGATCATACCTTCCCTTGTCATCAACTTAGCTGTGAGGGGTTCATCAAACATTCCTTAAACTTAAGGGGCTTCCCTTTTCCTCTATACATGAGGAGTACCATGCTCGAAACTATAGAAACTTAATTCTCATCATGAGCATTAGGTATACTACTTCCCCTCTTAGGCCTAGGAACCATAGGTTCACTTTCCTGATGTCCAACTGTTTGCTCAACCTCTTAACCACACACCAAACATGTACCGGGTATGACATACACTTCCTGTCATCCTTCTCCTCGATCAACACTTTAAAGTTGAGTCCTCCTCAAGGACAATCAACAAGGTGCAAGGCCTCATAACCTGTTACTATACCTCTCCAGGTCTAAGGAACTCTTCTTCTGATCTATACCATAGGTACATAGGTACTAGCAGACTCATCCTCTCTCTAGGGTTTGGTTCCTCTCATGGCAACCAAGACATCATCAACCTCTAGGGATCAAGCATGTGGCAACTATTATCATCCACTTAGGTCGCATCATCCTCAACTCCCTACCTTTCCTCATATCTCAGAGTCTAGGATTCCAACCTTCTTGCTTGGTTTCCTACAACCAACCTCACCATTAGAGGTCCTCTCTTCATGAAGGATCAACCTCAAAAGCATGTCCCTACCTGGATGAAGCCTATGTTCAACTTATGTTTGCTCAAGGTTATCCATAGCCCCTTATACTTATCACATAAGCTATCCATCAAACTCTACCGGCCAGGGTTTCAACCTATTGTTCGCACTACTGATACATTCTGGGTGCCTATTATGCCCATATAAGCTCATGGGGTTTCCATAGGTTCTTCTCTAACCTCATCAATGAAGGAGATACCCTTCACTCTAACATGCACGACCCTTCCTAGGGTTGGGTCTCCATAGGTACTAGGTCCTCCAACCTCTCATGGCTCATACGTCATCCAAGGCATGTCCATCCAAACACCTAGTCTAACTCATCATGCCATCTCTCTCTCTAACCTTCACTTAGGGTTAGGGTTAATGTCATCCTCAGAGGATGTGCCAGGTCTCTACTTGCAATAGAGATCTCTATCTCCAAGACTAACTCTCTTTATTTATCCTCTTGACAAGAAGGTCTAGCCTCATGTCTCTTCTGAGGGCATGACAACTTATGTCATATGACCTAAGCATGTATCTATCCTTTAGTTTGCACTTAATCTATTAAGCTTATGTCCATGACATCTTATTTACATACTTTTTCATTAGTTTGGTGGAGGATTCCTTGTTAACCTTACCCATACCTCAAGAGGGTGAGGAGAAGAGAGAGAAAATCCTAATCCTTAAGGTCCTTAATAGAATTTGTGATGAGAAGGGATGAATAAGATGAGAAAGTCCTAAAGGTATCTTATTTCGATTCATACCCTAAGACTTTGGCCAGACAGTCACACGGATCCGGGAGTCCTCGTATTCTGACTAGCGGTGTGGAGGAAAATATTTCCAGCCCCAGTCGTGATCCTTTTCTAAACACCTCTGTCTTTTGGATAATCCTCTTAATAACTCCTTTGGGTTCTATGGAGTTTGTAAAATTTAGTAATTATTAATGGTTAAGTGAGGAACCTACACTCTGATACCAAATGTTACGACCCCACCTTCCGGTAACCCCCAATTAAGGGAGACTGAGAAGTAGAAGCCGCACCCAAAATTTTTGGATCAAAGGTTTGACACTTAACCAAGAACAATTATTAAATTTTAACAGACTAAACTGAAAAGCTGTAAGAAAATAAACTTTCACATACCTTTTTGAAAACATGGATCTCTAAACTTATATCCACTTATGGATTCTACTCTAACTAATCCTCCTTGTATTCTACTTCATGTATTTCACAAGATGATGATTTATTGTTTGTCCTTTTGGCTTGTACCTAAAATGCCAACAACCAAAATGTCGGTCAGCCGAAGCTGGTATGTAGGGGAAACAATAATCATGTAAATATGTTAACAATGTAATAATTCAATTAATCATTTAACAACCAAGATTACATTTTAGATATAACTCCACGATCCAATAGTACCCTATCCTCTGTATTGCCCCCATTAAACCCCTCATGGTCCACCTATCAAGTGAACCAGTTTCTAGGGTTGAGTCACATGGAACTACTCATAGGTAGACCACTCCTTAACTCAGGGTATGCTAAAGAGTCTAATGGCACTACACGTAGGTAGCCCAGTTTCTAACTCACGATAACCTAGACCTTGCTCTAGGATAACCCCTTTTTTAGCCTTTTCAAAGCAACAGAGGTGGACCTGGATCTAGCCAGTTATATATGCACATTTATAGTGATAATCATAGTCACTTTATAGTTGCATGAAATAAATAGACATCCAACAATTATTTTCAAGCAACCGATGAAACTTCGGGAATTGCCGTGAAACTAGAGCGATTATTCATAAGCGTAACCACATACATGTTAAGTAGATTTCTCAAGATAATATCAATTCCAATCAAGAAAGCTATCCAAGCAAGTAGTTCAACCACACAATCAAGAATCTTGAAAAACACATGTACTCTATTTACTACACACTTTATCAAGATTCTTTCTATTCAACTTGAAATTGCTTCCTAAGGTTTCCGTATCCATTTTAGGGTTTCGTTTTGCAATTAGGGTTTCACTTCATCTTTTATTATTCTAAACTCTAATTTTATACCATTACTCATAAACCCCAATTATCTCATCTATTCTTCAATATTAAGGTTATCTTAACAACATATAACCCTATTTTTGGATTAAAGGCACCATTAACTATTAATTAAGTTCATTAAGCCTCTTTTACATTAAAGCTACTATTTTTATCCTTTTAATCCATGACAAGATCATTATACACATTTATCATCAATTCAAAGTTCATTATGGTCTAATCACATATGAACTCTATTTGTCATTCATTCTACCTTTTATTCATGAGAAAACCCTAAATACTACTTTTAGGGTATTTATCCATAATTAAGGACTTTTGTACTCTAAATAGATTAGAACCATCATATCTCAGCTTTGTACATGAATTTGACCAATTAAAATCATTAAGGATCATAATTACCACAGTTAGGGTTCAAGGTTCATTAAATCATATGGAACCCTAAATTAATCAAATTATACATGAAGATCATCCTTTTAGATATAATTTTCCCTTTTTATTAACAACATGTTAATATCTATTTTAAACACTCACATAACCCCTTTCTAATTCATTAATCATCAAAGGTTAGGGTTTTTCATTGATTAAACTATTAAAGATAGCATCTTGATATACTTTTTGAATAGAAAGCAAAATTAGGCTTCAAAAATAATTTATTTGTGTTCCTCTTGTTCTGAGGATCAATTTTCATATATGACTTGTCTCAAACCGAGTTTCCTAGAATTAGTTATGATTTTAGTAAATGAAACATAAAGCGACCAATCAAATGATGCCACGTTGGCACATACCTATTATTGTTGACGGTTTGGTTGATAGAGGAAAGACCTGCTCGCCCCCGATCCAAAAACTATGAGTCACTCACTTGCAGGGTCAGAACTATAATTCCCGCTAATTGTCTTCAACCTCCTGAGCCAGGCAACTCGCCACACAACATCGACCACATAGTCAACTGCTTCGCTGACTCTTGGTTCCAGGGCTCTTGTGGGATAAGAAAGGGTGCCTATCCCACCGCATTGCCCTCGCGGACTCGTCTATGCTCATCAATTGACTGGAGATGGTGTAGACCAACACAAGGGACCCTCCTTCTCGCCGGTGGCATACAGGAAGAAGAGAGGGGAGAAGAGCAGAGATTTCGGAAAATTGGATGCGGGGAAACCTTCTCTGAGGTTCTGCGAACCTTGCCCTCCTTCATGGTGGGAAATTTGTGCCTTATATAGGCAGGGCTATGCATTCCAACTACCAGGGGTCTTCCTGCCATTTTCAAAGAAAGGGAAACTCATCAATGCTTCCCAAACAGGGTGCTATTAGGGATCGTTGGGTGCGTATTCCTCTCCCGATCTCAACGAGACTCTTCCCAAAAACTTTCGTGTAGAGATCATTGAGAAATATGATCCTATAAACTCACTTTCCTGTTCTTTTCCAAAGAAGAGTGCGAATAGCAGCCTCTATTGGATTCTAATCCAACGGCTATAAGCCATGCGCCAAGAATCCTGATTAACTAGATATATTGGAAAATTGTTTCATTTAATAATTTCCTTCACACTTTAGGAGATTTGTAAAAATCGTATCTCCTAATACATTTATCCATTTTATCCAAAATATTGAGGGAAACTTCATAATGACTTAATCTACCATCATGCCAAGTTTGGTCTCATTATCTAAAAGAAAAAGTTCCTTTTCATTTAGTGCAATATATTACTCGATTAAGTATATTGCTCACTTATTTTCTCTTTTCTTTGCTATTAAATTATCATTCTGAGTTCCTTGAACCTTAAGGAACCTTAATGGCTCAAAATCCCATCTTGGGAATATACATTAACCTTTTACTTATCTTTTATCCTTTATTTCCCATTATCTTATTTATTTCTTATCAAAATATTTCTTTTTGAGGATTTCTCTTTATCTTACTTTTATTTTCCTCCTTGGAATTCCTTTTATATTAGGAATCCTTTGGATACGAAAATCCACCAAGGATAACTCAATTATACCTCTTTCCACTTATTTTGTGCATTTTATCTTTGTTTTCAATTTTTTCTTAATAAATAAATATTTAATTTATCTTTTCTTTTCTTATTGCATTCTTTATGAAACATTGGACTCCGTGGAACCCAAGGAACCGAAGAGGCACGAAATCCTCTTTGGATGTGCCCTTCTAGAGGTTTCCATATTTTCCTTTTCTCAAATATTCAATTATTCATTTACTAATTGAATTTTCTTGTTATTTGGGCCCAATAGCCAATAAAGCTCACAACAAAAACATCAAGGCTATTGTAAACGAAATCCATGTATTCAAACAAATTATATCATTATTTGTTCAAATATCTTTAATATGAACCCAAAATCAGGGTTGTAATACACTTTCTTGAGATCAACAAAAATTCCTTTTACAGATATAACATGGCCCAGAAAAGACACTTCATATAACTAGAATTCACACTTGCTGAACTTAGCATATAGTTGATGCTTCCTCAATAAAGTCAATGCCCGGCAAAGGTGTTGCTCATGCTGTTGACTATCCTTGGAGTATACCAGGATATCATCTATGAACACGACCACACATCAAGATAAGGTCTAAACACCCTATTCATTAGATCCATAAAAGCTACAAGTGCATTGGTTAGCCCAAATGGAATAACCACAAACTCATAATGACCATACCTAGTCCTAGAAGCTGACTTGGGTATGTCATCAACCTTAATTCTCAACTGATGGTAACCTGACCTTAGATCTATCTTTGAAAACACAGTGGCACCTCTCAACTGATCAGAAAGATTATCAATCCGCGACAAAGGATACTTTTTAACAAACAACATGAGAGAACCCCAAGGGAAAGGGCTTGGCCTAATAAAACCCTTCTCCAATAGTTCTTATAACTATTTCTTTAACTCCTACATCTCTACTGGCACCATTCTATATGCTGATTGTGTTATGGGTTGTGTTCTAGTAACAAGATTGATCTCAAACTCAATCTCTCTAGGAGGGGGAATGCTAGGAAGTTCCTCAGGAAAGACATCCTCAAATTATTGGACCACGGGTACCTCCTGGATACTAGGACCTCTTGCCTTGGTATCCACAACATGAGCTAAGAAAGCATGGCATCCTTGTCTCATCAACCACTCAACTGTCATATCTGACATCAAACATGTAGGACGAATCTTCATATCACCTTGGAAAACCCATTATACATCTCCATCATGGAACGTCACCACCTTAGTACTACAGTCCAAGACTACCTTGTATTTTTACAAGCTATCCATTCCTAGGATTACATCAAAACCATGCATGTCAAGTGGCAAAAGATCCACTTGAATGTTGTGTCTAGGAAAAGAAAGAACGCAAGAAGGGCACACTTCCTACAACTTGGCAGAACCAACCAAAGGAGTCTCTATCTGTAGGCTATCAGATCTAAGACTAATAGGTAGATAACAGCTACCTATCACCTCTCTGGTGATAAATGAGTGCATCACACCCATATCTACTAACACATATACAAAATAAGAAGCAAACAAATCAGAATGAAATAATTCCATCTGACCTGTCACGACTCGTGGATTGACCACTGCTTCCGGCTGGGTAATGGCCTTAAACCTAGCTGTCACCTACTATCGTCCACATCCTCTGCCCTCGTATCTAGAGGATCATATATGTGATGCTTGACTGCATCCTCTACCACTACCAGTATCAAACTGTGTTGTGATCCTTGTTGATTTTGCCTTGACTGCTGAGTCACCTCCTCATACTTCATAGGGAAATTCCATATAATATGCCATGTCTATCTACATTGATGACACACTCGGTTATCACTCTGTGGTCTAAACGACCCTATAACTAAGACTGATGATGAACTGTGAGCTCCTGTTGGTGGAAAACTATGACCTCTACCCCTACTCGGGGTCCACTATGATAGTGCATGTGATCTTGGTTCAGTGAAGGTTGAACTTGATTGCGACGGTAGTGGGAAAAACCTTGGCTTCGTAAAGACTCCAGACGATTGCCCTTGAAACTACATAAGCCGCTTCTTAGCATTAGCTTCACACTTTTCTATGACAGACCTCTCTATCCTCCTGACAGATTCTACAAAGGTGGAAAACCTTTCCCTATTCTCCAAGGCTGATGTTGTAGTAGTCAACTCCATACTCAAACCCTTCTCAAATCTCCAGATCCTTTCCTTGTCTGTTGCTTCCATGTGTAGGCAGAACCTTAGAAGTTCCATAAACTTTGAATCATACTCATTGATAGTCATAGCTCCCTGACAAATCTTCTCGAACTAAGAGCTTTTCTCATCTAAGTAGGTCTCTGGAAAATATCGGCTAACAAATCCCCTCCAAAATTCCTTCCATCCTATCACAACTCCTAGTCTTTTCTCCTCTTCTATAGCCCACTAGTGGTAGCACTACCCTTCAACAAGTATACGGTATGCTTAACTTTGTCTTATTCGGCGATGTTTAGGATTTTGAATGCCTTTTCCAGCTCAATCAACCACATATCAACGTCTGCTGGATTATAAGTACGTGCATATTCAATCGCCCCAACACGTCTAAGACATTCAAATGTCTTCCCGACACCTTGGGACTCCACATTAGAGGTGGCTTCCCTAGATTGAGGTGTCAGCACTCTGTTAGCGATATGTGTAATTGTGGCCATCATCTGTCTAAACATAGACTGAAACTCAGGATTGGCCATCATTGTTGGGTCTAGATGAGGCATTGCGGGCTGCTCTGGCCCTGCTTTTAGCACTCTCTCATCACATGCCTGCCTCCCAATACCTCCTCCTGGTGTAACATAGCTACTCTCAATGTGTTCTTCATGTCCTCCAAACATATCTGCATAAGCATAAACTTTGATAAGATATGTTGGATTCATAAGAACAGACTCAAACATAAGTCCTATGTCCCTGTAAGCTCAGTAAACCTAGAGCTTTGATACCAACTTAACTGTGACATCGTCTACTAATTAATCACATCGTCAGAAATGGAGAATAATTAAAACCAATTCCAACAATGTAAATAAGCTCTAGAACATTTATATAAAGGTCCATCATTCCATTCTCATATACTGTAACAAATATTCACATATGGGTCCAAAGACCTCAGTCACATCCTACATACAAAAGATATTTCACATGTACATGCCATATATTTACAAACATTGGCATACTACTAAAATCTCGTGTCGATACGGGTATATAATCTAAAAAACACATCCCATACTGATTCAGCCCTATTTTAGGGCTTCATTGTAACATACTGGATCTTGGACCCTACCCTAGAACTTTGACCCTTTTGGGTTTGACTAAACAAGGTTGAGGTTAGAGTGATCCTAATAATCTAATGCGTGAATAATGTAATATAATACGTCAAATAAATCATTTGGTTATAATAAGATGATAAATAACTTAATTGGATGCATAATGATGTTAATGGGCCTCTAATGGGCCAGATGATAAAACCCATGTAAGAAATTCTTAAAAGTGGAAATAAACTCCAAATTCGTAATCTATACACAAAAATAAGTTTACATGTCAATTTTCATTTAATTTGGACCACCTCCAAATAATATGGTAAGTTAGGAGAGAAAAATTGCCTAAAAGGTGTAATTAATAAATATAATAAATGACACCAAAAGAGGAAAATAATCTTAAATTCATAATCTACATAATAAATATAGCCTTTGGGTGAATTTTTATCCAATTTGGAGAAAGTTTGCTTAAAATATTAAATCAGGAGAGAGAAAGTGTGTAGAACCTTCAAAATATTAAATAAATATACAAACAACTCCAATATGTAAAATTGATGGCAAATTCGTATTCAACACATTTAAGTTAATTGTGGGTCACTTTTCATAGAATTTGGATAATCCTAAAGCCATTAATGAAAGAGGAAAGAGAAAATATGATTTGATTTATTTAACATATGAAAAGTTTACAAAAGGAAAATCAAATTTTATACATACCTTAATTAGCTATGTGTCAGATTTCATATTAATTGGATAATGTTTGGACCCCCAATTTGTTTAGAAAAGAAAGGACATAGTTAATTTAATCTCACTTTATTCTATTCTGATTCGAATATGATTTTTGATGTCACGATCTTTCTGTTTGTGCATTCATTGCGAACCGTGGGATCTAGATCCAACATTTTCTGGTCTTTCTCCTACCTTCTTCCAGTCTTCCTTTCCTTTTCTCACGCCAGATGCTTCTCTCTCTTTATCCCCGATTTCTTCTTCTCTCTTTGTATCCTTCTTTGATTCTTTCTCCCACTCCTTCCTTACTCTTTCCCGCACCTTCTCATCCCAATTTCTTGGGTATTTATATCCCAATATCCCAAATCGTGAGGCGCCGCCATTGCTCTCTATTTCCGCCCCTGTTTCCCGCTCTGTGACATCTCCTCATCACCTCAGGCGATCGTACCGCCAGGAATTTGTTCCCTGACCTTCGTCGAGATCCCAGGTCTTGGTTTCTTGCCTTAGTTCGGCTTCTTCAAACTCCGTGTGTCGTTTCCCTACTCCAGCTACCTTCTTCTACTACTGCTTTGTTGACCTAGCTTCTTGGACCCGTTGGGCTGTGCGAGGCGATATTTTACATATCCTAGTTATCCCGTGAAGCTTTTTCCACTGCCAATTTAGTCTCTTGGCAGGTGAGTTTGTTTCCCCTCTTTCTACTGGTCTCTGCTCGAGATGCGTTGTTCTGTGTGGTGCTTCCCAATCTCAGATTGCTTGAAGATGGAGGCATGAGGTGATTTCTTGGTGATGTATTCTCGTATTGTTAGTCGGTCGATTGTTTAATTGTCTCCCACTTAGTGTTCTCCTAGAGCTCAGAGTCTCCTCTTCGCCTCGCGTGGTTGATCAAACGAAGAAGATGACAACAACTGATTTCTCAAATTTACCCCTCTTTTTCTTTCTTGTTTTGATTTCTTTATCAGGGGTATTCTGGGCTTTTCCCCTCCATTTTTTTTCTTTTCTTGAACGCGGGTCATGCTTCCTGTTGACTTGGTCTAGTTGGCTTTCAGTTATTGGGCCAAGTCAGCCAGGGGACCACTAACTGGATTTTTCATGCATCTTTGGAATTCTCTGATTGGTCAGGTTTGTAAAAATCATAACTAATTTATAAACGATCAGAAAAATATCAAAAAATACTAGTTGGATTCAAAAAAAGGTCTTTGTTATGGTATACATTTTTATGGCTAAATACAATGTTTAATAACACATGTTTTCAATGAATCTAATTAATAATGAATTAACTTCTAGAATACATAACTAATTATCTGTAAGTTAGAAAAATATGATAAAATATGTTTTGGACTCCTAATGACATATACTAAAATATTATATGGTTTTGATAACCTAATTCACATATAATAAAAATGTGGTTTTTAGGGTTTTGAATAATTAATGGAAACCTAATCCTAATTTCACATATATGCATCATAGGTTCTTGGAGGCCTAGGCTTGGACCTAGATGTGTTGTTGAACTTTAGAATCTGAAGTTGAGGTATGCTTGCATCCCATATTATTTCTATATTGAGCAATTTCCCTCTCTTATGTATATTGTATCCCCTATTTCTCTATAATGAGCAATTCACCTATCTTTTCATTCTCTTGAATTTGGCCTACACAATAATCTTATCTCTTGTTATCATGGTTCTTGTGAACTATCTTGCTTATTAAACATTTGGATATTTTCTTGATATCTATCTTGTGCCTTGGTGCATGTTGGTCACTTATATTGATATGTGCCACTTTGAAGTAGATGTTATATGTTTGTGTTGTCCATTGTGTGATGGTAAACTTTGTATCATCTTCTGACTAAACTTTTTACTTGCCTCTAAATTTACTTGCAATGTGAATCAGTAGCACTAGAATAATGTAAATTACTTTGGTTTTTGGGTGTGTGCCCTTTTTGTTTATGGGATGGTGGTGGTGGTGCCCCATACCCGAGTTTCAAGGATGTGAAGCCTTGGCTCAACTTTTATGTATATTGGGAGTTTGATGGTGAGTCATTCTCTATCAGGTTTTCAAGGATGTGAAGCCTTGGCCGCCTTTGTATTTTATATTTTTCTAGGGCTATGTTTATCTCATATGCATGCAGGTTTGACGATGTTTGTGGGGTGTGTGCCCTACTACCTATCTACGTGCTGTTGTTGCACAAATTTTTATTGTTTTATTCATGGCAAGTATCCTCTTTTATCAAGTTATGATGTTTCTTTTCTTTTATGCCCATGTGGGTAGTCCTTATCTCTTGGATGGGAAGCCTTTTATTTTGATGTTCCTTTTTCTTTATAAATTGCTCAATTTTCTTTTTAGTATGCACATACCAGCCTTTGCTGATGTTTCCTATTGTTTCTCTTTTGCTGGGGTATGCTTCCAACCCTAGGTGGAAGACTTGGATGCATGGCATGTTGACCTGGACTTAGTTTGTGATGATGAAGGTTGGAGACAATCTTGAGGTGGTTTAGATTTCCTCTACATGGATCCTTATGATGTAAGTTTGTAACCCTTTGTTTTATAATTGAATATAGTCATGATTTTATTCTGCTTCTATACTTTGGTCTGTTGATTACCATTATATAAAGATTTGAAAATTTTACACCCACTCCATCATACCTTCTGAGTGTGTTTGGTCTGGAGGTTTTATTGTTCAAATTTTTAGTAAGGAGGTGATTTCACTTCTTTACTACATGGTATCAGATCCCATGGTTGTCGGAATTGACTATTTCAATTTTGTCTCCCCGTAGAACCCTTGACTTTTCTAGATATCTCTAAGTGAGATGTTGACCCTAGATTTGATCAAGGATGATCTTCTTATGCAAAAAGGTTTATTTTGAGGATGAGATTAGGTTATGAGGAAGTATTCATATGGAAATATTGTGACTTAGTTTTTGTATTGATTTTGTGCCGACATATGTTGGTTTTACCTCACAGAGTTTTCATCTACAAAAATTATTTTCATTATACTACTATTTGTACAAAACTTTTCTCTGATTTATCGATGTTTTCTTGAACTAAGTCACAATGTAGAGAACTCTAGTTTGAGTAGAATCTAACCCTAGTTTGTGACTAGGATTGATATAATTGTATAGTTGACCTACCCTATGACTTTTGGATGTTCATGTAGGGTTGATAGGTTAGAGACACGAGGACCTAAAAACTCAACTCTAGATGGTGACTTTAGTTGGATACATGAGAAATATTAATCTCTAAAAACTTTCATAACTTGTGATGTGAGTAGATCTAAAACGTTGTATAGTTTGACTTGTTAGGTTGATGTTTTTTAGGGGTGGATAATAGTTGATAGTGGATTTTTGGATCAATCGATTTCGAGGACAAAATCCTTTTAAGGGGTGGAGTGTTGTAACATACTGGATCTTGGACCCTACCCTAGAACTTTGACCTTTTGGGTTTAACTAAACAAGGTTAAGGTTAGAGTGATCCTAATAATCTAATGCATGAATAATGGAATATAATACGTCAAATACCTCATTTGGTGATAATAAGATGATAAATAACTTAATTGGATGCATAATGATGTTAATGTGCCTCTAATGGGCGAGATGATAAAACCCTTGGAAGAAATTCTTAAAAGTGGAAATAAACTCCAAATTCGTAATCTATACACAAAAATAAGTTTACATTCAATTTTCATTTAGTTTGGACCACCTCAAAATAATATGGTAAGTTAGGAGAGAGAAATCGCCTAAAAGGTGAAATTAATAAATAAATATAATAAATGACACCAAAAGAGGAAAATAATCTTAAATTGATAATCTACATAATAAATATAGCCTTTGGGTGAAGTTTTATCCAATTTGGAGAAAGTTTGCTTAAAAGATTAAATCAGGAGAGAGAAAGTGTGTAGAACCTTCAAAATATTAAATAAATATACAAGCAACTCCATATGTAAAATTGATGGCAAACTCGTATTCAACACATTTAAGTTAACTTGTGGGTCAATTTTCATAAAATTTGGATAATCCTAAAGCCATTAATGAAGGAGGAAAGAGAAAATATGATTTGATTTATTTAACATATTAAAAGTTTACAAAAGGAAAATCAAATTTTATAATCGAAATCTACATACCTTAATTAGCCTATGTGTCAAATTTCATATTAATTGGATAATGTTTGGACCCCCAATTTGTTTAGAAAAGAAAGGACATAGTTAATTTAATCTCACTTTATTCTATTCTGATTCGAATATGATTTTTGATGTCAGGATCTTTCTATTTGCACATTCATTGCGAACTGTGGGATCTAGATCCAACATTTTCTGGTCTTCCTCCTACCTTCAGCTTCCTATCTTCCTTTCCTTTTCTCGCACCAGATGCTTCTCTCTCTCCATCCTCGATTTCTCCCTTCTCTCTCTGTTTCCTTCTTCGATTCTTTCTCCCACTCCTTCCTTACTCTTTCCCGCACCTTCTCATCCCGATTTCTTGGGTATTTATAATCCAATATCCCAAACCATGAAGCGCTTCCATTGATCTCTATTTCCGCCCCTATTTCCTGCTCTGTGACATCTCCTCATCACCTTAGGCAATCAGACCGCCGGGAATTTGTTCCCTGACCTCCGTCGGGATCCCAGGTCTTGGTTTCCTACCTTAGTTCGACTTCTTCAAACTCCGTGTGCTGTTTCCCTACTCCAGCTACCTTCTTCTGCTGCTGCTTTGTTGACCCGACGTCTTGGACCCATTGGGCCGTGCGAGATGATGTTTTACATATCCTGGTTATCCCATGAAGCTTTTTCCACTACCAATTTAGTCTCTTGGCAGGTGAGTTTGTTTCCCCTCTTTCTGTTGGTCTCTGCTCGAGATGCGTTGTTCTGTGCGGTGCTTCCCAATCTCAGATTGCTTGAAGATGGAGACACGAGGTGATTTCTTGGTGATGTGTTCTCGTATTGTTAGTCAGTCGATTGGTTAATTGTTTCCCACTTAGTGTTCTCCTGGAGCTCAGAGTCTCCTCTTCGCCTCGCGTGGTTGATCAAATGAAGAAGATGACTACCACTGCTTTCTCAAATTTACCCCTCTTTTTCTTTCTTGTTTTGATTTCTTTATCAGGGGTATTCTGGGCTTTTCCCCTCCATTTTTTCTTTTCTTGAACGCGGGTCACACTTCCTGTTGACTTGGCCTAGTTAGCTTTCGGTTATTGGGCCAAGTCAGCCAGGGGACCACTAACTGGATTTTTCGTGCATCTTTGGAATTCTCTGATTGGTCAGGTTTGTAAAAATCATAACTAATTTATGAATGATCAGAAAAATATGATAAAATATGTTTTGGACTCCTACTGACATATACTAAAATATTATATGGTTTTGATAACCTAATTCATATATAATAAAAAGGTGGTTTTAGGGTTTTGAATAATTAATGGAAACCTAATCCTAATTTCACATATAAGCATCATCGGTTCTTGGAGACCTAGGCTTGGACCTAGATATGTCTTTGAACTTTAGAATCTGAAGTTGAGGTATGCTTGCATCCCATATTATTTCTATATTGAGCAATTTCCCTCTCTTATGTATGTTGTATCCCCTATTTCTCTATAATGAGCAATTCACCTATCTTTTCATTCTCTTGAATTTGGCCTACACGGTAATCTTATCTCTTGTTATCATGGTTCTTGTGAACTATCTTGCTTGTTAAATATTTGGATATTTTATTGATATCTATCTTGTGTCTTGGTGCATGTTGGTCACTTATATTGATATGTGCCACTTTGAAGTGGATGTTATATTTTGTGTTGTCCATTGTGTGATGGCAAACTTTGTATCATCTTCTGACTAAACTTTTTACTTGCCTCTAAATTTACATGCAATGTGAATCAGTAGCACTAGAATAATGTAAATTACTTTGGTTTTTTGGTGTGTGCCCTTTTTGTTTATGGGATGGTGGTGGTGGTGCCCCATACCTGAGTTTCAAAGATGTGAAGCCTTGGCTCAACTTTTATATATATTGGGAGTTTGACGGTGAGTCATTCTCTATCAGGTTTCAAGGATGTGAAGCCTTGTCCGCCTTTGTATTTTATATTTTTCTAGGGCTATGATTATCTCACATGCATGCAAGTTTGATGATGTTTGTTGGGTGTGTACCCTACTACCTATCTATGTGCTTTTATTGCACAAATATTTATTGTTTTGTTCATGGCAAGTATCCTCTTTTATCAAGTTATGATGTTTCTTTTCTTTTATGCTCGTGTGGGTAGTCCTTATCTCTTGCATGGGAAGCCTTTTATTTTGATGTTCCTTATTCTTTATAAATTGCTCAATTTTCTTTTTATTATGCACATACCAGCCTTTGTTGATGTTTCCTATTGTTTCTCTTTTGCTGGGGTATGCTTCCAACCCTAGGTGGAAGACTTGGATGCATGGCATGTTGACCTGGACTTAGTTTGTTATGATGAAGGTTGGAGACAATCTTGAGGTAGTTTAGATTTCCTCTACATGGATCCTTATGATGTAAGTTTTGTAACCCTTTGTTTTATAATTGAATATAGTCATGATTTTATTCCGCTGCTATACTTTGGATTGTTAATTACCATTATATAAAGATTTGAAAATTTTACACCCACTCCATCATACCTTCTGAGTGTGTTTGGTCTAGAGGTTTTATTGTTAAAATTTTTAGTAAGGAGGTGATTTCACTTCTTTACAGCATGCTATCAGAGCCCATGGTAGTCAGAATTGACTATTTCAATTTTGTCTCCCCATAGAACCCTTGACTTTGCTAGATAGCTCTAAGTGAGATGTTGACCCTAGATTTGATCAAGGATGATCTTCTTATGCAAAAAGGTTTTTTTAGGATGAGATTAGGTTATGATGAAGTATTCATATGGAAATATTGTGACTTAGTTTTTGTCTTGATTTTGTGCCAGCATATGTTGGTTTTACCTCACAGAGTTTTCATCTAAATTTTTTTTTCATTATACTACTATTTTTACAAAGCTTTTCTCTGATTTATCGATGTTTTCTTGAACTAAATCACAATGTATAGAACTCTAGTTTGAGTAGAATCTAACCCTAGTTTGTGACTAGGATTGATATAATGGTATAGTTGACCTACCCTATGAATTTTGGATGTTCATGTAGGGTTGATAGGTTAGAGACACGAGGACCTAAAAACTCAACCCTAGATGGTGAATTTAGTTGGATACATGAGAAATATTAATCTCTAAAAACTTTCATAACTTTGTGATGTGAGTAGATCTAAAAATTTGTATAGTTTGACTTGTTAGCTTGATCTTTTTTTAAGGGGTGGAGAATAGTTGATAGTTGATTTTTGGATCTATAGATTTCGAGGACGAAATCCTTTTAAGGGGTGGAGTGTTATAACATATTGGATCTTGGACCCTACCCTAGAACTTTGACCTTTTGGGTTTAACTAAACAAGGTTAAGGTTATAGTGATCCTAATAATCTAATGCGTGAATAATGTAATATAATACGTCAAATAACTCATTTGGTGATAATAAGATGATAAATAACTTAATTGGATGCATAATGATGTTAATGGGCCTCTAATGGGCCAGATGACAAAACCCATCTAAGAAATTCTTAAAAGTGGAAATAAACTCCAAATTCATAATCTATACACAAAAATAAGTTTACATGTCAATTTTCATTTTATTTGGACCACCTCAAAATAATATGGTAAGTTAGGAGAGAGAAATTGCCTAAAGGTGTAATTAATAAATAAATATAATAAATGACACCAAAAGAGGAAAATAATCTTAAATTCATAATCTACATAATAAATATAGCCTTTGGGTGACTTTTTATCCAATTTGGAGAAAGTTTTCTTAAAAGATTAAATCAGGAGAGAGAAAGTATGTAGAACCTTCAAAATATTAAATAAATATACAAACAACTCCAATATGTAAAATTGATGGCGAATTCGTATTCAACACATTTAAGTTAACTTGTGGGTCAATTTTCATAAAATTTGGATAATCCTAAAGCCATTAATGAAGGAGGAAAGAGAAAATATGATTTGATTTATTTAACATATTAAAAGTTTACAAAAGGAAAATAAAATTTTATAATCGAAATCTACATACCTTAATTAGCGTATTTGTCAAATTTCATATTAATTGGATAATGTTTAGACCCCCAATTTGTTTAGAAAAGAAAGGACATAGTTAATTTAATCTCACTTTATTCTATTCTTATTCGAATATGATTTTTGATGTCACGATCTTTCTATTTGTGCATTCATTGCGAACTGTGGGATCTAGATCCAACATTTTCTGGTCTTTCTCCTACCTTCTGCTTCCTGTCTTCCTTTCCTTTTCTCGCACCAGATGCTTCTGTCTCTCCATCCCCGATTTCTCACTTCTCTCTCTGTTTCCTTCTTTGATTCTTTCTCCCACTCCTTCCTTACTCTTTCCCGCACCTTCTCATCCCGATTTCTTGGGTATTTATACCCCAATATCCCAAACCATGAGGCGCTGCCATTGCTCTCTATTTCCGCCCCTGTTTCCCACTCCATGACATCTCCTCATCACCTCAGGTGATCGGACCACTGGGAATTTGTTCGATGACCTCCGTCGGGATCCCATGTCCTGGTTTCCTACCTTAGTTCGGCTTCTTCAAACTCCATGTGTTGTTTCCCTACTCCAGCTACCTTCTTCTGCTGCTGCTTTGTTGGCCCGGCGTCTTGGACCCATTGGGCCGTGCGAGGCGATGTTTTACATATCCTGGTTATCCCGTGAAGCTTTTTCCACTGCCAATTTATTCTCTTGGCAGGTGAGTTTGTTTCCTCTCTTTTTGCTGATCTCTGCTCGAGATGCGTTGTTCTATGCGGTGCTTCCCAATCTCAGATTGCTTGAAGATGGAGGCATGAGGTGAGTTCTTGGTGATGTTTTCTCATATTGTTAGTCAGTCGATTGGTTAATTATTTCCCACTTAGTGTTCTCCTGGAGCTCAGAGTCTCCTCTTTGCCTCGCGTGGTTGATCAAATGAAGAAGATGACAACCACTGCTTTCTCGAATTTACCCCTCCTTTTCTTTCTTGTTTTGATTTCTTTATCAGGGGTATTCTGTGCTTTTCCCCTCCATTTTTTTTCTTTTCTTGAATGCGGGTCACACTGCCTGTTGACTTGGCCTAGTTAGCTTTCAGTTATTGGGCCAAGTCAGCCAGGGAACCACTAACATGATTTTTCATGCATCTTTGGAATTCTCTAATTGGTCAGGTTTGTAAAAATCATAACTAATTTATGAATGATCAGAAAAATATGATAAAATATGTTTTGGATCCTAATGAGATATACTAAAATATTATATGGTTTTGATAACCTAATTCATGTATATTAAAAAGGTGGTTTTTAGGGTTTTGAATAATTAATGGAAGCCTAATCCTAATTTCACATATATGCATCATAGGTTCTTGGAGGCCTAGGCTTGGACCTAGATGTTTCTTTGAACTTTGGAATCTGAAGTTGAGGTATGCTTGCATCCCATATTATTTCTATATTGAGCAATTTACTTCTCTTATGTATGTTGTATCCCCTATTTCTCTATAATGAGCAATTCACCTATCTTTTCATTCTCTTGAATTTGGCCTACACAATAATCTTATCTCTTGTTATCATGGTTCTTGTGAACTATCTTGCTTGTTAAAGATTTGGATATTTTCTTGATATCTATCCTTTGCCTTGGTGCATGTTGGTCACTTATATTGATATGTGCCACTTTGAAGTGGATGTTATATGTTTGTGTTGTCCATTGTGTGATGGCAACCTTTGTATCATCTTCTGACTAAACTTTTACTTGCCTCTAAATTTACATGCAATGTGAATCAGTAGCACTAGAATAATGTAAATTACTTTGGTTTTTGGGTGTGGCCCTTTTTGTTTATGGGATGGTGGTGGTGGTGCCCCATACCCGAGTTTCAAGGATGTGAAGCCTTGGCTCAACTTTTATATATATTGGGAGTTTGACGGTGAGTCATTCTCTATCAGTTTTCAAGGATGTGAAGCCTTGGCTGCCTTTGTATTTTATATTTTTCTACGGCTATGTTTATCTCACATGCATGCAGGTTTGATGATGTTTGTGGGGTGTGTGCCCTACTACCTATCTATGTGCTTTTGTTGCACACATTTTTATTGTTTTGTTCATGGAAAGTATCCTCTTTTATCAAGTTATGATGTTTCTTTTCTTTTATGCTCGTGTGGGTAGTCCTTATCTCTTGCATGGGAAGCCTTTTATTTTGATGTTCCTTATTCTTTATAAATTGCTCAATTTTCTTTTTAGTTTGCACATACCAGCCTTTCTTGATGTTTCCTA
Source organism: Alisma plantago-aquatica (assembly GCA_963693085.1). Classification (NCBI taxonomy): domain Eukaryota; kingdom Viridiplantae; phylum Streptophyta; class Magnoliopsida; order Alismatales; family Alismataceae; genus Alisma; species Alisma plantago-aquatica. The sequence continues at coordinate 471,253,564 of OY856410.1, forward strand.
TTGTTTCTCTTTTGTTGGGGTATGCTTCCAACCCTAGGTGGAAGACTTGGATGCATGGCATGTTGACCTGGACTAAGTTTGTGATGATGAAGGTTGGAGACAATCTTGAGGTGGTTTAGATTTCCTCTACATGGATACTTATGATGTAAGTTTGTAACCCTTTGTTTTATAATTGAATATAGTCATGATTTTATTCCGATGTTATACTTTGGTCTGTTGATTACCATTATATAAATATTTGAAAATTTTACACCCACTCCATTATACCTTCTGAGTGTGTTTGGTCTGGAGGTTTTATTGTTCATATTTTTAGTAAGGAGGTGATTTCATTTCTTTACATTCATCTTGTGTCATATTGCATTTCAACCACATCTATACTTGTTAGATTACATGTTATTTCCCCCAATATGCTTATTTCTATCAAATGCACTTATGGAGGCTTTTTGCATGTTTTATAGGTACTTTGTCCACTACTTGATGGCATGGAAAAAAGATGGTCCAATCTATGGTTTCCTCAGGCTTAGAGGAGCCCAAAATGAGGCCAGAACCACTCCCAACCTACCCCAAGTGGTCAAAGAATGTTTTGAATCAATACCCTCCATGGATGATCAAGTTCAATGCTCAAGTGCATGGGAGGGACACCAAAACGGCCGTGGTACTCCACCACGTCCGTGGTGGACATGCCCCAAGCACAAAAAATCATTGTAAATCCCAGAATTTGATGAATATGGCCAAAACGGCCGTGGTGATCAATATGCCCATGGCCATAGGTTCCCACCACAACCGTGGTGACCCCCCACAGACATGGCCATCCATGTACACCTCCCTGTGATCTCCACTTTTTAATTCCCATGACCGTTCCCATCCACCACGACCGTGGTCTACCTACCCACCACGGCCGTGGTGACTCACCACGGTCGTGTTACTCACAAACCCCACCTAGTTTTCATTGCTTTACCCATTTTCCCCCTACTTGACCTAGTGCTTCCTCCCCACACCTATATATATCTAGGTGGCAGCTGGGGCACGAGGTTAGCTACCTTCTACCCCCTCTTAGCTCCCCAAATCGCCATCCACTCCATTCCATTCCATATCCACCTCAAATCCACTCCATTTCACCATTTCTACCACATAACCCCCCATATCTAAGCCTTCCATCCACTTCCCTCCATCATTCCACACCATGTCATCCAAGGAGAAGAAGGAGTATGCCCCTGTAGTAGATGGAGATATGATAACCCTCGTCTACACCGATCTCCATAGCCACTTCGTCCTCTTTCTTCTTTCTTTTTGAATTTTCCATTTCCATGAGTAGCTAGGCCCCCTTGGGTGGGTTGTTTGGGGATAATTATGTTACTTTGAAACCATGTTGGGGGAAAATGGCATGTAAACTTTGTAATTCCATTTTATAATGATTATATTATCTTTGCATCTCATTCTCCATGAATTGCTTGTTGGTTTGTGTGTGAAATCACCTAGGAATTTAGGCAAATTGCTTATATGTGTGAATATTGGGATTTGCCCCTAGGTCCAATTCTTGGATCCCTAGGTTGCCTCCCATCTTCCTACATCCTAATCAATCTCCCTGAACCTAAGTGAGATATTTAAGTAGCTAGATTAGATAATTCTAGTGCAATTAGTATGGAGCCTTCTCAAGGCTAGAATGCAGGGGAATTGGGGTCCAAAACCCTAATTTCACCTCCCCATTACTACCCTCGGCCCCTAATTGCCCTAGGATTGCCTAATCTAGAATCCTAGACTTGATTAGACTCTAATTGAATTAAGCCTAATCCCTAACCCAATTGAGCCTCGTAAGGGTAGTAGGGGGTGTTAGGGACTAGTTCCCCTACACACAACCTAACATATCCATGGCCAATTAGTAGCTTAGGTTAATTCATTAGACTCTAACTTGTCATTTGGTTTGGATAATCTAAATGGAATTATATTGTTCATATGTTACCCCCAACTTAAGTGATAAGTTCATACCCCTAAACAACCCATACCTCTCTTTACTACTTAAAACCCTAGTTTTATGCTTGCTTAGCTTAATTAGTTCTTTTCTTGCTTAGTTAGCTTCTTTCCTTGCTCTTGCCTTGTTCATGCTAGCTTAGCTCTTTAATTTCTCTTTTGCTTCTCTCTTGCTTGCCTTAGTGTAATTTGCACTTTCATATCTAGCTTAATCCTTTCTTGCATGTTTAGCCTCAATCTAGTCTAGGGTTAACGTAGATTTCATTCTTGCCTTTAATTCCTTGCTTGTTCATAGTAGTTTAACGATCAAAACAACCTTTAAACCCTTAACCCTAGTCTCTACCAAAGGAACCTAGCCAAACTAACCTAGCTCTAGTGCCCCCTCTTTTCCCTATAGATCGACCCTATACTTGCCACCTTCATATACTACAACACGACCTTGTGTCCTTGTGAGTGTACTGTTTTAGTAGAAGTAGGTGTGTTAGTTAGGTTTATAAATATCGAAAGCAAAATCCCATCATGTGCATTTTGACCTCGTGGAGTGCATCTAGACACCCTAGTTGGCTAGTGTGTACGCCTCTAGTGGAACCGCACCAAGCTTTCTGGTGTCATTATCGGGGAGTAGAGGTTCTCGGCCTAACTAGTTAGTTTTTCTTTGACTTTTTCTACCGCCCTCATCATTTCTATTCTTTATTCATTTTTCTTTGCATTTTTGTGTATATTGGTTTACTAACTTGTTCTCTTTTGTTTGGTTGTGCTTTGTGCATGTGACAAGCCATTCGGGAGGAAACAAGATGGAAGGCCAAAATGCACCTCACAAGCCGCTTCAAGACTACTTCATGCCTAGCAGCTATAAATCGCCAATTGCTAGAAGGGTTGATCAAATGCCAGGGGAGAAATTCTCTATTCCTCCAAGTCTTCTTGGTCTCCTACCCATCTTCTATGACTTAGAGAGTGAGAACCCCTACAAGCACTTGGACTCCTTTCTTGAAGTATGTTCCACCTTCAGGACGCCGACGGCTAGTAATGATACAATCCGGTTGACCTTGTTCTCTTTCTCCCTCAAAGATAGAGCTAAAGATTGGTATGACTCAAGAAGGGACATCATGAGTTGGGAAACAATGAAGAATGCCTTCTTGTGGCATTTCTACTCTATAGAAATGTTGACACAAATGCGGTGTTCCGTGACAAGTTTTAGCCAAATGGGCAATGAGTAGTTTCATAATGCATGGGAGAGACTGAAGAAGCTTTTGAGAGAGTGCCCGCACCATGAGACCCCTTTATGGCAGCTAGTTCAATCATTTTACTCCAGTTTGTCTCTAAATGACCAAAACATAGTGGACTCTTCTAGTGGAGGAGTTTTCATGGCTAGGCCATCTAAGGAGATATGGCCTTTGTTTGAGTAGTTGGCTGAAGGATCATGAATTTGAGCTTCTAGCATGATGAATGAAAGAGGGTATGCCTTTGGTGTGACACCCCCTACTCATTATGACTCAAGCCCACAAGTGATGAAGATTCTTGGTGACATGGTGAGATTCATGAAGAACCAGGTGACAAATTCTCCTTGCCACCTGATCAATTCTATTGAGTTCTATGGTGAAGAAAAGAAGACACCTCACTTCTATAGCTATCAAGAACCACAAAGTCCCACATACAACTCAATGTTTGAGGAAGAGGTTCTCTCTAGATTGAAAATCTTTGATGATGTCTAAAAATATGTTGCAAGGCTTGAAGAAAATATAGAGCAACTCTCTTCCACACTTGCTCTTCAAGAAGAAAAACTGCTTCAAAATCCATCTTGAGTTACAATGAATCAAGTGGACCCATGCCCTCTTCTCAAAGTTTCTACAATCCACCTCCCATGCAAGTGCAGCCCATCTACCATTTTCAAGGCTATCCTAAGCCTTACACTCCCCCACCACCTTCACCACCTCAATTTTCCCAAAACTTCACCTTCCAACCCCAATTCTCTCCCCCCTCAATTCTCTTCTCCACCTCAATCAACCCCAAGTGTCACCCCCACCTCCCCCACATACACATCATGCTCCCCCTCCCCACCATGAGAAAGGTAGTGTTGTGACAGTTCTAAGGAGTGGAAAAACACTTGAGCAACCCGCAAGTCAAAGAAAGGGCGACAAAGCCAAGAAAAAGTAGTCAAGTGGTGATGTTGTGATTGAGATTGTCAAAGGTGATCAATTGTCACCCCATGTTGATATTGGGAGTCCTAGTGCTCCACCTCATGCTACACCACATGAAGATTGTGCCAAGTCAAGTGGGATAATAGCTAGTGAGCCACCATTTCTCGAAGCACTAGACGATCCCCCAGTTGTTAAAAGGAGGCAAAACCACAATGTTGATATTCTTGGGGTGTTTCGCCAAGTGAAGGTGAACATTCCACTTTTGGATGCTATCAAGCAAATCCCATCATATGCCAAGTTCCTTAAGGACCTATGCACTGTGAAAAGAAGGTCAACGGGGAGGATTCCAAAGAAGGTGAGATTGACTGAACAAGTGAGCTCCATCATATAACACTCCCTTCTCGTGAAGAGAAAAGACCCAGGAGCCCCACTTAAACCTAGTTACATAGGGGGACATCGCATAGACATGTCCTTACTTGATTTTGGATCTAAGATGCCATACAATGTCTATGTTGAGCTGGGCTTAGGCAAGTTGAATTCGGCACATTGCACTCTCCAGTTGGCGTATAGATCCATAAAAGTTCCTAGGGGTAGAGTGGATGATGTCTTGGTGATGATAGACAAAGAGAAAGGTGTGGTGTTCCCGACAGATTTCATTGTACTTGATATGGAGCCGGAGGATAGGAAGATTCCCACTATCTTGGGAAGGTCGTTCTTATCTACAGCTGATGCCGACATCCATGTGCGCAGTGGCACTATGACAGTCTCATTCATGGACATGAAGATCAACATCAAGATGTACAAGGCCCCAACCCGGCGAGTTCGAGATAGGGATATTGTACATGATCACTTCACAAGTCCAAATGGGCATTTGAGAGGATGCCAAGGTGAAGAAATTGGTGATGATTATTGTAACATCCCTGACCTGGGTTATGTGTTAACCCTAGATGTTTTGCCTAATAAGGTTGAGTATATGATTAATCTTATCTTGGGAAAAGTAATTAGGGCTCATGAGAAACTTATGTTTCAATTTTGGTCCTGTTTGAACAATGTTGAAGCAATGTTTGCTTATTTTGGACTAAAGTGCAAATTACCCAAGTTGAGGGGTTAAATTGCAAATGTTACATGATAAGATGTTCCTATGATGTTGAGACATCATAAGAATGAATATGATGTAGTGGTATGGTTTTCACAAGCTTGGGCACCAAGATTAAGCTTGTAAAGCAATCCTTGTGCATTAAAACCTAGTTTTGGTGTAATGTGCAATTTACCCAAAAGCTAGGGTTCAATATGCAAATTACCACTTCAATAAGGTCCCTAATGTTTCTTGGAATCATATAGAGCAAAGAAAATGAGAGGGGCACCTCATTTGAATTAAGTTGGAGGAGAGAGAATCTTGATATTAAAATAATCAAGATTTAATCCTAAGTAAAACCCTGATTCAATTTAGGGCAAAAATGAATGTATTAATTAAAGTGCCTTCAACAAAAATTAAAATGGTTGGATTCAGATGTGTGTGGATGAGATTAAAGCCTTGCAAAGGCACGAGCATATCCTAAGGAGGTGAAATTCCACTCACCATTATTATAAGAAAAAGAATTTCCACCCAAATATGGATATTCTGATTATAAGGGTTAAGGTGCTTAATTTCTTTTCCCTTAATTCATGGATAATGGAAGGGAGCTCGGTGGGGATAGATAATACCTTTCATTCAAGAAACCAAGGGGGAAGTGGTGGCAACAATTTTGGAATTAAAATACTTTTATAAGAGATTTTCTCTCTCATCAATTTTCTTATAAAAGTACCTTTTCCAAGCCAAAACAAAGGCTTTTTCGGATTTCTTTCTTTCCCATTGCTTGGAAAACGACCAAGGAGCTTTGGAGGATCAGGAGGACGATCCCAAACCTGTTGGTAAGCCCTTGACCTTCGTTCTTCTTGATTCCATGGTGGAAATCGAAAATAAATCATTGATTTCTTCTTATTTCGATCTCCTCTCCAACCCTAGTCAATCTTTTCAACCAAAAGCTTGAAGACGAGCCTAGGGGGAGTTTCAAGAGCTTCATCCACCATTGTTTCCATGCGCTTGGAGCTTTGGAGCTCAATTGGAGGTGGGTTTTATAACTTCCCTTAATTTTATTATTGCAATCAATTCCTTATCAACTGGTGATCATTTCTACATTTCTGAAATTAAGTTTGGTTGATTGATGCAATCTCCATTGAAATCACTGTAGATTTTGTGAGTTTGGAGATTGATGATGATAACATCATCATAAGCACACACCTCCCCAAATATATAGGGCAAACGGTTTCAATGTTGAGTCCAAACGGTTTCACCAAACCGTTTGGTGACCAAACGGTTTGCAAACCGTTTGGTGGTTTGAGTTCCAAACCGTTTGGGATGGTTGACCATTTGAGATGGTTGACCATTTGAATATATATGCTGTGGTACTTGGATCTTGATCCAATGGTTCCAATTGGTTGATCTTGATGGTTTCAATTGTGATTGATTCCTTAATTGCAAACCCTAATCGACTAAGTGCTGATTTTGAAATTGGTTGAGTTGATGTTTTGGGTTGATTGGCCCAAACGGTTTCAAAACCATTTGGGGATCACCCAAACGGTCTCTAGACCGTTTGGGGGTCACCCAAGACCATTTTGAGGTCTAGGATTAAGTATGGCTAAGTGTTTGAAGGTCCTAAGGTACCCAATTGATTTGCAACTAAGTGCTTATTTGATAATCGATCCAATGGTTCAAAACCCTAATTGGATGTCATGGTTTTTGATGATGGAATGGGAAAACGGTCTCAAGACCGTTTGGAGAACCAAATGGTCTCAAGACCGTTTGGTGGTCATCCAAGACCGTTTTAGGTCAGGCCACATCATGTGATGATGATAGTTCATTGATTTCAATTGATTTGGTTCCACAATGTCAACCATTGATGGATCCTTGATTTCAAAACCTAAGTGATGGTTTCTTGATTATCAAACCTAGTTCAATTGGGATCAAAACCCTAAATTGAAGGTCTAATGGAATGGTGATCCAGTGGTCCAATTGATGAATGCTTTAGTGGTTCAATTTATAATTGGTCCATGGATTGAAACATTGAGTCGATTGAGTATAGAAGTGCCTTTTTGGTCCATGTGGTTTTGAGAGGGTTTGGACCAAATGGTCTCAAGACCGTTTGCATCCAAACGGTCTCAAGACCGTTTGCGACCAAATGATCTCAAGACCGTTTGGCACCAAACGATCTCAAACCATTTGGAGACCCAAAGTGCAAACGGTTTCAATACCGACTTTGTCTAATCGATTTCAAGTACAACTTGTTCAAATGGTTTTCAACCAAATGATGTATACGAACCAAGATCATTGAGGGTCTAAGTAATTAACTTCGTGAAGATCAACATGGTTAGTCCATTTGAATATCTCATGTAATTGAAGGTCCAATATGGTGAACCTAGTACATTTGAAGATTTCAATGGTTAACCCAATTGATCATTTTGTGGAATTGAAAGTTTAAATGGGTCAATTCCTTATATAAGTGATGGTTTAATTGATTAGACCATTTGGACATCTAATATGATCAAAGGTCAATCAACTATGTGACTATTAAAGATGTAGACCCATGATGATTGTGAAGGTTAACCCTAGCTATGTGTACTCAAGTAAAGAGTTGACCTAGATTAATTTTGGAGTAGTTAACATCCTAAAGAGGATGAGAGAGAGAATGAGAGGGTTGAATGCTTATATAATCAAGCCCTAATTCTCTCATTATGAGTAAACTATGTGATAAGGGTTTGATCCATAATAATGAGATCATGAAAACCTAATCAATGAGTTGTAACCCTAATTAGAGCAAAGCTATGTGTGTAACCCTAATTAGAGCAATGCTATGTGTGTAACCCTAATTAGAGCAATGCTATGTGTGTAACCCTAATTAGAGAAAAGCTATGTGTGTAACCCTAATTAGAGCAAAGCTATGTGTGTAACCCTAATTAGAGCAAAGCTATGTGTGTAACCCTAATTAGAGCAAATCTATGTGTGTAACCCTAATTAGAGCAAAGCTATGTGTGTAACTCTAATTAGAGCAATGCTATGTGTGTAACCCTAATTAGAGAAAAGCTATGTGTGTAACCCTAAGTAGAGCAATGCTATGTGTGAAACCCTAATTAGAGAAATGCTATGTGTGAAACCCTAACTAGAGCAATTCTATGTGTGAAACCCTAATTATAGAAAAGCTATGTGGGAAACCCTAATCTAGGGCAAAGCTGAGTGTTATTATAAATCCAGGGTGATGATGTAACCCTAACTTAGTGTAACAATGAAGGAAACCCTAATTTAATGGGAATTGTATATCCTAACCCTAATTTGGGTATGAGGAAAGAGAAACCCCACTTGGATGTGAATGGTAAACAATAATCCCTAAAATGGGATAAAGGTATATGAAACCCTAATATAGGGTTGTGCTACTAATTCTATATGAAGTTCTATCACTGGGTGATGTGTTGTGAAATCCCAATTTCACATAATACTAGGTGAAACCCTGATATAGAAGGATGGTTATATGAAATTCTATTGAAGAGTAATACTATGTGAAATTCAGAAATGTATGGAATATTCTATGTAAATCCTCAAATTATAAATATGGGGAATATTATTCCTAATAATGGAATAGTGGTTAAGGTTATGACAAATGTAACACCTAGATAGATTGATAATGGATATCCTTATATTAATAGTTCCTAATTTCAGGATGAGTCCATAATATTGGCAATGGTTGTATATTCTAAGTGAGTGACTAATGATCACTACATTACATGATAAATGTGATGAACTGGTGCGTAAAGCATTAGGATGGGGAATACCCTAATACAAGCTAAGTGTATGAACTCAAGTAAGACAAAGGTGTTGAGGGAAGTGATACATAAAGATATGATAGATATCACATCCAACACCCCAATAATGGTATACCTTGATGTGTTATAAGTCCAATATAATTGGATGAATGATACATGAGATGTGTCATGTCAATGGTTACATTGAGATGTAATGCACTCTGTTGAACGTAGGCTAGCATGCCTTATGAAAAGGTTAGTCCAAACCTATAAACTATGATGTGATCATATTCTCGTAAAGATGAGAGAGAAACTCATGTTGTGTGTTGATAATTCATTTAATGAGGAATGATGAGAATAAGTAAGTATGATTGAATACTTATGATTATCCATATTGATTCCTTGCTATGTGAACACTAATACAGAACAATGCTATGTGAAACTCTATTACAAGTCAATGCTATGTGATCCCTAATACAAGATAATGCTATGTGAAATCCTATGACAAATTAATGCTATGAGAACCCTAATACATGGTATTACTATGTGAAATTCTAATACAGGGTAATCCTATGTGAAGCTCAAGTACATATTAATGGGTTATGAATGTAACAAGATAACCCTCGTACTACATGATACTGATATGTAATTTTGTCATGATTACTAATCATGCAGATATGTTGAGAAGATGAGCATAGCCAGGAATGGGCTATGATGCTTTGTTATTAAGAATGTTTTATAGGCTTTATAATCCTTCATATTCTTTGTGTAGTAATAATCAAACTTTGTGTACTATGTGCAATACATTATGTAGCAAGAATCATGATGTCCTTGGTCAGATGATCTGAATGTATTAAGTTACCTAATAAGTGGTAATAAGTATCCTATGGTGATTTTATGGGTTCAAATACCCAGATGCTATAATCATGATGATGAACCTGTTAAGAAATGGAATTGTTCTTGGTGAGTAGAGGGACTAAGATCCTAATACTTTGTGAAAAGAGTATCGCTATAGGCCATTACTCCACAATGACAATGCCAGGCTTTAGATATATGATCTAAGCCTGAAGAGAGTTAATGTTGTGGTCATGATTCTGTAGTGAATAAATGTTATACATGTTCTTCATATTCCTTAAAGGATAAGTGACATGTTGTTTTATCAAGTTATAGCTGTAATGCTTTTGATATGAATTATGTTCTAATCTGTTAGACATTAAAATTTCTGCTGCCAAATAAATATGATTCCTCTATTCATATTTACCTTCTTAAGCTGCAATAATAATGTTTCTGGCAGAGAGTTATATCTCTCGTTGGGGCAATTTACAATTGTCTCACCCCCGTGGGAATCATATTTTTAGGTGGACGCGGACGAGGAGGCAGGAATCCTTCAGTAGGTGAAGGACAGCTACTGTAGCAGCAGGGACATCACTGAAGTCTCAGGTGGAGACACTAGTTGTTATGCCTTGTATAGATGTAGATAGAGTCCTATGTGTCGTCTCTGTACTCTCAGGTCCTCGGAGTAGTAGTCAATGCTTTTGAGATTTTGGCTCAGTGCCTTGAGATTTTATACTACCTGTGTTTAGCTTAGCAGGACAATTAATGCTTGTAATTCTCTGAAGGAGATGATATAGAATATGTACCTTTGAACAAGAATGTAAATATGTCACTTTGGTTCTATGTGAGAAAGTTTTCCTTTGATGGATCTCTTGATAAAAAGGTTTTAATTTTTAGTGATTTTTGGTAATTCACTGCTTAGTGAACTCTTCCGCATTAGTTAATTATGTTTTTATGAGTTGTATGCCACAATTATTGTGATGAAAGGGATGAGGAACCTAGATTGAGTGCAACCGAGGGATGCATGTTTTGCAAGAATGGACACATGAGAATTCCAAATGGATGAATGAATGAAGAATAACCAAGAAGCCTAGTTGAAGGCAAGAAACTCATTGCTTGTGGGAGGCAACCCACCTAGGTTTGGGATTTTTTTCACCCAACCTCTCATTTTTTAATACTTTTGCTTTTTGTTTTACACAAACCTAAACACACACACACTTGTGTTTAATAACTTTTTGTGAGTTTTGATGATATGGCAGGTGCTAGACACTAGAGAGAGAAGGTATAGAAGTGAATCATGGTCATTAAGGGAGATTTGTGGCCGAATAACAAATAAAAATGGAGTTCATGTTTTTGAATTGAGAAAACTAAAGGAGTACCCCCAAAATGGCCATGGAGCTCAACCACGACAATGGCAAAAGTGTCCAAGCATGACCGTGGCCATCTGCCATGGTTGTGGGTTTTATTGCTTCAATTTGGCCAAGTTACAAGTTGTTTTGGAAGAATGGCCATGGTCGTGGCCACATGCCACGACCGTGTCAAGGAAGCATGGCCATGACTGTGGGCATCCACCATGGTCATGGGGTTTATTTCATCAAAGATGTTAGGTTGTTTTGGAAAGAATGGCCACAACCGTGGCCCATTGCCACGACCGTGTTGAAGTTGATTGGCCACGACCGTGGCGAGGGTCGACCACTAGCCACAGCAGGTGACCTGCATTTTGACGCTCTTCACCAGCCATGATCTTCACCCTACTATTCCTAAGCTCTAGTTTCATGCTAAGGACAACATGGTTCAAAAGTTTGGGGTGGTACGGCGGTACGCACCACCTATCTCATTCTCTCATTTTGATTACCTATCTAACATGATCTTTGTTTGCTTTTGATCTATCTAGTGTGGATTTTGTTTACTTCTTTGCATGCATTGCATATCATGTAGATTTTTGATAACTTTTGCATGTTTTATCTAGGAGTTGCTTGTTTTCTTCTTTGAGTTCAATAATATAGGCTTAGATGTTATTGAAGGCAATTTGGCACCATTTTGGCCAATTTTGCCCAAATTTGAGATTTCTTGTCTAAAAAGTGTGGTTTGACCCAATCTCTACTGTTTTGAGTAAAAATGATTACCTTTGACAAATGCAAGTGACTTATCATTGTTTATTGATAAATGGTATCAATTCTCGGCTTTTTACATGTGCATCACCTCTCTTGTATTTGTGAATGATTTGGTTGATTTGTGACTTGAGCAAGTTATGAGCGCTTAGTGTCTACGAAATCACTTGATTGAAGTATTAATTTCATGTTGTTCATTCATGTGGCATGACATTGTTGGATGAAGTGTTGGATTAATTTTCATGCAGGAGACCTTATGTTAAGAATCATGCCAATGACCCCTCTTTGATCTGACTATTTACTCACCATCTTCTTACCCCTCCGCCTCATGAAAGGATGCCAAAGTGCACATATTAGCCGTGGCCACCTCCAAAAGTTTAGGGTGGCCACATCTACATCTCACCGCTTCACTCCCATCACCATATGCCCTAACTACCCCAAGGGCAAAGAAAAAAAATGCAAAAAGAAAATAAAAGAATGCTCCTATTTAAGAGCATTCAAATAAAGAAAAGATGAGTGCTCTATGTAATAACACTCCAAAAAATTTACCGCAACCCTTTCTTCCATTTTCATACCCGATGAGCTAGGAAACATCAAACCTAGCTCATCTTTCCCTTTTCTATAGCCACGTGGGTCATTTGGTGTGATTTGAAACATAAGGTTGAAAGCATGAAGGTGAAACAACACTCCTAGTCATCCTTGATTAACGCCATTATGAAACGGTCTACCCAGAACTACATGAAAGAAATATGGATAGCTTGTGTATTCTATGCACTATATTTGAAGTTCATATGCTTTGTGCTCTTTTCATGATTGGTTTGTGAAAGTAGGACAGAAGAGAGGTGGAATGCATGCACCTAGTCCTTTTTTTTATCCTATTCAACAATAATCACCTTTTACATTGCATTTGTCATGTCTTGACTGTGAAAAGTTTGTAAAGAGATTGAGTTGGAGCATACTTGAGGACATGTATATTTTAGGTTTGGGGTGGTGATTCAGCCTAATTTTAGGGATTCATCTTGTGTCATATTGCATTTCAACCACATCTATACTTATTAGATTACATGTTGTTTCCCCCAATATGCTTATTTCTATCAAATGCACTTATGGAGGCTTTTTGCATGTTTTATAGGTACTTTGTCCGCTACTTGATGGCATGGAAAGAAGATGGTCCAATCTATGGTTTCCTCAGGCTTGGAGGAGCCCAAAATGAGGCCAAAACCACTCCCAACTTACCCCAAGGGGTCAAAGAATGTTTTGAAGCAATACCCTCCATGGATGATCAAGTTCAATGCTCAAGTGCATGGGAGGGACACCAAAACGGCCGTGGTACTCCACCACGGCCGTGGTGGACATGCCCCAAGCACAAAAAATCATTGTAACTCCCAGAATTTGATGAATATGGCCAAAACGGCCGTGGTGATCAATATGCCCATGGCCATAGGTTCCCACCACAACCGTGGTGACCCCCCACGGCCATGGCCATGCATGTACACCTTCCTGTGATCTCCAATTTTTAATTCCCATGACCGTGCCCATCCACCACAGCCATGGTCTACCCTACCCACCACGACCGTGCTACTCACAAAACCCACCTAGTTTTCATTGCTTTACCCATTTTGCCCCTACTTGACCTAGTGCTTCCTCCCCACACCTATATATATCTAGGTGGTGGCTGGGGCACGATGTTAGCTACCTTCTACCCCCTATTAGCTCCCCAAATCGCCATCCACTCCATTCCACTCCATATCCACCTCAAATCCACTCCATTTCACCATTTCCACCACATAACCCCCCATATCTAAGCCTTCCATCCACTTCCCTCCATCATTCCACACCATTTCATCCAAGGAGAAGAAGGAGGATGCCCCTGCAGCAGCTGGAGAGAGGAGAACCCTCATCTACACCGAGCTCCATGGCCACTTCTTCCTCTTTCTCCTTTCTTTTTGAATTTTCCATTTCCATGAGTAGCTAGGCCCCCTTGGGTGGGCTGTTTGGGGGAAATTATGTTATTTTGATACCATGTTGGGGGAAAATGGCATGTAAACCTTGTAATACCATTTGCTAATGATTATATTCTCTTTGCATTTCATTCTACATGAATTTCTTGTTGGTTTGTGTGTGAAATCACCTAGGAATTTAGGCAAATTGCTTATATGTGTGAATATTGGGATTTGCCCCTAGGTCCAATTCTTAGATCCCTAGGTTTCCTCACATATTCCTACATCCTAATCAATCTCCCTAAACCTAAGTGAGAGATCTAAGTATCTAAATTAGATAATTCTAGTGCAATTAGCATGGATCCTTCTCAAGGCTAGAATGCGGGGGAATTGGGATCCAAACCCCTAATTTCACCTCCCCATTACTACCCTCGGCCCCTAATTGCCCTAGGAATGCTTAATCTAGAAGCCTAGACTTGATTAGACTCTAATTGAATTTAACCTAATCCCTAACCCAATTGAGCCTTGTAAGGGTAGTAGGGGGTGTTAGGGACTAGTTCCCCTACACACAACCTAGCATATCCATGGCCAGTTAGTAGCTTAGGTAATTCATTAGACTCTAAATTGTCATTTGGTTTGGATAATCTAAATGGAATTATATTGTTCATATGTCACCCCCCAACTTAAGTGATAAGTTCATACCCCTAAATAGCCCATACTCTCTATACTGCTTAAAACCCTAGTTTTGCGCTTGCTTAGCTTAATTAGTTCTTTTCTTGCTTAGTTAGCTTCTTTCCTTGCTCTTGCCTTGTTCATGCTAGATTAGCTCTTTAATTTCTCTTTTGCTTCTCTCTTGCTTGCCTTAGTGTAATTTGCACTTTCATACCTAGCTTAATCCTTTATTGCCTGTTTAGTCGCAATCTAGTCTAGGGTTAACGTAGATTTCATTCTTTCCTTTAATTCCTTGCTTGTTCATAGTAGTTTAACAATCAAAACAACCTTTAAACCCTTAACCCTAGTCTCCGCAGAAGGAACCTAGCCAAGCTAACCTATCTCTAGTGCCCCCTCTTTACCCTGTGGATCCACCCTATACTTGCCACCTTCCTATATTACAACACGACCCAGTGCGCTTGCGAGTGTACTGTTTTAGTAGAAATAGGTGTGTTCGTTAGGTTTATAAATATCGAAAGCAAAATCCCATCCCGTGTGTTCCGACCTCGTAGAGTGCATCTAGCCACCCTAGTTGGCTAGTGTGTATGCCTCTAGCGGAACCGCACCACATACCCAGACCTGAGAGTACAAGGATGACACTAGGACTCTACTACTAACATCTACAACTTACCAACCTTCTAAATTTATTGATCACCATGTTGGTTTTCTTCCACAGCGCGACGTCAACCTCATTGCCCATGACCACCTAAAAATAATGTGGTGACCCACGGGTGAGACCCAGTCCCAGCGAGAGATATAACTCTCTCCAGCATATATTGATTATAACATATTGATTGACAGAAAATTAACTGAGCAGATATAGTAATGGATAAGCAATTTAAGCAGATTGAATAGGTTAAGCATACTAAGAAATTAAGCAAATTAACTTGACAAGAAGTATAATTACTCAAAGGTCATATGATATCATCTTGTAAACACTGAGTAGTGTAAAGACAAGTTAAAGACTAATCAAACAATGTGAGATGTATTTAACCATAGCCGGTATACTACACAACTTATATCACTTCTGTTATTACATTGCGATGAGGGATTTGAGGAATACCACTCAAGTCTCAACTGACCAATACTAAGTCGAAATTAGTGCCATACAAGTTCTAGGAAGAGCCAGACTCCTAAGATCTTCGCCGCCCCTGGTCAATAAGGGTCCGCCACAACGACACATAAGGTCAAGCTACTAACAACCTAGTTCGTCCTTGGTACAGGTTACGACACTAGTGAAAGGAGGTGGGTACGCATACCCTTCCATCCAAGGTACAACCACAGTTGTCCTCCAATCTCATCATATATATATATATATATATATATATATATATATATATATATATATATATATTCACCGAGACATGACCACAGCCGTTCTCAAACTGAGGGCTAGGTATGACCACTGTCATCCTCCCTAATACTTGAATTCAAGATGACAAGCACCCCACATACTCATTAGTATGCGCTTTGAGTTTTCCTTAGGAATACTCATTTCACTATCAGAAAATTTCTGACATTCAGATAGATCTATGGCACAGGGCACTACATGATTAGAGTTTCACTTTATTAGGTATGCCAATTGGATGAATTAAGGCTAAATCATACAAATGGAAATACAAACCCTGTTCCATTTCTATCAAGGGTATAAGAATTGCAACTTCATTAGATATAAAATATTTGAGGTATAAATCTTAATCACATTACCACATGTTTCATCCATTGCATTGTAATGAACCACATTACATAATACTATTTCAAGATAGCCATTTCTTATCAGAAGTTCCAGGGTTTCAAACCTTATTGGAACATGAAGAGGATTTCACCTCAATCAGGGCTCAAACATGCCCATAAGGTCATTATGACCATCTCATCAATTCCTACATAATCATCATTGTCTTTCAATGCCTTAAAATAAGGCTCAACGGAACATCAATCACACATGTGACATATAAGATTAGCATAGGATAAACTATGATGCTCAACTATCATCATATTATAGTTCCAACATAAGAAGAGAGTATTTCATAATCACATTTAATCACTTTAAGAAGTATGATTGCAATCAATAACTAGCACTTAGTCATATTAGATTTGGTGTAACAAGTCATTTTCATTAGGGGTACACATTCACTTGTTATGATGATTTATCAAATATATTCATACGAGGGAAAAGGTAATACCAAAAGTTCAAAGGTGTTGTACCATTAAATTTCATTACTTGAATCAACATATAATATCATTGGATTTATTCTAATCCATTGGATGTTAAAGCATCCAATCTCATCCATTAAATCGGGTTCATTATTCAAAATCATTAAATTGAGTATGGTTTAACCATTGAATTCATTGAACCAAGAAACCATTGGTTAAGAGATGAAAAAAGATACATTTAAAACCTTGACTCACCATTGGTTCATAGGATCAGCACTATATTCATTCAACACCATCAAATATTAAGCTAATGTCATCATTGATTGATAACATCATTAGGGCACTTAATGGTTGATCATTAAACTTCTAATTGAGCCAAAACCTGACCTAAGGAGGGGTGACCATTGGTTGTCACCATCATTTGACACCCTTGATCACGAACATCAGTTGACAAGATAGCAATAACATTGGTTGTTGAATGGTATCACCATCGGTTGTGTGGTAGGGAAGGAAATAGCTTGAAAACCCGAATTTGAACCATAAATTGTTTTGTGATTAACACCATAGGTTGTTACTATAAACCTGTCCCAGATCATATTATACCTTATAAAGGTCGTACACATATTTATAAGTTAATATAGAACTGGAACAGAACTGGGAACACCATAAAAATGTGTAACCCTAAACAAGCATGGTTTCTTAATGCTTAGATAATCACATTAAAGCATAAACATGAACTAACAAGCTTTTAGGAAACAATATAAGTGAAGAATGTTATATAACTCATCTATATAGAGTAGGTCAGATCCCAAACAGAAATAATATTGAGCAAATAAGGCAAGAAAGCCCTAGATTCAGATCTAAACTTGGCCAAATAGGTACTTCTCTCCACAAAGAAGCAAAACCCTAGAAAAAGAAACAAGAAGGATATATTTTTGAGTTCTAGAGCCACTTTCACCATGGAACAACAAGGTTCCTACATGGATAAATATAGGAGGAAGCATATCAATGAAATAAATGGAGGAAATAAGGTAATACTTACACTTTTAGGCCAAGATCACTAGGAAGGATCTTTAGTAACCCCTAAAGGAAGTCAATTGCAACCCTAGATTCTTTTTCCAAGAAGATCCCCACTTTCTTCTTCCTTGGACAGGAAATTTTCAGAAGCACAGAAGGAGAACGAAGTTCATAGAAGTAGGGAAGTGGTGGAGAGAAAATGGCTCATTTGGGTGCTTAGGGATAAGTATATGAAACTTTTAGATAAAGAAAAAGAAAAAGTTGAAGTTCTAGTATCTTTCCAAGTGTCCATGGCCTTAAACTATTAAGAATATACAAGAACACACACAAGATGACCCCCTAATATCCATAGAGACATGATTATCCCTATTTTATTGAATTTCCAAGCAAAATACCCTTGAGGAAAACACCTAAAATAGCTACTAAAGATAGCTCATCCATGAAGGGGTAAACCCTAAAATACCCTAGAGGAAAACACCTTCAAACCAAGGTTTAAATAGGCGCCCCATGGCTCAAAAAGCCAAATAATGATGAGAGAATATCCAAGGAACATAATTAAAGTGATAAATTGCAAAAAAAAAACCTCAAGTGGGTAAATTGTAGAAAAGTCCAAAATGTACATAAAATTGCATAACTTGCTCAAATAGCGTCCAAATTGGACCAAATTTGAAAATTAAGCTTGTATTATAATCTAAAAGAATATGAAAAGGATATATTAGGGTTATAAGCATTAAATTATGGTAATTGAGCTTATTCAACTCATTAACCAAGTTCAGGGGCCTTACACTAATCTCCCAAAAGGATATTTTCCAGATCCCATCTATCTACGGCTAACCCTCGAGGCCATTGTGGATGCGTAGCAAGGTATCATACCTTTGCAGTGATGGAGACCATCTATCAACCTGGGGACATCACTGGCATCTCTCAATGGCCCTACTAAAGCTTTATGTGGTCCCAATTTCTCCTAGAATCTGGTAACAATCAGGTTTGCCACTTTTCATTGTTAGTCTATTGGTTCCATTTTTAAATGCTAGCACAATGATATGATCTTCAGTTTTTTGAGCTTATGGTAGTGTTGACTTCGTCAAGCTATCTTACATGTCTCTAGTCTTTAGTTCATACCATGTTTGTCCTCATTTTTTAGTTTTCTACTACCTACTTTAGTCTAGTATTTTTGTCCATGTTGACAAGGGGGATTTCAATTTGCCAACAACGATCTTTGTTGCGGTCTAGCTCTTTGAGATCGATGTCGATTGGAGACTATCCAGATGATTTTACAGTGAGAAGAGACTTTGATTTGTAAGTTCAATCATCAGTTCCAATACCTTAGTTTTGTGGTGTTCATCACAAGGATGGTCGAAGAGATGAAGATAATCACCTAGTAAAGTCTGTAGATGCCCTTTTGTGTCGAGTTATTTTTTCATGTCTTACATGGGTAATTTGGGAATTTCCTCTCCGATCTAGATGTTTAACCATGCTGATCCATGTAACTCACTCATTGAAAGCCCAATCCATTTGGCTAGTTCTGATTGGGCCACCTCAACTAAACTTTCCTTGTTTTAGATAATCTTGAATGCATGGTATTTCTCTATTTTGTGATTAGTCAGTTATTCAAAAATTCATATTAAATTATTATAGCTTAGAAAAATAAAAGAATATATGTTTTGAAATCATGGATTTTCTCTATCTATGATTGTGGTTTTCATCACATATTTCCAATCTAATAAATATATGATATTTATCAATTTTTCATAATTAGATAAGATTTCTAAAATTCATATCTCATAATTTCTAAGCCAGAAAATGAATTAAAATTTGCTATGAAATCAAAAAAAATATAATCTATAGTATCACGTAGTTTTAATAGTCTAATTTAATAAATTAAATAGGAAATTTTTAGGGTTTGAGTAACTAATGTGAAACTAACCCTAGTTCTACATATATATGTTTAATAGGTATTTTGAAGATCTTGGCTTGGACCTACGATTAGCTTTCAGCTCATGTAGAATGGATATGAGGCATGTTTCACCCCTATTCATTAAATTGAGTAATCACATATATTTTCTCTCTCTCTTGGTCCTATGGACAAATTCACCTACAAAATTTCTCTCTCTTCTGAGAATTGATTTCATGTGAATGATTCTATGTTCGCTCTAAATATTGTGATCATCTTACTTTGTTGGATATTCTTATTGGACTCCTCTATATAACTTGTTAATTTTATTCCATATGGGAACCCTAACTTGAGTATTTTATATCCTAACCTTCTTGTGGTGGACTTTTATGATCTATCGATGTACCTTATTTGTGGACATGGTTGGATACTTGTTTATGGGTCATTTGACCCCACATTATAACTATTGGATGTTATCATCCTATTGAATCAGTTTGACTAAACTTTAACTCACCTTTCTCTATTTGAGCGCATGACTTAGACTAATTTCCTTTTATTATAATAAGGATTTTTGTGTGTATTTAGACATATAATTGAATGCAAATAATGGATTGTTGAGGATATACTAGAAATATTCATGTCTTGTTTGCAAGTTATGGTTTGAGAATGTAATTTCCCCTTGGAAAAGAGATTTCATGTGTTTTGCTATTTTCAATATTCGATTGATAATTATTTTCTAAAGAAAGAGGTGGAAATTTTATAATAAAGTAATTTCTAGAAGTAAAGGACAATGGGTGATAAATATGGAATTGTTTGGAAATTTCTATAAAAGACAAATTGAAGGAAACTCATAAGTGTTATTCATCCCTATATCACACTTAAAGTGAAAATATACCAAAATAAGAATTCTTGCCAAGTTTGGGTAAGAAAAGGAGTTAATTGATGCCCTAAATAGTTTAAATAAAGCAATTGCTTAAGAGGCAAGAAAAAGATATTTAACTTGTTGCCACCAAATCTTTCCCACATCAATATTTTATTATTAAAAGCCTTCCTTTAAAATTTGACAACAATTGGTTAAAGGAAGAGAGAGATATGAATTAATAAAGTTTTCCCTAAAGTGAAAGAGATATTGTTAATGGATTAAATGTCACAACTTTATTCAGAATAGAAAACCTAGGGTCTGATCTATAATTATTGTCATGCACCTAATGACCCTAGGATTGTGGATCAAGGTCAGGAGATCGTATCCCACCTTAGGTTAGTTTAGGAAACTAGCTACATGGATCCTGATTAACTATCTCACACCTCTCTCTCTCCGGTTCATGTGAAGGCCTGGAAATACTCCTGATAAATTTGGGAGATGATTGTGAGCTTGGTAATCCCTAGTTTTGACTACTTTGGAAGACTATAATAACTTTTCACAAATCACCAACACAATCCATATCCAACCCAACAACCCCAGGATTATATAAGATCGTAGAAATCTCCTGTCGGACCACGATCCCTCTATAAGGCTCTGTGTGACTCAACAATAACTCCCCTACCTCCAATACTAATCCAACTCCATGCTCTCTCCCTTGACCCATCTCTATACCCTACCAAGAGAACTCCCCCATGTTCTCTCTGGTCCGGCCAACGTTGAGCCAATTGTGACCACAAGAAGATCTGATGGAGTGTAGCAAGGAAGGTGGCATCCTTGCTTGCCAATTAGAAAGCCTAGAGATTAGAATCAACACTCATGTTGACTCACCCAGAGGATTGCTCATGAGACTGAGGTTGACGACGACCCTAGGTGAAAGTTCCTCTCTGCCCTTGACCCCCTTCTGAGGTAAGGGTCATTTCCACTTTTTTCCTTCTTTTCCTCTTCTGGGCATGCAAGCACATGCCACTAACATGGGGTGAGCCAATTGGCTCATCTATGGGCCCTTGGTGCATGCCCTGGACCAATCAACTGCCTATGTGGTAGCTATGATTGGTCCAAAGGATTTTAATTTGCAAAAATTATAATAATTTATTGGTAAGTCCAAAACATGCAATATATATACACATATTTTTTATCAGAAAAATATGAGAAATTTGTTAAAATTAGTTTCATGACCTAATTCTATCTCAAATTCCAAAAGTACCTAAAGATGCAAACATGATTTTGATGATCATCACTAGATTAAATGATCTTGATGGATGAAGTTGAATCTTTTTGGATAAAAAGGGTATCTTGGATCTGATTTAGGTTAAAGAATTCATATGTTTCCAAAATAAGGGTTTTCTAAGATGAAAGGCTTTTAAATATTTTAGTTAGGGTTCAGGAAGCCTAACCCTAATGAAGCCCTAATTTGACTCCAAAACCCTAACTTAGAGACCAAGCTAGTCATAATGGATATTTTTTTGAACACAATAGAAATACTTTGGTGTTGTACATTAATTATAGGGTGATTATTTGATTGGTTGCATCTTCTCTTATTTACTTGGAAGTTAAGTCATCTCTAAGGAAAGATATGTGGTTACGCCTATGAATACTCACCTTATCGACTCCCGTGTTTTTTGAAGTTTTCTGAATGGATAGCAATGAAACTTCTTGATTGTTTGTTTACTTCCTGCAATCTATAAATCCCCTATGAGTATCATCTTATTTAAATGTAACTAACTCAAACCCTATATAGTTATCTCTGGTGAATTAAAGAGCATGAGGTGCAAGATGTCATTATGGGAGCGACTGTTGATCAAGCACAAAAAGGAAGGTCACCATAGGCCAAGCCTGAAAAGAAAAGCCAATACAAAACCAAGCCTAGAAAAGGAAGGTTTTGAGAAGTCTGTTATAGGGACCAAACCCTAAATAGAGAGTTCCCCATAAAGAGGTTAAAGCAACGAGTGAAAGGATAAGGTTTGAGAGGTTAAAACAAGAACATGCATGTTTAATTTTGTAAAGAAAATTGCTACTATGGATAATTATTTTGTTACACGTATGCATATATTTTGTTTTCCCCACATTATGTGTACATCTCAACATACTGACCATGCTTTGTTTTACACCATTTTAGGTTAAACTGCAATTAATCCGAAAGATAGACATCCAGAGAAGAACGTACAAAAGAAAAGTCACTTAAATTCATCCTAGAGGATTGTAGATAGTGAGATTTACTTTATGTTGCAAACATTATATTTTCATTCCATATAAATTGCTGCAAGAGATTCTATCTTGATATTGTTATCAAACCCTTTTCTATTCAATGAAATTTAATTTTTTTGGTTGATTGCTAAACCTTGATCATGTAAATATGATAATGACCCTTTCCCTCTTGGTCCGTCTTAATTGAGGATAATAGGGGGTGGGGTTATTGCATATATCTTATAGTGATACATGAGTACAACCATTCATAGGGCGTGCTTGTTCCACCCCAAGTGTGCTTTTCCACTTGTTATATATATATATATATATATATATATATATATATATATATATGTGTGTGTGTGTGTGTGTGTGTGTGTGTGTGTAGTCAGGCTAGAATACACTCGATTGTACAAGTCACACGGTACACTCAAGTGGTGTTTGCAAATCAAGACTATTATTTTGCAAAATGTAAACCATTGATCTTCATTGTCATACTATAAATAGGCTACATTAATTTTGAGCCCATTTGGTGAGTATAAGTCACTCATATGAAAGCAATACAATCAACACACTAAACTAATTTAAAATGCATTATTCTTATGGTCTTTATAACATGGCCTATAAATGTCCAAATGGGCTCAAATTTTATATATGATATATTCACAAGATGTTCAAGAAGATCAATAGATTAGATTTAAAAAAATATTGCATCATGAAAATCTACTTGAGTGTATTATGCTTTGAATACACTTGGGTGTAATCTAGCCTTACTCTCTCTCTCTCTCTATCATCATCATCATCTATGCCTCATTCCCAACTATGTTGGGGTCGGCTACATGGATCCTTCATTTCCATTCAGCTATATCATGGGCCATATTTTGGTTGAGTTGCAGAGATTCAAAATATATCTTTATAAGCTCCCATGTTAATTTAGGTCTTCGTCTTCTTCTTCTATTTATTTTGCTTGACTCAATAGCATTACTTCGTATAGGCACATTAGTCAGTTTGTGTTGCACATGTCCGTACCATCTGATTCGGCCCTCCCACAACTTGTCCTCAATGCTCGCCACCCCCACTTTATTCTTGATATCATCATTTCTCAAGATATCTTTTCTTGTCTTCCCACACATCCATCTCAACATACACATTTCAGCCATGTTCATCTTGTTGAGTTTATATATATATATATATATATATATATATATATATATATATATATATATATATATATATATATATTGGGTGTTCTCATTCTGCCTAGGGTGTGCTTTTTCCATCCCAATACTTTTTAGGATGAGATCCTATGGTGACCCATCCCCGCTTAAAACAATCTTAGTCTATGTTGTTTACATGCACTGCTTATGAAATGTGATATTATTAATATGACATCGTTTTAAGGAAAGAAATATCTTATTCTTGACTATCATTTTATTGAAATTAATATTCTCTTTTGATATCCGCTTGGATAGTACTTTTCCTCTTCTATGTGAAGTTGTTTAATATTTGATGTCCTTTTTCTAAATGTTGCTCAATCCCCAATTAATATGCTCATACCAACTTTTATGCTGACGACATCCACTTTGTCTTCTCTTATGGGGTATGTTTCCAACCCTTAGGTGAAAGACAAGGAGGACATTACATGCAGACATGGACCTATCTTAAGGAGCTGACTCTTAGGAGATAGACTTGGAATAGTTTGGATATCCCTCTACATAGATCCTATAGTTGTTCTTTCATGTAAGCCTATCAATGCGACATTCTTTTGTAATCTTGAATAAACTGAATATAGTCATGACATATAATTCCATTTCTATGCTTTGGTTTTTTAATACCATTATTTGATAAATGAAAAATTTACACCTATTCCAGCATGCTTGAAGTGTGTTTGGATTAGATGGAATTATTCCTCAAATTTTGGTGAGGATTGGATTCCCTCTCGGCCCCACTCCTTACAAGATGGTATCAGATCCATAGGTAGTAGGATTCTAACTATTTTAATTTTTGCTACCTAATTTGAACCCTTACCTTAAATAGTCATCTTCTATGTGAGATGTTTACCCTAGAATTGACCTATGTTATTCATGAGATGAAGAAAGGTAGATTTATAATCATATGAGATACACATAGGAATCAAGTATAGTAAACCCTAATGTGATGAGACTCTAGTTTGTCACAACCCCCTGATGTAGTTTAGTTATGAAATGTATATTTGGATGGTATGTGGTTTGGTTTGAGGATGGAGTCATTATGAGGGCGATGAAGTATTAAGATAAGGAGATCTTAAATGGAAAGTGTTACTTGGTTTCACATCGATTAGGTGCTAATTTCAGTTTTACATCGTAAAGCTTGGCTGTAAAATTATTTCTCTTTATAATACTATATGTATACAAAAAATGTTTTTCTAGATTTTATCAAGGTTTTCTTGAACTAAGTCATAATGAAAAGATGTGTGAAGTCTTTATAGAGAAACCCTAGAATTAATTAGAATAGAAATCTCAACACTACTTTTGGCTATGATGTGGTGACTAGGAATATGTGACATTATTTAAAGGTTTAGTTGACCTACCATTTTGTACACTATGATCTTTAGCTTTCAAATGTGAATCGTAGGGTTGGTAGGTTGAAACACAAGGACCTAAAACTCAACCCTAGGTGTATTAGATCATTTATTTGGAGGTATGGCCTATGTATACCATAAACACACCCCTATGCTTGATCTAAAACCCTAATACCTTTAGTTTCATTTAGTTTGTATTACTAGGTTAAACCTTTTAAGGGGTGGATTCATGTAGCTATATACTCTAGGTTGTAATTCAACTAGAAGGGTTCTTTTAGCATAATGATAGATGCATTAACCAACTCTTCGTCACTTTACTAATAAATTTTGGATGGATATCACAATCACCTAACTAAGATAATAAATGAACTCATCTAAGTGATCATGTGAATGCTAATCAAAATGAGTTCTACATGTTGAATTTTAACTTACCTAAAGTGGTGACCATAAATAATGTATGGTAGTAATTAGGTTTGAAAAGTATTCAAGGATCAATTTTTTGTGTCTGTTCACTAACTTAATATAATACAGATAAACCAAGGTTAAAAATTTTCAAAATGGCATAGGTTTAACCTTGAACCGCTTGGTCACAATAAACTGGAGTGCACATAAATTAAGCATAAAATAATCCTGATGCGTATGTGTCATCAAAACTTTGAATAATTCATTCATTTAGTTACAAATAACATGGTTCTAGAATATATCATCAAACCCAATTTTTACATCTTAACTATAATATTAAAAAAAGTCTATAAGTAATGGCTTGGTCAAAAGATACACAATAATTGATTCACATGGGAGATTTGTAGATTTACTCAGCCAAGTTGATAACCCTAATACAAAAAAATATCATCATATACTTTTGAATCACCCAAATTCTTAATCCTTAAAAGAAGATGTATATGAAGACAATGATGATGAAACTACCACGACAAAGTATGTAACTCTAATAAGTGTGATAATGTTGAAAAAAGCCTAGGTCTTGACTTAACTCTTTAAGTTGAGCTTCTAGTGAGATATGATAATGGAAATAAGATGTTTGGACTAACATAGTTACTTCTTGTTCGGTGGTGACTCTTTGCTCTAGGTTTTGAATGCTTAGATTTTAAGGATGGATTCCTTTTAAGGGGTGGAGTGTTTTAGTGAACCAAAATTTAGAATCATACCCTACTCCCTGATTAAGAGGTTAGTAAGCTTGGCTCCTCAAATTTGACCAAACAAGGCTAAAGTTACACCTTAATGGATATTTTTAATGCATAGAAGATGTGTAACTCAACGACACCCCTTTACATATTTAGGCTTGTAATTAAAGATAACCTATTATGAGGTAATAGGGTCTATAATCAACATCGCATATATAATGCACTCATATTAAAATAATATCCATTGTGTATGGTAACATGTAAATAAATTTATGAAATATGTCAAATAGTGGCTATAATGTCCAGTAAGAGGTATAATGAGCTTAATACATGAATTATAATAAAATTTTGTGTTTTCATATACATAAATATGATCAATGTTCCATTTATCTAACTAAATATTTAATTAATGGTCTTCATAGATTAAATAAGTAAAATATGGAATTTTGTGCAAAATAAGGTAAGGAAATTCTTTTGGTAACAATGTGAAGACAATGAGACTTTAAACAATAAATAATGATGGTAAGGATGTCATGTTATGATAATATTGATGAGCCTAAAACCATAATTGTATGATAACTTCTAGAGGGAAGTTCTAAAACCCAAATATGATGTGAAACTTATGTTCTTTGGGACTCATTTAGCTTGGGTGTCAAGTTTCACATTATTTAAATAGTAATAAATATCCTAATTTCATTTGAAAAAGAAAATATGAGATAAGACCAAAAATATTAAACAAATTATTGAATGACTTCAAAAGTGGAAATAAAACCCAAATTCAGATTCAACATACCAATATTGGTGTATGTGTCAACTTTCACATTAAGTGAATGATCTTATCTATCCTACTTTTATTTATGAGAGAAAATATAACTTAAGGGAAAAGATATTAAATAATATAGTAGACAAACCCAAAAGTGTGAACTGATGTCAAAAATGGATTCTACGTGTCCTAATTAGTCTAGGTGTCGATATTGGTATCTTTTAAGCATTATTTGAGCCCTATTAGGAAAAGAAATAATTAATAATTGTGGGCTCCGATCTCCAAAACACGATGTAAACTCAGCGGAAGCATTCGATTAGCGGCGAAATATGAAAAATCACGAGAAATTAAAACCTTTCGAGACAAGATCTTGAAAACATGAAACTTCTTTCATAAGAGCAAGATAAACAGTTTACATCTCCGTTAAATCACTTCTTGAGTGATTATATACAACAAGATACAAAATCTCAAGACTTCAAAATTCTCAGATCGACAAACTCCAAGGACTTGAGAGTACAGAGACGAAATAAGACTTCTAACTAAAGGACTGGACAGCCATGATCTCCACCTGAGACACACTGCTATCCCTGGTGTTGTTGCTCCTGGTACTGCTCTCCTGTAGGTTGGTTCCTTCGTCCTCGACAACCACCTAAAAGGTTGAAATCTACGGGGTGAGACAATTTTAAATAATTGTCCCAGCGGGAGTTATAACTCTCCGCCAGAAGCTTTGTTCTAGCAAAAGGAAAACATGAGCAAGTAATCTAAGTTACTCAATAGCAGATTGGATATTTAAATAAGACAATTACATTTAAAGAGCAAGAATACTAAAGCACAATGTAACATCAATCATTGTTTCTCGTAGTTCAACCCTAGCAGATACACTACACGGCTGGTTACATTTTACAGACAACATTATGCCCTGCGGAGATGAGGTATACCGTTCATACTCCAACCGATCACTAGTAAGTCGCATCGGTATCATACTAGGTCATCGAAAGAGCCGGATTCTCATGACCTCAACTTCCTCAGTCAGAATGAGGATCAACATGCAGGACATGTAGTGTCTCTGCTACTATAGCTCACCAGGGTATTCTGGTACTTTGCTATTAGAGTCACAGTGGCGTTCTGTACTCTC
This sequence comes from Alisma plantago-aquatica, assembly GCA_963693085.1. Lineage (NCBI taxonomy): Eukaryota > Viridiplantae > Streptophyta > Magnoliopsida > Alismatales > Alismataceae > Alisma > Alisma plantago-aquatica. The sequence goes on from OY856410.1 coordinate 471,281,870, forward strand.
TTCACCATCGAAAGATCTCATGTTTATCTCTCATCGATGTGGCATAAAAGATTCCTCGGGTGATTAGTGGTACATCATCCCAGCATAAACACATAGTGCAGGGTTGATAGATTAAGATACATCTACATCAACTCCTACACTAGGACGTAAGGATATTCACGTCCATATTCCCCCACATACTCAAAAGTATGTGCTCTAGGAGTTCCCTTAGGAAAACCTGTTTCACCATCATTTAACATCTGACAATGATGGATCTATGATCAGGGCTCTACATGTATGGTTACACTTGATTAATTAGGTACATTTCAGTATTCTTTTGGCATCAAACATGTTTCCAAACATTTAAGCATAAAAGCATTGCTATAACAGAAGAATACTAAATGTATCAAGTTATCTTTCATCAGTTATCAAAAGGATGTTAATCCATCACAAGTCATCTAACCAGCATGACCTTGATGTTACTCATGGCTCTTACAGCCCATAATCTCATATGTTGTCACTTAAGCATAAGCAACATAGCATGTATCATTATTCATAAAGTCTATAACATACTTTCAATGAATACTCTGTCATAACCCTTACCTGGTTATGATCATTCTCTTACAAGAACCTGCATAGTCAATCTCAACTTGACAACAATAACATTTCATTACAGATCAACAATTTATAAGGCAGAAATAGCATTCCATTTCAAGGGTTGTACCTTTATGCCTTTACTAAGGCTAGGTTCCTTCATTAGTATCAATTAGGGTTTACTATTCACATTTCATGTTACTGCCCTAGTATTAGGGTTTACTATTCACTTCTTAGTGATTTGAGATGATAGCATCATCATGCATGAAATTATCATCCTTGATGCCTTCAAATTAGATTAAGATTCATCAATTATCATAATTAGGGTTTTCATGATCTCACATAGGTGGATCCTACTCTAATCATGCACATTCATATTCATTGAAGGTACGTTACTTGAATTTCAACTATAAATGGGACCTTATCTCTCCTCTTACTAATAGGTGGTGATTACATCACTCTAGGTTAGGTTAGATCAAGTCAATATTGATTATCATAAGCTGATTCACCCCTATCAGTCATTAGGGTTTGGTTGATCAAGTGTGTCATCTACTTGGACCCTTCAATGGCACATTGGTAATGTACACCTTCAATCACCACATGGTTCAATCTATTAATCACTTAGCCCCTTAATGTCTTTAGATACCATTAGGGTTTAGATTAGACCACCATTGGACCAATTACACCTTCAAACTACTAAGCAAACACAGCCCTAAAGATCCCCAAACGATCTCACACATCAACCTCCAAACAGTCCTGAGACCGTTTGGGGGTGTTGACCGTTTGGTTAGGTTGACCCCAAGACCGCATGACACTCAAGACCGTTTGCCCTCAAACGTTCTTGAGACCATTTGAGTGCGTTGACCGTTTGAGTGTGTTGACCTTGAAACCGTTTGGATGAAACGACCTTGAAACCGCATGAGTTGAAACGACCTTGAGATCGATTGGACCAAACGACCTTGAGATCGTTTGAGCCCAAACGGTCTTGAGACCGTTTGGCCCGAAATGGTCTTGAGACCGTTTGGCCCCAAACAGTCTTGAGACCGTTAGGATTCAAACGGTCTTGAGACCGTTTGGTCCAAATGGGCTCAAAACCGCATGGACCTCAAAGGTGATTCCAAGGTTGTAATTGATTAGGGTTGTTCATGTTGAAGCCTTCAATTGGCCACATATTTGCTAGACCCCTATCAATTGATCTAATTAGGGTTATTCTTAACCAATTAGACCCTCAATTGACCCTCAATTGCTAACCAATTGGGGTTGAAACTGATTGAATTAGGGTTTGTAATCAATTAACCATCAACATTGATAATCATGAGTCTAATTGAAGTTGAACCTATCATTTGGCACTCAATTGGGACCAAACTTGGCCCAAACGGTCTTGAGACCGTTTGGACATCCTTCAAATGGTCTTGAGACCGTTTGCCCAAAGTTTGATAAAAAACTAAGTCAAGTTGATGAGGGTTGAACCCTAATTAGGTCTAAAATCAGCACTTTATTCAATTCATCAACCTATGTTAATGGACCTTCAATTAATCAAATTACCTTAACCCTAGACCTCCAAACGGTCTTGGGTTGTCACCAAACGGTCCTGAGACCGTTTGAGTGAACCCCCAAATGGTCTTGAGACTGTTTGGGCCCTTCAACCCAAAGATCACCAAACTTGGTCATAGAAAACACCAATTGAACCCGATTAGGGTTTAGAGGGTTGAGGTGCCTTCAACTTGTGATTGGTTTGCAATTAGGTTACAATTATTTGTAGATGTTTAATTCAACATGTGTACAGCAGACCTCTAAATGGTCTTCCCTTGGTCAAACTTCCCAAACGGTTTTGGGACCGTTTGATTCTAAACGGTCTTGCAAGACCGCATGAGATCAAACGGTCTTGAGACCGTTTGACCTCAAACGGTTTGCAAACCGTTTAGACCAAATGGTCCAAGGTCATTTGGTAAAGTTACCTAGGAACTCATGCCCATCATCTTCAACCTCGAAATAGGTAGGTTACTTCACGGATTTGTTTGCAAGGAAGCAAGGAAAGATGGGGAAGAAGAAGTTCTAACTACTACATGCAAGAACAAGTATATGTATAAGAAAGCAAGAGGTTTAGAGATATAAAACCCGCCTCAAAGGTCGTCCTTAGAGCTCCAAGCTCCCAAGCTTTCAAGCTTCTAGTGGCTTCTTGAGCTCCACAGGTCGTCCAAGGGTGATCCTTCAAGAAAAGGTTGGGGAATATCGGCTAGAACAAGAAACCTAAGTGAGTTAACCATAAAACCAACCTTATAAACCAACTTTCTCCATGAATCTGAGCTAGAAGATGGTCTCTTCTCCCCTTAGAACAAGTTGGTCGTCTTCTCTAGCTCCAGAGCTCTGCCTTGGGTGGTCCAAACAAGGTGACAAGTGAAGAAGTGAAGGAAGTACGTTTACTTGGTTGCAAAGAAGGAGCTTATATAGCTTGGGTAAGTTTCCATCATAAGGACCTCTAATTACTCCATTTTTCATCTAGGTCCCTCCTTTCTTCTTTGCACGTCCCTCCTCCTTATATCTTAGGTAAAACCCTTTTTGGAACTAAGAACTAAAGGCAAAGAAAGTCATCTTATCACTAAGGTGCACATATATAAGGGTTTCCTAACTTATAACTTGGTGATTCTGATACAAGGGTTATTCTTCTTTTCTGATTATTTAATTGAAGTGCCCCCTTCATCATTTCTACTCTAAAAGATGTTAAAAGTCACAAAAGATACTCTAGAAGGTGTATTTTACAAGTTGCACCCCATATTTTGGGTACATTGCACTTTACTCCAGAATTAGGGTTTTGAGCACAAAGATTGCTCCACAAGCTGCATCTTGATGCCCAAGCTTGGGAGGATCCATCATACCTCATCATATTCACTCATATGATGTCTCATTACCAAAGGAACATCTCAACATGTGAAATTTGCAAGTTGACCCCTCTAACTGGGTAATTTGCACATAGGTCCCTATATTACAAAACAATACTAAGACATTGTTTAAAAAAGGACAGAAATGAAAATATATGTTCCTCAGGAACTTAATTACATGCCATGGGATAATCACAAGCATTTAATAACATAGTTAAGCAAAGCACCTAGGGTTTACTTATAACCCAGGTCAGGGATGTTACAAATTATCCACCCCTTACAAGGATTTCATCCCCGAAATTGATCAAACATATTTAAGAGAAAAGAGCAGGGTATTTCCTTCTCATTTCTTCCTCTAGTTCCCAAGTGGCTTCCTCGACACCACGATGATTCTAGAGGACTTTCACAAGACTTATATCTTTCTTCTTTAGCTTTTTAATTCTGTTATCAAGGATTGACAATGGTCCTTCCTCATAAGTTATATCATCATTCAATTCTACCTCCATAGGTTGTAGAACTGATTCGGTATCCGAGTGACATTTCCTCAACATAGAAATGTGAAACACAGGGTGTAACTTCTGTAACTCTGGTGGCAACTCTAGTCTATAGGCTACCTTTCCAATTCGTTCAATGATTGGATAAGGCCCCATAAACCTAGGAGCTAACTTTCCTTTCCTTCCAAAATGAAGAACTCCTTTCCAAGGTGAGACCTTGAGGTACACTCTGTCTCCAACCTGGAACTCTAAGGGTCTACGACGTTTATAGGCATACGACTTCTGCCTATCTTGTGCAGTCTTAATATGTTGTTGAATTACTTTAATCTTCTCTGTAGTCTGTTGCGTAAGATCAAGACCTAACAACTGATATTCACCAGTTTCATACCAACATACCGGTGATCTACAACGTCTACCATACAAAGCTTCATAGAGTGCCATGTCGATGCTATGTTGATAGCTATTGTTATAGGCAAACTCTATCAAGCTTAGGTGTAGATCCCAACTCTCGGTAAACTGGAGAACACATGCCCTTAACAAGTCCTCCAAGGTCTGTATAGTCCTTTCCGACTGTCTGTCAGTCTGTGGGTGAAAGGCTATACTAAACCTTAACTGGGTGCCTAAAGCTCTATGCAGTCGCTCCCAAAAATGACTCGTAAACTGGGGGCCTCTATCAGATACTATGGTAACAGGAACTCCATGTAGCCTCACTATCTCCTGAACATACAACTGTGCCGACTTCTCAGCAGAATAGGTTGTTTTGACAGGTAAGAAATGCGCTGTCTTTGACAACCTATCAACAATTACCCAGATGGAATCATGTGCTTTGCTTGTCCTGGGTAGGCCAACAACAAAGTCCATGGTCACATGGTCCCACTTCCACTGTGGTATGGGTAAGGGTTGCATTGTTCCTGCAGGCTTCTGGTGCTCAGCCTTAACTTGCTGACACACAGGACATCTCAGAACAAACTCAGCAACATCCTTCTTCATTCCAGGCCACCAATACATATCTTTTAAGTTTCGATACATCTTGGTGCTCCCTGGATGTATGACATACATCGAAGAATGAGCTTCCTCCAGGACTAACTTCCTCAAGTTATCCACATACGGTAGTATCATCCTATCATGATAACATGCCACTTGGTCATCCGAGTCATGGAAACCTTCTCGCTTCTCGTTACCATACTCTGATCTGATCTGCTGAACTGTCGCATCAACCTGCTGTGCCTCTCTAATCTACTCTCTTAGGGTAGGTTAAATATGCATCTCGGCCAACAACCCGGCTAGCAATGACACCTTCAGCTGTACATTGTCTTGCCTTAGGGAGATAAGCATATCTTTTCTGGGGCATACTAAAGAGTTTAGTTGTGCCCTATCAGAGGATGGTGTTGCTGATTTCCTACTTAGAGCATCCGCAACTACATTGGCCTTCCCTGGATGGTAATCTATCGTACAATCGTAGTCCTTGATTAACTCCATCCAGCGACGTTGCCTCATGTTAAGCTCATGCTGAGAGAAGATATACGTAAGGTTTTTGTGGTCTGTGAAAATCTGGAACATCTCTCCATAAAGATAATGTCTCCAGATCTTCAAGGCATGTACCACGGCAGCTAACTCCAGATCGTGTGTCAGATAATTCTTCTCGTGTTTCTTAAGCTGTCGGGAAGCAAAAGAAATCACTTGTTTATCCTGCATCAACACACATCCGAGTCCATTCTTAGAGGCATCACAGAAACTATGTATCCCTTGCCCTGCTCAGGTAGCACAAGTACAGGTGCACTTGTCAACCTCTCCTTCAACAACTAAAAAGACTGCTGGCACTTATCGCTCCAGACAAAAGGAACATCCTTCCAGGTCAACTTGGTCAAGGGTAGGGCTATGGAACTGAAGTTCTTAATGAACCTCCGGTAGTAGCCAGCTAACCCTAGGAAACTACAGACTTTTGTTGGTGTCTTCAGCTATTCCCACTGTAGAACAGACTCTACCTTTTTAGGGTCAACACGAATTCCCGATGCAGATATCACATGTCCAAGAAAAGACACCTCCGACAACCAGAACTCACACTTGCTGAACTTAGCAAATAACTTATGTTCTCTTAGCAAGGTCAAAGCTTGGCGAAGATGCTGTTCGTACTGCTGAGCATCCTTACTATAGATCAGAATGTCATCTATGAAGACAACAACATACTGATCGAGAAAAGGTCATAAGATTCTATTCATGAGTTCCATGAATGCAGCTGGTGCATTAGTTAGTCCAAACGACATAACTGTGAACTCAAAGTGACCATACCTTGTCCTAAAGGCAGACTTGGGTATGTCACTGTCCTTAATACGAAGTTGATGATATCCAGACCTCAAGTCTATCTTCGAGAAGACGGTTGCACCACGCAACTGGTCGAAGAGATCATCAATCCTCGGAAGAGGGTACTTATTCTTTATTGTTACTTTATTGAGTTGTCTATAATTTATGCACAACCCCATTGATCCGTATTTCTTTTTAACAAACAGGACCGGAGCACCCCAAGGTGAAGTGCTCGGTCAGATGAAACCCTTCTCAAGCAACTCTTGAAGCTGTTTCTTGAGTTCTGCCATCTTGGCAGGCGCCATCCTATACGGTGTCTGGGCTATGGGTTGTGTATCAGGAATCAAATTGATTTAAAAATCAATTTCCCGAGGCGGTGGTAAACCTGGAAGTTCTTCAGGAAATACGTCTTCGAATTCCCTGACAACAGGAACTTCAGCAAGGTTGGAACTCTCCATGGTAGTATCTACCACATGGGCTAAGAATGCATAACATCCTTGCCTCATCATCTTCTCAGCAACCATAGCTGACACTAGACAGGTGGGTAGAATCTTTCTCTCTTGTTGAAAGATCCATGTGTTGCTATCATCAGCAAACACAGCCTGCTTGGATTCACAATCCAAGATGACTCTATACCTTTCCAAGGTATCCATCCCAAGGATTATATCAAATCCTTGCATATCAAGTGGTATAAGGTCCACTTGAATGTGATGATCCGAAAAGAAGAGGATGCAGGGAGAGCATACCTCCCGCAACACAGCAGACCCACTCAATAGAGTCTCAAGCAACAAGCTATCTGCCCTATGACTAACTGTCATATTGCAGTTATGAATCACTCCCCGAGTGATAAAGGAGTACGTAGCACCCAGGTCAATCAAAATAGATACAACAAAAGATTTAAACATATCAGAATATAAAAGTTCCATCTGACCTGCCACAACCCGTGGGTTGATCACTGCATCTGGTGGGTTCATCGTATAGAACCTCACTGTCGCCTGAGGTTGAGTTGGTGTTGACGATCCAACTTGGGACGCTTGTCCACGTCCTCTAGCTGCTCCTTGAAACTACCTTCTCTGTGATCCCTGTTGACTCTGTCTCTGAGGCTGTGTCACACTGACAGGCCTGGACCTATAGTCCTTCATCAGATGGCCCACTTTCCCACAGTTGTAGCAGCTTCTGTCTTGCTGTGGTCTAGGTGGCCCTGTGACTAACACCGATGTTGAACTGTGAGTCTCATGTGACGGTTGGCCCCGTCCTCTACCTCTACTTGGTGTCCACTGAGTCTGAGGACTAGATCTGGGTGGTGGTGGGGTAGGTGCAGAGAATCTAGGCTTCTTAAAGTCTCTAGATGAAGAACCCTGGATCTGCGGATATCTCCTATGGGGTTGCCTCTTATCGACTACGGATCTCTCTATCCTTCAGACTGACTCGACGAAGGTAGCGAACCTCTCCCGGTTCTCTAGGGCAGACACGGGAGTAGACAAGTCGGTGTTTAAACCCTTCTCAAACCTTCTGATCCTTTCTTCTTCTGTGGCGGCCATGTGTGGACAGAACTACAACAACTCCATGAACTTAGTTTCGTACTCGCTAACGTTCATCATGCCTTGCCTCAATATCTCGAACTGAGAGATTTTCTCGTCCAGGAATGTCTTAGGGAAGTATCTATTGACAAACTCCCGACGGAAGTCTTCCCACGAGATCTCCACTCCAGGCCTCTTCTGCTCTTCCATGTTTCACCAGTGACCAACACTTCCTTTGAGAAGATAGAAGGCATGTCTAACCTTCTCAGCTTCGGGGATGGTTAAGATCCTGAAAGCTTTCTCCAATTCGGTCAGCCACAGATCAGCATATGCAGAGTCAGCTGTCCCAAAGTATTTGGTCGCCCCGACTCTGTGAAGTCGCTCGAACGTCTTACCAATACTTTGTCCTTCATGCTGGGTAGGTGCCCTAGGTGCAGGCATGGGCATCCTGTCGGTGATGTGTGTCATGGCAGCCATAAACTGCCTGAACATAGCTTGAACAGCTGGGTTTGCCATATCGGCTGGGTCAAACTGTGGTGGTTGTACAGGTGGCTCAGGTACAGGCTGCTCTACTTCTGGGTCCCTTGAACCTCCTTGAGGTGCAGCTACGCTACTCTCGGCCTCAAACTCCTCATGTGGCTCAAACATCCTTAATTATCTTCTTCTCCTGAGGAGTAGAAAACTCTATTAGATAAGGAAGGAACACTAAGAATAGACTCGACACTCTAAGTCCTATGTCTCTATAGACTCAACAAACCTGGAGCTCTGATACCACTTAATTGTGGGCTCCGATCTCCAAAACATGATGTAAACTCAACAGAAGCATTTGATTAGCGGCGAAATACGAAAAATCATGAGAAATTAAAACCTTTCGAGACAAGATCTTGAAAACATGAAACTTCTTTCATAAGAGTAAGATAAACAATTTACATCTCCGTTAAATCACTTCTTGAGTGATTATATACAATAAGATACAAAATCTCAAGACTTTAAAATTCTCAGATCGACAAACTCCAAGGACCTGAGAGTACATAGATGACATAAGACTTCTAACTAAAGGACTGGACAGCCAGTATCTCCACCTGAGACTCACTACTGCCCCTGGTGTTGTTGCTCCTGGTACTGCTCTCCTACAGGTTGGTTCCTTCGTCCTCGACGACCACCTAAAAGGTTGAAATCTACAGGGTGAGACCATTTTAAATAATTGTCCCAGCGGGAGTTATAACTCTCCACCAGAAGCTTTGTTCTAGCAAAAGGAAAACATGAGCAAGTAATCTAAGTTACTCAACAGCATATTGGATATTTAAATAAGACAATTACATTTAAAGAGCAAGAATACTAAAGCACAATGTAACATCAATCATTGTTTCTCGTAGTTCAACCCTAGCAGATACACTACGCGGATGATTATGTTTTACAGACAACATTATGCCCTGCGGAGATGAGGTATACCGCTCATACTCCAACCGATCACTAGTAAGTCGCATCGGTATCATACTAGGTCATCGAAAGAGCCAGATTCTCATGACCTCAACTTCCTCAGTTAGAATGAGGATCAACATGCAGGACATCTAGTGTCTCTGCTACTATAGCTCACCAGGGTATTCTGGTACTTTGCTATTTGAGTCACAGTGGCGTTCTGTACTCTCTTCACCATCGAAAGATCTCATGTTTATCTCTCATCTATGTGGCATAAAAGATTCCTCAGGTGATTAGTGGTACATCATCCTGGCATAAACACATAGTGCAGGGTTAATAGATTAAGATACATCTACATCAACTCCTACACTAGGACGTAAGGATATTTGTGTCCATATTCCCCCACATACTCAAAAGTATGTTGTTATGACCCGTATCAAAGTTAATCTGTAAGTATCATGATTAGTACATAATTAAGTTAATTGATCTAAACTAAGTGCTCATGTGGTGGTTAGTGCATCATCAGGTTGATTAAGTTGAATTAAATACACAAGATACAAGTAGTACATAATTAAGATGATTGAGTTGAGTAAAGTGATGTTTGATGCAATTGGAACTTTGAACTAGTAAAACAGCATAATTGGCATGATATATTGCTCTGAGGGTGTAGAGAATCTAGCGCTTGAAAGTTTTCAAGAAGAATCATTTAAATCGGACAATCGAGTAAAAAGTTATAGCATTTCTAATTTTCTTGGACCAATAATGCAAATTATCCTTTTTATTTGGGTCGGTTATCTTTCTCCTTTATCTTCCTCTTTAACCCGATGGAACAGGACCGCAAAGCGGCGCACATAGTTGCCCGATCGGCCGACTGAGGAGAAGAGGAGGGGCGATCTTGGGGCAGTTTCTTGAGCCCTAGAGCTCCGATCCGCCGACGCCCTCTTCTTCTTCTTCTCCTTCCACTGCCTTCTTCCTCTAGCTCACCCTAGTAATGCCCATCATCAGCTGCCCTAGCAAGCTTTAGCATCGACCAATCTGCAGAGATGCGCTAGCAGCGTCAACGGCCGATTCTGGGCCCATTTGATTCGGTTCACCAGCGTCCAACTTTCCCTGATCTCCTCTTCTCCTTCCTCTTCCTTCGATGTCTAGCATCCAGCAACCATCCTGCTGCTTGGGCGGCCAGCAGGAGTAGCAAGCTGCTACGGTAGCAGCAAGCTGCGATGTGCAGCAGCTTGGGGAAGGTCCTTGGGGCACACAACAGTAGAAGAAAGAGCTATCTGGAGCTCGAATTGAAAGCTCAGTTAGATTCGCAGCAAGCTCAGCTATTAATCGGTTCGTTTCCAACATATGGGCATGGTTGATGTGAGCAACAGATCCTGAACTGGAAAAGTTCAAGGTTGAAGACAACCAATTTTCACCCAGAAACAGGCCGTGGGCACATCTCCGGACGAATTCGGACAGTCCAAATCGCTGTGAGTAGGAGTTCATTTAGTTATCATCATTTAACTCGTTCGTTGGAATTTTTCGGTAAACTGTGGTTATCAGGCGTTTTATCAGTATTTGATGAAACTTGAATTTTATTTTATAAATTGCTTCTGTATGATTATACATGATCTTGAATAGCTTCTGATCAGTGTATAATAGTTCAATGATTTTATTTGGTGCAATGGAAATCAAAAGTGCTTGATACAATTACTGCTGTGTATGTTTTGGATAATTTAGATATTTGACTAGCTCTGAGAATTCTTTTGTACCTGTTGAGTAGTTTGTTGAATGTTGTACAGTTCATATTCAAAGAATATAATAAAAATATTAGATTTAGGTGCCCCAATACCGTATAATCCCCTTTGTGCGGTCTGCGATCTTAAGGGGATGAAACGACCTAACTGGAGGACAGTCCAGACGGTCGGCAACCTACTGGAGGACAGTCCAGATGGTTGGAGAGAGAGAGACCTACCGGAGGACAGTCCAGATGGTCTAGTAATTTTGTGAGGCCTACTGGAGGACAATCCAGATGGCCGAGTAGTCGTGTTACCTACTGGAGGACAGTCCAGATGGGCACGACTCGACACTCCGCCTGTGTGCTCAGGTAGGAGGAGTCCAGTTTACACTCTTCGAGAGTGCAGTGAGGCCAGAGAGCCTGTGGTCCTGTAGTAGACCAGGATGAGAGCAATCAGACTTAGCATTTCCCGGGTGTGTCGCTAAGTCTTGTACAGTGGGATCATAGTTCGCTACGAGTCTTCATATGTAGAGTACACTGCATATGATCAGGGCATAAGATAAAATATGTTTATATAGGTTCACAGAGTTTCTGATCAGTTAAAGAGTTAGAAAGGATTTTGAGTTCAGATTTGCATTAATCGTTCTTTAAATAGAATATTGATATTCCCTGTTATTTAATTGTTTCAATAGCTTTGCAGTAATTGTTACTTGATGGAACATTGCTATTTCCTGTTATTTAAATTAAACTGCTTAGATCTTCTCAGTGTAGTATTTCTTGTATATTAATCTGAATAATAAAACTGATGAGTTGTTTAGTGATGGTTGGGTGAAAAACTATTCACTGAGCGAGTAGGCTCACTCCTCTACTGAAACATTTTCAGGTCTGTGACAGTTCCAGGAATCTGAAGGATCTTACCACCCTAGTCAGTAGAAGGTATATGTAGTTAGTTAGATAGTGGTCTCTTAGTCCTTTCCCCTCAGTCCTTGGGACATGGTGTGGAGAGAGAGTGTGTTTAATATGTAAATCAGTTTTGTAATTAACTGTCAACTTTATATTTCGCATGTAAATGTAATATGACAATTACTCTGTTTATGTTTCTAGCAAGTAAAATTTGAAATGCCTCCGCAAGTTGTGTAAGTTTCAGTATTTAAGTAATTTGTAAGATTTTCCTGTTGGTATGTTTAATGTGACTAAGAAAAGAAAATGTTAAGTGTGTTTTTTTTTGTGAAACGTGTTAATCCTTCTTACGCCCTAATCTCATGATTAGTGGGTAATGTGAGATCAGGGTGTAACATATGTGCTCCAGGAATTCCCTTAGGAAAACCTGTTTCACCATCATTTAACATCTCACAATGATGGATCTATGATCAGGGCTCTACATGTATGGTTACACTTGATTAATTAGGTACCATTCAGTATTCTTTTGGCATTAAACATGTTTCCAAACATTTAAGCATAAAAGCATTGCTATAACAGAAGAATACTAAATGTATCAAGTTATCTTTCATCAGTTATCAAAAGGATGTTAATCCATCACAAGTCATCTAACCAGCATGACCTTGATGTTACTCATGGCTCTTACAACCCATCATCTCATATGTTGTCACTTAAGCATAAGCAACATAGCATGTATCATTATTCATAAAGTCTATAAAATACTTTCAATGAATACTCTGTCATAACCCTTACCTGGTTATGATCATTCTCTTACAAGAACCTACATAGTCAATCTCAACTTGACAACAATAACATTTCATTACAGATCAACAATTTATAAGGCAGAAATAGCATTCCATTTCAAGGGTTGTACCTTTATTCCTTTACTAAGGCTAGGTTCCTTCATTAGTATCAATTAGGGTTTACTATTCACATTTCATGTTACTACCCTAGAATTAGGGTTTACTATTCACTTCTTAGTGATTTGAGCTCATAGCATCATCATGCATGAAATTATCATCCTTGATGCCTTCAAATTAGATTAAGATTCATCAATTATCATAATTAGGGTTTTCATGATCTCACATAGGTGGATCCTACTCTAATCATGCACATTCATATTCATTGAAGGTACTTTACTTGAATTTCAACTATAAATGGGACCTTCTCTCTCCTCTTACTAATAGGTGGTGATTACATCACTCTAGGTTAGGTTAGATCAAGTCAATATTGATTATCATAAGATGATTCACCCCTATCAAGTCATTAGGGTTTGGTTGATCAAGTGTGTCATCTACTTGGACCCTTCAATGGCACATTGGTAATGTACACCTTCAATCACCACATGGTTCAATCTATTAATCACTTAGCCCCTTAATGTCTTTAGATACCATTAGGGTTTAGATTAGACCACCATTGGACCAATTACACCTTCAAACTACTAAGCAAACACAGCCCTAAAGATCCCCAAACGATCTCACACATCAACCTCCAAACGGTCCTAAGACCGTTTGGGGGCGTTGACCGTGTGGTTAGGTTAACCCCAAGACCGCATGACACTCAAGACCGTTTTCCCTCAAATGGTCTTGAGACCGTTTGAGTGCGTTGACCGTTTGAGTGTGTTGACCTTGAAACCGTTTGGATGAAACGACCTTGAAACCGCAGGAGTTGAAACAACCTTGAGATCGATTGGACCAAACGACCTTGAGACCGTTTGGCCCCAAACGGTCTTGAGACAGTTTTGATTCAAATGGTCTTGAGACCGTTTGGTCCAAATGGGCTCAAAACCGCATGGACCTCAAAGGTGATTCCAAGGTTGTAATCGATTAGGGTTATTCATGTTGAAGCCTTCAATTGGCCACATCTTTGATAGCCCCCTATCAATTGATCTAATTAGGGTTATTCTTAACCAATTAGACCCTCAATTGACCCTCAATTGCTAACCAATTAGGGTTGAAACCGATTGAATTAGGATTTGTAATCAATTAACCATCAACATTGATAATCATGAGTCTAATTGAAGTTGAACCTATCATTTGGCACCTAATTGGGCCCAAACTTGGCCCAAACGGTCTTGAGACCGTTTGGACATCCTTCAAACAGTCTTGAGACCGTTTGCCCAAAGTTTGATAAAAAACTAAGTCAAGTTGATGAGGGTTGAACCCTAATTAGGTCTAAAATCAGCACTTTATTCAATTCATCAACCTATGTGATTGGACCTTCAATTAATCAAATTACCTTAACCCTAGACCTCCAAATGGTCTTGGATTGTCACCAAACGGTCTTGAGACCGTTTGAGTGAACCCCCAAATGGTCTTGAGACCGTTTGGGCCCTTCAACTCAAAGATCACCAAACTTGGTCATAGAAAACACCAATTGAACCCGATTAGGGTTTAGAGGGTTGAGGTGCCTTCAACTTGTGATTGGTTTGCAATTAGGTTACAATTCTTTATAGATGTTTAATTAAACATGTGTACAGCAGACCTCTAAATGGTCTTACCTTGGTCAAACTTCCCAAACGGTCTTGGGACCGTTTGATTCTAAACGGTCTTGCAAGACCGCATGAGATCAAACGGTCTTGAGACCGTTTGACCTCAAACGGTTTGCAAACTGTTTAGACCAAATGGTCCAAGGTCGTTTGGTAAAGTTACCTAGGAACTCACGCCCATCATCTTCAACCTCGAAACAGGTAGGTTACTTCATGGATTTGTTTGCAAGGAAGCAAGGAAAGATGGGGAAGAAGTTCTAACTACTACCTGCAAGAACAAGTATATGTATAGGAAAGCAAGAGGTTTAGAGATATAAAACCCACCTCAAAGGTCGTCCTTAGAGCTCCAAGCTCCCAAGCTTTCAAGCTTCTAATGGCGTCTTGAGCTTCACAGGTCGGCCAAGGGTGATCCTTCAAGAAAAGGTTGGGGAAGATCGGCTAGAACAAGAAACCTAAGTGAGTTAACCATAAAACCAACCTTATAAACCAACTTTCTCCATGAATCCGAGCTAGAAGATGGTCTCTTCTCACCTTAGAACAAGTTGGTCGTCTTCTCTAGCTCCAGAGATCTACCTTGGGAGGTCCAAACAAGGTGACAAGTGAAGAAGTGAAGGAAGTACGTTTACTTGGTTGCAAAGAAGGAGCTTATATAGCTTGGGTAAGTTTCCATCATAAGGACCTCTAATTACTCCATTTTTCATCTAGGTCCATCCTTTATTCTTTTCACGTCCCTCCTCCTTATATCTTAGGTAAAACCCTTTTTGGAACTAAGAACTAAAGGCAAAGAAAGTCATCTTATCACTAAGGTGCACATATATAAGGGTTTCCTAACTTATAACTTGGTGATTCTGATACAAGGGTTATTCTTCTTTTCTGATTATTTAATTGAAGCGCCCCCTTCATCATTTCTACTCTAAAAGATGTTAAGAGTCACAAAAGATACTCTAGAAGGTGTATTTTACAAATTGCACCCCATATTTTGGGTAAATTGCACTTTACTCTAGAATTAGGGTTTCGAGCACAAAGATTGCTCCACAAGCTGCATCTTGATTCCCAAGCTTGGGAGGATTCATCATACCTCATCATATTCATGCATATGATGTCTCATTACAAAAGGAACATCTCAACATGTGAAATTTGCAAGTTGACCCCTCTAACTGGGTAATTTGCACATAGGTCCCTGCATTACAAAACAATACTAAGACAATGTTTAAAGAGGACAAAAATGAAAATATATGTTCCTCAGGAACTTAATTACATGCCAAGGGATAATCACAAGCATTTAATCACATAGTTAAGCAAAGCACCTAGGGTTAACTTATAACCCAGGTCATGGATGTTACAATAATCATGTTTTATTGTTTGTAATATTCTGATTTGATAAAGTTTTCACGATTTTATATGTCACGTCTGTTTTCCCAACATGGGCTATTTTTGTCCCATCCAATATTTAATCAAACAGTAGTCGTATTTTCTCCTACCTCGATAATTTTTGGAAACCAGGCAAACAACGCCTTTTTTCATCCAATTTTCCCTACTCTCTCCTTCTCCTTTCCTCATTTTCCTCTAATATCCTCTTCCCCCACCTTCCTATGATCATTTGCACTCAATGACCTATAAAACTAAGGGTGTTGTGGCCTCATCACCTAGTTCACAACTCATCCCCTTTCCTTCCTCTATTGCTTCATGTTTTCCACTTCATATCACTCTCTTCAAAACTATGGCTTTGGGCCTCTATAGGATCCATGTGGCATGTTGATAACTTGTTCTTAGTAGCCAGAATGACTTTGATCTTTCAGAAGGGCATCTTCTAGATCTCATCTATCTGCGCTTGACCCTCAAGGTCATTGTGCATAGTTTGGTTTCAAACCTTCGTAGGGCTGGGGACCATCCCTCAACCTGGGGCCATCACTGGTGTCTCTCAGTGACCCTACCAAAACTTTCTATGATCCCAGTTTCTCCTAAAATCTAGTTACTCTTAGCTTTCCTCTTTCTGTTGTTAGTATATTGGTTCCATTGTTAAAACATTGTCATAATGACCCGGTCTTTGGTTTTTCGAGCTTCTAGTGGTGTTGACTTTGTCAAACTATCTTGGATATCTCTGGTCTCCAGTTCACAACCTGTTCATCCTCATGTGTAGTTTTTTTCTACCTACTTCAGTTTGGTGTTTATGTCCATGGAGATAGGGGGATTTTGAGTTTTCAACCACAATTTTTGGTGTGGTCTAGCTCTTTGAGATTGATTTTGGCTGGGGGACTATCCTAGACGATTTTCCTATGAGGAGATACTTTGATTCCTGAGTTCGGCCCTCGGTTCCAAGACCTTGCTTTTGTGGTGTTCACCACGAAGATGGTTGAAGGGATGAAAATGATCACCTAGTAAAGTCTATAGATGCCCTTAGGTGCTAATTTATTTTTTCGCATGTTGTATGGGTAATTTTGGGATTTTCTTTCTGGTCTAGATATTTGACCATGTTGTTGGATATTCTTATTGGACCCGTATATAACATGTTCATTTTATTCCATGTGGAAACCCTAACTTGAGTATTTGATATCATAACCATCTTGTGGTGGACTTTTATGATCTATTGATGTACCTTATTTCTAGACATGATTGGATCTTGTTTATGGGTCCTCTAACCCCACATTATAAATATTGGATGTACTCATCCTATTGTTTTAGTTTAACTAAACTTTAACTTCCTTTCTCTATTTGAGTGCATGGCTTAGACTAATTTTATTTCCTGTAGTGGTACATGAGTACAACCATACATAGGGCGCTCTTTTTCGAAGTGTGCTTTTCCCCTTGTTATATATATACACACACACATATATATACATACATACATACATATATATACATACATACATACATACCTTGATTTACCACCCTCCCAGGCGTTTGGCCTCCGCCACGGGCATGGGAGAGGGGGAGAGAATGCCTCTCTTTATCCCATACATATATATATATATATATATATATATATATATATATATATATATATATATATATACCGTGTGGTTATTCCTCCCAACGTGCACTTTTTCCACCCAATAATTTTTAGGCTGAGATCCTATGGTATCCCAACCCTGCTTGAAATAACCTTATTCTATGTTGTTTACATGCACTGCTTATGAATTGTAATATTACTGTTGTGACATTATTTTAAGGAAACAAATCTCTTATTCTAGATTATCATTTTATTGAAATTGATATTCTCTTTTGATATCCACTTGGATAGTAATTCTCATCTTCTATGGGAAGATTCATTATATTTAATTTCCTTTTTACTAATGTTGCTCAATCCCAAATTAATCACATACCGTCTTTTATGTTGACAACATCCAATTTGTCTTCTATTGTGGGGTATGCTTCCAAATCCTCGGTGAAAGATATGGAGGACATGACATGCAAATGTGGACATGGCTTAAGGAGATTACTCTTAGGAGATAGACTTGGAATAGTTTGGATATCCCTCTATCTATATCCTGAAGTTGTTCCTTCATGTAAGCCCCTGAATGGGAGATAATTTTTATAATCTTGTATAAATTGAATATATTCATGAAATATTATTCCACTGCTATACTTTGGTTTTTGAATACCATTATTTTCTAAATGAAAAATTTACACCTATTCCATCATGCTTGTATCATGTTTGGATTAGATGGGTTTATTCCTCAAATTTTAGTGAGGAGTTGATCCCCTCTCGGGTCCCACTCCTTACAGGATGGTATAAGAGCTATTGGTAGTAGGATTCTGACTATTTTAATTGTGTGTCCTGAATATATCTCTTGCTTTCCATAGTCACCATATAAGTGGGACATTTACCCTATTATTGACCTGTGTTATCCATGTAATGAAGAAAGCTCAATTTTTAATCATATGAGGTACAAATAAGAATCAAGTATAGTAAACCCTAATGTGATGAGACTCTAGTTTGCCACACCCTATGATGTATGTTAGTTATGACATGGATCTTTGGATGTTATGAGGTTTGGATTAAGAATGGAGTCAAGTTATGAGGATGATGAAGTATTAGTATAAGGAGATCTTAAATGGAAATTGTGACTTGGTTTCACATTGATTTTGGCACCAATTTCAATTTTACATCACAAAGTTTTGTCGTAAAATTATTTTTCTTTATAATACTATATGTATATAAAAAAGGTTTTTTTGGGGGATTTTATCAAGGTTTTCCCAGACTAAGTCACAATGAAGTGATGTGTGAATTCTTGATAGAGAAGCATTGGAATTAGTTAGAATAGAAACCTCGACCCTAGTTATGGCTATGAAGTGGTGACTAGGAATATGTGGCACTTTTTAAAGGTTTATTTGATCTAACATTTTGTACACTACGATCTTTAGATTTTATATGTGAATATTAGATTTGTTAGGTTAGAAACAGAAGGACCTAAAAATCAACCCTAGGTGTATTAGATTGTCTAGTTGAAGGCTAGACTTATGTATATCATAAGCATACCCCTATATGTGATCTAAAACCCTAATACCTTTAGTTTTGTCTAATTTTGCCTACTAGATTAAAAACTTTTTAGGGGTGGATTCATGTTAGTTATAGACTCTAGGTTCAACTATAAGGGTTGTTTGAGAATAATGATAGATGCACTAACTAACTCTTTATAGCTTTACCAATAAATGGTGGATGGATATAACTATCACCTATCTAAGATAATACATGATCTCATCTAAGTTATCATCTGAATACTAATTAAAGTGATTTCTACATATTGAATAACTTACCTAATGTAGTGACCATAAATAATGCACGGTATTAATTAGGTTTGAAAAGTATTAAAGTGTGGCAACCTGCCACACCGAATGAGATTACTCAAAACAAAACACTCGGTCAACTACTAGTTAATATAATTACCAAAAATGTGGATTAATTAAAACCGATTTCAACATTACCATTATGTTCAAAAACATTTACATAAAGGTCCAACAACTTACATATATCACATACCATGCCATGTATTTACATATATGCCCACTGGCTGAAGCCATAGCATGTATACAAAAGAGATTTCCACATATACATGCCATATACGCACATAGGAACACTGCCAAAACTCCATTCGATGTACATATCATCTACAAAACATCCCCTACCCATACCTGAGAGTACATGGATGAATCTAGGATTCTACTAACCACTATCCAAACTTCTGCTCTATTGCTCTCCAAGCTGCTCTTCCTCAACACCACGATCTTGACCACGTCGCCGACGACCACCTAAAAAGATGTGTTGAACCACGAGGTGAGACACATGCCTCAATGAGATATATAACTCTCAACCAACAATTGTTGATTACAACAAGTTATACTATTGAACAAGTTTAGTAATTTGAGTAGTTTAAACATATTAAACATATTAAGCAGGCTAAGTAACTAAAACATGTTAACATCCAATGTGAATCATGTTTAACCCTCAATATATATACTACACGACTGTATTACATCTTTTATTAAGCCCTAAGGAGTTTGAGGTATACCACTCAGACTCCAACTGACCGTTGCTAAGTCGAAATCAGTACCGTACAAGATCTAGGAGAGCCAAACTCCTATGATCATCTGCCCTTGGTCAATATGAGTTAGCCATAATGACAAATAAAGTCAAGCTGCAAAATAGTCTAGTCCGCCCTTGGTACATAGGTCACAACACTAGTGAACTAGGGTATTCAAAAACCATATTAACCAAAGTACAACGTAGATGTCCTCAATCAAATCATATATGCACAAATATCTGAGATACGGCCATAGTTGTTTTCCTTCTGAGGTATAACCGCAACCATCCACGTAAACGTGCATATACTCAACAATACATGACTCTGATCTTCCATTAGGGGAATACTCATTTCACCATCTAGCAAATCGAGACACTAGAATGGATCCATGGCACAAGGCACTACATGACTAGGGTTTCACTTCATTAATTATTGCCAATTGGGTATCTTCCAACTTCATTAATCAAGTTACATATAAACCCTAAAAGAATTCTACAAATACATGAGTAGATTGCAACATCAAAAGAAATAAAACATATGAAGTATAAAGTTTATCACATCATCACACGGTACTATTTCTTTGCCATACATGAGACCAACTCATGATCATACTATCATAAAATACAAGTCCTTGTCATATCATGAAGAGGTTAACACCTCAATTAGGGCCCAAATCATGTATAAGGTCATAAGACCATTCACACTATTCACTGCAAGAACATCATTATCTTTCCATGCCTCATCAAGGTTCATCATTCCATCATCATACATGTGATACATAAGATTGATACAACAATACATTTAAGGGCTATGATGTTCACAGGATAGCAATTAGGGTTACTATAACATGGAGAGAGAGAGTACACCATCATCATAATAGTCACTCAAGAAAGTTAAGCATGATCATCCCTTACTTGCATTAGGGTTAGGTTCAACAAGGTAAGTAATTTAGGATTTCAAAGTAGCAATTAAAGGGAAACCCTAATTCTTATCATCTCGATCATTCATGAAAGCACTTAGGACAAACGTCACCATCAAAGGGTTAAAAAAACACGACTACCATCTAGATCAGAAATCTTCATCAGCCACCCGAGTAAGAAGTGTCATCAATCGTCAAGAAACAAGAAGGTTGGCAACCTCCAAATATCAGAAAAATTGGATACAGATGTAATCAGGGTGCTCCTCTTTGGAGACCGATGAGGTTGGAGATCCTTAGCAACCACCTAGGTTAGACGATCTCATCGGCCGCTAAATTTAGGGTTTCAATGACCACTCAAGATAAAAAATTCTTGGCGACCATCAAGATTCACAAACATTGGTGATCCATTGGAATTCAAAACTTGGTGACCACTCTCATGGAAAACTTGGCGATCAATCATGAGTCCAGAACATTGGCGACAACATAGCATTCAAGTTCATTGACCACATAAAAAAACTTGCCAACCGTAATACATGTGTAAATCTTAGTGAGCATCATGGTGACGCAAATCTCATCTTCCACATGAAATCAAAACTTGGTGACCTTCATGGAAATCAGACCATTAGATTATAAGCAAGGTAGAAATTTGTTCAAGGCATAGAAGGAAAGGCCATCATTTTTCCACCCAAAGAAAAACCCTAAAATACAAGGACAAAATCAACAATTTCTACATACATGTAAGGTCTAGGATTTACTTCTCTAATTAAGGACAAGAATGTACAAGGTTTAGTATTCATCCAAGAAGAGTTATCTACTCGATATCACCATGTAATCACAACTGTAGGTAAAGTGTAAGGAGTGAGATCCCAGAGGGGGTCCACTCCCTACTAGATATAAAAAGGAAACATCCCAAACCAAACACCAACATAATTTTTTTCTCAATAGGGATGATAACCAATTTATTCAACATGTATGTATCATATCACCAAAGTAGCAATGGAATTTAAAAATGTATCTAACCATTAAAAATCTTGTTATCATCACTATTCTTCACCATGCAGGGTGAGATAAAAGTAAAACTAACTAAACATAGGACTTGATGAGGATCACCTAACAACTTAAAGGAAGTCTCCCACAAGGTTTCTACTACACTCGTTGTGGTCCAAGTCCATCTTGATTGTCCTCTCCTTGTCCAACACCCGGGATTGGAAGCATACTTTACAAAAGAAAATTAGAAGATAACATCAGAAAGCTGGTATGTGCATACAACAATCGAGTCAAGCAATTTATGGAATAAAAGGACATCAAGAATGCTTCCCATAGAAAAGGTAAGGACCACCCAAAGTGGGCATAAAAGAGAAAAATTATAAATGATGAATAAAAAGGAGATTACTTGCCATAAAACAATAATAAAAGTGGTGCCACAAAAGCGCTCATAATCTTTAGGCACAAAACCATCACTATAATAACAACTTGCATGCTTGTGAGATAAACATAGCACTAAAACAATATAAAGACAAATGTGGCCAAGCCTCATAAACTTGAAACCAGGTAGAGAATGACACACAACCAAACTCCCCCAATATAAAATGTGTGGGCCAAGCCCCATAAACTTGAAACCTGGGTATGGGGCACATAACCTCCATCCCAAAAATATAATAAGGGAACATAACCCAAAAACCAATGCAATTACACTACTCTAGGGCTACTTAGTCACATAACATGCATGATAGAGTGGAAAGTATAAAGTATCATTAGATTAAACAAGATTTGTCACCACATAAATGCAAATATAGCAACCACCACAAAAGTGGGAAAATAGAGAATTTATCACCAAGTAAAGTTCCACCATGAAACAATATATAGGATAGAGTCCAAAATAACGTCCATTAAAATAAATTGATCATAAGACCAGAAACAAATAAGGTATCCCACAAGAAATATGTTCTCAAAATAGAAAAAGATAGTGTGTAGGATATTGTCCATAGGACCAAGACAAAGATGAAAGTAGGTTATTGCTCAAAAGGAATATCAGGTGATGCAAACACACCTAAAACCAGAGTCCTAGAAACTGTCTTCACCAACCTAGTAGTTTCCAATATCAACTTTGCCTAATTACAAATTATTCATATGTATTAGGGTGTTGAGATTCATATCAATGTAATGAAACCTCGTTCTAGACCTTTATAGAAAACATCAAATTTTAGAATCAAAACTTAAACCAAACGACTTATTAGGTTCTCCTGATCAGAAAAACATATTTTTATGTTAATTTTGGAATTAAGATGATTCATGTACCAATTTTAGGGCTTTAATATTAATTAATTAGATCCTAGAAAATCCATCATTGAAAACATGTAAATTAGAAGTTGAAACCATTTTTATTAGAAAAAAATAATTTTCTGATTCCAAAACATGTTTTACTTTAATTTCTAGACAACCATAAAAAAACTATGATTGTTGCAAAACAAGTCAATAAGAAAATTAAGAAAATCCATGTAATTAAGAAAAAATTGATTAAAAGGATTAGAGCGGGGGTCAACCCACTAACTTGGCCCAATTAGGGTCGGCCAAACCATGAGTCAAAGGTGCAGCTTTGACTCGCTCAAGTAAGGAAGACACGTGCAAAAATACGATTGCGACCTTGGGCAAGAAAGAGAGAAAAGAGAAACAAGGATGGGCAAACATATCAATTCTCATAGGGGAATCATCCCCTTTGTTCGAGCGCCCTGTGCACGAGTAGAAAAACTACTCAAAGATCAAATTTTGGGAAATTCCGGGAGATGCAAAGATTTGAGAAATCAAGAAGATAGAAAGAAATAGGGGAAGGAACTGAACTCACCTATGGTTCCAATTCACTTGAAGGTGGTGAGGGGAAGAAGAACCAGTTGCCGCAAGGTTAGGATGATAGTTTTGATCATGACAGAAATGCGAGGGAACTTCAAGCAAAGTGAGATAGGGATACGCGTGCATAGGAGATGACAAAGAAATGCATACAACTATTTATAGGTGAGGTGTTGTGGTTGGGGTTCTAGGTGGTTGGACACTGAGAGTTCGAGAAACCAATTTGGGTGTTTCTTAAATACATGTCAAAATTGCATGAATAAAGGATTATTTTGAGCGGAACTTGCTCACAAATCTGTTGGCGAAGAAAATTTGATAAAAGGTTAATCACAAAGGGAGAAATCTCGATTCTAGGATATCCATGTAAATGACATGCTTGCCAACTCGGGCAAGAGGTAGAGGACGATGCTGAGCCATCTGATTAGCAATCCTATGGTCAATAATGTGCATGAGATCAAAAATAAGAGAAATCAGTCGTGTGGCAGATTAAATAGCATTCTTAATCAAATTGGCATAAAGTGTGGGTGTATTAATTTCTATTTTTCTTTCTCTTCGTTTAAGGGTGCAAACAAATCCCAAACTAAATGAAATTTTGCACAGAGGCCAATTAAGGCATGTAGATTATGGTTATGCAATTATATTTCATATTTGAAAACTTTTGATTCGTTAAATTCACAAATCTCATCATCTCTTTCCTCAAGCATTAATGACTTTAACATTCTCCAATTTTGATGAAACTTCACCCACAAGTCAAATTGAGTATTTTGGATACGAATTTGCCCTTAATTTCTCATGTTGAAGTTGTTTGTACATTTATTTAATATTTTGAAGGTTCTACACACTTTCTCTCTCCTAACCTCACCTTTTCATCAAAGATTCTCCAAATTGAGTGAAAGTTCACCCAAAGGCATATTTTTAATATGTAGATTATGAATTTGGCATTAGTTTTTACTTTTGGAGTAATTAATGATTTAATTTTATATTTTGGAGGAAAACACCTTTTCTTTTCTAAATAAAATAGATGCGGTTATTATTATCCTAAATTTGTGAAACTTGGCCTCCAAGCCAAAACATCTCCAAAGAAAATGAATCTGAAGTTATTTTTCATCAATTTGACTTCCTTTTATGAGTTTTACATAATTGACATTTATGGGCCATTATTATTTTAGTTAGCATATTATTATTATTATTATTATTATTATTATTATTATTATTATTATTATTATTATTAGTATTCCAATTGTCCCATGCTTTTGTATTACAAAAAAAGGATTATATATTATTATTGTGCACAAAATATTATATATTTATGTTCTATATCATTTAGCTTATTAATTTAATATTTATTTGGATAAAGTAACATTTTCTCTTAATTATGAACACATTATCTTAGGTGTCCTATTCTGTGTATCCTTTATTGATCTTACAATTAACATGAAGGTATTAGGCCATATTTGTTTATATGTATACATGTTAAGGTGATTTATTTATGCATTAACATGTTAGGGTTTCAATTATCTACTAATGTGTATATCTTCATCCTTGTTTGGCTAATTCCAAAGAACTAAGGTCTCTATCCTCTTAGCCTTGGAATAGGATTAGGTTCTCGATTTTGGTATGTTACAACATACCACCCCTTAAAGGAATTTCATCTTCAACATCCAAACATAAACTATTTACCACCCCTTAAAAGATTCATCTTAAAAAGTCAAAACACTCTATAGGTATAAAGGATAGCTACTAAGGTATCATGCAAAAAAGGAAACATAACTTCAAAGTCTAACTGTGGGACTAAGGGTTACCTTCAACATGATCATCATAGCCTTCTTGACCATCCAGAGTAAAGATCCTTCCAGCACATCTTTCCATAAGTCTTTCTTTATTATTGTTGCCATTATTCTGAGGAGGCACCTGAGGTTGTTGTTGTTGAGCTGGTACATATCCATTATGAAGTTGAGAGCATCTGGAGCGAATATGTCCAGTTTCATTACAATGATGGCATACACCTCAGAAGTCAGGTTGATATTTTGCTTGATTCTTATCTCGAGAGAACTTCCCTGGAGGATGATTTCCACCACACTTAGAACATATATCCTTATTCTGATCATCATCAAGAAACTTTCTCTTCCTATCAAACTCCCTAGGTTGAAATCCTAGGTAAGACTCTATAGCCACACTTTATCAACCATCTGTGGAAAGGTCAGGGGCAGTTGTGGAATAAGAACACGACCCACATTGTAATTCAATCCTTGGAGGATTAGGTCAGCCCTACGCTCCTCACTCAATCCAACCACATAATGTTCCAATAGCAAAAACTTTTATATAAATGCAGAAACAGATAGGAACCTTGCTTCCAACTATAGAACTCTACTTCCTTCTTCTTTAGTGCATAATTGCAGATGTACTTTCCATGAAAAAGCACCAAAAACTGCTCCCCGGTCATGGTAGAGATATGATGAGTTCTTGCTATCACGTTCCACCAAACTCGAGCAGGTCCATCTAGAACATATCCAGCAAACCTAACCTTCTAGTGTGGAGGACATGCCATACCATCAAATGTCCTCTCTATGGCTAGCACCCAATCATCAACTTTATCAACCATCTCTATTCCACCTTCACCCTTGAGGGAGGTTGGTTGCATCTTCATGAAGTCCATTTTTAATACTCCTTAGGCTTATCAGGAACATGTGGGTTGTTCAGCTTCCCTGCCATAGCTATGGTAAAAATTTGTCGAGACATGGCCCACTCTTGCTCAGGAGGGATGACTATGTCTGCATTAGCAACAATAGAGGTTGGGTTTTCTTGACATACTAATGGTCCACTTCCAGATGGAGGAGTAACTTGAATCACCAAAGGGGTAAAGGGAGGATCCATATGTGGCATCCCAAACCTAGGGTTTTGAGGTGTCTCGTAACCAAACCAGTTGTCAACAAACGAGTTATATCCCACCGTGAGGGTTTTGCCTACAAAAGGTAAGGGTACTAGGTATAAGAAACCTATGAAAAAGGTAAACATACTAAGGGGGACAAAATTGAAATAGTTAGATAACCGACAATCATTGGCTCTAACACCATGCTGTAAGGAGTTAGATCCCAGAGGGGATCCACTCCTTACTAGAAATAAAAAGGAAACATCCCAAACCAAACACCAACATAAAATTTTCTCAAAAGGGATGATACCTAATTTATTAAACATGTATGTATCATATCACCAAAGTACTAGTGGAATTTAAAGATGTATATAACCATTACAAAGCTTGTTATCATCACTATTCTTCACCATGTAGGGTGAGATAAAAGGAAAAACTAACTAAACATAGGATTAGCTGAGGATCACCTAACAACTTCAAGCAAGTATCCCACAAGGTTTTCACTACACTCATTGTGATCCAGGTCCACCTTGATTGTCCTCTCCTTGTCCAACACCTGGGGTGGGAAGCATACCCCATAAAAGAAAAAGAGAAGAAAACATCAACAAAAAGTTGGTATGTGCATACTAAAATAGAGTTGAGCAATTAATGTAGTAAAAGGACACCAAGAATGCTTCCCATAGAAAAGGTAAGGATCACCCAAAGTGGGCATAAAAGAGGAGAATTATAAATGAGGAATAAAAAAGGAGATTACTTTCCATAAAAAAAACAATAAAAGTGGTGCCATAAAAGCACACATAATCTTTGGGCGCAAAACCCATCACTATAATAACAACCTGCACGCATGTGAGATAAACATAACACTAGAACAATATAATGAAAAAGGCGACCAAGCCTCATAAACTTGAAACCTGATAGAGAATAGCACATAACCAAACTCCCCAATATAAAGTGCGTGGGCCAAGCCTCATAAACTTGAAACTGGGGTATGAGGCACATAACCTCCATCCCAAAAATATTATAAGGGCACATAACCCAAAAACCAATGCAATTACATGACTGTAGGTCTACTGAGTCACATAACATGCATAATAGAGTGGAAAGTATAAAGTATAGTCAGATTAAATAAGATTTGTCACCACATAAATGACAATATAGCAACACCACAAAAGTGGGAAAAAAGAGCATTTATCACCAAGTAAAGTTCCACCATGAAACAATATATAGAATAGAGTCCAAAAGAATGTCCATCAAAATAAATTGATAATAAGATCAGAAACAAATAAGGTATCCCACAAGAAATATGTTCTCAAAAGAGAAAAATATATTATGTAGGCTATTTTCCATAAAACCAAGACAAAGATGAAAATAGTTTATTACTCAAAAGGAACAATAGGGGATGCAAACATACCTTAAACCGGAGTCTTAGAAACTGTCTTCACCAACCTAGTAGTTTCGAAGATCAAATTTACCTAATTACAAATTATTCATATGTATTAGGGTTTTAAGATTCATATAAATGTAATGAAATCCTAATTCTATACATTTTTAGAAAACATCAGATTTTAGAATCAACCTAAACCAAAATACTTATTAGGTTCTCCTAATCAAGAAAACATATTTTATGTAAATTTTGGAGTCAAGATGAATTAGTTACCAATTTTAGGCATTTTATATTAATTAATTAGATCCTCAAAAACCCATCATTGAAAACATGGAAATTAGGTGTTGAAACCATTTTTATAAAAAAACATATTTTTCTGATTCCAAAATATATTTTACTTTACTTTTTTTCTATCAGAGAAAATTTATGACTTTTCAAGATGAACCAATCAAAAAAGTAAGAAAATCCATGTAATCGAGAAAAATCCGAGTAAAAGGATTAGAGTGGGGCCCGACCCACTAACTTGGACCAATTATGGTCGCCCGACCGCTGACTGGGACCAATCATGGCCGGCCAAGTTACGGGTCAAAGGTGTGGCTTTGACTCGCTCAAGCAAGGAAAACACAGGCAAAAATATGATTGTGACCTCAGGAAAGAAGCAAAGAAAAGAGAAATGAGGACTGGAAAACATATCAATTCTCACAGGGGAATCATCCCCTTCGTTCAAGCGCCCTGCTCGCGAGCAATACAACTGCTCAAAGCTCAAGTTTTGGGTGATTTCATGAGACATAAAGTTTTAAGAAATCAAGAAGATAGAAAGAAAGAGCGGAGATAGATTTGATTATGAGGGCAATGTGAGGGAACTTCAAGCAAATTGAGAAAGGGAAACTAGAGCATAGGAGACGACAAAGAAATACATACCCCTATTTATAGGTGAGGCGTTGTGGTTGAGGTTTTGGGTGGTTGGACACTGAGAGTTCGAGAAACCAATTTGGGTGTTTCTCAAATACATGAAAAAATCGCATGAGTAAAGGATCATTTTGAGCGAAACTTGCTCACAAATTTGTTGGCGAAGAAAATTCTATAAAAGGTTAATCACAGAGGGATAAATCCTGATTCTAGGATATCCCAGTAAATAATCTTCTTGCCAACTCGGGTGCATGGTAGAGGATGATCTTGAGCCGTCTGATTAGCCATCCTATGATCCACAATGCACGTGAGATAAAAAATAAGAGAAATTGGCCCTGTAACATATTAAATAGCATTCCTAATCAAATTGGAATAAAGTGTGGGTGTATTAATTTCTATTTTTTTCTCTCTTCATTTTTGGGTGCAAACAAATCCAAAACTAAATCAATTTGGCATAGAGGCCAATTAAGGCATGTAGATTCTGACTTATGCAATTAGATTTCATATTTGAAAATTTTTTATTCATTAAATTAGCAAATCTTATTTTCTCTTTTGTCATGCATTAATGACTTTAACATTCTCCAAATTTGATAAAACTTCACCCACAAGTCAAATTAAGTACGTTGGATATGTGTTTGCCCTTAATTTCTCATGTTAAAGTTTTTTGTACATTTATTTAATATTTGAAGGTTCTACACACTTTCTCTCTCCTAACCTCACCTTTTCATCAAAGAATCTCCAAACTGAGTGAAAATCCACCCAAAGGCATATTTTAATGTGTAGATCACGAATTTTGAATTAGTTTTTAATTTTGGAGTCATTAATGATTTCATTATATATTTTGGAGGAAAAATACCTTTTCTTTTCTAAATAAAATAGATGTGGTTATTATTATCCTAAATTTGTGAAACTTGGACTACAAGCCTAAACATCTCCAAAGAAAACGAATCTCAAGCTATTTATAATCAATTTGCCTTCCTTTTATGAGTTTTACATAATTGACGTTTGTGGCCCATTATTATTTTAGCTAACATATTATTATTATTATTATTATTATTATTATTATTATTGTCCCATACTTTTGTATTACAACCAAAAGGATTATATATTATTATTGTGCATAAAATATTATATATTTATCTTTTATCTCATTTAGTTTATTAATTATATATTTTGTTTGGATAGTGTAACATTTTCTCTCAATTATGAACACATTATCTTAGGTGACCTATTCTATGTATCCCTTATTGATCTTATGATTAATATGAAGATATTAGGTCATATTTGTTTATATGTCTACATGTTAAGGTGATTTATTTATGCATTAACATGTTAGGGTTTCAATTATCTACTAATTTTTATATGTTCATCCTTGTTTGGATAAGTCCAAAGAACTAAGGTATCTATCATCTTAACCTTAGAATAGGATTAGGTTCTAGATTTTGATATGTTACATAAAGCATATTATCTTTCTACTTATAACCACATTTTAGGGTAAGATTAGGTGCATGCAAGGTAGAAGTAAGCAATAATAGTGGATAAAGTTATATAACTCGCCTTAGAGTTGATATACAAACCTCAAGCAGAAAAGTAGCTTGAAGAAGAAAGGTAGGAACCCTAGATTGAGCACTCCTCTTCAGCCAAGCTATCTCTGTCTTTAAAAAGAGAGCAAACCATAGGTCAAGGAAGCAAGAAAGAGATGTTCTTAAAGCTCTAACTCAAGCACTACCATGGAGCACCATGGGTTTGGCCAAGAAGAGAAAGAAGAAGAGAAGTTAAGCAAGTAAAACGTAGGTAAAGAGGGGGATCTCACTTACCAAGATCAAGAAGAAAATCAAGGAAGCACCAAACAATCACAAGAAGGGTAAATCCAAACCCTAGACCATCATGCAAGGTAGATCGACCTTCTTATTCAACCTTGAGCTCCTCCTTCACCAAACAAGATGGCATGAGGTCCAAGAAACCAAGGAAGATGAGAGAGGAAACTAGGTGTGTAAAGAGGTTATTTGCATGCAAGGAGAGATGTTTATATAACTTAGATTTGGAGAGAGAGGAAGAGGGTTAGGTGTCAAGTTAAACATGCCATGTGTCCAAGAGATCTCACCCATGCAAGCACCACATTCGTCCATGCAAGTAGGGCGACCCCACCAAGAAAAACAATTGACCAAAGTGGTCTAGAAAAAGCAAACGACCATTGAATCAAGATGTTGGCGACCTTAGAGATTAGAAAAGCAAAAGGTCGGTAACCATTGGTGATGTTGGCGACCAAGATGAATCCATCTCTCGTTGACCGCCAACCCTAGGTGTCTATAGGGAACCTTGGTGACTACCAACCCTAGAGGGCACACACAAAACTTTAGAGACCACCAACACAAGGTGATCATTGGTCAAACACAATTCAAGCTCAACCATCAACTTACGGCATCCATGCAAACCCTAAACTCAACATGAGATGATATCACTCAAAACTAGGTGTGACAAGGTGCCCCAAAGTTTAGATATATCCAACATGATATCAAAACATGCAAGGAACAATAAGAATGCGACAAATTGCAAGAAAACCCTCAAAGTGGGAAAATTGCAACTAGGACTCAAAACAAGCATATATATGCATAACCAGCTCAAACAATGTCCAAACTGGACAAAACTTGAAACTTAAGCTTGTACCATGATATCAAAGCACATCACAAGGTTAGATTATGGTTTTGATCATCTAACTATAATAAGCAAGCATGTTTAATCGTCAAACAAGGTTAGGGGTCTTACAACCATAAGCCCCTAACAAGGATTTCACCCTCAAAATCCTATGCAAATAAAGACATGTCCTTATTATGCATCTCATTCTCTAATTCCCACATTACTTCCTCCATACAACAGTGATGCCACAAAACCTTAACTAAACCTATACCCTTCTTCTTCAACTTCTTCACCCTCCTATCCAAGACCAATACATGACCCTCGACATAGGACACATCCTCATCTAAATCAACCTCCACTAGCTATAACAATTGCTTTGTATCAGGGTGACACTTCCTAAACATGGAGACATGGAAGAAATCATGCAACCTATGCAAATCCAGTGGTAACTCCAACTTGTATGCTATGTTCCCAACACGTGCCACAATAGGGTAAGGTACCATATACCTAGGAGTCCACTTACCCTTCTTACCAAACCTCAACACACCTTTCCAAGTGGAAACCTTGAGGTAAACTTGGTATCCAACTTGGAACTCAAGCGGTCTATGACGATTGTCAGCATAAGACTTCTATCTGTCTGGGGTTTCCTTCAGCTATTTTTGTATCACCTATCTTCTCTATAGTCTACTACACTAGCTCAGGACCCAAAAGTTGGTACTGACCTATCTCATACCAACAAAGAGGTGACTGACAATGCCTGCACATCCCAAATCCCAAGAAAGTGCAACACACAAGCCCTCAATAGATCTTCTAACATTTGAATGGTCCTTTCTAACTGTGCATATGTCTGTGGATGAATGGTTATACTGAATCTCAACTGTGTCCCCATGGTTGTATGCAAATGTTCCCAAAAATGACATGTAAACTATGGGCCTCTGTCAGATACTATGGTTATTGGGATAACATGCAAACGAACTATCTCATCCATGTAGATTTGTGCAAACTTATGTGTCGTATATGTTGTCTTGACTGGCAAGAAGTGAGCTGACTTGGTCAACATGTCAACTATAACCCAAATAGAATCATGACATGTGGTTGTCATTGAAGACCAAACACAAAGGCCATGGTAATATGATCCCACTTCCACGGTGGTATCATCAGAGGTTGTAACATTCCAACAGACTTCTGATGCTATGCCTTAGCTTGCTGACAGACTGGACATTTAGCAATGAACTCTCCCACATCACGCTTTAGGCCTGACCACCAATACAGACCCTTCAAGTTATGGTACATCTTGATACTGCCAGGGTGCATTGCGTACATTGAGGAGTGAGCTTCCCCAAGTACCAACTTCCTCAAACCATCAACGTCTAGAAACACTACCCAGTTATGAAAGCAAACTATCCCATCCTTTGACTCATGAAAATCATCATACTTCTTACTACCAAACTCTATCCTAATATTTTGTATCACAATATCATTCTACTGTGCATCTCTGATCTATTGCATCAACTTAGGCTTCACCTATAATTGTGATAACAAGCCTACCAATAGAGAAACCTCCAACTGAATGTTCATCTGGCAAAGTGACACCAACATATATCGCTTATAAAACACCATAAAGTGACACCAACATATCTCGCTTATGGCACATGCCATAGTGTAATTATGCCTTGTCTATAGATGATGATGAAGATGACTTCCTGCTCAACGCATTAGCCACCACATTTGCCTTCCCTGGATGGTAGTCTATCGTGCAATAATATTCCTGGATCAACTTCATCCATCTCCTTTGCCTCATATTCATCTCCTACTTTGAGAAGATATACTGAAGGTTCTTGTAGTCAGTGCAGATCTGACACTTCTCTCCATACAGATAGTGCCTCCAAATCTTCAAGGCATGGACCACTACTTCTATCTCCAGATCATGTATCGGGTAGTTCTCCTCATGTTTCTTAAGTTTTCACGAGGAAAAAGGAATCACATTCTTTTCTTGCATTAGCACGCATCCCAAGCCATTATTTGAAGCATCACAGAAGACGATATAGCAATTTCCTTATTTTAGAAGAACCAGTAGTGATGCACTAGTCAACTTCTCCTTCAGTAGTTGGAAAGAATGCTAATACATGACATCCCAGACAAAATTTACACCCTTCCTAGTCAACTTTGTTAGGGATAACATTACAAAACTAAAATTCTTTATGAAACTCCTATAGTAACTTGCCAGACCTAAGAAACTTCATATTTCTATCGATATCTTGGGCTATTCACATTC
This sequence comes from Alisma plantago-aquatica, assembly GCA_963693085.1. Lineage (NCBI taxonomy): Eukaryota > Viridiplantae > Streptophyta > Magnoliopsida > Alismatales > Alismataceae > Alisma > Alisma plantago-aquatica. The sequence goes on from OY856410.1 coordinate 471,315,562, forward strand.
CATCACTGTACTAAACCTTCTTCAGGTCCATACACATGCCTTTAACAGATATGACGTGACCAAGAAAAGATACCTCTTCCAACCAGACTCACATTTACTAAACTTGGCATACAACTTGTATTTCTTCAAGAACGTCAAAGCTTGGTAAAGGTGTTGCTCATGATTCTGACTATCCTTGGAGTATATCAAAATATCATTGATAAACATGACCACAAACTGATCCAAGTATGGCTTGAACACCCTATTCATCATATCAATAAAAGTTGTTGGCGTGTTGGTCAACCCAAACAACATAACCACGAACTCATAGTGACCATACCTAGTCTTAGAAGAAGACTTGGGTATGTCATCTGCCTTGATCCTCAACTAGTGATATTCTGACCTCAGATCTATCTTCGAGAACACTGTATCACCTCTCAACTGATCAAACAAATAATCAACCCTTCACAACAAATACTTGTTCTTCATACTGACCTTGTTTGACTATCGGTAATCTACACACGACCACATGGAACCATCCTTCTTCTTAACAAACAACATAAAAGCACCCCTAGGGGAAGTGCTCAATCCGATAAAATCCTTCTCTAACAACTCCTGCAACTATTTTTTCAACTCCAACATCTCTGTAAGTGCCTTCCTGTTGAGTGATTATGCTATGGGTTGTGTTCTAGTAACAAGATTGATCTCAAAATCGATCTCTCTAGGAGGGGGTACACCAAGAAACTTTTTAAGAAAAACATCCTCAAACTCTCACACTACTGACACCTCCTTGATACTAGGACTCCTCACCTTAGTATCCACAACATGTGCCAAGAAAGCCTCACATCGTTGTCTCATCAACCTCTCTGTTGCCATAGTTGATATGAAGCATGTAGGAAGAAGCTTCCTATCTCCTTAGAAAATCTACGAGACCTCTCCATCATCGAACGTCCCCAGCTTAGAATTACAATCCAAAACAACCTTGTACTTATATGAGGTATCCATCCCTAAGATCACATTAAACACATGCATGTCAAGTGGAATAAGGTCCACTCGAATGTTGCATCCTAAAAAAGAAAGAACACAAGATGGACACACCTCCCGTAACTTGATGTAACCAACTAAAGGGGTTTCTAGCCAGAGACTATAGGTCTAACACAAATTGGAAGATAACAATTATCTATCACTTCTCTAATAATAAAAGAGTGTGACACACCTGAGTCAACCAAAACAGATATGAAAGAAGAAAAACACAAATCAGAATGAAAAAAAATCATTTGACCTATCACGATCGATATATTGACCACTCTCTCTGACTGACTCATAGCATAAAATCTAGACATCTCATGTTGTCATACACACCCTTTGCTATCTGGTTCAAAAGATCATGCTATGACACCTAACTGCATCCTTTACCACCACTATTGTTGAACTGTTGATTTTGTAAACCTTACTGACTCTATCTCAGCTACTGTGTCACTTTTTCATCCTTCATGGGGCATTCTCACATGATATGCCCAACTTGACCACACCTTTGACAAGTCCTTAAATCATATTGTGGCCTAGACAGCCCTATCACTAACACAGATGATGCACTATGTGCTCCTGTTGAAGGAAAACTACGGCCTCTGCCCTTGCTCGGAGACCACTGTGATGACACTCCTAATCTCTGATCAAAGAAAATTGACCTCTATTGTGACTGAGGTGACAAAAACCTTGGCTTCTTAAAGTGACCAGATGACTGCCCTGAAATTGAGTTGGCCTCTTCTTAGTGTTGTCTTCACGCTTCTCGATAGCAGACCTCTCAATCCACCCCACTAAATCCACAAAGGTAGAGAACCTCTATCTATTCTTCAAAGCATTGGCTATCATAGACAACTCCAAGCTCAAACCCTTATCAAACCTCTGAATCATCTCCTTCTTTGTTGCCACCATATGAGGACAGAACCCCAAAAGCTCCATAAACTTTGCCTCATACTCATTGATAGACATTGAACCTTGGATTATCTTCTCAAACTAAGCTACCTTCTCATCCAGATACATCTCCGAAAAGTAACGACTCACAAACTCTCACTGAAACTCTTCCCAACTTATCACAGCTATGGGTTTGTTCTCCTCCTCTATGGCCCACTAGTGGCCAGCACTACCCTTTAGCAGATCAACTGTATGCTTCACCTTGTCCTCTTCTAGGATATTGAGGATCTTACATGCCTTCTTAAGCTTTGTCAACCACATATCAACATCAATCGGGTCCGTTGTACTCGCATACTCGGTGGCTCCAACACGTATCAACTTCTCAAACATCTTCCCAGAACCCTGAGATTCCACATTACAGACAACAATCCTAGCTCAGGGTATGGGCACTCTATTTTCTATATGTGTCATCGTGGCTATAAGTTGTCCAAACATGGACTTGAACTTTGGATTGGCCATGGTTTTCGGGTCAAACTGGGGCACCTTCTGGCTATTTTGGCCCCATCCTAGACATTCTATCTTCTTGTGCCTGCCTCCTAGCACCACCTCCCTGCATGACGTAACTACTCACAACATGTTCTTCACATTCTCTAAACATATTTGCATAAGCATAAGCTATAATAAGATATGTTAGATTATGTAAGAACAAAACCCAAACCCTAGTCATATGTCCCTGTAGACTCAGAAAACCTAGAGCTCTGATACCAACCTAAAAAGTGTGGCACCCACCATGCTAAGATAGATTACTCAAAACAAAACACTCAATCAACTACTAATTAATCACATTACTAGGAAATCGGTTAAATTAAAACTAATTTCAACATTACCATTTTGTCCAGGAGCATTTACATAAAGGTCCAACAACTTACATATATCACACACCATACTAGGTATTTACATATATGCCCAGTGGCTAAAGCCACAACATGTATACAAAAGATGTGTTCCACGTATAAATGACATATAAAACAAATAGGCACACTGATAAAGCTTGAGTCGATTGTACATGTCATCTACAAAACATCCCTTGCTCGGACCTAAGAGTATAGGGACGACTCTAGGACTCTACTAACAACTACTCAACCTTCTACTCTACTGCTCTCCAAGCTACTCTTCCTCAACACCACGATCCTGACCACATTGTTGATGACCACCTACAAAGATGTGGAGACCCACGAGGTGAGACCCATGTCCCAACAAGAGATATAACTCTCAAACAATGATTATTTATTGTAGCAAATTATACTATTAAACAAGTTTAGCAATTTGAGTAGTTTAAACATAATTAAACAGATTAAGCAGTCTAAGTAACTAAAATAGGTTAACATCTAAAGTGAATCATATTTAACCCTAAACAGATATACTACACAATTGTATTATGTCTTTTACTAAGCCCTAAGGAGTTTGAGGTATACCACTCTGACTCCAATTGACCACTAATAAGTCAAAATCAGTGCCATTCAGATCTAGGAGAGCCAAACTCCTATGATCTCATCCACCCTCAGTCAGTACGAGAAATCTACAGTGACATATAAATTCAAGCTGCAAAACATTCTACTCTGCCCTTCGTATATAGGTCACGTCACTAGTGAACTAGGGTATTCAAAAACCCTATTATCTGAGGTACAACCACATATGTCCTCAATCACATCATATATATACAAATATCTGAGATATGACCGTAGTTGTTCTCATGTGGAGGTATAACCATAGCCATCCTTGTGAATGTGCATATATTCAATAGTATATGACTCCAATCTTCCATTAGAGGAATACTTGTTTCACCATCTAGCAAATCCTGATGCTAGAATAGATCTATGGCACTGGCACTACACGATTAGGGTTTCACTTGATTAATTATTTCCAATGGGGTATCTTTTAACTTTATCAATCGAGTTATATACAAACCCTAAAAGAATTCTACAAAAATAGGGGTAGATTGCAACCTCAGAAGAAATAAAACGTATAAAACATAAAGTTTACCACATCATCAGATAGTACAATTTCTTTGCCATACATGAGACCAACTCATCATCATATAATCATAGAATACAAGTCCTTGTCACATCATGAAGAGGTTAACACCTTAATTAGGGCACAAACCATGTCCAAGGTCATAAGACCATTCACATTGTTCCCTGTAAGAACATCATTATATTTCCATGGCTCATCAAGGGTCATCATTCCCATTACCATACATGTGATACATAATATTGATACAACAATACATTTAAGAGATATGATGCTCACATGACAACATTTAGGGTTATAATAACATGGAGAGAGAGAGAGAGTATTGCATCATCATAATAGTCACTCAAGAAAACAAAGCATGGTCATCATTTACTTGCATTAGGGTTAAGTTCAACAAGGTAAGTAAATTAGGGTTTCAAAATAACAATTAAAGGTAAACCCTAATTCTATCAACTCCATCATTCATGAAAGAACTTAGGTCAAACTTCACCATCACAGGGTTAATAAAACATGACTACCATCTAGATCAGAAATCATCATCTGCCACTCGAGTAAAAGTGTCATCGACTGCTAAGAAATAAGAAGGTTGGAAACCTCCAAATATCACAAAAGTTGGCGACTAATGAAATTAGAGTGATCCTCTTTGTCTACCGTTGAGGTTGGAGATCCTTAGAGACCACCCAAGTTAGAGGATCTCATTGACCACAAGGGTTAGAGTTTCAGCAACCACTCATGATAAAAAATTCTTGGTGACAACAAGATTCACAAAAATTGGCGACCCCTAAAATTCAAAACTCGGCGACCACTGTCATGTAAAACTTGGCGATCAATCATGAGTCCAGAACATTGGCGACCACATACCATTCAAGCTCATCAACCACATAAGAAAAACTCGGTGACCAGTAGGGGATGCAAAACCTTGGCACCAATCAAACATTTGTAAATCTTAGCGACCATCACGGTGATGCAAATCTCATCCTCTACATGAAACCAAAACATGGCGACCTTCATGGAAATCATACCATTGGATTATAAGCAAGGTAGAAATCAGTTCAAGTCATAGAAGGAAAGGCCATCTTTTGCCACCCAAAGAAAAACCCTAATATCCAAGGATAAAATCAATGATTTCCACATGCATGTAAGGTCTAGGATTTACCACTATCATTAAGTACAAGCATGCATAAGGTTTAGGGTTCATTCAAGAAGAGTTATCTACTCGATATCACCATGTAATCACAAAACCTAGGTAAAGGATATTATATTTCTACTTCTAACCACGTTTTAGGGCAAGATTAGGTGCATGTGTGGTAGAAGTAAGAAATAATCATGAAGAAAGTTATATAACTCACCTTAGAGTTGATGTTAAAATCCCAAACAACAAAGTATCTTGAAGAAGAAAGGTAGGAACCCTAGCTTTGTCGCTCCTCTTCGACCAAGCTATCTCCTTCTCCAAAAAGAGAGAAAACCCTAAGTTGAGGAAGCAAGAAAGAGATGTTCTTCAAGAACTACCATGGAGAATCGTGGGTTTGGGCAAGAAGAGAAGAATAGCAAGAAAAATGTCAGTAAAGAGGTGGATCTCTCACTTACAAAGATCAAGAAGAAGAGCAAGGAAGCACCAAACAATCACAAGAAGGGTAGATCAAAACCCTAGATCAGCATGCAAGGTAGATCAAAATTCTTCTTCAAACTTGAGCTCCTCCTTCTCCACCAAAAAAGAGGGGACCAGATCTAAGAAACCAAGGAAGAAGAGAGAGGAAACTAGGCATGTAAAGAGGTTGTTTGCATGCAAGGAGAGAGGTTTATATAACTTAGGTTTAGAGAGAGAAAAAGAGGGTTAGGTGTCAAGTTAAACATGCCATGTGTCCAAGAGATCCATGCAAGCAACACACTCATACATGCAACTAGGGAGACCCCACCAAGAAAAGACATTTATCAAAGTGTTCCATAAAATGCTATCGACCATTGCACCAAGATGTTGGCGACTGAAGAGATCAGAAAAGCAAACAATCTCTAACCCTAGGTGATGTTGGTGACCAAGATGAATCCAATTCTCATCGATCACTAATCCTAGGTGTCTCTAGGAAACCTTGATGACTGCCAACCCTAGAGGGCAACACAAAATGTTGGTGACCACCAACACAAGGTGATCATCAGTCAAACACACTTCAAGGTCAACCATCAACTTAGTACATCTGTGCAAATCCTAAAGTCAACATGAGATGCCACCACTCAAACCAATGTGTGACAAGGTGCCCCAAAGTTCATTTATATCCAAAATGATATCAAACCATGTGAGGCACAACAAGAATTTGACAAATTGAAAGAAAAACCCTAGAAGTGGGTAAATTGCAACTAGGTACAAAACAAACACATATATGCATAACTAGCTCAAACAATGTCCAAACTGGACCAAACTTGATAATTAAGCTTGACACATGATATCAAAGCACATCACAAGGTTAGATTATACTGTAACACATATAATTATGATAAGAAAGCATGTTTGACCATATAGCAAGGTCATAGGTCTTACATAAAGTGTGACACCTTGTCACACTGAATGAGATTACTCAAAACACAGTACATGATCAATTACTAATTGATCACATAGTAAAAATGTGGAATAATTAAAAATAATTCCAAAAATGTAAAATAAACTCTAGAACATTTACATAAAGGTCCATCATTCCATTCTCATATATCGTAACAGTTATTCAAATATGGGTTCAAAGATCTCAGATACATCCTGCATATAAAAGATATTTCAGATGTACATGTCATATATTTACAAACATTGGCATACTACCAAATCCCATGTTGATATGAGTATATCATCTAGAAAACACATCCCATACCCAGACCTAAGAGTATAGGGATGACACTAGGACTCGACTACTAACATCTACAACTAACTAACCTTATGAATCTATTGATCACCAGGTTGGTTCTCTTCCACAGTGCGACCTCGACCTCATTGCCCGCTACCACCTAAAAAAATTTGGTGACCCATAGGTGAGACCCAGTCCCAGTGAGAGATATAACTCTCTCCAACATATATTGATTATATCATATTAATTAACATTAAATACATTGAGTTGTTAGGGTATTGAATAAGCAATATGAATAGATTGAACAGTTTAAGCATACTAAGCAGTTAAGCATATAAGTTGTAGCATCGAGTAGAATTACCAGATATTCATAAGTCTGCATCATGTAAGAACTGTGTAGTGTAAAGACAAGATAAGGGTTAATCAACCAATGTGATACGTATTAAACCCTAGCAATTATACTACATGGCTGATATTATATCTTTTATTATTATGCCCTGGGGAGTTTGATTCATACCACTCAAAGTCCAACTAACCACTACAAAGTGCTATTCAATTCCGTATAAGATCTAGGAGTGCAGATATCCTAAGATCTCTTCCCCTCAGTCAGTACGAGTAAACTGTAGTGACATACCAGTCAAATTGCCAATAGTGACATATAGTCAACTGATAACAACTAGTTCGTACTTGGTACAAGTTATGACACTAGAAACCAGGGTATACAAAGCCCTCTAATCTGAGATACAATTGTATCTATCCTTAATCACATCAAATGTCAGAGGCATGACCATAGCCATCCTCCATAACCTGCATTTGTGGATGACAAGGATATATCATCAACTTGCCACCCCCATATACTCAACAACATGCGCTCCAAGTTTCCCTTAGGAATACTAGTTTTAGCATCCAACAAGTTCTAACACTAAAGATGGCTCTATGACACAGGGCTCTACATGATTAAGGTTACACTCGATTAATTACTGCCAATTGAATGCATTAAGGCTTTATCATACAAGTGAACATTCAAACCCTGATTCTTTTCTAACAAGAGTAAATGTATAACAACTTCAAAAGATATAAAACATTTGAGATATAAATCTTAATCACATTGCCACATGCTATCATTCATTGCAAAATAATGGACCACAATTATCATCATACTATTACAAGATACCAGTATATTATCACAAATTCCAGGGTTTTAACCCTTATTGGAACATGAAGAGGATTTTGCCTCCATTATGGCTTCAAGCATGCCCAAAGGTTGTTAATACCATCACATTATTCATAGTAAGGTTATCATCATCATTACATGCCTTAAACAAGTCTCAAAAGATCATTATCACATATGTGTCCATGGATATTATCATGGCAAGGCACTATGATATTCAAATAGTACTGCGTTGTGGTTTCAACACAAGAAAAGTGTAATGCATTGTCACATTAATCATTCAAGAGGTCTGATTATAAATAATCAACATCATATAATTACATTAAGGTTAGGTATAATAGCTAGATCACATGGGAGTTACACATCCACTTATTATAGTGATTTATCAAATATAACTGTATGATGGCAAAGGTAAGACTACAAATTAATGGTATTGAATCATCGAATTATCATCACTAGGACCCACATATAATACCATGGGATTCATTCTAATCCATTGGATTTTGAAGCATCCAATATTATTCATTGGATCAGGTTCATTGTTTAAGGTTATCAATTGAAGTATAGGTCTAACGAATAGATCAATTGAAACAAGGAAGCATTGGTTTACGATTTAGTCAAATCTAAAATTACATTCTTAACTCATCATATATGGAGATGACCTGATCCACCATTAATTGTGATCATTAGGTCACCATTGGTTGCTGAATCAGTAATACATTCATTTAACACCATCAAATATTAAGCTAATGTCATCATGGATTGATAGAATCATTAGAATACTTAGTGGATGGTAATTAAACTTCTAATTGAGCCTAAACCTGAGCTAAGGGGTGACCATAGGTTGTCAACATAAAATTTGACACCCTTGATCACAAACATCAGTTTCCAAGATAGCAACACCATTGGTTGTTGAATGGTATGACCAGCGGTTGTGTGATAGGGAAGGAAATAGCTTGAAAATCCTAATTTGAACTGTCAATTATTTTGTAGTTAGAACCATAGGTTTTGCTATCAACCTATCCCAGATCACATTATACCTTAGAAAAGTCATACACATGTTTACAAGTTCATATAGAACTGGAAGATAACAGGGAACACCATTTAAAATTTTGTAACCCTAAACAAGCATGGTTTCTCTATGCTTAGATCATCACATTAAAGCATAAACATGAACTAAAAAGCTTCTAGCAAGAAATAAAAGTGAAGAATGTTATATAACTCACCTCTATAGAGTAGGTAAGATCTCAAACAGAAAGTATCTTGAGAAAAAAAGTCAAGAAATCCCTAGATTCATATCTGAACTTGGCCAAATAGGCACTTCTCTCCATAGAGAAGCAAAACCCTAGAAAAAGAAACAAGAAGGACAGATTTTTGAGTTCTAGAGCCACTTTCACCATGGAACAGCAAGGTTCAAACCTATATAAATATAGTAGGTAGAATAAAAAAGAAATACATGGAGGAAATAAGGTGATACTTACACTTTTAGGTCAAAATCACTAGGAAGGAGCTTTAGGAACCCTTAAAGGAAGTCAATTACAACCCTAGATTCTTTTTCCAAGAAGATCCCCACTTTCTTCTTCCTTGGATAGGAAATTTGCAGTATAACAGAGGGAGAACGAGGTTGGTAGAAGGAGGGAAGTGGTGGAGAGAAAACGGATCATTTGGGTGCTTAGGGATAAGTATATGAAACTTTAAGATAAAGAAAAAGAAAAAGTTGAAGTTCTAGTATCTTTCCAAGTGTCCATGGCCTTAAACTATTAGTAATATACAATCACATACACAAGAAGATCCCACACCATCCATATATATTTGATTATCTCTCCTTTTCTGAATTTACAAGCCAATCAAATAATTCATTAGTTGATAGCTACTAAAGGTAGCTCATCCATGAAGGGGTAAACCCTAAAATACCCTTGAGGAAAACACCTTCAAACCATGGCTCAAATAGGATCCCCATGGCTCAAAATACTCAAGAATGATAATATAACATCTAAGTAACATAATTTATGTGAAAAATTGCAAATAAAATCCCTTAATTTGGTAAATTGCAGAAAAGTCCAAAATGTACATAAAATCGCATAACTTGCTCAAACAATGTCCAAATTGGACCAAATTTGAAACTTAAGCTTGTATTATGATTTCAAAGCATATAAAAAGGTAATATTAGGGTTATAATCATTAAATTATGGTAATTAAGCATATTCAACTCATTAAGAAAGTTTAGGGGCCTTACATAAAGGGTCAATTTTGTTGCCCCTATTCACTAACTTGATATAATATAGATAAGACTAGGTTAAACACTTAAAAAATGTCATAGGTGTAACATCAACCCACTTGGTCACAATAAATTGAAGTGCAAATAAATTAAATATAAATTAATCCAAATATATATGATTAATGTGTGCATCAATGTTTCCAATAATTCATTCAATTAGTTACATATAACACCTTGCTAAAAAATATGACCAAGCCTTACTTTTACACCTTAACTTAAATATTAAAAAATTATAATTACTTTCTTGGTCAAGAGAACCCTAATGTAAAAAAGGATATATATCCATAATATACTCTTGAATTACCCAAATGCTTAATTCCTTAAAAGAAGATGTATACAAAGATAATTATAATGAAACTACCATCACAAAATATGTAACTCTAATAAATGTGATGATGTTGAAAAAACCCTAGGTCTTGACTTAACTTTATAATTTTATATTCTAGTGAGAGAAGATAGTTGAAATAAAATGCTTGGACTAACATAGTTACATCTTTGCCAGTGGTGACTCTTTAGTCTATGCTTTGAATGCTTAGAATCCAAGGATGAATTCCTTATAAGGGGTGGAGTTTTGCAACAAAACAAAACCTATAATGATAACTTATTCCCTGAATAAGAGGTTGGTAAGCTTGGTTCCTTAGATTTGACTAAACAAGGATAAAGTTATACATTAATGGATTTTGTTAACGCTTATAAGATGTATAACTCAATGGTAACCCATTACATATTTAGGTTTGTAAATAAATATAAGATATTATGAGGCAATAGTAACTATAATCAACATCATATGTCATAATACACTCATATTAACATGATAATCAATGTGTATGGTAACATGTAAGTGAATTTATAAAATATATCACATACTGGCTAAAATGTCCAGCAAGAGGTTTACTGTGTTTAATACATGAATTGGAATGATAAGTGATTTTTACATATCCGTAAATATGATTAATGTTCCATTATCTAACTAACTATTAGGTTAATGGGCTTCATATATTAAATAAGTAAAATATGGAGTTTCATGCAAAATAAAGTAAGGAAACTCTTTTGGTAACAATGTGAAGACAATGATGTGACTTTAAACAATAAATAATGATGGAAATGATGTCATGATATGATAATGGTGATGAACCTAAAACCATAATTGTATTATAACTCCTAAAAGTAAATTCCAAAACCCAAATATAATGTAAAAGGCATGTTCTTTGGGTGCCATTTAGCTTGGGTGTCAAGTTTCACACATTATTTAAACAACAATAACTATCCTAATTTCTTTGGAAAAGAATATATGAAATAAGGACAAAAATATTAAACAAATTATTGGATGACTTCAAAAAGTGGAAATAAAACCCAAATTCGGATTTTTCCAATCAAATTTGGTCTATGTGTCAACTTTCACATTGTTGAACAATCTTATCTATCCTAGTTTTATTTACAAGAGATAATATTACTTAAGGGAAAAACTATTGAATAAAATAATGGACAACCCCAAAAGTGCAACCGAATTCTAAAAGTGGATTCTACATGTCCTAATTAGTCTAGGTGTCAAGTTTGGTATCTTTTGAACATTATTTGAGCCCTCAATTGGTATTAGGAAAATAAAGTAACTAATAATTACATCTCATTACTTTTAATTTTCTAAATTGATAATGTTTTCCCAACTTTATATTTCACACCTATTTTCCCCATGTGAACCATGTTTGGGCCGTCTAATTTTTAATCGAATGACATCTATCTTTTCTCCTACCTCAAATATTTTTGGAAATTAGGAAAACAACACCTCTTTTCCTCCAACTTTCCCTCCTCTCTCCCCTTCTCCCTTCCACCTTTTCCTCCAATCTCCTCTTTCTGACCTTCTTGAGATCATTATGCACTCGATGACCTATAAAACTTAGGGTGTTGGGGCATCATCGCATGGTTTTCAACTGGTCCCCTTTCCTTCCTCTGTTGATCCCCTACTTTCCACTTCATATCACTCTCCTTGCAAAGTAGGGCTTTGAGCCTTTGTAAAATCCACTCAAATCCATTGTGGCTCCTTGATAGCTTGTTCTAAGTAGCCACAATGACTTTGGTCTCCCAGAAGGATATCTTCCAGATCCCATATACCTAATTCTGATCGTCGAGGCCATTGTGGATGCATAGTAAGGGTCACAGACCTTCTCAGGGCCGGGGACCATCCCTCAACCTGGGGACATCACTAGTGTCTCACATTGCCCTACCAAAGCTTTATACAATCCTAGTTTCTTCTAGGACGTGGTAGCTCTCACTTTGACTCTTTTTGTTGTTAGTCTATTGGTTCCATTTTTAAACATTGGCACAATGATCTGATCTTTAGTTGTTCGAGCTTTTGGCGGTGTGGACTTCATCAATCTATCTTGGGCATCTTTAGTTTTTATTTCACGCCTTGTTCATCCTCATTTGTATGTTTTTTCTACCTACTTTAGTCCCATGTTTATGTCCATGGTGATAGGGGGATTTTGAGTTTCCAACCACGACCTTTGCTATGATCTGGCTCTTTGAGATCGATGTCGGTTGGGGGACTAATCCTAGATGATTTTCTAAATCCTTGGTTTTGTGGTGTTCACCATGAGGATGGTCGAAGGGATGAAGATGAACACCTTGTACAACTCATAGATGCCCTTCTATGTATTTTGTTGCATGGGTAATTTTGAAATTTCCTCTCTAATCTAGATGTTTGACCATGTTGAGTTGTGCGGCTTAATCGTTGAAAGTCCAATTCATTTTCCTAGTTCTAATTGGACCACCTCAACTAAACTTTCCTTGTTTTGGATAATCTTGCACGCGTGATATTACTCTATTTTCTGATTGGTCGCTTACTTAAAAATTCATATTAAATTATTTATAGATTAGTAAAGAAGATATTTTATAATCATGGAGTTTTTCTCTATATATTAGTGTAGTTTTTATCACATATTTCTGATCTCATAATATATTATATTTATGGATTTTTCTTAATTGGATGAGATTTCTAAAATTCATATTTAATAATTTATAAGACAATGAAATAAAACAAAATATGTTATAAACTCAAAAAATAGAATCTATAATATCACACAGTTTTGATAACCTAATTCAATAAATGTAAAAAGGCGATTTTTAGGGTTTGAGTAATTGATGTGAAATTAACCCCAATTCTACATATATGTTTAATAGGTGTATTGCAGACCATGGCTTGGATATAGGGTTATATTTGGACTTATGTAGATTGGATATGAGGCATGTTTCTTCCTTATTCATCATATTGAGCAATCATATATCTTTCATTTCTCTCTCTCTCGCTCTCTCGGTCCTATGGACAAATTAGCCTACACAAATTATCTCTCTTCTAAGAATTTATTTCATGTGAAAGATGTTATGTTCATTTTGAACATGGTAATAATCCTACTTTGTTGGATATTCTTATTGTACTCTTATTTATAACTTGTTCATTATATTCCATGTGGATAAGCTAACTTGAGTATTTGATATCCTAATATTCTTGTGGTGGACTTTTATGATCTATTGTTATCTTGTAGACATGATTGGATACTTGTTTGTATGTCCTATGGCCACATATTATGACTATTGGGTGTATTCATCCTATTGTTTTATTTTGACTAGACTTTAACTTGACTTTTTCCATATGAGTGCATGGCTTGAACTGATTTTATATCTTGTAGTGGAACATGAGTACAACCATATATAGGCACACTTTTTCCGCCCCTAGTGTGCTTTTCCACTCGTTATATATATAGGACGTGCTGCCGCCCAGGGTGCACTTTTTTCCACCCAATACTTTTTAGGATGAGATCCTATGGTGTCCCATCCTGCTTGAAATTACCTTATTCTATGTTGTTTACATGCATTGCTTATGAATTATAATATTATTGTCGTGACATTGTTTTAAGGCAAGAAATCGTTTATTCTTGATTATCATTTTATTAAAATTCATATTCTCTTTTGATATTCACTTGGATAGTACTTTTCCTCTTCAATGGGAATCTTTATATATTTGATGTCCTTTTCCTAATGTTGCTCAATCCCCAATTAATATACTCATACTAGCTTTTACGCTGACAACATCCATTTTGTCTTCTCTTGTGGGGTATGCTTCCAACCCCTAGGTGAAATACATGGAGGACATGACATGTAGACATGGACCTCACTTAAGGATTTGATGCTTGGGAGATATACTTGGAATATTTTGGATACCCCTCTACATAGATCCTGAAGTTGTTCTTTCATGTAAACCCCTCAATGGGAATATTCTTTTGTAATCTTATATAAATTGAATATAGTCATGAAATATTATTGTGTTGATATACTTTGGTTTTTGAATACCATGAATTGAGGAATGAAAAATTTACACCTATTCCATCATGCTTGTACTATTTTTGCATTACATGGGTTTATTTTTCAAATTTTAGTGAGGAGTAGACCCCCTATCGGGTTCCACTCCTTACAATATGTGTGATTGTGTGGTTTATTTCTTGCCTTCTAAATTCAGTTTGCATATAGAGCCTACCTCTTATTTCTCCATATGTAATTTAATGCTTTCCTACCTATACTTAGGGGAGTGCTTAATGAATGAAGCCCTTTTTAAAAAAATTCTACAATTTATTATTTAACTTCCTCATTGTTATTGGTTCCATCCTATATGTTGCTTGTGTTATGGGTTGTGTATTAGGAAGAAGATAGATATCAAAGTCAATCTCTCAAGGAGGTGGATTGCCAGGAAAATCGTTAGAGAAAACATCCTTGTACTCTCAAACTATGGTACATAATATATACTTGTATTTGCTACCTTAGTATCAAATGCATGAGCTAGAAAAACCTCACAACCTCGATCATTAGTTTCTCAAGTATGGCATTAGACACTAAATAGGTAAGAAGAATCTTAATGTCTCCCTGGAAAGTCTAGAGAAACATCTCCCTCTCAGAATTTAGCAACCTTTGACCTATAGTCCAACACCACTCTATACTTCTCCAACGTATCCATACCAAGGATCAATCTAATACTTGCATATCAAGTGCCATAAGTTCCACTTGAGTTCTAAGTTTAGAGTTGAATGCAGGATGGACACCCACCCTCCCTGTGCAAACTGCGGAGACAACTAGAGGAGCATCAAGAAAAAGAGGTTTAGATCAATGAATAACGTGCGAGTAACAACTGACGATCATCTCTCTGGTGATAAATGAGTGTAGAACACCTGGACCAATCAAAATTGATACATATATAGAAGCACACAAGCCAGAATGAAAAGGCTCCATCTGACTTAGAACAACTTGAGGGTTAACAACACCGTCGGGCTGGGTCATTGTGTATACATGGGTCGTATCTTGTGATCTTTCTCTTCCTTGACCTCTCCCTATAGATAAGGACGATCCATCTTGGGAGGTATGTAAATGCCCTATACCATTGTTGTCATTGTTGTACTATTGTGAGGCGTGTTTGTTTCATCCTTGGGAGTGTAACGCCTCCTAGTTCAGCTATAGGTAGAACATCTTCAAATGCCCCCGTTGATGGCATAAGAAGAACTTATTTTGTAGCAAAACTTGTGGCCCTTCTCGACTATGTCGATTGATGCCCTCCCAGTCCTCCTTCTCGACTACGTAAAGGTGGAAAATTTAGCACGTGATTCCATAGTCGACGCCAACCTTGCCAACTCAGCATTTGACCCCTTCTCATACCTATGTGTCTTCTCTCCTTAGATGGGTGCCATGTGTGGACTATAATGCAATAACTCCACAACTGGCTTTGTACTCATTCATTGTGATCACCTTCTGATTGACTTGCTTAAACTAGGTAAACTTCTTATTTAGATAAGATAGAGGGAAGTATCTATACACAAACTCTCCCCTAAACTCTTTCTAAGAAATGACTTCCCTTGGTCTTTTCTCCTCCTCAATGACCCACCAATGGCTTCCCTTTCAACATATAGATGAGATGCTACACCTTATTTTCATTTGGTATGTTCAACAATTGAAAATACTTTGAAATCTCCTTGAGATACATATGTTCATCAAACGAGTTTGTAGTACCCGAGTACTCCACATCTCCTACTAGTTTCAGCCACTCAAACATCTTGTTAGGTCTTGTTGGTTGGACATTTGAGGTTTGGTACTTACCTTTTAGAGCTAGTAACTTTCCCATCAACTAAGAAAGCACAGACATCATCTACTCAAGCATGGATGGACGTGCATCTTTGGATTAAGAGGCACTACCTCATGCTGCTTAAGGTTGTTTGGGCTGCTTAGGCTTGGGATCGGGTTACAGTTCCCTCCTTTCAATAGCATGTTGCTTTAAACACCGTATGGATGAACATAACTGCTCTTTGCATGTTCTTCACAATGTCCATCCATATTTGCATAACCATAACTAATGGTTACATATGGTGGAATTACAAGAACAAACACAACAACCCAACCCTAAGTACTTGTAGATTCAGTGAACCTAGGCTCTGATACCAACATCTTGTGAAACCCAACACCACAAGAATGAAATTACTTAAAACAATACACAAATTAAATGGTTATAATTAGTAACCACATAAGCCACATAGAGATCACATGTCAAAAAAATTATTCAACACCACATATAACATTAACAGAAACATAATGTTCTTACAATAATCCATCATGAAATATTACAATTTCTACAATCACAAGTCTTGTCTTTACACAATGTCCATGTGCCACACTTATGATATCTCAATAGAAAATGTTTAAGCATTACATATGTGGCGTTGCTATAGAACATGCATATAAAATTCTATAAATCGTGTAAGTACAATTCTAGTGACTATGTGTGTATGTCAAAATCTCAAGCCAGGAAACATATACAACAAAACATTCACGCTCAAACCTGAGTATACATGCACAAATTTAGAACCCTATCCCTACATTCTTTATTTCTATAGGAGGTCACACAAACATCATCTACCTCTGAGATACCATCACACAGACATTACCTACCTCCTAGTCTATGATCGATTCCCTCCTCATTGGTCTTCTCTGTCACTACTGGGATAGTTTTTCCAATCACCTGAAAGGTGTGGAAAACCACGAGGTGAGGCCCCTAGCCCATATGATATGATATAGTGTCTAAGACATATACTACTTACTAGATAATGGAATTTAAAGGAAACATTGTAACATTTAGATACACTTATAATGTCAGTGTACTTGAAGGTACACGCATACCCAACCATACCTACATCTATGACTAACCTTCAAGAGATGTTAGATGGCGTATGCATTACAATCCTTTCGGTATACTTGTCATATAAAAAGCACATCCATTTTTAGCACCTAATAAACCTAAACATATATTCTAATCGGCTGAGTATATTTTAATATGCCTTAAGTACATTGTGGCATACCACTCAATCTGCTATCTAGATGTTATTAACCTATCCTAGCAATCTATACAAGATTTAAGGATGTCTCAATTCCCTAGATATCTCCACAACCTTAGACCAAAGTGAGGTAACCAAAAGGTATAGAAACCAATGGCTAAGTACATGGTGATATATGCTTAAGATCAGATCCACCAAACTCAGGCACGTCCTTGGTACATAGGTCATGTTGCCGACATACATACCAAATTCAACTTATAATCACATCTCATATGTCAATCCTCGTCAGACTATCAACCTTTGCTAAGTTCCCAAACATTACTAAAAGACGATAGTGTATAGAGACTCCAAATGGCTCCCTATATTCACTGATATATAGATTCGAGCACCTTCTCATAACTTTAGGGTTGTTATATATTTGCTCGTTTCTCTACTCTCCATAATGACCCAAAGGAATAGATTTCTGGACGTAGGTCTCTTTATTAGTTAGGTCCTTTATCCTACATCTACATTGAATAGGATATAAATTAATCCAACATGATAAAATAGGTGAATATGTATTAATAACTCTAGAAGATATAAAAGGTCTAGTCATCCAAATCTAGCTTCTCGTGACATGGCATCTATTGCACCTCCATACACCTCGAGGTCTCCTTCTTGACTTAACCCTCCAAGCTAAGGAGGTTAACAAACCTTCATGAAATTATCAGGTACCACGCTAATAGGTACTCATAATTAGAGCAATGTAAATAATGTTCATGATCATCTTTTACAGATTTAGCAACATAACAATAAAAAATAATATAGAAACAACTACTACAATGTACTCTTGATAAGTTCAACATATACGTAACACCCTATATACATGTAGGTTATATTTTATTTGAAAAAATAAAGATCTTTAACTTCTAAGGGTCACTAGAAGTGGTAACTATACTGAAAAATAATGAGCAACCATATTTTGACTAAAAATGAGCTACTTGTAGTGTGTAATTCTAACATGCAAGCTGTGTTCTTGACATATTAAGTTCAACATGCATACAATCACCATCTTTTGTCATTTCAGATGGTATAGTAGTAAGATCTAGGCATGCAAATCATTGGTAATAAATGAGTCAAAAGATATATCACTCGTTTGAGAAAGCAGAAACAAGTTTTCTCACAAAGAAAAATGGTGAATCTCCAAGCTTTGTAACAAACTTTAGAACCGAAGGCAAACTCTCCAAGATATGATCTCCTTCCCCTAACAAGTTGTACAATAGCCTATCCACTACCTAGAAGCAACTAAAGAAAAGATGAAGAAGGAAGAACATGACACAAGACTTTGATAGTCAAACCCTAAAGAAAAATCACCTGTAAATGTAAGGAAAGAAAAAAGGTGATAACTCACCAAAAGAATGAAGTATAAAAGTTATACTTACATAGATCCAAACTCATAAGCCACTATATTTCTCATCACACAACAGCAAAGAATAAAATAAAAGTAACTGACAACATAGTCAAAGATCAATGAAAGTATAACACACTATGCAACAACACTTTGAGGTCCATCTCCCACTAGTGAGGTGAGAAGGAAGGTCAAGGGGATGTGTATATAGCCCTATATCAGAGAAAAAAGATTGTCAAAGATGTCATGTCATTGGTTAGAGCATCTGTGCATCTTTAATATGTCACCTCATATGTAGAAAGACCTCGACACTCCATCAACATATTTGGTACACTACATTGCACCGCCATTGGTAGACACAAGTAGGAAACTTGTCAATCACTATCGTCGGTTTAAGCCCTTTGAAAAACCATCAGAAAACATGCTTCAAGATCATTATTGGTGGAGCATATTCATGGAACCATAAGTACATAATGTAGACCTTGCATCAATGATCAATCGATGAAAACAACACTTCATCCAATCTGATGCTTTGTCAGTAGACAACCAATAAAAACACATTAGGTCACAAGATTGACCACTTCCATATGTTTGCAACTAATAGAATGGAAGAACAACTCCATCGATCCTTAATAGACTAAGATTAAAATGTAAAACAACCTAAAAGAAAAGGTAGAAGAACCTTATTGGTCCTCAACTGTCAAAAACTAGGCACACTTCCATTAGTCCTCTGGCGATGTAAAGGCATACCACTTACATATGTTCTCAATTGATGAACGGCAATAAGGTTTGGTTAGATCACCCAAGTGCAACTGACTCCAAGCAAGCAAGAGAGGGAATGGAGGAAGCAACATGTTATGCACAAATAACAAGGGAAACCCTCAAACATTGGTAATTTATAAATAGGCCCTCAAGCAAGCTGTAATCTAATAAAGATTGTAAGCATACATCAAGTAGTGTCTGAGATGTGACTAATGTAACAAAATGGGACTAAGATAGGTCAAGGGTCTTCCACGCACCTACATATGTATTGAGAGAATAGATAGGGAAACAAAATCTGAAATATTTTAAAAACCAAAAATAGATTATACAATCACATCCTACATGAGATTAAGGGTTCAAGAACACTATTAAATTGTGGAATATCAATGATTTACTCATAATGAGTAAATTTTGGATGGATTACTAAGAAAATTCATGCATACTTTTCAAATACATATATAATTTAGGTTACATTCCTGTGATTTAAGTCTAAATTTAGTTATTAATTATTTATCCTCACACGTGTATGTACTTAAAGACAAAACATGCATGTACATGATTTAGGCTGATTTATTCGCTAATTTGGGTTAATGTATTCATATGTACATTGTTTAATAACATGAATAGGTATGTAGACCTAGCTATGTTTCTAGATCAAAAGCATAATAACTACTAATAGTTACAATATCTAAATCAAAAGCATTACAATTTTTAGTTAGACATGCTAAATGAAATAGGGGTAGGGCTAACGATGATAAGAAGAGACAAAGAGAAGAAGGGAAAGAAAATGTAAATAAATAAAAAATTTGATGATAGAGAAGATAATAAGAAGATGCATAGGCAACTACAAGTAGAAGAAGTAGCAACACCAGTGACGCTGATGATAGAAAAGTAGCATCAAGGTGCAACAATGACATGGAGAGAAACAATAGGGTGTCGAGGGGTGATAATAGAGTAAATAGCATCTGTGTGATGACATAGAAAGTAGTAGTACTAGTAGGGAGGTGACTCCAACAAAGGGAAAAACAACAACGATGACACAAAGATGAAGATAGAAACAACAATAATTATGGATACAAAGATGAGGGGGCACAACGATGATGGCAGCAAGGCATGAGGGCAGTGAGGGGTCATGAGGAAAGACTTTGAGGTCACCACTACAGTAGAACTAGTTTCTTGGGTGTGTGAGACTAGTGGATATGTTATTTTACGGGGTATAAGTTTCCCTATAACATCAATTGTGTTACAAAAATTGACATTGTAGGTAATTACGCCTATTATGTTGGTTACCATTTTAAAATCAACACAACAATATTGATTGTATGCTTTGGTTTTGGTTGTAAAATTGACACGAAAACCACTGATGTTTTATGTTTTCTTCATCGACCTATTCCTTCATTTTCTATGTGGCATTGACACAAAAAGCCTCATAGGAGGGCTTTTATTTTACAAGTAGCATAGAGAGAAACTTATAACGTTGAATTTGTTGCAAAAACCAATGTTATAATTATTTCACAAACACTAACTATAGCCAAAACTATAGTATCCATTTTGTCAAAGCAATAGAGTGAGGCTTATTGGAGGAACACCTTTTTGTTGTTAGAGTCACATGAAGATTGTAACTTTGGTTTCTAAGTGAAATGATACGAGTTTTTGTGG
The DNA here is from genome assembly GCA_963693085.1 of Alisma plantago-aquatica. Taxonomy (NCBI): domain Eukaryota; kingdom Viridiplantae; phylum Streptophyta; class Magnoliopsida; order Alismatales; family Alismataceae; genus Alisma; species Alisma plantago-aquatica. The sequence goes on from OY856410.1 coordinate 471,336,935, forward strand.
CACAATATTTGTCAAAAAAAATTCAAAACTACTTATTGCATCGGTTTTGGTTTAAGTAATTGATATTATTGGCAAAGAGATATCCAAATTTTTTCCTCAACCACAAATATTGGTATATGGTGAATCTTTGTGTTATCTGATTGATATAAGAAGTTATTGTGTCAGTTTTTTGGGGAACTGGCACTACATTTAACAACACTATAGGCCAAAAATGTGCTAATGTATGGGTTTTAATCCTTAACAATTCCACAAATGGAATAATGTACTTGACACTTTATCCATATTCCAAGGGTTTTGCATAGAAGATTTTTCATAATGAAGCCAAGACTGTGCAATGAGTGGTCAACCACTTGTGACTGAACTTGTATAATGTTTGACACAAGTAGAATAATCACAAATTCAAATCAAAATTTTATGTAGGTATCATATACAACTCCGACTAAGTTGACGAAATAATTTTTTTGGTATTTAGGGTGGAACAAAGAGTTTTACATGATGTTCGTTGAGTGTGAAGTATAAGAAATAGGTTATCCATATGAATATAGTGGAAGTGTTACGTATAAAAACCTTATATCATTCAAATACATACCACAGAGACACATGAATGCAATTGCACGTAGCAAAGATGTGGATTCTGCATATGTAAGACCATTGTGTATAACATATACAGGAAAAGTTTATTTTAAAAATTAGAGGTTGAGATACTTACAAAAATGTCTTCATGAAGCGTAGACAACAAATTGGATAGCCAATCTTGTCAACCTATAGATCTAAAAAGAGCTTAGAAGATGTAAATCAAGGCAGCATAAGGTTCCTATTAGTTATGCTTTGAAGACACTTTAAAGAACCCTGATAAGAGAGAGACTTTGGTGAGTTCAACACAGTTGTGCTTGCCATCTATCCAGTCAAATAACAAGATTTTAGCATGACATTGGGAGTGGAGACCATCAGGCCATGTGCCAAGGAAGGCCACATGAGCTTTCTTTAGGACATTTAACCTAACTCGAGAGACAAGCTCTATCATGAACTACGCCATATCAAAGCTTATAACTAGATCTTATATGGATATGTGGAGCATGTCACTAAAGGCATCGAGGGTTGTAGTGTTGTATAGTAGGCAACATTCGTCATCTAAGTAAAATTAACATGAGCCAATATCAAAGGATAGCTCGATATTCTATAGGTGACATGGACAAACCAAAACTATAAATGAGATGGCAAGCAAGAAGTCTTGTGTATGTTCAAATTGGAGAGAAGTAAGGATAGCTAGTTACCATTGAGAGATATCACTTATAATGAATTATTAGAGGAAAATATTGTAGTACTAGTACATGTACCATATGTAGCGTCGGTTATTTTAGACCTTCAACATTATTTACGAATCGACACCTAAGTGGGTAACTCTACAACTAAGGATCATCTACGTCAGTTTATAGGGTAACATACAATAGACGAGATAGACTCAATGTCAGTTTCTATGAGATGAAAAACCAACATAACAATAGTCATCTATCATTGGTTGTATGTATAGAAATTGACGATGTAATCCAATGTCAACAAGAATTGTAAGAATGTTTTGTGATTATAGTTGTGAGTTGGGTGGAAGAAGACAACACTGAAGAATAATCTAATTTGTTGGTTCCTTAAGATAACTGAAGTTGTACTTCCTTGGATGGATGTGATGTCGATGTTATTGGGAAAAACGATGATGCAAATCTACATCATTAGTTTTTTTAGCATAGGATAGTGTAGGTTTGGGTTTTTTTCATAGCAGGTTTATAGATATGTTGTCTGACTATTCACAAGGATGCATAACCTATAGTTCATTAGAATAACAAGTTCCATCATATGTTCATCTTTTCAACATGCCAAAAATACCTATAAAATCTGCAATAACGAACGCATACAAGAGTCCACATCCACACAATTCATTCACACACATGCAAGTTCATTCTCATTCACACTTCATTCCATTTTCATGCACATATGCATATACACAATTTAGAAAACATGCATGCAATTCCATTCTCATCCACATGTACAAATGCAATCATCCAACACTTATTTTGTATAGGGTTTTGTCATGTCAAATAGCTGCAAAGAGAATGACACAACTTAGGCTTGAATTGATCTTGTATATATTGTCCAATGATATTATTTACCTATGAGTGAAGACTATATAGGTTACCTTTGCTAAACAATGGATGTCTAGTGTTGCTTTTTTGACAATCAGGGATGTATAGTGCATCACGTAGTATCCACTTGGCCAATTATTATCTTGTATAAGACATTATAAATAATAATTATGAGAGATATTAATATATAAAAGTAAGTATAATTGGCATATATATGCACTAAAGATTAAAAAACTACTTTAACATTCTTCCAAGATATTGATTTTTCTATCCTCTCCTCTAGCCTGTTTGAATGCTTTTATACCCCTATAAGTTAAAGTAATGCATTTAATCAAAATGGTAAATAATCATGTAATGATGCATGCATTAATGTATGTTGATGGATAAAAAATCTTACGCTAGAATTTCCGCTTTCATTGTGTCCCCCACTACCTATTTTGCTACCTAAAGAATTAAGTTAGTACACATATGACATCTCATACGAAATTACCAACAACTCTTAATGATTATTATTGAGTGAAAAGAAGACAAACAAAAGAAAACTCTAATTCAACAATAAAATGTGATTCATAAATGAAAATTATAAGCAAAGAGTCTGAAATTTACCCAACATTGAAAGCAGTTATAATGATGTTCTTTCCCGCAATATCAAAATATTTAAATGCAGTAGAGAAGTAATCACTTAAAAAACTTTGGTATCTATCTACACAACTAATCAATGATGGAACTAGAAATGTCACATTGGTTAATGTGAACTGTGCACTTTGCGTATATAAGTAGCTGCAAAACATATGTGTGAATTAATATATTAGAAAATAATTCAACATATATTTTCACATGTATAGAATGGAGTAATTAGGCATAATATCTCACTATATCCAAAGTTCTATCATGGTTGTATTCATCCAATCACAACTAAATAACTCCACAATATAAGTCAAGAATACACTAATACCATGCTCCTTCCCTACACTTGAATACGAACCATCATAGTCAACCCTTCTTCTATATTGTCTAACCATAATGCCAACCCCTTGCACCTAGGACCTAGCGAGTTGAATAGGTCCTTTGCAATATAAGCAGGTAATAGAGTCTTTAGAGGGGTAACTATAGGGTGCTTCTTAGGTACTAAGGTTTGTGTGATGCCCCAATGCACCACAAACGAGATAACCCAAAACCAAACATGGAATTATATCTAAACATGTAGATTACTAGGAATTACAAGATATTAAAACCGATTTTGCAAAAGCACCATAAGCAAAAACTCATCACATATAAGTCCACAAGCTTGTCACATGCATTACATATAACATCACAAGGTACTTACATCACTAAGCACTGTCATTCCTATCATCCATCTTTTACGTGAGGTGCATGATCCATATATATACATATGCACATTCCATAACTTACATACATGGCTCATAAGCCAAAAACCTAATATTGATACATAACCACAAAACACATCGAGAACATCCCCAAAGACCTGAGTGTACATGCACGACATCTAGGACTCTATCACCAAAAGACTAGCACCACATCCAACCTTATCAGCTACTGGTCTTGTTACTGCTCTTCCTCAGCTACACGATCTACCCCTCTTCGTGCATGACCACCTAAGAGATGTGGAAACCCATGGGGTGAGGTCCATATCTTAGTGTGAGATATAAATCTCCACTGACGCTATTATAACACAGGTATAAGGTAAAGAAGAGCAGAAAGTAAAGCAATAACATGATAAGCAGATAATACTAATGAAGCAGTTAAGAACAATTGCAACTAAATTGTAGAACATCTTATAAGTTAATGAAGGAATATGAAGAACATGTATATATCCTTTATCAACTAAACAATACAAAAGAAAGGAAAGGGTCATCCAATGTTATTCGTGTTTAACCCTATGTAAATATGCTACATTGTTGTATTATATCTTTTATTATGCCCTGAGGAGATGAGGTATACTACTCATGCTCCAGCTGACCACTAAGTCAAAATTAGTGTCATACAAGATCATTGGAAGAGTCAGAGTCCAATTATCTCTCCACACACCTCGGTCACTCTGAGTCTTCCACAGTGACACATAGAGTCCAACTACAAAACAGCCTAGCCTGCCTTGGTATGTAGGCACAATATAAGTGAAACTGAGTTACAACCATAGTCGCACTCTTGCTGAGGTATGACTGCATCCATCCTCAAAATATCATATATATATATATATATATATATATATATATATATATATATATATATATATATATATATATATATATATATATATATATTTATTTATTGGTGGGGGGTGTATGCATTGTATCACATCATTGAGATATGGCCTCAACCTTCTCCTTCCAGGGTATGACTACAGCCAATCCTGTGAAATGCATATACTCAAAAGTATACGACTTTGAGCTTCCACTATAGGACAACCTGTTTCACTATCCAGCAAAAACCGACACTGGAGATGGATCTATGGCACGGGCCAACTACATGATTAAGGTTCCATTGGATTATTTATGCCAATTAAGTGTCTTTTTGCATCAATAAATTTACAACGTGCCAACCATAAACAAATCATGCAAGGATAAAGGCATAATACAACTTCAGAGAGTATAAAGCATATGAGTTGCAAGCTTGTCATACTATCACTTGTCATGATTGCCAATTCAAGTCTATCAACATAATCACCCTGTCATGGGATATCAATCCCTTATCTCATTGTTGGAGGATAGCACCTCTCAATAGACATATAGTCTCTGCAAGGTCATAGGACCCAATCACATAATCCCCGCATGTGCATCATCACATTATTCCTCAACAATGTACATAATCATCATCTTGTATAATACAGAACTCACCATAGCATTCACATAGCTATGACACTCATAACACCTACAAGGTTAGGGATTCATAAATAGGAGAGAGAAAGCATCATAACATGATATCATTCCAAGTATAATAAGAAAACACATCACATGACCCAAAATTATGGTTAGAATTTCGTGTATAGTCAATTAGGGTTTTATAGCTTTATTCCATCACTAAACCCTAACTATACCATCTCCCACTTTCTTGGAATAGATTAGGGTCACAAAACATGATTGTAGTTAATTAAACAATCACCAAAACAACACTATACATGAATTGTGTTACAACCATGAACAAAGTAGGTGTCTCAACCACCTTCAAGGTAGGTGTCACTATCGCTACATACCAAGTGTCTCGACCACCATTCAACATGATGTATCAACCGCAACAAGACATGGTGTTGACCGAAACAAAACCCTCAAGGTAGTGACCACACATCCAAAATAGGCCTCACGGACAACATAGTACAAGGAACTAGGGTTTTGATCGAAATAAAATCATGTGTCTTGACCCAAGCACAAAACTAAGTGTAGCAACCAAAACTAAACAAAGGCATTACGACCACCAAGGTCAAGCCACCTTAGCAACACTAAACCATAAACAAATAGATATAAATCTCAATCAAAACATGAGATAATCTTCATCATCAAGGAGGAAAGCTTCACATAAAAATGATCACCAAAAACCTGAAAACATGCACTATGGAAATCACCATGAAGAACCTTATGTAGGAGACATAAGCTCACATTAAATACATCCAAAATAGAACCTAAACTCCATGTTACACTAAGGTACACAGACCGTATGCATGTGATCAAAATCCAAGATCAAAAGATAAGAGAAAACCATCTATCTCATCACCATCACAAAATCGGGTACCATAAATTAGGGTTTTTGGATTCTAAACAAACCAAGCACAATAACCACCCTCATTCAAGCTCTAGAACATGATATCATCAACTAGAATGTTAGTACCATGATCTAGAGAGAGAACAACAACATGCAAGTAAAGAAAAGTGCAATAATAGAGAGGGTAGAATGGTATATAACCCCCCTTAAGTGAAGGAACAATCTCCAAGCTCCGGATCACCAAGGAGGAAGACAATGCTACACCAAAAAGCTCAACTCTGAGACACAAGAGCACCTCAAGAAGAAGAAGATGCCAAGATCAAAGATAGATCAAGAAAAGATGGTAATAAACCCTAGGCCAAACCAAATTAAGAAGAAAGAAAGAAAGAAAAAAGAGAAAACGTCCTCACACTTGGGCACCACCTTGTCAAAACATGGTCTATGGCCCTTATAATGAGGAGCTTCCCTCCAAAACGACCACCATGGATGATACATGGTCCATGTCCAAGAAAATAGAAAGATAAAGGAAGGTAAAAGATCCAATAAAAATTTCATCAAAGAAAGGCATACATTTACCAAGGTTGAAGATGACCAAGAGTCACCACAAGCACCAAGGTAAGTTGGTCAGCCACCCAAGCTTCAAGGTCAACACTCCCAAGCTCCTCAAGCTAGAAAAATCAAACACAAGAAGGGAGGAAATAAAGAGGGCCAAAAGGTTCACCCACAAGGAGAATAAATATGTTATATACTCAAGGAGGAGAGAAATAGGGTGGAGATGATGTGTCAACACCTAAAGGCACCAAAGGGACACTTGTCCACCAAGAAATGACCTTGCAACCACTATATGCATACATGAATGAGATGGTGATACAACCAATGTTGGGTATGGAACTCTTTAGGTCGCCAACACATTGGTTTCGGTCGAGACACATCAAGAGGGTCGAAACAAAGATCAAAGCACATGCCTAGGTCAAAACAAAATATCACCAAGCACTCAAGGTCGAGACACATCACAAGAAGCCAACTATCTCGACCCAACCCCACCTGGACCATCATGGTTGAAACAAAACCACCAAAGGAAGGTGCATCGATTGAGACACACCCAAAACACACCAACATGGTCGAGGCATAGGTCGCAACACTCAACCATGCTCAACATGGTCGACACCAACAAAATCCTAGAAACCCTAATCACTTCTAGTGATGTCACCACTCATCCAAAGCTCAACCAAGGTGCCCCAAAGAATAACTCTCTCTCATGATGCTAAATCACTAAGGGAACACTCTAGATGTGGAAAATTGCAAGATAACCCTCTCAATTGGGTAAATTGCAATTTGACCCAAAACAAGCACAAAAAGCTCAAACACCATCCAAACATGATCAAACTGGAAACTTAAGATTCCAAAAGCTCTAAATGCATCTCAGAAGATTAGAGAAAGGTTCTAAGCACTTAATCCAGCCAAAACAAATAGGGTTAGCCCAAAACACAGGTCAGGTGTCTTACAATCTGCATGTATTCTCATATCATTTTTCAATTTTATACACAAATAGAAAATAATAACAATACAATGCAATGTAAATTTATCATACATTATAATAGAAAATTTTGACTTTGGGCCACACAAATACATTGCCATATGTATCTCCTATAGTGACGTTCTCAGGGTGGCCTGATAGTCACATGAACTACATTATCTGGCATTGGAGTACCATGAATCTTGTCACATGCAAGGTGTGGAAAAGCCTCATGCACTCCTGCACATAGAAGCTAGGTTCTACTAATGCAACATGACATTTTCTCAACACCTAAAATTTTGTATATAATGTTATATATACTCAAACACAACATACTATAAATTCACTTGGAAGATTGTTATATCAAAAAACTTAAAATGAGTGTGTCTAGCGGGTTTATGGGATTACTCCCAACCACCTCTATGTGAGGAGGGTCCACCTCGTAAGAAGAGTAGTGTGATACAAGTATTGTCTAAGGAAGTTGAGATTGAGAATCTTGAAAATATCTGATTGCTTCTTGTATTCTATTTTCTACTATGTCCTCCAATTGATCTTGTATCCATGTGCAACTGTGTCTTCTACCTCATCTTGTGAAAATACAACTTTCTTGACAGATATTGTATTCTATTTGCTATGATGTCCTCTAACTTACACCTGATTCATAGTTGTGGTGCATATCATTATGGTGCTCATCCTCATGGTCATACGTTGACACGCCAAAACCGTGCGCAAAAATGCAAGTGCACGCGTCGAGTAATATAGGTCTTTGTGAGGCCCGAGTCGAACTCAGGGAGACATAGTCTCAGTGACTACTACTAACTACGGTACGATCAGCTAAGGCCATTGAAAATGTTGAATTGAATTTTAACAAAACAAAAGAAAATTAAGAGAAAATAAAAATAGTTGATTCGAATATGGTTGAATTCCTTAGGGTTACCAGTTTCACCACAGGGTCTCGTCGTATATCGTTTCTACCAAATCAATATAAATTCCTACTCCTAACCTGGATAGAAAGCCTGTAGCTAGAATTGTTCACTTCTGTGATACAATTCACTACCTAAATCTAAGCCAATTCCATGTCTATGGTAATTTATTTCTCAATTTGGGTACATTAATGAAAACTCTAGGTTCTTTCCACTAACCATGTGTCACCTTCTCCAAGGAACGTGTAGGAAAGTGTACAAGTTATGGTTTTCTAACCTTTAATCCCCCTTCTCGAGTAATTATTGGTCTGTATTCATATCGTTGGTGATCAAGCCGCGATAAGTCATTCAAATCCACACTTATATATCTAGGAATAAATAGAAATTTATACTAAATCATGTAGAAAGTTAATGCAACGATCCCCCGGGTTACTCCCGGGTCCCAATGAAAAGAGGGGTTTAGCCCCGCATGGTTTTCAGTTGAGAACACATAGAAGGAGAGAAGAAAAACGTGGGAAACATGAAGGAGATTCATGTAACCCCTGGAAAGAAGGTGCTCCAGATGATCCTCCTCAAGAAACCTGCATCCTGCAGTCTTCTGACAGTAATAACGTCTGTCGGAGGTGCTTGAAACATTCAGTTGTCGTCCTTTGGCTCTGTGCTCTCTCCCTCTCTTCTTTGGCCTTCATGCGGTGCAAAAATGGATCCCCTTTAGGTCTGGCCGTCCTCCCTTTTTGTCCTAGGTCACTTACGGTACCACATAACATGGATCGTTGGATTGGGGTGGTCGGTTTAGATTGCTGAAAACTGACATAGTCGGTGGCACCGACGGTATCGGGTTTTGGTCACTCTCTGGCTGAGTCGGTACCATCGACTGGGATGTTGATGGCACCAGGCTGATGTGAGTTTTTCCCTTCCTCTCTGATGCTATCTCGGTGGCACTGACCTGGGTGGTCAGTTCCATTGACTCGATTGGTCGATCAAGGCTCGTCTCTGATGTCATCTCGGTGGCACCGACCAGGGTGGTCGGTGACACTGACTCCTCAAATATTTGATATTCTTGAAAATCGACAAAGATCATGTATAAAGCTGAGAAATATATCAAATACTAAAATTATGATGAAATAAGCATAGTTTGATGCAAGCAAATCATACAAGCCAATCATACAGATTTATGCAGATATGATCAACGAATTGACTAACAAATGCACAAAACCACGGTAAACTAGGCCTGAAATAAGAAACTCAAAACCCATACATCAAACTCCCCTAAGCTAAAATCTTGCTCATCCTCGAGCAACAACACCTTTGGATATGATTGAGATAAGTCAGCTAGATGACATAATGCATAAGGTACATCTAAAAAGTCTCCACCTTTCGATCCTCCTTCTGGCCTTTACAGACCACTGAACACTAACTGCCCTATAGGCAACCAAAAACCTCTATCCAAGATGTCCACCCCCAATCAATGAGACACTATCAGTTAGAGCACTTAATATGATATAATCGTTCGGTTCATACTTGATGCATCGTGTGATCTCCTATCTACGTTGCTCTTTTCTCTACCTACCATCTACATGAAAGCAGTTCTCCTAATAGAGTAATGAATGAGGAGAAAATCATCTGAGTGGCCTACCAGTAAGAGCAACGGGTGGTTGAAATAGGTGGTTGTGGAAGAATCATGAGCACATAAAATCATTCATGCAATAAAAAATTATGATGAACCTATGATGATTCGTTTTTTTAAAGAAGGTTCCTAATGTCGAATCATTGTGGTGGAATGATGCATGCAACTATTATTTCATCTCAAAATAAGACAAAATATCTACAAAACTACATCATGTGCTAACTTTCTTTATAATTAGGTAGAATTGTGCCCTTGAACTTTCAGAAATATCCGTATTTTTTTCTTTTTTTCATTTAAGCCCCCTTTACAATCATGAATTGCACTACCCCTTTAATTTATGTAAGTGATTTCTTCATCTTCTTTTTTTCAAAGAATGGGCACAATAACTACCTTTTTATCAAAAGAGAAGAAGTTAGACCGGATCTTTATGCAAGAAAATATGTAATGCATATGCAACTATATGAACAAAGGTGTTATGCAACTAAATGACATGCAACATGAATTTGTTGTGCATGTATGATTTTTTTATTTTTTTATGCACTAATGCAAGAAAAAATAAACAACTATTATGCAATGTAAATGCAATCAAGATAAAGAATGGCAATATGTGCTCAATCCTCTTATGGTGGGGTGTGAGTCAAAGGTATGTGGTGGGTGAGATCACATGACTAAGAGACAGAACCTTCACAAATAATCATATGTGCCTCTCTAATGACCTGTGTACAGGGTAATCAAGGGGTTTCTTTCTTAAATTTTAATTTAAGGTCACGTTAGTGTTTGATCAGTTTAGGCTCAAAATTCCTTGTCAATCACTTTCATTTATGCTCTAATGTCCTAAGGCTGACTTACTCAAGCACTTCCTCATTTATGTGACTCGATTACTTGCAAAATAAGCTCACACATAATTTTTAAAATTGCACCCATACCATAGATTGATATTCTCAATTGAAACCATGCATTTACTTCTCCACATATTATACTAGATAGATTGTGGATCTTATATAACAACAAAAAACTAACAAGAAAACTAACTACTTTTCTCAAAATAAAACAAACAAAAGGCTAAAATAAAAGAAAATAAAAACTAAGATAGAAATTGTTCCATCACACCTCAAGCTTAAATATGACTATGGACTCATAGTCAACATCCCAACTTAAGAGGTGGAACAGTGATACCTGACTCAAAATGGTGGTGGTGGTGGTTGTGTGGAGTCCTGGGGAGGAAACATCCCCTAAAATGTAGGATCAGACGGGGGCATGTCTGGCAATATCGTGTAACCTCCAAAGTACCCCTGACTCCAGTAATGATCAAAGAAAGGTTGTTGATAATTTCGCATCTATTGCTGATGCTGATGCATATTCTCTTAGTTGGCCAAGAGAAGGTGTTCATTTTCATAGATCGCCTGCTAGTTGCTATACAGCCGACCTTGCACGTCCTGAATGCCAGCCAGAGATTGGGTTTGCTACTGTTGATGCGTCTGGATGCCCTGCAGCATAGTATACATATCCGCCATAGAATAGCCATCCTCTCCTTCTTGAGAGGGTGGCGGGGCAGAAGATGATGAGGTAGCGTAATGGCGAGGACGCTTCCGTGGAGCTCTATGTCTCACAGGAATGGTGGGCTCCACTTCCTCCACATCATCATTATCCTCTTCTTCCTCCTCAGCATTGCTTTTCTATTGTCCATCATTGTCTTCGTCGTCCACGGCCGGACATTTATAGTGCCTGACTCCCCTGATGTTGAAGATGGGATCAGGAAGTCGACGCTTGAAGAAAGTATCATTGACCGAGCATGTGGCATAGATGACATCGTCTTCCACATTGATGAGGTCAGACTGCTTGAAATGAAGTTGGTCTATGCATAGCCTAGAGTTCAATGGCTCCAGAGTAGAGATATCAAGGCCCAAGTGAAGAGAAATGGGGTGATAAGTCCCCCAAAAAGTATGGGTGTCCCCCGCCTGACATTGCGCCTCATTGCAATAATATGTTGAAGAAAGAATGCTCCCCAGTTGACCAGATTTCCCTCTATAAGTTGATATAGAAAATACAAGTCCAACACTTGTACCTTGGATTGTCCTTGGGTTGACTTGGTTGGAGCACACGAACAAAGAGATGCTCAAAGTCCGCCAAAGAACTATGGTGGAAGTTCAACTTTTTACCCTCTGGCGTTGTCACAAAATCCTTCCAGATGGCGTCCAAATCAACATTTTCAGGCTGACGGCAGGGCATATGTGGCCACCCATAAATGTCATTGAAGGCACGGATAGTAAGGGCGTGGTTGGTGTTGTATAAACAAAAATACACCCTTCCTTCTCTCCACTCACCACTCGATGACCGCACTTGGCCGGGGGTGATGCATATCTCCAAGGACACCATGAACTTGATGACGATCTCTTTATATGTCAGCCATCCATCAAAGATGGGATTCACAGACCTTCCCATGAACTCCTGTCACTCGAGGACATACACCATGTTGTCAGTGAAGCCCATATCCTCCAGCAGTTGACGATCGTCATATCGTGTTGGTGCAAACGACCACTTGGCAAGCTCCTCATAGACCTTCCTCACCTCCGTTGAGGGGTGGTTGAGGCATGGTCATGGCATAAGAGCGCCAGGGGATCCTCCTCATCTTGCCATGAGGATGGAGTGAGAAGGGAAGAAGAATAAGAAAGGAAGAGCTCGATGAAGCCTCTGGATGCTCGGAGTAGCCGCTCGTGCTTATGGGAGTCATGGTTATTCAAGTTGTGAGAAAGAAACAAACCACAACCTCCCTTTTATAGGGCCGGCACCGACCTACTGTGACAGAGTCGGTGGCACCAACATGATGTTTGTGGCACTGACTTCTGGGGCCAAATCCAAGCCCTCAGTGCATCGACAGTTGTCAGTGTGCAATCTTTTTTTTCCGGATTGCTGACGAGTCGGTGGCACTTACTTTTTGGTGAGATCAAATCCGTGAATTGTCCACATAGGCACATCTAGGCCATAGATCGGGGTTGTCTACAGATCGGTGTTTTCTTGGGTCACTGGCACCGACAAGGGTCAGTGGTACCGACTTGATGATCAATATTTTTTTCAGTGCATCGACGCACCCACCGAGCCTGGGACCTCATGCCGAGTCGGTGCCACCGACTTGGTTGTCTGTGGTATCGATGGCTCATCAGTTAATTGCATCTGAGTTCTGCACTTTCTTCAGAAATGTCGATGGCACCGACATGTATGTTGGTGGTACCGACTACTGCCAGCCGATCCTCCCATCTCTCTGACCCTATCTTGGTGCCACCAACTTCCAAGTCGGTGCCACCGAATCAACCACAGTCTGCACACTCAACAAACGAGTCAGGGTATCATTTTTATAGAAAATTTTCCAAAAAATAGGTACTAATAAAACAACTTAATGGAAATGAAAGAAACGAACATACTAATGGTTGGGTTGCCTCCCAACAAGCGCCTTTGTTTAACGTCCTAGGATAGACAACTCCATTATCAAGATTAATTAGGGGCACTAAGTTTCATCTCATGCTCCTTTCTAACAAAATATTCCCCAATATAATGCTTCAGTCTTTGGCCGTTGACCAAGAAGGATCTCTCTCCCTCTTTGATCCTAACAGCTCCGTGGGGTAACACTTCCTCCATTATAAATGGCCCACTCCACCTAGACCTCAATTTTTTGGGGTACAATTTCAACCTTGAGTTAAGGAGCAACACACTCTCTCCCGATAAAAAGACTCTCCTAGCTATATTTCAGTCATGAATTTGCTTAGTTCTTTCCTTGTACAATCTTGAGTTCTCATAAGCATTCATCTGAATTTCATCAAGCTCATTCAACTCTAACATCTTTATCTTTCATGCTTCATCAAGATAAAAATTGAGCCTTCTCAATGCCCAATGAGCCTTATATTCTGATTCCACAGGAAGATGACACGCTCGACGATAGACTAACCTAAAGGATGTGGTTCCTATGGGTGTCTTGTAGGTTGTCCTATGGGACCATAGCGATTCAACTAACAAATCACTCAAATTATTCCTATTAGACGACATCGTCTTTTCAAGGATCTTTTTAATCTCACGATTGGAAACCTCTACTTGTCCTTGAGTTTGTGGGTGATATGGTGTACCCACACGGTGTGTCACTCCATACTTGTTCAGAAGTGCCCCAAATTTCCGATTAGTGAAATGAGTTCCTCCATCACTTATGATCATCCTTGGTACTCCAAATCTACAGAAAATGTGATCCTTATCAAATTTTCACACAACATTTGCATCATTGGTTTGGGTTGGAATTACTTCCACCAATTTTGACACATAATCTACACCCAACAAGATGTAAAGGTTGGAGATAGAGGACACAAAGGGTCCCATGAAATCAATACCCCACAAATCAAAAACCTCTACTTCTTAGAACACATTCAAGGGCATCTCCTGCCACTTTGATATGTTCCCTGACCGTTGACATGCATCACACCTATGCATAAAGTCATATGCATCTTTGAATAGGGTCGGCCAATATAATCCACTCTCCAATACCTTTGCGGCTGTCCTAGAACTAGCACAGTGTCCACGCGTAGGTAGTGTGTGGCAATGTTTCAACACAATCTCATACTCACCTTCAGGTACACATCTCCTCAAAATTCCATCCTTGCACTGTTTCAACAAAATTGGATCATCCCAAAAGTAATAGCGCAAAGAATGAAAAAATATTTTCTTTTCTTGATAACCCCAATTTGCAGGCAGTTCCTTACAAGCTAAATAATTCACAATATTAGCAAACCAAGGATCTTTTTGCTTAAGGGTCAACAACTGCTCATCAAGGAAGGTCTCTAGAATGAGTATATTCATGTCCTTCTCATCTACCCTCTCCAAATGAGATAGGTGATCAGACACCTCATTCTCTACTCTTGTTTAATCCTTGACCTCAATATCAAACTCCTGCAATAAAAGGATCCATCTAATCAATCTTGGTTTAGCATCCTTCTTCTGTAGTAAGTACTTAATAGCCGCATGGTCAGTCCACACCACCATTTTTTCTCCCACAAGATATTGTCTAAATTTTTCAAAAGCAAAGACAACAACTAGTAACTCTTGTTCAGTTGTGGTGTAATTAAGTTGTGTGTCGTTAAGTGTTTTAGATGCATAGTATATGACCGTAGGAACCTTGTCTAGGTGTTGCCCCCACACTACCCCCACAACATAATCTGATACATCACACATCATCTCAAATTGTTGGCTCCAATCTGGATCCTGCACAACCGGTGTGGATATGAGTTTTTCCTTCAAAATCTCGAAAGCCTTTAAAAACCTCTCACCAAAATTGAATTCGAAATCCTTTTCCAAAAGCTCAAACAATGGTTTAGTGATTTTTGAAAAATTCTTAATAAAGCGGCGATAAAACTCAACGTGGCCTAGAAAACTCCAAACTACCTTCATTGACGTTGGTAAGGGAGTTTTGAGATCATTTCTATTTTAACTAGATCCACCTCCAAGCCCTTGCGAGACACCTTGTGGCCTAACACTATTCCCTCGCTAACCATCATGTGACATTTTTTCCAATTAAGCACTAAATGTGTTTCTTCACACCTCTGCAAAACATTATCCAAATTTTTCAAGCAATCATCAAAAGACAGCCCATAAACCAAAAAATTGTCTACAAAAACCTCAAGACATCTCTCCACCATATCTAAGAAAATTGCCAACATACACCTTTGAAAAGTCGTGGGTACATTACACAACCCGAAA
The DNA here is from genome assembly GCA_963693085.1 of Alisma plantago-aquatica. Lineage (NCBI taxonomy): Eukaryota > Viridiplantae > Streptophyta > Magnoliopsida > Alismatales > Alismataceae > Alisma > Alisma plantago-aquatica. Next base: position 471,352,583 of record OY856410.1, read on the forward strand.
GGCATGTGGCGGTATGCAAAGGTGCCATAAGGGCAGGTGAAGGTAGACTTCTTTTGGTCCTTAGGCTCGATTGAAATCTGATTGTAGCCTGAATATCCGTTGAGAAAACAAAAATGGGAGCGACCGGCGAGTCGCTCCAAAATCTGATCAATGAACGGTAACGGAAAATGGTCCTTAAGTGTAGCAGTGTTCAACCTTCGATAGTCAATACAAACTCACCATCTTGTCACTAATCTAGTGGTGATTCGCTCATGAGATAAATTAGTAATGATAGTAATTCCCCCCTTTTTAGGCACTACCTGCGTCGGCCTAACCCACATAGAATCAGAAATAGCATAGATTATACCTGCCGATAGTAGCTTGATTACCTCCTTCTTCACCACCTCTATCATGATTGGATTTAAGCAACGATGAGGTTGAATGACCGGCTTTGCTCCTTCTTCTAACCGAATCTTGTGTTGGCACAAGGTGGGATAAATCCCCTTGATGTCAGCCACGGACCACCCAAAAGCACCTCGGTGATTCTTTAACACAGTGATCAATTGTTCTTCTTCCGAGATACTCAATGATGCTGATATGATGACTGGTAGCTTCTCCTCCGCTGCTAGAAAAACATACTTCAGGTGAGGTGGCAGCAACTTGAGCTCTAACTCAGGTGGGTTTAGAAGTGAAGAAACCAATGGCGGTGGTAGTGGTCCTAAGTCCTCAAAATGCCTCATGTAATGACATGGCAAAGCCTTCAGTAACCTTGCACACTCCTCCAGTGACCGGTCCCAAACACAATCATCCATTATGTTCTTAGACAAGCCTCTAGGGGAAGCTACAGATGGACCTATAGTATGGAATCCTCTGCGTCATCATCCATAGTAGATAAGCTCCCTTCTTCTTCTCTATCATCTGGGTATCCTACCGCCTTGGCAAGTGAGACCACCTTAGTGTTCTCCATGATGTCCATAGAAAGTGTACCCTTGTCCACTTTTTTCATAACATGTGCCATGTCTAGAAATGGTTTTCCCAAGAACAAAGAAATATTGTTATTCATGTGCTGCATCATATTACACTACTCCTGAGCATTGGATGACTTGGAATTATCCGGCATGGTTATCTCAAACATGTCGTCTTCAATTCCCATAGTCAAGCGGCCTCTTCCCATCTCCAAGATCATGTTGTTGTTGCTTGGAAGGGCCTTCCTAGAAGAAGCTCGTTTCCATGTTCAGCTTGCATCTCCATCACTACAAAATATGCAGGAAAAATAAACCGGTCCACCTTGACAAGCACATCCTTGCAAATGCCATATGATGTCACTACCGAGTTTTCCGCTAACGGAATCGTCATACTGCTCTTCCTTGATGTTTTGAGACCAAGCTTTTTAAAAGTGGATAGGGGCATCAAGTTGATGCTTGCCCCCGAATCATAGAGTGCCTCACCAAACTTTGTCTTCCCAATGTAGCATCTAATGTTAACACAATTGAGGTCTTGCCTCTTTGGTGGAAGCGTACCTAAGATGAAGGCACTGACTTGCTCTCTTAGTACAACCACCTCAGAATCTGGGATCTTCCTCTTCTTGTTGATGATGTCTTTCAGAACTTCCCATATTAGGGTATTTGTTCAATTGCCTCAATCAATGGTATATTTACATAAAGCTTCCTAAAATTTCCCAAAAACTTCTTGAATTGTTGATCCATCTTAGTTGCCTTCAAACTATTAGGATACGAAACTGGTACTATCTGTGTCCTATGATGTGGTGGCACATATGACATCCTCTTTTCCACCTCAGATTCTTGCTTTTGCTCCTCCCCTGTGTTTCCTGCCTTGGGTTCTGCTTGTGCCTATTCTGCCACTAAGTCACCACTATCAACGAGCTTGATCACCTCAGTCTCCTCAGTCTGTGGGGTCAACATCTTCTTCCCACTTTTTAGTAGTATGGCCTTGACCTGTTGGTTCCCCGTTGGAGTGTCAGTATTTCCTAGAAACCCCTGTTGAGAAGGCTTTTTCAGAGCTGTCACATCTGCTGCTAATTGAGATAAAGTTGTCTTAAAGCTCCTCATCTGGGCCCCTTGGTTCTGGAGATCACACTGGAAATTGTTTATCAATTGCTCATTTTGCTTCACTATGCGGTTGAGAATCTCATTTGTGGTCTCCTCTGTTGTAGGTTGTTGCTGCTGGTTATTTCTATGTTGGTGTTGTTGATCAGGGTCCTGAAGAAAATTGTTCAAACCTTTCCAAGAGAATTTAGGATCCTTTCTCCATGCATAGTCATTGTTCTTGTAGCCTTGTTGTCGCATATACTTTATCTGGCCTTCTTCATCTGATGAATTATTGTCCTTCTCAAGCAACTTCTTTGCTATCAAGTCCAGCTTTTCATTTAAGGATGTGATGACTTTGGATTCCTCTATGCTCTTGATCTGCTCTGGATTGTCCCTCTCATTGCCCCAAGCCTAATTCTTCGCCATATTCTTCAAAATATCCTGACATGTTGAAGGAGGGTAATTAAGAAAGAACCTTGGGCCTACACTATCCAAAGTAGTCCGTTCACTTTTTCACAACCCAAAATAGAACATATTCACTTGATTTTCTAAATCTATGCCATGGTGTGGAACCTTCCTGAGCATTATGTGAAAGCGCTCCCACACCTCGGAATAAGATTCAGATGCATGTTGCTTGAAGTTGTGGATATTCTTAATCAACTCATTTGTCTTCTGTAGAGGAAAATATCTTTCAAAGAATGCCTCTACCATTTCGTCCCATGTCTTGATTGACTCTTTTGGTAGGTTGTGCAGCCATTCCTTTGCCTTATTAGCCAGCGATGATGGAAACAGCTTCATTAGATGGCAGCTTAAGGAAACTTGCCGACTTTGGTCATATCACTGATCTCCACAAAATTACTAATATGCGCCACTGGGTCTTCATGAGTGTTCCCATAGAACGCCTATGACTTGATGAGTGCAATCAAACCCGGATCAATCTTATACTAAGATACATTCACATGTTGCTTTTTGATCGGCCATGTCTGTGCAGCTAAAGAGGATGCTTTTATTCTCTCCCAGATGGTCCTCTCTGCTCCTGGATTTTCATCCCCCATTGCTCATTGCCTGGGTGACATTTGTATGCCTTCTAATGAAGTAGTTTCGATCGGAGCCTCAACATCGACTGGAACCTTAGGTGTAGCTTCTCTGTAGTCTGTGGTCCTCATTGTCACCATACACTAGTACCAGAAATATTGAAAATAGTTAGCCAAGGTACCTTTAGAGAAAATTCGAGATGAAAATGTTGAATTGAATTTTTACAAAACAAAAGAAAATTAAGAGAAAATGGAAACGGTTGATTCGAATATGGTTGAATACCTTAGGGTTACTAGTTTCACCATAGGGTCTCGTCGTATATTGTTTCTACCGAATTAATATAAATTCCTACTCCTAACCTAGATAGAAAGCCTGTAGCTAGAATTGCTCACTTCCGCGATACAATTCACTACCTAAATCTAAGACAATTCCATGTCTATGGTAATTTATTTCTTAGTTTAGGTGCATTAATGAAAACTCTGGGTTCTTTCCACTAACCATGTGTCACCTTCTCCCAGGAACGCGTAGGAAAGTGTACAAGTTATGGTTTTCTAACCTTTAATCCCCCTTTTGGAGTAATGATTGGTCTGTAATCATATCGTTGGTGATCAACCAGTGATAAGTCATTCAAATCCACACTTATATATCCAGGAATAAATAGAAATTTATACTAAATCATGTAGAAAGTTAATGCAATGATCCCCCAGGTTACTCCCAGGTCCTAAGGAAAAGAGGGGTTTAGCCCCGCATGGTTTTCAATTGAGAGCACATAGAAGGAGAGAAGAAAAGCATGGGAAACATGAAGGAGATTTGTGTAATCCCTGGAAAGAAGGTGCTCCGTATGATCCTCCTCGAGAAACGCACATCCTACAATCTTCCGACAGTAGAAACATCTATCAGAGGTGTGCTCTCTCCCTCTCTTCTTTGGCCATCGTGCAGTGCAAAAACCGATCCCCTTTAGGTATGGTCGTCCTCCCTTTTTGTCCTAGGTCACTTACGGTACCACATAACGTGGACCGTTGGATCGGGGAGGACGGTTTAGATTGCTGAAAACTGATAGAGTCGGTGGCACTGATGGTATCAGGTTTTGGTCATTCTCTGGCTGAGTCGGTACCATCGACTGGGATGTCGGTGGCACCGAGCTAATGTGAGTTTTTCCCTTTCTCTCTGATGCTCTCTCGGTGGCACCAACCTGGGTGGTCGGTGCCATCAACTTGGTTGGTCGATCAAGGCTCGTCTCTGATGTCATCTCAGTGGCACCAACCACGGTGGTTGGTGGAACCAACTCCTCAAATATTTGAAATTCCTGAAAATTGACAAAGATCATGTATCAAGTCGAGAAATATATCAAATACTAAAATTATGATGAAATAAGCATAGTTTGATGCAAGCAAATTATACAAGCCAATTACACATATTTATGCAGATATGATCAACGAATTGACTAAAAAATGCACAAAACTACGGTAAACTAGGCCTGAAATAAGTGACTCAAAACCCATACATCATACATCATCTAAAAAATGTCACATTAAAAATGGTCAAAGAATGAAATATAAGTGATGAAAAAGTAAAATGCACATCTAGAATATGAAACATATATAACTGTGATAGAGAAGTAAAATGCACATCTAGCATACGAAACATATATAATTGTGATTGAGAAGTAAAATGCACATCTAGCATATAACTCATTCAAGTAAAATACATGCCTCTAGTATTGGTTGGATAATTGATCAAGTAATATTATTTTTGTGTGGCATCCACAAGTATATTTGACAGTGTTAGCTTCAACATTTACACTTAGAAAGCCAACTGAGAATCGATTGGAGTCATCATAATTGTCATAGCACTCTTTTTCGTCTATAGGATCTATAGTGAACTATCTTTTCCCATAAATAAGGGCATATCATTTTTCATTTGTAGGATCATCAATATAGAATACTTGCTTTGCCTTGTTGGTATATATTCTTATAGAGCTAACCATATGGTGATTGTATTATGGCATCACGTACTTGATTTGATTATAACAAAGGTAATTTTGTCTCTTATGTTTCTCTCAATCATGAGATGATGAGACATGCATGATAGATGTCTAAAGAGTTATGTTACTTGATGACATATGTCTTCAAGTTAAGGACTAAGGACTAGAAAATCTTATGTATATTAAGAGTACACACATTCTTGTTATGTCCCTAGTGAGATATTTTTGTGGAAGCAAAATAAACGACAATAACACATAAGACTAGAATGTGTGTTGACTGATGACAAAGTTTCATTAATCATGACATTGGATATCAAGTCAAACACGTAGGTATTTTTTAGAGAACGATGTACCAGACAACCCCACCTTGAGAGTGATACATGGAAACCATGGATTGGTAGTTAGAATCATCTCTCAAAGAGATAGTGGTGATTTTGGTTCTTAGACTTGAAGTTGCTACACTCATCACATTGTTGTTCATGAACTTTGACACCATCCAACATGACCTTGAATAAGGGTTTCCATAAAGGTGGTGCTCAGGCACGTTATGACACATGGGGATTGACAGTGAGTGATGTAGATGGGATTTGTCCCTCCTCCCAGAGTTGATATCTTGGCTACTTGATAAGTGAGACAAAGAAATGTATGGACACACTCATGTTATTCAATATGTGATATGTGAGCTCACATGCATCTCATACAATTTGCTCTAGTTTAAGGAACATATATTGAATGTCAAGAGTATGATGATTGCAGTAACACTAATAATGATTGCAGTAACACTAATAATATATGTAAGTTGAAGTTGTTCTCCAACTTTTCAATTACTTAGATAGCAATGAAGTGTTGCTAGATACCACTCATTACTTGTGATGTCATAATCTGGTTATGGACATTCACTGTTAACATATTTGGGACCTATAGGGTCACACACATAGGATGCACTTGGAAAAGGAGTTTACTCATGGATAAGGTTTAACCTAGTTACTAAAAGTGTTTAGGCAATCAACTTAAACAACATTAGTTATTAGTCAACCCACCGGAGTGTCTAGTCAACTGATTAGTGTGCCAATCAACTGACTAGAGTGTTCGACTGACTAGACTACTTTTGACATTAGATTATGGAACTATCCAGACAATTGATTAGAGTGTTTGACTGACTGGACTACTTTTGACATTAGATGATGGAACTATCCAGACAACTGGTTGGAATGTCTGACCAATTGACTAAATAATGTTCACAATAGATTGTCAAAATAGCATGTCGACTTATTGTAATGTCCAATCGATCGACTGGGTCGAATCTGTAAATTTGAATGAGTCAATGTTGGCTGAAGTGACACACTTTAATTACAATGTTATTACATCATTGACCACATGCCAATCAATCGATTGGATTGGCCAGTCAATCGACTGGCAATGTGCAACAACTACCAGCCCACGTATTCTGACCCTTTGTCTCTCCATAGTTTGTGAAACCCTGACCTAGTTACTCCTATATAAAGGGGAATGGCCAAGGCTCTCAACACACATGCAATAGACTTCCTACAATTGTAGTAATGTGAGAGACCAATCTGTCTTAACCATGAAAGGGAGATATAGAAAGGGAGAAAAGTTGATGCTAGCACGTTGACAATGAAGGGGATACTCCTTCCCAATAGATTAGGTAGTGCAGGTTCTCGGTGTTTTGCATGGATTAAGTAGACATGTGGAAGTTGTTTTTTCCATGCTAAGAGGATGTTGTCTACCTCCGTTAGTGGTCATTACACCATGAGGGCCTTTCGGTTACCATCTGTGTGTTGCTTGTGAAGGAAGCACACCATTGCGCAAGGATAGTCACTAGACTTGCTCCATGACAAGGTATATCTTGCACCCTACCTTTATACATCATTGTTGATGTGATTTGCTGGTCACAAAATATGGATAGAATTTTTGTTTTTGCTTACATCTTTGCTCCCAATATTTCCCTACATTGGTATCATAGCCATGCCCATCTACTATGTATTGGGATTTAAATCAATGTGATCATATTTTATTTTATTATTTTTGGGATATGATGTGAACATTTAAATGGTTAATGTGCATATCTGATTATATACAAATATGCTAGGGAATCTCCCACATATCCTATATATATGATATGATATATATGCAATCCATATGCATCATCCTAAAATTTGTTTGATGGTCAATGTGTGTGTGGTTGTGGAGAAAACATCTTGGATACTTGTGCATAGTTGGATGGCTTATTTTTCTATCTTAAAATTTGGTTTGCATACTACACCTCTTCTCTTTCTTCCAAATGTAATTAATGCTTAACCCCCTATGCTCCCCTTGAATATAACTTTAGGTATTCACTTTGAATAATGTAATAAATAGATAGGCAAACTAGGTATAAGAGATACGATGTCTCAAAAGCATTGTTTAAGTGAAATATGTCATAGGGATATCGAGTAGGGCCCCATGTGCTCAAGTTAATTGGGTACATGGAAAACCTATAGAGATTGGATTTTCTTTAGGCCAAGAGTTGGAAAGTGAAAATCCAAGGGCAAAAGAAAGTCCAAGAAGAATTCTGAAGCCAGCCAAAAACCGAAGTCATGAAAGGGAAGTGCCACCACTGTCACCAGCCTGGACACTGGAAAAGGAATTTTCCTCTTTTTGTAGAGGACTCGGGAAGAAAAAAGTAGGAGATAGAGATCTCCACTTCGGGTATATATGTTATTGAGATCAATATGTTTACTTGGCCATTTTTGGTACTTGATAGCAGATGAGAATCTCAGATGTACAATGATGTGCATGATCTGAAAAGAAGTAAGCACGACAAGGGAGAAGTGTGCGAAGCAAGAGTTTCTGCCACTACAGTTGGAACCTATCATTTATCTTAGCCCAGTGGGCATGTAATAGAATTAGTGAATTGCTATCATGAACATGCCATTAATATAAGCATCATATATGTATCTTGTTTGGACAAGAGTCGATTCAAACTTCACATATTGAATGGTTGATGTTCTATTTTAAATATGATATCTTTTATGGTAGTGTCCCAATTTCTCATAGTTTACATTTGTTAGTTCTACATATAAGTATGTATAACATACTTACTAAAAGACTCAATGACTCAAATAGAACATACCTATGGCATTTTCATCTAGGAAACATATATAAGAAACACATTTATGGACTCCATAAAGATGATTATCCAAACTCTTTTGGTTTTTAAACCAATAAGAGATGTACAAGTCTTATTTGTTGGGAAAGATGACAAAAGCTCCTTTCACTGGAAATTGTGAGGGGGCAAGTGATCTATTATAACTCGTACATATTGATGTATGTGGACCTTTTAGGTCAAACACTGGAAGTGGTTACAAGTACTAATGCACTTCAATTCGATCAATGTGGAGAATACTTAAACCAAGAGTTTGAAGACCTTCGTGAAACTGTGTATTGTAACAATGGACTCCACCTAAAACATAACGATGTACCAGAAAGAAGGAACTGCACCTTGTTGGACATGGTATGATCCATGATGAGTCTAGATGATCTGCCTCATTCCTTCTAAGAATATGCTTTATAAACCACAGTATTTACACTAACCTGTGTACAATGTAAATTGGTTCGAAAAACACCATATGAGTTATTGCATGGGAAACGTCGTGGTATGTCTTTTATGAAGATTTGGCGATGTGGAGCTTATGTAAGAAAATATTTTCTCAATAATCTTGAACCCAAATCACATAAATGTTATTTTTATTGGATATCCTAGTGTAACCAAAGGATACCACTTTTATATTCCATCTAGCAACAAAGTACTTGTTGCCAGGATGGGTGTATTCCTTGAAAAGGAAATTATTTCCAAATGAATTAGTGGGAGGAAAGTGACCTCAAAGAGGTTCAAGACTAACAAGAAAATATAGAACCTATAGAGGTACATAAGGATCATGGAGAATCACAAACTATTGGGGAATCTCAAGTTCCTCATGTATCACACGAACCTCATGGATCCAGTAGGACACACCTTGAACCAAAAGGATTTGGATATCTTGTGACTCAAGAAGGTCATGATTTGATCATAGATGATGAGCCAATAACCTACCTAAAAGTGACTATAGTCGAAGAAATAATTTGATTCCATGAGATCTGACATGGAATCCATGTATAACAAGGTATGGACCTTGGTGGATCCACTTCAAGGGGTAAAACCTATAGGGTGCAATTGGTTATCCAAGAAGCAGACTGACATGGATGGTAATATAAAAACCTATAAAGGTATATTGGTTGCAAAGATTTTCAAACAAGTTTGAGGTGTCGAACATGAAAAAATTTATTCACCAGTTTCCATGGTTAATTCCATCAAGATCATGCTTGCCATTACAACTAATCTACAAAGGTCAACATATGGATTGAAGCAAGCATCTCAGAGCTTGACTCTTTGATTTGATGAGGCAGACAAAGAGTTTGGCTTTAGTCAAAATAAAGATGAACCCCATGTTTACAAGAAGGTTAGTGGGAACATAATTGTATTCATCAAAATGTATGTATATGACATACTATTGATGGAGAATGACATCCACACCCTACAAATGGTAAAAAATTGTCTGAGAAATACTTTCTTTGTGAAGGATTTAGGTGAAGCATCCTATGTCTTAGGAATTAAGACATGTAAAGATAGATCTAGAAGGCTTCTTGGCCTAAACCAGAGTACATAAATTGTCAAAAGTGTTGAAGAGGTTCATAATTTTGACAACATTGGAGCTATTAGATAGGGTAAGAAATCTAGATTGCATACTACGGAGTTTCCATCTCATAAGAGAGATCGTACATCAAGGAGAAGTGAAAATTTGCATAGTATCGACTAGAAGCAAGCATTGCTAACCCACTTACAAAAGCACTTCCATAGAATAAATATGATGGTCATGTTAAAATCACTACGAATAAGATTTGTGGGTTACTATCTATAAGTGCAAGTGGGAGTCTGGTGGTATGTATGCTCATAGAGCTAGTCATATGATGATTGTATTGGGGCATCATGTACTCGATTTGATAATAACAAAGCTAACTTTGTCTGTTATGTTTGTCTTGGTCATGAGATGATGACACAAACATGATAGATGTCTAAAGAATGATGTTACTCGATGATGTATGTCTTCAAGTTAAGGACATGAACAATGTGATCATGTGTATGTCAAGAGTACATACATTCTTGTTATGTCCCTAGTTAGATATTATTGTGGAAGAAAAATAGATGACACTAATACATAAGACTAGAATGTGTGTTGACTGATGACAGAATCTCATTAGTCATGATATTGGATATCAAGTCAAACACATAGGTACTTGTTAGACAACTGTGTACCTGACAGACCCACCTTGAGAGTGATACATGGAAACCATGGATTGGTAGTCAAAATCAACTCCCAAAGTGACAGCGGTGATTGTGGTTCTTAGACTTGAAATCACTACACTCATCACATGTCATTCAATGAACTTTGACACCATCCAACATGTCCTTGAGTAACGGTCGCCATAAAGGTGGTGCTTAGGTATGTCGTGACACATGGGGATTGATTATGAGTGATGTAGTTTGGATGTGTGCCCCTACCAGAGTTGATATCATGGCCACTTGATAAGCAATACTGAGAAATGTATGTCCATACTCATGTGATCTAATATGTGTTATGTGAGCTCACATGCATCTCAGACAATCTCTCTAGTTCAAGGAACATGCATTGAATGTTAAGAGGATGATGATTCCATGCCTCATGTTCAATCTGGATATCAGATACAAAGGAACTATTATGATCATGGTAACACTGATCATAGTTGTAGGTTGAATTTGTTCTCCAACTTTCCAATTAACTGGGTAGCAATGAAGTGTTTCTAGATACTGCTCATTGCTTGTATGTCATAATCTGGTTATGGACATCCACTCTCAACATAATTTGGGACTTGTAGGGTCACACACATAGGATGGACTTAAAATTGGATCTTACTCATGTATAAGGTTTAACTTGGTTACTGAAAGTGTTTGGGTAATAAAATTAAACAACATTGGTCGTCAGTCGACCGACTGGACTACTTATGGAATTAGTCAGTCGACCAGTTGAGTGTTCAACCAATTGATTGACAATGCTCCCAAGAGATGGTTAAATAGCTAGTTGATCAATTGGAGCATCCAGTCAATGGACTGGATTGAATTAGAAAATTTGAATGAGTGAATGTTGACAAAGCAAGATGCATTAATTGCCCTATTATTGCATCGCTGACCACATGCCAATCAGTCAAATGGATTGGCCAGTCGATCGACTAGCAATGCATAGCTGTCACCAGCCCATGTATTATGACCCTTCATCTCTCTAGGGTTTGTGAAACCCTGGCATAGTCACTCCTATAGAAAGGGGGACTAATAAGTCTCTCAATACATAGAAACTAGACTTCTCACATTTGTAGTGATGTGAGAGCCCAAGCCGCCTTACTCATGAAAGGGAGAACTACAAAGGGAGAAAAGTCGACACTAGCATGCTGACAACGAAGGGGCTACTTCTTCCTGTCAGTCCAGGAAGCACAACATGGAGTTCTCAGTGGTCCGCATGGACTACGTAGAGTCATAGAACCTATTGTTGCCACACTAGGAAGACGTTGTCTACCGTCGTCCATGGTCATTACACTAAAAGGATGATGTCGACTACCACTCATGTATTGCTTGTGAAGCAAGCACTTTATTGTACAAGGATAATCGCTAGACTTGCTCCAGACAAGGTACATCTTGCACCCTGTTCTCTTTACACATCGTCACTGATGTGATATGATGGTTAGGGAATATGCACATAATTTTTGTTATGCTTCCATCTATGTTCCCCATATTTCCCTACATGCCTGTGATGCCATGATGAAAGTGTAATCCTTCTTGCCAATATTTTCAAAATTCACTAATGTAAAACCTAATTCATCCACTACAACTCCATTGTTGTTATCAACCCAACTACACCTAAAGATAGGAACTTTAAAATCTTTGTAGTCAAATTCCAACATGTCCTCAATGACACCATAATAAGACATTTTAGTTTCATGTCGTCTCTTGTCCATCACACTAGAAAAATACAATGAATACACTTAAAGGGTGATCCTATTATTTTGGATGACACTCTTATCATCTTGACATTTTGTAGTATGATAATCCAATTATGCTAAACCTTAGAGTAAGCATTAGCATTGTGCCCCTCACTCTAGCTCAAAGGTTAGGACTAACTAATATGGTAAAAATAGAAATGCAAATTCAATCCACAAATCATTCTTCTACAAAATCGATAGGAATTGTCGAGGACGTCCCTATTCAGGTGGGGAGATTTTTCATACCGTGTGATATACTTGTGATTGACACCATGGAAGATCTGACATGCCCAATGATATATGGAAGACCATTCCTCTCTAGTAGGAGATCTTTAATAGATGTTGAAGATGGGATCATCACCATTAGAGTAGGGAATGATCACATTGATTTCCATGTTCAAAACTCCATGAGAAGGCCATCTCAGCTCGAGTCAATCTATTTCATGGACATCTACAACCAGTTTTGTAAAGGTCTAAGATGAAATTGCTATGGTTGATCTTCTCATGAGGGCCTTGAACAATCCTAACCAAAATAGTAAAGATCTTGAAGTAGTCAAGATTCTTGATTACCTAAATCAACCTGAAGAGGACTACAATGATGAAGAAGATGAAAGTTATGAGTCTATATAGTACACCTCTCTAGAGAAGACTCCAGAGGAATAGGAAGCACCTAAGCCCAAACCATAGCCAAAGCAGCTCCATGAAGGATTAAGATATAAATTTTGGATAATGAAGAAAGGAATCTAGTAATTATAAATTATACCTTGACAGAGGACCAACAAGAGAAGATGTTGAATGAACTGAAGCTCTCAAGAAAAGCCATAGGATAGGATACTCTATTGAAGACATAAAAGGCCTAGTTGTTTGCATGCATAGAATAATTCTGAAAGAGAATGCCAAACCTTTGGCCCAACCTTAAAGAAAGTTGAATCAAGTGTTGAGGGAGGTGGTCAAGAAAGAAGTGATAAAGCTTCATGATGTAGGTATTATATATATGATTAGCGACAGCAATTGAATAAGCCCAATACACATAGCCCCTAAAAAGGGAGGCATGACAGTAGTGAGGGAATAAAAGGGCGATGAAGTGGCCACACGAACAATGACCAGATGGCAGACGTGCATAGATTATAGAAAGCTCAATATTGCCACTAAGAAAGATCATTTTCCATTGTCATTCACAAATCAAGTCCTAGAACGATTAGCCCATCATTCATACCTCTACTTCTTAGATGGATACTTAGGATTTTATCAGTCCGTATTCACTCAAATGGCTAGAAGAAAACCACCTTTACCTGCATTTATGGTACATATGGCTTCCGGAGGATGTTGTTCGGGCTATGCAATGCATCCGCAACATTTCAAAGGTGCATGATCTCAGTTTTTGCTAACTTTTTGGAAGATATGATGGAAGTGTTCATGGACAGTTTCTTTTTGTATGGCATTGACTTTAACAACTATCTAAGAAACCTATCTCAAGTTTTGAAAATATGTAAAGAGAAATAATTGGTTTTCAACTGGGAGAAATGTCAATCTATGGTCCAGGAAGGTATAGTACTCAGACACAAAATTTTTGAGAAAGGGATCGAGTCTACTTAAGCAAGGTGGAAGTCGTATCTAAACTTATGCCTCCTAAGTCTGTAATTGGGTGAAAATTTTTCTAGGTCATGCATGATATTAAAGAAGATTCATCAAAGACTTCTCTAGGATCACTAAACCTTTGTCCAATCTACTCATTAAAGATGTCATGTTTGACTATGTAGGTAAATGCCTTGAAGATTTTGAAACCCTAAAAATTACTTTGAGTATAACCCCAATTCTCTAAGATCCAGATTGAGAACTCCCTTTTGAAATAATGTTGATGCAAGTGACTATGCCATAGGAGTTGTGCTTGGATAGAAGAAAGACAAGAAGCACCACATGATTTTTTATGATAGAAAAACTTTAGATGATGTCCAAGTTAACTACACTACCACCAAGAAAGAGATGATGGTGATAGTATTTGCTTTTGACAAATTCAGATCCTACCTGGTCGACCCAAAAGTGAAAGTCTATATGGATCACAGTGTTCTCAAGTACATAATGTAGAAAAAAGACACCAAGTTGAGACTCTTGCAATGGGCTCTGTTACTACAAGAGTTTGATCATGAAATTATCAACAAAAAGGGGACATAAAATGTGGTTGTCGAGCATTTGTCACAAATTGTGACCAATGAACAAGGCCCACTGCCTAATAGTGACAATTATGCTAATGAATCTCTAATGATGGAGAGATCAGTTGAACCCGCTTTACCCCAGTTTGTGGACATTTGTAATTACTTAGCATGTCAGTAGCTACCTCTCGATATCACCTATAATCAGAAGAAGAAACTCTTTTCTGATTTGAAAAATTATAAGTGGGATGATCCTCTTCTATTTAAAAGATGCACCAATAATTTGCATAATCGATGTATCCCAGAAGAAGTAGCTCAGATACTCCTTGAATGTTACTCTTCACCTTACGATGATCATTTCGGTAAAGACAAGACTGCAACCAAAGTACTATAATCTGGTTTCTATTGGCCAACCCTGTTTAAAGATGTGCATGCATACGTCAAGATATGCAATGAGAGTCAACACATCAGAAACATATCCCGAAGTAATGAAGTTCCCATGTCAGACTAGATTAAGTAGAGATTTTTAATGTATGGGGAATTGATTATATGGGACCGTTCCCATCCTCTAGATGAAATCAGTAAATTTTAGTCATTGTAGATTATCTCAAAATGGGTAGAAGAAATAGCTACCCCAGCTTGTGATGCAAAACATATGATAAGGCTATTTGAAAAGATCATTTTCTCCATGTCTGGAGTCCCACATACCATCATTAGTGTCAGGGGATCCCATTATGTTGAAAGACAATTCACATCATTTTTGAAAGTATGGAGTAAGGCACAAGGTTGCCACTACCTATCACCCTTAGACCTTCAGTCAGGTGAATGTATTCAATAGATAAATTAAACAAATCTTGGAAAAAATGGTAGGAAGGACATAGAAAGAATGGTCCATGAAGCTAGATGATGTCGTATGGGCATACAACACTGCCTATACGACCCCTATAGGGACCACCCCCTACATACTGATATATGGTAAGGCCTACCATTTGCCAGTGGAATTAGAGCATAATGCCTTCTGGGCAACCAAATTCCTGAATATTAAAGTCGAGATGGTCATGCCCCTTTATATACCCATTAGTGATGATGGAGATTTGTAGTGAAAAAACTGACACTTTCTAGGGGAATGGACATAGGGTCAAAAGATATTATGAAGATGAGGCATTCAAAAGAAAATATGAAGTTTGGTTGTAGGAACCACCACTTGTACCGCCAGAGGAAAATTAAGGAAGCAAATCAAACAAAATCAAGCTAAAGACTATAAATTATCACTTCTTGGGACGCAACCCAAGGATCTCTTTTACATGTTTTCTTGAATTCTAGTTTATTATATTTTTTAGTAACTAAATTTTACTAATTTCTAATTAGGTTTTACCACAGTGTCATAAAATTGCTTCGTTCCATAATCTCTAGTGTAGATTGAATAAAGTTAGAAATTTAATTTTTACTTTCACTATAGGAACCATTAGTTCTCTAAAAGGAGGCATTGAATTTCAATCATGTCAGGCCATCGGGTCTCTAAACCATTAGTTCTCATGATCTCTTTGAACCATCTAAAGAACCCATCGATTAATTACAATCTATCTCACCTTTGTATCTAAAGATGCAGTATCCATTGACTGATTGCCATGGGCAGTTTACAAAAAACAATTAAATCACCAGTATTTGTCTGCACAACAATCAAATATTTAGGAAAAGAACAGTAAATTTTGGTCTACACTTCCTGGTCGCAAATTTTAGAAACTAGTACCACCATCGGAAAGTTATGGTAGATACTAGTAAGACAATCAAATGATGGAATCAACCAACCTATCAAATTACCTAAGGCACCTTCGCAGTGCTACCATTGGATGCTTACCTTAGAAGACTAACAAGTTATTAGTAGAATCGTCGAATTTTGATATGTATAACCATTAGATCATTAGAACCTATGGTTTAGACTTAGTGAAGCCACCAAATGATTAATAACTAGGAAACTATCAAATCCTTGATACAGAGGATTCATCAGATTGTTTACACAAGGTCTAACCATAGGAAGGCATAAAGCCATATATGATGGCTACACTAGGACCCAACGTCACCTGAAATGAGTTATAAAAGGAAGGAGGGCTCAAATCCCTCACTTCTTACCATAATACAAGACTAAAAGTAGCACATATATGTTGGATCAATGGCTCTAGAGGGGGGGTGAATAGAGCTTCACAAATCTCACAAGACGAATTAGACCACCAAATTATATTAAGTGCAGAAACTTAAACATACAACCAATTTGAAGTCCTAACTAGCATGCATAGCAAGGGTGAGAGACAAGGAAGAACATGCACTTGGACAAAGTGGTTTAGAGTGGTTCCACACTTCAAACTTGAAGTGAGTCAGTCCACTACCTAGAGTTGGTTAGGCTCTAGGACTTTGCAATATTGATGCTCTTATATTCATTCATAAGATTACAAGACAACAACCACAATCATCCAAGGACTTAATACCTCAAGCAAGGATCTTAAACCTATCAAAGAAACTTACCCACTTGAACCATGGAGTCTTCAGCCTTCAACAAGGACTTACCCACTCCTTCTTCAAGTCTTTGGCCTTTAACGAATTACCTATCCTTCTTGAACATCAGCCTTGCCTATCTCCTTCACTTGGAGATCTAGAACACCATGCTTTCTTCAACCTTGAAGAACAACAACTCCTTCTCCTTCACTCGGAGAAGATCTTCAAGCCTTTTCTTCAATTAGGAAATAGGGTAGGAAGATGGAGGTGGAGAGCTTTACATGGATACAAGGGGTGGCTCTCTTACAACAGAACCTATCTCACTCATACTCACATATTTGACTTGAAGGTATAGAGAGAAAGGGGCTCAAAGGTGTGCAACACTCTCAACTAAGAAAAAACTAAGCATATATGGAATGAGAAACCTTGGAATGAACTCCAAGTGATCCTATTTATAGATGAGGGTGCCCCTTTGAGTTGGGGTACACTTAGGGTTGAAAAATAACCAATTTTTTTCAAGGCAACAGATCTATTTTTGCCCAAATAAGTCACCAACGGTCACAATCTCTTTGTCTGCAATTTCCGTACAATGCAATCGATCGAGTTTCAATAAAGGTAACTCGATTGATAGGGTAAAAGACAAACCTAAATTTCAAACCATCGGTCAAGTTTGTCCTGAGGAAACTCGACCGAACAATGAAAGTTGTGTTTGATCAGTAACCCCATCGGTCGAGTTCTGTGAATGCACAACTCAATCGATGCACTCTTCAGAGAATTGATCCAGTGGATCGGTCGAGATTGTAACTCGATCGATTGACTGTCTGTGATCAATTTTCTAAAGTGCATAAAAAGTGATTAGAACTTGGTTCTAAGTGTCCCAATCAATTTTCTCATCTTAGTTACAAGTCATATCATAAATACAAGTGATTACAAAAATCTTCTAAGGACATTTACATGGATTTCCTAAATTACACACTTGTATAGCTTTTGACTTGAACTGTAGCAAATTAGGGCTTAAGTGATTTGATCCTTTTCATGTACCTAACACCTGAAATCAATCTTGAATACACATATTAGATACATATGAATGGAATGGTTAAGTCATTATCAAAATATGGACAATGTATAACCTCTAGGTCAACATTCTCCCCCTTTTTGATAATGACAAACCATTCCTCAAACATATTGAAAAGGATATAGAAATTATACCTTTACCTTGTGAATTAGGGGGATTCAATATGTGAACAATGTGAATTGCTCCCCCTCAATCTATGCTTACTTTAACCTGCATAGTTAGTCTATCTACGCAATGCAATTATAGCATACATGTACTATATGATCCTTTGAAGTCACATGATAAAACATTAAATGAACAAGAAAAGGATCTCATAAGGAATAAACAACAGTATGACAAAGAATAGCAATATTATTGAGTTTCAAGTCATTGAAGTTCTCTCCCCCCTTTTGACATTATTAAAAAGTAGGGGGGTAGAAGAGGCATAAAATCGGGTCTTCTCCAAAACACAATCAAGCAGATAATCATACATGCAATCTCATACCATATGTCAACTAGAGACGAAAGAAGCATACAATCTCATTCATAATCAAAATATGGAGAATTAAGGCACCAACTCATAATATATAATAGAGTAAAGAGCAAGAATGCACATCACATATATTACAACTCATAAGCATGTTGTCATGAAAGCAGCTACAAGCAAGAAGCGATGAAAGACTGAAGATAAAAAATAGTACATCTCAGATAATGTGCCCAGATGTTTCTAATACAAAATAGCCTAGAAAGATGTATATGATCAGCAAACTAGACTAAAAACTAAGAAACAATCTAGACATCTAGGCTATCTATGTCGACAACATCATCATCATCAACTTTAGGCTTGTAGTCCTCGTATCCATATGAAGGTGCAACAGTAGTGGCTTCATCACCAAAATCACCACTAGAGCCATCACCATCATTAGAAGCATCCTCACCATCGCCATCATCGTCATCAGCAGCAGCCTCAGCATCATCAGCCTGGTCAGGCATCTCCTCGTCTGTAGGAGGACCAAAACCACGACTGGGCCAATGAGCATTCTGCTCATCCCAAGTCATACCGAGAGCATAGAGCTCATTGGCTTGAGGAAAGGATGGAGCAGAATTGCCAAGACTGGCAAGTAGGGTGGCCAAGGGGCCAGCAGGCAACGGCAGGTAGGAGGGAGCAGGCCCACCAGCAGCAAAGGGTGGAGGAGCATCAGCAGCGGAAGGCTCGGGGATAGGGTAGTAATGATGATATGCATAAGAAGCATAATCACTACCGGGGAAAGGCTGGTAGGTGGGGTAGGGGTGTGCACAGGATATGTTCATGTTAGACATGATTGAATATAGATCCTAATGCAGGTGCTCCTGGACCTATTGGTTGTATGCTTGTTGGTGCATTATGTAGCCCACAAGGGTTTCATTAGATACACAAAATGAAGAGCGACTAGGTCGAGGTGGCTAAGGAGGAGGCAGGGGTTGTAAAGGCAGAGGCGGAGGGTGAAGCACCAGTTGTGGTGGAGGTAAAAACAGGCACAAATTTCTAAATCGTGGTTTCATTGATACATACACCCTTCCTGACTAGCTTGTAATGATAGTCAGAAAAGAGTGATTTCTCAGTAGCAAACTGAAACAAACCACAAATCAGGGATGGATAGGGTGGATGGGTGCCTCGGGTGTTCTTATCGGAATTAAAATAGGTCATATGGTGTAGAATGTATCTTGGCCATTTGACTCTGATATTCTCTAGGAGGCAATACATTATAACTGCAATGTTCTCTGCAATATCAGTTTGATTTTTCTTTGGATGGATGTTGCAGTTGACCACTAAGGCTAATATATGCTTTCTAAGATCAAGGGAGGAGGAGGGTAGGGTGCTCTTCTTCTTGTATGGAACATCGGGTTTCTCGAGATTGTGATGGATGTCAGGAAGAGTGATCTCATTCTGCTTAAAGAAACCCTCAGGATCCAAGAGGTCAAAATACTCGCCATAATTCGTACGCCAAGTGTCATTCTCATTATCTCTAGAAAAGAAGACATTTAAAATATCCTCGGAGATTTCAAAATTCTTCCTGGCAATCATGGAAGTCGGGATCACTTGAGTATTCAATGGGGGTACAAGGGTGTCGTAATTCCAACGCAAGTTAGCATAGAATTTGTAAACTGCTTTTGTGCTTGTCATAGAATTATGAAAGAAGTCACATTCAACAGCCATGGCAGAGAGTTGATGGACGGATAACAACTTAGCTACTTGGTCTATAACCGCTTGACGCCTAGGTCTAGGCTCAAACAAAGCTCTAAAAGGGAAAGGACTCATAGGAAGAAGGTCCTTATACCTATTTACAGCTTCTATTGAGACAAATGAGGTGTCATCAAAGGGAATCAAGTGGTAAGACGAATAAGATGAAGGAGCATTGCTAGGGATGGGTCTCTTTCTCCTATAGGAAGCCATGGAGGTGAGAAGAAGGAGAAAAAGAGATCAAACGCACAAAGAAAGCCGTCAAAAACGTCCAAACGCCAACAAGGAGCAAAAGGGGAGGTCTAGGGCCACCTATATAGGTCGGGAAAGGGCTAGGATAGGGAAGAAAAGGGTTTGAATAGAGATCTTAGGGCTAGAAGAAGGGGTATCGATCGGCTATTCTCTAGTTGAGAGGGATAATAGTCGGTCGAACCCAACTTAAGTTGGATTCACCCCACTGATCAATCGAGTTCTGAGAGTCAGAAACTTGACTGATTAGTCCATTTTAGAACAGCTCTCAGCCACAGATCGGTCGAGTTTGTCCTGGGGGAAACTCGACTGATGGTCAACCTGACCTAAAACCATCAAACTTAATTTCTAGCCATATGAATGCTAATTAAAATCATTTTTTGAGTCTATTATGTATATTGAACATACTTAGGCACATATCACTCATCATTGGGTATTATTGAGCAATAAAAACCTGAAATCTGAGAAAAGTCCAAGAACAAGTGAAACTAAGCATGTCAACAAGCAAATTAAGAAATTTTAGGCAAGCAAGGTGAGTAAAGCATGAGAAAGACATATAGAATAAAAGCAACTAGCTAGATAACATTTCAATATCATCTAAACAACTATCAGCAGTTTAGATCTAATAAAATTAAATTTCTCTCTAGCTAGAGGTTTAGTGAAAATGTCCACCAACCGATTTTCCGTGTCCACATGCGTGATATAAATATCCTTTTTGGCAATGTGATCACAAAGAAAATGATGGCAAACCTCTATATGTTTATCTCTACTATGCAATATAGGATTATAAGAAAGATTGATTGCACTAGTATTATCACAATAGATAGGAGAAGCATCAAAATGTATGTTAAAGTCTTGGAGCATTTGCTTCATCCATAGGACATGGGCACAACAACTTCCGGCTGCAATGTACTCAGCCTCGATAGTTGATAATGCCACAGTGCTCTATTTCTTGGAAAACAAAGACACCAAGCATGGTCCTAGAAGGAAGCAAGTGCCACTTGTGCACTTTCTATCAACCAAACAGCCTGCATATTCAGCATCACTATATGCTATAAGAGTAAAGTCCCTTGACTTAGGGTATCATAGTCCAAAGTTTTGAGTTTTGGCTAAGTACCTCAGTATCCTCTTAACAACAATAAGATGTGATTTCCTAGGACTTGATTGAAAGCGAGCACACAAGCCAACACTAAACATGATGTCAGGTCTAGAGGCAGTTAAATAAAGTAAACTTCCAATCATACCTCTATAGAGCTTCTCATCTACCTTCTCACCTTCTTCATCTCTATCAAGTTTGGCGGTGTTGGACATGGGTGTGTCCATAGGATTCATGTTCTCCATTCCAAAGCGTTTGAGTAGTTCACTGGTGTACTTGCCTTGGTTGATGAAGTTTCCATCTTTGGTTTGTTTGATTTGGAAGTCGAGGAAGAAAGTAAGCTCACCCATCATGCTCATCTCAAACTCACTCTGCATAAGAGAACTAAACTCCTTGCAAAGATCAAGATTAGTTCCGCCAAATATGATATCATAAATATAAATTTGAATGATAAGAAAATTGTTAGATGTGTGTTTTAAGAATAGAGTAGAATCAACTTTTCCCATGACATAGCCATTGTCTAACAAAAAGTTCTTTAATTTCTTATACCAAGCTTGAGGTGCTTGTTTGAGTCCATAGATAGCTTTTTGTAACAAATAAACATGATTAGGTAGCTTGTCATTTTCAAAGCTCGAAGGTAGAACAACAAATACTTCCTTCTTGATTGTACCATTCAAAAATGCATTTTTAACATCCATTTAATATAGCAAGAAATTCTTATAACTAGCAAAGGCAAGTAGAATTCTAATATATTCAAGTCTAGAAACAGGCGCATAAGTTTCATCAAAATCAATACCTTCCTGCTGATTGTATCCTTGTGCCACTAACCTTGCTTTGTTCCTTACCACATTGCCATTTTCATCAAGCTTGTTGCGGTAGACCCATTTGGTGCCAATGATTTTTCTGACACTTGGTCTTGGCACTAAGGGCCACACTCGGTTCTTCTCAAATTACTCTAGTTTCTCCTACATGGCTAGGATCCACTCGTCATCCCTAAGAGCTTCCTTTATATTCTTTGGCTCCATCTGTGAGATGAAGGCACTGTCTTCTTGTTCTTTGTTGTAGGCAGCTCGTGTCTTCACTCTCTCAAATGAGTTTCCAATGATTAGCTCTTTGGGATGATTCTTTGTGAAACGAGGAGTGGGATCCTTCTTCTCTTCATCTTCTGCTTCCACCACCTGCTTACCTTTGTTGTCGATGTTGAGGTATTTTAAGATAGGAAATTAAGTCATCTGCAACATCATTATCAACAACATTCTTGCCAACAATAGGGTTAGTTTCAATAAACTTAACGTTAATAGATTATTCAATTTTATACAGTTCAATATTGAAAACTCTATAAGCCCTGCTTGTAGTGCTATAGCCTAGGAAGAAAGCCTTGTATGATTTCGGATCAAACTTGTTGACAGAATCCTTCGTGTTTAAAACAAAACAAGGACATCCAAAAATGTGAAAGAATTTGATGGATGGCTTTCTACCACGCCATAACTCATAGGGGGTTTTCTTCAAAGAAGGATGCATAAAAACTCAAATTTGTACAAAGCAAGAGGTGCTAACGGCTTCGACCCAAAACTTCTTAGGAATGTCATATTCCAGAAGCATGGTCCTAGCCATCTCCTGTAGCGACCTATTCTTTCTCTCTACTACCCCATTTTGTTGAGGTGTACTTGGAGAAGAGAAATTGTGCGAGTAACCAAATTTTTCATAAAAGTGCTCAAAAAGATCATTTTCAAACTCTCCCCATGGTCACTACAGATAGAAACAATCTGGCAAGAAGCTTCATTTTCAACTCATTTACAAAAGTTCAAGAAAACATCTAGAGCATCACTTTTAGAAACAAGAAAGAATGTCCAAGTATAGCGAGAGAAATCATTGACAATCACAAGACAATACTTGGAACCACGAAGCGTTTGAGTTCTCATAGGTCTGAATAGATCATTATGAAGAACCTCAAGAGCTCTTTTGGTACTAAGGACTCCTTTGTATTTGAAGGATGACTTGGTTTTCTTGCCTTGTGTACAAGGTTGGAATTCCTCATCATTTTCAAAATCTAATTTGGGAAGTCCCCGAACCAATTCCTTTTTGCTCAATTTCTTCATTTGATGCATATTCACATGACCCAACCGGCGATGCCAAAAAGAAATATCATTTTTATCCACAACCAAGCATCTATCAAGTACATGCTTTAGAGCATCAAGCACAATAACATAAAGATTACCATTTCTAGTTCCCTTATACATGACATTGTAAGTGAGGGAATCTAGAAGCAAACATTCTAAAGAAGTAAATAGAACAAGATATTCACAAAGTTGGCTTACACTTATCAAATTTTGATGTAGGCCATCAACAAGCAAAACATTTTTTATACTAAGCTCGTTTCCTACATCATCCTCACCTATTACCTTACCCTTTTTGTTGTCCCCAAAGGTCACCGACCCTCCTTTCTTTTTCATGAATTTGTTGAAATGGCTGATTTCACCTGTCGTATGCTTTGAGCAGCACTATCAACAATCCACCTTCTTTTGACCTGCATGAAAAAAAGATGTCGGTACCCAACTCAAACTTTGGGATCCTGGGTTAGCTTAGGGACCCATTTCATCTTTGGATTGGTCCCCTTTGGCTTGAAAGGACAATAAGTAGAGTAATGATCATCACATTTACAATGAACACATACCACTGGGTTCTTAGAGTCGGAAGTCTCTCCATGAAAGAAAGGAGGTTCCACACTCTTCTACTTACCCTTACTCGTGTTCTTGTTCTTACCCTTAGGAGCAGTCCCATCATATCCTAAACCACTAGTACCAATTTGTTTGGTACAGTGTTCTAGGATAGCATTAAGGGATTTCTTTCCCGTAAGAAACTTTTGCAAAGAAGCTCTTAACTTAGCATTATCATCACTAAGGTTAATGACGGTAGAAGATAAACTAGTAAGATCATCTCTAGCATGCAATAGGTCGTCCTCTAAACAGAGGGCTTTAGTATGAAAAGAATCACGTTCTAGAGCAGTGCTAGATACCTCATTACTTTGCAAAATAGGTCTAGATGATAGATCATTAACTTGAGCAAGCAACTTAGCATTTTCATATTTAAGAAAAAGAATTTCTTTTTGATAAGCATGAGTTTCTTGCTTCCTAGCTTCATCAATGAGGGTAAGTTCTACATTTTCATTTTTAAGAACATCTATCTCATCTTGGCATTTTTGGTTTTGTTCCTTAAGAGTAGCAATGGTCTTAAGGTAGACACCATTCTCAACTTCAACTCCATTGTATTGGAGCTCAAGATCAAAAAATTGCCCTTGCAAGGTATCAATACTATCAAGGTGCAACTTTTCATTTTGATCAAGAATCTCAATCTTAGCATAAAGATCATCTATAATCTTTCCTAACATTTTCTTTTTAGATTTGCATTTAGTAAAAGATGACCGGCAAGCATTAAGCATATTAATAAGAGTTTCTTTGGAAAACTCATGCAAATTGACTTCACTTACCTCACTTACCTCACTTACCTCACCTACATCATCACTTGTAGAGGCCATGAGAGCAAGGTGGCATTCTCCATCTTCGAAGCTATAAGAACTTGAGGAAGACTCCTCCTAAGCTGCATGAGCTGCATCTTTGCTTCTTCTTTCTCTCTTCTCCTTTATCTTGTATTTGTGTTCTTTCTTGTACTCCTTGTCCTTCTTGTGGCTGCTCTTATGGTGGCTCTTCTTGGCCTTGGGGCAGTCACTCTTGTAATGGCCCTTTTGGCCACATTCATAGCATCTAAGAGTTGATGAAGAAGGCTTCCCCTTGAAGTGTTTGCCAAAAAATGATCAATGTCTAGAATTGGAAATCAATCAAGAACCTCTTCTCAGCATTGCGCATGTAATCTCGGGTGAGATTTGTCAAAAAGTGATCAATGTCTAGAATTGGAAATCAATCAAGAACCTCTTCTCAGCATTGTGCATGTAATCTCGGGTGAGATTTGTCCTATAGTTCCTTAGGACCCTCCCACAGCGTTGCATCACGCATTTACGATATAGCTTTTCATCCAGATCAAATATACTCTGCAAAATAGAATTACTATTAACTAGTATCCTAAAAATTAGTAATCTACAAAAATAGAATTACAAATAATAATAACTCATGCATAGTTCCTTCTATTCTAAGTCTTTCTTCCCCTTAAGAACTTTATGCCAGGATTCTACATTAGGACTACAATGGCTATGAGTAAGAACCCCAAGATATGAAATAAATGAGTTGTTGTTCACTCCAACTAGATTTCCTGCATGATTGAAATCTACAGCTAGTTTGGGTCCATTGCCCCTTTGCTGTAGTAACTTGTTCATCATTGTGATGCCCTCACTTTCTCAATTTTTTTTTGTTTCTCATCAAGTGCCCTGATTTCTTCAGGGGGTACATCACCAACCTAAAATTTGACAAAAAAACACACTTATAGGATATAAATATAAATGAACATATAGACAGAAACCTAAGGGATAAATTTTTTAAAACATACATTGTGAGGCGGCGCATTGACGTCCTCACCCTCACGGTAATCATCAGCACGATCATCAGGAGAATGCTCAACCAACTGAAAGTTCACATTCACATTGTAAAGTAATTCACATTGTAAAGTTCACATTCACATTGTAAAGTAATTAACATTGTAAAGTTTACATTCACATTATAAAGTTCACATTGTAAAGTTCACATTCAAAAAAATAAAACATTAAAAAATACAAACATGCATGCCTCTAATATTGCGATCTTGTATCAATTAACAATCCTTCATTGTGATATTCGTGCACATACAAGTCATCATTAGTTTCAATATTTGGTGGTGTTGGCAACCCAACTGTGAATGGACTGGAGTCATCATACTTATCATAGTATTGTTCTTCATCTACAGGATCTTCAATGAAGAACCGACCATTTATCATTTGTAGGATCATCGATATAAAATACTTGTTTCGTCTGTGATGCCAATATGAATGGTTCACCCTTCTCGCCAATCTTTTCAAAGTTCACTAATGTAAAACCCAATTCATCCACTATAACGCCTTTGGTGTTATCAACCCAATTATATTTAAAGAGACAAATTCTGAAATCTACGTAGTCAAACTCCCATATGTCTTCAATGACACTGTAATATGACATTTTAGCTTCATGTGGACTCTTATCCTTTGCACTTGCAAAAAACAATGAAGATGCTTGAAGGGTGACCCCACTGTTTTGGATGACACTCTTATCATCTTGATGCTTTGTGTAATATGAGAATCCATTTATGTCAAACCCTTCATAAGACATAACATTCAATTTTGGTTTAAAAGAGAGGCATTTGATAGTTTTTGTAAGATTATCTGGTGTTTGAGATAGTTGATGTAAGACTTTATCTTCAAACCACTTAATAAATGTCTTGTTATGCTCTCTAGCAAGCCCTATTGAATTGGCTCGAGGATATTGTCTCTTGATGAAATTGGTATGTTCCTCGATATAAACACTCACTTCGTCGATGTTGTGTAAAATATACAAGTGACCTTGTTCCAACTTCTCACGGCTGATTACTTTCATCTGTGATCCCAAAATTCCTTTGCCAAAATGCTCCTCAATATTCTTGTCATTAACAGAAGTGTCATTACCACTCAGAAAGTCATTGCAAAAATCCATAACCTCTCTCGCCACATAACCCTCAATAATACTCCCTTCAGGCTGATAACAGTTTTGAACATCACCTTTAAAAACGTTCATGTATCGTTCAAAGGGATACATCCAATGCAAGAAAATTGGTCCCAACATTTTCACTTCCCTAGTCAAATGGACAACAAGATGTACCATGATATCAAATAATGAAGGAGGAAAATACATATCAAGCTGACATAGGGTAACAACCAGTTCTCTTTGTAATTTATCGAGAGTATCAGGGTCAATAACTTTGCTGCACAGACTGTTGAAAAAGAAACAAAGTTTGGTGATCACAAACCTTACATGCTTTTGCAATATAGATCGAATTGCCATGGGAAATATTTGTTGCATTAGAGTGTGACAATCATGAGATTTGTTTCATTAGCTCCCCATTGAATTGAGGTCTCATTACTTATATATCATGAACCCATCACCCTAGAGAATGTCATTCTAATATCACATCTAGGTTTCATTGATGATTTATTGATGCTCTAATTTCATATACATATGTCTCTACTATAGGATTTTAATAGACATGATAAGTACCTAATCTATAGAGCATTATTAAATAATATATCAAGAATTCAATAGTTTCAAACATGTAATAATTCACGATGCAATGTTATAAACTACAGGCAACATGGTTAATCCCCACACTCTAGTAGACAAACTAACCTTAAATATAGTGATGTATAAGAGATTAAAAAGAAGCTTTTCTTAGGTAAGAGTAAGATGAAGCTCATTGATAATATAGTGATGTATAAGAGAGGCTCCATGGCCTAACAAAACCACCCTTTAAACAACAATTATAGTCTCTAATCACATTCTTCAGTGTCTCATTACTCCACATCAACCTGCCAATGGTTGTCTCCAACTCTCCCCAATGATTTCTAGGGTTCTGGATGGATCTAGATAGAATGCTATTCTCTCTTTAGATGTCCCTCCCTTTGGTTTCAAGTCAACTGACATCAACCAATGACTCTAAGGAAATTGATGTGGATTTCCAATGCTAGTTCGATACTAGGTGGAGGAAGAAGAGGAGGAAGAAGGGTACCTTCGCAGGTTCGAGTGGAGGTGGCGAGCAGAAGAGCAGGAGTAGTGAGCAGGAGCCGGAGCAGCGAGCAGGTGAGTAGGCGGTCAGAGCAGCGAGCTGAGGAGTAGCGAACGGAGAGCAGAGGAGTAGCGAACGACGACCAGAGTAGCGAGCGGCGGCGGCGGCGGCGAGCAGAGGAGCAGCGAGCGGTGACGAGCAGAGGAGCAGCGAGCGGCGACGAGCAGAGGAGCAGCGAGCGGCGGCGAGTAGGGAATCGCCAGACCTAACCTCAATCAGGAATGAAACAGAGAAAGGGAAAGAGTCTAGTTCGTGTAGGTGCTATTAAGTTAACATTAGATGTTGGTTATTAAAAACAACCGACACTTAAAACAATAGGATTCGGTTATCACACAAAAACCGACACCTATGTTCAATAATAGTCAATGGTTTCAACTAGAAAAACTGACGTCTATCTACATATGCCGACAAAAAAAATGTTCTCGAATTATGACCATAGTCGTCAGTTGTCGTAGCAAACCGACGCCAAAGAGGGGTGAAAATTTTCACGGGGACAGCGCGCAAAAACACATCGACGTCAGTTATTACAAGAAACCCAATGATAAAAATGGGCCCAATTTCTATCTCGTGACAAACCTTTAGTCATCGGTTAATTTGTCAACAATCGACGCCGTATGTTAAATTTTAGAGGTAATTTTTTTCACTGGAAAATTTGGATTTGGCAGGCGATTTTAGGTGTCAGTTGCTTATTGAGGAACCGACACTAAATAAAAACTGATACCCATGTTTGGCCTCTCTTCACATATAGATGTCGGTTTTTGTATTCAACCGATGATGTAGGGTTTAGGCATCCATTTCTTGTATACAACTGATGCCTCTAAATGTGATGTTATAAGCCATTTCTGTAGTAGTGGATACCTTACCTCATGCAAGAGGTCAACAATGACGTCCATAATGACTACCCAGGGATTGTATCCATCATCATGGAGATCTCCCACATAAGTGAAGAAAGATAGGCCATCTAGATCACATAGAAAAACCAAGAGTCTAAATATAAGATCATCCCTCCAAATAAGGAAGCAATCAAGCTCATGCCTACTTCTACAGTCAACAAGCCATGTCTTGAGCTCCCAGATGTTGGTGAAAGCATCAAACATCACCAAGATGATATAGTTGTCGGGGTAAAAAAACATTGAACCAACACTAGAAGGGATGGGCGTGCCATATGAGGAAGCCAAGTATGATCTCCTCTGGATTTGTTCTGTCTAGCCCAACCAAGATGACTCTAATAATACAGGTCCTGAAGACATGGAGAAGAATTGTAATGCTATGAGGGATGATTATGCCACCGCCTATGACATGATTGAGGTAAGGGGCGTCAATGCCAACTTTGATACAAAGGTTGTAGAAGGCTTGCAAACCCTCATTCACCTTTTTCTAAAAAATGAGGAAGCCCAAAATGGGTTTGCAAATGACCGCAAAGTCTTGAGGACCAAGTCCCTCCAAGCACAAGAAAAAAATCATTGGAGGAACGACACCCCAATGTGGTGGAGATCCTAGAGTGGCTATTCAATCATACTCTACCACATTCCCGATCACCCCCTGTAACATCCTAAAAGTTTGCAAAATTCATAAAATCCCAAAAAATTATGAAACATAGAAAATCCAAGAATATCTGAAGATGAACAGACTCTCCAGGAGTTTTCCAGATATTTCACTAAAGTAACAAACATCTACAAAGACAAAAAAGTCTAGTTAAGAATACATCCCATTATGGAGTATATAGTAGAGGAGAATCAACCTTTTCATATCTTAGACAATATCGAGACAATGAATCCCATTTCAGGACTCAAGAAACACAAAGTCAAAATAGGGGCACATCTACCACGAGATATCAAAGACCAGTTGATAGAGATTCCACTCCACTACATCAGTGTATTTGCATGGATCTCCATTGACACGTCTGGGTTGGACAAGGTGATCATGATCCATTCACTGCCCATCAAGCTAGATTGTTGTGACAAGAGTGGAGCCTCAAGTTCATGGAGGAATTTAGAAGTAGTATAGTGTTGGTTTCATAGAGCTAGTCAGCTATCCTAAATGACTCATCAACATTGTACAAGTACCAAAGAAGGATGGAAAGGTGTGAATATTCATGGACTATTGCAACCTCAACAAAGTATCTCTAAAAGATGATTTCCCACTTCCACACATATATGTACTCATTAACAACACAATCAGACATGCACTACTTAGTTTCATGGATGATTTTTTCAGCTATAATCAAATTAAGAAGGCCAAGTAAGATAAAGAGTAGACACCCTTCATCACAGAATGGGGAGTATTATACTATTGGGTCATATAGTCTGGTCTGAAGAATGTCAAAGCTACATATCAAAGGGCAAAAATCTCCCTCTTTCACAACATGATGCACAAGGAGGTGGATCTTTATGTGGACAATATGATTGCCAAATATAATAGTCTAGAAGACCATATCACCAATCTCAAGAAGATGTTTCAATGACTACAAAGATTCTCCCTACATCTGAATCCAGCTAAATGCACATTCGAGGTTACTTTTAGTAACCTACTAGTTTTTTTGCACATGCTTTGAACATGAACTTGTATTCTTTACCTTTTATGGCATTGATGTAAATCATATTATTTTATACTCTATTAAGTCATTTCCCTCGATCTCATTCTCCATCTTCTCTTTAAGTGATTATGGGTTACCCTGATGTTGCTTGAGACAAATATTAAGTTTTTATATAGATCTCTTTCATCTTTTGATTAAGAGTCTCTATCCATATTTTGTTGTCTATAATCTCTATTTATGAGTGTTTATCTATATACTTTATCAGACTCATTAGAAACATAGTTTCAAGGGCTCCATATTGAAATGTGTGTTTGAAGTTGATCGTATGTCTATTATTTGACGAGGAGACTTTCTTTTATCAGGATAATAGAAAATTGGTATATTGTGCATAATTTTTTTAGTAGGAAAGAACTTTTATGATATCCTATCTTTTGAAGAAAATATCTTTTCTTGGAGTACTTAAGTACATGACATATGATTTTTTTCAAGTTTGAACAAACTAAGTAAAAACATACTTATGTCAATGTATAAATTTAGTTGAACAATTTCATTTTAATTACATCAATTTTACAAATGGTATGAGGATCAATTCAATTGACTACTTCTTTTATACAAAATTTTAAAAATTTCTTGCATTAGATCTAATCATTATATGTTAATATGCTGACAAGGAGTGGCTCAAGAGGTCAAGCACGGTGTCCCCTAACAAAGGGACCCGGGTTTGAATCCCAGTTGCCGCCCTGATTTACCACCCTCTCGGGCATTCGGCCTCCGTCACGAGCATGGGAGTGGGGGGCACAAATCTTTCTCTCTTACTCCCATTATATGTTAATACATCTTAATCATTTTGTTGCAAATAATTAAGGTTTTATGCTATTATAATTTCTAATGACATCAAGATAAACTTGTAATAATTACAATTGGAAGTGTATTCATACATATATGAGTGATTTTTCATCTCTTTTATTTTATTATTCATCCTACATGGAAAATATCTAAAAATGAATATATATATATATCCAAAAATACATTCACTCTATGGTCATGTGTATATTTACACTCATAACTATTATGATCCTGCATTCACACACAAAAATTTACTATGTCTAGTTTTACAATGTGTCATTATCAAATAAACTATGTAAGTTTGCATCATAAGAAGCAAAACTTCAAGTTCATGCCTACTTTGCATAGAGGAAATAGTATAGAAAAGATGGTATATATCTTCATGTTTCTCTGTGGTAAGATAATAATAATGACCAAATACACTTTTGAGAATTGGCTGACTGGATTGTATAAATTTATCTTGTGATGTTACTTAATAATATCTTGTTGTCATATGTAACTTATAATGATTTTATATCACCAGTACAGACAAAGGGTGGTTAACATCATGTGTTTGTTTAACAATCGTTTATGAGATTCATCTCTTTTATTCTTACACAAAGTTACCAGATACAAAATCCACTTCTTAGTATATCTTAAAACCTTAGATTTAGATTACATTTTAATTGCCAAAATTTTGTTTTCACATACAGACCCTTGTATTTTTGCAAAGTCAATCCATATTTGTTCCACAAACAAACATTTAACTTTAGAATTGTTTTCTTTATACTAATATAATTTCCTTTGGTGGAACTTATAAACCCAACCCATCATGGTATAACATTTCGATTCAAATACAAAGTATAATCATGAAGTCATAAAGACAACTCATGTTTCCATTATAAAACATGAACTTAAAAGCATAGGCATAAGGTACACCATGTCTAGAACACATGAGCTATATCCCTTCTTTGAATAAATTACTTGAATGGTTTGAACAATTGGTCATGTTCTATAGCAATGATGATTGATAGTCGTTACGGAATTTGCATTAAGGATAAATCTAGGGGATTTCTAATTTGTTTTTGTATGTAATAAAACATAATGATTTTATGTAAAAACAATATTTGACAAACCCTTATTTATTTATTTATTTTACCATTTTATTATTACCATTATAATCTTCAAATTGAGTCTAAGATTCAATATCCCAACACTTTTATAGGTGACTTATTAACCTAAAAAATAATCTATGGTCATGGATTATAAGTAAGATTTTAATCATGCAATAACTTGATAAAATTTGAAATTTGTGCACATATTGTAAATATTTTCTAGTCAAATATGTATATGTTGCAATAAGGCATATTTATACTCAATAACAAATTGTAATTTCTTTTTTTGTATCAATAGTAAATACCTTGAATTCTATAAGTTTAAGTCAGCTATAATTTTCAACTAACTAATCACATAACAAATAATAATATATTAGCTAAAAGTTGTTATTCATTAGGTAGAAATGACAAATGGAACTTAATAAGCTAAAGAACATACGATTTTTTAATGTATATGATTGTTAGGTTGTTTTATTTAACATCATTTGAAATGCTAAAAATATGTAATGAATTATATCTTTTCCTATTCGGTCTAATGTTGTTCTTTTTCAGATCATTAAAATAAAATAAAAATATCTAACAAAAATTATACATACTTTGTAGGGGTACATACTAGTTATAAACATAGATACTAATACATAATAGCCCAAACCCATTGCATCACCTTAGTAAAATGTGAAAGCATGTATATGTAATTGTATCCTAATTGATTCAAAAAAATAAGACACTATAAATTTAACTCATTGTACAAGTTTATGATCCCTATATGATGTATATATAACTCACTTTATTTATTTAGTACTAACAATAACAAGTCAAATTATACATGCTATTATCTTAAATTTAAACCCATTTCATCAATTTTACAATTTTATAATAGGCAAAGTTTCCATTTACATTTTTTTGCACTTTGATATTTTGTATATGACTATGTCAATAGGAAAACAATATTGTAGTAATTTTGTAAACATAAGTAACATATAAATGATTCTAGAACCTTCTCAAAAAACCAGCATTGAAAATTATCTCACTTCACTAACTTTGATCAGTTAATAAAAATATGTATTAGCATTTGATTCATTTTGATGAAAACTATAATGATTCTCATTTTTTAATAAAATAAAGGGTGTACAACTTCTATTTTATTGTTAATTTCAAGTGTATTTATTATATTTTTCTTAATGAGCTATTTTTATATCCACGTAGATGGTGAAATCACAAACAATTCTTCATTAAGTATAGGCAACAGATGAATTTCCAATCCTTATATATGATGATATTTGTTGATCAACAATAAATCAAGGAATATACATGATAACACTATAATGTTCCTATTATCTACATGTTAAGAACACCAAATAAGAGAGATCACATCATCAATAATAACCCAAATGTATCAAAGAGGAAAGACAAAATTGATGATGCTTTGCCTTACAAGTTTCTCCTCCTTATTGAAGTTTTTTTGTAACCACCTAGGGGGTGACTGACTTGCATGTTGAGGGGTGAATCGTAGTGAGATTAGCATATGTGTGTATGTCATCTATCAATTCAAATAACAAGATATCATCAAAAAAATTATCATAGAGAATTAGTTTATAATATTCTAGAAACACTTTATTGTCGCTAAATGGAATAATTGATAGAAAATTTCTTCTAATTATAGCCAAGTCCTAGGATTTTTAATATTTTATTTTGGTTTTGTCTTGAGATATTAAAGTGTTGGAGATATTAACATATCATATATAAAATATATATCTTATTTAATAGAACATTATTTTGAGATAATAAAAAAGGAATTTGGATATATATATATATATATATATATGTGTGTGTGTGTGTGTGTGTATGTGTGTGTATTTATATGACTTATTCTTATTATACAAAAATCAAGTAGAAAATATTCAAATGTTGTCATTTACATTCATATTGATTATCTCCATTATTTTGGGTCCCAATTCATATAAGATGTTTATTTAGAATTCTTATATATATAGTTTGTGTTTTATAAACAAAAGGATGATATGGATTATATTGTCCATTACGTACACTTATATGCGAAAATGTATGTAAAACATGTCGGTGATGTATGCCCATAGAACCAATCATATGATGATTGACATGGCATACAAAGGATTTGATTAATAATAATGTAATAAAGGAAAGATTCCAATTCATTATGTTCCATTCAGTTATGAGATGATGAGGAAACATTATAAATGTCTAAAGAATGGCAATACTCAATGACGTATCTTCAAGTATTAGCCTTGGAGGATGAAATCATATGAGTGTCAAGAGTATGTACATTCTTTTTATGTCCCTTGTCAGTTGTTATTGTGGAAGGTAGATATACATCATTAACACCAAAGAGTAGAGTGTGGGTTGGTTGATGATAGAATCTCGTTAGTCATGATATGAAAATATCAAACCAAGCATATAGATACATGTTAGGTAAACAATGTATCGGGCAGACCCACCTTGAGAGTGACACATGGAAACCATCTTTGATGGTCTTAGTTAGCTCTCGTAATGAAGGTGGTGATTGTGATTCTTAGAACTCAAATCACTACACTCGTCACATGTAGTTGGGTACGCTTTGACATCATCAAACGCAGTCCTGAAACATGGGTTGTTATAAAGGTGATGATTGGGTGGAGCTGACACATGGGGAAAGATTGTGAGTGATAGATATGGGATTTGTCCATCCTACTAGAGTATGATATCATGGCCACTTGATAAGTGATACTGATAAATGCATGCGTATGCACATGTGAATCAATATATGATATTGAGGTCACATTATCTCAGACAATCTTCTCTTGGTTCAAGGAACATTGATTGAATGTTTAGAGGATGATGATTACATGCATTGAGTTCATATGGATATCAGTGACAAAGGAATTATACAATCATTGAAACACCTTACACATGTTGTATGTTGAAGTTGTTCTCCAACTTTCCATTTACTTGGGTAGCACTGATGTGCGACTAGGCATCGCTCCATGTTTGTGATGTCATAAGCTAGTTATGGACTTTCATTGCCGACGTGATATGGGACCTATAGGGTCACACACATAGTAACTCATCTAGAAGAGGAGTTTATCTTGAATGATGGTTGGATTTATCACTAAAGCATTAGGTATTCAATTCACACAACAAATTGATAGATTGGCTGACTGGACTGTCAAACGACCATCTCAAGTGTTGAGATGGCTGTTTGGGCAGCCAGACAAGCGTCTCAAGTGTTGAGATGATTGTTTGGGTTGTCATGCTAATCATATTGATAAATATTATTATACAATGAAATATCTTTGCTTAGAAACTGATCTTTTGCATGCTAGAGATGATTGTAATTATCTTCTACTATTACTTCTCTTATGCATGAAAGTCGTAGTTTGAGATCCTCTATGTAAATATTCTTAAATGATAAAAGAATATTAATCAAATCCTAGACCATACTATCAAACAAATGGGTAGATATGGTTTTAAACTTGATAGTAGACAAAGGAACAACAAAGATAAAGGACCTTTAATTTTCAATGAAGAATCCTATAGTTCCAAGGATAGGAGATCATGTAATTATTGTAATGAAATTGGTCACCATTCCACATATTTCCCCTTTAGGAAAGCACCCAAGATCAATAGGACTTGGGATGATAAGCTAAACCCTCTGGGCCCAAAAATACGATCGAGGACCATTTCATCTTTCTTCTTGTAGGTCATTTGAAATTGGATTGGCATGAGCTATTGATTTCTGAATTAATTTCTCAATCCACATGAAAGAAGAAAGGTGAGATGTGTAGGGGTGGCAACAAGTGGAAAAGAATTAGTAAGAACAGGGGTAATGTTATTCTTTCTCATATCCAATCATTGTTTACTTTTTCCAAGTTCGTATGCACAATACATATGATTTTTGAGTCAAAAGTGGTATATTGTGATTCTCATCACTTTTTTTACTCAAGAGCTATTCCTGATGCTTTCATACTGCATTATTAACTTGCTCATACATGGTTGGATATTGGCTATATTTTTAGCATGCTTCTATATATGTTTTTATGAAATATATATGTTTTTGGACAGTAGCAGTTTCATTCGAGTTTGTCATGTTAGAAACTCGACTGACAACACCAATGGGTGTTGCCAACAGTTGTTGTCAGTCGAGAAGTTCAACCCAAAAACTCGACCAAAAACATTGTGCACAGAATATACAATTGGCTTTTTGGATGATAATTTCTCTCCCAACTAGACTTTGTCAACCAATAGCCTTATTCTATAACACTCCTTTTGGTACCTTTTATATGTGCTCATTGTCATGCTTTAAATTTTCCTATCTTGCATACAACTCTATCTATGTAATTGCTTTAATTGGTATCTTCTTATCTTGCAATCACCTATCTTGAGTTGTTATGCCAGTTTTGATGATGATCTCTTTGGATCTCCTGATTGTGTCTTAAATTTCTTCTGTTGTGCTCTAACTTGCTACATTTATCTAGTTGTATATCTTGTCTTGATACAACCTTGAGATTCTTAGTGGTAATCATCGTTTGGTAATGATGTATATTTTTTGGTGAGTTATATCCTTTCTCATTTCTAAAATTGCATATCTTTTTGGTTTGGATATATCTCTACATATACTCATAGCTTGTTCTTTAACTTGTGAATTTTTTGTTATGGGCCTAGATTCTACTAGTAGTCAATATACATGTAATTATAGCCTTGTTCATCTTTTGATATCTATCATAAGTGGTATCCAACTATATTCTATGTGCGTATATTATTTTCATACATGCTCAAGTTTTCTCCTTGAATTGCATATCTTTTATCTTGAGTTCCTTGCTTACATATCTTTACCTTGATATCTGCCAGAATTACATCTAGGGTTGTTCAAATGCATGTCTTGATATGCTTTACTTTTATTCCTTGGAAAATCCCCTAGTTTTGCTCTTCTACTCTCCTTTATAACATGTGGTATCTCCTTTTACTAAAAAATTATGTTTTTCACGCCTCACTTTTGAAATGACAAAGAGGGAGAAGACGCATCCTATGTAAAGGGATATGTAAAGCAGAGAAGACATATATGTGGAACTTATATGAGTAGAAGATAGAGTCTCTATAAATGTTATGAAAGCTAACCATGTAGAAGAAATAACATCAATCAAGGAGGAGTATGAGAACTCCATAAGCATCAATTGAGGAGGAGCATATGGACTCAAGTTTATTGAAACCCCTAGGTTTCTCAAGAGGTATGATTTTACTTCAATGCTTTCAATACATTTAGGGAATGATTTGTCATCTTTAAAAAGGGGGAGAATGTTGACTAAAATCCTTATTTTAATTGACTAAACTATTGTTTTGATGATGACTAGTGATTCCAACTATTTGTGTCTAATGCTTCTACTTGAGTGATTTAGATTAGGTATAGACACACTCCAAATGCCTAAACTTGCACATCCTAACTTGGAAAAAGACAAGTCAAAATCAGTGAAGTCCACTTTTGTGGAATGTATATCCATTAGAATCATGTGGTAAATCATTTGTAATGATTGTAGGACTTATAATTAAGCTTAGAAAAAATTAGGAGCACTTAATTCAAACATTGAATCACTTTTATGGCATTTTCCAAGAGTGCCTATTCAGTCAAGTTTCTCTTGTAACAAACTCGACTGACACCCTGGATGCATTTTAAGAATGTCTAGTTCTAGTCGAGTTTCCAATACACTGAACTTGACCGACACCCTGCACTGGAAAAACTTATTTAAGTGATCGGATGAGTTTCATCCAGGATAAACTCGATCGGTGCTTCAAATTTACTTTATCACATACTAAAACGGATCGAGTTATCTTTGTTGAAATTTGATTGACAGCACTGTAGAGAATGTGTAGAAAAAGTGATTCTAACCATTAGAGTGTTGCAAAACTCAAAATTATATTCGTTTCAACACCCAAATGGCTAGAATTTGACTCTAAGTGTCTCTACTGTCTAGTACACAACTTAAACTATATATGGGTCTAGGACCCATTGGACTTCATCACATGGTTAGTCAAGAAATATGAAGGTCTCTATATTATAGTTGATCACCTCCTTCCACTCTCTAAGCTTAATCACTTGATATATCCATTAGAGTGAGTAGGAGATTTGTAAGAGAGCTAGTCCTACATGTATATCTTGTGAGGCTCTCACTTCCTCCACCCTTCAATCTCTCATTCAACCATGAAGATGAAGATTCTCTCTTCAGCTAAGAGAGGTGAAGAAGAATAAGGGAAGAAGTCCCTTGGTGAAAGCATCTCCTTGGCAAAGGCGAAGTTAAAGGTGGAAGATCCATAAATAATGGGTAATTTTATCAAGGCAGAAGACTTGTGCAAGAGTGGGTAAGTCCTTGATGAAGGCGGAAAACTCGTTGCAAAGTGGGTAAGTCCTTGGTGAGGTTCAAGACTCTTTGTTCTTAGATAGGTAAGTCCTTTGGTAGGTTGATGGCTCCCTTCTCCTTAAAGTGAATGTTGGGTATCCTTGGCCCAGAAAAGGAAAGTTTTGTTATATGCCTTATAATGGAATATAAGTATGCAATGGTTATAAAATCCTAGAGTTTGACCTCTCTGGGGAGTGGATGTACATCTCCTAGTTTGGAGGTTGGAACCATTGTAGATACTTGTGTATTTGGTGTTTGTTCAATCTCTCTCTCCCTTGCTATGTATGTTTAGTTGCACTCAAATTCTATATTAGCACCTTATATTGTGATATATCTTGAAGGTCTAATGAATTTGGTTTAAGTTTTATTAGCTCTATTCACCCTCATCTCTAGTGCCCATCACCTTTAGATCCAACATGCTACTCATGTTTTACAACATCCTGCATGGTGTCAAGCTATTGAGACTAAAATGCAGGCCCTTACCGATCGACATGCATGGGACTTGGTTGATGCTCCTGTCGATTTCTCTCATGTAGGATGTCATTTGATATTTACCATCAAGTATCAGCTGGATGGCACAATTGAAAGATTGAAGGATCGTCTTGTCACCAAAGGCAATACCCAAACGTATCGAGTTGATTGTTTTGAGACTTTCTCTCCTATTGTACGTCTAAACTTTTTCCATGTCATTAACTATGTGGTTGTGAAGTGTGATTGGCCTCTGTTTCAATTGGATGTCAAAAATGCATTCTTATGTGGTGACCTACACGAGGAGGTATATATGGAGCAACCACATGCATTTGTTGCTCAAGGAGAGTATTCTATAGTATGTAGGTTACACAAAGTAATCTATGGACTAAAATATAATCCACATGCCTAGTTTGACAAATTGAGTCATTCTTCATAAATGTAGCTTTTCGCCGCTCTCATTATGATAACTTGGTTTTTATTAATAAAACTTCCTCTGGTCTTGAAATTCTCATTGTCTATGTTGATGATATCATCTTATCTAGGGGTGATCAAGAAGGCATCTAGACTACCAAAGACTACCTGGAGAAATGATTTATCACTAAAGACCTAGGAAAATTGAGATATTTTTTGGGTATTGAAGTTTCTTGCTCTTCTTCATGTATTTGTTTATCATAGAGGAAATATGTTTTGGAACTTTTATCGAAAACAAGAATGCTTGGAGCCAGAATACTACTTCCTTAGATCATAATACCAATTGGGATGATGATTCTTCTCCTCCATACTCAGATAACCAACAATATCATAGATTAGTTCGTAAACTTATGTATATGACTGCTACAAGGGCCAATATATCTTCTGTAGTTGGATAAGTCATTTGATATCTAGATAAACCCAGACAATGCCACTGGGATGTTGTGTGCCATATTCTAAAAAATCCAAAAAATTCTCCAAGAAAAGGCTTATTCTACAAGAGACATGGCATTGTAAAATCATAGAATATTCTGATTTTGATTATGCAGGTAGCAGGATAAATCATAAATCTACATCTGGTTATTGTACCTTTGTGGGAGGTAATCTTGTTACCTAACACATTAAGAAACAAATTATTGTTTCTTGTTCTAGTGTTGAAGCTGAGTATAGAGCTATGACTCATACTACTTGTGAATTTTTGTGGGTCTGTGGTATTCTGAAGGAGTATGACAATTCTGATCATGATCTTATTCCTATGTATTGTGACAACAAAGTGCTATATTCATTTCCAACAATCCAACTTTTCATGAGCACACCAAGCATATTGAAGTGGATTGTCATTTTGTCTGAGAAGCTATCTTATCTGGCAACATCTCTACTCCATATACTCATACTATTGACTTGAGAGTTATACATTGCCCATATTTTGATAATGACTTAACCATTCGATTCCTATGTATCTAATATGTTTGTTCAAGATTTATTTCAGGTTTTAGGTACATGAAAAGGATTAGATTACACAAGGCCTAGCTTGTTCAAGTTCAAGTCAAATGCAATGCAAGTGTGCAATATGGAAAATTACTCCAAATGACCTTAGATGATTTTTGTAATCACTTGTATTGATGATATGGCTTGTAACTAAGATGAGAAAATCAATAACACTTTTTTTTAGAGAAGAAAATCAATAACACTTAATTCCATGGTTTAATCACTCAAATGTCAATCTAGAAAATTTTTCACAGGTTGTTCATCGATTGAGTTAGAAACTCGACCGATCCTATGATGGATTTTCTAAAGATGACCCATCGATCGAGTTGCACACTCATAGAACTCGATCGACTGACTCACTGAGCAAAACTAATTTTAGCTCATCAGTCAAGTTTTCCAAAACAAACTCGACCAATAGTTTGAAAATTGGCTTTGTCATTTAGTGGATCGGTCACGTTACCTTTATTGAAACTCGACCAAATGTACTGTATGGAAAATACAGAAAAAGTGATTATAACCATTGGTGAGCTATTTTGGGTGAAAAACAGATCTGTTGCATCTTGGAAATGGCTATATTTTGACCCTAAGTGATCCCACACTCAAAGGAACACCCCCAGCTATAATTAGGACCCCTTGGAGTTCATTTCAAGTTTGCTCATTCATGCTATTCTAAGTCCTTGCTATAGTTGAGTGTGTTGCAACTCCTTGAGCCCCTTTCTCTCTCTAGTCTACACTTCATTTCATGATTATGAGTGAGATAGGATTGTTGTAAGAGAACTACTTCCTTGTGCTTGTAAAGCTCTCATCCACTCCATCTTCCTTACCCTTTTCTCCATGAAGCAAAGGTGAAGCAAGCTACTCTGAGTGAAGGTGGAGTTGTTGTTCTTATTCAAGGTTGAAGAAGAGGCGAAGATCTTCTCCAGGTGAAGGAGAAGATAAAGGATGAAGATCCAAGAAGAGTAGAAAATTCCTTGAAGGTGAAAGACTTGTGAAAGGGTGGGTAAGACCTTGGAGAAGGTTGAAGACTCTTGAAAAAGTGGCTAAGTCCTTGGTAAGGTGGAAGACTCTTGGTGCTTGGATGGGTAAGTCCTTTGGTGGTCTAGTGTTGTAACTCTTATTGGTGAATATATAGAGAAAAGTACTTGCAAAGTCCTACAGGCTGACTTCTCTAGGTAGTGGACTGACTCTCTCCTAGTTTGGAGAGTGGAACCACTCTACATGACCTTGTCAAGTGCTTGTTATCAATTCCTCTCATCCATGCTATTGCT
This sequence comes from Alisma plantago-aquatica, assembly GCA_963693085.1. NCBI lineage: Eukaryota > Viridiplantae > Streptophyta > Magnoliopsida > Alismatales > Alismataceae > Alisma > Alisma plantago-aquatica. The sequence continues at coordinate 471,394,847 of OY856410.1, forward strand.
TGTTAGTTAGGACTTCAGATTGCACTTAAGCTATTGGTTTTAATTTGATATAATTTGAACATCTAATCTATCTTGTGAGAATTTTTGAAGCTCTATTCACCCCCCCTCTAGAGCCCTAGATCCAACAAGTGGTATCAGAGCTATGGATCTTCTCCAACAATCTTCCACGAGATGAGAAGATGGGTGATAACCTACTTGGTTCTCTCAACCTAGAGGAAGGCTTCTCCATGCATCCTCCAATCTTTGATGGAACCAACTTCCTCTATTGGAAGCGACATGTGGAAGGTGATGGTCACACCTTACAAGGAGCCAACCAGAGTTGTTGCAACATGGAGTGAAGTTGCACTCAAAGAAGCCCAACTCAATGCTAAATCCATAAGAATCCTTTATACAACCCTTACCCCAATGGAGTTCAACCAGAGATTATCTTGGGACATCGCCTATGAGATTTGGAACAAATTGTGCATCACCTATGAAGGCACAAAGCAAGTTAAGGAGGCCAAGATCTACATGTTCAACAACCTTCTAGAGAACTTAAAGATAGGTAAGAAAGAAGGGATTGCATAGATGTACTCAAGACTCAATGTCATCATCAATGGGCTGGTTGCATTGGGCAACACTTTGGATAGAGGTGTAATCAACTCCAAGATCTTGAGGACACTACCAAAGAGATGTGAGTCAAAGGTCACCTCCATTGAAGGTGTGAGGAGTCTTGATGACATCCCAACCAAAGAGCTCATTGGCAACCTCCAAGCCCATGAGCCAAGGCTTAACAAACAAGAAGAAGAAGAAGCCATGTAAGAAGAAAAGGAATCCAAGAAGATCAAAGATAGTTCTTTCAAAGCAGAAGTGGAGGCGGTCATCCTTCAACAACAAATTGATTGTCGAACTTCTCCTTCCTCCTCTAGTGAAGATGATGGCCCACGTGAGCATGAAGCTAATTACATAAAGGGCAAACACCTCAAAGAAAAGCAAGAATCCTCCTCCTCTACTCCTAGATGCTACAAGTGTGGACAAAAGGGGCACTACAAGAGTGAATGTCTTAAGTCAAGAAAGTCACACCACAAAGGAAGCTCAAAGAAGTAAGAGGAGTACAAGAAGGAGAGCAAGTACAAGAGGAAGGATAAGAGACACAAGAATGCAGCTCATGCATCTTGGGAAGCTTCATCTTCAAGTAGCTCAAGCTTTGAAGAAAATGGAGAGTGCCACCTTGCACTCATGGCCTCTACTAGTGAAGAAATTAGTGAGGCAAGTGAGGTAAGTTTGCATGAGTTATCTAAGGAAGCTATTATTGACATGTTTATCTCTACCCATTCATCTTTTGCTAAATGTAAATCTAAAAGAAAACGGTTAGGAAAAATCATTGATGATCAATATGCTAAACTTGAAATCCTTGAGCTGGATGAGAAAACTAATCTTAAGAGTATTGATAATTTGCAAGGGAAATACCTTGATCTTGAGCTCCAATATAATGGAGTTGAAGTTGAGAATGGTATCTACCTTAAGAACATTGAAAATCTTAAGGAAGAAAACCAAAATTGCCTAAAAGAGCTTGAAATTATTAAAACTAAAAATGCTGAATTTAAGCTTCTTATTGATGCTCGTAGAGATGAAAGAGATGTCTATCTTAAATAAATCCAAATGCTTAAATCTGAAAATGCTAGGTTGTTTGGTCAAGTTAATGATTTATCTTCTAGACCTATATTGCCTAGTTCTAATGTTGCTTCTATTTCCCTTGAGAAGGGTTCATATTTAACTAAATCCCTCTATCTTGAGGCCAATCTTGTTCATGCTAGGGATGACATAGCTAGCTTATCATCTACCATTATTTCTCTAAATGATGATAACCATAGATTGAGAGCATCCCTATAGAAATTCCTCAAAGGGAAGAACTCCCTAAATAAAATCATTGACCATTCTACCAAACAAAGTGGTACTAGTGGTTTGGGATTTATAGGGGGAGCACCAAAGGGCAAGATCAAAGCCAAAGGTAAGAAAAAGAGCAAGGAGACCTTCTTTGTAGGAGAGTCTTTCGGCACTAAGAATCCTATGGTTTGTTCTTAGTGAAAATGTGATGATCATTATTCTACTTATTGTCCTTACAAGCCTAAGGGGACCAACCCAGAGATGAAATGGGTCCCCAAGCTAACTCCGGATCTCAAAGTTTGAGTTGGGAACTGACATTCTCCTTTCTTGCAGGAAAAAGAAATATGGATTGTTGACAGTGTCTACACGAAGCATATGACAGGTGATATAAGCTAATTCAACAACTTCACCAAAAATAAAGGAGCTTCAGTCACCTTTGGGGACAAGAAGAAAGGTAAAGTCAAAGGTGAGGGTGATGTAGGTGAATCATTGTGTATCAAAAATGTTCCCTTTGTGGATGGCCTACATCACAATTTAATTAGTGTTAGTCAATTATGTGACAATGGTTACCTTGTGTTATTTACTTCCTTTGAATGATTGATTCTAGATTCCCTCACCTACCAAGTTATACATAAGGGAACTAGAAATGGTAATGTTTATGTTATTGTTCTTGACTCTATTAATCCTATTGTTGGTAGATGTCTAGTAGTCAACTCAAATGATATTTCTCTTTGGCACCATCGGCTTGGTCATGTAAATATGCATCAGTTGAAGAAGTTGAGAAAAAAGGACATGGTCAAGGGACTTCCCAAATCGGATTTTGAAAAGGATGAGGAAAGCCAACCTTGTACCCAAGGAAAGCAAGCCAAGTCCTCCTTCAAATCCAAAGGAGTCCTTAGTACCAAGAGAGCTCTTGAGCTTCTTCACATTGATCTATCTGGACCAATGAGAACTCAATTGCTTCGTGGTTCTAAGTATTGCCTTGTTATTGTCGATCATTTCTCTAGATATACTTGGACCTTCTTTCTTGTTTCTAAGAGTGATACGTTTGATGTTTTCTCGAGCTTTTGTAAAGGAGTTGAGAATGAAGCTTCGTGCCGCATCATTTCCATCTGTAGTGATCGTGGGGTAGAATTTGAAAATGAGATTTTTGAACTTTTTGTCAAGAATTTGATCATGCACACAACTTCTCTTCACCTCAAACACCTCAATAAAATGGGGTTGTAGAGAGGAAGAATAGGTCTTTATAGAAGATTGCTACGACCATGCTTCTAGAGTATGATACTCCAAAGAAGTTTTGGGCTAAAGTTGCTAGTACCTTATGTTTTGTGCAAAATCGGGTTTTACTCATCCTTCTTTGAAGAAAACCCTCTATGAGCTTTGGCGTGGTAGGAAGCCTTCTATCGAGTATTTTTATATTTTCAGATGTCCTTGTTTTGTTTTGAATATGAAAGATTATCTTGACAAGTTTGATCTGAAATCTTACAAGGCTTACTTTCTCGGCTATAGCACTACTAGCAAGGCTTATAGAGTATTTAATGTTGATCTTGCTAAAGTAGAAGAATCCATAAATGTTAAGTTTATTGAGACCAACATCTCTATTTTCAAAGATATTGTTCCAAATGATGATGTTGTAGGTGAAGTAATTCCTATCCTAAAAGAGTTCAACATCACCCAAAAGGGAAAAGAGGTGGTTAATCAAGAAAAAGAGAAAGATGAAGAGAAGAAGAATCCAACCCCCCCAGTTTGCAAAGAATCATCCAAAAGAGTTGATTTTAGGTGATCCATTTGAAAGAGTGAAGATGATAGCTGCATTCAACAAAGAACAAGCCAACAACTCCTTTATCTCACAACTCGAGCAAAAGAACGTCAAGGAAGCTCTTGGGGATAATCCCAACTTTGCAAGAAGAGTTGGAGCAATTTGAAAAGAACAAAGTTTGGACCCTAGTACCAAGACCAGGTGATAGAAAGATCATTGGCACCAAATGGGTTTTTACCGCAACAAGCTTGATGAAAGTGACAAAGTGATAAGGAACAAAGTAAGGCTAGTGGCTCAAGGCTACAATCAACAGGAAGGTATAGATTTTGGTGAAACATATGCACCTGTAGCTAGACTTGAGTCCATTCGTATGTTGCTTGTCTTTGCTAGTTATAAAAACTTTCTTTTGTATCAAAAGGATGTTAAAAGTGCATTTTTGAATTGTACAATTGAGGAGGAAGTGTACGTTGCACAACGCTCGGGCTTTGAACATGATAGTTTATGTAATCATGTTTATTTGTTGCAAAAAGCTCTCTATGGACTCAAACAAGCACCTAGAGCTTGGTATGAGAAATTAAAGAAATTTTTGTTAGATCATGGGTATATCATGGTCAAAGTGGATTCTACCTTATTTCTAAAGCACACTTCTAATAATTTTCTTATCATACAAATATATGTTGATGATATCATTTTTGGCGAAACTAACATTGATCTTTGCAAAGAATTTAGTGATCTTATACAGAGCGAATTTGAGATGAGTATGATGGGTGATCTCACGATCTTCCTTGGCTTTCAAATCAAGCAAACAAAAGATGGAAACTTCATCAACCAAGACAAGTATACAAGTAAACTACTCAAATGCTTTGGGATGGAGAATACCAAGCTGATGGACACACCCATGTCAAACACAACCAAACTTGAAAAAGATGTATAAGGTGAGAAGGTAGATGAGAAGCTCTATAGAGGTATGATTGGAAGTTTATTTTACTTAACAGTCTCTAAACTTGATATAATATTTAGTTTTGGCTTGTGTGCTCGCATTCAATCAAATCCTAAGAAATCTCATCTTATAGTTGTTAAGAGGATTTTAAGGTTCTTAGTCAAAACCTAAAATTTTGGACTATGGTATCCCAAGTCAAGGACTTTACTCTTACTTCTTATAGTGATGTGGAATATACATGGTGCTTGATTGATAGAAAGTGCATAAGTGACACTTGTTTCCTCCTAGGACCATGCTTGGTGTCTTGGTTCTTCAAGAAACGGAGCACAATGCCATTATCAACCACTGAGGCTGAATACATTACAGCCAAAAGCTGTTGTGCCCAGGTCCTATGGATGAAGCAAATGCTCCAAGACTTTAACATTCATTTTGATGCTTCTCTTGTCTATTGTGATAATACTAGTGCAATTAACTTGTCATATAACCCTATCTTGCATAGTATAGCTAAACATATAGAGGTTCGTCATCATTTCTTCTGTGATCACATTGCCAAGAAAGATATCTATATCACGCATGTGGATACGGAAAATCAGTTGGCGGACATTTTCACTAAATCCTTAGCTTGAGAGAAAATTTTATTAGATCTAAATTACTCATAACTGCTTTGAATGAATCTGATTTGCCTTCTAGCTAGTTATCATCTATCGTGTATGTTTTGCCTCTATTTTGATCACCGTTGCTTACTGACATGCTTAAAATCAATTTTTCATGTTCATTTTGGCTTGTTTTTCTCTTGTTTTTGGGTATTTCTTACAAACGCATGTTTTACCACAAAATAGTACCCAATTATGAGTGATATATACCTAAGTATGTTCAAAATACATGATGGACTTGAAAAATAATTTTAATTAGCATGTTGACGACTAGTTTTGTAAGTTTAGGTCAGGTTGACCATCGATCGAGTTACCAACTCGACCGATCGGAGGACGAGAGCTTTTTTAAAAGAGCATATTGGTCAAGTTTCTGAGTTCACAGAACTCAACCAATAGTCAGGCTGGAGCAAATTTAAGATAGGTTCGACCGACTAATCTCCCTCTCAACCAGAGAAAATTCGACCGATCTGACCTCCAGCTCCCCTAAGCTCTCTACCCTAGCCCTAACCTTCCTCTCCCTTACCCTAGTTCGACCTAGCTTGACCTCCATTGACCTTCCCCCTTGTTAACCTAGGTATGTAGATGAGTTTTGGTGGTGAGTCTTTAGCTTTTTCTCTCTCCTTCCTCTCCTTTTCGTCTCTATGGCATCTAATAGGAGGAAGAGGGCCACTCCAACTAATGCACTGTCATCTTCGTCCAACTCCCGCTTGATTCCGTTTGATGACACTTTCTTTGTCTCAAATGAGGCTCTAAATAGGTATAAGGAGCTCCTTCCCCACAACCCTTTCCCTTTTTGTGCCCTATTTGAGTCTAAACCACAAAGACAAGAGGTCATAGATCAAGTAGCATAGTTACTTTATTATCACCATCTCTCTGCCTTGAGTGTTGAACGCGTGTGCTACAACAATTCCATCACTAGCACGAAAGCGGTTCATGAATTCAACGCTAACTTGTGTTGGAATTACAACACCCTTGTACCCCCGCCTGATAATCAAGTACTCCTCACATCCATGATAGCCGGGAAGAGATTTCAAGTCTCTGAGGATACTCTGAAAATCTTCTTTTCAGGTACCAAAGTGACTGACACCTGGCGTAAGGACTACCCAGAGTACTTTGACTTAGTTGAGTTTGAGATCTTCTACAAGCAATATGCTCTTACTCTCCCTGATATTCATAAGTTCTTAAAGAAGCCTTAATTACCGTATAGGAATAAGTGCACCCTTCCCTCCTCTTCCTTGGACCCCAAGAGATGCATCCTTGCCCTAGTTGTTAACTGCAATATTCACCCAAAGAAGAATTAAACTGAGATTGCAAAAAATACTATGGTGATCATGTATTATCTCTTGAAGAACATCGGAGTCAAGTGGTCAAGATATGTTTTCCATCATATGACCTGCTTTGACTCATGCAAGAACACCTGTGGCACCCACCCACCCTACCCAGCCCTAATTTGTGGTCTGTTTTAGCTTACCACTGGCAAATCTCTTTTCCATGACCTTCATTACAAACTTGCCCGGAAAGGAGTTTGCATCAGTGAGACCACTCTTCAGAAGTCTGTGCCTATCCTATCCTCTACCACATCTGACGCCTCTACCTCTGCCTCTACCTGAGCACCTCCACCACCTCAGCCTTCTTGACTTGCTCGTGCCTCGTTCCATGTATCCAATGAAACCCTTATGGGCTACATGATGCATCAATAGGCATACAACTTTCAGGTTCAGGAGCACCTACGTCAGGGTCTTGTTCCATCATGTCCAACATGAACATGTCATGTGCACACCCCTACCCAGCCTACTAGCCCTACCTAGGAGGTGACTATGCATCCTATGCATATGATCACTTTTACCCTGCCCTTCCACCTGCATCTTCCACTGCTACACCCTCTGCTGTTGGTGGATCTACCCTGGTGTGTTGCCTCTGATTGTTGGCTCCTTTGCCACTCCGCTTGCTAGGCTCGGTAGTTCTACTCCTTCCCACAGGCCAATGAGCTCCATGTTCTTGGTATGTCTTGGGATGAGCAAAATGCTCATTGGCCCGGTCGAGGTTTTGGTTCTCTTGCTGATGAGGAGATGCCAGACTAGGCAGATGAGGTGGCTGGTGCTGACAAGGGGCTTCTAGTGATGATGAGGATGATGGTGAGGCATCTAATGATGATGGCTATGATGGTTTTTTTTGGTGCCTCCGGTGATGAAGGCGATGATGACTACAAGCCTGATGCTTCTGATGTTGAGGATGATGATGTTGTAGACATAGATAGCATAGATGTTTAGTTGTCTTAGTTTTTAGTCTAGATGTTGATCATATATATCTTTCAAGGCTATTTTGTATTAGAAACATCTGGGCACATGTTCTGAGTTGTACCATTTTATCATCTAGCTTTCATCATTTTGGCTTGTAGCTATTTTTTTCTTTCTGAGAACTTTCTTTCGGGGTTGTAATCTTAATTATGTGCACACTTACTCTTTGATTTACTATATCTCATGAGTTGGTGCCATGTTTTACCATATTTTGATTATGCCTAAGATTGTTTGTTTCTCTCATCTCTATTTGATGTATGCTTTGAGTTTGTATGTTATGGATGTATGCTTTGGTTGTGCTTGGAGAAGACTTGTTTCTATGCTCCTCTACCCCCTTCCTTTTTAATAATGTCAAAAGGGGGAGAAAAGTTCAATGTTTTGAAGCTCAACCATATTGCTTTTATTGCCTATCATATCCTTTTCTTGTTCATTATATGCTTTATCATGTGACTTTCTAAAGGACCATATAGTACATATGTGTGATATTATTTTGTGTAGATAGACTAACTATGCAGGTACGAGTAAGCATATATTGAGGGGGAGCAATTCACATTGTTCAAATCTTGAATCCCCTTACAATTCACAAGGCAAAGGTATAACTTCAAAATCATTTTCAATATGATTGAGGAATGGGTTGTCATTGTCAAAAGGGGGAGAATGTTGAGTTGAGAGTTATACATTGCCCATATTTTGATAATGACTTAACCATTTCATTCATATGTATCTAGTATGTTTGTTCAAGATTGATTTTATTTTTTAGGTACATGAAAATGATCAAATTATATAAGCCCTAGCTTGTTCAAGTTCAAGTCAAATGCAATGCACGTGTGTAATTTGGGAAATCACTATAAATGATCTTAGATGATTTTTGTAATCACTTGTATTGATGATATGACTTGTAACTAAGATGAGAAAATATCAGGGACACTTAACTTCATGGTTTAATCACTCAAATGTCAATTTAGAAAATTTGTCACAGGTTGTTCATCGGTTGAGTTCGAAACTCGATGACCCTATGATGGATTTTCTAAAGATGACCCACCGGTCGAGTAGCACACACATAGAACTCGACCGACCGACTCACTGAGCAAAACTAATTTTAGCTCATCGGTCGAGTTCCCAGAACAAACTCGATTGATAGTTTGAAAAATTGGCTTTGTCATTTAGTGGATCGGTCGAGTTACATTTATTGAAACTCGGTCAAATGTATTGTACAGAAAACGTAGAAGAAGTGATTATAACAGTTGGCGAAATTAGATCCGCTGCATCTTGGAAAACGGCTATATTTTGACCCTAAGTGATCCCACACTCAAGGGAACACCCCCAGCTATAAATGGGATGCCTTAGAGTTCATTCCAAGTTTGTTCATTCATGTTATTCTAAGTCCTTTCTATAGTTGAGTGTAATACAACTCCTTGAGCCCTTTTCTCTCTCTAGTTTACACTTCATTTCGTGATTATGAGTGACATAGGTCTATTGTAAGAGAGCTACTTCCTTGTGCTTGTAAAGTTCTCATCCACTCCATCTTCCCTACCCTTTTCTCCATGAAGTAAAGGTGAAGCAAGCTACTTCGAGTGAAGGTGGAGTTGTTGTTCTTCTTCAAGGTTGAAGAAGAGGTGAAGATCTTCTCCAGGTGAAGGAGAAGGCAAAGGTTGAAGATACAAGAAGAGTAGAAAAGTCCTTGAAGGCGGATGACTTGTGCAAGAGTGGGTAAGATCTTTGAGAAGGTTGAAGACTCTTGGCAAAGTGGGTAAGTCCTTGGTAAGGTGGAAGACTCTTGGCGCTTGGATGGGTAAGTCATATGGTGGTCTTGTGTTGTAACTCTTATTGGTGAATATGTAGAGAAAAATACTTGCAAAGTCCTAGAGGTTGACCTCCCTAGGTAGTGGATTGACTCTCTCCTAGTTTGGAGAGTGGAACCACTCTACATGACCTTGTCAAGTGCTTGCTATCAATTCCTTTCATCTTTGCTATGCTTGTTAGTTAGGATTTCAAATTGCACTTAAGCTATTGATTTTAATTTGATATAATTTGAAAGTCTAATCTATCTTGTGAGAATTTTTGAAGCTCTATTCACCCCCCCTAGAGCACTAGATCCAACACATACTTCTGATCGAGTAGTAAATATTTTCACGAAGCTTCTTCCTAAGACCAGATTTACTACCATGGTGGACAAGATGGGATGATTGATACCTATGGTCCAACTTGAGGGGGAGTATTAGTATATATGCTTTATTGAATTATGATATGTTATGTGTTGTGTTGTGTGCTTCAGACATGTCTTTGAATTATGATATGTTATGTGTTGTGTTGTGTGCTTCAGACCTAACTTATCTTTAGCCTTTCTTGTATCCCATATTGCCTACTTATGTTTCTTACTTACTCTCTTATCCTATAAAAGAGAGAATTGTATCGGTTATAACACATCAAAGTAAGACTTGTCACTTCTATATAGACCATATAGAGCAATTTCAGCCTCAATCGGACCAACATTTAGGCACCTGATTTCTTCATTGGTACAGCAGCCACAATCACTCCATCTTAGTTTCTATCAACCACTCTCATCCGAGCACCATTAACAGTAGTCCAACCATCATCTTAGTTAACTTTTAGGTAGTCAAGGTGAGTACCATCTCTCCTAACAAAGGATGTTCTGAAACATTGAAAAGTGAAAACCATGTCGCAATTGGAGAATATCTTTGAGGACTAGGATCTATAATAGCATCTAGGCTTAGCTTTCTTAATCCAACTGAAAATGTTCTAGTCATCACATTGTAGGTGGAATTTTGTGGCATTTAAAACAGTAGAAACTTTGAGACAAATAAAACAACTTCCTCCTGAACTAGACTAGAATTTTAGGTACCCAGTTTCTTCATCACACAGTAGCCACAATCACTCCACTTTTATTTCTAACTACTAATCCCAAAGGAGCGCTATTTTAGCAATCCAGCCATCATCATATTTAATTTTCTGGTAGTCATTAGCTGGTTTCAGCCACAGCGATGGGTGGTCATCTGGATCTGTAATTATGGCTGTAAAACTGACTTTAACTTTGTAGAAGTAGAGTTTTAGCTTATTACCAACCCCCATGACCAAAGAGAGTGGGTTGGGGATCATGTGATTGAACACTGAATCATTTATCCCTTTCTTGATGGCCTAATGATAGGCATAGATATTCAAAAGATCATCATCCGAGTAGCAGCTACGCCATTTCCCAAACTGGCTACAAAAATCGGTTACAAGCTAGCAAGGCCCTGCCCACTAAAGGTAGTTCACCCCAGAATCTCTTGGCCCAACCACAGTTGAGTCGAGGAGGGAAAATGTGATTTCATTAGTGGGAATGGTATTAGGTGGTTAATCTGGTTGTTGTCAAAGATCAATGCCTCGCTGCTAAGTTTTGAAGTTTATAAGATGATCTAACAGTAAAGATGCCCTTCTTCTCAGGCAAACAGTAAGGAGAATCAATAGTGTAGAAGTATCATTAATCATGGTTGCTATCACATTAGGGAAAAGATCATTGAGACAATATCGATACATTCTTCAACCATATAGAGTTGAATACATTCTTCTACATATCCCTAGAAAGCTTCTCTTAGTGGTTATTCAGTTCAATTCACATTTAGCACATATGTAGATGGGCATACAACAGTCAACCCCACACTAATACACACTAGTCTACACTCAAATGGACAAGGTGGAGAGGGCTGACGAGTTTTACAAAAATTGACATTATGCACATCGTTTATAATATATGGTACATATGTCCATGCGTGCTTTTCCAATAGCAGACTGAGAGAAAGTCAAATGTAGCTTTGGTAGTAAACTTCAGTTTACATATACACTATTCATTTCTCTTGAATGCAGATAGTTCTCATTGTTTCTGGATAATTAGTGACATGTTATTCAAGTTAGAGTCTAGTATGGCCAATCTTTTCTGTTTTTCTTCTTCTTCACGTGTTCACGTCGCTTGAAATGAAAAAAAGGGACAATTCGTGGTTGTGAGTGGTTAGTTTTTTAGGTGGTTGCAATATATAGGCCTATTGCTACTTGGACAATTGGTTTGAATGAAAGAACAACCTGTGTTTTCAGAACCCATTTATAATGCCATGGTGAGCTAATTACATTGTGACTTTGGACTCAATGACTTAAGCTGAAATTCTTGAGAGTTTTGGAGTTTGTTTGTTTTTATTGTAGTACCTAACCTGTGAATCCTGCACTGCATATATTCTATTTGAAGGCTTGACCTGTTTCTTATTATGTTCTTTTATTCATCCATCGAAGTCTGTAGAATTGAATTGAAGACTGCTTGAGCTTAATTCGTTTTTGTTTTACATACTTTTGAACTCTGGATTTGTTTCCGTTGAGGTCTGTTTCTGTTCTTTTGCCGATAAGGCTTTGTTTGCAGTCTTCTTTTTCTACATATTCCTATATGGTAGACCTTTGTGTTAACAACCTCTCAGGATAACTTCAAAGAGCACGATATTGAAAAAATATTAAGTAAATTACCCCTTTGTTTAATTACATATTTAGGTTCAGAAATGGATTTTCCCAATCACGTCTAGTATGTGCTCAAATCAAGGAAGCACAGACACATTTTTAGACACGGACATGGCAAATTTCAAAAATATAGGACACGGACACGACACTGGATGAGGGAAAATATTTTTTTAATATATACATATATGTGGGTGTATGATATATTAACTGGAATATGTTTTCAAACTTATCGAGATCAACGTATCTATGTATATATAATCGTATATGCATATTGAGGTGTGTCTTTGTGTGTGTAGTAGAGACAATGTGAAGAAGAAAAATAAACGTGTATTTCTTAAATATAGTATATTACAGATTTTTTATATATATGAGTTCATATTACTTATTTAACCAACTTATTAGACCATAATTTGATTCATAATATCTGATTCAACTTAGACTTTACATATTGTTTTTTTCCAACAGATTTGCTTGTAATTGTGATCAGATATGAGCTCTATGTTACATTTTCTCAGTAATAGGACATAAAAATAGTTGTATATTCAACATTTGCATTGTAAAATAGGCTATTACAGCAGCTGCTGCTGTAATGACGTGTCCAGGAAGTGTCCGGGCAGTGTCCGGGGTGCAGAAAAAGATCAAAATGAACTGGACACGTCCCAGCCATGTCCAAAACGTTTTGGGCCGTGTCCGGGAAGTGTCTGCGTCCAAAACGTGTCCGACACGGACACGGGGGCTGTCTAGAAGTGTCAGTGCTTCCTTGGCTCAAATATTCAGGTTCATAAAATGAATAGGTGATTTGATCTAATCTGGTCTGAACTTATCCTTGAACTATAAAAACACCTACTTTATAGCTTTTGAACATGAATCATAACTTTATTTTGACAAAATGTTATTGTTTGAACGATATAAGATTATTGACATGCACTACTTGCCTAAGACGTCCCTAGCCAACATGGTAGAATGTTAGACTTGGCTCCTCTTGGAAAATTGATGTTCAGGCTATTACCAAGGTGATTATGCTTGTGTTACCACTTGAAAGATAATAAACACCATTTTAAGTCTAAAGGCAACATCCTTACTTTGTTAGCTTGGTTAGAAAATCAGTTGTAAGTGGTACACTGAATTCTGCTTTCAGCAATGCTACTTGTGATATAGCCTTTATCTGCTGGCTCCTCCCTACATAAGCTATTGGATACTGCTACATGTTTTATTTAATATAGAGTTTTCTGTATTTTCAGACTAGTGAATGGAGGTCTGTCTTGTTTAATGACTACAGTATGGTATGGATCCAAGATTTGAGGCTCGTCATTCTTAGAACTATTAACTTGTTTTTGTTTGTGTTTCTACTTGTCAATTCTTTCTTTAAGTAGTCATAAACAACTATTGAACATGATTCACTTTGTTGATCCTTTTGCTCCTGAAAAACCCTTGTTTTGTGGCTTAAACTTTCCTTCCTTTCTATCAGCTTCGCTTGCCAAGTAAATAACCTGGAGGGTGGAAAACGCGGCCATAAGGGACAGCCAAAATTAATTGGGTAATGTAAAATGGTGTGAAAAAATCATTAGGAAATGTTAGTTTACAAGTCTTTCATTAGTTAGGATAGTATCAGAGTAGTCATTCAAATTTTTGTGAGGGGGCACCTTGTGTCCATATAGAGTTTCATATATTATGCCGGTTAATCTGGTTGTTTTCAAATATAGTCCTCAAGTATATTCTATTTGTCAGTTGGCCTTAGAGATATTTAATTGTCCTCTATATATAAAATTTTCTAGTAAAGGAATTTCAAAGTCAAAAATCAAGTTTTCATGGCCAAGTAGCTCTGCAATTTTCCTTACAAAAGTCAAGTTCTGCAGTAAAGTAGAAACAACCATGGTGATATTTTTCAGTTTCAGTTCAGCCATCAGCACTGCCTCAAAGCGTCATCTGGGGTTGTTGGTGCCTCTTGCCAAGGTCCACTCATGGCTTCTGCAAATCCATGTATTTTGTATCGAGCAGTGCATTCCCAAATGAAAACGCAATCCCCTTTCTTGATGAGCAATGGGGATGAACTCCAACGCCCTCACACATCCTACATTTTATCGATGGGTTCCCTTTTTTTCACTGCCTAAGAACTCATGGAATCTTGGACCTCCACTCACCACTCATGAATACCCGAACATTCCACCAGTCTTAAGTTTTACTTTGAAGTATAAAACGCATGGATTGTATTCGCACCTAGAGCACTGGTATGAAGATCCACCACCAAAGTTTGGAGAGTGAGGAACAACAACAGCGTTGTGACATAAGGGAAATATTCTCATCCGATCCCCATGCTTTCTTTATGTATTATTTTATATAAGGGCCATTGAAGTGAAGCTGCGTAGCTAGACAATAGTAGGCAGAGCACATGGTCTCATTTGGAACAACTCAATGTCATGAACAATGAGTGTCTAATCGTTAAGTATCGTGCTGCTAACAAAATGACTATAGATTATAGCATACGCTTGGGCTCTTCCCCAAAGCAGATATCAGTTAGTGAAGCAGACAAAAAATCAGTTGTTATTGTCTCCATTTGATGGAGTAACCGTTTTTTTTTTTGCTGAAAAGCTGAATAGTGAAAACTAACACAAACTGAAAGTAACCAGAAAATTAAAGGCAGAGAGGTATAGAGAGAATTAGCTAGAACTGTCTTCTTCCAAGGAGGTACAGAAATAGAGGCTGACGAGGGAAAAAAGTCTTGAGAGTATTCCCATGGGTTTGCTGCTGCCACCTGTCTGGGTTAGTAGTTCAGACATCTATAGCCACCAGGAAGAGTTCAGAAGGTTGTCCAGATATTTTTTTTTAGTTTAACAAGTAGAATAAATTTATTTAATTGATCAATTAAATAAGAAAGGTATCCATTTCTACATAGGATATTTTTTTGGTCTCAATCAACGCAAGTGAGGTAGTGACAGATGGACCGTACTCTTGTACTGTTTAGAGTTGGACACATTCTTCTTCATATCCCTAGCAAGCTTCTTTCAGTGATTATTCAGTTTTGCTCACTGTTAGCATATATGTAGATGGGCATACAACAGTCAAACCAAAACTAATACACACTAGACGAACTACTCTACACTCAAGTGGGGAAAGGTGGAGGAGGGCCGACAAGAATTTTGACAAGACCTATCATCAGTGTGGTTCATCAATTCTAATATATGGTATATTTGTCGTACTTGCTTTGCTGATAGCAGACTGAAAGAAAGTTGACTCTCGGTTTCATAGTGAAGTTTAGTTTACATATATCTTATTCATTTCTCTTGAGTGCGGACACTGTTCTTTGTTTTTGTAGAATTAGTGACTTCTTTTATTCAAGTTGGAGTGTAGTGTGGTCAAACTTTTCTGCTTTTCTCCTTCGTGTGGTCACGTCAGGTGAAATGAAATAAAAGACAAAGATGGACGATTAGTGGTTGCATATGGTTATGTTTTCAGATGATCATTGTATTACATGCCTATAGCTGCCTGCACAATCGATGTGTATAAAATAACAACCTAAATTTTCAGAACCCATGTATAATGACATGAAGAGCTAATTGTAATATAACAAATTCAGTAGGCTTACTTCTTCGTTGACCTTCATAAAAGTTTATATACTTAAAGTAGCAATGAAACTTCAGAATATATATTTCCTCTCCTTTTTACTTCCAGTTTGTTGAAATTCATTCTAGTTTTTTGGTTGTGAATATCGTGATCTTTGCAGCGGTGACTGAGGCAGTGGTGGGAGATACCAAATTTTTTGGTACAATATTGCATTCAGATACGAGGATGTACAATTGGCTTCTATCAGTGATAAAGTGGACATCGAGTATGCTGCAAGATTCTTTTCAAACTTGTTTGATTTACTCATAGTTATGTGACTGCAAATTTATTCTCTTATAAAGACTTTTTTATAAAATAGAAAGCTAGAATAATAAAAGTTTACTAAGTTTGTGTGTAATGTCTACATGAATACAGTAACTAATATGTTGCGAAATTTTTTGTTATCATTTCTCATTTTATGCCACATGATACTTAAGTGATAAAATTCCAACTTGCAAATTTTTGTTTCACAAATAATATAAATTCCCCCCTCCAGGCTTTAATGTAAAGTACTGGCTAGGAGAAGATATCTCATTTTGTAATGATAACACTCAAGACTTTTGCAGTCCTCAATCATCAGGTATAACATTACATAAACCAGCTAGTAAGATGTAAAGAGTGGGTCTGAAAAATGTCAATATCAGGGGGTTTCTCAGTGACAGGAAATGGGTGAGTAGGCATGGAAATTTTTTAAGGCATGTAGTTCGCAGATAGCTCCACATAAGAAAACTCATGGATGAATCCCATCTGAGTGAAAGTAATATTCAATAGTTCGTTCTAACCTGGACTTAACATTGCAACTCTTTTGATATTTTTCTTAACTATAACCGCGTTCCTAAGTGATCAGTCAGTTGGGCATCTGGACTTAACATCACAACACTTTTGATATTTTTGACATACAGTCATGTGCGTAAGAAGTTGTCATCCAGCTGGGTATTACTTTTCCAATTACCAATCCACACTATTTCATATACGTAAACATATGAGGAACCCACTTTATCAGTTCAGAAAATTAATCGCTGACCAACATGGTTGTTTTAGCGCCTTATGCTTGATATTATGCTGCTACTCTGATTCAAATGAGGTACGAGCTACCTACTATGTGCCCTGAGTAGCTTTTCTTTTATTCTTTCCATGAATTCTCCATTAAATAAATTGCATGAATCATAGTATGTGTTCAGTTTAATAAATGGTCATTTATATCTCACTCTCTCCCCTTAGGTTGAGCTAGGGCTAGGTCAACTAGGAAGCACAAACGCACCACGGTTGAGTCGGGGCTAGATCGGCGGCCTAGTCCTCAAATTTGTGAGTGGGGTAAGTGATCAACTTCCATAACAAAAGGGTTGTCAACCTCGTTATGCTTGCTTCTTTTGTGAAAGACCAGGCTACTAGCTAAGAGATAGTTGTCTTGTTCTTGTACAATATAGGTAGAGGAGTGGTTAGATAAATACTTATAGAAGATCTTTCTCCCACACAACTCCTAGGTTGCATGAGACATAGCCCTAAAACCAATATTTGCACTACACCCTTTGACCACATATTTCTGACCTCAAAGTTTTACAAGATTGGTTTCCAAGACCTATAACATGTAGAGGTATACTACTTATCACCATGAATGCCACGAGCTTTAGCATATCAAGAAAATTGAGTACTGTCTATGTTTTCCATACATGAGCCTCTATCCTAGTGAGCATTTGAGGTATATAACTACAATAAATGGCATTCATACCAGATTGCTTTGCGTTGTCTAGTAATCTACAAACTGAGCCAACAAGAAAGGTAATATTATCACCTACCACAATGCGACACAGAAGAGCTTGCACAAATAATCAGGTGAGAGTTTGAGGCAGAATCTGATGAATGAGCTCTATATCGTTTCTCCGTAGTGTCTCTTTATAAAAGGTCAGCCATTTTCATTTTCTGTTTTCTTTCTCTTGCACTCATAACTGCATACTGCTGAAACTTGCACCTCTCTTTCAGAATTCATGTGTAGGCCTTTGCCTTGTATATTCCTTATAGTAAATGCCTATAGATCGCGAGGTTGAGATAAAATTGCCAAGTAAGCCAAAAGCAGAAAAGCATAGATATCTCTTTGAAAGTTCATATCTTGCAACTAGGAGCAAATAATGTGGAGAAATAAAATCTGAAATTCGGAAAAGTAATGATCTGACCAGTTATTAGAATCAAGTGTATTGAAGAAACAATTTGACATTTCATTCTATACGAATTATTGATTTCAACAATAGTTTTGTATAGTTTTATACTATTTGCTCCAATTATAAAATACAATTGTCTTTGAATTGTACTCTAAACTATTTATAAACAATGTGTGGCTAAGCTAATTACCAAAGATGTAATGCTAGTTGGGTCTAGAATGAGGCATTCTACTACTAATATGTGACAACAATTGTCTCGTTTCTATGTTTTTTCTTTGGAAGCATATGAAGCATCTGATGTGTCGCCGCGAACACACCAAATCGACTAGGGAAATTATCCCTAGAGTTTACCCTTTTAACGGAAAACTACCCACTTGTAAACAAGTGGGTTGATTTGAGTATAGAAGGGATCGGTCCCAAGGAACGGCGTTATTAAGCGTCAATCAAAAACAAATTGTGATGAACAAAATGTAAATTCCTGTTTTAAGAGTTGGAATAAACTAAAACAAGAAAGTAAAATTGCAGAATTAAAATAATTTATCAAAAGAACTAGAACAAAAGAAAGTGAACTTGCAGAAAGGAGAATTGATTGGGTTTTGATTCAATTGAAGGGAAATGTTGGAAGTACGGGTTCCACCCCCATGGGCCTTCATAATATCTTAACCAGTTTTAATTCCTTTTTAGATAAAGTTAGATTAGGACCATGTAGATTTGTTCCTTTCGGAAACAGATCCCATGGATTAAACTACCCGTAGATTCGAGGTCTCATCGTTCTGCAGGTCCTGGTTCAATCGTTCAACAAGTTCATGTCCAAGTCTCATCAAGGAACATGTGAGTTCTATTCGATGTCCTGGTTCACAAGTCTGAGGTCTCATCGTTATGAATAATAACGGTCATGAAGTACAAATGATCAGTTCATAATTCACGTTGTTAAATGAATAAAGACTCGTCTTTTATTATTTTAAAGGAATTAAAGTTTGCTAAGACAAGTTATGGGGCTCATGGGGCTACTCCCCATGTCCCAGCAATGGAAGGACTACTCCATATCACTCATAGAAACATGAACAAAGCTAGGAAGAATAGAGATTATGTTGCTAACTATAGAATAATGTGTTATTTTCTTATTCTGTTGTGTTTTTCCTCCTACTGCTTTATTGTATTAGTCCCATATTGCTCGCTTGTATATGTGTCTCAACTCTCTGTCGCTATATAAGAGAGTACCCTGTAAACCTTTTTACTCACTGAATAAACAACTCATTTACTATCTACATGGTATCAAGAGCAGGTTCTCCTTTTCCCCACCCATCCACCCACCCATGACGTGAGCATCCCGCCCCCCTCCCCTGCCCCCCCCCCCCGGCCGCCGCTGCCCAACCCTCCCTCCCCTCCCGCCGCTGCCCCTCCCTCCTCCTTCCACCCCCACCGTCGCTGCCCTCCTCCGTCCTCCCTCCCTCCCCATCGCCTCCTCTCCTCCCACCGCCGCCTCAACAACCCACTCCACCTGCAACATCCTTCCTCCTCCAGGCTTCTAGCCTTTCGGCCGGCTGCCACTGGTTTTTACCTCCCGTCTCCGTCAACGTCCGGGTGCTCTTCGGATCTACGTTCGGACATCCACTGGCCGGCTAAGTTGAGAGTCCTTTCGTCTCTCCATTCTATCTGCCTGCACCTCATGAAGGAACGTTGAGTTTTCCTCATGACAGCGTAGGTTTCTCTATGCATATTCTGCCCGATACAGGTTTTCTGATCTGACGCGTCAGATCCCTGCTGCTGCTATCTGCCCTTTTCAAGACTCTGGCAAAGAAGGAGTTCTCTACTGATACTTCCATTGATGACTTCTACAATCAATGCTCGGCTCTATGGAATGAGTTTGAACTCTACCACCCTTTGACGGCGGACATCAAAATTGCTCAGAAGCAGGGCAACGAACTGCAACTGGTGCAATTTTTGGCTGCACTTCCTGCCTCTTTTTCTGGAGTGGTTGACCAGATCTTGTCAAGTGACCCGCTGCCAACCCTTCGCAATGTTCTGAAACGTGTCCAACTCCTGTCGTCCATGACACCTACACCTGTTGTTGAGCATCCTGCGCTTATTGCTCGCTCTGCTGATTCTGGCCGTGGTCGTGGTCGCGGCCGTGGCCGTGGTGGTCGCCCTCCTTCTTCAGGAGGTCGAGGCACATCTACTCCTGGACGTGGTACTGCTCCCGGCCCTCGCTACTGCAACTGGTGTGGCCGGGACAATCATACTGAAGATCGTTGCTGGATTAAGCACGGCAAGCCAGCTTGGGCTAACCAGGCTACTACAGAAAGTGCTGCCGAATCTACCCCTGACACACCTGCTGCTCCAACTAACATAGACTGGTTACGTTCGGAGTTCGAGAAGATGTTCCAGGAACATCTCGCACAGATGCCATCCTCGTCTACACCAGGAGCCTCTGTCATGCTTGCCTCTCCATCATCTGGTAACAAACAGTGGTGCATTGACTCAGGTGCATCCACTCATATGGCTGGTGATCTTCATCTTTTTTTGAGTCTCCATAAAACTGCTCCTATATCATCTGTTACTGTTGCAAATGGTTCCAAAACTGTTGTTCATGGCACTGGCACGGTTCCGCTTTCACCAAAATTGCACTTGAATTATGTTTTATATATTCCAAAGTTTCCTGTAAATTTATTGTCCGTCAGTAAGATGATTAAAAAACTCAAGTGCTCTATTAAATTTGATCCTTCTGGCTGTATTTTGAAGGATCTTCGCACGAAGACGAGGATTGGTTCGGGCCGTGAAGGACCATATGGGTTGTATTATCTGGATGGACCTCCTACTGTTGCGGCTATGTTATCTACTTCAGTGACGGGATTACAGTGGCACTTTCGCCTGGGCCATCCATCTGCTGCCAAATTAAAGCATTTATTTCCTACTTTATATGAGAATAATTTTTCCTGTGAAACTTGTGTTTTGGGAAAACATACTCGGTCTGTTTTTCCTGCTAAGAAAGTTATTGCTTCTAAAGAAATTTTTGACCTGCTTCATGCTGATATTTGGGGACCGTGCTCTGTATCCAGTCACTCGGGTGTGAAATATTTTATGACCTTTATTGATGATTATTCTCGCACCACATGGTTGTTTTTGCTTAAAGGTCGGGATACTGTGTTAGATACTATTCGCACCTTCTTTGCTGAAATTCACACTCAATTTAATCGACCTATTAAAATTTTTCGTACTGATAATGCTCTGGAATTCATGCAACAATCTGTTACATCCTTTTGTGCTGCCCAAGGAACCATACATCAGTCCACTTGCCCTTACACCCCTCAACAAAATGGCGTCGCTGAAAGAAAAAACCGTCACCTTCTTGAGGTTGCTCGCACCCTTCTCATACACTACAAAGTACCCCATCACTTCTGGCCTGAAGCTGTCTCTACGGCATGCTATCTTATCAATCGCATGCCTTCTTCAGTTTTGAAAAATCAGGTCCCGTACGCCATTTTGTTTCCTGATAAACCCTTATTTTCTCTGACTCCTCGCATTTTTGGGAGTACTTGTTTTGTAAAACATCTTCGTCCTGGCCTCACCAAACTTGATGCTCGCTCAGTCAAATGTGTGTTTCTGGGATATTCCCGTACTCAGAAAGGCTACCGTTGTTTTGATCCTGTTAAAAAACAGTGGTTTGTTAGTGCGGATGTGACCTTTTTTGAGCATATGCCTTACTATTCTACTGATGGTGACAAATTGTCGGATGATATTATGGCTACCACACCATTACCATTAGTTATTGAGGAATTACCAGCTCCTGATGTGCCTCAAGAACGCCCATTGCAAGTCTATCGGCGCCGGTCAAAGAACATCCATGCTTCTGAAGCCCCGACCGAACCAAATCCTGCGTCTGCGGTTGATCCACCATCCACTGAGGTATTTTCTGACTTGGATCTTCCTATAAGTTTAAGGAAAGGTGTTCGCTCATGTACTCAGCATCCTATCAGTAATTTCTGTTCATCTGACAATCTCTGTGGTAGCTTTGCTTGTTTCACTTATGTTCTGTCTGCTGTGACAATTCCTAAATCAGCCGAAGAGGCACTTCGCCATCCTGCTTGGAAACATGCTATGGAGCAGGAAATGCATGCACTTTGTGATCAACAGACATGGGATCTGGTTGATCGTCCCTCTTCATGCCATATTGTTGGATGTCGCCAGATTTTTACTATTAAATATCAACCGGATGGTACCATTGAACGCCTGAAAGCCCGATTGGTTGCGAAAGGATATACTCAAACATATGGAGTTGATTATTTTGAAAAAATTTCTCCAGTTGCACGCTTAAATTTTGTTCGTATTCTGATATCTATTTCTGTGAATAAAGACTGGCCTCTGTTTCAACTTGATGTCAAAAACGCCTTTCTATATGGAGATCTATAGGAGGAGGTCTACATGGAGCAACCTCCGGGATTTGTTGCTCAGGGGGAGTCTGCTTCTAAAATCTGTAAACTAAGAAAGGAAATCTATGGTCTGAAACAAAGCCCACGTGCATGGTTTGACAAGCTCAGTCAGATCTTAATTACCTTTGGCTTTCGGCGTTCACAATCTGATCATTCTGTATTTATTCATAAAACTGCAGCAGGGCTGGTCATCCTTATTGTGTATGTTGATGATATTGTCCTATCTGGCAGTGATAGTGCAGGGATACAGGCAACCAAAAAGTATTTAGCACAACACTTCATCACCAAAGACCTAGGGAAACTACAATATTTTCTAGGCATTGAAGTTGCTATATCTTCTGCAGGACTATGCCTGTCACAGAGGAAATATGTTCTTGACCTTTTGCAAGAGACAGGCATGTTGGGTTGCAAGCCAGCCGACACTCCTCTGGATCCCAATATGGATTGGGATAATGATACTTCTCCTCCTTATGCTGATCATCAACAGTTCAGGAGACTGGTTGGCAAACTTATCTATTTGACTGTTGCTAGAGCTGACTTGGTTGCTGCTGGAGGATTCATAAGTCGGTATCTTGATAAACCCCGGCAATGCCACTGGGATGCTATTTGTCACATCTTACGATATCTCAAAAGCTCTCCAGGGAAAGGTCTTCTGTACAAAAAGCATGGTCATTGCAATTTCTCTGGATTCTCTGATTCTGACTATGCAGGAAGTCGATCTGACTGGAAATCTACATCTGGATATTGCACCTTTGTGGGAGGAAATCTGGTTACATGGCGCGGCAAAAAGCAAATAGTTGTTGCCCGATCTAGTACAGAGGCAGAATATAGAGCCATGGCTCATACTGCATGTGAGCTCCTGTGTGTCTGTGGTCTTCTGAATGAGTTTGATATCACCTCTTCTAGACCCATTCCTATGTTCTGCGATAATAAGGCTTCCATTTGCATTGCGAGCAACCCCACATTTCATGAAAGAACAAAACATATTGAGGTTGATTGCCACTTCGTCAGGGAGAAAGTTCTATCTGGACATATCTGCACTCCATATCTTAGCACTGAGAAGTAGCTTGCAGACATCTTCACCAAAGTTCTACCTAAAGCTCGCTTCCAGACTCTGATTGACAAGCTGAGCTTATTAGACATCTACGCTCCAACTTCAGGGGGAGTATAGAATAATGTGTTATTTTCTTATTCTGTTGTGTTTTTCCTCCTACTGCTTTATTGTATTAGTCCCATATTGCTCGCTTGTATATGTGTCTCAACTCTCTGTAGCTATATAAGAGAGTACCCTGTAAACCTTTTTACTCACTGAATAAACAACTCCTTTACTATCTACACTAACAACACGTTGCAGACTCTATCTCTCCTTTCCTTGCTTTGTTCCCTCGGGCAAAGTTCTAGATGATGGGGGGTTGATGATGTGTTTGTGCACTCCCCCCTCTTTTTATAGCGGAGAAAGCATCCTCAGAACCCTAGAATAGGGCATGGCAGCGGCTGGAAAATCTTTGAGTCGGTGTGCCAGTCAATCGACTGGGTGGCCAGTCAGTCGACCAGCTTAAATGTTGTGTTATTCTCAAGCAAGGGATGCTTAACTGTTTGACTTGATGCTTTGGCGCCAAGAATTCTAATCGACTGGTTCGAGGCGAGTCAACTGGTTTGACCATGTAAAACACGCCTTAATAGGGTTGAGTCGAGCGACTAGGGTGGCCAGTCGAGTGGTTGGCAATTTGCGGCTTCTCCCTGTCTGCTATTGAGTCAATTGATCGGAGGGGGCGAGTCGACCGACTGGGCTTCTAGGAGGCCGAAGTCGGCCTCTTAATCTTCAAATTTCTCAAGGAAATGAAGTTACAATCTTGGACTTGAACGAGTGACAAGGGACATAATACCTACAAAATGAGGAAAAAATAATGAGAAATCTAATTAAAGAAAGAAAAATAAGAAAATTGTAATTAGTTCCCAAAATTAAAGAAAATAAGGAACGTAATGTCCTAAATAATTGACCTAAACAATGTGATCAAAGTGATGAATATGCATTCATCAGCATCCTAACTAACGTAAAATATGTTTTGAAGAGTCCTAAATATAGTGAAATGTTCATAAACGATATCTTAACCTAACTCCTTACCCTCGTTTACCTTTTACAATTTGAATAATGACTTTTATAATGAGCTATGGTTGATGTAAGTGTAATGGTGAATATCAGCAAATCCAATTTAGGTTTCTGAGCTGAACACTAGGAAATTACGCATATGGACAGGTACTTAGAAGTTTTTGGAACCAAATTTGATTGAGGGGATAATTATCTCTTAGAAAGAGCTCTACAAGTTACTTGAGTGGAATGAGTGGACTATTGTACATGTTGCTAGATTTATTTTTCAGCTTTTATGTGTATATAAGAAACATAATTGAAGTGTATTTTGTAAAATAGAATTTTAGTAGTACAAAAGGATTAGAAAGATCTGTTTGTGGTTGGTTGTTCGGGCATGCTTCAAAGTGATGAATCATTGAATAATCAAACCCATATGTGTTATGAGTTTTCTCAGCAGATATCCTAAGTTATTTAAGAAGATAAATGCTTTATGCAAGATATTCTTTGATTTTCTACTTTATAGAGTAATATATGGAAACAAAAGTTGTGTGTGGGTAGGGTCTCTATGATGTGACGATCATGTGCAAAAAAAACCTTCATAAAAGTATGTTAATGCTCAAAGGAGAGAAGTAATATATAGATGAAAGGAAAGGCTAGTAAATCAGTAGAAAGAACTTCAAAAAAAGTGATCGGATAGAAAACTGGAGAAGAACAAAAAATCCAAACACTCTCATCACTAACTGAACTGAACAGGTGGTAACATAGAATCATGTGGTCTAAACAATGATTCTTGCACTAGATACTGAGGGATACGAATTTAGAATGGCTTATGTACTATCTCTGAGGGATACAAATCTACAATGGCTTATGTACTATCTCATTGCGGCTCCACACACTAGGAAATATTTCCTAGTTACATTTGTAAATGAGACATTATACTCAATGTTTTTTCCAAATGTATGCTTGTGCATTTTTTATACTATATACAAATCTGAATCGGTTTGTTACAATGTTGATCCACAACCTACCTCATGCAAAGCTTTAAAAGTACAGAGATCAGACCTGCGAAATTTCATGGCTTAATCCGTTCATTTTGTCTTCAAAATGGGAACTGTTGCACTTATCAAAATTTTCTTCGAAATTTCCAAAAATTTCTGTTTCCACATCGTCAAAACGGTATTCAAATTGGAATCTGGATACCTCATTCCTTGCTTATTTTCCACTTCTAGAGATGGCCGCTTAGAGAGGCCATCCTGGTAGTGTTCCAATTTAAGAACTAGATCAACTGACTGCTCCCAAGAAGGAATCTTTTATTGCCATCCAGGCTAGAGGCCAAGTCCACAACATAAGCTAGTACTTTATTCTGCTAAATTGCAAAGGAAACCAAGACCCAACCCGCAGTTCGCGGGAGCACCTTTGATGGTTCTTTGTATATCAACAACAGTCATGAAGAACTAAAGAAGTCAGTACAGATTCATCTCCCTAAGTTCGGCCTCAGAGTTGTGAAAGCGTAGTTGCCCACAATAGGCTTGGCCCTGGAGATGACACCTAATAGGGTGCTTTTGCTAGAATTGGGCATGCCAACGAGGGCAATATCTGCAAAGCTCTTGAGTTCTAGCCTCTAGGATTGTTTATCTGCCAGAAAAACCAGAAGTTAGTGAAGACTCATCATCATTCATATCGTGAACTCTAGATTCAGAGGAATCAAACTCTTAATGATCTTCATCTTTCTTTTCACAACCAACATTTGCTTCCCATTTCTTTAACTTTTTATAATGTCCAAAAGCTCTATCAAAATATGCACTATCAAGGCCACCTTTTCCTCCACGGGCTATTGTAATTGTTCGGCTTTGCTGCATTAGCTCAGCACCTCCGTGCTTAATGAATGTCTTAATGAATGCATCTAATAAATGAAAAGATTATACTTCGAATTTATTTATGTATGATTGATCATGATGTAAGTTCAGCTCTGTGCTTCTCATTTTGAGAAGTAGATTCCAGATATGTCCTCTTAAAGAGGCCTTCATGCCTTCCTGGTAGTGTTCCAGTTTGAGAACTAGACCCATCAATTGCTCCCTGGGAGGAATCCCTTTATTGCCATCCAGACCTAAGGCCAAGTCCACAACATAAGCTAGTAATTTGGCCGGAAAAATCAGCAGATAGTGAAGACTCATCATCATTCATATATTTAACTCTCCGGGTTCAGAGGAATCAAACTCTAAACAATCCACGTCTTTCTGTTCGCAACCAGCACCTGCTTCTCATTTCTTTAAATTTTATGATGTTCAGCAGCTGAAAACTAAAGCAGCCGGCAAAGTGAACTGCAAAGTGCTTTCCTTGAAGACTCCCATGAGAATGTTATGAAAACTGAAGCTGTTGTCCATTCAAGAACTAGAAGTGAATTCCTCAAATGATTCTATCTCTGAGTCTGGGCTTTCCCATAATGAACCAGACAACTCCAATGTTATCTCCAATACTATAAGCTTAGTGTTTGTCAAGGAAACTGCAAACAGAATCGTGGAAGTAAGCTTCAGCTTCAGTTTCTCCTTTTAATCCTAGTTCCTTACTGCCTCTGTATGTGTAATAAAATATGATGTAAAGTGAGCTCGTCCAGGATGGTCTCATAGCTGTAGCGAATGCTTTTTCTTATACTTGGCATGTTTCTGCAAATGCTATTCCAAAATGCACTCTCTAGATGTTGGTATGAATGATACTTATGATCATGATGTGTATGCTTGCATTTAATGTTAAATCCGATTAATTTGAAATGACACGCTCATGATTTATTATCTAGGTTGCTTAAAAAGTCTTGTAGTCAGGGGCGAATCTAGGAGAGAGGGTAGGGGGGGCCTCCCAAATTCAAAAATTAAAATGTAATTATAAACTTATGTGTGAAGAAGTGTATACGGTAATGTTGTGTTGTTATATTGATATGTACAGCCCTATCCTATATATAGGAAAGGAGGCTATTACAAGGAAGCACAAAGGAAGTAGACTAACCCTAATGGGCCATGGGCAACAGGCCCATATAGACAATAGACTTATAACCTATTAACTAAATAGGCTATATTCTAACACTCCCCCTCAAGCCGGAGCATGGGTGAACGCATGTCCAAGCTTGGAGTTACATGACTTAATTGAAGGATAAGAAATAAATGACAAATGAAAGATAGATATGTCACTCACCATACAAAATTATTACTCCCCCTTAAACAATAATTTCAAACTGAAAAGATATGATGACGCCTCTTTGAGATGTGTTTTGTAGGTTGGAGAAGCTCGATCTTTGAAAAGGGTCTTTCTCTTGAAGTGCATTTGGAATGAAAAACATCTGAAGCAGACAATCATAAATACCACGACTACGTCGTCTTCACTAGAGAGGAATATGGAGTGGAATAAGCGCACTTAACACATGACACGTACATAACATGGCATGAACGCAGAGGCACAGTGTCGATGTAGCAGTGGAGATGTCTCTGAATTGTCTGAGAAGTGTAGTCAACTGGAATTAGCGCAGATGACCACCGACGTGCATAACATGTCACGAACACGCTGGCGAGGTGCTGAGGTGGCGTCTCAACACAGAAGTAGCATATGCAACTCGGAGAAGACGTGACGAAGTAACTCGGTGAAGATCACTCTGGATGAATCCTTGCAGATACAATTTTGGCACAGGCTTGAAGAAGACGAGCTTCGAGGATGAAGAAGCAACCATCTGGAACACCATCAACGCCGCACGGATGATCAACTGGAACGTCATCAACACCAAAGGGACTAGAGGCCGGAATATGCGCAGCAAGCTCTTATCCTGGCGTACATAATGCAGTATGAACGCGGGAGTCTTGGTGTCAATGTTGCAACTGTGAGATCCTTCAATGTTGTCTGAAAAGTAATGTGATGCTAAGTGGGAATGACGTGCCACAAAGACATCAAGGAACCAGATGTGCTGAACAATACGAAGCTCCATGAAGATAGCCTGGAATATATCATCTTATCTCATCTCATCTCATGTCTGTCTCCTCATATCCTCTCCTCATATCCTCTCTCTCATGTTCTCTTCATACCCTCCTCTCTATCTCTCTCTTTCCTCTACTCCCCCCCCACACACCAAATACGATGAGAGTGAGTAGATGGTGTGGAAAAAGGGAAATATGACCCCCCGCACATGGAAAGACACACACATGAGGGATGGGAGGGTGGGAAAGGAAAAAGATCAAATGAGAGGTGCAAAAAGTAGAGAAGAACAAAAAGAAGACTACCGGAATGGAAGCATCGGTAGAAAGAGATACAATACCAGAATTTTGCTCAGCAAGGGAGGAAGTGGCACTGCCGGAATGGTTTCTCGGCATGAAAATCGATAATCGGAATCAATATGCAAAAATACCCAGATTAAGATCCGGATAGGAAAAATAAATGGATCTTAACCTAAAAAGGACATTTGTCCGACCCTTAGGTCGACAAATGTGGGGGTGTGGGGGCGAAGCCCCCAGGAAAAAAAGTTTTTGCTGGGTCAAAAAATAATAGTAGGATCTGATTATCATAAGTATTGGAGGAGAGATGGACCTTTGGAGAACGTCATTACTGAATTTGGAAGTGGTCTGACTGCTTCGGACATGCCGTGTGACTTGCCAGGGGTAAGATGCAGACTCCTGATGACACGATGTGTGGGCTGCTGACACGCCGTGTGGCTTTGACAGCTCCCAACAACACGTCGTGTGGGAATGAGACACGCCATGTCGGATGTCGGAGGCGTGAATTGGATCTCCGGAGACACGTCGTGTTCCAAGTGGACACGTCGTGGCTGAAGTCGGAGGCATAACTCAGATGTCCACCGACACGTTGTGTTTGTTGTGATATGCACCGTCGGAACGAGTTTTGGAATCGAACACGGCGTGTGTTTTGAGTGACACGCCGTGTCTTTTGCTTTCTGGACAAAACATCGCGTCGTTAGGGTGATTTCTGAAGCGCGACACGCCGTGTTGTTTGGACAACACGCCGTGTCAGCGGGGGCTGATGCACAATCTTGACAAGAATTCGCTTCATCAAGGAGATAAGTACCCCGAGAATTAGCACCATGGGTCGATGGGAATAAGCGTCGTCTTTTGTACTCCTTTGATCATGAACAGAGGTGATTCCTTGCTTGACCACGGCCAGATATGGACGGAAATTAGCATCGTCCAGGTCCCGAGATGTGGTGTAGCGATGAAGCGGCTGGATGCAGAGATGATGGATGTGCGGCGGCTCAACGCGGAGATGGCAGGGCAACGAGGCGGTGAAGACAATGACGGTGGTTGCTGGAGCGGAAGACAAATCTGCTTTGGCGTGGTTGCTTCAATGGGGGCGGCTGGGTATGGAGCTGCTTGAGATGTCGGGGAAAGTAAAGACAACGATGACTATGATGACAGCCATGAGAGAGACTCAGTGGCTTCCTAGATAATGGCCGAGAAGGATGGTATCGGCAGATAGCTTTGGATCGAAAAACATAGATTGTATGTCGGGTTGGTTGGCGTCGACGTACAAATCTATGTGAAAGTAGGAGAAAGAGCCATGGAGGTCGGAAGTGCATAGCGGCAGCCGACCTATGCCATGGAAGAGGCGGCGGCGGCCGCCCGCAGGTGGGGGCGCTCTCCTTGTGCTCTCTTTAGGAGAGGAAGGGGCGGCGGCTGCTAGGGTTGGATCTGGCGCCGGAGAGAGAAGAGGGAAGGAGGGGCGGCAGCTAGGGTTCTCTCCTCAGGGCTACTGCTCTGATACTATGTGAAGAAGTGTATACAGGAATGTCGTGTTGTTGTATTGATATGTACACCCCTATCCTATATATAGGAAAGGAGGCTATTACAAGGAAGCACAAAGGAAGCGGACTAACCCTAATGGGCCATGGGCAACAGGCCTAAGTAGGCTTTGGAATATTAAAAGACGGCTAATTGTTGTATTAGATAGGAGAAACCTTGCTCCTATAAATAGGAGAACAGGGAAGCGTACAGGACATAAGACAACCCTAATGGGCCAAGACACTTAGGCCCATATTACAAACTTATTATAAAACACTAACTAAATAACTCTCAACACTCCCCCTCAAGCTAAAGTTGGGAGAATCCCAAATCAGCTTGCAAATAGAGAGTTGGACTAAGAAAACAAAAAACAGAATAAAACGATAAACTAAGCCCATATAAGAGTTTTCTCCCCCTCAATATTACATTAAAGCACTCAAACACTCAGAAACTCATACACTCCCCCTTAAGTAGATACTCCAAGCAAGCAGGCAAGCAGGTCACAGAAGCTTCTCAATCATCTAGAGCAAAAATAAGCAGCAACACGATCATCTGGAGCAAAAGATTAAATAGCTGATAGGCACCAAGGTCTTCATCAAAGTCGTCGTAGTAGCCAGAGAGTGTTGGATCACAGTGACAGAGCCCAGAGAGTACTGGATCACAGTGACAGAGCCCAGAGAGTGTTGTATCACAGTAGCAGTAGTAGTCAATGTGCGAGACAGGGCACGGACGAGCCAGAGAATGCTGGCACACAGAAGTAGAGAGTCGTCGTGCAAACAAGGCACAGACATGCCAGAGAGTGTTGGCGCACAGCAGGTCTGTGAGAAGAGGTGAGGGGAGAGGAGACGAAACACCGAGAGATTTGTCGGCTGCAAGGAGCAGCTTTCTTGAGAGGGCAATAGCCATCTCACTTCTTTTAATATATTAGGGTAAGATACATTGTGGTACAAAGGAGAAAATGATAGAAAAACAATAAAACAAATAATATAATGAAGATAGAACCAGGCGGCAGATTATTGATTTCCGCCGTTGTGACAATCTCGATACCATCAACAGTCCTGTTGATGGTATCGACAGAATGATGTTTTGTCGTTGTGATAATCTCGATACCATCGACCTCCTGTCGATGGTATCGATGGGGATGCATGTTGTTTCACACTCCCCCTCAAGTTGGAGAGTACACATCGTGTATGCCCAGCTTGCCACATAATCTCTGAAAAGTTGTTGGACCCAAAGGCTTTGTCAAGATATCTGCCAGTTGATCTTCAGACTTGACGTATGGCGTCACAATAGTGTCATCTTTGATTTGATCACGAATAAAATGGCAATTAACTGCTATGTGCTTTGTACGCTCATGAAAGATAGGGTTCCTGGCAATGTGTATAGCAGACTGATTGTCACACTTGAGCTCCATAGAAGACATGATAGTGATTTTTAACTCAGAAAGAATAGATTTGACCCATTGTAGTTCACAACATGCATGGGCCATAGCACGGTATTCAGCCTCAGTACTGGATCTAGCTACCACATGTTGTTTTTGCTTTTCCAAGTAATCAAATGATCACCTAGGAAAGTACAATAGCCTGATGTAGACCTTCTATTAGTATGATCACCAGCCCAATCTGCATCTGAATACCCTGTGAGAGTCAAAATAGATGGAGTCACCTTGGGTTTAGAATATGTGATCCCCTTACCAGGAGCACTCTTCAGATATCTTAGAATCCGGCAAACTACTGTCCAGTGTGACTGTCGTGGTGAGTGCATATGCTGACTCACAACGCCTATAGCAAAAGAAATGTCAGGTCGTGTAACAGTCAGATATATTAGCTTGCCAACTATTCTCCTGTAATATCCTGGATTTGAGTACTCAACACCATCAACTGTCTCCTTGATGTGATAATCTATAGGAGTAGATACCGGTTTAGATTCAGTCATGTCTGTCTCCTGTAGTAAGTCAAGCACATATTTCCTCTGAGATAGGTTGACACCTGCATGAGATCTAAGCACCTCAATGCCCAGAAAATATCTCAGTTTACCCAGATCCTTCGTTTGGAAGTGTTTCTGTAACCCTTCCTTCACACAAGATATGCCTAGAGAATCACTGTCAGTAATCACTATGTCATCAACATATACAGCAATAATGATAGAGCCACAATAAGAGCTAGAGTAGAATAAAGAATGATCAGTTATGGAGCGAGAGAAACCCATCTGGAGTACAACCTCACTGAACTTGTCGAACCAAGCTTGAGGAGACTGTTTCAGACCATATATGGCTTTCTTCAATTTACACACTTTCTGACACTCCCCCTGAGCAACAAACCCAGGAGGTTGCTCCATATATACCTCTTCCTATAGATCACCATGTAGAAAGGAATTCTTAACATCAAGCTGAAATAGGGGCTACTCAAAGGTAGTAGCCAGAGAAATAATAATCCGGACAGAGTTTAGACGAGCTACTGGAGAAAAGGTTTTAAAGAAATCAACTCCATAGGTCTGTGTGTAGCCTATTGCTACCAATCTGGCTTTCAACCTCTCAACAGATCCATCTGGATTATGTTTGATGGTGAAAACCCATCTGCAACCCACTGCTTTCTTCCCTACAAGTAAGTCAACAAGATCACATGTGCCATTATGCAAAAGGGATGACATCTCAAGCTGCATTGCCTGTTTCCAGCCATTGTCCTTCATAGCATCATAGTGATCCCTTAGTATATCAACAGAATCAATCCCAATAGCAAATGCGCGAGCCTGCTTAGATAAGGGTGACAGACAACACACATTTGTAATAGGATGTCTAATAGTACAAGAACGAACACCTTTCCGAACAGTAATAGGAAGATCAAGATCTGATGCTTCTGCAGGAATCTCGTGAGTAGAAGACGATGAGGAAGGCTCAGGGACTGGTGTCTCTACGTCCGAAGTGTACCTTATGTGACAAACCGGGACATACAGTGGAGAAGTGTTGGAAGAAACATGGGAGACCTACTGCACCTCCTGTGGGGGCAGCACATTGTGCCACTTCTACAGATTCCTCTCCATCTTCAGCACATAGTCACAGAAGGTACACTTCGCAGTAGCAAGAATTTGACTTAATTTATCAAACCAAGCTCTTGGGTAGTTTAGGCCATAAATGGATTTTCCTAGGCAGCAAACTTTAGAACACTCTCCCTGAGCAACAAATCCAGGAGATTGCTCCGTATACACCTCCTCGTGCAGATCGTCATACAAGAAGGTGTTTTTGACATCTAATTGGAATAGAGGCCAGCCTTTATTGACAGCCACAGATATAAGTAAATGGACGAGTTAAGACGAGCTACAGGCAAAAAGGTCTCAAAGTAATCTACACCATAAGTCTGTGTATAGCCTTTAGCAACAAGGCAAGCCATAAGGCATTCAACTGTACCATCAGGTTGATATTTAAAGTAAAGATCCATCTACAACCCATAGGAGAGACATGAGCAAGGGCATCTACCAAGTCTCATGTATGTTGTGTATGAAGAGCTTCTATTTCCATCTCCACGACACGACGCCAAGCAGGATGTGTCAGGGCTTCAGCCGTAGTCCTAGGCACAAAGACAGTGGAAAAAGCAGTACTCAAATTGGCAAACTTGAACCAAGATTAGTATCACAACATAATTGCTTAGAGGATGTCAAGTACAAGTGTGCACCCCTTTCCATAAGCCAATCAAAATATCCAAATCAGAAGGTACCTGGTTGTTGTCATGATCTGTCGATGAGGATGGAGGATTGGTTGATGGAGGAGCCATAGAGGGAGTTGTATTCTTACGGCGTCTTTGGTAAACTTGAGAGGAACAACAACAGGCTCTGCAGAATATGGCGCAACAGGCAAAATACATAGAGTTGATACCATATCAGAAAGTATAGTGTATCTTCAAAAACACTATATCTGCACTAACAAACCATTTCTTAATTGTCGGGTCATAGCATTTATACCCTTCTAAATTTTGGAGTACCCAAAGAAGATAAATTGTAGACCTCGAGTCAAGTTTGGTTAATCCAGTTTGAACATAGTGCACAAAACATGTACTTCTGAAATTTCTAAGGGGCCCAAAAAAAGGAGGAGCCTCGGGGTACAGAATACCAAATGGGATTTGATTGTTTAAAATAGAAGAGGGGTTCGGTTTATCAAACATGAAGTGGGAAAGTAACTACCCAAAACATCTTAACGACGTGATAGTCAAACATAATTGTCCAAACCATGGTTATCAGAACCGAACCTAACCGTCCGGTTGAACCGCGAACCGGTCACTCTACCGGTTCGGTCCCCTCCCAAAGCCGGAAATGAAGTCTGACCGGCATCAAACCACTGAACCGACCGGTTGAACCGGTGAACCGGCCCGATTTTAGCCCAACCGGTCGGTTCTCTCACTTAACAAGTAAATGTACTGTTGTTGCTATTTTTGTTAATAAATTTTAAATACTATATAAATGTTGGTATATAAATGTCAATGAATAGAATATATTTGTTATTTGCTCTGTTTATCAAGTTATTGTGAGCAGTTGTGCTATTATTCATGTTTCATAACTTTTGCAAGGATATTTTCCATGAGTATCAAAGACATTTATATATTTTTAAATTACTAGTGACATCATGTTGGCATCACAGTTTGAACCGGTCAGACCACTAGTTGAACCAGTGAATCGAGAACCAGAGGCCTCACTGATTCGTTGGTCGGTTAGAGTCTGACAACCTTGGTCCAAACAACTTCTAGAAGATGATCATTCTTTCTCTCTGCAAGACCATTCTGTTGAGTGCAGGAACATGATGTTTGTCGAATGGTGGCGTGGTGCCAACTTTTTTACATAAAGTATTGACAGAGTATTGCATGAATTTTAGGGCATAATCTGTCCTAAAGATTTTTATGGACTTATTAAATTGAGTTTTAATTTCAACAAAAAAGCACTATTCATGTCAAGAAAATGTGTCATTTCCTTAAGTAAAAACAAACAAGTAGCAGAGAGTAATCATCAATAAAGGTCATAAAATAGCACAATAATGTCTCACTCATTACTAAACATGGTCTTTATCAGCATGCACAATATTAAAAACACATCTAGTTTGTTTTCCTAATTGGCATGCATAGATGGAATTAAGTGTCCGAGCTTTGAGGTAGAAGGGTGACCCAGGCGATAGTGCCACTGAAGACCAAGAACTGATGAAGATAGTAGTGGAGTAGCTTGTAGAGCGTCAAGATAGTATAATTTGTCTGGTCCCTGATGGCCCAAACCAATCGTTATCCTCATATGCAGATCCTGAAAGACACGTCCATTAGGGTCAAATGTAATAGAGCATTGAAATTTTTTGATAGTTTTACTAATAGAAAGTAGATTCAGAGGTGATCGAGGAACATATGAGGCCAGTCTGAGTAAAAAAAATTATTCGATGTTCGAATATTTCCAACCCCATGTACTGGGGATTGAGTGCCATCTGCTATGGTGACAAAGGGAATAGATGAAGCAGTCATATCACAAAAGAGTGTAGAATTGCCAAAAATATGAGTAGAAGAACCAGAGTCAATGACCCATTTGTTTTTTACCATAGGGAGTCTAGGAATTCAGAAAAGTAGAATCATCATCAGGGCATGCAGCCTTAGTCGAAGCAGGGAGTCTCTCTTGGAGTCATAGTCACAATATACTCCGTTTTTTTGAAAAAAAAACGCATTTAAAATGTGTATTATTCACGTGTCGTATATGACGGGCGTTTTAAACTCCACACCTAATAATATGTTTTAAACGTGTTTAATTCGCGTTTTATACGTGTATTGTGTTTTAAACGTGTTTAATATGTTTTTTTTGCCGTTTTAAACAGTTATGTACTTTTGTTTCACATTTGTTTTTTTCGCGTCCTTTTTTACTTGTAGCGGGGTTCCACTAAATCGTCCAACCTTCCTCCTCTATCCCCCGAAACACCAGGAGGAGTAACCCTCGACATTCTACATGTACGCTCCATCTTTCTCCTCCATTCTCGCCCTTTCTTCCCTGATTTGTGCCTGCTGCTCCCACTTCTTCCCCTTCTTCCAATATTAGGGTAATTCGTTCGATGTTTGGTCATTTTCAATCATTATATGTATGTGTGTATATATATGTTTGTATGTGTGTGTGTGTGTGTGTGTGTGTCTGTGTGTGTGTATATATATATATAATCTATTTTTTTGCTGACTTTTTTCCGAATAGTTGACCGAACTTTTATCGTACATTGACCGATTTTTATCTGAATTTTCCGCATAATTCCTGATTCCCAAATTTTTCAACTTGGTCGTACGTATGCCGAATACCGAATTTGTGACTATGCTTGGAGTAGTTTGTCAAATTCAGTGTGGATCTAATCTGTAAAAGCAGTAGAGGTTTGGCAGGTTCTTCCTCGGTATAGTCAGTAAAGGCATGATTAGCCCGAGTCTTGGGATATCCATGTTTCACCTAACAACACTCAGTTATTTCGATCACAAAAGTTACAGTGTCTTGAGCCAGGGGGTGGACCTCATTGCTAGGTCCAGTAGAGGGCTGTCTACGTTTAGGTCTAGAAGGGGGTCGACCACGTCCAGGTCGAGATGGCTCAAAATGACCACGGCCTCCACCATGGCCATGGCCTATGTCAAAGCTAGAGTCACCAGAAAGGACAGCGAGAGTCAACGTCTCGGAGGAAGCAGACGGTGAAGAAGAAATAGACGAAAGGCGTTCGACTCTCTTCATAATATTGTGCAATTTAGGTGGAGGATCACTGGATAAGATCTTATCAACAACTCCCCCAAAGGAAGTCGACAATCTGCAAAAAAATTGTATTAAGTTGTAGTCATGTCCTGCCTTTGGATTTTAGTAATGTCATATGACAGGGGATGGTAAACCTCAAACGTATCCCAAAGTGAAAAGTGTTGGTTAGAATAATCTTCAACCGAGTTATCATTAGAGAATTCTTTCTTTGCCAAATTCTTAAAATTTTCAAAGACCTTTTTAGGGTTTTGTTAACGTGAATGAACATAAGATAATTGATCCCACATGACCTTGGTAGTTTGAAGTCGAAGCAGTAATTGACTTATTTTAGGTTGTGCATTGTTTATCATCCAGGTCATTACTCCTGAGTCGTCCTTAAAGAATGCTTGGTTTTCTCATCACCGGTCTCGACAGGATAGGTGGTACAATGGTATTACGATGAGAGTATTGGCTTTAAGCATTGACGTGCAACTCAAATGATGTAGACATCGTATGGTAGTTAGAACCATATAGTTTTATTGTGGTCATACAAAGTGTTCTTAAGTTATCAGTGGAGGCCATGATGGAATCTAGTATGTGCTCAGTCCACACAAGTCACCAGAAAGATATAGAAGAGTAGCAGCTCAAATAGAAAAAGCGGCGTGAAGCATCACCCCAAATAACAATAGTAGATCTCATAAACTCAATAAATGTGTACAAAAAGAAATAAGGAACCAACACCACACCATCAATTAGATTGGCATGTGACCAAGGTGGAAGGGAGGGAGCAAGTCCCTCCCTAAAATGTAAATCTAGACCGAGTAAGAGGTGTGCTATATAAGGAACAGTCTGGAAGGGTAGATGAAAAGCAAGTGCAAAGGGAGAAACGGAGTTAGGAAGGTGGATTAGTGATGGGCGGTGGGGATGGGTCAGAGGCGGTGGGTGGTCAGGAGCAGCGAGTAGTGATCTACGGCGAGGGGGATAAGTGGTGGAGGGGTGATGGGCGGCAGATGGTGACGGTGGGCAAGTGAACTGCAGCGGGAAGAAGGGACGGGGTGAAGGGTTACATGCAATGGGTGGAGGTTACGGTGGCGGGTGGAGAAGAACAAGAGAGGTGGCGAGGATAGGGAAGAAGAAGGTGGCAGCAGGAGAGAGGGAATGGAAGCATTAGGGTTGGCTTGGGGGGATCAAACCACTCATATACCGCGTGAGTAATAAAGCATTTTATTGTTGAGATGTCTAAAACAAGATAGACCCTCTCTTTATATGGTATGAGAGAGGTCAGCAAATATAGAGTTCACCAATATGGGATAAAAGACAAAATACTAAAAGAACAAAATAAATAACAAAAAACTAAAATATATAAACACAAATAAAGATACAAAAACTAAACAAAATAGCGAAACGTATCCCTTATTATTTGGGGTACATGAAGACTTAGCCTTATCTTTATCTAAACATGAAGCATTCAACCCAATATACATGACCAATGATTAAGCAAAATCAACTAACTCCAATCTAGTCTTGAATTTATACAGGATATCTGCTCTTATTGATCACATTAAGCAAAGTTTCAGGTGCAAATATGTTAGTAATCATGCAAGACTTTAAAAACTGGTCCAATGAAGGAACCACCAAAAAGATTTCACATAACCTTATAGAGAAATTTCTCTTAGAGGATAAATAACTTCTAGATGATAAACTCTAAGTGGTACCTATTAAACATAAAACTTTGAATGACAATCAGCATATGAGTAGCATTTTGATAAGTTGCATTTAGCTCTTTAGTTCTTCATAATAATAGAAAATTATGTGATTTTAGAAGGCAACAATGTTACCCTTCCTTCATATTTTCTCTTTCAATTGCACAGACGTAGGAAGTTTACAAACATGATGTCTGCAAGAAAAATAAAACCCTACAAACAAAATCGAAATGCATGTACTTAGACTGAGGGGTAAACTCTCATGTAAAATGTTAATCATCCGGCCAAATGAAACGCAATGATCAAATCCGACGATAATAAAAATAATACACCGTGATAAAAATCATGGTTCGGGTTTTATTAGTTGTCGGTTCTATGGAACCACCATATAAATAATGCAGAGAAATAGATAACATCATCCTCCGAGCAGAGTGGAGATATGAATTCAATTATATAGATATCAGTGTATCCAATGCAATAACGTTGTTGGATAAATTGGACATTATGATAAATCCCTTTGTTTCGATGATGACAAACATTTCATTCTTGTTGATCTAACGAGCTACTTAAGTGTGCAGGAACAAGGTGATGACAAAGTTATAGGGAATCCATACGCTTGAATGCTTGTAAATGTCATGCAATGTAAATCAATTGTAAACTTGTACAAAATATATAATGTACAAGTACTTAGACTTCATGTAAATCAAGCGTTAGATCTCCCTAGCTAAACACCACACTTAGATAAGTCATCTCCTTCAAATAGGATCACATATGCACACTCATACACATGCTTAGTGGTTAATTAAAAGATTGAAAACAGAGTCAATCTCGGTCGACCACACTCCTCGACCGAGACACTCTCGGTCGACAAACTTCTCGACCGAGATTGACCCAAGTAGCCGTTAGACATAGCTGATAAAGTAGTTGGCAGTTGCAAATGAACGTTGATCCAGAGAGCCTGTCGGTCGACAAAACTTCGACCGAGTAGGTATCTCGGTCGACAAATTGTCGACCGAGATGGTCTCTGACAGCAACTGCAGAATAAAGTAACTAGCCGTTACTAATGCACTTAACTTATATCTAACGGCTAGTTAAGCACTTAGAAGCCCCTAGAAGTTGTCTAGAACGTCCTTAAGTATCCATAGGCCACTCCTATAAATAGGACATGCCTTAGGACACCAAAAGACATCTAAGATATATTTGTGCTATACTTGAGCTTGAATACACACTTGCAATCTGTTTTAGAGCAATAGAGCAATTTCTACACTTGCCATTCATTCCTATTGCTCACATTTCGTGTCCTATAGGCTAGTATCTCCTATCCACTACAATCACATTGTCATACACATTGGTTAGGAGATCTACACGCTTGATATAGGCAAATCAAGCCTTGGGCTTAAAGGATAAGTTGTAATTTCCTTTTTCTTTCTTGTTCCTTTGTATCTCTTGTACTCTCCTTGCTACTCCTAGGGTTGGAGGCTGCGGATTGGAGAGGGTTGACTTCTCAGGTGGAGAAGGGGACTTCAAGCTACTTCAAGAAGGCTATCGCACGGGAAGCTACTTCAGAAGGCTGGTGCAACGGGTGTTGGTGCATCTACTTCAAGGGAAGGCTGCTTCAAGGTTGGGCGATTACTTCTGGGTGAAGGCTGCTTAAAGGGTTTGGGAAAAGAAATTGTATTTTATGTAAAGTCCTTGCGAGGTAATAAAATAAATTTCTTTTCAAATCCCGGTTGGGTAAGCAACCGGGTAGTGGACTGACGGCTATAGTATTTGCTATAGTTGGAACCACTCTAAACCCTGTGTCTCCTTGTCCAATATTTTCATTGTGGTTGTTTGAGTTTAATTAATTATTAAAATCTCTATAAAACTCTATTCACCCCCCCTCTAGTAGTTTTCAATTGGTATCAGAGCAGGCTTCAAGGAGCCCTAACAAGGTCTTGAAGAGATAAAGGGAGGAGGTGACTACAACCACAAGCAAAGGAGCATGGACCAATGTTCAACAAGTTGCAATTGGTGCTTAGGAACAAAACACTCTACATCTAGATGTCCATGGAGGTCAAAGAAAGAAGATGCACATAAAGAGTGTCTCATTGCTACAATAAGTGAGGAAGAAGAAGAAGAGGTAAGCTTGCTTGATTTACCTAAAGAAGAGTTAGTTGCTATTATTGAAGAAACACATAATAAATATGTTGAATGCAAGAAGAAATTAAAGAAGTCAAATAAAGAAAATGATGATTTAAATGCTAGACTTCTTGCTCTTGCATCCGAAAATGACGATCTATATGCTAAATTGAATACTCTTGGTTTTGAAAAAGATAGCATTGTTTCTGATAATCGTACTTTGAAATCATCTCTAAGTAGTAGTGAAGTGAAGATTTTTACTCTAGAAACAAATTATGACCTTCTATATCAAGAAAAGGTTGAATTACTTGCAAAGTTAAATGACTTTCAAAAACAACCTATATTGTGCACCCATGTAGACTATGACAATATAGTGAAAGAAAGGAATTCTTTATCATCCAATCTAGATCAAGCAAAACTAGACATTAAGAAAAGAATGGATGAGATCGTTAAATTGCAACAAAAAGTCAGTAGGTTAAGCAACAATGGAGTCCTTGATAGAATATTGGATAATTCCTATCATCAAATTGGAAGAAGAGGACTAGGTTATAAGCCCAAAGAGAAATCTTATCAACAACCTAGTTGGAGAAAGACACGAGCACATCAAGCCACATTTGTACCAAAGAACAACCTAGAACAAAACCATAGAAAAAGACTTGAGGTTGATTCTATATGTTGCCATTACTGCTCACGTCTTGGACATTACTCTTTTTCATGCCCATACAAGAAAAAGAATGTTGAGTTAGTATGGGTTCCGAAACCCCCAAATTGAATTGATTAGACTAAGTTGAGATATGACCGAAGACTTTAAATTACACATCCTTATGTCTATCTCAACTTAACATAAAGGGATAACGAAATGATTCAAGTAACTAAAATCTCTAACTTGAAAACTTATCTTAATTAAGGTCCTCAAAACTTAATTTTTTTTAATATGATTAGTTGAGATTTGATCTAAATATTACTTTGATATTCATATGTTTTATCTCAACTAAAACTGATTCTTAAACTGCATAATTGAATTAGACATAGTCTACATTTTACTCGAAATCAATAAATAGTTCTGTAGGTAAAACAGAAACCTTGTCGGTCGAGAAATCGTCGACCGAGCAGTCAGTCGGTCGAGAAATCGTCGACCGAACTGGTCACTGATTTCAGTCTGCAGCGAAATTACTGAACAACTGATTGAACAATGGCTATCTATCTGTTGTTAATGACTGCTTTACAAAACAAGTTGAAGATCTTTTTGAATATAAATGACATCATTCTCTAAGTTGAAAATCAAGTTTAGAAATCCCTATTTTATAATGTTTTACATGATTTTCTTTAAAGCAGCTATCTATATAGAAATCATGTGTTATGACATTCAGTTTAAATGATTACAATCACTGTATTTCATGAAATTATCATTCTATTGGACATGCTTTCACTATTTCATCATTAAGCATGTTGTTGTGTTAACACAAATAGATAATGATAATTGCATGCGTGAGTCTTGATGATAAGCAAGCAAAATAATTCATTGGTGATATGACTATTAAAAATGCTTGCAAAGAACACAATGTTACAAAATTTCTCAAATTGATATCTTTAAAAAGACTTGAGATATTAATCATGCTTTCATTGTTAAGAAAATGTTTTCATATTGAGTATCACTTAACATGCTTCATCATGATCATTATGTTTCATTGGTTTAAAATAAGCTTTGATTCATATATACAAATCATGAATGATC
The DNA here is from genome assembly GCA_963693085.1 of Alisma plantago-aquatica. Lineage (NCBI taxonomy): Eukaryota > Viridiplantae > Streptophyta > Magnoliopsida > Alismatales > Alismataceae > Alisma > Alisma plantago-aquatica. Next base: position 471,437,169 of record OY856410.1, read on the forward strand.
ATTGTGATTCGGATAATTGCAAATGTCATTAGCTTAAAAGCATCGTGACATAATAGATAATAATTGTGGACACATCTTGTGATGAAGATGTTGCTATGTCAAGCCAAACGGTGCCTCTTAGAACAAAATATTAATATTTTTATCTATTTGCTTGTTCTAAGAAATCAAAAGCAAATATCTTGACTTTAAAGACACTAATCTTGCTTTCAAAATATATGTTTCTAAAAGAATCTTATGATAAGGGTATAAGAAGAAATGGGATTTGATATTTCTATACCCATAAGCATATGAAACATCATTTACAATGAATGTAAAACATGCATTCTAGAAAAATCTAGGACAAAGACTTCACTAATGATGCTCATATTAAGTTTTTATAATGGGTATATCTTAATGTGCTTCAAATTGATATTTATAGCTATCTGCAGAAATTATACTTCACAAATGCTTAATTGGAAATCTGCAATTTTTGCCTCTTGGTTAAAACAAAATTTAGCCAAGGGGCGCCATGGTCGTAGTCAAGGGCGACCTAAAATAAGCTTTGACAAAATGCTTATTTGGACATCATTTTATTGCACTTATCTTAGTATACTTTTTATAAAGGTCAAAATCAAAATTTAAAATTATTTGTGACCTTAGAAGCATCAAACTGCTTAAATTGTAAGATTAAGGGGGAGCTCATAACAACAAATTGGTTTAATTGATTAAGAAGCTTAGAAAAACATTGTAAACATCATTTGAAGCTGGTTACGACCTTAGTATTTTTACTCTTGATTATGAAGAAATCTATGAATTTCATAAAAATGATATAGCTTGTACTTAAAGGAACTCTCTAAACAAATCAGGGCTTAACATCCTTGCATTTGGTTGGAGACATTTTTATGTACTCTAAGATTAAAGGATTCTCATTCAAATTAGGGCTTAACATCCCTTGATAAATGAGAAATAAATATACATTCATCATAAGCTTAAGGGAATCTCATATCATTTCAAGGCTTAACATTCTTTGCAAATGATTGAGAAACAAATTGTGGATAAATTAGACAAAAATCCATGTTCCTTATAGGATATCTATTTAAGGGGGAGCTTAATATAAAATTAAGGGGGAGAAGAAATAGAATGTTTAACCTGGATATCTTTTTGAAATGACAAAGGGGGAGAAAGAATATAAAATCAAAAATATAAATATAAATGAGTTTCATCTTGATGGCCACCACTCACTTGTAAAACAAGAATGGCTACAAAAGGTAATCTTCAGGTATGAAACTTACATGCTTTATATTTCCTTATTTCATATTTTAGGAAATGTTTGTCATCTTCAAAAAGGGGGAGATTGTTGGATAAATTGGACATTATGATAAATCCCTTTGTTTCGATGATGACAAACATTTCATTCTTGTTGATCTAACGAGCTACTTAAGTGTGCAGGAACAAGGTGATGACAAAGTTATAGGGAATCCATACGCTTGAATGCTTGTAAATGTCATGCAATGTAAATCAATTGTAAACTTGTACAAAATATATAATGTACAAGTACTTAGACTTCATGTAAATCAAGCGTTAGATCTCCCTAGCTAAACACCACACTTAGATAAGTCATCTCCTTCAAATAGGATCACATATGCACACTCATACACATGCTTAGTGGTTAATTAAAAGATTGAAAACAGAGTCAATCTCGGTCGACCACACTCCTCGACCGAGACACTCTCGGTCGACAAACTTCTCGACCGAGATTGACCCAAGTAGCCGTTAGACATAGCTGATAAAGTAGTTGGCAGTTGCAAATGAACGTTGATCCAGAGAGCCTGTCGTTCGACAAAACTTCGACCGAGTAGGTATCTCGGTCGACAAATTGTCGACCGAGATGGTCTCTGACAGCAACTGCAGAATAAAGTAACTAGTCGTTACTAATGCACTTAACTTATATCTAACGGCTAGTTAAGCACTTAGAAGCCCCTAGAAGTTGTCTAGAACGTCCTTAAGTATCCATAGGCCACTCCTATAAATAGGACATGCCTTAGGACACCAAAAGACATCTAAGATATACTTGTGCTATACTTGAGCTTGAATACACACTTGCAATCTGTTTTAGAGCAATAGAGCAATTTCTACACTTGCCATTCATTCCTATTGCTCACATTTCGTGTCCTATAGGCTAGTATCTCCTATCCACTACAATCACATTGTCATACACATTGGTTAGGAGATCTACACGCTTGATATAGGCAAATCAAGCCTTGGGCTTAAAGGATAAGTTGTAATTTCCTTTTTCTTTCTTGTTCCTTTGTATCTCTTGTACTCTCCTTGCTACTCCTAGGGTTGGAGGCTGCGGATTGGAGAGGGTTGACTTCTCAGGTGGAGAAGGGGACTTCAAGCTACTTCAAGAAGGCTATCGCACGGGAAGCTACTTCAGAAGGCTGGTGCAACGGGTGTTGGTGCATCTACTTCAAGGGAAGGCTGCTTCAAGGTTGGGCGATTACTTCTGGGTGAAAGCTGCTTGAAGGGTTTGGGAAAAGAAATTGTATTTTATGTAAAGTCCTTGCGAGGTAATAAAATAAATTTCTTTTCAAATCCCGGTTGGGTAAGCAACCGGGTAGTGGACTGACGGCTATAGTATTTGCTATAGTTGGAACCACTCTAAACCCTGTGTCTCCTTGTCCAATATTTTCATTGTGGTTGTTTGAGTTTAATTAATTATTAAAATCTCTATAAAACTCTATTCACCCCCCCTCTAGTAGTTTTCAAACGTATCAAGCATTTACTTGTTATTCTTCAACCTATCACCACTCCATTACAAGGATGGCTTGTAGTAAGTCAAGCTTCATCCCAGTACTTGATTCTTCCATTGTATATGATATGAGCCCCATCGTGATAAATTTCCTTCATCATCCTTCTGAGTTCTACTTGTATAATATTTTTCTGGATCCATGTTGATTTTATGAAGCCTTGGTTTTTGTTGACTCCAGATTTTTCATAGAATTAAAAGGAAAATATGAAATTGCTGTTGAAATGCAGGGTTCTTAGTTTCTCACTATGTGCTTTACTCAGTAGCATGTGCTAGCATGCCAATGTGAGGGATATAGACTTTTATAGGAGCTTTTGTATATAAGATATTTGATACTCAAAACGGGAGCAATTAAATTTACAGTCGACTTGATTGTTTTGAGATATCAACATCAATTTCCATGGTAGAATTAGCACCCCATGGAAGCAGCTATTTAATTGCATATAAAGAGGAGAAATCAACTGCACTAATTAACCAACCGTACTATTTCATTGCATATAAAGAGGAGCTTTTGTATATAAGATATTTAATATTTAAAATGGGTGCAATTAGATTTACATCAAATTGATTGTTTTGAGATATCAACATCCATTTCCATGGTAGAACTAGCAATTCATGGAAGCATCTATTTAATTGCATATAAAGAGGAGAAACCAACTGTACTAGTTAACCAACTAAATGCTTGAAAACAGCCATATATGGATAGTATCCTGGTAGATGATCGGTTTTCAAATGAAGTAATGACAAATTTAAGAAATCACCATGCTGATTAAAACATAAAGCATTCAGTTTTAGACTTGATTGTCCTAACTGTTACCATTTATATAAACACATGTTACAAGGAGTTGTAAGATGGGAAAACAGAATATATGTTCAAATTCAAACAATATGTAAACACTAGTGAGCCAGAAAAAAAATGAGAAACTTCCATGGGTAAACATAAAGCATTCAGTTTTAGACTTGATTATCCCAACTGTTACCATGTATATAAACACATATGTTACAAGGAGTTGTTAGATGGGAAAACAGAATATATGTTCAAATTCAAACAATATGTAAACACTAGTGAGCAAGAAACAAATGAGAAACTTCCATGGGTGGGGCCAGCTTAAGTGAAATCAGTTCAACAAGATGTAACACTTCATTACAGAACAACCATATACAACAAGCATAAAAAAACCTAATAGCAAACATATAGCATTGGAACAATAAAATTTTGAATGCTGAACAATTCTGAGAAATGGGATGAAAGGTTAGATGAGGGTAAGATAAGAATATATACATATGTCTAAGAATATATTAATGTTTCTATATCTAAACATACAGTTGTATATGTGTCTTGAGTCAACCAAGAGAAGGAAAACTGCAGTATTGCATATAAAATTTGACGTTTATGAACCATATCCAACAATCTTGCTAATGTAGTAGATAAAAGAACCGAAAATACATGTAATTCACTCCATCAGATATCATTTTATCTTTTGTGCTGCAAAATCGTTACTAGATCTATGTGCCAAAAGGAGCCAGCAAGCATGTAACATGTGAAGAGAAGATAAAGCTGTCAGCCACCATTGATATTATATCCATTATGTGGAATGCTTCTTCTTCAAAGGCCCTAGGGATCAAGACGCTGTATGTACATTTGTATGGCTCTACACCAATCTCCCTCATCATATGTGCGCAACTTGGGAAGCTTTATCAGATTTACAAAGTGCATCTATCAGAGTGTTATGTGCAACACTATTAGGATATATACCCTACTTTCTCATATCAAAAAGTAACTCTACGGCTTCCTTCCATTTTCCCTCTTTGCATGGCACATTTATAAAACTATCGAAAGTAACAACGTCAGGGGTAATGCTCAGTTTTTGCATCTTATTCAGTAATGCTACAGCATCCTCCCATTTTCCCTTTTTACAGAGCACATTATTAAACTGTTAAAAGTAATAACATTAGGGATAATATCTAGTTTTTGCATCTCATTTAGTAATGCTATGGCATTCTTCCATCTCCCATCTTTACAAAGTGCATCAACTAGACAATTGTAAGTAACAATGTCAGGACCAACTCCTTGTTCTATAATTATCATCCAATAGCTCTAGAGCTTCTTTTAACCTCAAATCTTTGCAAAGTACATCCATTAAACTATGAAATGTAACAATGTTGGGATCATGGAACAAGACTTCGACTTCGAGCCGACTTTGACAGATGTGGACATGGAAGTTTGTGGAAATGTCAAGGAAATGTCGAGGATTTTTACAACCAAACTTTGATGCAACTTCGACAAAAATTAAGCTAAAAATAGCCATTTTGTGATGAAAATCGATAGATTTCATCAAATCTAGCTAAAAAACACAATATATATTACATATAGCCATCCATACAGGTTTACATATGTAGATAAATGCACGCTTACATACAGTCGTCTCCGAACTACGGAGTTCTTCCATATATAAAGTTAGTGACAATAAACAAACTACATAAAAATAGTGTAAATCTATGGTAGATTTAGTAGAGAGAGGGTCGGTCTATTACTATTAGCTTAGAATAGTAAAAGATAACATCAAAATCATCTTACCTCAAGCTCCAACACTTTTCCCCCTCACACAGCCAACTCCACAAAATACCAGAAGAATGTCGCCAACTTCGACGACTTCGATAAATGTCGACGACTTCCCTTGCTTCCTTTAGTCTTCAATCTTTGCAAAGTGCATCAATTAGGCTGTTAAAAGTGACAATGTCAGGGTTAGCACCCTGTTTTTGCATCTCATTCAGTAATTCTACAACTTCCTTCCATCTTCCATCTTTGCAAACTGCGTCAATTAGGATATTATATGTAATCTTGTCAGGATAAATACCCCGTTTTCTCATCTCATTTATGAAGTCTATGGCTTGCTCATGCTTTCCATCTTTGACAAGAGAAGCAGTTAAACAATTGTAAGTAACAATGTTCGGTTGAATGCCTCGTTCTTCCATCTCATTCAGTATCTCTATAGCTTCTCTCCACCTCAAATCTTTGCAAAGTGCATCAACTAGGCTGTTAAAAGTGACAATGTTAGGATAGATACCTTGCTTTTTCATCTCACATACAATATCCCTTGCTTCCTTTAGTCTTCCATCTTTGCAAAGTGCATCAATTAGGCTGTTAACAGTGACAATGTCAGGGTTAGCACCCTGTTTTTGCATCTCATTCAGTAATTCTACAACTTCCTTCCATCTTCCATCTTTGCAAACTGCGTCAATTAGGATATTATATGTAAACTTGTCAGGATAAATACCCCGTTTTCTCATCTCATTTATGAAGTATATGACTTGCTCGTGCTTTCCATCTTTGAAAAGAGCAGCAGTTAGACAATTGTAAGTAACAATGTTCGGTTGAATGCCTCGTTCTTCCATCTCATTCAGTAGCTCTATGGCTTCGTTCCACCTCCTATCTTTGCAAAGTGCATCAACTAGGCTGTTAAAAGTGACAATGTCAGGATACATACCTTGCTTTTTCATCTCACATACAATATCCCTTGCTTCCTTTAGTCTTCCATCTTTGCAAAGTGCATCAATTAGGCTGTTAACAGTGACAATGTCAGGGTTAGCACCCTGTTTTTGCATCTCATTCAGTAATTCTACAACTTCCTTCCATCTTCCATCTTTGCAAACTGCGTCAATTAGGATATTATATGTAATCTTGTCAGGATAAATACCCTGTTTTCTCATTTTATTTATGAAGCCTATGGCTTGCTCATACTTTCCATCTTTGAAAAGAGCAGCAGTTAGACAATTGTAAGTAACAATGTTCGGTTGAATGCCTCGTTCTTCCATCTCATTCAGTAGCTCTATAGCTTCTCTCCACCTCAAATCTTTGCAAAGTGCATCAAATAGGCTGTTAAAAATGACAATATCAGGATAAATACCTTGTTTTTTCATCTCATTCAGTAGCTTTATGGCTTCGTTCCACCTCCTATCTTTGCAAAGTGCATCAACTAGGCTGTTAAATGTAACAATGTCAGGATAAATACCTTGCTTTTTCATCTCACATACAATATCCCTTGCTTCCTTTAGTCTTCCATCTTTGCAAAGTGCATCAATTAGGCTGTTAAAAGTGAAAATGTCAGGGTTAGCACCCTGTTTTTGCATCTCATTCAGTAATTCTACAACTTCCTTCCATCTTCTATCTTTGCAAACTGCGTCAATTAGGATATTATATGTAATCTTGTTAGGATAAATACCCTGTTTTCTCATTTTATTTATTAAGGCCATAGCTTCTTGCTTCCTTTCATCTTTATATAGGGCATTGATTAGACTACTATAAGCAACAACACAAGGATGAATACCATGTTCTTCCATGTCATTCCACAACTCTATAGCTTTGCTCCACCTACCAACTTTTAGAAGACCATCGATTACACAAGTGTAGGTAACCACATTCGGGGAAATGCCATGCATGCTATCAAACAGCTTTAACCCTTCATCAATGTTACCAGAACGAATCAGGCCATTAATAAGAGTGCTGTAGGTCACCACATTAGGGCGGATACCCTCCTTGAGCATCTTTGTCAATAACATGAAACCTCCATCAATGCTACCAATACGAAACAATCCATCTATAAGACTATTGTATAAAATGATGCCAGCAATTATATCTTTCTCGTCCATTAGCTTCATCAAAACCATTGCCTCTTTCACTTTTCCACTTTTACAAAGACGGTTCATTAGATTGCGATAGGTTAATATATTGGCTCCAAAACCGTTGTTTACCATCTCCTTGAGCAAATCCATTGCTGCAAGCAATTCCCCCTCCCGGCAAAGGTCAAGGATAGCAAGATTGTAGCTGGTAAAGTGAGGAGTTACAGATACTTTTTCCAGGTGCTGCCTGCTCTTGGGCAGTCCTGGCCACAGCGCGTTCATGACTGAGGCGTCTACTCTGAATCCAAGCTTTTGCATAGCTGCCATGGCCCCTAGAGCCGCGTCGTGCTTGTTGGTGCGTGTGAAAGAATTCATCAAAGACAGCAGAGTTGAGAAAGACGGTAAAGTACCAGACATGTTCGTGCTCAGATGTTCCGAGATACTGGAATCATTGTCTTTGCATTCTGTCACTTTGGAAACCCTAGAATTCCAAGAGGACCGCTTATCCATCTGTTGTGACGGTGATCCAAATGACTTTGAGAGGTTACTTCGATTTCTTGCGCTTTTTGAGGCATCTGTTGAAGCAAAGCGGCGCTCCTGAGAGATACTACGAAGGCGCCTCCGATAGTACATTCCTAGCATCCCTGAACATAGGCGGTATACCATGAGTACCATGTCCGACAAATGCATAATCACGAAAGGCCAAGCTCTTTCTTACTTAGCTAGCAGGTAGCAAGCTGGTGCTGTGGTACCCGCCGGCGGTCGGGGAGAGTCGAGGTGAGCCCGAAGTTGACGACGACCCGTGGTGGAGAGGGAAGGAGGCTCGCAACAGACCGGGTGTTTCGCAAAAGCGAAGGAAGGAAAAGGTCGATCACGAGGAGTATTCCGTTGGGGTGGCGAAGCAGACATACGGCAGTGTTCACAGCAAAACAGAGGCAGACTAAACTCAGACATAGGAGGAATGGGTCGAGAATGGGGTTGAGCATCGGACCGGGACCGGGACCGGGACCGGGCCAACCCGACCCAACTACTCTTCGTTGCCAACTCCTAGCTTCGTCAGCACCTGTGATTCTCAGCTCGACGCCTATTGGATAGTAAGTCCTCACCACCTGCTGCTCTGTTTTCAGCAGACTTGTCCTCTTTCCCTGCTTTGCGGATGGGTACCACCTCCGCCGCATGCAGATTGTTAGAAAAATTGATGTCGTTGTTTTCTTTTTTAATATTTTTCCGTTAGCTTTGCCAAAAGTGTATTCCCCATATGTTGCTCGCACTTTTTTATCATTCATTTTTATGCTACACGATTTCAAATCGATTTTTCCATTCTCTTTCTCTATTATTTCTTTAAGTAAACCATCATTAAAGCGGTAAAAGGTTATATAGGAAAAGAGTTATGTAAAGATAAACTAGTTAACACACACGTGTACATGTGCGTGCCCCAATGAAAGTATTTATTTTACATAAAATATTTGAAAAATAAATTTTGTCGAAAGGATAATGGTAATTCTCGTAACTGTTTAGTAGAAAATTTAGAACCGTGTTGTTTATTGACTCTGAAATTTGTGTTTGAAGAAAGGATTGTAATGGAGAAGTTGAGAGGTTTGCGGCAAATGATTCTATCAGAAAAAATAATATAGAGCAAATATAAAAAAATTGAGAGAAAATGTAAGAAGAGAGAAAGTGAAGGAGAACGCAGTATGAGCTCACTCTTTTTATATTATAGTATAGATGTCCAGATCCGATTCTCCCACTATCTTTGTTACTTCTATAAACGTGGTCAGGGAATTATAATAAAAAATTAATTCCTCTCGATTTGTTTGTATAGCTGAAATTCCATCCAAATCACAACCAACCTTTGGTATCATGTGCTGGATTTTCTATCCAAAGAGCAGTAATTTCTTTGTACGTTTGTATTGTGTGTGTACGAACTAACAAAGCTAATTCAGAAACCAACAAGTACCAGTTAACGTTGTGGATCATTCATGTGGTTGTTCCAAGTTCATTCAATGTTCAATTTTCACGCAAAACACTATTTGTAAACTTGACGTATCGGCAACATTCTCAACTTTAATTAATAAGTCTTCAGCAATTGACAATATAAATACATAAAATTCGAGCAGTGAATCTGAACTAGACATAGCCACACAACATTGTGTTCCGAAGAATCCTAGACGGGCTGGCTCGAGCTCGACCCTAAACCCAGATTTTTATATGGGCTGGGTATGGCTCATATTCCCATAATTTTTCCGGGTCAAGACCCGGTCGGTGACCCAAACAAAAATATGGATCTGGGTCTGAGCTCACCAAAACCCGGAGTTACTCGGCCCGATGCTCATCCCTAGTTGAGAATGCCATTAGTCAAAAAGTAACACCGCTAAGCAAACTCAATGGGTCGGCCCAATCCAACCCTCGTATGATCCGACCTATATTTGGTTTATATATTTATATGGATAGGTCAGACAAAAAGTTACCTAAATTTTTATACGGGAAGTCAGGGCCAAGAAAAATACAAGCCCGATACGCAGATTCGTCACAAATACATGTAATGTATAACATATACATGTATAGATGTATAGATGTTTCTATAATAGTGTATATAACATATACATGTATATATGTATAGATGTTTCTATAATAATGTATCTTTTGCATAAACTTTTGGCTACAAACTTTTCAAATTACATTTGATCTAAAATTATGTACAGTCAGTATTATTAATAAGATTGAAAGAACATTATACCAGAATATATTTAGGTTATAAGCACTTATAAATATACAAAATGTGTGCAACATTGTGGAACATATTTTTATATATCAGGTGAGAGCACTTGAGGATTAAGTGAGAGCACCAAAAGCCATATACGGGAAAGGTTGTACTATGGGATCCAATCCCATAAGTACTACTACTTGTAGATAATAATAGTCTCAACAAATAAACACACATTTAATAGAAATACAAGATAAGTTCAGTTAAAGCAAGTCATAAATTTAGGGTTTCTATTATTAAATGGAACAATAAGATGTAAAATGCAATAAGAGTTGCAAATTGAATAAGTATTTATAAGATCAACAGAAGTAGATTCAATTTGCAATTTAAACAATCTATATGACAAAATTTAGGGAATTGGACCCAATTGGGTCAAACATGTATAACCAAGTGACATACAAATCAATATATCTCAATCAAGTTAAAGAAAGATAGAAAATATAAATCATTGTCAAATATGACTCATGAAGACAAGCAACATACAACCAAGAGAGAGGATGAGGTAAATTGTCCAATATGATTCAAAAAGGAGAGAATTGTTTGATATGATCCAAAAATTAGAGCAACATACCTCAAATTGAGTATGAACATTTCAAAGGTCCAAACCTAGATCCAAATCATGGTTGAAAGCTACCTATTAAATATTCAGATGAATTAGGGTTAGGTTCCCAAAAAACCCTAAAATGGCTTTTCCCCCATTACAAAATTAGATTATGAAATTTATACAATCATATATATTGTAAATTTATGATTTCAAAACAATTTATTTATTGAATTCTAACTTATGAATCATCAGATATGAATTTTACAAATTAAGGATAATAGGAAAAGACTAAAAACCACATATTTAGTTAACTGGAATTAGGTCATAAAGGCTATACAAAATGATAGGTGTTGTTTTCCTTATTCTAAATATATTTTATTTTTTATTTATTAATGAATTACTACAAATTTTACAAAATATAATTATTTACTGAATTTGATAAACAAAACCACCGACAATTACCAAAATACCCCCACTTAGACTTTACTCGTGTGATATGGTAGACACATAAAAACAAACACTTCTTGCAGCATAATATCTTATTATTGACAAAAGGATAGGAACACCCATGAAAGTGTGGCACTAATTACACCAAAAGAAGGGAGAAATAGTAAAACAACGAGCAGACGTCTTCTTCTCAGCACTAAACAACTCATACAAGGAATACAGATAGTAATGCTCAAATCCTCTAATCATACCATCAAAATAGGAACAATCTCAGCCAAGCATCCTTGCGAGTGAGTTCCTCAACTCCATTTGAACTTGTCAACCCAAAGAGGAGGCACTGAGGCAATAGGAAGCTGAAATCACCCTTCCACCATGGTCACGATGAGGACAAGAATGAACAACCCTTTAAAAAAATTGGAAAATAAGAAAAGAGACTACAAACTTAGCCCAGAGACTACTCAGGGAATTCTAATAAAGTCAACCCAGCCAAAATCAAAATAGATTAACCAGTAGATCACCAAGATAGCATGTGAGACCAAAAATCAGTAACGAAGAATGTGAGAATTGGGGAAATAGAGAGGCTACCTCAAACAGGAAGGTGGATGGTCAGAAACAACTCGGAAGGACTTAAACTCGCGTTAGAGATGGTGAAGTTGTCGACCACAATTGGAGTTGGGGGGGAGCAAGTGAGGGTCAGTCGGTACTTAATGAAAGCTTGAAGTTAGTCTCTTGGGGTTTGAAGATGGCACAAAGAGGTCTTATATAGTTGTCAAGTCATGAGGTGGTTAACAAGGAAACCCAATGGCTATGGGAAACATGGGATACAAGAAGCATGTTATTGATCGGGATATTGGGGTAAGGAAGTCCCATCAAGCTTGGGTACCATGAGTTGGATATCGTAAAAGGATCACAGAGGATAGTCAGAGTCTAGGGTGAGGTTGAGATGCAATAGGGTAATTTAGCTCCTCTCAAAATCCATCCCACAGTCATAGGCGTTGAGGTGGACTAAGTCCATTAGATGGGACCCAACCTATGGCTAATAGTAGATAATATATTATGTGATTATATGTCAAGCTATGATTGGTTCAAATAAGTTCATCTTGCAAATATTCCAGTCTATAATTGGTAACTTCGATTACGGTCATATGATATATAAAATTGCTAAAAGAATGTGAAGATAAAGAATAAAATGGTTTCATGGCCTATATCTGATCCTAGTTCCAAAAGCATAATTATTTCATGAATATGAGCTAATTAATGCATACAAAATCTAGATTTGAGGAGTATCATATTGAATTCATAGTGTTGCACACTGCCCAAAAAAGGGGAAATAGAGATATATAGAGAAAACTCTACCCTTATTGGTAATGAAACGGTGCATGGATAATAAAATATGGATATTCAAAGTCGCCACCACGTCGTCTAAGATGGGACACCCCAATTGTAAGATCTTTGGTTTGTTACCAAGAGATCTTAGGTTTAAGCCCCATTAGAGGCAGGAACAGAACACTAATTAAAAAAAAAGTCGCCACCATGTTTTATATGGAAAGGAAAGAAAAAGAAGATAAATAGTTCAAGCAACGTGTAAATTTGAGTTGTCATCCAATTCTGTTGGTAAAAATGAAATAAAGAACAAAACTAGAGACCAGATTCCATTCTCTTTCTACACGATTTCAAATCCATTTTTCCATTCTCTTTCTCTATTATTTCTTAAGTAAACCATCATTAAAGCACTTACGTTAATAAAAGTTTATATAGGAAAAGAGTTACGTAAAGATAAACTAGTTAACACACACGTGTACATGTACGTGTCTCATTAAACATATTTATTTTACATAAAATATTTGAAAAATAAATTTTGTCAAAAGGATAATGGTAATTCTCGTAACTGTTTTGTAGAAAATTTAGAACTGTGTTGTTGATTAACTCCAAAATTTGTGTTTGATGAAAGGAATGTAATGGAAAAGTTGAGAGGTTTGCGGCAAATGATTCTATCAAAAAAAATAGAGCAAATAAAAAAAATTGAGAGAAATTGTAAGAAGAGAGAGAGTGAAGGAGAACGATCTGATTCTCCCACTATCTCTGTTACTTCTGTAAACGTGGCCAGGGAATTATAATAAAAAATTAATTCCTCTCGATTTGTTTGTATAGCTGAAATTCCATCCAAATCACAACCAACCTTTGGTATCATGTACTGGATTTTCTATCCAAAGAGCAGTAATTTCTTTGTATGTTTGTATTGTGTGCGTACGAACTAACAAAGCTAATTCAGAAACCCACAAGTACCAGTTAACGTTGTGGATCATTCATGTGGTTGTTCCAAGTTCATTCAATGTTCAATTTTCACGCAAAACACTATTTGTAAACTTGACGTATCGGCAACATTCTCAACATTAATTAATAAGTCTTCAACAATTGACAATATAAATACATAAAATTCGAGCAGTGAATCTGAACTAGACATAGCCACACAACATTGTGTTCCGAAGAATCCTAGACGGGCTGGCCCGAGCTCGACCCTAAACCCAGATTTTTATATGAGCTGGGTATGGGCTCATATTCCCATAATTTTTCCGGGTCAAGACCCAGCCGATGACCCAAACAAAAATATGGATCTGGGTCTGAGCTCACCAAAACCTGGAGTGACTCGGCCCGATGATCATCCCTAGTTGATAATGCCATTAGTCAACAAGTAACACCACTAAGCAAACTCAATGGGTCGGCCCGATCCAACCCTCGTATGATCTGACCTATATTTGATTTATATATTTATATGGATAGGTCGGACAAAAAGTTACCTAAATTTTTATACGGGCGGTCAGGGCCAAGAAAAATACAAGCCCGATACGCAGATTCATCACAAATACATGTAATATATAACATATGCATGTATAGATGTATAGATGTTTCAATAATAATGTATATAACATATACATGTATATATGTATAGATGTTTCTATAATAATGTATCTTTTGCATATACTTTTGGCTACAAACTTTTCAAATTACATTTGATCTAAAATTATGTATAGTCAGTATTATTAATAAGATTGAAAGAACATTATACCAGAATATATTTAGGTTATAAGCACTTATAAATATACAAAATGTGTGCAACATTGTGGAACATATTTTTATATATCAAGTGAGAGCACTTGAGGATTAAGTGAGAGCACCAAAAGCCATATACGGGAAAGGTTGTACTATGGGATCCAATCCCATAAGTACTACTACTTGTAGATAATAATAGTCTCAACAAATAAACACACATTTAATAGAGATACAAGATAAGTTCAGTTAAAGCAAGTCATAAATTTAGGGTTTCTATTATTCAATGGAACAATAAGATGTAAAATGCAATAAGAGTTGCAAATTGAATAAGTATCTATAAGATCAACAGAAGTAGATTCAATTTGCAATTTAAACAATCTATATGACAAAATTTAGGGAATTGGACCCAATTGGGTCAAACATGTATAACCAAGTGACATACAAATCAATATATCTCAATCAAGTCAAAGAAAGAGAGAAAATATAAATCATTGTCAAATATGACTCATAAAGACAAGCAACATACAACCAAGAGAGAGGATGAGGTAAATTGTCCAATATGATTCAAAAAGGAGAGAATTGTTCGATATGATCCAAAAATTAGAGCAACATACCTCAAATTGAGTATGAACATCTCAAAGGTCCAAACCTAGATCCAAATCATGGTTGAAAGCTACCTATTAAATATTCAGATGAATTAGGGTTAGGTTCCCAAAAAACCCTAAAATGGCTTTTCCCCCATTACTAAATTAGATTATGAAATTTATACAATCATATAGATTGTAAATTTATGATTTAAAAACAATTTATTTATTGAATTCTAACTTATGAATCATCAGATATGAATTTTACAAATTAAGGATAATAGGAAAAGACTAAAAACCACATATTTAGTTCACTGGAATTAGGTCATAAAGGCTATACGAAATGATAGGTGTTGTTTTCCTTATTCTAAATATATTTTATTTTTTTACTTATTAATGAATTACTACAAATTTTACAAAATATAATTATTTACTGAATTTGATAAACAAAACCACCGACAATTACCAAAATACCCCCACTTAGACTTTACTCGTGTGATATGGTAGACTCATAAAAACAAACACTTCTTGCAGCATAATATCTTATTATTGACAAAAGGATAGGAACACCCATGAAAGTGTGGCACTAATTACACCAAAATAAGGGAGAAATAGTAAAACAACAAGCAGATGTCTTCTTCTCAGCACTAAACAACTCATACAAGGAATACAAATAGTGAAGCTCAAATCCTCTAATCATACCATCAAAATAGGAAGAATCTCAGCCAAGCATCCTTGTGAGTGAGTTCCTCAACTCCATCTAAACTTGTCAACCCAAAGAGGAGGCACTGAGGTGATAGGAAGCTGAAATCACCCTTCCACCATGGTCACGATGAGGACAAGAATGAACAACCCTTTAAAAAATTGGAAAACAAGAAAAGAGACTGCAAACTTAGGCCAGAGACTACTCAGGGAATTCTAATAAAGTCAACCCAGCCAAAATCAAAATAGATTAACCAGTAGATCACCAAGATAGCATGTGAGACCAAAAATCAGTAATGAAGAATGTGAGAATTGGGGAAATAGAGAGGCTACCTCAAACAGGAAGTTGGATGGTCAGATACAACTCAAAAGGACTTAAACTCGCGTTAGAGATGGTGAAGTTGTCGACCACAATTGGAGTTGGGGGGAGCAAGTGAGGGTCAGTTAATACTTAATGAAAGCTTGAAGTTAGTCTCTTGGGGTTTGAAGATGGCTCAAGGAGATCTTATATAGTTGTCAAGTCATGAGGTGGTCAATAAGGAAACCCAATGGCTATGGGAAACATGGGATACAAGAAGCATGTTATTGATCGGTATATTGGGGTAAGGAAGTCCCATCAAGCTTGGGTACCATGAGTTGGGCATCGTAAAAGGATCACAGAGGATAGTCAGAATCTAGGGTGAGGTTGAGATGCAATAGGGTAATTTAGCTCCTCTCAAAATCCCTCCCACAGGATTAGGCGTTGAGGTGGAGTAAGCCCATTAGATGGGACCCAACCTACGGCTAATAGTAGATAATATATTATTTGATGATATGTCAAGCTATGATTGGTTCAAATAAGTTCATCCTGCAAATATTCCAGTCTATAATTGGTAACTTCGATTACAGTCATATGATACATAAAATTGCTAAAAGAATGTGAAGATAAAGAATAAAATGGTTTCATGACCTATATCTGATCCTAGTTCCAAAAGCATAATTATTTCATGAATATGAGATAATTAATGCATACAAAATCTAGATTTTAGGAATATCATATTGAATTCATAGTGTTGCACACTGCCCAAAAAAAGGGAAATAGAGATATATAGAGAAAACTCTACCCTTATTGGTAATGAAATGGCACATGGATAATAAAATATGAATATTCAAAGTCGCCACCATGTCGTCTAAGACGGGACACCCCAATTGTAAGATCTTTGGTTTGTTACCAAGAGATCTTAGGTTCAAGCCCCATTGGAGGCAGGAACAGAACGCTTATTAAAAAAAAGTTGCCACCACGTTTTATATGGAAAGGAAAGAAAAAGAAGATAAATAGTTGAAGCTACGTGTAAATTTGAGTTGGCATCCAATTATGTTGGTAAAAATGAAATAAAGAACAAAACTAGAGATCAGATTCACTGGTCTTGCTACAAGTGGGAAGGATTGGCACCTCCATCCCACCTGGTAAAAATAGGTATCAAGATGCTTTTTCTTGTGAAGAAGAGAGTGATCCACACCAATTAAAGAAGAAATCAAAGGGGGGAAATAGTTTTTATTGGTGGGCGGCCTTTTAGGGCTGGATATGGTCGTGTCCTTCACATTATTGCACTGTAAATCCAATTTTTTAGGTTGATTGGATCCCAATCACCTCAGGACCTCTCACAGAGGAGATCCCTCACAGGTGATTAGGATTGATGCATAGGATTCGAGGGTGATTAACAAATGTAAGCTAATAGAAATGTAACATCCCACTCTTGATATGCAATTTTTCCAAAAAAAATTTATTCCTTGCATGCTCTTTTCCTAATTTAGATAATTGTTGAGGACTTAAATGCAATTTTCCCATGATTAATTTTGCAAAATCATTTATTATGTCCAATTTCTCTATTATACTTGTTTTATTTAAAGAAAATGTCTTCATGTATATCTATGCCCTTTTTGTTTAAGAAAAATGAGGATAAATGCTTTTATGACAAATTTTCTCTCTCTTATGATAATTAGTGATTTACTTGTGTAATTATTTGCTTAATGGCCTTCATATTGTTTATTGAAATTAAATAATGTTGAATGCACGTTTTTATGTTTTGCAATCCTTATTTGAGAAATCAATGACTTTATATGCACTTAAGTGCACATAATTATTTTTGCTACATTAGACCTAAAACGTGTACAAGCATCAAATCCAATTGAATAGGAATGTTCTAGACCCTCTCATATACCTATGGTTCAAATTTGAACCCATTATGACCATGTTTGACCCTTCAAATCGATTTTGAATGATTTGTATATGGTTTGACTAAGAAATTATTGAGAATGTCATTTATTTGCTTTTATTTCCCTAAAGTCCCGGTTTTATTGAATGTCACACGTTACTCTGCTTTGTTTCTCGCGCGTGTACACGGCCGCTGTCAGATCAGGATCCAACGGCACAGAGATCCTCTTCTACCTCCGTTTCTTTTGCGAGCGAAGCCATTTCACAGGCTGTGTGATCATTGATCTCGTTCTCCCTCCCCTCACATCCATTTCTATTGATTCTTTTACCAGTGAGACCGCGAGGTCAATCCGAGCTCAACGAGCCATTACTCATTCTCCATCCCTCTCTTTTGACGAAACGCCCAAAAGGGCAGGTTTCCACCCTCGCCTTCCCGAGTTACAGAGGGCACAACCGTGCTGCTACTTCCTATTTAAACCACCCTAGAGCATCATCGGCCCCAGGTCGCCTCACCTCCGCTCTCAATTTCTCTGTTGGATCCCCCAAGCTCCCCAACCTGCTCGACTTCCCTTTCCGGCGAACTTGACTCCGCTCTAGCCTGCACCGGCACCTCGAGTCAAATTGGAGCGTCAGTGAGCTTCCTTGACACCCTACCGTTGTTCCTAAATCATCGGTTTACCCTGCGCTTACCCCAGCCTCTGTGTCCTATAGAGCCGCCATCGGACTTTGCCGGCGCTAACCGCCACGGCACATCAGTGGCTCTCCGACCACAGAAATGCATGCCTTGGCCTCGCATTGCCTTCGCAAACGTTTTACGCACCTCATTGGAGGATTTTCTGGTTTTTCTCAATGGTCTCAATCTCGACTCTTTTTCCCCTATTTCTCTCCTTGCGGCGGAGCATTCCTAGAGCTCCCGGCCACTACGAGACTCCAATTTTGGATCGTCGAGTTCGCGGGGCAATGAGGGTGGCTGATGTGCTCTTGTCTTCCCCTGTAGGGTGCTACTTCACGAACCCGATCCCAGGGGTCATGTATCGGCTTCTATCCCACGCCATGGCTCGCGAAGGAGCAGGCTAGGAAGAAACCATGTCAAGAAATGACCTTTGTGCCCTGTCCTTTTTATTTTGGCATTTTCAACCACAGGGGGTATTTTCGAGATTTCACCAGTCCTCTTTGCTTTGATCGCGAGCCCTTAGTGGCAAGCCTCGTCGCTGAGTTGGACAAATTCGATTGGTCCAACTCAGGACTCAGGCCCAATAAGCAGATGTGGCTTTATTTTATTTATTATTGGTCTGTTTTTGTAAAATTCATAGTAAATCGCCTGTTTATCAGAAAATTTCAAAAAAATATGTTTTGGAAAGGATTTTTGATGAGGAATCTGATTTTGTGGTTTTCATCGACTGATTTCTCTGTTTTCACATCTCTATTTGTATATGCACGAATTAGGGTTTAATGATGTATGATGAAGGATAATTATATTAATTTCAGGTGATTAAGAGGATCCAACCAGTCAAACAAGGTTTGACTTAGGTGCTTTTGTTTCAAGGTAAGCGGGCCATGCCCTTGGCATAGTAAATTTGATTTATTGGATGTTTATGATATGTTTATGCACTTAATGTTTAAGTCATGACAAATGCATGTCTTCCTTCAAGTATATGATTATTGAATGATTGTTTTCTATAATATAAGTCTAAGTATATAAACCACATTTATGCTATGAATTATGGTTAAGGAACAAGAAATCAAGATTAAGAGGGAATAAGTTTCCCATTCATGCTTAAGAGGGAGAAACCCCATTATTGGTCATGGGGAGAAATCCCAATCATGTTCAAGAGGGAGAAATCCCAATTAAGATCAAAGTTTAGGTTATTAAGAAGATAAGCTAAGTTTAAGAAAGATCATGATTAATAGAAATTGATTTAGATTTATATGCACCTTGTTATGGGCTTTCTGAGCATTATGGGCTTTCCGAGCAATTATGGGCTTTCCGAGCATTATGGGCTCCTTATGGGGCATTAAGAGAGGAGCATATTCTTCTAGTCAATTTCTTTATGTAAAAGACATCAAGAAACGATTAATGATAATGCATGTTCATTATTATGTTAAGTCACTTGTATATTGTATTTTTCTTATGCTTTATAACATGCCAATGCCGCTTACTTACTATGTTTGTTTTCCTTTGCATGGCTGGGGACGAGATGTCCGTAGAAGTTGGAGCTAAAGAGAAGGAATCATCTTGAGAGTACCAAGGACCCAGAGATCCAAGGAGTTGTTTCCTGGTGGGACGTCCATCTATGGAGATCCTATCTTTCTCATGATTATCTAGTTTATGTTTAGCATACCTTTCGAAACATGATGTAGCTTTTCCTCCAAGAACTTATGTATGAATTTATGTTTCAATAATGCCAAGTGTTATTTGTTTCTTGATATGAGATCATAAATGTGACAATCCCTCCCTAATATGCCAAGTACCCCACATTATGGATAATGTTGGGGATTAGGCTGTGCTTCCGCTAGTTATGTAAGAAACCCTAGGGAGGGGTGTTACATTAATGGTATCAGAGCACGGAATAGATGGCCACTAAGGCAACACTAGAGATTCATATTATGTTCTAATATCATGTTATGTTTACCCTTTCATATGGCCCCTAAGAAGAAGGAGAAGGTTGGTGAGTCAAGGCCCTCACAAGGATCCTCTAGTGGTGATAAGACTGAAGACATTAACCACGCCCCTCCGCCAGTCACCCTAGATGCCCTAGTTTTAGCCTTGACCAATGCCCTCCAACCTAGAGCTCCACTTAGAGTACATGAGATCTCCCTCGTGGATTTCTTGAAGATTAGACCTGATGCTTTCCATGGTGAAGATGAGGTTGATGTAGTAACCAAGGCTGAGGAGTGGCTTAGCAACATGGAACACTGCTTTAGAGACTTAGAGTGTCCCCCACGTAGTAGAGTTAGATTTTCCACCCATATGCTCAAGGGTGCAGCCCGTACTTGGTGGGAAAACCTCTTAGCCTCTAGGGACGATGATGACCCTCCTTTCACTTGGGGTGAGTTTGTAGAAGTCTTTAACGACCATTATGTATCTGAAGCCATGCTAGAAAGAAAGGAGGATGAGTTTGTTAACCTTAAGCAAGTGGGTGACATGACTGTCACTGAGTATGCCATGAAGTTCCGTAAGCTCCAAAAATATGGACTTGAGTACACTGAGCAAAAGAGAGCCAAGAAGTTCATTAGAGGGCTTAAACTTGATCTAAGTTATGCCTTGTCTGGTAGAGGTCATAGGACCATGCAATCAGCCTTGGATGCAGCCCTAGAGTTGGAGGATCACCCTGGGAGGAATCATAAGAAGGAGGTACCCCAAAACAATCGTCACCATCAGCCCCATCAACCCCCTCCACCCTTCAACCACAAGAGAAAAGCCCCTGAGCCTCCTTCAGAGAATGGGAGAACCCCATGCCCCACATGTAAGAGAAATCATGGTGGTCCTTGTAGGTTTGGGACTTCTGTTTGCTACTATTGTGGTGAGGAAGGGCATATCAAGCCTAATTGCCCCAAGCTTGCAAAGAAGGATCCCAACAATAACCAAGCTAAGAACCCTAATCTTCCACCCAAGGTTAAGCCAAGGTTCTTCACCATGCAAATGTCGGATTTAATGGCCTTCATATTGTTTATTGAAATTAAATAATGTTGAATGCACGTTTTTATGTTTTGCAATCCTTATTTGAGAAATCAATGACTTTATATGCACTTAAGTGCACATAATGATTTTTGCTACATTAGACCTAAAACGTGTACAAGCATCAAATCCAATTGAATAGGAATGTTCTAGACCCTCTCATATACCTATGGTTCAAATTTGAACCCATTATGACCATGTTTGACCCTTCAAATCGATTTTGAATGATTTGTATATAGTTTGACTAAGAAATTATTGAGAATGTCATTTATTTGCTTTTATTTCCCTAAAGTCCCGGTTTTATTGAATGTCACGCATTACTCTTCTTTGTTTCTCACGCGTGTACATGGCCGCTATCAGATCAGGATCCAACGGCGCAGAGATCCTCTTCTACCTCCGTTTCTTTTGCGAGCGAAGCCGTTTCACAGGCTGTGTGATCATTGATCCCGTTCTCCCTCCCCTCACATCCATTTCTCTTGATTCTTTTACCAGTGAGACCGCGAGGTCAATCTGAGCTCAACGAGCCATTACTCATTCTCCATCCCTCTCTTTTGACGAAACGCCCAAAAGGGCAGGTTTCCACCCTCGCCTTCCCGAGTTACAGAGGGCACAACCGTGCTGCTACTTCCTATTTAAACCACCCTAGAGCATCATCGGCCCCAGGTCGCCTCACCTCCGCTCTCAATTTCTCTGCTGGATCCCCCAAGCTCCCCAACCTGCTCGACTTCCCTTTCCGGCGAACTTGACTCCGCTCTAACCTGCACCGGCACCTCGAGTCAAATTGGAGCGTCGGTGAGCTTCCTTGACACCCTAACGTTGTTCCTAAATCATCAGTTTACCCTGCGCTTACCCCAGCCTCTATGTCCTATAGAGCCGCCATCGGACCTTACCGGCGCTAACCGCCACGGCACATCAGTGGCTCTCCGACCACAGAAATGCATGCCTTGGCCTCGCCTTGCCTTCGCGAACGTTTTACACACCTCATTGGAGGATTTTCTGGTTGTTCTCAATGGTCTCGATCTTGACTCTTTTTCACCTGTTTCTCTCCTTGCGGAGGAGCATTCCTAGAGCTCCCGACCACTACGAGACTCCAATTTTGGATCGTCGAGTTCGCAGTGCAATGAGGGTGGCCGCTGTGCTCTTGGCTTCCCCTGCAGGGTGCTACTTCACGAACCCGATCCCAGGGGTCATGTATCGGCTTCTATCCCACGCCATGGCTCGTGAAGGAGCAGGCTAGGAAGAAACCAGGTCAAGAAATGACCTTTGTGCCCTGTCCTTTTTATTTTGGCATTTTCAACCGCAAGGGTATTTTTGAGATTTCACCATTCCTCTTTGCTTTGATCGCGAGCCCTTATTGGCAAGCCTCGTCACTGAGTTGGCCAAATCCGATTGGTCCAACTCAAGACCCAGGCCCAATAAGCAGATGTGGCTTTTTTTTATTTATTATTGGTCTGTTTTTGTAAAATTCATAGTAAATCGCCTGTTTATCAGAAAATTTCAAAAAAATATGTTTTGGAAAGGATTTTTGATGAGGAATCCGATTTTATGGTTTTCATCGACTGATTTCTCTATTTTCACATCTCTATTTGTATATGCACGAATTAGGGTTTAATGATGTATGATGAAGGATAATTATATTAATTTCAGGTGATTAAGAGGATCCAACTAGTCAAACAAGGTTTGACTTAGGTGCTTTTGTTTAAAGGTAAGCGGGCCATGCCCTTGGCATAGTAAATTTGATTTATTGGATGTTTATGATATGTTTATGCACTTAAGGTTTAAGTCATGACAAATGCATGTCTTCCTTCAAGTATATGATTATTGAATGATTGTTTGCTATAATATAAGTCTAAGTATAGAAACCACATTTATGCTATGAATTATGGTTAAGGAACAAGAAATCAAGATTAAGAGGGAATAAGTTTCCCATTCATGCTTAAGAGGGAGAAATCCCATTATTGGTCATGGGGAGAAATCCCAATCATGTTCAAGAGGGAGAAATCCCAATTAAGATCAAAGTTTAGGTTATTAAGAAGATAAGCTAAGTTTAAGAAAGATCATGATTAATAGAAATTGATTTAGATTTATATGCACCTTGTTATGGGCTTTCCGAGCATTATGGGCTTTCTGAGCAATTATGGGCTTTCCGAGCATTATGGGCTCCTTATGGGGCATTAAGAGAGGAGCATATTCTTCTAGTCAATTTCTTTATGTAAAAGACATCAAGAAACGATTAATGATAATGCATGTTCATTATTATGTTAAGTCACTTTTATATTGTATTTTTCTTATGCTTTATAACATGCCAATGCCGCTTACTTACTATGTTTGTTTTCCTTTGCATGGCTGGGGACGAGATGCCCGCAAAAGTTGGAGCTAAAGAGAAGGAATCATCTTGAGAGTACCAAGGACCCAGAGATCCAAGGAGTTGTTTCCTGGTGGGACGTCCATCTATGGAGATCCTATCTTTCTCATGATTATCTAGTTTATGTTTAGCATACCTTTTGAAACATGATGTAGCTTTTCCTCCAAGAACTTATGTATGAATCTATGTTTCAATAATGCCAAGTGTTATTTGTTTCTTGATATGAGATCATATATGTGACAATCCCTCCCTAATATGCCAAGTACCCCACATTATGGATAATGTTGGGGATTAGGCTGTGCTTCCGCTGGTTACGTAAGAAACCCTAGGGAGGGGTGTTACAAGAAACATCTAATTTTTTTCAAAAAAAAACAATAATGACATTTATAATAGCAATAGATCAGAGAAATTATAGTAGTTGAGCAGACCAGATGCAACAATTAGATATAATATATACTAGTTATAGCAGTTACGTACAACAGTTAAAGCAATTTACCACTCTGCAGGTGCTAATTGGGTAGGAGGTGTTAGAGGAAGAATCTTATGATCATGAGTAACATAGATTGAAAAGAGGGAGGTAGTTGGATCATATGACTTTAGGAAGTTCAAAAGGGGCCCGAAATACGGTGGGTGTAGCGGGTATTTATAAGTAGATGTTAGGGTTTGTGGTTTTGTAGAGAACAATCTAGAAGAAGTGGCCAATCACCCTGATACGCCATGTTGGTGGGGGTGTGGATCAAGGCAATCCGCCACATGGCACGTGGTGGATGGCTCAAACCTGATGGGTGTCCCTGCTCATTGAAAACGTGTTTCTCAATTTTTTGATAATTTGAGGAATGTTCTAGAGAAAATTAAAGAAAATTGTGAGGAAAGATAATTCAGGACTATCTGTCAGATTTCTTTGAAATAACAATTGAATATCCTTGGAAAAAAGGAATCTTTTTATTTTAGAATAATTCAACTGGGCAAATGATAAAAAGGCTTGTAAATTGTTGATAAGGATAGAAAATTGCACTTTGGGTTTGAAAAGTAGGTTTCTTTGTGGAAATACTCAAACTTGGTAGAAGTGGGTAAAATGTGTGGATTAAATATGTGGGAAAATATGGGGAAATGTTAAAAAAATGTGAAAATGGATGGAATATAGAATGGATACCATCATTGACTAGAGAATTTGCACTAATCATGTATTTTCATTGAGTCAGCAAAAATGGGGTATCAATGGTTTGCCCCTCTCAAGGCAAGGTTTGAGATAAGAGTGAGAACCATAGGTTTGAGCCAAGTCTAACCCCCATTTTTGGTCATGAAATGCCAGAAAGGTTGGACTCATCAAGCATGTCCTGACAAGCCTTGTTGAAAGGTGAAAATTAAATGTCACGTAATTTCCTTCTAAGGATGAGTTGATGAAATAGTCATTCATAAAAAATAGGATTGAGAGTGATTTCTTTAGAATAAGGGTAGCCTCTAGATAAGAAACTTACCTATGTCTAGTCAATCGTTCATTCTCCTAAAGTTCTGATGAGCCAAATGAGTTTTTCAACCATAAAAGTAATTCCTATCATAATTTTAGTTCTTATATCAACACATTTGATTCTCTCACTAACTCATGCCTAAGTGAGAAAAATGTGAATGTGAAAACACAAATGAGGGTTTTGGTTTGTCAAAAGTTGATAAGATCAAGAGTATACGATCATTAAAAAATAGGCCATTACTCTTCTTGTAAAAAGATATCTGAGAAATGAGTAATCACCACTATTCCTACATATGGTTAGTTTATTTTAGAATGGGACAATTTAGAGTCAGGATCAAAATTCTTAAAATTTGTTTATGGAGACTTCACCTATTTTGGATAGGGCTTGTATCGTTGAGATTGGCGATCAAGTGCTTAACAAGCTTTCAAACATAAGGTGGGCTTTTGTCCAGTGACTGTATTGATTAGCTATACGTTCTCTTTGAAGCGTCTGAGATTGAGTTGAGATTGGTTGCTTAGGTGATTATCCTATGCAAGGTGGTCTCCACCATGTGTTCTCCTATTTGTTCATCATCCATTGATGAATGCATATTCATCTATCTTTTTGTTTAATTCAATAGTCTTTTTCATTAGAACTTATCTCTTTTTCAATGATATCTAGGAGAATTTGTAATTTACCCAATTTTCGATTTATTGTACAATATTCATCTTTTCCATCACTTTTGTAGGTTTTTCCTTCAAAGAAAATTCTGACCTACTGAGCTCACAAGACAACTGTCTCGCAGCACCAGACGGTCGGCTCAGCTCCAAAAAACTCCAACCTCATAGCCACATGACCATTTGGTCCTCACCTCAACATGCCATCTTGACACTCCAGATGGGTGTCTCAAGTTAGCAAGATGATCATCTCATGCCACCAGTCGAACATCAATGTAAGCCCAGACGGCCATCTCAAGACATATTAGGTCAAATATCAGTGCCACGCTCAAACCTTAGGGTTTCAAGTTGATTAATGTTGCATCGACACGAGACGGGCGTCCCACACCCAGACGACCGTTTTGACGTCTTGCTTCAAGCCCAAGAAATGGAATCCAAGGGCGCCGCCACCCCTTTTCCTAGGGTTCGACCGCTACCCCTCAGGCCATGCCACATCATTAGTCAGACGATCATCTCGTCTAGCGAGATGACTATTTCGCGGCTCACGAGTAGCACATTTCAGTATCTGCCATCTCCATTTGTCCCCCCCCTCCTTCCCTTTAAAAGGAAGGGGACTCCAGTAAGAGAGGGGTTCTCAATTTTTCGTACTTGCACATTTTATTAAAGCTATGTTATTTTCAATTCATAGTAGTGCAAACCTTCATTCTGTAATAAAGTTTTGTTCTTTTTTCTAGATCTGGATCTCACTCTAGTTTCTTGTTTCTACTTCTAGTTCTTTCTATCGGAGTGGGGGATTAAGAGAGAAAGCCATTTCATTGTCACCAACATTGGTCTTTTTAGATATTATGTCCTTTTGGTTTATGTCTTCCTACCTTCTTCCCCTTATTTCTCCATTCCTTACCATGGCTAGTGAGTAGTTCCATTATCTAGGCGAGGGGAGTAGCTCCTTAGCCATGTGTTGATCGAATCGAGTTTAACACAAATTTTTTAGGTGGATAGTTTTTGGTGTAGAAATCACCAATTTTAACAAAGTAATTAATCATTTTTATCGTGGATTAATCTTGGCAGATACAACAATGGAAAGTGGGATTTAGAACACCTAAACCGATTATATGGGGATTTGAATGTGACTATGGAAAATTCTCCTTTAGGATGATGGACTAGAATATGTGAATGCCAGGACCAATGGGTTCACATGGAGTTTGTCTCTTGTGTTTCATTTATGAATGATTCGCATACCTTCTTCTATCTTACTTTTCGTGTACTCTTTCGATCTAGTTTTCACTTTGGCTAAGGAGGTGAAATCCCTAAGCCTCAATGCTTTTCCCATCTGATTCAATCATTTTCTTTCAATGCTTGTTCCAATCGCCTTCTTTAAATTCTTGCACTTTATTTCTTTTCCATAGATAATATTTCTTTTCTAACAATCTTCTTTCTTTCTTGTCTTAGCATAATCCTTTCATTTCATTACTTTAGTATAATTTTTTGTTTCATTTGCACTTAATTTCTTGCTTTAGTGTAATCAACCAACCTCCAAAACTCGGTATGTAATTTCTTGTTCAAATATTCAAAAACTCCAAAAAGATATAAAGTTCAATATCAATTGGGTTTAGAGAACACCAATCTTAAAAATGTTGTCCTATGGGATCAACCCTTCTATTCTAGCCTTAATTGGAAAGTAAAAAAGGTTAAACTATAGGATGATTATCTTATTGAATTGGTGTGCACTCTAACGCGTATCAATTTTGGTGTCGTTATCGGGGACAACAAATCATTTTCTCAAACCTTGAATTTTTTTTTAACAAAACTTTTTTTTCATTTTTCTGCCTTTTGAGTACCATTCCAGAAGTGTTATCTCCTCCTTTTGTTGAATTTCCATTCTAGTAGTATTTTTTCTACGCTTGAATATATCTATTGATTATAATTGTGCATGCAACACCCACCGAACGTTGATTTTGCATTGCCAGTTTTTTATCGGGAGCCATAAAGAACCTTCCATCATTTGAATAGACAAAACTAAGCTAGGATGGATGAGGAGGAAGTTACACATAGGACTGAGCAAGCACTTGCTGCTCAAAGAGAACGAATGATGGCCGAGCGTGCAGCTCAAGAGGGCACTTTGGGTGTAGCCTATGTAATTGAGAAAGAGGCCTTAGAAGCCTCTTAGTAGGAGGATGAAAGAAAAAAAATAGTTGAAAGACTTTTCCACACCCAGAACTGGATATGCACAACCTCCCATTGTGCCACCCGAAATTACACCCCCTCCAATTTGAGATTTGTACCCAATATATCACCATGCTTCAAACCAACCTATTTTTTGGGAACAAGGGTGAGAGTTGTCAAGATCATCTCCAACATTTTCCGACCTTTGATCTCTTCTCAAGATCCCAGGTGTTTCTGAAGATGCCATTAGACCCAGACTGTTCAAATACTCTCTCTCAGGGTAAGACGGCAGATGGTATAATGTCATGGAGGGTGAAGAACATGTCACCACTTAGGAGGCACTTCAAACTAAGATCTTAGATAAATACTTCCCTCCTTTGCTTACCTATGAAATCAGGGGACAAATCCTTATCTTTTCCATTATCCCAGGTAAAACTCTAGGATAGGCTTGGGAAATATTTAAGGAACTCCTTTCCCTCACCACAACATTTCACAATCTCAACTCATTGATATATTATACCGTGGTGTTGATGATGACACTAAGAAATTCTTTGATTCCTCATCTGGAGGAAACTTCATGTTTCAAAATGTAAGTAGTGCTTGGGAGGTAGTAAAATGAGCCTGTGAAACCCAAGCAAGGTGAGGAATCAGTGGGGTCCTCAAAGTTGCTAAGGATGAGGTAAATTCGAACATCCATACCATCATTGAAGCCCTTAAAATGAATTTCCTTAAAGCAGGATTGCCTAGAGTCCTCCTTCAATGCATATTGGGAGGCAACCCAATCCTTTATTTATTTTTGCATTCACTTTATATAATTGTTTAGCTAACTTTTTTCATTCAATTTCAAATTAGTTGTCTTTTGTTATTTTCAAAATAAGGGTGTCGGTTGGTTACCCAACCTGACATCTCATCTACATGAAGTCAAGACTTTCCACTGAGCGAGATGGCCATTTGGTAAAATTGAGACAGTCATCTGAGACTTTATGGCAGCCATTTCAAATTAGCAGTTATTTGAAATTCAAATTTCAAAATGCTGCCATTATCATGCCAAACGGTCATTTGGCACAAATGAGATGGTCGTCTTGCATACCAAGAGGCGCATTCAAGCTCACTGATCACATTGGCCAGCAATGATAGTTTTTCCCCCTGAAATGCTAAACGATCAGGTTGGGTTGCACCAGATGGTCATCTCGCATGACCAAGTCAGCCTATTAAATAAGCAACTCGGGGGGACAACAACTCACAACCACCAAGAGAAATTCCCCCCCTGAGTAGTGCTTCCTTCTCTGATGATGTGTGCCCAATAGGCCACCTCAACTGATGTGACACCCATCTAGACCTCTCCCTTGGAGCTCCTAGCCCACTATCTCACCTCCGAGACGTTCGTTCTGCCATCTCGACTACACCAACAACCCCTTCCTTAGATTACCTTTGTTTCTCCTCCTCTTCTTACTCCACCATCTCATCTGTTCTGCCGAACACATTACACAACTGCCCCATAACTAGACTGCCATCTCGTAGGGCGAGAAGGCCATCTCACAGATCCAACATTTTGTCTCACCGACCTCATGAGCAAGCTGTGTAGCTGTTCCAGATGGCCATTTTGCTGGGAGAGGCAGACATATCGCCACTCGCTGACTAGCATCTCAAATCCTCACTCACCAACAGCCATGCAACCATTCCACCTCCTAAATGTTTGTCCAGCTTTCATGTCACAACAGCACCTCCTTCTTCTTGAGGTGGTCTTTGTGCTTGCACCTACAGAAGAGACAACTGACTGAGCAACCAATTGGGTGTCTCACTCACCACAAATATCCATTTCCTTTGCACTCCAGATGCCACTTTCATCCTTGTCAGACGACCGTCTCGTTACCCTAAAATGATCATCTTGCACCTGCCATACCACTATCTCATTCTCACAGCATCCAACCACCATGTCTAAAGGAGGATCTCGTTGCGGTTTCATTTACTGCCTCCACAAGGGCAAGCAGGCCATCAAAAATACAGTTTCTAGTGATCCACCTCGCCGCTCTACCTCGAGTCTCAACATCTAGATCTGGGAGCCTACTGGTGATTCTTCTCCTGAGGCTGATGAGGACATGCTCCACGACATCAATGAGGTTGAAAGGTTCATCCAGGAGATAGAGGTAGGGTGGTCTTGTTCTCGACAAGATTCAGAATCTACCTTGCATCATCCATCCCGCATAGCCCCTATTCTAGGGATCTATGCTCAGTTTGTCAGTGCCAAACATTTTGACAGATTCAAGGAGAAAACTGCACTTGGTGTCTCTCTCCCTTGTTGGGCCTGCAACGTCACCCTTAAGGCACTCAAAATTAGGGAATTTGTCGACAATATCTTGTACAAGAACCATATCCTCCTCTTTCCCTATCAGGTCACACTAGTGTATAGTGACCTCACCTTGGAGTTCATGACCACCTACTGCCAGTTCCACAATTCGTGGGGCAATTCCTACTACAAGGTCTGAGTCTTCAGTATGGATTTTGAGATCTCCTCCAGGTAGCTTATGGAGGGTACGACTACTGGCTCACTCGTTGCATGGAGCGTCGCCACGACGTCTACCCCGAAAACTACAAAGTGGAGAAGTTCTAGGTGGATATTACTGGCCTTCCACCCATGCTTCCCCCTGGCCTTAAGGCATATAGCATCCACAACCTAGTGGTTTGCTACCTTCACTACATCTTGGCCCGCACCTTCTTTGACAGGAAAGGTACTCAGGACACCATTATACTTTTTGAGCTTTACACCATGTGGTGTCTCCTAAATAACAAGCCCTCCAACTGGGGGATTGTGATGATCGATCATCTCAACTGTCAAGCCACCTGCAATACTTATTTTTCCTTTTACATCGGCCATATAGTCACCTACATAGTATACTTTCTGAGCTACACTCACATTTCCTTCCTACCACTAGAGCTTAAGAATCATTTGATCGATCTCCCATACTTAAAGGGATGTAAGTTCATCCACCCTAGTGTCTTTGGTGTCTACTATATGCTCTTTAAAGACACCTGGGTCATCCTCAAGCTTCCTGGACATGCTAGGTTTGCAGCCTCCAACCTAGTGTTTGATTTGATTGATCTATCAACGCACATCATACAATTCCTTCTAGAGTATCCTGAACCAAACGAAGTCCCTGATCCCATGGCCCAGAAGAGGAGTGTCTCCTTGGAGGCTCATGATGACATGAATGGAACACCTCCTCTTCCCTCTCGACATCGCACCAGGAGACGCACAGACACTGAAGAAGGACCTGAGGAGCCTTGTGGGTTTTGTGAGATCAGGGACCAGTTGGATGAGATCCAACGTGAGAAGCAGTGCCAGGGCCACCAGCTCAACCATATGTATCTGATACAGAGCTCCCATGAGTCTTGGCATGTGCACCATGACCACTATGCAGCTAGTCAACCTTAGTTTGAGGAGTATGGGGCTCATCAGGCCTACCCTAAACCAACTCCCCATATTGGGGGAACTACTGCTATAATATTCCATATTCCTCTCATTTTCCACTTCTAGAGTGACTTTATTACCTCCATCTCTGGTTTAGGTTTTACTTAGGATGAGCAAAAATCTAAGTCTAGGGTGGAGGTGGGTGGTATGTTTCTATTCCACCCCCTATCTTTTCCCCTCTTACATTATTTTGCTTTTTTATTTAGCATGTAGTTGCTTTGTTCATGGCCCTTATCAGGTCAGCCATGCTTATTTTTTCCTTAGTTACAAAATGGCCATTATCTACTCATCCCATTTGAGTATATGTCTATCATTGTACCCCTATTGAATTTAGTATATCTTTCTGCAAATTTTGTTACAAAATTGTCATGTCTGAAACCATCATGTCATCTAGGACTTCAAAATAGCATCACTCCTTAGGAAAATTTGGCACATCATATGGAATCAATCAAAGCCAAACATAATGTTTCTCTATTTTAAGATATGCATCAACTTGATATAGATCTCGTATAATGTGATTAACAAGAATACTCCATCTGATGCAATGGCACTTTTGAAGAAAAAAATGTTGAAGTTATAAGCACAAGGACACCTTTTCTTTCCCCCCTATTTTCTTTCTAATAAAAGAAGCAAAGAATCACCATCAGACAAAATAAAGTTCGAGGTAGCATGCTTCCCATATAAAAAAAATCCATACCCCACAAAGAGGCATACCATCAAAGATTCCAAAGAGTACAAGAAAAAATGTGTGACCAATGTAGTTGAACTCCATAAATTTATATCCTGAGTCGAATAGGGAAGGGATCACCATTTTCCGCACCCCCTTTGTCCTATTCTTATGCAACTCACAAAAAGAGAAAATTAAGATGAAGCCTATTTTTCTATAAAATCTTGATTTCGAAACAAACTATGAAAATTATTTCCATATAGAACATTAGAACTTTGTATTTTGTTTTTTAGGAGATAAGGTTGCTCATACAAATTTAAAAATAAGGAATAAAATGATGTTACAAGGGCGAGGATTGACATGTTGCAAGTATAAATTGGATGTATTTGTAATTTTATTTGCTCAGGACAAGCAAAGATTCAAGTTGATGGTATTTTGATGAATGTATATTCATCTGTCTTTTTGCTTCATTTTCATTAGAGTTTATATCCTTTTCAGTCATTTCTAGGAAAATTCACAATTTACCCACTTTTTGATTTATTGTACAAATATTCATCTTTTCCATCACGTTTTGTAGGTTTTTCCTTCAAAGAAAATTATGACCTACAGAGCTCACGAGATGACTATCTCGCAACACCAGACATTCAGATCAGCTCCAAGAAATTCCAACCTCATACCCAGATGACCATTTGGCCCTCGACTCAACACTCCATCTTGACACTCTAGATGGGTGTCTCAAGTCAGCGAGATGATTGACTCATACCACCAGCCAAACATCCAAGTATGCCCAGACGACCATCTCATGACCACATTAGGTCAAATGTCTGCACTGTGCTCAAACCTTAGGGTTTCAAGTTGATTAATTCGTGCAGCGGCGCTAGACGGGCCCCCCACACCTAGACAATTGTTTCAACATCTTGTTTTAATCCCAAGAAATGGAATCAAAGGGCTCAGCCACCCCTTTACCTAGGGTTTGACTTATGCCCCTATGTCATTAGTCAGATGACCGTCTCGGCTAGCAAGATGACCTTTTTTGTCTCGTGAGTAGCACATTCCAGCAGTCACCATCCTCATTTATCCCCCTCCCCCTTTTAGGGTTTCCACCCCTCCTTTCCCTATTAAAGGAGGAGGGGACTCCACTAAGAGAGGGGTCCTCAATATTGGTACTTGCACATTTTATTAAAGTTATGTTATTTTCAATTCATAGTAATATGATCCTTCATTCTGCAATAAAGCTTTGTTCTTTGTTCTAGATCTAGATCTCACTCTAGTTTCTTGTTTCTACTTCTAATTCTTTCTCTTGGAGTAGGGGATTAAGAGAGCAAGCCATTTCATAGTCACCAACATTGGTCTCTTTGGAGATTCTGCCCTTTTAGTAAATGGCTTCCTACCTTCTTTCCCTTATTTCTCCATTCCTTACCATGTCTAGTGAGTAGTTCCATTATTGAGGTGAGGGGAGTAGCGCCTTAGCCATGTGTTTATCGGATCGAGTTTTACATAACGTTTTTAGATGGATGGTTTTCAGTTTAGAAATCGTCAATTTTGACGAAGTAATTAATACTTTTTATCATGAGTTAATCTCGTCAGATGTGACCGTGGAAATTGGGATTTAGAACACCTAAACCAATTACATGGGGATTTGGATGTGACCATAGAAAATCCCCTTTAGGATGATGGACTAGGATATGTGAACACCAGGACCAATGGGTTCACATGGAGTTTGTCTATTGTGTTTCATTTATGAATTATTCACATATCTTCTTCCATCTTACTTGTTGTGTACTCTTTCAATCTAATTTTCACTTTGGATAAGGTGGTGAAACCCCTAAGCCTCGATGCTTTTTTCATCTGATTCAATCATTTTCTTTCGATGCTTGTTCCAATCACCTTCTTTAATTCTTGCACTTTATTTTTTGTCCATAGATAATCTTTCTTTTCTAACAATCTTCTTTCTTTCTTGTCTTAGCATAATCATTTCATTTCATTGCTTTAGTATAATCTTTTATATCATTTGCACTTCAATTTCTTGCTTTAGTGCAATCAAGCAACCTCCAAATCTCATAATTTCATTTCTTGTTCAAATATTCAAAAACTTAAAAAAGAAACAAAGTTCAAAATAAATTGGGTTTAAAGTAGACAATATTAAAAACGTTGTCATGTGGGATCGACCCTTCTATACTGGCCTTAATTGGAAAATATAAGTGTTAAACTCTAGGATAATTATCTTAGTAAATTGGTGTGCACTTCGATGCGTATCAATTTTGACGTTGTACACACAATAATCATTAGGAAAAGTCCTAGACTTTAACCTTCTAAACAGGTTGCCAACTTGATACGAGCACCAAATCGACTAAGTATAGAGAGGTATCCATCCCTAGAGACAACAAAAAGAGTGCTTGAAATCCAAATCTGAATGCTAAAATGAGAAGTAACTTCCCATTGAAAGAGTTTGAATTAAAACTAAAAACAAAACAAAAAGTTGCAGAATCAAAATGTATCTAGATTATAAAAAAAAGGTATGGAGGTCTGAAGATTAATAGCCAAAGCCATGTTCCTATATAAATCGATTCAACTCCAAATCTTAATTGTTGAATTAGGACCTTGTGCTTGTTTGTCCTTACGAAAAAAATCATAATGGTCAGGCTTCTCGTGAACCTATTGGTCCCAGTGTTTACAATTCATGTCCCAACCGTTCAACATACTTCTATCTATGGTCATATTAAGAAATAAGATAAATCTCGCTCTGGTGCTCTAATACATAGATCAACGGGTCTCGTCACTATGAATTATAACGAGAAAGAAATTAGATAGAGAAAAATCATTCATGCTACTAAAATATGAGGTCTCGACATTCCAATAATCAAAATAACTTTAGGTATCTAAGATCAAGTAAGGATCAAAGATTGAAACAACATTAAAACTTTTCAGGAATTCATACATTTCATTCGATTGGGACCCTGGGTTTTGGTGCTCCGACATGAACATATCCATCTTCTGCTCTGAAGTAAATAGATTGAGAAATATTCGTTCACTAAGAAGATGGAGTTGATATAAAAAAACATATAAATAGGTTATGGGGCTAGTCCTCGAAGCCTAGGAAAAGACTACTCGAACATGATGCAAAGAACAAAATTAAAACCAGATGTAAAACTAAATAAGGATTGGATGATTTTTATTTTGGAGTCCCACCTCCTTTTATAGGGAGATGAGGAGGAGGAAAAACCCTTGATATATGGCTTTGTTATGGTTATAGTCACTTTGACTGGAATAATTTTTGCTTCATCTAAAAGTAACATTCAAACTTTGACCGCATTAATGATTTTCAACATTTGACTAGTCTTTATTTGAATTCTTCCACCAGAAAAATACATGAAATTGGCCAACTCCTATCCTAGGGAGATAAATTTTAGAATATTAATTGCTTCCCCACAAAATTGAGGGGTTTAATGAGTTGTCCTCTTTAGTATTTGACCATGTGACTTCTTCAATGCAATTTTTTGAAGTAATAACTTAGAGCGAATTTTGCTCCCATTAAATGCTAAAACTTGGTCTGGAATATAGTATTTTATTTTAGAAAATTAAACTTAATTTCCAACAAGTAATTGTACACTCAGTTTGGAGTTTGTATGCAAGAGTTATCGCACTTTCGTTGCCAGCTATACATAAATTTTAGGATGGTGGGAATTGTGCAAAACATCTTCCAAAGAAAATTAATCATGGTGTAATTGGGCCATTTTCCTATAAAAATCAAAAAATATTAATAAAACTTGAAATAAAGTGAAAAATATAAAATAATGCAATTAATTACAAAACTAAGAAAATAAATAACAAAACGATCCTAAAAAGATATCTAAAAGATGTAAATATAAAAGACAAATACACATTTATCAAGATATCCCGAACTTGAATCTTCGCTTGTCCTCAAGTAAATAAAATCACATATAAATCCAATTTTTACTATCAACATGTATGTCCTCACCCTCGTAATATCACTTTATTCCTTACCTTCAAATTTGGCCAAGCAACCCAATCTCCTAGAACCACGTAACTTAAAATTATATATTCTCTATCAAAATAAATTGCATATCTTGTTTCTAAATCAGGACTTTGTAGAAAATAGGTTTCATATTACTATCTCAACCTGGAAAGCTGGCTTACTCTCATTAACAGTGTCATTACACCCATTACTACCCACTTCCTCAGCTGCATCCCATTACCTAGCAAGACCCTCAAAACCATAGACACAATCAGAAGAAATTTCCTATGGAACAACCAGAAAGTAGATAAACAACATAAAAATATCCATCTAGTCAATTGGATTACCATCACTACACTGATAAAATATGGGGGATGGGGCATCATCAATATAAAAATCCATGCCATCTTCCTTATCACAAAAATCATAGACACTCTTACCTATAATGCCAACAAGGTTTGGAAATTTTTTATCATCCAAAAATATTATAAAAACAAACCTCCCTGGCATCACACCGCACAAAATTTGTCTTCCCCACTTTGGAAATACATCAACAAAAACATAGATATTATCACGAACCTCATATACAACCCCCCCCGCTTGCTCGTCAGAATATAAAATTATGGGTGGACCCATGATACCATCATAACACCATCTAGAATTTTAATACGCATCCACTTATCCCAACTCTATTGTATAAACTCAACATTGTCAAAGATCTTAAAATTCTTACCAGAAATAGACAAAACTCTCTCAAAAGACACCTCCAAAATCATGTGGACAACAACATCTTGAGAGACATAGCCCATGAACTTAAATAAAACACCAATAGTAGGGTCTCTTGGATTGGGGAACCTCATTACACACCTAAAGCATCCTACACCCACCACACTTATAGGGGCCATACATCAAATATGGTTCACATTTGGAAAATAAAATGGCTGCAAAAACTTAAACTTTTCTTCTGGCTACTTGCATCCAACAGAATCCTCACTGATCATCATCTCACCAATAGATGGTTTTTGGGACCTACTAGATGCTACTTCTGTAAGATGGATGTAGAAACCACACAACATCTCTTCACCAGCTACACTATCATGCTACACCTTATGTATAATTTCTTCCCACAAATTTCAAACACCAGTAATCTCCTCCTACCATCCTTCATTACTAGGCTAAAACCCGTACCACAACACTCTAGATATCCCCCAGAAGACTTGATAATTCATACCTTTTGGAATATTTGGCTAGAGAGAAACAATAGGAAGTTCAATAACATTTCTAAACCCACCCAGATTATGCTAACTGACATTAAACATGCCTTATTTGTACAATTGCACTGTAGGACATGCCTCTACATCAAATCAGGTGATACATGTTGAAGATGATCCGAGAAACATGTTTGGTGATCACAATGGAGGAGGATGACACTCCTTGGAGGTTATTTTCACTGACAACACTAGCTTCTAAAGCTATGCTCATCACATAGACTGGATCCTACTATCTTAGCTACTGCTATAGCTACATCTTTATTATTTTTCAGCGGAGGTATATGTTTAAGGGGTGCCTCCCCCATGAACACTTTCATTTTATGCATTTCCTTGGCAGCATCATTTGCTTTAATAGCAGGGCCTCACTCATGTCTGATGCCCACCATATTATCTCTGTATTTTTGTAAGAAATGTGAATTTTATCATTTATGCATGGACTTTTATATAAAAAAATCTTACTTCTGCTTTGAGACTCCCATTTTTTATTCTTTTTATGAGTTGTTGCATAAGAACAGGACGAAAGGAGATGTGGAAGATGATGATCCCTCTTCTATTTGACTCAGGATATGTTTAATTTATGGAGTTGTAGCTATATTCATCACAATTCTTTTATGTTCTCTTTGACATCTTTTGATGGTATGCCCTTTTTAAGGGGCATGGAAATTATGATGTGGGGAGCATGCCACCCGGACTTGGTTTTTGTCCGGAGGTGATTCTTTGCTTCTCTTTTTTGAGAAAAAAATAAAGGGGGAAAGAAGGTGTCCTTGTGCTTATAAGTTCAATTCTTTTTTTTTTCATAGAATGTCATTGTAGTAGATAAATTTTCCTATTAATCACATTATACAAGATTTATAACAAGTTATTCCATAGATAAATATAGAGAAAAAATGTGTTTATTCTGATTGATTCCATACGACTTGCCAACTTTTCTAAGGAGTGATGCTAGTTTGGGGTCCTAGGTGACATGGTGGTTTCAGACATGGAAATGTGTAAAAGTTTTGCAAATAGGATTTATTGAATTCAAATGGGTACAATGATTACAATGTTTATTTATCATGGCCGAATAGATAAGGCTAATTGCAAATTAAGGAAATACAAGCATGACTGAGTAGATAAAGATGATAAGAGAAAATGAAGCAAAAGAAATATAAAAGAAATAACATACATAAAGGAGAAAGTGCTAAAAAAGATAAGGGGTGTAATAGGCACGTACCACCCACATCCACCCCAAACTTAGAGTTTTGGTCATCCCGAGCAAATCCCAAACCCAAGATGGAGGGAAGAAAATTACTGAGTTCACTAGGACGAACTGGTAGCTCAAAAAATGTCCATCAGAAGGGAATGCATATGAGGGAAAAAATATAGGGGGTGGAATAGCAACATAGGGGGTGGAATAAAAAAAATTCCTTTCCAACAAGTACTTGTACACTCAATTTGGAGTTTGGACGCAAGAGTTATGACACTTTTAGTTCCAGGTATACATAAATTTCAAGACTGTTGGAAATTATGCAATTATATTCCAAGAGTTTTTATTCATTAGAGTGATTAGGCCATTTTCCTACAAAAGTTCAATAACATATAATTAAAACTCCAAATAAAGAGAGAAAATCTAAACTAATATAATAATTATAAAATTAAGGAAATAAACAACAAAATAATCCTAAAATGATATCTAAAAGTGTAAATAAAAAGGATAAATACACATTTATTAGCCATCCCTAGAGTGTGAATGTATGACTATACTTGACTCTCCAGTTCTCAGTTTTAGATATTTGAGATTTGAGACATAGGTTAGGGTCATAAATCAGTGTCGGTATTTTGATTCACATTCGAGTCATGATCTGAGTTTTTCAAATGATATGTGCATGAAAGCATAGTTGATGTTGTGGTCATGATCCAGGGTCCTTTCAAAAGATTTGAGTGGAAGGGCACTCTTGGTTCAATTTCAAGGTCTTGAGTCAGGACCTTGTGCATATGTGAAATGGAGCTTTGAGTTGGTTCAATTTTAGGCCATGATCTGGTATCCTATAAGATGGAAGTATGCATGTGGTTGGTCTCATTTTAGGTTACATTTTGAGACCCTAAAAAGATTCAAAGATAGAGAAAGGTCATAGTTCAACACCCTAAAAAGATTGAAAGATGGTGAGCTGGGTTGCTCCATGTTTAATTCATTGTTTGGGATCCTACTGATCATAGTTGGATCTGATAATTAATTTTCTTTGAAAAATTGTAGAGTTTCACTTTTAAGTCTAGATTGGACATTTTCATATTTTACAATTTTTTGGCATTATATTTGTATTTTTTATGTTTCTCTATGATTTTTTTAAATTGTACAAGATTTTGGAAATTTAGTTGAAAGTCTAAGGACTTCCTTTTGTAAAAGTTCTATGTTTTTTAAAAGAGCATAAATGGGAGGAGGGTCTATCACCCTTCCATTTCATCTTCACTTATGAGGCAGCAACAATGGTCAGAAGCTCAAAGGCAATTAGGGCAATGACAACGACAAGAATAGAGAGAATGTCAATGGGTTGTGTTGATTTTCCATCCTCAGATTGACATATTGTAGCGTTCACTGGCATTGTTGTGGGTGATGTTATTGAGGTGGTGGAGGAGCTTCACACCTCCCTCTCTGGTGGTGTTTTGTGCGGATTTTAGCTATGTTCACCTTGGAGAAGGTATAACTTTCATTTTTACACTTTAGTTTGACCATTTTGGCCCTCATTGGAAAAATCAAGTTTTTAGCTCCTCGATGTTCTTCGTAGTCTAGAGGTTAAGATGACCTGGATGTGCATTCTAATTTCAAATCCGACTAGTTTTTCCTTTTGTCATTTTCTCAATCATATGTTGTCTAATTGAGACGATTTCAATTGGTGTGGAAAGCTTGTGACATTGTTGTCGTTCTTGTATAGATGGAATCTCGTGACTGGCATAAGGAGTATCTTGATGTGGATGAGAATGATGTGGATAATTATGTAGAGATTGATTCCTAGCCTCATTATGCATGATAACCTCATCAATTGAGTTTTTATCTTACTTACATAATCCATGATCGATGTTTTCTTCTAGTAGGTGTCACAATGGTACAAGTAGGATTGTCGGTAAACTGCTCCCAATTAAGAGACTCGTCCATCATTTAGGCATGTTTGAATGAATTTTCATCATTGAGTCCGTTGAGCGGGAGATGGGTATATACCTAGAAACTTTACTACCTACTATTTTCTTTCTACTTTGTCGAGCTTTGAATCGGGATTTTTTCCATATAGTAATATTTTTACTTTGTCTCTTGCCTTGCTTCTTTAGGGTCTTAAATTTCCCAATGTGTATTGGAAGACCCATTTGAATGAGATGAGTTTGTATGAGATTTTAGTGGTTCCCTCCTTTTGACTGGGGTGGCAGTGTGTATTCCCATCTGCTATGCACTTGTGAAGGTTTCTTATGGTCGACTTCCAAGGGGAGATGGTGTGAGCTACGAAGGGTTGTGATGGCTTTGTATGCTTTATTGTGGTAAGCATTTACATGTTTCTTTTAGATAATTGTAGTAATTGGTTTCACTGATGTTTCATTTGCACTTGTGAGGCCATCTTCACTTCCAACTTCACAAACCCATCACTTTGAGTGGTCAAAAGGGATATATACATACTTCCCTCCCTACCTAACATCATTGGGTTGAGTGTAGCAATAGGGTGAGGTACGAGCAGTGAAGTGGTGAACTTGAGATGATGAGTGTAGCTGAGGTATGTGTAATACTTTCAACAATGTATTATTTTGTGTGAATGTACCACAACTGACTCCAAACTATTTTTTTTTCAAGTCAAATTCAAGATATTATATAGTATCTAGTGTGGCAAGGCGGTTATGTCTTGTGCATCCTATTTCGAGTTGTTGTCCATGTATGCTTGTCAAATCCAGTTTGAATCTCCCTCTGGAAGTGTGTTGTATATAAGGGAGCATGTTGCTCGTAAGTGGGGACCTCCCTTTTGACCCTTTGCATGGGTTGGTTCCTCCTAGTCTTGGGATCTATTAGGCTGCTCAACAATAGATGTTTGGCCAGGTGAAACATGATGAGTACATGGAATGGTACTATGTAGATGGCATGTTGATACTTATTTCTAGAGGGGCATACTATCAGTTTTAATGTCCTCTGATGGTAAGTATTTGAGTTTGGTATAATCTTATCTGCTTGCATTATCTTGACATGTGTGTTATGTAGGTGATTGACTATGATTTGGTTGAAGAGTAGGATGATCATGGGTATGTGTTCCATCATCCACCTGCTCCTAAGATGGTTTATTCACTTGAGGCTCCACCTTCTCTGCATGTTGATGCTCGTGGCTTTGACATATTCCCCAGTCTTAGGCCTCATTGGGATTTTAGGGTGGGAGGCTTATGTCACTTCCTATGTAACTTTTACTAGATCTCATCCTTCTAAGGAGTGGATTTGGATTCATATGTGATGGGTAGTCGCTTTTTCTTGAGTAACCCACATGGCTACATGCATAGTCAGCATTTTAAGGGATCTTTTTGGAGTTGGGAACTTCTCCTTTGACGTCCTAGTTGGACTGCAGATCCACTAATGGCCTGTGTTGGAGCAGGTTACTCTCTTTGTAGAGACACTGCCTTAGTTGTGGAGGTGCCTTTCAGTAGATACTCTTTAGGTCATTAATGGTCCTCCAGTGGCATTCACTTTGATGTGACTGATAAGTTGTTCTTTTGGGTCTTCTTCCACTGATCATCAGTCTTGGGCCAAGTGTTTGATAGGGTGGCCAAAGAAGAAATTGAAGAAGTAGCAACCATCTTGGGCATTTTTGTATCATGATGTATTTTCCTTTCTTGCAAGAAAATTCATGTATTAGTAAAATTTGTTTTTTTAATACTTTTTTTATTTTAAACAGAAGTCTAGATTTAGGTTAAATAGAATTGTGAGGTTTTGTGATCTTCAATTCAGAATTTTATTCGTAGAGTTTGATCTTCAAAATATGTCAGATAGATTAGGAGATTGCCTCAACATGTGTGCCAATTGAAGATGGTGGATTGTAGCAATCCATTGGTCTTTTGTGACATTGAGTTGTTGTACTTAATGTGTGCTGGCGTGGACCGTCGATATGGATGCATGTGGTAGATTGCATCATTCCGTCGAGGAAAAGGATAAGAATCCTTTTGTCTCTAAAATTCAAATATGTCTTGTATGGGACCTATGAATAAGGTTGCATCCCTTGTCTTTTCTGTACATCTTGACTTTTATAGCCCCAATCCATAGGGCAGAGAGAGAGAGATGGGAAATCACACTTATATGGTGTCCTCCCATGAATCTTCCCTTGGTGTGTCATTGCATTACTGACCTCATTGAGACTGAAGAGGTTGAGCTGTCGAGATTTAGTGTGACTTGTCACCTTCATCATTTGGCTTACATCCCTACTGCAAGAGAGTTGATGTCGGCGGTGATCCCCTTATGGGATTCTCTAAGTCACACCTTTCATTTTTAGAGGCATCATTCTAACTCCAACCCTAAAATATGTGGCTAAGATTACTCGACTTCCCTTCCATGATTGATGGCCTACGATACCAAAGAAGTTGAGTTGGGCTACTTAGATGGGTAGTCTACTTGGCATGAAGAAGTCCCAGGTTGCTTAATGGCTGACTGATTATGGCCGCTTCATTTAGATGGATTCCCTGTGGCAGTTGTTTAAGAGTGAAGTGTGGTGTGGCAAACCATCTCGAATTGCCTCATTTGCAAACATATATCTTAATTATTGTGGTGGAGTTGTTCTTAGGAGAGATGGTTGGACAAGTAATACTTGATTTTGATGAAGTCATAGTCACTCTTTGGAGGATGGAGACCATCGGTCCTTTGACTGTGGATGAGTTGTATGAGTTCTTGGATGAGGCACAATTGAGAGGAAAGATGAGGGGACTCTTCAAGGTCCTACAGATTTATCTAGAAGATGCTCATGGGTCCTTCTAGACTGACGGTGTCTTCCAACCATCATCATAGGGTAGCAAAGGAGTTTCTATCAAAGCATATCTAGATTGGTGAGCCCCTTCATCTACATGGAGATCTGGCTTAGTGTCTTATGAGTCTGAAGTCCACAAACTTGCATTGGGTATAGATGGGATTTTGTCTCAATAACTCAACATGTTTAATAGACATGCTTGATTTTTAGTGGTTGATCATCTTTCCAGGTCTAGAGGGTTGTGTCACATATTACCCCATGTCAGTGCTAAGGTAGTTCAATCATCAAGAATGTACATACCAAGTTGAAGCTTTTCCACCTTTTTTGCAAGACGTTGATGGTAATTTCCTAAAAATTTCACGAGAAGGTGGTGCAAATGTGGTTGAATCAGAAGAGGCTAACTTAGGACGCCTTCTCTATAGGTTGGGATTTCTTTGCCAAATATTTGGAATGGCTTGAATAGGGCCCTTAAGTGATAGTGACTTGTGATTATTCTAGAGAACCATAATTATATCTATTTTTTCATAACTTTTTTTTGTTTCTTGGCACGAGAACCCAAGGTTATATAGTGAGTTTATTCTTGAAATAAAGGTTTTTTGTTCATGACATACAACACCAGCTGTCGGTACTCCCTCCATGATATTTAGAAACATGTGTCAGAATTAGGTCCTTGAGGTGAAATTGTTATGAGCCCCTTTCTAACAAATCATCCAATCAAGAATAATGTAGAGCTCATGTCTATGTGTTTTAGGACACCAAGGATAGATATAGGTTTTC
Organism: Alisma plantago-aquatica; assembly: GCA_963693085.1. Taxonomy (NCBI): domain Eukaryota; kingdom Viridiplantae; phylum Streptophyta; class Magnoliopsida; order Alismatales; family Alismataceae; genus Alisma; species Alisma plantago-aquatica. The sequence goes on from OY856410.1 coordinate 471,481,306, forward strand.
CTACCTATCGGGATTGCATCCTTCTCATCCACCTCCTTGCATAAAGTTGGAAGGTTAAACTCCAAGTGCTTTAAGCTATATCCCATATGTATTTTATTTTATGATGGATATTTCCTCGCCCCCAAATGTTCATGGCATGTTCCGCTATGAGTGGGGCCCTCATTCTAGGGGGGAGAATATATATAAAAAGCTCTACTAGAAATGGGTGTCACACTAAGTGCTAAAGTCATACCATGTAATGGGTGCATCAACGACATTTCCCTACCCACTTGGGCCAAGGTTCCAGGTGTAGGAGACACCCCTGTAGGCCTCACTCCTGACATGCCTTACTGTAGTGATCCACTACAAGGATGTGTCTGATTATTTAAAAGGATTGTTTTTGTAAGTTTCCCACTAGTCGTGGGTCTTTTGGTTGATGCTTTTGATTTGACATTGATACTCAGGGCCTTAGTATCAAAGCCTAATATTCTATGGGGAATGAATGTAGTTTTCCTTTTGAGAGATTCCCACCTCATGGATCCCATGTAGTTCATACAAAGTTTGTTCACATCTCCTTTTAAGAGATGAGAAGAGGATAACTGCAAACAAATTCAATCTCTACCTTCTCTCGATGGTCATTTCCTTTTAAGTTAACACACATCGATGTAAGTGTTATGGCATATTCATGGGTAAAGGTGTTTGGAGTTGATTGTGAGGATCATATGTCACTTGCCTCTAGGGACTCGTAGTGTGGCATCCAACTAATAAAAACAAGATTTGCTTAAGCGGAAGTAAATTACTAACAGTGGATTACTGAAAATCACTAAAAATTAAAACCTTTTTCAAAGAGATCCTTTCATAGGAAGACTCTTTCAACAAGAACCAATGTATTACAATTACATCCTGGTTCATAAGTACATAACTTGTACCATCTCTTCTCGAGGGTTACAACATCCACTGCCTTGTTAAAAGCTAAACACAGAAAGTATAAGAACCTCAAAATGATTCATTAAAAGCACTAACTAACAACTCTAAGGACATGAGAGTACAGAGATGACACATAGGACTTCTATCTACTAAACATGACAGACAATACACTCAACCTGAGTTGTCACTTCTGTCCCTACTGCTGCTGATGTTCTTCCTCTACAAGATATTCTCAACCTCCTCCGTGTTTGACCACCTAAAAAATATTGGATCCCACAGGGGTGAGACAATTGTAATTGTCCCAGCGGGAGATATAACTCTCTGCCAAAAACATTATTATTGCAGTTTAATGATATAAAACTGGGCAGAGGATAAGCAGTTTAAAGCATTCTCATCTTAAAGCATTATAACTATTTAAGATAGAACAATAGATCAACTATTCTCTTATTAAGGAATAGGAAGAACATGTATATCATTTATCCATCATATTATACCATCATGTCAAACTTTTCTTGTGACACTCATTATATTGATATGTCACCCATGAGACATTCTTGTTTCAACTTATTGGCCTTAGCCAATCTGCTAAACAGATTTTGGTTATATTGGACATGAGAGTGTACATCATCATGTCTTGTTCAGGCATTGGTCTATACCAATCCTATATAATTATTCCAGGCATTGGATTATACCAATCCTATGTAACCATTCTAGGTATTGAACTATGCCAAACCTGTGCATCTATTCCAGGTATTGAACTATGTCAACCCTGTGCATCTATTCCAGGTATTGAACTATGCCAAACTTGTGTAACCATTCCAGGTATTGAACTATGTCAATCCTGTGTAACCATTCTAGGTATTGAACTATGTCAATCCTGTGAATCTATTCCAGGTATTGAAATATATCAACCCTGTACATCCATTCCAGGTATTGGACTATGCCAATCATGTGTAACCATTCCAGGTATTGGATTGTTACCAATCATGTGCAGTTATTCCAGGTATTGGGATTTAACCAATCCTGTGTTATTATTCCAGGTATTGGGATTTAACCAATCCTGTGTTATTATTCCAGGTATTGGGATTTAACCAATCATGTGTTATTATTCCAGGTATTGAACTATGTCAATCCTGTGACATTATTCCAGGTATTGAACTATGTCAATCCTGTGCAACTATTCCAGGCATTAAACTATGTCAATCCTGTGCAACTATTCCAGGCATTGAACTATGTCAATCCTGTGCAACTATTCCAGGCATTGAACTATGTCAATCCTGTGCAACTATTACAAGCATAATCATCTCTTACAGGGGACTTTTATAATTGTCTTGGTACCTTTCACTAGGTATCAACTTACTCATGTGGCTCTCAAATCCCATTAAAACATCTTGTTACCTCTTACTAGGCAACAACCATTCTCATGGTTCATAAGGCCCATAAAACACCTTGTCACCTCTCACTAGGCAACATCTGACCATATGGCTCACAAGGCCATTACACATCTTAAGTGTTCAATCATGTTTATTACCTTTAACATTTATCATTAAATAATTATCATTACAAGGTATGAGTTCATTTCTCACCCTTATCATGGTATGGTTACATCATACTCATTAGTTTGTCTTAAGCTTATTGTCAAAGTATATTAGCATATGCTTATCAAGGTATACCAAACTCATTACATTTCATTGTAACAATTAACATAACACACTTCATGTTTTTCTTGTCCAAGTATATTGGATTTGAGGAGCATCAAGGTATATCAACCCTGGAATGCTAAGAGTGATATCTTTCACACCTTGATGTATCACTTTCCTCATCACTTCCAACTTTATTGAGTTATCATCTTATCTTGGATTAAGGTATTTCCCATCTTAATCCTTTCATCCTCTAACCTATCACTCTTACCACGAAGTGCATAGGTCACACACAAGAATGATCCAACTATCTTTAATGATATGGACTCATTTCAGGTTAAGGCATTGTTTGCTATAAGATTACCTATGAGTAATCACTTTAGGTATTTCCCTTATCAATGTATTAGTCACCATTCCATTATTTAGGATTAGGGTCTCCCATACCATCACCCTTTGTTATGGTTTAGGGTTTCACATACTATCATACTTCATTAGGGTTAGGATTGCATATAGCATCACCCTTCCTTAGGCTTTCACATCACATTTCCTATACTTAGGGTTTACTATTCATCCCAACTAGGGTTTCTCATGGCATCACCCTCAATTAGGGTTTCTCATAGAATTAACCTCAATTAGGGTTTTTCATGGAATCAACCTCAATTAGGGATTCACATGGAATCAACCTCAATTAGGGATTCACATGGAATCAACCTCAATTAGGGATTCTCATTTCATATCAAATGGAGATGCTCATCCCAATTAGGGTTTCACTCTCCATTTCCATAATTGGGGTTTTACATTATGTTATCATGAATTAGGTTAGGGTTCATTAACCTTCTGGATTAGGGTTTCATGATCCCTTTACTAAGGATCATAACCTAATAACCATATGATCAATACTCATGTATGAATTCCATTCTACCATCCTTTCAACTTGATTAGGTTACATCAACCCTCCAATCAAGTACATACATCTATGATTGACATAGTGTACTGAGACATCGCTTTCATAGGATTGTAGGGTTAACCATTTTTAAAGGTACTGATTATCTAGGTACTTAAGGGTTTCAACCTTTATACCTATTATCGGTAATCATCATGATTAACCCTTGGATCAATGAACTAACCATTACTTTAAGTTTCCAATCAATTTGATCACCTTGAATCATCCATTCAGTTTTGCCCTTTTTCACTTCAAATGGTTTTGAAACCGTCTGATTCCAAACGGTCCTGAGACCGTTTGACCCCAAATGGTTTCAAGACCGTTTGGACTCAAATGGTCTCAAGACCGTTTGGGCCAAACCAGCCTCAAAACCGAATGGGTCACTAGGACATCCATCAACCAATTTGAATAAGATTTGCACCATTGAATTGGCCATCAATTGGACTATTGAAGGATTCATCAATCAACATCATTGAATCTTCCTCATCAACTACAATCAACCTTGGGTCTCTAAAGAGTTTGAGACCGTTTGGTCTCAAACGAACTTGAGACCGTTTGGACTCAAACAATCTTGAGACCGTTTGGGCTCAAACGGTCTTAAGACCATTTGGTCCAAACCATCTCAAAACCGAATGGACCAAAAAGTCCTTTCAACACTTACACGATTCATGATCTCAATGAATGAACCAATTATCAATTGAGTCCTTGATTTCTTTATCACTTGAAATATTGAATGAAACTTCAATTAGACCATAAATTAGGGTTTTTAACCCAATTGATCTAGGATTTCAACTCGAGGAACCTTCAATTAGGGCTTTGAATCTAGTAGCCATCAATGATCAACATTGTGGAATTGGTTCAATTGAAACCAATGAACCATCATCAAACTTTTGACATGACCTGACCTTAAACGGTCTTGAGGTCATTTGGATGACCTCCAAACGGTCTTGAGACCGTTTGCCCCATCCTATCCTTGGAATTTTTGAAATTTCATTAGAGTTTAGATCATTGGGGTGATCATCAAATCAGCAATTAATTGCATTTTCAATTTGGTATCTCTGGACCTTCAATTACTCAACCATACTCAACCCTAGACCTCCAAATGGCCTTGGTTGACCTCCAAACGGTTTTGAAACCGTTTGGGGTGACCTCCAAATGGTTTTGAAACCGTTTGGGCTAATCAACCCAAAACATCAACTTAATAAATTGTAAAATCAGCACTTAGTTGATTAGGGTTTCTATTTGGAAGATTGTCCATATGTGGAATTAATCAATTGGAGTCATTGGATCATCATCCAACATAAATTAGGGTTCTGACCTCAAACGGTCAACCCTTCCAAATGGTCAACTCTTCTAAATGGTTTGGGGTCCAAGACTCCAAACGGTTTGGAAACCGTTTGGTCTCCAAACGGTTTGGTGAAACCGTTTGGACCATTTTGTTGGAAATCGTTTGTACTAGATATATGGGGAGATGTGTGCTTATGATGATGTCATCATAATCAAGCTCTAAACCCATGAAACTTTCTGTGATTTCCATGGTGATAGCATCAATCAACCAAATCAAATTTCGAGTATGAAAGAAGGATCATCAATTGATAAGGAATTGAATGCAATAATAATATTAAGAGTTCAAGTTATAAAACTCGCCTCCAATTGAGCTCCAAAGCTTCAATCTCACGTCAAAAATGGTGAATGCACCTCCTTTCACTATCCCAAGGCTCGTCCTCAAGCTTTGAGTGAAGAGAAACGGCTAGGATAGAAGATTGCATGGAGAAAAGAAGAAATCCATCATTTATTTTCGATTTCCACCATGAAATCATGGTGAAAGAAGGTCAAGAAGCTTACCAACAGGTTGGGGGTCGTCCTCCTATTTCTCCAATCTCCCTTGGTCGTTTTTGCAAGCAAGAAATGAAGGTGGGTTCGAAATTCCCTTTCCAAGCTATGGATAAAGGAGCATATATGCCTTTTATTAAAAATTCATTTAAGAGAGAGAAAGTAGGAATTATCTCCTCCATTTCGTTTCCATTATCCCCCTTACCTTACTTGGTTACGAGGCTATCCTATTTGCCTCTTATTCCTCTCAATTATCCATGTTTTAAAGAAAAGCAAATTAAGCACCTTAAATCATTTTATATTAATATCCATAAGTGAGTGGATATTTCTTTTTCTTATAATAATGTGAGTGAGTTATCCACTTCCTTTGGATATTTTCGTGCCTTTGCAAGGCACAAGGACGTCCACATATATGGATTTCAACCCACATAATTTTGGTGGAAGGGAACTTCAATTAATATATTTATTTTTGCATTAAATTGAAGTAAAGTTCCATTTATGCTTAAATCTTGATTATTTTAATATCAAGATTCTCTCTCCTCCAAAGTGATTCAAATGAGGCACCCCTCTCATTTTCTTTGCTATACATGATGCCAAAAAACATTAGGGACTATTTTGAAGTGGTAATTTTCATATTGAACCCTAGGTTTTGGGTAAATTGCACATTACACCAAAACTAGGTTTTAATGCACAAACATTGCTTTATCAGCTCTTTCTTGGTACTCAGGCTACCACAAGACATACCTTTGCATCATCTTCATTCTCATGATGCTTCAACACATGAGGAACATCTTATCATGTAATATTTGCAATTTAACCCCTCAAATTGGGTAATTTTCACTTTAGTCCAAAACAAGAAAAACAATGTTTCAACATTATTCGAAAAAGGACTAAAATTGAAACATAAGTTCCTATTGAACCTTAATTACTTTCCAAGAAATAAGAGCAAGCATATAATTAACTTTATTAGGCAAATCACCTAGGGTTAAGGCATAACCCAGGTCAGGGATGTTACACGTAGCCTCTACCATCCTCCTATGATATTGATCATGGGATTCACCTTGCCTTTTGCCACAATCATGAATATGTTTGGGTGCATTTTATTAGGGTGGGCCTATTTAAAGGAGTTATCTCTAGGTTGGCAAACTATTGGGGCCTAGGATAAAGGTTGTGCTCCTTTCATCCTAGGCCCTATGTTCTACTTTGACATTTCCTCTTCAGGTACACGAGGGGATGCGGTCTGGTGTTTAAGTAGATTTTATGTGTTTTTAGAGGGGAAGGAGCTTTTGGATCCCTTACATGGCTTTCTACTAAAGGTTTACTCATTGTTTCAGTTTGATTAGCAGTAATAGCGCTTGAAGAGGCTGGAGTTTGTGTGGTGAGCATGAATGTTTCCATCCATGTCTTTCAAGTGTAGGCTGCCACAATCATAGATATCATGGACGATGTAGGGTCCCTCCCATTTAGGGTTGAGTGTGCCCCTAGAATAAGAATTTTGGATTACTCACAATTTTAGGTCACATTTTTTAACCTTCTTATTGAATGACTGAATTGTCCTAGCTTGATAATATTGTTTGTGGTATAGAGACTTTGTCCGTCGTTCTTCAAGAGTGTTGAGGTAGTAAATTCAATATTGAAGCCATTAGGCCTCTGGAATTATTTTCTTCTCATAGTATTCAGAGTGAAGGGATCCACATCTCAACTGGTAAGACTGCTTCCATCACATATATTATGGAGTATGTCGTATCTCCTGTGGAGGTCATGATAGAAGTACCATAAGCCCACAAGGCCATTGGGAGGTGTTCCACTAGTTGGTATGAGAGCTAATTGTCTTCTTTAGAATCTTAATCAAGTTCTTGTTAACAGTTGATGATTTTTTTTAGTCTTTCACATTCTATTTTCTAGTCTTATTTAGCATATTTGTGCACTTTGGGACATGCTTATGCATTAGTTTCCATTCTTAGCATGTGAATTATTGTTGCATCAATAATTCAAAATTTTTACCAAATCATGTTAACTTATGATCTATATCTCAAACTTACCGTGTCCCATCTTTTCAAGTGATTTGAGCACGAAATGGACAACTTGGTGCTACCGACTTATGTGTTGGTGGTACCGATACACTATGATCTACAACAACACAAGGAGGGAAACCTTGATGCTATTGAGAGAACACTTAATGCTATTGAGAGAGGCATTGATGCTATCAAATCCCTTGGTTGGTGCTATTGAATCATGGTCCAAAGAACATCACAACTCAAGATTGGCATGTCAGTGGTACTGATTTTAGCATCCAGACCTCTACGAGAAACAATTGGATGCTACTTACACATATGTCAGTGTTACATAAACAGTTTGAGGAATACAAAATGACCAATCACTCAGTGCCACTGACACTCCATTGATGCTACTGACTCTACACAACTAGATCATATATAAAATCAAGTCATATCCATTGGTCGTGGCTTAATGAGGGCCAAACCCACCTTTATGACCTAGGGAGTGTGGCAATAAAGAGTGAATCATGTATTATCATATATTAGTGGAGAACAAATCTCAAAGAGGAGGAGACAAGGAGATAGTTGTCGAATGGATGCTCTAAGCACTTATGGAGGACATATTTACAACTGGAACACTGCGGATTAGGGTTTTCATCATAGGGTATCACTTAGATGACTTCTCTAGGGGTTTTCACATTAGTTTCTTGATGTTTATCCTATTATCTTCTTCCCCCTCTTGTTATATAATGATGATAGTCATGCAGGCTAAAGCTCTTATTCCTTAGGACCTAGAAGTATCCCAACATTTCATTGCATTTAAATTCTATGAGTTAGTAATTTATTTCCTTTCTTCTGGACATGAATGTATGATAACTTATTTAATTTATTTATGATTGATCACCATATTCAAACTAATAGACTACTAGTTGCTTTAGGAGAGAAATTAGGAGCCAGACAAGTCATAGGCTTACATAGTGTATATCACACTTTGGGAGAAGGCTAACTGATACAAAAAATAACCTAGAGATTTTGATCATGCATCTAAACTGCTATTGGAATAAATTGTATTATAGTTTAGGTAGTACATTATACTGAGGAGTGGGTATTTCTTGATATATGTCTTTATTCTAGAGTAGAGTGTGAATGTTTACTAATAAAAAAGAATTTGAATGTAGTGTATGTTGTGGTGAAACTACAAGTCCTGAGGAATCCATGCATTCTTGATCACAACCATCTTAATTTAAGTTTAAACCTTATTTCTCTTAGTTAATTAACAACCAATTAACCTTTTTATTATGTCTAGATGATTTGGATTCAATAAGTAGTAGTTTTTGGTGAATGTCCTCCTTAGTTCGACACTTGTGCCTCATAGACATGTATTACAACACACATACACTTGCATTTTGCACATGTAGTTCACGTGTGTCAGCAGCTTTTATGGCTGGATTCAACTGAGGCCATTAAGGTTACTTTTAGTGGTGTTTGATCCTCAAAGATCTTAGATACTCTTTGATGATTTTATCTATGAAGTTCATACTTTTTTTGGAGACGATCTCATGTGGTACCCCATACCGGTTTGTAATGTTGTTCTTGAGGAACTTGATGATCTACTAGGTTGATGTGTTTGTGATTTACACTACTTCTACCCAATTGGTGAAGTAATCAATTGTGACTAGGATGAAGCAAGTCATGTTCAACACCTTAGAGTTGATCTTCCTGATCATGTAATTCCCCAAGCTAAGAATGGACAAGGCATGTCTATGTTGTATAGTTGATTTGTGAACAAATGAATGTAGTCCCCATGGATTTTATAAGCTCGAAATTTATAGAGAAACTAAAAATAGTTTGTTTCCTTGGTATTCCATTAGTACCCTAAGAGTTGTGTTTTCTTTGCTAGCAGAACTCCCTTAAAATGTGTTCCACATGACTCTGCATGGACTTCTTTCATGAGAGTTTCTACTTCCATCTTTTTGTTGCATCAAAGAATATCTACTTGCAGGATTGGTGATGCAACTATTTTGCCACTAGGACATACTGAGCGTCTTTTCATCTAAGCACCAGTTGCTCTCTCTAGGAGAGGTTCTCAAGAATGACCTAATTTGATCAATACATCTTGATGTCATGAAATCAAGCCTTTCCTTTGTCATTATGGGCATTGTCTATGACCATGCAATAGGTGGGTTGAGAAAGCACCTGAGTTTCAAAACAGATGGTCTGGCCTTCCTAGATGTCGATCTATGAAGTGAGGGTTGTAAAGTGTTGGTAAATGTGTTGTGTCCTCTTCTGATGATGTGAAAAGAGATGTTCTCGAAGTCTCAACCTAGAGAACACATACGCTCTTGATTGACATCATGTTGTGATGGCAATGTTTTCTAATTGTTTAGGACTTGAGATACCACAAGAAGATAGTCACTATAGACCTATAAGCGTTGTGTCCCTTGATGTCTGGCAAGCTCGAATCTTAAGATTCTAGCTTCATGCTCATCCACATTTTTAGTGATGTCAAACTCCGATCATCTAGCCATTGGCAGCTGCTCTCCATGGGGGTTCTAAAAGGACTATGCCTATTTTGACTCCTTTTTTATTTGTAGCTTCGTCAAAGAAGATTGTCCACATGTGTGTGGCTAGAATAGTATTTGTATTCAATGAATTAATCATCCATATGTATTCTTCTATAAACTCATTTTCATGTATCACTTCTTCTAGGAGAAGGGTGTCTGCTAGCTGCTCGATCAGAGCTTATGCTTTGACTGATTTCATTGTAAGGTAGGTAATGTCAAACTCTAAAAGCATTACCTACCAATTAGAACATTGTACAGTCAGGGTTGGATGCACATAAATAGAGGAGTGGATCATGCTTGGAAATTAGTTGTAGATGGAACATCATTAGTATAACCACCTTGTAACCTGTGACACCCCACGCCACAAGCCATGAGATAACTCAAAACTAACCATATAAATAAGCTTACACAAATAGATTACCAGAAAGCATTGTAAATTAAAACCATTTTCATTAAGATCAAAATAGCAAAAACCTTTACATATGAGTCTTTTCATGTTAGAAGGTACTTACCATGTATGCCATCAGCCTGTTACAAGAAAACTTGTTCCAAACACACACACACACACATAATATATATATACATATATATATCCTCTATGTCCATACATGATACATACAAGCCAAACCACGTCTCAAAACAAATCTACAAAACACACCCAACAACCATCCCAAAGACCCGATTGTACAGGGACGACTCTAGGACTCTAATAAAAGGACCACTAACAGCACTTCCAATCTTGTCAGGTATTGTCCTTCTTGTTCCTGCTCAACCTCTGCTGCACGATCTCTACCTCCTTGTACACGTCCACCTAAAAAGATGTGTGGAACCCATGGGTTGAGATTCCAAATCTCTGTGGGAGATATAACTCTCCACCAATGCTATTATTAGCACTGATAAGATGATTAAAGAACAATAGTAAAGCTAAAACCATGATAAATAGGTAATCATCACGAATAGAATAAGTGACTGCCACTAGATTATGAAACATCTTATTATCATAAAAGAATTGTGAAGAACATGTATATTCACTACCAACTATACTATACAAAAGCAAGCAAGGCCTCATCCAATGTTTCCATATTTGATCCTACACAAGTTTGCTACACGGTTGATTACATTTTTTATTATGCCCCGAGGATTCGAGTCATACCACCCAAATCCAATCGACCATTGCTAAGTCGAAATCAATGACATACAAGGTCTAGTGGAAGAGTTGGAATCCACAACCTCACCCCCTCAGTCTGTACGAGTGAACTTGTAATGACATCATTAGTCAAGCTACTACCAGGGACATATAGTCTAACTGTACAAATCTAGTATGCCTTGGTACATGTCACGGCGCTAGTGAAACTAAGCTACGGCCTGTAGCCGCACTTCTACCATGGTATGGCCCACATCCAATCCTTTATCACATATCATTGAGCTATGACCTGAAGCCACACTCCAACTATGGTATGTCCAACATCCAATCCTGTATAACATATCCCGAACACAAGGGGATATTCGTCCTCAGCCCTGCATATTCAAAGATACGTGCTCTGAGTTAAACTCATTTCACCATTCAACAAGTGCTGACACTGAATGGGTCTATGGCGCATGGAAAAGATACATGATTAGGTTCCAATTAATTAGTTAGGTAATTTAAGTGTCTTTTAGCATCAATCAAGTTATAAGGTATAAACCATAACAAATTCTACAAAGATAAGGGCATAGTACTCTTCCTGTAGATGAATCATATAGGGTGTGAACTTGTCACACTATCACCACATAATGCATGTATTATTGCCATTCAAAACATCATCAGTAAATCTACATGCCATGAGATATCAATCCCTCAACTCTATTAGTAGGAAACATCCTTTCATATATAACAATAGCCATTATTAGGTCATAAGGTGCAACCACCATATTCTTGTATCACCTGCATAATCAGCATGACTCACTAGGGCATATTCAATCTTTGTCTCACATCACAACCATCGTAGCACACACTATCTATGATAATCAGTTCCGCAATACATGCATGGTTAGAATATCACAATAAAGTGAGATAATCACATAACATCATAGACATCCATGATAAGGGTACAAGCAAGACTTATTCACTTTTAGGGTTTAAGGTTTCCACTTTTGCCGATTACGGTCCACAAGGTTATGGTGAACCAACCACCCTAGAACCACCACCCTCCACCATCATGGAGTTTGTAAGGATTAAGCATCATCATTAGAGAAGTTTGGATACCATGCAAAATAACATAACACATACAAATACATGATTCACCTTAGATGTTAATATATGTTTCATAACCACCTGCCATCACCACATGTTAACTAGTTAGGCACAAAGGTCATGTCCACCCTCCATAGTATGTATCAACCATGCAAGCACCATGGGTACCTCTACCTTCACTCCCTCATCATGTCGCGACTACCTTCTACATGTCGCGCTCACAACATTAGGGTTAGGGTTTCTCTTCACCCTTCAACCATGTGTCGCGGCCAAGCTTTTCAAGCACCTATATGTCGCGACCGTGACATCTCAACACCACCATGTCACGACCACAACACCCCCTAGACATGACCACCACTCCAAGGGATGTACCCACCATGCTAAGGCAAGAAGCTAAGGGTTTCAAGAGTGCTATACTCCAAAGGTCGCAACCAAAAGCCAATAGGTCAAACACCACCACAAGAAGGGACATCTCAACTAAATCCAACTAGGTTGCGGCCACCTCAATGGGCTATGTCACAACTGTGACACCCATGCCCATGTCTCAAATACCAAACCTCCTAGGTCTCGACCATACTAAGGTAAACATCTAGGTCACCAAAACAAGCCCAAAACTAAATAGGAACCATGATCACCATGAGAAGGAACTTAAGCAAGCCGATCTCCACAACACTAAGGCAAAGGTCCAAGAAAAGAATGACTAAAGGAAGAGAAACCATAGTTAAGATGACCAAAATTGAGACTAACCTCTCACTTACTTTTAGATGTACAAATACCAAGCATGGGAACTGGATTAAGGGTCAAACGTGGAGAAGAAACTCCATATCATCATCTCTACCCAAAAATGATACAAGAAGGTTAGGGTCTCGGGTTACTTCCAAACCAAGCATGATAGCCCTACCAAAAAAATTCTAGGGCTAAGCTACATATGCTATAATGATGTAGGAACATCTAAAAGAGAGAAAACAACAACACAACATAAAAAGAAGTGAAATAATAGAGAGTGTTTAGTGTTATATAACCCGCCTTAAGAAGATCACCACCAAAGCTCCAAGATCAAGAGCTCCTAGCACATGATCCAAGGGTTGAATAAACTCCATAAAAATCTTCACTCTTGGCTACTAGAGCACTTCAAGAAGGGAGAAACACCAAGGTCAAATGATAACTCAAGAAGATAGAGCAAAACCCCAAAATTGAACCAAAGAAAGAAGGGAGAAAAGAGAGAAGGAACTCTCCCCCTCTCACACTAGAGCATCACTTTGTCAAAACATGGCCCAAGGCTAAGAAGAAGGAAGAAGATAGGGTAGAAGATCCAAAGGAACACCAAAGAAAGAAGATAAAACACTCACCAGAGCTAGAGATGGCCAGGGATCACCACTATCACCACATGCAAGGGGTGAACCACCTCCAAGGCACCAAGAACACACCTTCTTGCTCCACCAAGATCCAAGGATGAACACAAGATAATGGAGGAATAATATGACCAAAAAGAACGACTTTCATGGAGAGAATGGGGTTCATATAACAAAGGAGGAGGGAGGTAAGACAAAGGATGAGGTGTCAACAAGATAGAGCTCCAAAGAAAACACTTGTCCACTAAAAGGACCAACATGCACCCACATGCAACCACATAAGGTCCACATGCAGGAGATGGTGATACTCCCTAAGTAGGATATCAAACAAACAAGAAACCATTCCTATGTCGTGACTGCGACACACCTAGGGTTCCAAGGTCGTGACACACCACAACATCACCACAAGATTGTGACACCAAGACTACCTCATGAGGCCTAGGTCCAAACACACCTCTCCAACCTCTACCTAGACCCAAGACAACCTTGGTCATGACCAACAAACCAAGGGGGGAGTGTCATGATCATGACACCCCTCAACAGACTCTAGGTCGCAACCTAGGTCAAGGAAAAACAACAAGGTCACAAGGCTAAGGCATACAAACCTTATAAAACCCTAATCTCTACTAAGGTTGATACTACTCAACCAAGAGACAAAAAAGATGCCACAAATAACCACACTCTCCCTCAAGAAGACATGATAGAGAAGGAACACTGTAGAGATGAGAAATTGTACATCGACCCCCTATATTGGGTAAATTGCAATTTGTACCAAAACTAGCACAGAACGCACAAATATCAATCAAACAAGCTCAAACTGGAGACCTAACCTCTCCACAAGCTCTAATCACACCTCAAAAGATTAGAGCAAGGTTCTAAGAACAAGATCAAGCCAAAACAAATAGGGTTACCCCAAAACTCAGGTCAGAGTCCTTACAAGCCATAAACCCCTAACAAGGATTTCACCCCCAAAATCCTAAGAGAAAAGAGAGGGGTACTTCCTCTTCATCTATTCCTTGAGCTCCCATGTGACTTCCTCAATATCACAGTGATGCCATAGAACCTTCACAAGTACTATGTCCTTCTTCTTCAACTTCTTCACTCTTCTGTCAAGGATCAACACTGGCCTTCAACATAGGACATGTCCTCATCAAGATCCACCTCCACACGTTGTAACATCAACTCTGTATCTGGATGGAACTTTCTCAACATACTCACACGAAACATTGGATGCAACCTGTGCAACTCAGGTGGAAACTCCAACATGTAGGCCACCTTCCCAACACGTGCCACTACTAGTTAAGGTCCCATAAACCTGGGCGACAACTTACCCTTCTTCCCAAACCTCAAAAGACCTTTCCAAGGAGAGACCTTGAGTTACCCTCTATGTCCCACTTGGAAATCCAAGGTTCTATGAAGGCTATCTGCATACGACTTCTGTTTGTCCTGTGTTTCCTTCAACTATTGTTGGATCACTTTGATATTTTCTGTCATTTGATTTACAAGCTCAGGACGAAGAAGCTGGTATTCTCCCATCGCATACCAACACAATGGACACATGCAACATCTCCCATACAATGCTTCATATGGTGCCATGTCGACGCTACTCTGATAACTGTTGTTGTAGGCAAATTCTATCAAACTGAGGTGTATGTCCCAATTGCCCAAAAATTTAAGAACACAAGCTATCAACAGATTCTCCAAGGTCTGAAGGTCCTCTCAAATTGACCATTTGTTTGGGAGATGAAAGGTAGTGTTGAACCTCAACTGCGTACCCAACATTGTGTGCAGTCGCTCCCAAAAGTGACTTGTGAACTGAGGACCTCTATCAGACACGATAGTTGCTGGAATACCATGCAAACACACTATCTCATCAACATAGATCTGGGAAAGCTTCTCAGTGGTATATGTCATCTTTACAGGAAGAAAATGCACTAACTTTGTTAACCTGTCAACAATCACCCAGATGGAATCATGACCTTTTCCTATCCTAGGCAGATCAACCACAAAGTCTATAGTCACATGATCCCATTTCCACTAAGGTATATGTAACGGTTAAAATGTCCCTACATGCTTTTGACACTCGACTTTAACCTGCTGACACACAGGGTATTTCACCACAAACTCAGCCACGTCCTTCTTCAAGCCAGGCTGCCAATACATATCCTTCATATTATGATACATATTGGTGCTACATGGGTGCATGGCTTACATGGATGAGTGAGCCTCTTCCAGCACCATTTTTCTTAGGTCATCAGCATTAGGAACCACTACTCTGCCATGGTAACAAACCTTCCCATCATGTGACTCATGGAAGTGTTATAACCCCCATTTTGGTTGTATTATTATGTAATTATTTAATAAAAGGGGGTTTGCTTGACAATTTGTGTGCATTGTTTCACAACTTGGGTTTCTTTGCAAAATTGTCTTAAATTATGAATTTCGTGCTTTTCCCTATTTTAATAAGTCAATGGATATGTGAAAGGACAAAGAACAAAAAAAATCTATAATAAGGGAAAAGGCGGGAAGAAAGTAAATAACATATGTTTTATTTAAGAAAAATATGGAATTCTCTAGAAGGTGGCGTAAGTGGACACAATAGGATGGTTTTAGTACCACTTGCCTTCTAATATCTATAAAAATCGAAATTAAGAGAATGGAAAAGGAAGAAAGAGAAAAAATGAGTTTTAATGCATTATATATGCCTTTTTGGTGCATGAATTGAGTATGAAGAAAAAGAGTTATTCTTTTTGAGTTTGATCCCAAATTGTATCGAATGATAGATTATGTCATCAAGAACTTTCCCTTAAAATTTGGGATTGAAAAGCCTAATGTTTTAGGAGATATGAATTATTGAAAAATCCCTAAAGTGTGCATAATACAATGGAATACTATTAAATGTCATGATTTTCAAATTATTAATAGGATTTGTTTTTCTGGCACGCGCGATGTGAGCCGTCAGATCAGAGATCCAACGGTGGCGTCATCATATCCTAGCTTGAGTTAGATCAGGAAATAGGAATAGTGAGAGCCTGAGATCTCGAGGGGATTTCATGCAATCCCGATCTCCTCGGCCCTAGCTAGCTTTCCCATTGAGTCCGGGAGAGAAAACTGAGCCAACCTACCCAATATTTCACCCTTTTTGGTTGCTTCTAGGAGGTTCTCCCAAACATCTAAACCCCACAGCCATGGACGAGTATATACAAGGGGTGTACAACCCCTCTGCATACCTACTAAGTGATCTCGAAGGTCACCCACAAGATACCCATTGCTTCACTACCCTCAGTTGCCCAAGACAGAGCAATCTTCACCTTGGTATTTGCTGCCAACTCGCCAGAGGCTCATCCTCATCGCCCCACATTCTAGACCACCTCTAGGCCGATTGAAGGGTGCGGTGAGTTTGTGGTGCTTAGGCGGAGGATCGTGCATCGTCACTTGGAGCTGAGAAGGCGGGAAGCGTAGAGTCAACACGCAGGTTGACCCTGGCTCACGAGGAAGGAATAACTTGAGGTTGAAGAAGGGTTGTGGTGAAAAGACATTTGTGCCCCCGACCTGCTTCCAGGTGAGGCCTTCTGATCTTTTCCCCTTTTCTCCTCGTATTATTAATCGAATTGCCGAGAGAGTTGGTTGCCTATGTGGTGGCCTGTGATTGGTCTAAAAGGATTTATCTTGCAAAAATCCTAATAAATTGTAGGGTTGTCCAAAAGTAGCAAGTAAAATGTATTATGATCAGAAAACTGCAAGCTACATGATAAAAATATAATCTTGACCAGAATTTGCTTCCAATTGAAAAGATGTTCAAAGTGGATATCTTTAATACTTTTAATGGATCCAAAACCCTAATCTGTGAATGTTGATGAGTCTAATAGATTTATTTAATGTTCATAATCAAAGTTTGATCATTTATGAATGAAAGGAAAACCTTGGAGTCATATGGATATTGAAATCCAAGTTTTATAGAATTAGGGTTTCTTTATGCATAAAGGTGAACTAAATGATGGAATCAGGGTTTGTCAACCCAATAAACACAAAAGTGTCAAGTATTCTTCTTTTCACCTCTCTAACCCTAATTTGACTTAAAAAGGATAAAATTGGGACTTTTGCATAATAGACACCTTTTTGTAGCACAATCATGTATATGGAACCTAAAGAAGGGTTTGTGGATTTAGAAAGTGGAAAGGATCAATAATTGGACTAAAAGGGTAATATGGATAAAGACATAGGAAAGTGGAAATATAAAAATCTAACTTGAGAATCAAGTTAGTCCTTTGATAGAATTTAGAGTCATGTAGTGACGCATGGGTGTATGCATTGAATTTCAGGTCGATTTGCTTGATTGTGTGGTTAACTCTACTATTCCTATTTGGACTGCAAATTCTCCTGAGACATGTATGTGGTTACACATAAGATTATTAGTTGTAGTTTCATGCGGTTTCTCAGATGGTTTCCTCACATGGTTGAAATTATATGCTTGCTTATTTATTTCATTCCATGCAAACTTTAAAGTGACTTTGATTATCACATTATATATGAACATGACTAGCCCAAATCTAGGCCACCTCTGGATCTATGGAAAGGCCATACGCCTAGATAGGGGAAGGCATATTTTGGTATCAGCCTAATTGAGGGCACATGAGAAGTCACCCGACTGGATAGGGGGAGACATGGTGGAGTCACCCGCCTGGATAGAGGGAGACATGATGAGCCATCCACCTGGATAGGGGAAGACAATGAATACTGTAGTATGAGGCCCTGGGGGGGTTATGACGAGGGTGGAGAAACCTAGATTGGGTAGTCATGGTGGAAGTGTTAATTTGGTTTGTTAAACTTTAATTGTTGAATTATTTTATTAGCATTATCTATGAAATTTTGTTTCCCCCACATACCGGTATGACTTGTCATACTGACTGACATTTTGCTTATCGACATTTTTAGGATAATCTTTCTAGAAATTGGATATTCAAAGAAAGAAGGCACTGAAAGCAAATAAATGAAGTAAGGCCCAAATGATATAGATAGATGGTCTATTTCTCAGTAAATTCTAAAACCCATATTTTGTAAACTTTCGAAAAGAAATTTATCTTGCACCAAGTTTATTTAGTTTAGTAAAATTTATTAATAATTTCTGATTATGTGTAAAACCATTTAATCCTTTTTTGGGATAACAACACTATTTTCTTGGCCTTCCTTAATTGGGGTTGCCTGGGAATGGGGTCGTTATAGGAAACCATCATGCTTCTCACTGCCAAACTCTTATCTAATCTGTTGTAACACGGTATCAACCTGTTGTGTCTCTCTGATCTGCTGTCTTAGCATGGGCTTGACCTGCAACTGTTCTAACAATCCTACTAGCAAAGAAACTTCCAACTTAACATTCATCTGACGTAGGGAGATCAACATGTCTCACTTGTGGCACACCAAAGAACTCAACTGGGCTCTATCCACAGTCGAAGAAAAAGAATTCTTGCTCAACACATCTGCCACAACATTTTCCTTCTCTAGATGGTAATCAATCGTGTAGTTGTAATCCTTGATTAACTCCATCCAACATCATTGCCTCATGTTCAACTCTTGCTGTGAAAATATGTACTTCAGGTTCTTGTGATCCGTGAAGATGTGACACTTCTCTTCATAAAGGTAGTACCTCCAGATCTTCAAAGCATGGACAACAATAGATAACTCCAGATAGTGGGTTGGGTAATTCTCCTCATGTTTATTAAGCTTTCGGGAAGCAAAAGAAACTACTTTCTTGTCCTACATCAACACACAACCCAAACCATGTATGGATGCATCACATAAGACTATGTATCCCTTTCCTTGCTCAGATAAGACTAGAATCAGTACACTTATCAACTTCTCCTTCAATGTCTGAAAAGCATGTTGGCATCTGTCATCCAAGATGAATGACACGTCCTTCCTTGTCAACTTTGTTAGGGGCAAAGCGATAGCACTGAAGTCCTTGATGAACCTCCTCTAATAGCTCGCCAAACCTAGAAAGTTGCACACTTCTGTTGGCATCTTTGGCTGCTTCTGCTCTATCACCGACTCAACCTTCTTAGGATCCACATGAACTCCCTCGACATATATAACATGCCCCAAGAAAGCTACCTCCTTTAACCAAAACTCACACTTGCTGAACTTGGCATGAAGTTGATGCTACCTTATCACGACCAACTCCTGAAAAAGATGTTGTTCATGTTGTTGATTGTCACAACTGTATATCAAGATGTCATCTATGAAGATAATCACAAACTGGTTAAGAAATGACCAAAACACTCTGTTCATCAAGTCCATGAACGTTGATGGTGCATTGGTCAGCCCGAGCGACATAACCACGAACTCATAGTGACCATACCTCATCCTAAAAGCCAACTTAGGTATGTCATCCTCCTTAATCCTCAACTGGTTATATCTTGACCTCAAGTCTATCTTCAAGAACACTATCACGCCACGTAAATGGTCAAACAAGTCATCTATCATTGGCAAGGGGTACTTGTTCTTTATCGTCACCTTGTTCAACTGTCTGTAGTTTATACACAACCTAATAGACCCATCCTTCTTCTTTAAAAATAGCACTAGAGCACCCCACAGTGACGTACTTGGCCTGATGAAACCTCTGTCAAGAAGCTCTTACAACTATCTCTTCAACTCTGCCATCTTTGTCGGAGCCATGCTATACGGTGTCTGAGCTATCGATCGTGTTCCAGGAACCATATTAATCTCAAAATCAATTTCTCAAGGTGGGGGAACACCTGGAAACTCTTCAGGAAACACATCCTCAAACTCTATGATAATTGGTACCTTTTGAATACTAGGACTCCTCACCTCAATGTCCAACACATGTGCCAAGAGCGCCTCACATCCCTGTCTTAACAGCTTCCCTGTCACTATTGTTGATACCAGACACGTCGGAAGAATATTTCGGTCTCCTTAAAAGATCCACATCTTACTACCATCTATAAATGTTTCCTGCTTGGATCTACAATCCAAGACCACTTTGTACTTCTCCAAGGTGTCCATTCCAAGGATTACGCCGAACCCATCCATGTCAAGTGGTATGAGGTCCACTTGAATGTTGTGCCCTGAAAAGAAAAGGACACAGGAAGGACACACCTCCTACAACACTGCAGAATGAAATAATGAGGTTTCTAACAACAGGCTATCCTTCTTACCACTAACAGTCAAAAAACATCTGTCAAGCACTTCATGAGTGATAAAAGAGTGTGTTGCACCTGGGTCAACCAAAACAAATACAAAGTAAGAAGAAGACAAATCAGAATGAAACAACTCCATATAACATGTTACTACTCGTAGGTTGACCACTGCCTCTGACTGACTCATAGTGTAGAATCTAGCTATTTCCTATTGTCATCCCCGTCCTCTTCTTCCCTGAGTAGATGATTCGGCCTGCGACACTTTGCCACGTCCTCGTCCTCTTGCACCATTCATGTGCTATCTCTGAGAGCCATATTGGCTCTACCTCAGTTGTTGGGTCACCTCGTCGTCCCTCACTGGACACTCCCGCTTCAGATGTCCTCTCTGTCCACACTTGTAGCAAATTTGGGTCTCAAACTACAGCTTAGATGGCACCGACATCGATATTGACATGACATTGTGAGCTCCAGCAGGTGGAAGACTACGACCTCTGCCTCTACTTAGTGACCACTACGTCAGAGCATTAAACCTTTGTGATGTTGGCAGTGTGGAAAACTTCATCTTCTTAAAGCCTCCTAATGACTGCCCTTGGAACTATGCATACCTCTTCCAGACACTCATCTAACATTTCTCTATCATGGATCACTCTATCCTATGGACTGACTCCACAAACATGGCAAACCTTTCTCAATTCTCCAAAGAAGCCACTGGGGTGGACAACTCAACTTTAAATCCCTTCTCAAAACGGTGAATTCGCTCATCCTCCATTGCATCCATGTGAGGATAGAACCAAATAAGCTCCATAAACTTAGCCTCATACTCATTGATCATCATGGGTCCCTGCCGAATCTGCTCAAACTAACTGATCTTCTCATCCAAATAGGTTCGTGGAAAGTACCGACTAACAAACTCACATAAGAACTCCTCCCAACCTACAACCACTCCGGGCCTCTTCTCCTCTTCTATGGCCCACCAATGGTCAGCACTCCCCTTCAGAAGGTACATTGCATGCTTAACCTTACCCACCTATGGGATGGTGAGAATCTTGAAGGCTTTCTCATGCTCAGTAAGCCACAGATTAGCATCCTCTAGATCAGCCGTCCCAGCATACTCCACCCCCCCAACATGGCAAAGCCACTCAATACTCAAAGACTCCACATTGGGAACCGGTGTCCTAGGCTGAGGTGCAGGCATCTTGTCCACCATATGTGTCATCGTAGCCATAAACTGCCCAAAAAGAGATTGAAAGGCATAATTTTCAATCATGGCTGGGTTGAACTGGGGACCCTCAGGCACCCGATCTTCTCATGCCTGGTTCCTTGCACCCCCTCCTGGCGCACCAACACTTATATTAGCAGTGTGTTCTTCATATTATCCAGACATCTTTAGGATTTTCTACTTCTTCTGCATAAGCAGAAATCACTATAAGACAGACTAGAGGACACAAGAATAGACACAACTCTAGTCCTAGGTCCATGTAGACTCAGCAAACCTAAAGCTTTGATACCAACCTTGTAACCTATAATGCCCCGTGCCACAAGCCACAAGATAACTCAAAACTAACCGTGGAAACAAACTTAAACAAACAAATTACCAGAAAGCATTGGAAATTAAAACTATTTCATTAAGATCCAAACAAAAAACCTTTACATATGAGTCCTTTCATGTCACAAGGTACTTACCATGTATGCCATCAACATGTTATAAGAAAATATGTTCCAAACACACACACACACACACACACACACACACACACACACATATATATATATATATATATATATATATATATATATATATATATATATATATATCCACTATGTCCATACATGAAAAGGACATGCAAGACAAACCACATCTCAAAACACGTCTACAAAACACACCCAACAATCATCCCAAAGACCTGAGTGTACAAGGACGACTCTAGGATTCTAACAAAAGGACCACCAGCAACACTTCTGTAACACCCCATTTCATGAATATATACAACATAACTCAACAGAAGCTTTCATCTTGAAGGGGGTGTCACATCAATATGCTCATTGCAAATAAATACATAAATCACCATTGGGATTCATACATTGTCCTTTGCATAGGAAATTATAATTGACTTCTATAACATGTATAAAATTCTAATCATTTCTACACATGGAAAACTAAGCATGAAAAAAAAAACATTTCTACGTTATTGGATCACCTAATGTGGATGGCACCCCACTTGTTAGCTCTTCAAGGTCTTCTAGTCCTTTCTTGCTCCTCTTGAGTCCTTAATTGCTCCAATTCCTGGGGACATCACGTCCCCAACCATGCAAAGGGGAAAATCAACACATCAGTAAATGATACTAGCACTTTATATCATAAGAAAAATAAAGTATACTTGACATGTAATAAAAAGTTGACATGAATTAACGATAAGCATTCTTGAATCATTATTAACATGAATAATTAAATAGTAATTGTATGCATCCCTCTATGATGCCCCATTAGGAGAACATGATTGCTAGGAAATCCCTTGATGCTAGGAAAGCCCTTGATGACCCCTTGAGGTCCATGATTCGGGAGCATATAAAGACTAGTTAAATTCCAATTAATTTGATCATTAACATGACATTACATTGACATTTACATAATCATTAACATGATACTTGAACTTTAACATGATGGTATTTCTCCCCATTAACATGGTCTTTTAACATGATGAGATTTCTCCCTCTTGAACATTAACATAAATTTCATGAATCATTAATCATAAGCTCTAATCATAGTGAACAATATAACCATAGGACATAACATATATCAATCATCAAGCAATGATATAGTGATCATAATTAGAACATTAAAATTGAAATTATAATGTCTACTTTATACATAGCATGTAATCAACCATAAATATTTGTGCTCAGCAACATGACCCATTTACCTTGGAGAAAAGTTGATCCTAACATGGTCTCTCTAATCTTTGAGGCAACACCTGGCTGTGATTCGCAAGAAGATAGCCTAGTTTGCTTGGAGAAAAGTTGATCCTAAGATGGTCTCCCTAATCTTTGAGGCAGAGCCTGGATGTGGTTTGCAAGAACATAGACTAGTGTGCTTTTCCTTGGAATGCTAGGATTATGGGGGTTCCTTTTAAAGGTGATAGGGGTCTATAACTTTCTAGTACAAGTGGATTTAAATATTTTTTAAATATATTTTGTCCTTTAATTTAACATTGGACATTATCTTAAATCCAACCTATTAAAAGGTAAGAATAGATGAAAACATCTTTGTCTTTGTTAATTGCTAAAGTCCAACTTTGTGGTCAAACTAAATATCTCTTGTTTGTGAATTTCCTTTATTATCTTTGACGTTTACTTTTATTTGTTTATCAAAAGTATGAAATTGACGAAAATGCTATTACATTTAATTTGTAATAACAAAGAAAGAGATAAAAGGTAAGAGAGTTGTACCATTCTTAACATAATTACAATAATGTCTTATTTCCATGTAACTAAGTCTAGGACACATTATTTCATTTTATATAAAAATCACAAAATGGAGAAAAGAGAAAAAAAAGAACTTTATTTTACATCAACACGCACTAGTTGTATAGCAAGAATATACAAAAGTGATTTCAATGTGTTATTTAAAAATTGTTGACCGCAATTACTCATTCCCATATAATTCATAGTTGTTTAAAATGGTGATATAACCATGTAACAATAAACTATTTTTTATTTTCCATATCAATTACATAAATTTTGTAACATCTTCTCATCCATAATGACATTTCCATTTTCCTATCATTCTTCTTAGTTGTGTTGGAAAGGTGATGGGTCAAAACCCACATTTTGTAGTTTCAAATTAATATGTGTATCACATTATATTCAATTATTCAAACTTTGGAATGTTAAAAAGAGAATAATCAAACTCTCCTTCCAGCTTTGCTTCTACTATTTTAAATATATGGCTTCATGTTGACTAATTTTGACCAAAAAAACTGATGATCCGCGCTCTCCCTCTCTAGGAAGAGCTCTCTTTGCTCTCTAGGAAGGGATACTCTTGGGGATGCCGGGGGCGACGACCTCGTCTGCCTCCCACCCTCCTCCATCACCTACCACCAACCACATCCCCGAAGCCACCACCACCACCCATCCTACCCCCTCCCAATGCCTTCCCTCCTGGATCGGGGTTTGTCCCCCGACCTCCATTCCCCCTATGGAGGCTCGGGTTGTTGAGGACGCCGTTGACCGATCCTGGGCGGATATCCTCAGTAAACCTATCGAGGTGAGACATGCTTGTAGACTTGTGGACCTACTAGGAGACCCAAGGCACCGATGTTCGAGAATGGGGATGACAAACCTTGGATGTGGTTCACACCACCGATTCTAGAGGCTATGGATGATTTTCGCAGGTGCACGGTGACCCTGCAGATCATGGGTATGAACAGACCATTCATTGGGTAGATGTATGGTTGGATCCTTAGATCATGGAAGCCTAGGGATGAGGTTCAACTCTCACCGCTCAAAGATGGCCTCTTTCTCATGACCTTTATAAGTGAAGATGACATAAAGGTTTCGGTGGAAGATGGGCCTTGCTTCTTCGATAGCCAACTAGTTTTGGTGAGAAAGTGGGAACCTGAATCAGACACATGGTGCACTGCTCTAACGTCTGCCCTGATTTGGGGACGTTGGCCTCCACTAGATGATGCATGTGATTACTATCATAGCTTACGGGATTGGAGTCCCTAAGGTGATTGACATCTGGCAGAGGGGTGAACATCTGGGTGCTACCCATCTCTGTGTCAAGGTGGAAGACAACAACAAACCTCCCCCCATGGTGATGACAGAGATGTCGGATGGGAAGGCCCTGGAGATCAAGGTGTTGTATGATGTTATGCCTGAAAGATGTGAGGCCTGTAAAGTGTTTGGGCATTTGACTGAGAGGTGTTCAAGATACAAGGATGTTGCCAACCAGGTGGAGGACAACCTAGGATGACCGTTCATCCTTCGACATAATAGGAAGAAGAATAAGAATAGAAATAGGAAACCCGATAATAGGAAAGACTCAGCTGACTGGGTAGAAGAGGTACAGATTGAGGAGAGGTCGTACAAGGACAACACATGTGTAGATGCATCTTGAGCTTGTGCTGATGTATCCGCCAGCCCTGACCCTGAGCTTGAGGGTGACCCGCCTGATACGATGATGGAAGTGGAACCAATGGGTCGACCACTGTCTACCGTGGTTACTAGCACCACTTCCTTGTCGACAAAGTGTGTGAATCCTTTCTCAGTGCTCAAAGATCTAGACTATGACATCCCACTGAATGAGGTGACTGTCGGGTCTGTCTCTTCCATTTGTAAGAATAGAGGAGGCATGTCTGATAATGGAAGAATAATGTCCTATGGACTATCCACCTCAGGCAAAGGTGGATCATCATCCTGCTCCTGATGACCATCCTCACTTGGAATGTGAGGGAGGCCCCTAGGCCAAGACATCAGAGGAGACTTAGAAGCATCATCAATAAGGTCTGCACTATCTTGGTGATTTGTCTAGAGACTGAGATTCATTAGAGAAGTGGAGGGGAATGTCTACAACATGTTCCCTAATGGCTGGGAGTGTGGCTCTAACCTGTCGCAGGTGGATGGATGCAGAATCACCATTGGCTGGAATCCACAGTGCTGGGATGTTCAGTGCATAGAGAAATTTGATCAACTGGTAGTGGCCAGTTGTATTAACACGGGTGGATGGAATTGCGTGATCAATGCTATTTATGGCCTCAATAATGATGGAAGTTGACGGAATCTCTGGGAGCTTCTCAAAGAAACAACTCAGTAGGCTTTGCCACAACTGGTTATAGGTGACTTTAACCATGTGTGTCTAAGAAGGTTGGCAGTTAGCCCATTACGGACACTATTATAGAGAGATTTAATGAAGATGTGGATGCTACAAGCCTTGTTGAGCTCAACACAGAGGGTGGTGTGGTGACTTGGAAAAATAAGAGGATCCCGCAACAAAGGATTGCTAGATACCTTGATCGGGGGCTTGCTAATGCTTTGTGGATCAATGTGTTCCCTGAAGCCTCCATCAAGTTGGATGGTCACCCGAACAGCGACCACACCTGGATGAAGGTCGAACTAGTGAACCAACCTAAACCGAATAGACCGTTCAGGTTCCTCAACCACTAGCTTGAGTGATCTAGCTATGAGAAGGTGATTCAAGAGGCTTGGCTAACTAGGGTGGAGGGCAACCCCATCTTTGTCGTGGCTGAAAAACTAAAAAAAACTAAGCTTGCTTTGAAGAAATGGTCACATGATATGATAGACCTACCTTCTTTGATTAAGAAGGCAATGGTTGGGTACCAACTTGCTTCTGAGGAACTGAGATACAAGCCTCTATGTGAAGAGTCTATTAGAAGTGAAGAGATAAAGGCTAAGTGGTTGCTACATTTAGAAAAGGCTAAGGAAATGATGTTCTGGCAAAGGAGTAGGCTAAATTGGATCAGAGATGATGACCGCAACACTAAAGTGTACCATAGAGACACCAAAAAGAACCATATGAGAGACTGCATACATGCGCTATTACTACCTGATGGCCGATCAGTTAATGGCCCTAAATATGTGGCAAAGGAAGCTGTTGACTATTTCCAAAAGATGTACAACTAGGATAAGGCTTTTGTCCCTTGTGACCTCCCGCCTAGGAAGGTTACGGACAAGATGAATAGAAAATAGTGTGGCTCAGAATCTGATATGGAAATCAAAGGGGCTCTGTTCTCCATCGGCTTGTCCAAGGATCCAGGACCTGACAGTTTCAATGCCAAGTTCTTTAAGAAGAACTAGAATGTCATCAAGGATGATTTATGCAAAGCGGATAGATGGTTTCTTGTGGGAGGCTATATGGTCAGGAATTTCAATCACGCCTTCTTAAGACTCATACCTAAAAAGAACTACCCAGCTTCCTTGGTAGATTTTAGACCCATCACATGCTACTCAGTGGTCTATATGTGATTTCTAAGCTGCTGGATAATAGGCTAAAGATGGTACTCTTGGAAATTGTGTCCCCCAACCAATCATATTTTGTGAAAGGCAGGTCCATCTCTGACAGTGCACTCCTTGCAGGTGAGTTTCTTTTTTACTGTAATAACAAGAACAAACCTAAGAAGACCTGCATCAAGGTTGATCTGTCCAAGGTGTATGATCATGTTACTTGGCAAGCTTTATGGAATGTGATGGATGCCCTTGGCTTCTCTAGAAGATGGATTGAGCTGATGAGGCAATGTGTAGAGACCACCTCCTTCTCAGTTCTAATTGAAAGCCTACCTAAAGGGCTGTTCCATGCATCTAATGGACTATGCCAGTGCAATCCTTTGTCTCCCCTCTTGTTCACCCTAGTTATGGAAGCTCTCTCTTTTCTTATCCAGAAGGCTGAGGGGGAAGGTGTAATGAAGACCTTCAAGGTGTGTGGGATTTTGGTGCTTTCACACATGATATATGCTGATGATGTCCTTCTCTTTATGGCAGGCCATGATAAATATCTATGGGATGTGAGAAGGATCGTGAGTAGTTTTAGGATATTAACTGGGTTGTACATAAGCAAGATTAAATCCAAAGTTTTTATTTCAAGATATTGTGATGCTAGAACGGGTCGACTCAAGTTGGCGGCTAGATTGCAGCTGGACACCTTTCTGGTTACCTACTTGGGCATACCCATTACTGGTGGTCGTGGTTGCGGCAAGGAATATGCCTCCTTACTTGATGATCTAAGGAAGACAGTGGATAAATGGATAGGTTTGAACCTCTCCATGGCTGGGAGGGTAGTGCTTATTTGATCTGTCATTTGTAGTAAATTAATGTTCTGGTGCAGGCAAGCTGAAATATTGACGTTCATCCTTGACAAGGCCAAGTCAGTCATTAGCAACTTTATTTGGTCAGGTAAAGGGCATTCTATGGTCTGGACAACGGTAACAAAGCCACTCCATTTGTGGGGGCTTAATCTCCCGGATCTACACCATATGGATACAAAAGCTACTTGTAGGAGGGTCGATACTTTCTTGTGCTGCATTTACCAGCCGTGGACATCCTGGATGAGACAGTGGTATGGCAACTCGCTGGAGACTTGTGACCCATAGGTCAGCTCCAGATGCTAGAGGTGTATGACACATTACTAGAGCCTTGTGAAGGGTGAGTATATCTACATAGGCTCAGTTTGGTCCAGATGCTGCATGAAGCCTTGGGTACTTCCTCTCTCCATACTGTAGGTGTCTTGGGACCAGCTGCTATGGAATAAAATCCATGTCCCCAAATGAAGAATCACCCTGTACAGGGTATTCCATGGCAAACTCCCAACTGTTGATCGTTTAAAGAGTTGGGGAACGGATAGTGTGGGCACCTTCTTGCTCAATAGATAGTAGGAGGAGTCACACACTCACCTCACTTGGAGCTTCTCATATGTGAGGTATCTCTGGTGTAGGATGGCCCTCAAGCTTGGATGGGGTGGCAATCCCCCTCTTGATCTGGATGGATCCATTAACTGGGTCCTCGACAATAGAAAGCACAACCAACCTGCTAGGTGTTTCGAGGGCATTTCCATTCCGGCTATTCTATTTTGTGTGTGGAAGGAGTGCAACTCTAGGATCCATGGCAGACCTAATAGAGACCGGCTTACTATTTTTGATGACATTGTACACAGCTTAAAGGGGCTTTGTAAGGTCAGCCCGGTTTGACTAAGGGCATGGACCAGGTGGTGATGGAACATTGGGTTTTTTTGTAGCTTACCCCTTTGTATAGTATATTGGTCTACACCCTATACTTTTTGATCTCAATAGTAATATTTTACCTTATCCAAAAAAATTGACCAACAATTAATTAATGTTTACATTGAATGTGTTAAATGGATTGGCATTGTGTTTTATATTTATTTGAGAGGTCAAAAGAATTTGAAAGAAAACCAAATTTGGACCACACATTAATTACATACTTGATATCCTTCCTAGCCAATGAAATTCAAGTTTTGAATGTCTTTTATTCACAACTTCCATATTTGTTATTTACTTCATTTTCATGCATTAAAAGGTGAGATAATGTGCGAAGATTCTCCTTAATTATTTCTTTGACTCTAAAAGTGAGATGATCAATACTTATCCACATTTAAGTCTATTATGCCTTTATGGAAAATTTTCTTAAAGAAAGAGACTCTAGAGAAGATATAGCTACTTGTATTCAATAGGGGAAAGAAAGTAATATCCACACCATGTGATTGATGGATATTCTTTTTCATGCATTCAAAATGACCCATTAATTGCATTACATTTTTCTTTATGTCTTTTGAGTATTCCAAAGAGGATAGAGAAATAGTGAATCATGTTGTCTCCCTTTTATGTTAAAAGATATCCAAGAAAGAAGACTTCTTGTTCTAGCTATATATTCTATCATTTCAAATTCCACTCCTTTTATCTTCCTCTTTTATTTCTTATAAACATTTTCAAGGATGAGTGAGAGAAAAAGAGAAGGGAAATTATTCATTCAACATACTAAGTTATTTGCAATACATGATGGCATATGTATAAGAGAAAGTGTATTTTTAGTTTTTTTTTAATCTATCTTACTTTATTTTTTCTATAAGGAATATCAATCCATGGCCTTTTTACATTAAGCCCTACAACTATTGTTATTTTAATAAAACCATTTTATAATTTTTAAATTGTGAAAAAATGGGGTGTTACAACTTCCAACCTTGTCAGTTACTGTCCTTCTTGTTGCTGCTCAACCTCTGCTGCATGATCTCTACCTCCTTGTGCACGTACACCTAAAAAGATGTAGGGAACCCACGAGGTGAGATTCCAGATCTCAACAGGAGATATAACTCTCCACCAACACTATTATTAGCACATATAAGATGATTAAAGAACAACAGTAAAGCTACAACCATGATAAGTAGGTAATCATCACTAACAGAATAAGAGATTGCCATTAGATTATGAAACATGTTATCATCATAAAAAGAATATGAAGAACATGTATATTCACTACCAACTATACAGTACAAAAGCAAGCAAGGCCTCATCCAATGTTTTTGTATTTGATCCTAGACAAGTGTGCTACACAGCTTATTATGTATTTTATTATACCTCGAGCATTTGAGTCATACCACCCAAATCCAACCAACCATTGCTAAGTAAAAATCGGTGTCATGTAACGTCTAGTGGAAGAGTCGGAATCCATGACCTCACCCCCTCGATTAGTGCGAGTGAACTTGTAGTGACATCATTAGTCAAACTATTACCAACAACATATAATCCAACTGTACAAATCTAGACAGGTCACGACACTAGTGAAACTGAGATACAACCCATAGCCAAACTCCTACCAGGGTATGTCCCACAACTAATCTTGTATCACATATCTTGGACGTAAGGGGATATTTGTCCTCACCCTCGCATATTAAAAAATATGTGCTCTGAGTTAAACTTGTTTCACCATTCAACAAGTGCTGACAATGAATGGATCTATGGCACAGGGCAGAGCTACATGAATAGGTTCCACTTGATTAGTTAGGTCATTTAAGTGTCTTTTGGCATCAATCAAGTTACAACGTATAAAACCATAACAAATTCTACAAAGATAAGGGCATGGTACTCTTCCCGCACATGAATCATATAGGATGTGAACTTGTCACACTATCACCACATAATAGCTACATTATTGCCATTCACAGCATCATGAACAAAGTTGCATGCCATGAGATATCAATCCCTCAACTCTATTTGTGGGAAACATCCTTTCATTTCAAAACAATAACCACTATTAGGCCATAAGGCCCAACCACCATATTAATGTATCACATGCATAATCAGCATGCCTCACAAGGGCATATTTAATCCTTGTCTCACATCATAGACATCGTAGCACACACTAGATATGATAATCAATTCCATAATACCTGCATGGTTAGAAGATCACAATCAAGAGAGAAAATCGCTTAACATCATAGCCATCCATGATAAGGGTATAAGCAAGACTTATTCACTTTTAGGGTTTAAGGTTTCCACTTTTTCCAGTTAGGGTCCACAAGGTTTGGGTCAACCAACCACCCTAGA
Source organism: Alisma plantago-aquatica (assembly GCA_963693085.1). Taxonomy (NCBI): domain Eukaryota; kingdom Viridiplantae; phylum Streptophyta; class Magnoliopsida; order Alismatales; family Alismataceae; genus Alisma; species Alisma plantago-aquatica. Next base: position 471,513,000 of record OY856410.1, read on the forward strand.
ACCACCACCCTCCACCATCATGGAGTGTGTCAGGATTAAGCATCATCATTAGAGAAGATTTGATATCATGCAAAATAGCATAACACATATGTATACATGATTGACATTAGATTTTCATATATGTTTCATAACCACCTACCATCACCACATGTTAACTACTTAGGCACATAGGTCACGACCACCCTCCATAGTATGTCTCCATTGTGGTATGCACCATGGGTACCTTGAATTTCACTCCCTCATCATGTCATGACCACTTTCTATATGTCATGCCCAGGGCATTAGGGTTAGGGTTTCTCTTCACCCTTCAACCATGTGTCGTGACCAAGCTCCTCAAGCACCTCTATGTGGCGACCACGACATCTCAACACCACCATGTCATGACCGTACACACCCCCTAGCCATGACCACCACTCCAAGGGTTGTCCCCACCAAGCTAAGGCAAGAAGCTAAGGGTTTCAAGACTGCTATACTCTAAAGGTCTCAACCCAACGCCACTAGGTCAAACAGCACTGCAAGAAGGGACATCTTGACCAAAGCCAACTAGGTCGCGACAACCTCAATGGGATATGTCATGACCACGATGCCCATACCCATGTCTCGACCGCCAAACCTCCTAGCTCTTGAACATACCAAGGTAAATACCTAGGTCACCAAAACAAGCCCAAAACTAAATAGGAACCATGATCACCATGAGAGGGAACTCAAGCAAGCCGATCTCCACAACCCTAAGGAAAATGTCCAAGAAAAGCATGACTAAAGGAAGAGAAACCATAGCCAAGATGGCCAAAACCAAAACTAACCTCTCACTTACTTCTAGGTGTACAAACACCAAGCATGGGAACTAGATCAAGGGTCAAACATGGGGAAGAAACTCCATATCATCATCTCTACCCAAAACCGATACAAGAAGGTTAAGGTCTCGGGTTACTTCCAAGCCAAGCATGATAGCTCTCCCAAACAAATTCTAGGGCTAAGATAGATATGTTAGTACGATGTAGGAACATCTAAAAGAGAGAATACAACAACACAACATAACAAGAAGTGCAATAATAGAGAGGGTTTAATGTTATAAAACTCACCTTAAGATCACCACCAAAGCTCTAAGATCAAGATCTCCTAGAAAATGATCCAAGGGTTGAACAAATTCCACCAAAAGCTCCACTCTCAACCACAAGAACACCTCAAGAAGGGAGAAACACCAAGGTCAAAGGATAGCTCAAGAAGAGAGAGTAAAACCCCATAACCGAACCAAAGAAAGAAGGAATAAAAGAAAGAAGGAACTCTCTTCCTCTCACACTAGAGCTGTAACATCCCCAAATTTCATAGATAATTTAAAAATCTTAATGTGGTTTTTCTTATTAAGATTTCACTAAGAAGGAAAGTAAACCTACCCATGGTTTAATGTGCAACGAGTTCATAAAAGATGTCTTATATGCCAAAATTAGTAATTGAGTATGGATGAATATGAATGAATGATCAATGATGTGACTAATGGACATGGTGTGATAATTATTAATGTTTAAGTAAATAAATGTGTTGGATATAAGTCTATATTGAATAAATGGAGATAAAGGCCTTAGTATTACTTTTGACATAGGTTGATGGCCTAGTGCAATGTATTGAAAGATCTTAATGGTCAATGACATGTATAAGAGTTGATATGATTTCAGTGATTCATTTTGTTGATTTAGGTCATGAGGAAGTAGGTAGTATTTGTATGATGTGTTGGTCAATTATATGACCAAGTGGTCCCAGGGGTAGCCTATAGAAAACTTAAAAGGAATTAGAAACGATATATTGTGTTAATGCCCTTATTAGCATTAAACCAAGGGAATCGAGGGTTGAACCTATGGATTCACAGCCAAATTTCTGGTTCAGAGAAGGGCAGGTGGAAAAAAAAAGGAAAAAAGAACGCCCTCTTTCAGAACAAGGATTCATCCAGAATCCCAGTCGGGCCGAATCTCGTGCTAAATTAGGAAAGGATACGATGTTATAAGGCTTAGGATGAGTGGATCGGAAGTGAGGGTGACATTCACTAGGGTTTTACATAAGAACAAATTAAGAAGGAGAAGTCAGAAACTGAAGAAGAGACAGGCGGCGGTGGTTTTGAGATAACTCATCCACCACTGCCTCTTGGTGCCTAAACGCATACCACAAGGGGGGTTGAATCACTACAGGGAGATCGATGAGCATCCTTAATGTCATCTCAGCAGCCGAGCAGTGAGCTGGGAGTACCAAGACTTCCAAGCGTTGCCTTATTCTTGCCCAGAAATAGGGGAGTCGATGGCTGTAAGAAGGGGGAGCAGGTGCCTCTCATGGGCTCTTGTGCGAGATCAAAGGACATAGATGAGTGAGTAGCAAGTCGGAGAGACCAACATGTTCACGCCGTGACTTGCGGTGGCCAAGAGACGAGCAAGGCGGGCCAGAGAGTAGCTCCACGGCCGGTGCCATGTTTTCACGGTGCAACAGGGGAGAGCAATCCCTGTATCGCGCGGAGAAAGGAGAAGGGAAGGGGCGCCACCCTATCAGCCCTTTGGATCCCAAATCAGTGGCTGGGATTGATCCAAACTGAGGTAATTTCAAAAATTCATATCTTGAGCTACAGATCTCGGTTTGGGACAAACAAGGTACCTATGGAAAGCTCTTCGAGTGTTCTATCCTATAAAAATAGTTATAAAGTATGATTTTGATGTCTTCTATTTATTATATTCTAGGTAGTCAAAACTATATGATTTTGATGTTTTGCCAATTAAAAATAGTAAACGCCTTTAGAAATTCATACAAATTTTAGTGAATGTGTATTTTGATATGTTTAACATTAATTCAGATTTTGATATTTCATATATGAAGTTTTAGTGAGGTTTTTAATGTAAACCCTAATAAGGGTATTTTGGGTATTTCACCCATGATATGATTTTTAAATGACCTGATATTTTAATACATGATCATTCCTACACTATATTAATACTGTTCTAGATATTTGATGAAGTTTCTTGTGCTATTATATTAGTATTTAGTTTTAGACGAGTAGCCATTATGAAAGAATAATAAATAATTATCCTGACACTAGAAGTGATATATGTATGGCCAATTAGGCTTGATATTAGTAATTTGATGGTATTCTACTTTGATTTCCTAATTGAGTCAGTAAGTTTAGAATATGTGACTATGTTTGAGAATTATTCTCATTATATGAAGTATATGTTCATATTAGTGCATAAGACGATTTATGCCTTATTTGAGTATAAAGATAATATTTATTATAAAGTATGAGTTTTATTTTATTTTAATGCCAAGATTTTATGGTGATTTTAGATTAAAGTTATGTTTAGTCTAAATAATAACCCTAAGTTGGTATATGTAGTTAGGAAGATGGGGTTTTGAGATTTAGAAATAGAAAGAGAGAATATAGGCTTGGACTGATAAAACTATGATGATATCCAGGTTATTAAAGTTATGGAACTTAGAATGGAGACTTTCTTTATCGATGCCATCTGTATAAGAGGTAAGTGGTCCATGCCCATGAGTACTCATGTTTTAAGTTCAGTATGTTTACATGTCTTCTGATAAGACTTTTATAATTTATATAGTTCAATGTTCTAAGATTTTAATGCAAATAAGAATATTTTCATATCTCTATAATTATGTAAGTTGAGATATCCAAAATTTCAAATAGAGACATGTTTCTCAAAATAGTTGTGATCCATGGACCAAGTCCATGAGAAAGTTACAGAATCGTGTTCCTACAAGATTTCTTAGAAATGTTCGAAATTAATGAATAAGACTGTAAGATAAGATATGCAAGTAATGTAGCCATACTTAGTTGGTGATTTGGGATAGTTTTGTATTGAGGATTTAAATACACATATATTGTTAGGATTTCTCATATTTATAGGCATAATTATGTATTATGATTTCAAGCAGAAGCATGCCATTAAGATTTCATGCATATGTATAGATATAACGACTAGATTCCTTAGAATGAATAATATCTGGAATTTAATTACAATATAAGAATATGAATTTTAGAATATTAAGACATGGTCTACTTTTAGAAAGAAAGGTACTGTTGGGATCACAATGTATTGTAAAAATGAGTTCATGATGGCATTATAAGATAATGACACATTAATTTATGATTAAGATGTAATACAATATTTTATAAGATTTCTATTTTGATATTTAAGGTTTAATATGTAAGTTCATATGCAAAGTTTCAGGGTAACATCATATTTTATAAGAAGGATTGAACCATCTTGTCAGAATTGATATTTTTAGATATGTGGTACTTATGATACTTTCATAAGCTTGACTTAAGATACTTTGTATACTTAGTATTTCTATATTCATGTCAGATCCTTTCTCATAAGGCATTAGACTCATTTATGATATAATTGGTATAATAAAGTAATCTTACCAAATCAGATTTTTAGAATAAAGCTTACCTAGATAATGAGATACATGTTCAAATCCAATAATGGATTCAGTTTAGAACTCAAGAATAAGAGATTTAAATTCAGACTTAGACTACTCACTGTGTGAGTAGCCAGATTTTGATTAAAGATACATGATAAGGGTTTTAGACCCAATCTCATTTATGAAGTAATTGAGATCCATATTCACATCCAGTTCTAGATTAAGTTTATCACTTAAGAATAAAAGATTTAGATTCAGATTCAGATTTAGAATTTAGTACCTACTCAGTACTCAGTAATCAGTTTCTGATAAGTCAGTTATCAATGTTCAGTTTTAATATAAGATAAGTTCAGATTTAGTATTCAGCAAAGCTATCAGTATTCAGCTTCAGTTCAGATTAAGAATTAAGTAAGTTTAGACTTAAGATAAATAAGTCGAAACCTTCACATAAGACATTATATGATAAGTCCTCATTCAGTAGTCCCGGGACGATTCAGAGGCATCTGTTGCCAATTCAGAGGAGTGTTACTCCAATTCAGAGGTGTTGCGGCACCAATTCAGGGTGTAGTCACGCCAATTCAGAGACACCTCGGTGTCATTCAGGGCATGTAGTGCCATTTCAGGGTACCTTGGTACCAATTCAGGGTGTAGATATGCCAATTCAGGAGGACTTATTGTATAATGGTGGCCACAGTCAGATAAAAATCGTAAGTAAAAGATACCTTAGATTAGAGATGCCCATATTCTCATCCATGAGTAATGATGAGAGGGAATTAGACAAGGTAATTAAGACCTCGACACTTTGGCGTAGGTCATGAGATCCATGTACCAGGGTACATGTCTTTAGAGAAAGATAAGATAGAAAGATACGAATTTCAGATTAAGAAATAAGAGATTTTATGTTTATATTTTACTCAGAGCTTGATAGTAATTCCTTGTTTATAATGCTAATTTCAGATTATTAATCAGGTACATTTTAAAATACTCATGCCACTTACTCTAACGACTGTTTTTCCCAATGCATGGTTGGGGACGTGATGTCCGCAGGATTTGGAGCAACTGAGAATCAAAGGAACAAGTAAAGGTCTAGGAGATTTTACAGCTTGCCTAGTGGGGTGCCATCTACCGAGGCGGTCCAGAGTTTAGACAGATCTTTTTATGCTTAGTCTTGTTTAAAGAGTATATTCGATTAGTTGTAGTTTTCTTTTTTTTTATCAATGACTATGTATGAATCAATTTTACTTAGTGCAAAGTGTTTCATTCGCTTTAATTGCAATGACTATCATGTTTGTGACACTCCCAGATGAAAAAAAAATTATTGCTTCCGCTCATGTGTTATGAAAATCTGGGTGTTACAGGAGCATCACCTTGTCAAAACATGGCCCAAGGCCAAGAAGAAGGAAGAAGATAGGGTAGAAGATATGAAGGAACACCAAAGAAAGAAGATAAAAAAACTCACTAGAGCTAGAGATGGCCAAGGATCACCACTATCACCACATGCAAGGGGTGAGTCACCTCCAAGTAACCAAGAGCACACCTTCTTGCTCCACCAAGATCCAAGGACGAGCACAAGAGAAGGGAGGAAGAATATGATTGAAAAGAACACTTGTGGAGAGAAGAGGGTTCATATAGAAAAGGAGAAGGGATGTAAGATAAAGGATGAGGTGTCAACAAGATATAACTCTAAAGAAAACACTTGTCCACTAAAAGGACCAACATGCATCCACATGAAACCACATAAGGTCCACATGCAAGAGATGGTGATACTCCCTAGGTAGAATCTCGACCATTCAAGCAACCAACCCTATGACGCTAATACGACACACCTAGGGTTCCAAGGTCATGACACACCACAACATCCCACAATATTGTGACACCAAGACCACCTCATGAGGCCTAGGTCAAAACACACCTCTCCAACCTATACGTCGACCCAGGACAACCTTGGTCACAACCACCACACCAAGGGGGAAGTGTCATGACCACAAAACCCCCAACAGGCTCTAGATCACGACCTAGGTCTAGGCAAAACAATAAGGTCACAAGGCTAAAGCATACAAATCCTAGTAAACCTAATCTCCACTAAGGGTGATACTACTCAACCAAGAGACAAACAAGGTACCCCAAAGCACCACACTCTCCCTCAAGAATCCATGAGAGAGATGGAACACTATATAGGTGGCAAATTGCACATCAACCCCCTATATTGGGTAAATTATAATTTGCACCAAAACTAGCAAAGAAAGCACAAACATCAACCAAACAAGCTCAAACTGGAGACTTAACCTCTCCACAAAACCTAATCACATATTGAAAGATTAGAGAAGGTTATAAGTACAAGATCAAGTCAAAACAAATAGGGTTACCCCAAAACTCAGGTTAGGGTCCTTATAATTAGGTAGTCACGTGGCTTCCTCGTTGCATGGATCAAAGCAGGCTATATTTTTCAATTGTAGTGTAGTGAGCCTCTGTGTCATAAACTTATTTGAAAAATAGTAGATGGTGTGCTTTCTGTTAGTCATCTCTTGACTCAAGACTCCTCGCAATGATGTTTCAGAATCTGATAACTGCAATGAGAAGATATTGTGACATGGCGGGCTTTAGTACCGATGGATTAGTAAGGTAGTCGTTAAGCTTCTAGAGTGCTCCTTTGCATTATTCATTCCATCTTGATTCATAATTCTTCTTTAATGATTTGAATACATGCTCATTGATAAGTGTAATCTTATAGATGATGTCAGTGATCTATTGGAGACGACTAAGTAGGCCTTGTATCTCCTTCTTTGTTCTAGGGGATGGCATTTCCTAGATAGCTCAAGCTTTCCCAAGGTCCACTTCAATTCCTATTTGAGTGACAATGTATCCTAGTAGATTACCAAATGTACCCCCTAAGGTGCATTTAATAAGATTCAGGCCTAGGGATAATCATCATAGTTGTTGAAGTAGTTTCTTTAGATTGGTGATGTGGTCTTATAGACTTTTAAATTTGGCAATCATATCTTCCATGTGGACCTCCAGCTCTTTGTGCATCATGTCATGAAATAGGGTGGCCAGTTCCCTTTGAGATGTAGCTTCGTATTCTTGAGATTGAACAACATGACATTCTTTTTCACTAGTTCAATGTTGTGAACCATTAGGATAGATGAACGGTTCTAAGAAACCAACATTGTACTGATTTTGAAATTCCTCCATGATCTTAAGGTTCCATTATGCCCTCAACCATCTAGCCTTCTGCTTGACAGACAGATGCCTGGGACACTGGGACATAGGCAGACAATGAGAAATGATTGCCTCATACAATCTAGGCTTGTCAGTGTAGCTCCATGTGAATACGTTGTTGTAGTGGTGTGGAAGTTTTATCATCTGATCTCTGATATCTTGTTGTAGACACGCCCCAACTTTACCTTTTTGTTGCTCAGGGCCTGAGTTGAGATTCACCATCTCTATTTAATCTTTGAAATGAAAATGTTTATGCTCCCTTGTCATATAATCCAGGATAGGGACCTCTTCAAACTTTATGTCCTGGTCAATGTAGGTCTGTGCTACTTTGAAGAAACATTTGGAAAAATCTTGGAGAGCCTTCTTATCTTTAGTTTCTTTGGGATTTTTTGAGCTATATGATTTTTACAGTGTTTGGATAAATAACCACTTTGGGATCTCCAATGTGACATTGTAGTCTTCCTCCATGATTTTAGTGTCTGCTGTCTTGGTGTTTTCTAGGTTGGGCCAGTCAAAGCAAATCCATAGAGTGATCATAGCCAATTTTATCAGGCGGCTCCTCTACCCCTTCAAGTGTTGGGTTGATGATTTTACCTGGCTTACATGATCATCTTGGTGATATTTTATGCTTTTTCCAATGTCAAGATGCTCAGGACATAGGTTGTTGACAACACGTGTGGGCATCCATTTTATTGCGTCCTCATTTGCAGGAATGCCCTAATTCTTAGATTGTTGGTTGTTTTGGGCAGTTTGGATGCTCTAGATTTCATTGATGATGAGGGTGGTCTCGTTCATGTTGACTGTGATCCCGGGGTAGTCATCTTGGTTGTCATTGTCGACCAAAGTAAGGCAACATCACACGAACAATAAAATTGGCGGTGTCTATATTTTCTTGATGGTAGACACAATGCAAGGAAAGTATGGAAGGGGACTCGTATGCTCAGGGTTGAGGTCCCACTAGTACAACACCCAATTTGATGCTCCTCTTCTAGATGCAAGCATCAAGCCTCACAATTCAAGTCTTGAGTCAATGGTGGATAGTTGAGGTAATCTCTCCGGATCAAGTCCATTGTAGTAGGCCACAATGGTGTGGGCTTCCAATACGGTGCCCACCAAGTGATATGATTTTATGTGTAGGATGGGTCATGGAACCTCTTCTGTCTGGGAGGGATATGAATGATCTCTACATATCCTTATCTCCAGGCCCCCAGTCCTTGATCTGTATGGATGTGCATCTCACGTAGCCATTCCACAAACAATGTCAGACTATGTGGGAGATGATCATTTCTGTAGTGTGGCAGAGCCCAGCTAGTATTAGAAATACAAAGCATCTCAAAGTAGAATAGAATATCATCCTCCTTTATGCAAGCTACGACATCAAGACTATCAACATGAGCAATGATGATAGTGTGCCCCAATAAACAATTCAATTTCTGATGCAGTGATGAGGTAATCGCCCATTTATGATGAATCCGTGGCCTTTCTATATGAGTCTGAAGAAAAGATTCAACTCCATGACCATGAACAATATTGCAAATGTCTTTGGCACACTTTGTAGATCTAGAGAAATTTCTCCCAGAACAACTTTGATTACCTTGTTGAAGGAGGTTGCTTTCTTTGTTCTCAAGTGTAGGTCAGAGGGATCCTTCTCCATATTGATGGCTGTCTTAAGGGACATATGTTGAGGCATGTGTTGTTGTTGACAAAACAAAAGGGTATTTTGAGGTCATTGTATATTTTTGTGATTAATAAGGGCCTATTGTCACTTCCTCTAGTTGGTATCTCATCTTTAGAGAATGAGATCATATTAGGGGTGGTGATTAACTAAACTATTTCTACAAGAGTGTATAGACTCGTGTCTTTGGAGATGTAGGAGCCAATATAAAGTCTTCATGGCCGATTCTTAGAGTTGTGAGGAATTATGCATTGCTTTAGCCATCGACACCTCCACCTTAGATTCATTCAAGAACTGGATTTTGTCTAGGCCTTCTGGACCAGTCTCCTTGCAAAGCTTAGGTGTCAGTGGTGCCTTTTTAGTATTGATGTAAGGTGTCTCCTCTTATATTGTATTGGTAGGGACTCCTATGTATATAGTTATCTTCTCCTTGACCTTGTTCAGAGGCAATGGTATTTCTGGTATAATGGGGGTGCTGATCCATCTCCATTGCAATCAATTAGGGTGTCACTGCTGGGACCGCTACATAGGGCGAGGGGTCATAGTTTGTTGGGCAGTTCCTGGGACTGGTGCCCTATATCTTTTGTACTTTGTATGATGATGCCTCACCACACCAATGGATATTACTCAAAACAAAGCACGATCAACAACTAAACATCACATTAACAGAAAAGTAGGTAAATTAAAACTGATATCATATGACCAATATGTGCAAAAACATATTATAATAGGGTCCAACAACCTGTGACATATCGAATACCATATCAAATATTTACATGTTCCAGTGGCCATCTGCCACAAACCTGTGTACAAAAGATCTTGTTTCACATACACATTCCCCATATACAAACCACAAGCATACTGACAAAGCATCATAATGATATAGAAATCATCTACAAAACACATTCCTTCCTGGACTTGAGAGTATAGTGATGAAATTAGGACTCTACTACACAACTAGTAGCTATCCAACCTTCTACATTTACTGATTTCTAAGTTGGTCTTCCTCAACATCATGATCCTACCCACACTGCGGACGACCGCCTAAAAAGATTTGGTAACCCACGTGGTAAGACCCATGTTTCAGCAAGAGATATAACTCTCGACCAAAGGTTATTGATACAATGAGATATATCATTATTAAGTAGGATGAGTAGATTCATCTAAATGGATAATTTCAAATGATTACAAAGGTTAAGCATCTTAAGCATCTACAACAGATAAGCATAGAAACATATATGACTAGAAGGAATATGAAGAACATGTAAAACAGTTTATTTCTCTTACCACATTATATTATATTACAACTAAGTAGTATAAGAAAAAGGCAAGGGTAACATCCAATGTGAAGCATGTTTAACCCTAGTCAGATATATTAAATAGCTATATTACATCTTTTAAGCCCTGAGGAGTTTGAGTCATACCACCCAAAGTCCAACTGACCACTGCTAAGTCAAAATCAGTGCCATACAAGATCTAGGAGAGTCAAACTCCTGTGATATCCTCCACCCTCAGTTAGTACGAGTGAACTCCACAATGACATATTAGTTAAACTGCCATCAGCGTCATGTAGTCAAGATGAAAACACCTAGCCCACCTTGGTGCAGGTCACTAAACTAGACACCAGGGTATATGATTACCCTACCACCAAGGTACAACCACAGTTGTCCTCAAACATATCACATATACAAATCTTTGAGACATGACTATATGTGTTCTCACACCGAGGCATGACCATAGCCACCATCCATACACCTGGGGTTAGGAAGACAAGGACACATAGTCTCTTACACCCTGCATACTCAATAGTATGCACTTCGAGTTTCCCTTAGGAATACTCATTTCACCATCCAACAAGTTCTGATAGTGGAATGGATCTATGGCACAAGGAACTATATGGTTAGGGTTCCACTTGATTAATTAAAACCAATTAGGTATATTTTAATTGCATCAACCAAGTTACATACAAACCGTAGAAAGATTCTACAAAGATAAGGGTATATAGCATCTTAGAGCATAAACTTGTCACATCTTCACATGGTACTATTCACTGCCATTTAAGAGTCCACACTCATCATCATATCCTCATGGGATACCAATCCCTTATCACAACATACAGAAGATATCACCTCACTTAAGGCATAAAGCCACTGCCAAGGTCATCAAACCATTCACATTGTTCCCTGTAAGAATATCAACATCTCTCTATACCCCAATAAGGCTCATCGTCATCACCATGCATGTAATACATAAGCTCGATATAACATTGCAATTAAGAACGATGATGTTCACAAGATAGAAAATTAGGGTTATAACATTAATAGAGAGAGAAACATTCCATCAGTATGTTAACTACACATGAAGTTATGTATCATCATCACTTTCTTACATTAGGGTTTGGATTCAACAAGTTAACCGAACTAGGGTTTCAAAATAGCAATAGGAATTAACCCTAATAATTATCTTCTTCAACATTCTTGGAAGACACTAAGTCAAGCATCATCATCACAAGGTCAACAACATATGATGATCATATAGTCTAGGAAATTTCATCAACCGCTAAGTTTTTGTGGTGTCTTTATTGGAAAAGATTAGGTCTACCACCTTTATCGACCGTTGAAGAGTAGCCACTTTAGCAACCTCTATGGTTAACCACTTCAGTGACCACTAGGGTCAAACAAGATCATCGACCGAAGATATACATGATTGACAACCAAAGAAAAGCTAATGCATTGGAAATTGAAAATAAAGAGCATCACTTGACCACTCAAGTTCAAAAATCTCTTCAACCACATACAATGTCATCATTAGTGACCAAACATATCTTGGCGACTAAGATACATTCAAAATTTGGCAACCAAACTAGGGCAACACAGCAACCATTATGAGGTTAAAACTTCATCAACCACAAGGTCCAAAACAAGTTGATAATCATCTAGAGACCGGAAATCATCAAAGAGTAAACCACAAGAAGAAAATCAACCTCAAAACCCTAAATAATCACCATCTTGAGAGAAAATTAAACCATGAGTCATAAAAGAGAAAAATCAACGTTTCTACCACATGCATGTATCAAAACTTCCACCATCAAAGATACATTCCGTGCACAAAGATTAGGGTTCAACAAAGGGGAGATATCTATTCAAGAATCACCATGAAAACATAAACCCTAGATCATAGATATCATCAGTCAACTTGGAATCACATTTTTAGTATCGAGATTATTTGCATGCTAGGTAAATGTAAGCAATAATCAAGGAGAAAGTTATATAACTCACCTCAAAAGAGAAGAAGCAACTCCAAAAATAAGGAATATCCAAGAAAAGAGAGAGAAAACTCTAGATTGATCCCACTTTTGGCCAAGTTAGCTTCACCTCCAAGAAGAAACAAAACCCTAGGCCAACGGGCAAGAAGGAGAGAAAAAACCCTAGGTATGATGGCAAAGAAGAGAAGTTCTTCATGATGAACTCAAACACTACATGGTGAACCGTGGGTTTGGTCAAGAATAGAAAGAAGAAGAGGGTATGGAAGGAAAATGAAGATGAAAAGGTAGATCACGTACCAAGGCAAAAGATATCACCAAACGGTCACAAGATGGGTTGCTCCAAACCCTAGTTCAACATGCAAGATGGATCGTCCACTTGATCTCCTACTTCACCACAAAGCACAATGGAGACGATCTCCAAGAAAGATGAGAGAAAGAAATGGTGCAAAGGGTTTCCTTGCATGCAGGAGGAGAGGTTTATGTAGCCAAGGGTTGGAGAGGAGAAGGGAGGTTAGGTGCCATGCTAACACATGCCATGTGTCCACCAAAACTCGTCCATGCAAGCACCACACGCACACATGAAACTAGGTTGACAACACCAGAAAAAACTAGTGACCAACTAAATATAGGAAAAGCCATCAGTTCAAGGAATTCTTTAGCAACCAAAACAAGATCAAAACTCAACGATCACATAGACCAAATACTAGGGTTTCTTAGCGACCGAAGAGGGTCATGGGCTCATCAACCACCAAGACCACTAAGCACATACAAAAACTCATTGACCACAAAGAAAAGAGCCAAAGGAAAGCTTGGCAACCTCTGAAAACAAAGCTCATCGGCCAACACACACCTCAAGGACAACCATCTACATAAGGTATACAAGCAAACCCTAGGTCATGGGCTCATCAACCACCAAGACCACTAGGAACATACAAAAACTCATTGAACACACAGAAAAGGGCCAAAGGAAAGCTTGGAAACCACTGAAAACAAAGCACATCGGCCAACACACACCTCAAGGTCAACCATCCACATAAGGTATACAAGCAAACCCTAAATCTTGACACAACCATGTCACCTCATCAAACCAAGGTACAAAAAGGTGCCCCAAGGCACTTCTCTCTCCTACATGATGTAAAAACATGTGAGACGCATCAATCATGTGCCAAATTGCAAGAAAAACCCTAAACATGGGTAAATTTGCAATTTGGTCCAAAGCAAGCACATAAAAGCATAACTAGCTAAAACAACATCCAAACTTGACCAAACTAAAACATATGCCCGTGACATGTTATCAAAGCACATCTTAAGGTTAAATTAAGGTTTTAAGAAAATAATTATTCTAAGCAATCAAGATCTACCAGAAAGCTAGGTCAGTGGTCTTGCACTTTCATCTCATGGCAGGTTCCCAATATGTTAATCACCTACATTTCCTACCCCCGGTGAGCTCCTGGTATGCTAACTAGCCTTTTGGTGCTTATGGGGACTAGTGACTTCTTATGTTGGATTGAAGTGACAATATGAGAATATTGAGACCAATTCTTGACTACTTACTGCTTGTTCTATAGTAAGGACGATCATGTGTGATGAGTCTTCTAATAGTGAGGTTACAACCATTGTGTTGGAAGATGGTGGCATCTCTATTGATGCCATTGTGCTGGTTTTTCCAGATTCTATCAAGTCATGTAGGGCATGCTTGAGTGTGATGCATGAATCAGTCACATGCCCTTTTTCTCTGTGAAAGTCTGAAAGGAGTTTTCATTGTAGCTTTTTGGCATAGGATTTGGTGGATTGCCCTTAAGACTGGGAACTTTAATAATTGCTTTATGTCTAGCAATATTGTGATTATAGAATCTCCAAAGGGGGTGAAACTCCTCTTTGTCTTGGAAGGTTCTTCTGTTGATGGAGCAACAATTATCGGCTCGGCTTGAGGTGTCAGGTTACTCGTTGTTGGAGAAGTGTTTGCTATCGCATGTTGTACAAGTAGTTGGAAAGGCAGTGGTGTGTAACCATAGTAGTTTCTTGATGACCACACATACTATAGGGGAATGTACTAAGGCTAATATTTGGGTGGCATCATGTGGGCTTGCTATTTTTGGTATACCCTTGTCATTTGATCTACTAATGTCTGCAACTATGAGATCTGGACAATCTACTATTTACGCATGTCACCTCTAATAGGGACAACCACTACCCCTACCGTTGCATCTTTTTCTTTGGCCTATTTCCACTTAGGCTTCTGACTGGTTGTCGTAGAGGCAAAATGTGGTGGGAAAGTGAGGCCTATGTTTTGATAGACCCCTTCATTTGATAGAATTTTCAAAATATACTCCTAGTTGTATGAGCCCTAGGAAAGTATTGTACCTCTATAAAGATAAAGGGTCATGAGAGTTGGCATGGCAACTCTAGTCACCATGTCTAGTGCCTCTTGTCTATCAGGCTTGAACTTTAACTGGGAAACTAGCTCCCTCCATCATTTGAAGACATCAGAGAAGCTTTCATCTACCTTTTGTTGTCACACTTCTAGCTCCTCCTAGGTAGGGACTAGATGTAGATTCCAAGCATATTGATCAACAAACTATTCATCCACCTTGACCCAAGTGGTGATTGTTGACATATCCTGCTTGTAGTACCATGCCAATATGGGACCTATCAGGGTCCGTGTGAACCATTGGATTAGTACTTTTTCATCATCTTGGACCTCCACCATGTTTGAGCAATATACCTTGATGTAAGAAATAGGGTCCCCTATTACGAAATACTCATGGAACTTGGCATGTTGAAGTTTTTGGGTAGCTTAGCATTTGGGAAGTGGAAAAAGTTACTAAATGTGTTCCAACCATCTTTCTCCCCTCTAGTTGTTTGATCTTATGTATAATCTTGAGTAGTAGGGGGTATGTAGCATTGGTTTCCTGTGCAGTAGCTTCCTAGAATGCGACCACCAATAGTATCACTGGTGATCTGATTGTTGTTGGTGGAGCCATGTATATATGTGGTGAGAATCCATATCATCTCCAATACATGGGTTGTACTAGGAGTGGGGCAGTGGATACAAAGAGTGTGGGATGGGGACTGATCCCTTACCATTCAAATGTTGTGCTTGGATCTTTATGATAGTGTTGGCCTTATCAACCTACTAGGATCTCCTTTTGTGGTTGTAGCTTCTTCTTTCTTTTTCTCTTTAGTTTCTCCTTCAAGAGACATATGTCATTGCCTCCTGAACTACCAAGATTCCCTCAACATTTGCAAACAGTGGACCCTGATAGGGCCCTGGATGGAATGGTTTTGGTTGAGGCAAGCAGGAACCCCACACAATGTATGACAGGAGCAACGTTGATGACCCTATGTGAATAGATCCATGTCAGGTGAACCCTAGATAATTCTATCCTCCTTCATATCTTAAGCTCAGTGGAGGCGTGGGAACAGATTGGGTGTCTGCTCCAAAAGAAGAGCTACCTATGAAATGAACATTTGAGGTACCACCACAACTGTTGTATGCTCTTGCACTCATGTAAGCCTATCTTTCATGTTTTGGATGGCATGTCCCTTGGTGCCACTATCAAAATGACGATCTACATTGTTGCTCCTGGACATCTGGGTTGATCATTAGCAAAATCGGATGAAGTACAAGCTTGTTGACCTTCTTGTGATGTCCTAAAATTCACATTAGTGGGATTCAAAAGTATGGTGTAATATTATATGAGACGATACTCTACTTTTGGGGACGAGTCTTGCCACACATATGATATCAAGAAAAAAAGTAAAAAGACTTCCCCTTTTTGTCTGGGAAATGTATAAAAGGAATATTCATCAATTTCTTACAACCTTCTCATGAAAAAAGACACCTATAATGTTTCTCTTATTTCCATTCTTATTTATTTTTATGTGACTGTACCTGCCCCTAGCCTGGTTAAGAAAAAGGATTTATTCACTTTTTAGTGAGATGTGGTTTCCAATGCCATGCCTAAAAATAAAAGGATGGTGGACATCGTGTTCCTTAAGAGAGTGTCTTAAAAGAATTATTCAAAAGAGGATAGAAGGTGGGGGTTCAAGTGGTTGATAATGATTAAGGTATCCCTCACTGGGCTAGTGATTGTGATCAATCAATCACTTTTTTTCCCTAGGGCATCCTCATGTGGTGGGGTTACCAAACTGAAACCCTTGGCAGCATCCATGACACCCTAGTTTCATCCTAGTTTGAGGAGTTTCTATTTGGGGTTCTTGGACCTTGGAAGCAATGAGTGTTCAACAAGGAGGGAGCCTTATCTTGGCTTCTCCCTATCAACTACAAAGTGTAGTATAGGTTGTGGTCTAATTTTAGGTTGTGGCCCAGGACCGTAAATTTGGGTATGAAAATCACAAGATGGTCTAGTTTAAGTACATAGTCTAGGACCATAGATACGAGCTTGCAAGGAGCTAGATTGTCCTATTTTAGGTCATAGTCTAGGACCATGGGTGGGAAGATAAAGTGTGTTATTGGTCCAGGTTTAGATCATAGTCCATGACCCAAAAAGGATATGAAAGATAAATTTAGATTAGTTCAAGGTCATAGTCTAGGACCATGGATGGTGCAAACCTGACATTCACAAGTGACATCACACTCGTCATGGAAGAACTGTTCCACTTGACTAGGCTTTTAGGTTAGGACTCCCCTTTTTAGAGAGAAAGTGTTCTTTTTTAGAGGTCATTTGGCAAGATAAGCCCGACTTTTGAATGGTTCTCATTCTCTTAGCAAATTGATGATTGTAGAAAATTAGTTGATCCTTTGTGCAAGCTTATTTGATTTTTGAAGGGATTGTTAATCGTTAAAAAGATTGTTTGAGATTTGAGATTGTTAATATTAAAAAAGTTTTTTTGCTTTTGAAATGATTGTCAATCTTTTAAATGATTGCTCAACTATGACATTGTTAATATGTGAAAAGATTGTTTTGATTTGGGATTGTTAACCTTTGAAAAGATTTTTTAGAATTATTTATCTTTACAAAGATTTCTTAATTGGAGATTATTCATCTTTAATAAGATCGTCAAATTTGAGATTTTTAATATTTCAAAAGATTTTTTTGTAGTGTTAATCTATATTAAGATTGTTTTCAATTGTTAATCTTCAAAAAGATTGTTTGATTGGAAATTGTTAATATCTAAAAATATTGTTTGATTTGAGATTGTTAATCTTTATAAAGATTGTTTTGATTATTAACCTTTACAATTTTTTTTTAATTTGAGATTGCTAATCTTTAAAATGATTGTTTAGGATTTAATATTGTTAATCCTTGAAAATATTGTTTGAATATACACATGAAAAGAGTTGGCAACAATCTCAAACATTTCAACATCCAATACATGACATATGTATTGGAAGTAAATGACCCTCCCCTCTTAGCTTATGAGTTTAGATCCATAGATACATCCTCACTGAAACATGACATGCAAAGGAGGGGTGGGTCCTTATCTACTAGTATGGGTAGGTGACACTTATCGAGGGGTAACCCAGTTTAAAGAGATATGGGTACTGCTCTTAGTACACATGGTGATTATGATGACCATGATTAGTCATGAGAAAGAGGAGAGTGGGATGCTTTCAAGGCCTTTGGATGTCCAACTTAATGAAGCATTGGTACCTTTATTGACAACTCACATTACTTTCAGGGATCCGACATGAGGTTGGTACTCATCCCATGGCACATGTTTGTAGGAGTGTGAAGTGACTGTGATGGGTTTTAGCATTTTTTTAAACTAGCCCATAAATAATTAATGTTTCTTGTATGCAAATAAAAAAACAAAAACAATATGTCTTAAGAAGGAATCAAATTTTATTTCCAACCTACATATGTTTTCCACACTTTATTTTGATTTTTCTCATTTTTATTTTTATTTAACACGAGGGAAGCAAACACAAAACTCAAAAAAGGGAAGCATGGCTAAAACCCCATATCAATAGGGAACATAGACCAGAAAGAAAAAAAAATAATAAGAAAAAAAGTACAAGATCAGAACCACCAAAGTTGACCAGAGATAGAGAGGGGAGTAGGACTGACAGATCACCTTGACCCTCGATCCATGGGCTGGCAGATCACATGAATGTGCCACCCTACTCCCTGACTAGAAAGACAAATAGAAAAACCATGAGAAAATAGGAAAACATGAGAATTAAAATAGAAAGTAGAAGAAAAATGAAATGTCCTAAAGATGAACAATCTTTACAACAAAATAGCAGGAGTTTGATTGAAACCTTGTTTTCATCCCCAACAGAGTCACCAATATGTTGCATTCTACCCCCAAAATGGGAAATAGGGATCTACAAAGAAAACTCTACCCTTTTTGGTAGTAGAACATCACACGAAAAATGAAATATGGGTGTTCACGAGTCACCACCACGTTCAATATGGAAAATAAGGAAAACAAGATAAATTATTGAAGCCAAAATTAATTATGAGTTATACCTGAGTCAGATTGATAGAAAAATAGGAAATAAAGAACAAATTCAAAGATCATTTTTTGTGGTCTCATTACAAGTTGGGAAGGATTTGCACCCCCATCCAGTCCAATAAGCCAAGATTAAGATGCTTTCTATTATGAAGAAGAGAGAGACTTGTGATGGTTAAAGCGTAATTTAAAGAAAAAATGATAATTAGTGCGAAGTAGGCTTTTAGGGATGGATATGGTTGTGTCCTTCCCCTCATTATCCTGAAAGTCCTAATTTTAGGTGGATTGGGGTCCTAATCACCTCAGATTCTCCCATGGTAGATATATCAGTGGGTGGATAGGACCGCTGTGTAGGATTCAATGGCCATTAAAAGATGTAAGTTGATGGAAAGATCTAATTTTCCTTAAAAGAAATGAATGATGGTATTTATAACAATAACAGAGTAGAACAATTATTATAGTTGAGCAAATCAGATGGAACAATCAGAGATCAAATATAGCAGCTATAGTAGTTAGGTGCAGTAGATCAGATATATTGTTTATAGTAGTTAGGTGTAGTAGTTAAAGCAGTTCACCGTTCTACATGTGCTAACTGGGTAGGAGTAGAAGAAGGATCCTCTGATCATGAGTAATTTAGAAATAAAAGAGGAAGGTAGGTCGATCCTCTGGCTTCACGACGATATTTATAGGTAGATATTGTGGTTTGGGGCTCTGGACAGAACATTCTGCAACATGCGATAGATCAACATGATATGTTTCATTGGTGGGGCATGTGGATTGAGGCGACTCACTGCATGGCATGTGGCATATGGCTGGGATCCATTGGGTGTCCCAGTTGATTGAAAATGCATCTTTTTTGTAATTTTATGAATGTTATAAAGAAAGACAAAGAAAATAGCAAGGAAAGATAATTCAATATTACCTCTCAGATTTAATTGGAATAACAATTGAATATCCTAGAAAAAAGGGAATTCTTTTATTTCATATAATTCAACTAGGCAATTACAAACAAGCTTGTAAAAAACTGAACTAGAGAGATAATCACACTTGGGTCTAAGAAGAAGGTTTCTTTACATAAAGACCTATACTAGGTAAAAGTAGGTAAAATGTGTATTAAGTATGTGGAAAATATTAAAATGTAAAAAATGATAAATGTGGAAATTGGGTGGAATGTGGAGTGGATTCCATCATTAGACAGATAATTTGCATTAATCGTGTATTGTTATCAGTGAGCACAAACGGGGTGTCAACGCATAGCATCATTTATTTTGTAACAATACATAATATTGTTATAATATAATAAGCCTCCAAGACAATAACTATGTTGATGTATATTTAGGGTTTCCAAAATCAATAATCATATAGATGTGGAAATAGGGTTATTAAAACAATGTTTATAAATTTCTATGATCTTAAACCAATTGGTTTAGTTGTTCATATTAATGTGACATGATCAATTTAACGTCCCAGATTCTGCCGTCTCAAGACTTAGAAGGCCCGAGAAGATGAATCTGAAAACGTTAGCTAATTGTTTCAGAGTGCGTTGCGGAAGCAATATGTGCATACATGAACATTCAATATAACAAACACCATAACATTTCTCAGCATTCAACATGTATATTACAAAATGAATTATTACAACTTACATTTACACATTGAATAGAGAATTTTACCAGTCTATGAACATGTATGCTAACTAGGATCTACACAATAGGTACAACCTAAACATTGCTCACTTCACATCTTTTATCCCACGCTAGCTCTGAACCTAAAACATATGTGAAACAACGAGTCAACACAATGTGTTGTGTACATGGGTAGAAAGATACATATATTTATGGTTTTCAATATTTGAAAAGATTTGCAGAAAGAAAGAAATAAAATCATAGAAAACATATCTTGATTAAACGAAATACATCATTTTTATTCATTTTCCTAGATGATTTGCATTATCAAGGTGGACTAGTACCAAAACATATATATTGGGCCCATCCCCGTGTACCAAGTACTCTTTATAATTAGGTAGAATTGTGCCCTTGAACTTTCATAAATATCTGTATTTTTTTTCTTTTTTTTCATTTAAGCCCCCTTTACAATCATGAATTGCACTACCCCTTTAATTTATGTAAGTGCTTTCTTAATCTTCTTTTTTTTAAAGAATGGGCACAATCACTACCTTTTTATCAAAAGAGAAGAAGTTAGACCAGATCTTTATGCAAGAAAATATGTAATGCATATGCAACTATATGAACAAAGGTGTTATGCAACTAAATGGCATGCAACATGAATTTGTTGTGCATGTATGATTTTTCTATATTTTTTATGCACTAATGCAAGCAAAAATAAACAACTATTATGCACAATCTATTATGAAATGTAAATGCAATCAAAATAAAGAATGACAATATGTGCTCAATCCTCTTATGGTGGGGTGCCAGTCAAAGGTATGTGGTGGGTGAGATCACACGACTAAGAAACAAAACCTTCAGAAAAAATCATATGTCCGTCTCTAATGACCTGTGTATAGGGTAATCAAGGGGTTTATTTCTTAAATTTTAATTTAAGGTCACGTTAGTGTTTGATCAGTTTAGGCTCAAAAATCCTTGTCAATCACATTCATTTATGCTCTAATGTCCTAAAGCTGACTTACTCAAGCACTTCCTCAGTTATGTGACTCGATTACTTACAAAATAAGCTCACACATAATTTTTAAAATTGCACCCATCCCAGAGATTGATATTCTCAATTGAAACCATGCATTTACTTCTCCACATATTACACTAGATAGATTGTGGATCCTATATAACAGCAAAAAACTAACAAGAAAACTAACTACTTTTCTCAAAATAAAACAAACAAAAGGCTAAAATAAAAGAAAATAAAAACTAAGATAGAAATTGTTCCATCACACCCCAAGCTTAAATATGACTATGGCCTCATAGTCAACATCCCAACTTAAGAGGTGGAACAGTGATACCCAACTCAAAATGGTGGTGGCGGTGGTTGTGTGGGGTCTTGGGGAGGAAACATCCCCTAAAATGTAGGATCAGACGGGGCATGTCTGGCGGTATCGTGTAACCTCCAAAGTACCCCTGACTCCAGTAATGATCAAAGAAAGGTTGTTGATAATTTCCCATCTGTTGCAGATGCTGATGCATATTCTCTTAGTTGGCCAAGAGAAGGTGTTCATTTTCATAGATCGTCTGCTAGTTGCTATACAGCCGACCTTGCACGTCCTGAATGCCAGCCAGAGATTGGGTTTGCTACTGTTGATGCGTCTGGATGCCCTACAGCATAGTATACATACCCGCCATAGAATAGCCATCCTCTCCTTCTTGAGAGGGTGGCGGGGCAGAAGATGATGAGGTAGCGTAATGGCGAGGACGCTTCCGTGGAGCTCTATGTCTCACAGGAATGGTGGGCTCTACTTCCTCCACATCATCGCTATCCTCTTCTTCCTCCTCAGCATTGCTTTCCTGTTGTCCATCATTGTCTTCGTCATCCACGGCCGGACATTTATAGTGCCTGACTCCCCTGATGTTGAAGATGGGATCAGGAAGTCGACGCTTGAAGAAAGTATCATTGATCGAGCATGTGGCATAGATGACATCGTCTTCCACATTGATGAGGTCAGACTGCTTGAAATGAAGATGGTCGATGCATAGCCTAGAGTTCAGTGGCTCCAGAGTAGAGATATCAAGGCCCAAGTGAAGAGAAATGGGGGTGATAAGTCCCCCAAAAAGTATGGGTGTCTCCCGCCTAACATTGCGCCTCACTGCAATAATGTGTTGAAGAAAGAATGCTCCCCAGTTGACCGGATTTCCCTCTATAAGTTGATATAGAAAATACAAGTCCAACACTTGTACCTTGGCTTGTCCTTGGGTTGACTTGGTGAATAGTGTGTTGGTCGGCATCCGATGGAGCACTCGAACAAAGGGATGCTCGAAGTCTGCCAAAGAACTATGGTGGAAGTTCAACTTTTTACCCTCTGGCGTTGTCACAAAATCCTTCCAGATGGCTTCCAAATCAACATTTTCAGGCTAACGGCAGGGCATATGTGGCCACCCATAAATGTCATTGAAGGCACGGATAGTAAGGGTGTGGTTGGTGTTGTATAAACAAAAATCCACCCTTCCTTCTCTCCACTCACCACTCGACGACCGCACTTGGTCGGGGGTGATGCATATCTCCAAGGACACCATGAACTTGATGACGATTTCTTTATATGTCAGCCATCCATCAAAGATGGGATTCACAGACCTTCCCATGAACTCCTGTCACTCGAGGACATACACCATGTTGTCGGTGAAGCCCATATCCTCCAGCAGTTGACGATCGCCGAATTGTGTTGGTGTGAATGACCACTTGGCAAGCTCCTCATAGACCTTCCTCACCTCCGTCGAGGGGTGGCTGAGGCATGGTCGTGGCATAAGAGCACCAGGGGATCCTCCTCATCTTGCCATGAGGATGGAGTGAGCAGGGAAGAAGAATAAGAAAGGAAGAGCTCGATGAAGCCTATGGATGCTCGGAGTAGCCACTCGTGCTCATGGGAGTCATGCTTCTTCAAGTTGTGAGAAAGAAACAAACCACAACCTCCCTTTTATAGGGCCGGCACTGACCTACTGTGACAGAGTCGGTGGCATTGACATGATGTATGTGGCACTGACTTCTGGGGACAAATCCGAGCCCTCAGTGTATCGACAGTTGTCAGTGTGCAATCTTCTTTTTCCAGATTGCTGACAAGTCGATGGCACTTACTTTTTGGTGAGATCAAATCCGTGAATTGTCCACATAGGCACATCTAGGCCATAGATCGCGGTTGTCTACGGATCGGTGTTTTCTTGGGTCAGTGGCACCGACAAGGGTCGGTGGCACCGACAATGGTCGATGGTACCGACTTGATGATCGGTATTTGTTTTCAGTGCATCGACGCACCCACCGAGCCTGGGACCTCATGCCGAGTCGGTGCCACGGACTTGGTTGTCGGTGGTATCGACAGCTCATCAGTTAACCGCATCTGAGTTCTGCACTTTCTTCAGAAATGTCAGTGGCACCGACATGTATGTTGGTGGTACCGACTACTGCCAGCCGATCCGCCCATCTCTCTGACCCTATCTTAGTGCCACCAACTTCCAAGTCGGTGCCACCAAATCAAGCACAGTCTGCACACTCAACAAACGAGTCAGGGTGTCATTTTTATAGAAAATTTTCCAAAAACTAAGTACTAATAAAACAACTTAATGGAAATGAAAGAAATGAACATACTAATGGTTGGGTTGCCTCCCAACAAGTGCCCTTGCTTAACGTCCTAGGCTAGACAACTCCATTATCGAGATTAATTAGGGGCACTAAGTTTCATCTCATGCTCCTTTCTAACAAAATCTTACCCAATATAATGCTTCAGTCTTTGACCATTGACCAAGAAGGATCTCTCTCCCTCTTTGATCCTAACAGCTCCATGGGGTAACACTTCCTCCATTATAAATGGCCCACTTCACCTAGACCTCAATTTTTTGGGGTGCAATTTCAACCTTGAGCTAAGGAGCAACACACTCTCTCCCGATAAAAAGACTCTCCTAGCTATATTTCAGTCATAAATTTGCTTAGTTCTTTCCTTGTACAATCTTGAGTTCTCATAAGCATTCATATTAATTTCATCAAGCTCATTCAACTCTAACATCCTTATCTTTCCTACTTCATCAAGATTAAAATTGAGCCTTCTCAATGCCCAATGAGCCTTATGTTCTAATTCCACAAGAAGATGACACGCTCGACCATAGACTAACCTAAAGGATGTGGTTCCTATGGGTGTCTTGGAGGTTGTCCTATGGGCCCATAGCGCATCAACTAACAAATCATTCCAATTCTTCCTACTAGACGACATCGTCTTTTCAAGGATCTTTTTAATCTCACGATTGGAAACCTCTACCTGTCCTTGTGTTTGTGAGTGATATGGTGTACCCACACGGTGTGTCACTCCATACTTGTTCAGAAGTGCCCCAAATTTCCGATTAGTGAAATGAGTTCCTCCATCACTTATGATCATCCTTGGTACTCCAAATCTACAGAAAATGTGATCCTTATCAAATTTTCACACAACATTTGCATCATTGGTTTGGGTTGGAATTACTTCCACCCATTTTGACACATAATCTACACCCAACAAGATGTAAAGGTTGGAGTTAGAGGACACAAAGGGTCCCATGAAATCAATACCCCACAAATCAAAAACCTCTACTTCTTAGAACACATTCAAGGGCATCTCCTGCCGCTTTGATATGTTCCCTGACCGTTGACATGCATCACACCTATGCATAAAGTCATATGCATCTTTGAATAGGGTCGGCCAATATAATCCACTCTCTAATACCTTTGCGGCTGTCCTAGAACTATCATGGTGTCCACGTGTAGGTAGTGTGTGGCAATGTTTCAACACACTCTCATACTCACCTTCAGGTACACATCTCCTCAAAATTCCATCCTTGCACTGTTTCAACAAAATAGGATCATCCCAAAAGTAATAGCGCAAAGAATGAAAAAATATTTTCTTTTCTTGATAACCCCAATTTGCAGGCAATTCCTTACAAGCTAAATAATTCACAATATTAGCAAACCAAGGATCTTTTTGCTTAAGGGTCAACAACTTCTCATCAAGGAAGGTCTCTAGAATGGGTATATTCATGTCCTTCTCATCTACCCTCTCCAAATGAGATAGGTGATCAGCCACCTCATTCTCTACTCTTGTTTTATCCTTGACCTCAATATCAAACTCCTACAATAAAAGGATCCATCTAATCAATCTTGGTTTAGCATCCTTCTTCTGTAGTAAGTACTTAATAGTTGCATGGTCAGTCCACACCACCACTTTTACTCCCACAAGATATTGTCTAAATTTTTCAAAAGCAAAGACAACATCTAGTAACTCTTTTTCAGTTGTGGTGTAATTAAGTTGTGTGTCATTAAGTGTTTTAGATGCATAGTATATGACCGTAGGAACCTTGTCTAGGTGTTGCCCCCACACTACCCCCACAACATAATCTGATGCATCACACATCATCTCAAATTGTTGGCTCCAATCTGGGTCCTGCACAACCGGTGTGGATATGAGTTTTTCCTTCAAAATCTCGAAAGCCTTTAAACACCTCTCACCAAAATTGAATTCGACATCCTTTTCCAAAAGCTCAAACAATGGTTTAGCGATTTTTGAAAAATCCTTAATAAAGTGGTGATAAAACTCGATGTGGCCTAGAAAACTCCAAACTATCTTCATCAACGTTGGTAAGGGAGTTTTGAGATCATTTCTATTTTAACTAGATCCACCTCCAAGCCCTTGCTAGACACCTTGTGGCCTAACACTATTTCCTCGCTAACCATCATGTGACATTTTTCCCAATTAAGCACTAAATGTGTTTCTTCACACCTCTGTAAAACATTATCCAAATTTTTCAAGCAATCATCAAAAGACATCCCATAAACCAAAAAATTGTATGCAAGAGAATAATATCTAACTACTCATTTCTATCAGGTCTCTAATATCGACACCTACATGATTGTTGGTCGTTGAATCTTGAAATTTTCATCAACAATCACTTCATGATTGACCGAACTTAGTTGATCTAGGTAATGTCATGTTTCTGAGAGGAATAAGTAGAATTTCTTTCAAAAAAATGTCATATGAAACTTTCCTTTGCTAATAGTTCCCATCAATACTTAATATGCCTGTTAGAAGTGTACCAATTGATTAAACCTCGAGACATCTCTCCACCATATCTGAGAAAATTGCCAACATACACCTTTGAAAAGTCGTGGGTACATTGCACAAACCGAAAGGCATGTGGCGGTATGCAAAGGTGCCATAAGGGCAGGTGAAGGTAGACTTCTCCCGGTCCTTAGGCTCGATTGAAATCTGATTGTAGCCCAAGTATCCGTCGAGAAAACAAAAATGGGAGCGACCGGAGAGTCGCTCCAAAATCTGATCAATGAACGGTAACGGAAAATGGTCCTTAAGTGTAGCAGTGTTCAACCTTCGATAGTCAATGCAAACTCACCATCTTGTCACTAATCTAGTGGTGATTTGCTCATTAGATAAATTAGTAATGATAGTAATTCCCCCCTTCTTAGGCACTACCTGTGTCGGCCTAACCCACATAGAATCTGAAATAGCATAGATTATACCTGCCGACAGTAGCTTGATTACCTCCTTCACCACCTCTATCATGATTGGATTTAAGCGACGATGAGGTTGAATGACCGGCTTTGCTCCTTCTTCTAACTGAATCTTGTGTTGGCACAAGGTGGGATAAATCCCCTTGATGTCAGCCACGGACCACCCAAAAGCACCTCGGTGATTCTTTAACACATTGATCAATTGTTCTTTTTCTGAGATACTCAATGATGCTGATATGATGACTGGTAGCTTCTCCTCCGCTGCTAGAAAAACATACTTCAAGTGAGGTGGCGGCAGCTTGAGCTTTAACTCAGGTGGGTTTAGAAGTGAAGAAACCAATGGCGGTGGTAGTGGTCCTAAGTCCTCAAAATGCCTCATGTAATGACATGGCAAAGCCTTCAATAACCTTGCACACTCCTCCAGTGACCGGTCCCAAACACAATCATCCATTATGTTCATTAGACAAGCCTCTAGGGGAAGCTACGGATGGACCTGTAGTATGGAATCCTCTGCGTCATCATCCATAGTAGATAGGCTCCCTTCTTCTTCTCTATCATCTGGGTATCCTACCACCTTGGCAAGTGAGACCACCTTAGTGTTCTCCATGATGTCCACAGCAAGTGTACCCTTGTCCACTTTTGTCATAACATGTGCCATGTCTAGAAATGGTTTTCCCAAGAACAAAGAAATATTGTTATTCATGTGTTGCATCATATTACACTGCTCCTGAGCATTGGATGACTTGGAATTATCCAGCATGGTTATCTCAAACATGTCGTCTTTAATTCCCATAGTCAAGTGGCCTCTTCCCATCTCCAAGATCATGTTGGTTGTTGCTTGGAAGGGCCTTCCTAGAAGAAGCTCGTTGCCATGTTCAGCTTGCATCTCCATCACTACAAAATATGCAGGAAAAACAAACTGGTCCACCTTGACAAGCACATCCTTGCAAATGCCATACGATGTCACTACCGAGTTGTCCACTAACGGAATCGTCATACTGCTCTTGCTTGATGTTTTGAGACCAATCTTTTTAAAAGTGGATAGGGGCATCAAGTTGATGCTTGCCCCCGAATCACAGAGTGCCTCACCAAACTTTGTCTTCCCAATGTAGCATCTGATGTTAACACAACCGGGGTCTTGCCTCTTTAGTGAAAGTGTACCTAAGATGAAGGCACTGACTTGCTCTCTTAGTACATCCACCTCAGAATCTGGGATCTTCCTCTTCTTGTTGATGATGTCTTTCAGAAACTTCCCATATGAGAGTATTTGTTCAATTGCCTCAATCAATGGTATATTTACATAAAGCTTCCTAAAATTGCCCAAAAACTTCTTGAATTGTTGATCCATCTTAGTTGCCTTCAAACTATTAGGATACGGAACAAGTACTGTATGTGTCCTATGATGTGGTGGCACATATGACGTCCTCTTTTCCACCTCAGATTCTTGCTTTTGCTCCTCCCCTGTGTTTCCTGCCTCGGGTTCTGCTTGCGCCTATTCTGCCACTAAGTCACCACTGTCAACGAGCTTGATCACCTCAGTCTCCTCAGTCTGTGGGGTCAATGTCTTCTTCCCACTTTTTAGTAGTATGGCCTTGACCTGCTGGTTCCCCATTGGAGTGTCATTATTTCCTGGAAACCCCTGTTGAGAAGGCTTTTTCAGAGCTGCCACATCTTCCGCTAGTTGAGATAAAGTTGACTCAAAGCTCCTCATCTGGGCCCCTTGGTTCTGAAGATCACGCTGGAAATTGTTTATCAATTGTTCATTTTGCTTCACTATGCGGTTGAGAATCTCATTTATGGTCTCCTCTGCTGTAGGTCGCTACTACTGGTTATTTCTATGTTGGTCTTGTTGATCATGGTCCTGAAGAAAATTGTTCAGACCTTTCCAAGAGAATTTAGGATCGTTTCTCCACGCATAGTCATTGTTCTTATAGCCTTGCTGCCGCATATACTTTATCTGGCCTTCTTCATCTGATGAATTATTGTCCTTCTCAAGCAGCTTCTTTGCTATAAAGTCCAGCTTTTCATTTAAGGATGTGATGACTTTGGATTCCCCTATGCTCTTGATCTGCTCTGGATTGTCCCTCTCATTGCCCCAAGCCTAATTCTTCACCATATCTTCAAAATATCCTGACATGTTGAAGGAGGGTTATTAAGAAAGAACCCTAGGCCTACACTATCCAAAGTAGTCCGTTCACTTTTTCACAGCCCAAAATAGAACATATTCACTTGATTTTCTAAATCTATCCCATGGTGTGGAACCTTCCTGAGCATTATGTGAAAGTGCTCCCACGCCTCGGAATAAGATTCAGATGCATGTTTCTTGAAGTTGTGGATATTCTTAATCAACTCATTTGTCTTCTCTAGAGGAAAATATCTTTCAAAGAATGCCTCTACCATTTCGTCCCATGTCTTGATTGACTCTTTTGGCAGGTTGTGCAGTCATTCCTTTGCCTTGTCAGCCAGCGATGATGGAAACAGCTTCAGATAGATGGCAGTTTAAGGAAACTTGCCAACTTTAGCCATATCACGGATCTCCACAAAATTACTAATATGTGCCACTAGGTCTTCATGAGTGTTCCCATAGAACGTCTGTGACTTGATGAGTGCAATCAAACCCGGATCAATCTTATACTGAGATACATTCACATGTTGTGTTTTGATCGGCCATGTCTGTACAGCTGAAGAGGATGCTTTTATCCTCTCCCAGATGGTCCTCTCTGCTCCTGGATTTTTGTCCCCCATTGCTCATTGACTGGGTGACATTGGTATGCCTTCTAATGAAGTAGTTTCGATCGGAGCCTCAACATCGACTGGAACCTTAGGTGTAGCTTCTCCGTAGTCTGTGGTCCTCATTGTCACCATACACTAGTACTTGAAAAATTGAAAATAGTTAGCCAAGGTACCTTTAGAGAAAATTCAATATATGAATATGAAATAGATATATTTTTTTCAATTAAATTGTACAAAAATTAAAAAGTGGCCTAGAGTGGCCGACTACAACACTCGTAGTGCTGAGATGTCACCGTCTTCCCAGCAACGATGCAAAAAACTTTGACACACCAAAACCGTGCGCAAAAAATCAAGTGCACGTGTCGAGTAATATAGGCCTTTGTGAGGCCTGAGTTGAACTCAGGGAGACGTAGTCTCAGCGACTACTACTAAATATGGTACGATCAGCTAAGCCAGATGAAAATGTTGAATTGAATTTTAACAAAACAAAAGAAAATTAAGAGAAAATGAAAATGGTTGATTCGAATATGGTTGAATTCCTTAGGGTTACTAGTTTCACCATAGGGTCTCATCGTATATCGTTTCTACTGAATTAATATAAATTCCTACTCCTAACCTAGATAGAAAGCCTGTAGCTAGAACTGCTCACTTCTGCGATACAATTCACTACCTAAATCTAAGCCAATTCCATGTCTATGGTAATTTACTTCTTAGTTTATGTGCATTAATGAAAACTCTGGGTTCTTTCCACTAACCATGTGTCACCTTCTCCAAGGAACGCATAGGAAAGTGTACAAGTTATGGTTTTCTAACCTTTAATCCCCCTTCTAGAGTAATGATTGGTCTATAATCATATCATTGGTGATCAAGCAGCGATAAGTCGCTCAAATCCACACTTATATATCCAGGAATAAAGAGAAATTTATACTAAATCATGTAGAAAGTTAATGCAATGATCCCCCAGGTTACTCCCGGGTCCTAAGGAAAAGAGGGGTTTAGCCCCGCATGGTTTTCAATTGAGAGCACATAGAAGGAGAGAAGAAAAGCATGGGAAACATGAAGGAGATTTGTGTAACCCCCAAGGCTCATCTCTGATGTCATCTCAGTGGCACCAACTAGGGTGGTCGGTGGAACCAACTCCTCAAATATTTGAAATTCCTGAAAATCGACAAAGATCATGTATCAAATCGAGAAATATATCAAATACTAAAATTATGATGAAATAAGCATAGTTTGATGCAAGCAAATTATACAAGCCAATTATACAGATTTATGCAGATAGGATCAACGAATTGACTAACAAATGCACAAAACCACGGTAAACTAGGCCTGAAATAAGTGACTTAAAACCCATACATCATCTAAAAAATGTCACATTAAAAATGGTCAAAGAATGAAATATAAGTGATGAAAAAGTAAAATGCACATCTAGCATATGAAACATATATAACTGTGATAGAGAAGTAAAATGCACATCTAGCATATGAAACAGATATAATTATGATTGAGAAGTAAAATGCACATCTAGCATATAACTCATTTAAGTAAAATACATGCCTCTAGTATTGGTTGGATAATCGATCAAGTAATATTATTTTTATGTGGCATCCACAAGTATATTTGACAGTGTTAGCTTCAACATTTACACTTAGAAAGCCAACTGAGAATCGATTGGAGTCATCATAATTGTCATAGCACTCTTTTTCGTCTATAGGATCTACAGTGAACTGACTTTTCCCATAAATAAGGGCATACCATTTTTCATTTGTAGGATCGTCAATATAGAATACTTGCTTTGCCTTGTTGGTATATATTCCTATAGAGCTAACCATATGATGATTGTATTATGGCATCACGTACTTGATTTGATTATAATAAAGGTAATTTTGTCTCTTATGTTTCTCTCAATCATGAGATGATGAGACATGCATGATAGACGTCTAAAGAATTATGTTACTTGATGACATATGTCTTCAAGTTAAGGACTAAGGACCAGAAAATCTTATGTATATTAAGAGTACACACATTCTTGTTATGTCCCTAGTGAGATATTTTTGTGGAAGCAAAATAAACGACAATAACACATAAGACTAGAATGTATGTTGACTGATGACAAAGTTTCATTAATCATGACATTGGATATCAAGTCAAACACGTAGGTATTTATTAGAGAACGATGTACCTGACAACCCCACCTTGAGAGTGATACATGGAAACCATGGATTGGTAGTTAGAATCATCTCTCAAAGAGATAGTGGTGATTGTGGTTCTTAGACTTGAAGTTTCTACACTCATCACATTGTTGTTCATGAACTTTGACACCATCCAACATGACCTTGAATAAGGGTTTCCATAAAGGTGGTGCTCAGGCATGTTATGACACATGGGGATAGACAGTGAGCGATGTAGATGGGATTTGTCCCTATCTACACAACGCAATTATAGCATACATGTACTATATGGTCCTTTGAAGTCACATGATAAAACATTAAATGAACAAGAAAAGGATCTCATAAGGAATAAACAGCAGTATGACAAAGAATCGCAATATTATTGAGTTTCAAGACATCGAAGTTCTCTCCCCCTTTTGACATTATTAAAAAGTAGGGGGTAGAAGAGCATAAAATCAGGTCTTCTCCAAAACACAATCAAGCAGATAATCATACATGCAATCTCATACCATATGTCAACTAGAGACGAAAGAAGCATACAATCTCAGTCATAATCAAAATATGGAGAATTAAGACACCAACTCATAATATATAATAGAGTAAAGAGCAAGAGTGCACATCACATATATTACAACTCAGAAGCATGTTCTCATGAAAGCAGCTACAAGCAAGAAGCGATGAAAGACTGAAGATAAAAAATAGTACATCTCATATAATGTGCCCAGATGTTTCTAATACAAAATAGCCTAGAAAGATGTATATGATCAGCAAACTAGACTAAAAACTAAGAAACAATCTAGACATCTAGGCTATCTATGTCGACAACATCATCATCATCAGCTTCAAGCTTGTAGTCCTCATCTCCATATGAAGGTGCAGCAGTAGTTTCTTCATCAACAAAATCACCACCAGAGCCATCACCATCATTAGAAGCATCCTCACCATCGCCATCATCGTCATCAGCAGCAGCCTCAGCATCATCAGCCTGGTCAGGCATCTCCTCATCTGTAGGAGGACCAAAACCATGACTGGGCTAATGAGCATTCTGCTCATCCCAAGTCATACCAAGAGCATAGAGCTCATTGGCTTGAGGAAAGGATGGAGCAGAATCGCCAAGACTGGAAAGTAGGGTGGCCAAGGGGCTAGCAGGCAACGACAAGTAGGAGGGAGCAGGCCCACCAGCAGCAAAGGGTGGAGGAGCAGCAGCAGCGGAAGGCTTGGGGATAGGGTAGTAATGATGATATGCATAAGAAGCATAATCACTACCGGGGAAAGGCTGGTAGGTGGGGTAGGGGTGTGCACAGGATATGTTCATGTTAGACATGATTGAACATAGATCTTGATGCAGGTGCTCCTGGACCAATTGGTTGTATGCTTGTCGGTGCATTATGTAGCCCATAAGGGTTTCATTAGATACACAAAATGAAGAACGACTAGGTCGAGGTGGCTGAGGAGGAGGCAGGGGTTGTAGAGGCAGAGGCTGAGGGTGAAGCACCAGTTGTGGTGGAGGTAAAAATAGGCACAAATTTCTAAAATGTGGTTTCATTGATACATACACCCTTCCTGACTAGCTTGTAATGATAGTCAGAAAAGAGTGATTTCTCAGTAGCAAACTGAAACAAACCACAAATCAGGGCTGGATAGGGTGGATGGGTGCCTCGGGTGTTCTTACCGGAATTAAAATAGGTCATATGGTGTAGAATGTATCTTGACCATTTGACTCTGATATTCTCAAGGAGGCAATACATTATAACCGCAGTGTTCTCTGCAATATTCGTTTGATTTTTCTTTGGATGGATGTTGCAGTTGACCACTAAGGCTAATATATGCTTTCTGAGATCAAGGGAGGAGGAGGGTAGGGTTCTCTTCTTCTTGTATGGAACATCAGGTTTCTCGAGATTGTGATGGATGTCAGGAAGAGTGATCTCATTCTGCTTATAGAAACCCTCAGGATCCAAGAGGTCAAAATACTCGCTGTAATTTTTACGCCAAGTGTCATTCTCATTATCTCCAGAAAAGAAGACATTTAAAATATCCTCGGAGATTCGAAAATTCTTCCTGGCAATCATGGAAGTCGGGATCACTTGAGTATTCGATGGGGGTACAAGGGTGTCGTAATTCCAACGCAAGTTAGCATAGAATTTGTGAACTGCTTTTGTGCTTGTCATAGAATTATGAAAGCAGTCACATTCGACATCCAGAGCAGAGAGGTGATGGACGGATAACAACTTAGCTACTTGGTCTATAATCGCTTGACGCCTAGGGCTAGGCTCAAACAAAGCTCTAAAAGGGAAAGGACTCCTAGGAAGAAGGTCCTTATACCTATTTACAGCTTCTATTGAGACAAATGAGGTGTCATCAAAGGGAATCAAGTGGTAAGACAAAGAAGATGAAGCATTTCTAGGGATGGGTCTCTTTCTCCTATGGGAAGCCATGGAGGCGAGAAGAAGGAGAAAAAGATATCAAACACACAAAGCAAGCTGTCAAAAACGTCCAAACGCCAACAAGGAGCAAAAGGGGAGGACTAGGGCCACCTATATAGGTCGGGAAAGGGCTAGGATAGGGAAGAAAAGGGTTTGAATAGAGATCTTAGGGATAGAAGAAGGGGTATCGGTCGGCTATTCTCTAGTTGAGAGGGATAATAGTCGGTCAAACCCAACTTAAGTTGGCTTCAGCCCGCTAATCAATCGAGTTCTGAGAGTCAGAAACTTGACTGATTGGTCCATTTTAGAACAGCTCTCGGCCACAGATCGGTCGAGTTTGTCCTGGGGGAAACTCGACTGATGGTCAACCAGACCTAAAACCATCAAATTTAATTTCTAGCCATATGAATGCTAACTAAAATCATTTTTCGAGTCTATTATGTATATTGAACATACTTAGGCACATATCACTCATCATTGGGTATTATTTAGCGATAAAAACCCAAAATCTGAGAAAATCCCAAGAACAAGTGAAACTAAGCATGTCAACAAATAAATTAAGAAATTTGAGGCAAGCAAGGTGAGTAAAGCATGAGCAAGACATATAGGATAAAAGCAACTAGCTAGATAACATGTCAATATCATCTGAAACGACTATCAACAATTTAGATCTAATAAAATTAAATTTCTCTCTAGCTAGAGGTTTAGTGAAAATGTCCACCAACTGATTTTCTGTGTCCACATGCGTGATATAAATATCCTTTTTGGCAATGTGATCACAAAGAAAATGATGGCAAACCTCTATATGTTTATCTCTACTATGCAATATAGGATTATAAGAAAGATTGATTGCACTAGTATTATCACATTAGATAGGAGAAGCATCAAAATGTATGTTAAAGTCTTGGAGCATTTGCTTCGTCCATAGGACCTGGGCACAACAACTTCCGGCTGCAATGTACTCAGCCTCGATAGTTGATAATGCCACAATGCTCTATTTCTTGGAAAACCAAGACACCAAGCATGGTCCTAGAAGGAAGCAAGTGCCACTTGTGCACTTTCTATCAACCAAATAGCCTGCATAATCAGCATCACTATATGCTATAAGAGTAAAGTCCCTTGACTTAGGGTACCATAGTCCAAAGTTTTGAGTTTTGGCTAAGTACCTCAGTATCCTCTTAACAACAATAAGATGTGATTTCCTAGGACTTGATTGAAAGCGAGCACACAAGCCAACACTAAACATGATGTCAGGTCTAGAGGCAGTTAAATAAAGTAAACTTCCAACCATACCTCTATAGAGCTTCTCATCTACCTTCTCACCTTCTTCATCTCTATCAAGTTTGGCGGTGTCGGACATGGGTGTGTCCATAGGATTCATGTTCTCCATTCCAAAGCATTTGAGTAGTTCACTGGTGTACTTGCCTTGGTTGATGAAGTTTCCATCTTTGGTTTGCTTGATTTGGAAGTCGAGGAAGAAAGTAAGCTCACCCATCATGCTCATCTCAAACTCACTCTGCATAAGAGAACTAAACTCCTTGCAAAGATCAAGATTAGTTCCGCCAAATATGATATCATCAATATAAATTTGAATGATAAGAAAATTGTTAGATGTGTGTTTTAAGAA
Organism: Alisma plantago-aquatica; assembly: GCA_963693085.1. Lineage (NCBI taxonomy): Eukaryota > Viridiplantae > Streptophyta > Magnoliopsida > Alismatales > Alismataceae > Alisma > Alisma plantago-aquatica. Next base: position 471,549,121 of record OY856410.1, read on the forward strand.
TAGAGTAGAATCAACTTTTCCCATGACATAGCCATTGTCTAACAAAAAGTTCTTTAATTTCTTATACCAAGCTTGAGGTGCTTGTTTGAGTCCATAGAGATCTTTTTGTAACAAATAAACATGATTAGGTAGCTTGTCATTTTCAAAGCTCGAATGTAGAGCAACAAATACTTCCTCCTCGATTGTACCATTCAAAAATGCACTTTTAACATCCATTTGATATAGCAAGAAATTTTTATAACTAGCAAAGGCAAGTAGCATTCTAATATATTCAAGTCTAGCAACAAGCGCATAAGTTTCATCAAAATCAATACCTTCCTGCTGATTGTATCCTTGTGCCACTAACCTTGCTTTGTTCCTTACCACATTGCCATTTTCATCAAGCTTGTTGCGGTAGACCCATTTGGTGCCAATGATTTTTCTGTCACTTGGTCTTGGCACTAAGGTCCACACTTGGTTCTTCTCAAATTGCTCTAGTTTCTCCTACATGGCTAGGATCCACTCGTCATCCCTAAGAGCTTCCTTGATGTTCTTTAGCTCCAGCTATGAGATGAAGGCACTGTCTGCTTGTTCTTTGTTGTAGGCAGCTCGTGTCTTCACTCTCTCAAATGGGTTGCCAATGATTAGCTCTTTGGGATGATTCTTTGTGAAACGAGGAGTGGGATCCTTCTTCTCTTCATCTTCTGCTTCAACCACCTGCTTACCTTTGTTGTCAATGTTGAGGTCTTTTAAGATAGGAAATTAAGTCATCTGCAACATCATTATCAACAACATTCTTGCCAACAATAGGGTTAGTTTCAATAAAGTTAACGTTAATAGATTATTCAATTTTATACAGTTCAATATTGAAAACTCTATAAGCCCTGCTTGTAGTGCTATAGCCTAGGAAGAAAGCCTTATATGATTTCGGATCAAACTTGTTGACAGAATCCTTCGTGTTTAAAACAAAACAAAAATGTGAAAGAAGTCGATGGATGGCTTTCTACCACGCCATAACTCATAGGGGGTTTTCTTCAAAGAAGGATGCATAAAAACTCGGTTCTGTACAAAGTAAGAGGTGCTAACGGCTTCGACCCAAAACTTCTTAGGAATGTCATATTCTAGAAGCATGGTCCTAGCCATCTCCTGTAGCGACCTAGTCTTTCTCTCTACTACCCCATTTTGTTGAGGTGTACTTGGAGAAGAGAAATTGTGCGAGTAACCAGATTTTTCACAAAAATGCTCAAAAAGATCATTTTCAAACTCTCCCCCATGGTCACTACAGATAGAAATAATCTGGCAAGAAGCTTCATTTTCAACTCATTTACAAAAGCTCGAGAAAACATCTAGAGCATCACTTTTAGAAACAAGAAAGAATGTCCAAGTATAGCGAGAGAAATCATTGACAATCACAAGATAATACTTGGAACCACGAAGCGTTTGAGTTCTCATAGGTCTGAATAGATCATTATGAAGAACCTCAAGAGCTCTTTTGGTACTAAGGACTCCTTTGTATTTGAAGGAGGACTTGGTTTTCTTGCCTTATGTACAAGGTTGGCATTCCTCATCCTTTTCAAAATCTAATTTGGGAAGTCCCCGAACCAATTCCTTTTTGCTCAATTTCTTCATTTGATGCATATTCACATGACCCAACCGGCGATACCAAAAAGAAATATCATTTTTATCCACAACCAAGCATCTATCAAGTACATGCTTTAGAGCATCAAGTACAATAACATAAAGATTACCATTTCTAGTTCCCTTATACATGACATTGTAAGTGAGGGAATCTAGAAGCAAACATTCTAAAGAAGTATATAGAACAAGATATCCCTTATCACAAAGTTGTCTTACACTTATCAAATTGTGATGTAGGCCATCAACAAGCAAAACATTTTTTATACTAAGCTTGTTGCCTACATCATCCTCACCTATTACTTTACCCTTTTTGTTGTCCCCAAAGGTCATTGATCCTTCTTTCTTTTTCATGAATTTTTTGAAATGGCTGATTTCACCTGTCATATGCTTTGAGCAGCACTATCAACAATCCACCTTCTTTTGACCTGCATGAAAAAAAGATGTTGGTACCCAACTCAAACTTTGGGATCCTGGGTTAGCTTGGGGACCCATTTCATCTTTGGGTTGGTCCCCTTTGGCTTGAAAGGACAATACGTAGAGTAATGATCATCACATTTACAATGAACACATACCATTGGGTTCTTAGAGCCGGAAGTCTCTCCATGAAAGAAAGGAGGTTCCACACTCTTCTTCTTACCCTTACTCGTGTTCTTGTTCTTACCCTTAGGAGCAGTCCCATCATATCCTAAACCACTAGTACTAATTTGTTTGGTACAGTGTTCTAGGATAGCATTAAGGGATTTCTTTCCCATAAGAAACTTTTGCAAAGAAGCTCTTAACTTAGCATTATCATCACTAAGGTTAATGACAGTAGAAGATAAACTAGTAAGATCATCTCTAGCATGCAATAGGTCGTCCTCTAAACAGAGGGCTTTAGTATGAAAAGAATCACGTTCTAGAGCAGTGCTAGATACCTCATTACTTTGCAAAATAGGTCTAGATGATAGATCATTAACTTGAGCAAGCAACTTAGCATTTTCATATTTAAGCAAAAGAATTCTTTTTGATAAGCATGAGTTTCTTGCTTCCTAGCTTCATCAATGAGAGTAAGTTCTACATTTTTAGTTTTAAGAACATCTATCTCATCTTGGCATTTTTGGTTTTGTTCCATAAGAGTAGCAATGGTCTTAAGGTAGACACCATTCTCAACTTCAAATCCATTGTATTGGAGCTCAAGATCAAGAAATTTCCCTTGCAAGGTATCAATACTATCAAGGTGCAACTTTTCATTCTGATCAAGAATCTCAATCTTAGCATAAAGATCATCTATAATCTTTCCTAACATTTTCTTTTTAGATTTGCATTTAGTAAAAGATGACCGGCAAGCATTAAGCATATCAATAAGAGTTTCTTTGGACAACTCATGCAAATTGACTTCACTTACCTCACTTACCTCACCTACATCATCACTTGTAGAGGCCATGAGAGCAAGGTGGCATTCTCCATATTTGAAGCTATAAGAACTTGAGGAAGACTCCTCCTAAGCTGCATGAGCTGCATCTTTGCTTCTTCTTTCTCTCTTCTCCTTTATCTTGTATTTGCTTTCTTTCTTGTACTCCTTGTCCTTCTTGTGGCTGCTCTTATGGTGGCTCTTCTTGGCCTTGGGGCAGCCACTATTGTAATGGCCCTTTTGGCCACATTCATAGCATCTAGGAGTTGATGAAGAAGGCTTCCCCTTTAAGTGTTTTCCCTTGGAGTAGTTAGTTTCATGCTCATTTGGGCCTTCATCTTCACTTGAGGAAGGAGTAGGGGACTTGAGAGCAAGTTGTTGCTGCCAAACCATCACTTCAATTTGTGCTTTGAAGGTTATGTCCTTGATCTTCTTGGACTCCTTCTCTTCTCTCTTTTCTTCTTCTTCTTGCTTATCAAGCCTTGGCTCATGAGCTTGAAGGTTGCTAACCAGCTCCTCGGTTGACAATTCACTAAGCTTGTACACTTCTTCTATGGATGTATCCTTGGGCTCCCATCTCTTTGGAAGAGATCTCAAGATCTTGGAGTTGATTGTGCCTTTTTCCATCACACTACCAAGGGCTGTCAATCCATTGATGATCACATTAAGCCTTGTGTACATGTCCGCCACGCTTTCATTCTTGCCCATCTTGAAGTTCTCAAGTAGACCACCAAGCATTTAGATCTTGGCTTCCTTCACTTGCTCTGTTCCTTCATACATGACACATAGCTTGTTCCAAATTTTATGTGCGGTGTCCCAAGAGGAGATCTGATTGAACTTGGATGAAGTGAGGGCTGCATAGATGATGCTCACGGGTTTGGCATTGAGCTGAGGTTGCTTCATTTGGGCTTCCGTTTATGTGGAGATTCCCCCATTTGGATCTTCATACTTTAGATGCACCACCTTCCACATCTCATAGCCTACTCCTTGGAGATAGAACTGCATTTTCTTTTCCAATAAAGGAATTTGGTGTCGTCGAAGACTAGAGGTCACATGGAGAAACTTCCATCCAAATTGAGAGATCCAAGTACTAAATCGCCCATTTTCTCCTACTTGTAGAAGCAGCTTGGAAAAAACCTGCTCTGATATCACTTGTTGGATCAAGGGCTCTAGGGGGGGTGAATAGAGCTTCACAAATCTCACAAGATGAATTAGACTGCCAAATTATATTAAGTGCATAAACTTAAACATACATCCAATTTGAAGTCCTAACTAGCATGCGTAGTAAGGGTGAGATACAAGGAACAACATGCACTTAGACAAAGTGGTTTAGCGTGGTTCCACACTTCAAACTTGAAGTGAGTCAGTCCACTACATAGAGGTGGTTAGGCTCTAGGACTTTGCAATATTGATGCTCGTATATTCATTCATAAGATTATAAGACAACAACCACATTCATCCAAGGACTTAATACCTCAAGCAAGGATCTTCAACCTACCAAAAGAACTTACCCACTTGAACCATGGAGTCTTCAGCCTTCAATAAGGACTTACCCACTCATTCTTCAAGTCTTTGGCCTTCAAAGAATTACCTATCCTTCTTTAACGTCTGCCTTACCTATCTCCTTCACTTGGAGATCTGGAACACCATGCTTTCTTCAACCTTGAAGAACAACAACTCCTTCTCCTTCACTCAGAGAAGATCTTCAAGCCTTTTCTTCAATAAGGAAAGGGGGTACGAAGATGGAGGTGGAGAGCTTTACATGGATACAAGGGGTAGCTCTCTTACAATAGAACCTATCTCACTCATACTCACGGATTTGACTCGAAGGTAGAGAGAGAAAGGGGCTCAAAGGTGTGCAACACTCTCAACTAAGCAAGAACCAAGCATATATGGAATGAGCAACCTTGGAATGAACTCCAAGTGGTACTATTTATAGCTGAGGGTGCCCCTTTGAGTTGGGATACACTTAGGGTCAAAAAATAGCCATTTTTTTCCCAAGGCAGCAGATCTATTTTCGCCCAAATAAGTCACAAACGGTCACAATCACTTTTTCTATAATTTCCATACAGTGCAATCGGTCGAGTTTCAATAAAGGTAACTCGACCGATAGGGTAAAAGACAAACCCAAATTTCAAACCATCGGTCAAGTTTATCCTGAGGAAACTCAACCGACCAATGAAAGTTGTATTTGGTCAGTAACCCCATAAATCGAGTTCTGTGAATGCACAACTTGACTGATGCACTCTTCAGAGAATTGAGCCAGTGGATCGGTCGAGACTGTAACTCGACCGATTGACTGCATGTGATCAATTTTCTAAAGTGCATTAAAAGTGATTAGAACTTGGTTCTAAGTGTCCCAATACATTTTCTCATCTTAGTTACAAGTCATATCATCAATAGAAGTGATTACAAAAATCTTCTAAGGTCATTTACATGGATTTATTAAATTACACACTTGTATAGCTTTTGACTTGAACTGTAGCAAATTAGGGCTTGAGTGATTTGATCCTTTTCATGTACCTAACACCTGAAATCAATCTTGAATACACATATTAGATACATTTGAATGGAATGGTTAAGTCACTATCAAAATATGGACAATGTATAACCTTTAGGTCAACAATATATATTAAACCCTAGCCACCTACCTTTGTTTCCAATTAACCTAACCCTAGTTATCAATGCGATTAAACTAACCTTCTCCAGGACTCACACATCATCTCCTACCTCCCACCATAAGAAGAAAGGCAACTCAAAACTTTTATTAAGCTTGAAAGTTGAAGAAGCACACCACAACAGAGAATAAGTCCAACTTGGATGCATGAGGAAATGGATGGTCGTCATGTGATCCAAGAATAGCACGACGACCGACGTCATTGGTAACTTGTAACCTCTTTTCTTGTCTCATTTCCTCTTAGCCGATGATCATTTGTCATTTTTAGTTAGCTCTATTGCTATATTCTCTCCAATGATCCATCTCTATTTGCTTCTTTCACCCCTCTTCTTGGTCTCTGTCCAGAGATAGAAGCTTTCTGACTCCCATTTTCCCTCTAGGTCAAACCATCATTTCCTTTGGCTTCAACCCTCTCTTTCTCTGATAACCATCAGATCTTCTAATCCCGTGGCATGTGTTGTGGGATGAGCCATCAGTTCTTTTGACAGTGACATCTGTCATTCACCACAAAACCATCATATCCTTACTTGCATGAGATCTTTTCTTGACAACCACACTCATAAAACCATCAGTTCTTTTTTTGACCATGTAAACTGTCAGTTGGTAGAGCTCACGAATGTTTGAGCTACCCAGGTGAAACCATCAGTTTTTCCTGTCATGCTCCCTCGGTGAAGACTGTTAGTTTTCAGCCCTTTAGTACGCTAAACCATCGATTGATTGTCTCTGAAATTATCGAGTGTTGAGACACCGTCACTTTTCATTCTTGTCGAATTATTGCCTTCAATTGTTAATTGTTGGCCTAATCTTGCAAGAGGTATACCAATACCTAAATCACAACAAAAATTCAGAATGGCAGGTAACCCATTCAGGAAAACAAGTGCCAACAAGGGTACTATAAATAGAGTACCAATCAACTAGGAAGAGGAGGCAGAATATATTAACCTGCATGGAGAGTCAACCCCTATCAATACACAAGACAGAAAGCAATACCAAGGAGAGAACAACTCTAAGGAATCCTCCAGTAATGAAGAATCATCTAGCAATGATGATTCTTCCAATTTTAATGCATCAACAGGAACATAGGTCTCTGAGTATGCACCCTCTGAAGAAATAAAAAACCCAAAGAAGAGGAGGGAACCCAGTTCTGCTCCTATGGATATGTCAAGTAAATTGGTAAGGATATCAGAACCTACCAATACAAGAGGTTTGACTCCAGTACAAGCAAAGACTACGAATACAACTTAACCTTGCCCCACGACAAATCCACAGACAGTAGAAGTCATCTACAAGGACCAGTCTGACACCTTAGTTTTACCTAGGGACAACGAAAATCTAGACAACTTGGAGGATATGTGCAACAACAAGAACCTTAAGGTCACAAGGTTTGGAGATGAGGACACCATAAATAAATAGGGATATATGAAAGGGTGAAGGAACACCCGTAGAATGTAGTGCTCTATAAAATCTGCTTCAACAACCACCTCTCATTTAACTCACTCTAGAGTTCATGTCATCCCTAAAGAAGCATGTACTTACTCACAATGAAGCCAAAAAGTGTGGGGGACCTTTTAAATTGGCAATCTGGATCATTAAAGAAGATTGCATAATCACTAAAAGGTGGTTGGACTCTATCTTGACTAACTCTGATGAACATGCCATGAACATAGATAAGGCTAGAGGAGACAGAGAGATTAGGGGCTTCAACATCGATAAAACATGGGAGAAACTATCAAAAGAATACAAATTCAGTTTAGGCTACACAAAAGCTACAAAAATCCACTAGGGGATGATGTGCATATTGCAAAAACTCTTCACTAAGATCCTCTTCTTTAGAACTGACATTGGTAACGTGACGAGAATGGACCTCTGGTGTGTTTTTCACACACTTGGATCTTTCAAATTTATAAAGCCCTAATAGGCTTCTCACATACACTAACACACTATACTCACAAGTGCACGAGGTCATGTTATAGTATAGAAAAGTGGCAAGTTAGGGGTCAAATATTAAGAGAGAGAAAAGGGGGCACTAGAGCTAGGTTAGTTTTGGGTTAGGTTCCTACTATGGGGTCTAGATTTTAAGGGTTTGATGGTTGATTTGTTGATTACACTAATGGTGAACAAGCAATTAAAGGAGAGAAAACAAGAATCAAAACTCAAATTACCTTAGACAATTCATTCTAATGAGCAAGGAAAGATGAGCTTAGCAAGAAAAGGGGCAAGCTACAGTAAGACAAGTAAAGCAAACAAGAAGATATCTACACTATGCTAATCTAGCAAATTAAGTACAAGAGCAATTAAAGACCTAAATTATCAAGAACAAAGCAAGAACAAGGCAGGAAGCTAATTAGGAAAGTACAGAGCTAACTAAGCTAACACTAGCTAGGCAAGAAGGAAATTAGGGTTTTAATGTGATTTAAAAACATGTGGTTGTCGGTGAGCAGTATCTTGGGTGGTCAAGCACGGGCGCCCCTCACGAAGGGTCCCGGGTTCGAATCCTCCTGGTGGTGCGATTCAACAATTAGATCCCCGCAGTGTCAGTCAGCCTTTGATGCGACTTGGTGAGATACCAGTGTGCGGGCGCACGAGTCTCCCCCATTTACCATCCCTATCTAGAAATACATGGGGGTGGCTTCTCGGTCATAAAAAATGTGTGCCTATTTGGGGTATGCACTTTTAAATTGGGTTGGTGGTTATAACATGTAAACATCATTCTTTCATTTAGATTACCAGACCAAACAACAAGTTAGATGCTAATCAATTGCCCTAAACCACTAATTGGTTATGGATAAGGTAAGCGTGTATAGGGGAACTAGTCCCTAACACCTCCTAACCACCCTTACGAGGCTCACTTGGATTAGGGTTTAGGTGTAATTCAATTATGATCTAATCAAGCCTAGGTTTATAGGATAAGAACTCCTAGGGTAATTAGGGGTTGAGGTTGGTAATGGAAGGTGGAAGTGAGGTTTTAGACCTCACATCACCTACATTCTAGCCTTGAGAAGACTCCAAGCTAATTACACTAAATGATCCTATACTAGCTACTTAGATCTCTCACCTAGGTGTAGGAGAATTGATTAACTTGTAGTAAGGTGAATAGCTAACTAGGGATCCATTAATTGGACTTAGGAGTAATTAAAAAAAAGAGCCACTTATAAACAATTTTCCTAGAATCTAGGTGATTTCAAGAACAAACCACAAAGAAATTTATGGGAAATGAGATAGAAGTAGAAAATAATCATTAACAAACAAAATTACAATATTTACATATCATTTTTCGCCAACATGGTATCAAAGTAACATTTTGAGCCCCAAACAACCCACCTAAGAGGCCTAGCTACTCATAGAACAAGAAAATGCAAAAAAAAAGAACGAGTAGATGAGTGGAAAGCCATGATGAGCTCGGTGAAGACTCCTCCTTCTCTGCCTCCTAGTAGCAACAACTTGAGCACAACCATCCCCTAAGGTGGAATGACATGGGTGTATGGTGGAAAATGGCCAAAAACCCTTAAATAGGTGTTTTAGGGGTGGAAGATGAAGAAATGGAGTTCGGCCAGAGTAGCCCGGTTGGTTACGGTTAGATAAGTCCAAATGAAGGACCTGGATTTGAATCACGCCAAAGGTGCTTTGCGAAAAGTAACACGAATTTGATTGGGTGCGGGAGGGGGTGACCGGACCACACCCTCTCATGCCCTGAGAGTTTACGCCGTCTGGGGGGATCACGATTGTGGCGCTTCTTTGGGGGTGGTTCTCTCATAAAACTAAAAAAAGATGAAGAAATGGAGGTGGAATGAAGTGGAAATGGATGGGAGGATAGATAGGGGACCTAAAAGTGGTCTACTAGTGGCCTACCTCGTGCCCTACCCACCACTTCTGTATATATAGGTGGTGAGGAAGCATTAGGTTAAGTGGGTATATAATGGGAAATGCAGTGGAGAAGTGATGATATGTTTGTATGTAGCACGGCCATGCTGAGCAGCACGGCCGTGGAGGGTGTGAGTCAACACGCCCGTGGTGGGATGGAACGGGTAAGGTAGAAATGGTGAAAAATTACAGGAAAATTTGGGGGTTTTGAGTGATTGGTGGCTCGGTGTTGGTGGTCACCACGGCCGTGGTGAGGCACTAGTAGCATGACTGTGGTGGTCACCACATTTGTGGTAGATTGAGGGAGTGTTGGTTGTTCTGAGTAGTATGGGCATTCTAAATTCTTGGCAACACGAGTGTGTTGCTCCATACGACCGTTTCAAGTCATGTTAACACGATGTGTTACACGTCTGTGTTACTACATGAATCTCCAACCTTGTCTTTGTGATTTTGAGTGGATCAACACGGCCTTCTATAGTACCACGACCATGGTGGTCTCTTCAACAACACTTTGAGTTTGTTCTTTGTTCATCCTTGGACATCTTTGCTTGAATTGACCCTTGGCCACTAGGGATAGGTTGAGGGAGCTCTTGACTTCACTTTGGGCCTCTCTAGAGAAACCATAGGATTACTCTCTCTCTCTCACATCCATCCAAGTGTGGTCCAAGTACCTGAAAACATGCAAATAACATCCATAAGTGCATTTTACATAAATATGCACATTGAGGGGAATAACATGTAATCTAACTACTTTAGATATTATTGAAGTGCAATAAGACACAAGATGGATCCCTAAATAGGGTTGCATCACCATCCCAAACTTCAAACATACTTGTCCTCAAGTATGCTCCAACTCAATCTCTCTACAATTTTTCAACAATCAAGAAATGACAAATGACATGCAACAAATGAATATTGACTAAATGGGCTCAATGATGACTAGGTACACGCATTCCACCTCTCTCCTCTCCTCTTTTACAAACCAATAATGATTGAATCACTAAGCATAAATATTTCAAATATAGAGCATAGAATACACAATCCATCCATATGGTTGTCATATAATTCTGGGTAAACCATTTCATGGTGGCGAAGATAAAAAATGACTAATGTTGTCATTTTACATTCATGCATTCAATCTCATATGTCAATCCACACTAACCCACATCACTGTGGAAAAGGGAAAAATGAGCTAGGTTTGATGTTTCCTAGCTCAGTGGGCATGCAAATAGAAGAAAGTGTTGTGGTAAGAGTTTGGAGTGCTATTATATAGGAGCACTCATCTATTCTTTGTTTAAAAGATATTACATATGAACATCATGTAGTTCATTTTGCAACTTTTTTTTCTTTTCCCTTGGTGTAGCTAGGGCACATGGTGGTGATAATGAAGCAAGGGCATATATATGGCTACCCCAAACTTTTCGAGGTGGCCAAGGCTGAATATGTGCACTTTGGAATCCTTTCATGAGGCATATAGGTAAGAAGGTGATAGAAGAAAAGTGAGTCAAAGAGGGGTTACACATAACTGTAGAAAAGGGAAAAATGAGCTAGGTTTGATGCTTCCTATCTCAGTGGGCATGGAAATAGAAGAAAGGGTTGCGATAAGAGTTTTGGAGTGCTATTACATAAGAGCACTCATCTATTCTTTGTTTAGATGCTATTACATAGGAACATCATGTAGTTCATTTTGCATTTTTTTTTCTTTTTATTTGCCCTTGGTGTAGCTAGGGTACATGGTGGTGAGAATGAAGTAGGGGGACATAGATATGGCTACCCCAAACTTTTGGAGGTGGCCAAGGCTGAATATGTGCACTTTGGCATCCTTTCATGAGGCAGATAGGTAAGAAGATGATAGAAGAAAAGTGAGTCAAAGAGGGGTTACTAGTATGGATTTTGACACGAGATCTCATCAAGTAATGACACACCACATGAATGAGCAATATTGAAACCACACTTTTACCATGAGATTCTACAAAACCCTATGCGTTTGTGGCTTGCTTAAATCACAATTCAACAATACAATTCACAATCATGAGAGAGGCGGTGCACATGTAAAAAGTCAAGCATTGATACCATTTAGCAATAAACCATGATAATTCACTTGCATTTTTTTAAAGGTCATCATTTTCAATCCAATAAGTAGAGAATGGGTTAAAACTGCTTTTAGGTAAGAAGTTCTAAACTTGGAGAAAATTGGTCAAAATGGTGCCAAATTGCCTTCAATCACAATCAAGCCTACATTATGGAACATAAATCAAGAAACAAGCAAATCCTAGCTACATCATGCAAAAATTATGAAAATCTACATGAAATGCAATGCATGGATTTTTTTAAAAAAATTATGCAAAAATTGCAAGAAAGTAAACTACATGTAACATCCCCAAATTCCAAGTACAAACATTTCTTTTCTCTTTCCTTGTTAATTCATTAAAAATCTCTCAGGGACTACTTTTCCCTATTTAGAATGAATAAGACTACTTTTGGATCCTTTAATCATAATCTAATCAATAGGGTTCCATAAAAACGAAACCATATGATATTGTTACCAAAATACCTAAATTGGAAATTAATTAGTAAATAATAATAACCCTGGATGCCTTGACCCTAGAATTGTACATTAGGCTAGTTTTAGGATCTCTGAAGGACATGATTAGAATCAAGGTAGAAGGTTTTACCCTAATTGTCCATTAGATTAATTTCATTACACTAAACGGGTGATTAATACATAATGGTAAAATTATAACTTATTTAACCTCAAAACCTTGGTTTGAGTCCAAATTCGTAATCAGCAGGTCATAATGATGCAACACACCAAATTTGGACCCAATCAGATGTCATTTGCACCTTAATTTGATCCAAGGGATTAGATATATGTGTTAGACCTATACTGTTAATCAAATTTTCTAATTATTTGTCACACCCGAACCAAGGTCCTTGGGCTGGTTTATTTTTGGCTCACCAGCTCAGGTGAGCAGGGCAGGACGGACCCAGTCATCCCTTACCCTCTGACTTCATCTCGTGGAGCAGACCTATGCTGGCGACGAGATCCATCATCGTTTTCTCCCTCTACACTAAACTAGATCAAATGATTCCTTTGCCAACAACTTTCTTGTTTTCCATCCTATCCAAAAAGCCCTTAGGCCTTAAGGATAAGCATTGGCGAAATGCCCCTTTTTAAGCATTTGTAGCCGCCGTTACCTTCGCCAGTCCCACCCCTCACCTCGCCACAGATCCCGATATCACCTATATTGATCCAAAATTGGTTCACGACGATCCCTCCTAGACTCTTTATGGAGCCGCTGTCGGTGTCTATCTTTCCCAAAGGAAGATCTCAAAGAGCTAGCAACTGGAGCCACCTCGACACAATTCCAATGGAGGTAACCATCTCTGACCCCCATTCCTTCTTTCCATGTACTCAGCTTGCCTTGGCATTGTCTGGTTTGTTCAGTCGACAAAACACCGTTTTCCCCTATTTTATTGCCGCATGAGGAGGCCTGGAGGTTCTTGACCCCAGAAACCCAACCAAATCGATTTTCTTCTACTTCGGTTGTTCAATGCGGCATGCTTCCTCACTAGTCTCAACCACCTCAGGACACGAGCTAGCGCTCATTGCGTTCAGTATGACGAGACAAAGTCAGGGAGAGGGTCCCCTGCTTGCAAAGTGGTCTGGTTTAAGTGCCCCTCTCTAGGTCTCGAGCTTGAATAGGAAGTCCATGGTGCCATATACAGGGAAAGTGATTCCCTGGGGTGAAAGCCCAGTCTCATTCATGGTGCATGTGACATTCATGTCACGCCCATGAGGGCAACATGGGAATTTTGATTTGAGTTGACCCTGTTGACCGCAAAATCCCACACTTCTGATTTATCTAAGTTTGCATGACATCGCGCCTTTAATAACAACGTTATCATTCAGGGGTATTATGGTCATTGCACGTCGTAATTTCCATTTTATTAGTAAATGGTTTTAAGTTGTTAAAATCACAACTAATTATTGGTTCAGTGGAAAAATACAAAAATATACATTTTTGGAATCAGAAAAATATGACTGATTTAATGGGATAGGTTTCACGAGCTGATTTACATGTTACAATTAGGGTCATTCTTTAAGTAAAGGATTTACACATTATATTGATTGAATGCACATATATTTTGACTAGGTTGAGACAACCTTGACCCTGTTCTTATGAGGTGCTACTAAATATTTGGGTCTGATTATAAAGTATGTACATCCTCTGTTTTATTTTGGGCGTTATTTGACTAAAACCTACTTTCTTTTAATGAGGCATCTTTTGAACTGTTGTTCCTTATGAAATCTAAATTCTTGAACATTTATATTTCATGATATTGACTCATTATATCCTAGTTTTTTTTTGAATTACCTTATTAATATGGGTACTCGTACCCCACTTACTATGATTGCCTTTTTACTAAAAATTGATTGAAATACTAGTCTTGCCTCTCTATTTTATGCATGCTACATGTTTGACTAGAATGTCTAGAATAGTGGTACTTATGTACAATCATACTTATATAGGGTGTGCGTTTCTGCCCGGGGTGTGCGTTTCCACCCTTATTTCTTTTAGGCCTTGATCCTATGGTGTTATGGCCCTATTTTAAGTATATTTAGTCTAAATTATTATGCATGCAAATGTTATTGTTTAAAAATGGAAATTGTGAATAATTGTTATGGTAAGACACTTTCATTATCATGCTTGTGAATTGAATTCAACATGCCTAATTTATTTTGTTATATTCCTCTTGAGCTTACCTAATTGCAAATAGCCCCCTTTCTTGTGGGTACATCTCTTTTATACTTGTAACACATTATAATGCCCAAAGTGTTTTATATATGTACATACTCAGCCTTTACTGACCTCTATATTTTGTATCCTATGTTTTGGGTGATGTTCCCTTCCACCCAGGTGCATAGGAGCCTATGTTGACCTTAGAGGAGGAGCTTGTACTTGAGGACCCAGGGTTTGGGGAACCTAATCAGTATTATTTCGTAGAAGTTTCTGAGATGCCTAGGTTGCCCCCTGCAACCGATCCATTTAGTCTTAGTTTCCTTTATGTTTCTTTTATGTCCATGTGGATAAGTTCATAGAAATAATTATATCGTGTAATAATTAAACCTTATTTTCCGCTGCTATTACTTTATGCTCTATTTTACCATATTATTTTGAGAGTAATTTAGCTTCCCTTCTATCTATATATTATGTCCGAATGTTTGGGGAATTGCTATAGTGTTCTCAAAAGTATACAGTAGGGAGTGGTCCCCTTAGTGGGTCCCACTCCTTACACTACATGACCATAATGCATCCTGTGCACACCAAAAACCCTCATGTGCCCTCAAGATATTATCTTGTGTCCTCTAAATACCCTCCAACTAGGCATGTATAGTGGACATATTAGATGTGTACATTGTGGGTCGTTATGGTGGCTCTGTCACTTCTACCTCTCGTCTCCTCACTCTTTGGGCCTCTCTCTCATCCACTATTATCCTCCTCTCAGTAGCTGCAAGTGACTCTCCTAGTCCCTGAGGCAATATCACAATCTTTGGTTGCTACCACGTGTCTCTGGAATGCTCCTCTTGCCACCTCCTCACTGTATCCAAAAACTCTAGAGTATTTGCAAACAAGCGTTAAAACTATAGTGTTATAGGTAGATGGCACATCACTTTGGCAAGAGAGCTACTTTTGGCCTTACCTGAAGTCACCATTATGTACCTTGAAGCCCCACATTTTGGACAACCTTTCAAATTGACATAGCCCTTTTGAAATAACACAGAGTCATTTGGGCATGCATTTATCTTTTTAGTCTCTGTTCCCATTGGGCATACTATTTTACTTGTTTCATATGTTGATATAGGAAGCTTGTTGTCTTCAAGAAGAATTTCTTTCAACAAAGACAACAGAATTGTGAAGCTTTTATAGTTCCATCTATTGTTAGCCTTCAGAGTATACAATCTCAATACAACGTCTAGCTTCGTAAACTTAGCACAATCTAAGTATAAGGTATCGTAGAAGCATGTGCAATATTTCTAAATAAGTAAGGTGGATCAATAAGATTTACCCCACAACTATCTAGCATCACATCAACCATGTCTGTTAGAATTTGTTCATTCACATCAATACAACTACTATTATTGACAACTACTGATCTAATAGTAGGAATCTCTTCATGCTAGTACCATTATGTATATCCCTATACAATCCCTTTGTATATTACATGACTTTTGATTTCGCCAACATTGTGGACTTTCAAACTGCTACTGCAATTACTAGATCGACAATAGAGCCTATCTCCATGTCATTTTCTCTGTCTCTTTGCAAATCTTATAAACTGATTAAAACTAGCTTTAAACTCCAGAGTGCAGTGATTTGGAATGGACGTCCATGATCGACCTATTGTATGACCACAAGAAAAATGAATATTGAATCAATGTATTAGCCATGTCAATTTCAAATTGGTTAGGGTTTATGATCGTGGTTTATTATTTAGGGTTTAGTGATTAATGTGTACCACCTATCCCATTTTTGAACACCTAATCTCACTAGTAAGTGTATAATGTGTATTCAATTTTCAAGAATATTTTGATAGCATTTCCTCATAGTTCTCCAAGTACACCGATGTATCTGGGCAAATACACATTTACATATGTACTTAGAGAACAAATGAGAAAGTTTCAGCAAAATATCTTGAAAATCAAGTACACATCACAGACTTACATCCTAAGTGAAACTAAGTGTTCAAAAATAGTTTAAAACTGGGGATTATCCATAATTTATTCCTAATGAGTAAATTTTACACGGATTTCTTTTTTTTTTTTGGATCTGCATGGGCCGAAGCCCACCCCTTCTCCAAACAGGTGCCAGAGCCCGGATGACCCAAGAGGTTGGTAAATACAGCTGACCCGAGCGGGATCGAACCAGCGACCCTTCATGAGGGGCGCACTGGCTTGACCGCCCGGGCTACGCTGGCCGGGTTTTACACGGATTTCTAAGACAACAAAATGCATGTATAATTTTAAAACACATATATAGTTTGGGTTACATTCTTACGATTTAAGTCTAAACACAGTTTATTTGGGAATTCTTTCCTTCATAATCATGCCATACTTAGAAACCAAACATGCATGTTAATTTAGTTTAATTTGTTCATTAATTTTGGTTTAACTCATTGACCCATAAATTATTCAATACATAATTATGCATGTAACCCTAGCTATTTTTCTATATTAAAAACATAACAACTATAAACAATTGGGATATCGACATCAAAAGCATAACAATTTCTAGATAGGCATGTTAAATTAAACATGATATAACAAATGATGAGAAAAATAGAAGAAGAGAAGAAGAAAAAGAAAATGTACCTAAACGAGCTGGGCAAAATGGAGAAAAGAAGAACAACGACAACCTCAAAGGCACCGAGGGTAGCATCAATTGGAGGCTGTGATGATGACCTCAGAGGAGGAAGTAGAGGCAGCAGAATAGTGACGACCTCAGAGGCGGCAGCGCTGCAACAACAACAACGACACCAAACAACAATAGCGGCGACAACAAAAATGGCAACAACAATGACAACAATCACCCGAGTCCTTAGGTATCAGGCAATGAAATAGAGAATGGGGAAAATAAATTTATGCGGATCCTATTAAGTTACACTTAGTCTTTGGTTGAACTGAAGAAACCGACACTAAAAATGATGCTATCGATTTATTCACAAAAAACCGACGACATATGTTCAACTCTGTCGTTGGTTGGTCATTTAGATTCTGACGACATATGTCCCTATCATTATTAAAATGTCAATCTCACTAATAACTATAGCGTCAGTTTCAATACCAAAACCTACGACATAAACCAATTGGGGGAGAAATAACTTTTGCTGGGCACTCAGTGGGAACCCAATATCGTCAGTTCCTGAAGGAGAACTAGCACCACATATTTTTTTGAAGTAAAATTCTGAAGGTAAGGCATATGTCATTGGTATTGGAAGTAAATTTTGGAGATAAATGAGACCGACAAAAAGATGGTAAATATTACATATGGCGACATGTGTAGTAACAAAGGATGCTCTTGTTGTCTCATATCCAACGTCTCACATGATATGGTCTTGGAGTTCCTAGGTGTAGATCCAAGAAGAAACATAGACTAAGTTACTGACATCATGGGAATATTTTATGCCCAAACTTCCAAGGTACATAGGAAGTGTGGTCAAGCGCCACTATGGACCACCAAAGTTTGGTCCATCACTAATCACAATGCGTGACGTCGACGAGTTCCATGATTAAAATCATCCAATACAAAACCGATAGAAGTTGTTAGAAGAAAAAATAACAACTTGGACATTCTAATACACGATCTAAGAAGAAGCTCACATTTTGGATGGTGAATTATAGCCAACCATCCATCAAAACAAAAGCTTTCACCACACATTCCTTAAAAAGTTCCATGTCAAAACCTAGATTAATGGAAACACGACCTCTTAAGATCTTCACTCTACGCATATAATCGATCATATATGTTAGTAGGAGACATCACAAACTGGATGGGTTCATATGGAGGTGAAAAATTTCTATCTTCTTTGAATTGAAAAAGTAGTCCATAGGTGATTCGACCCGGATACGGTTGCCATGGAATCAACGACAACAATGCAAACATCTCCTGTAATTTTGCCCTTGGCGGGTATCCGGACTCAACTGCTATCATCGCGAACAGAACTGCCGGGTGGGGTCACCCGATACAAACATAACGCTGTACCCACGAATCCCAACAGGCAAGACGCCCGAACTGCTAAGTCGCGCTCCAGATCACAGACAGAGAGCTCAATACAAGTTAGGAGACGGAGCTCCGAGATCGCGGAGCCTCCCTTCAGCTCGAAACAAGCAGAACCGCGATCTCCCCACTCCGGCGAATGCCGGCCTCCTCGTTGCCTCCCCTGCTGCAACCCTTTTGACCTTCACCTCAGATCTGAGATCCCCAGAGGTTCGCCCGCTTCCAAGCGGTTCCCAGATCCGACGGATCCACCCTCAACCCTACGCTTCCCGCGTTCTGCAGATCTACTAATACTTTCGTATCTCCTGATGACAGGCTTGAATATCTGAGGAGGAGGCAGGGATGCTGACCAAATTCGAGACCAAGAGCAACCGCGTCAAGGGCCTGAGCTTCCACAGCAAGAGGCCATGGATCCTCGCCAGCTTGCACAGCGGCGTGATCCAGCTATGGGACTACCGGATGGGCACGCTCATCGACCGTTTCGACGAGCATGACGGGCCTGTGAGGGGTGTCCACTTCCACAAGTCGCAGCCTCTGTTTGTCTCTGGAGGTGAGTTCCACAAGTCCGCTCGTGCTTCCCTTTTATCCCTTCCCGATCTCTTTGATTTCTGCTTGATGACCGTTCAGCTCTTCACCTGGGCCAGACCACTGACCTTAGATCCGCATTTCTATCTTAACGTCCAAGAAATTGCATTAGATATGGAAGAGTGGCTAATGTGCACTGAACTTCAAAGGTTATCGAGGCTTGTCCACCACCATGAGATTTTGCAGAAAAGGTGTATTTTTATCCTGCTTTGAGGTCTTCTGCTATCAGTCGTAGCTACTGCTCATTCGTCCCAATGGGAAGTGAGGAATTGGCATGCGGACTTACACTGGTGATATGAGGCCTTGTTTCGGAATGAAATTTTTTGCCACACAATTGAATCAAGAGTGTCGAGTGCACCCATCTTTGCAAGCGCTACTTGTGCTTTTATATCTGATGAGTTACTTTAACAAGAGTTAACAATAGGGCTTAATTACATAAACAACTGAAATTTCAGCACCAGCATTAATTAACACTGATTCCTGTCATATCAAATATTATTATTCTAATATTCTAAATATCAAATGCGATTTGTGATATGCTTGTGGGGATCTGTGAGTGTCTTGATAGTCACAAAGTACGCTTTGAATGGAGCAATTTACCTAATATATTACAAGTTTTACCGAAACAATCAACAGCAGTTAATTTGGGTCAATAGAAAGTTACTCAATCAAATAGCTATTCCCATAGCAACTAACTACAACTTCTGAAAATATCCTTAAAACATTCTTGGTTAACATAATTACCAGTGTCAGAGTTCAGGTCTCTATATTGCTGCATAATTTGCATATGCAGCGATGTGTTGGGTTACACATGTAGTTTTTAAAAAAGTGGTATGCAGTGCGCTTCTAGAGTGGGTACTGCAGAGTATATGTGAAACGTGGGGACATATATGCACATATGCGGCTTTATTTTGTTTTTAGATTAAATTGATTATGTATTATCCTATGATTATAAATTAATCATATAAACATATTTAGAAATTTGTAACAGACTCCTACATGATAGCGACTACGAAAAGATTAATAAGCTAACATTGCATTTAAAGAGTAGTAGTAGATCACTACACTTTAGCAATCACCAAGAGACCAATAAACTGACCGGTATGGATGGCCTGAAGGTCTGCCAATGAAGTGACCCAGGTTTGAACCCTGGAATTCATCCTTGCGTTACCTCCCCACCATACAGGTGGTTATTGCTGCAGCATGGGGGTCACCCCTACTGTTGCTCTAAAAGAAATGAATAAACTAACATCATCATTATAAATTACGTAGTAAATAGATTAGTAGATGATGGAATTAATAAGAGATTGCCAACATGGGCTATCAATGGGTGATGCAAAATAATCTACGTAAAACTGAAGGGGAAGAACTAAAGGGTCAATAATGGAGAGATCAACAAAGGAGGTGGAAGACAGAGGTGGAAGAGGAGGGTTGAAGGAAAAGAAGAAGAGGGCCGATGATCAAGAAATGAATTTAGATTAATAGAGAAGCTGGATGACATGGATAAAGAGGCGGAAGAGGAGAAAGAGAACGAAGGGTGTTCAAGATGATTAGAAAGACATGCTAGATGATGAGTTCATGATGAAAGAGGAGGAAAAAGTAGGTGAATACCTAGAAGGTTCGAAAGATGAGATGGAAAAAGATGAAAAAGTGAAAAAGGAAAAGAAGATGAGGAATAAAAAGAAAAAAATACGTTTGGTTGGCCTCTCGGTAGCCATTAGGGGAGGAGGAAACACCTGATCACTGGAGCAGGTAAAGATGGATTCACTGTTGGAACAAGAGCGGGAGTCACGACCACTTGAAAAAAGAGGAGCCATAACAGGTGCTATAGTCATCGCTAAAGCTTGGGGAAGCAACCACTGGAGCTTAGGGAAGTTGTCGTTGGAGTTGGCTGGTTGCCTTATCAGCCATAACACCGGGAGAGTCAAATGTGCTAGTGGGAGGTGTCTAGTGTTAGGAGGAACCTAACTCCTCCCCTTCCCTTCTCAATTTAATATAATAGTGGGTCCAACTTCGAAAAGTGTGCAAATGTACTAGTGGGGGGTGTCTAGTGCCGGGGGAACACATCTCCCCCTTCCGTTCTTAACTCTAGAATGCATTCTAAATGGTGCTTCACTTTTTATTTAAACTTTAAATTTAATCTATCTCAAATTTTAAAGTCCAAATATGTAATTGTACAAATTAAATATGCAATTGTGTGATTAATTTATATATTAATAATTAAATTATTATAAAAATCCAAAACCGCATATACTTCCGCATATACGCCCGCATACCGCATATACTTTACAAGGTGACCTCTCCGCACGCATAACGCATACCGCTTTTTAAAACACTGATAAAAAGGTTAACTGTAATTTTTTTGATTTTCCCTAGATATTTGCTATGTCTTTTTTTCCTTCCTATTTATTAACATTTATTGCATCATCATCATCATCATCATCATCTAAGCCTCAATCCCAACACGTCCAGTCGGCTACATGGATCCTTCTTTTCCAATTAGCTCTGTTATGGGACATTCTGATCAAGATTTGAAGATTCAAAATCTTTCCTTATAAACTTTTCCAAAGTTAATTTTGGCCTGACCAATGAATTGAAAAATGGGTTGAGCAGCCGCTTAAGCAGCCCAGCCCATCAGCCGCTTTATAAAGCCCCTAAGCGTCAATTAAGCGGATCATTGAAAAGTGAACACTTCAGGCCCGTTTCACCTGCTTAAACGGCCACTTGGAGGAGCCAAAAAAGCACCCGTTCATACACGTTTTATATGATCCAAGTATTATAGATTATAATAAATCAATGCTACATACATTACAAATTCTATTATAAGTGGTAGTTCGAATTTAGAATGCATACTTTATATTTAAGCTGTAGTAATAGGCCAATGGGGTACTGCTGGAATGTATAAAAGTAAATTATATAAAAGTATTATCTAATTTAGAATGCATACCTTGATTAGATGTACAACTGTAATGTATGACTGATTGACGATATGCAAATGTAACAATACGTTAGCAATGTATCTGTGATAAGTTTATTGTTTACTGTTTAGCTATGTAAATATGTGATACGAAATTGTTGGTGTATCATGTAATTACACTTGACCAGATTAAAGACGAATGATGACTCAGCTGCAAGTGTTAGGACTCCTGGAGGAGAGACATAAAATTTTCCTATCATTGTTGGGTACATCAAGGACAGACACTCAACCCATATCTATTTGTTCTTGTTATGGATGAGTTGACAAAGCATGTTCAAGATAATATCCCTTGGTGCATGTTATTTGCTGATGATATTGTGTTGATTGATGAAAGAAAAGAAACATTGAATGATAAAGTTGAACCATGGAAAGAAGCAAAGGCAGATCTAAATTAAATTGGGAAGAACTTATAAAGCGAGATTTTGAACCTTTACATCTTGACCAGAGTATGGCCAATAACGGAGCTGAATGGAAAAGAAGGGTCCATGTAGCCGACCACAACATGGTTGGGATTGAGGCTTAGATGATGATGATGATGATGATCATGTATTTACACTTATTTTTTATTACTTTGTTGGATGGCTGATGATCTAAGTGCTGCTCCAATAATTGAAAATACACTGAATGCCAATCCCAATGCTATGTCAAGTGACCCGGGTTGGAAGTACTATGAATGTCCCGACCCATCTTGAAAAGACCGACAACGATGTATCTTCTGCAAACACATCAATATAGGAGAAATTTTAGATTCAATCATTGTTTTATAGCTTTGTTATAAACTATTTAGATGGTTTTTATTGTTGTGTGGGTGTTTATATATGTATGGAAGTTCCTAAAAATATATATAATGTATATACATGTGTGTAGGTTTGCATAAAAAGTATATAGAAAAATTAAAATCCACTTTTTTTTTTTTTTAAATTACCTGCTTGGCGCTTAAGTAGCTACTAGATGCTGTCCTAACGCTTACTGCTTTACGCTCTTTAAAACACCAGGCTCGGTGTTTCTTCTTTTGACTGTGTTTGGTTCAATAGCATTGTTTCTATTAGACCCATTTATCATTCTGGCGTAGCACATGCCCATACCATCTCAAGCGACCCTCATACAACTTGTCCTTAATGTTGGCCACTCCACTCGGTTCCTTATATGGTCGTATTCTCAAGTGATCTTTCCTTGACTTCCCACACATCCATCTCATCATACACATTTCGGCTACATTCATCTTATTGGGATCTTATCTCTTTACTGCCAGACATTCTCTCCCATTTAGCACGACTAGGTATATGACTGTTCTATAAAACATATATTTTAATCTGAGAGGGATTATCTTGTTACAAACTGTCATTTGACTCCATTTGAACCTTCCAGCCTTGATCCGGTGACAAACATCATCTTGAACATCACCATCCATTTTAATAGTAGACTCCAAGTAAGAAAACTTGACACATTTTGGTACGTCCACTCCATCCAACTTGGTTCCATTGCATTTTGCAAATTGTCAAAATATCAGTAATGTGAGTGTTGATGTAACTAGTTGAATCAGTCAGACCACTTGATTTGTCAATTTATTAGAATAATAGCTTGATCAGTTAGCTTATCAATTTGGTCCCGACACCTTGGTTGACAATGTATCAGAAAGCGGGAAGCGGGAGGCGTGCGGACAACACCTTGTAACCGATTAAGCGGTAGGCGGGCGATTAAGCGGGCGATTTTTGAAAAAGCGGGTGTCTAAATTTTATATATTTTTATACAAAATTACATGTATGTGTATATAAAAATATATTTATAAGGAACTTCTATACATATCTAATCAGCAAATCAGTAATTAACTAAGTATTCATCAATACTTACTATTAATCAGTATCTCTAATCACTAAAATCAGCAAGCAGATCAGTAATTGTAAATAACAAACTATGAATTGTTGAATTAAAGTAATCACTAAAGTAATACTAACCGGTAGTACCAATCATTAATCACTGAAAGCAGCAAGGAAATCAGTAAAACTAATCATGCATTACTAGTATAATAGAGCAATAGGATATTTACTTAGATGCATTACAGCAGTACCCAATTATTACAACTTACACATAAAGTATGCATTCTAAATTAGGACTAGCTATATCATAGAACATTTAATGTATACAAGTTTCATATATTATAGTCAACACTACTTGGACTATGTATTATTATCTTGAGCGCTAGAACTCTTTTATTTTAGAGCTAGGACCAATATCCGCTCTCTCCCTAAGTGAAGCCCCAATTGGCTCCTCTGGAAACCTCATGGTTACTCCTAATATAGTGACAATACAATCTTACGTTTTGTGCAAGAAAGAGCGAAACGTGCACAAAGCGCCATCACTCACGACTTAATCACACTCAATTAAGAAGGATCATGCCTTGACTTGATGTTGAAAGAGCGCCCTGCTATCTAGTCCAAAGTCCAACAAACACCCAAGGAAATTTCCATCACTAGGTTCTATATTGTTTTAAAGTATTCAAAAGCACAAGTGTTCAAAATCATAAAGAAAGAGGGAGCACACAAATCCTTGTAGCCGCTAAGTGCTTGACCAAACACTTTTTTTAGATAGACGATGTGATTATTTGCATTTTTTGTGTATTGTGAACTTTAATACATATGTAACAATTGGAACATGCTAAATGATAATTTGATAGCAATACACTAGCTGCGCAATATAGTGTGTATAGTTTCGTACCTAATATTCAAGTACATAATAGGTATATTACATTCATTTATACACAAGTATGCGAACAAAGATGTAGCACAATGGTGTTGGCACCAACCCTCAGGAAGTTCCCAAGATTTATATTTATATTTTATTTTTATTGTAACGTGGATTCCATCATATTCACCCAACACCAACGGGCAAGCCAATCAGGTAGAACTATAAAGTCAATCCTTCGTAAAGTAGAAAAAAAAAAAAAGAGAAAAGCCCCTCCGCACCCCATGGCGAGCGCATCAACAAGTTAACGTGTCTTCAAACCCTAAGAAAAGGGAAAAACACAAAAAGAGAATCATATCATCAAGTATAACAACTCTATACTATGCATAAAAAAAGCAGAAAGGCCGAATCGTCGTGACGATAAGGTTACTAGTCGAAATCCTCCAAAGAACTACCCTTTCAACCATACATGAAAATTAACGCGAGGCATCAACCGAGCAACAACCTCTCTGCATCCCAGGGAAGGTCACAATCATCTAAGCCATTGACTTGATCAAACCAAAGGGAAGATGGCCCACGCAACAAAAAAAGGCAAGCAACCAACAATAAAGCAAGCAACCCTCCTCATCTACTTGGAATTGCTTAGAAGCCCTCTTCATCTCTGGGCATCTATAGAAGCCTTGCAAATTATCATAGAAGCCCACAGACTTACCCTCATCATCGGCATAACCGCTATCCCGATCTTTGTTGGAAGATCTGCCTCGAGAACTTCCTCTTCTGTGACACTGTCGCCCCCTGTCACTAAGCTCCCTAAAGGTTGGTGATCTAACCCTACGTGATGTATGACTCTGATAGTGCGTTGATGGTCTCCCTAAAGACACCTTTCCAAAGAAGTCTTCCAAGTGTTGATGAGAGAGGATGCATCTTTGGCTAGTTTGGTGCACCACTTGATGCAATAAGGGTGGCTCATCGCACACAGGGAGGGAAGGAGGTAGGCCGTCAAAACAAGAGGGGGTCATGGGCAGTAACAGGGGTAAAGGAGATCATAGAATCTCTAAAGGGCTCAACAAGGACTTCCCAAGCCCAAAAAGAACAAGGTCCTCTCTGTTACCCCCAACAACAACCACCTTCACAACATACACGACGAACCATATATCATTGAACTGGATTCCAAGGGGCATTGGAACGTCTTTGACATAAACTATTAGCATAAGGAGTCTGAGTGCGGCGACATCAAGTCTTTGCCATCTCATAGTCGATAACAGTTCACCAAAAGGATCCATTTCTCTGAGATAGAGTCCAAGTCCCTACAAACAAAAGGAAGCTCATCTAGCCAAACCCACATTTGATCTCTGCGTTTGCCCAAGTTTGCAAGGTTCACAAGCTTCATAGTGATATCTTCATCACGTAGGTGGGAAGGCATTTCCTCGAGGACGACATGTGCTTCTTTCTTCGTCTGGAAGAAGACCAAAGTAAGGAAGTTTAAAAAGCATTCAATCTTCCGTAAAAAGGACCATGTGGTTGAAAGGAGGCGAGCTGATCCCTCTCAAGGAGCTACACTTGTCCAACCTACAATGATCGCTTTTTGAGCTCCATACAAGCTTGTGATCTAAATTTATCTATATCATCTAGGAAAACAAGTTCGATCTTTGAGAAGGGCTTCTTTGGCGAAAAGGTGTCGTACTCCTCACGTGCTGACGGGGTAGGAAGGAAGCCTGACAGTCAGTCACCCGCTAAGTTCCTGGGGAAACGACAACAGTAGTAGTGGTGAGGGGCTTGGCATTGCACTTGCCAGTGGCCCCTCTACAAGTAGCGATAATAGGAGTCCTTGGGCACCATACTGGTTGAGGCGGACGCCTGGGCGCCGCCTAGTCGCCGACTAGTCGAGCAGGCGTCCAGGGTGGTCCCACCCAGCTATCCGCTTAGATCCAACAACAGATTTGGCGTCCGCCTGGGCCGCCCGGGCGGCTAGTCGGCCGCCTAGCCCGCCTGGTCGACCCCGAAGACAATTGGGCGGCTGCTTAGTTGTGTTGTCGGGCCCAAAGGGCCAGGGCCCATGCAATTTTTTTTTACTTAAACCAAAACCCAACAGTGCCTTTCCAACTTCCGATCCCCCGCTACGTTCTGTTTCACGCATCGTCGCATCCGCACGGAAGCAAACACACGCAGCGCCGTCCGCCGGCCTCCTCCCTTCCTCTCCGGCCGGCCGACCACCTTCCTTCTTCTTCGGCGGCCGTTCAAGGAGGAGGAACAGAAGTCTCCTCTTGCTACTACCCATCGTCTCATCTTCCACAAGCGAGCATCCTCTGCTTCTCCCTGTTCAACGTCTACGTATAACACTCTTACGTGTACGTTTTCGTCAACAACGAATCGCCGTAATGGACGGAGATGCTGATCCTGTGGTACCTGTTGGAGAGTTTCTACCACGCTTCATCGACTTGGTGAATGATGATTCAAGAAAGGCAAAATCCAAAGACCCCGGGTGGAAATATGGCTTTTGGCCTAATCCAGCCGACAAGAACAAGTTACAATGCGGATTTTGTGGGCACGTCAGCAATGGTGGGATCAACAGACTCAAGC
The DNA here is from genome assembly GCA_963693085.1 of Alisma plantago-aquatica. Taxonomy (NCBI): domain Eukaryota; kingdom Viridiplantae; phylum Streptophyta; class Magnoliopsida; order Alismatales; family Alismataceae; genus Alisma; species Alisma plantago-aquatica. The sequence goes on from OY856410.1 coordinate 471,576,270, forward strand.
AACACAATATTGGCGGGTTTTCTGATATTGTTAAATGTTCTAGAACTACTGAATTGCGTGTTATGTATTTTTTTCTTATATTTCAATTCACTGTTGCAGGCTTGCAGCGATCAGTTTGAGGTATAGAATGTCTCAATTCTCAAATATTTACTGTTTTGTTGTCATTTTAGTAAATATATGAAGGCTGGATAAGTTTTACATACATATATGTATAGTTATATACATAACATAGTATATAAATAATATATATAGGTATATATTTATATATGTATACATTTTATGGGGTTAAAAAAGCCACCGCCTGGGCGACCTAGTCGGCCTAGGCGGCCTGGGCGTTCAGGTGAGGAGGGGCACCGCCTGGCCGCCTCAAAAACTATGTTGGGCACCAGGAAGAAGCAAGGATGAACATGTGATTTGTTGCACTAAGGGGTGGGCAATGGGGCTGTTATGATAGGTGGACCGAATGATCTCCACCTTTGATGTGACATGCTAAGGTATATCTGGCCCAAGGAACGTGATTGGGCTGTAGTATGTTTGGTCGGCATTAACGACGAGTTGACTCTGTGGGGGGAGCGGCCTCCACACATGCCCCACTCACTGGACAGATATGATCCAACATTGTCGGTTCCTCCTTATGCTCCAAGATTTCTAGATGCCTTGCTGGGTGGCGCGACTCCTTTTCGAGCTCCCTCTCACCATGTCTGTCTTGCGAGGAGGATCTGACCAAAGAACCTCGTCCGTCATTACATGGTGGAGCGGTTGTTCATTTGCACATCGGAGATCGAGTTCCTCATGTTGATGATGTTCGAGAATTAGAACCGAAGGCGACTGAAGGTCACCTGCGGGCTGCTTGGGAACCATGTAAGGCACTGTTTGGCAGGGCTGTGGCATCCTGTGGAAGGTCAGAAAGCTCATGATGTCCAAACATGTTGGCCAGATTCTCCAATCATGCCTCTGGATCGAGCCTTGCTGTAGATCTAGCAAGTCTCCTCGCCATGATCACGTGACGGGAGCGCGATCCCCAACACAAGGCAACATGTGACGGAGGGAGACGAGGCAGCCTACGAAGAAACCAAGGCTGTCGGTAGGTGCATCCCTAAGGGTGGTGACCATCTCGACCTAAGGAGAATGAAGGGGGGGGGGATATGGAGATTGAAACCTTGTCCGGACCTGATCAACTCGTTCCTTTTTCCACAACAATACACATACACCACTACCAGATCCTCTAGCGTGGTAATTTCTGCTACTATACGCGGGTGCTCATGCATATGGTTTCACATATTCTCACAAGGAATGCCCTTGATTTTCCACTCATACTGTGTTGGGCCTTTGTGGTGTGTGGGCTGTAGGGGGAGAAATTGTTAACCTTTGACCCACACATACAAGCACACTAACAGGTTTACAATAATATACAGTTTCTCTACATATCACGTATTTGAATACTAGACATATATATCAACACATAGTTACATATATTGACATTCTTTGTGTATCATAGCTCCATATAGAACTGAACTTTATACTCCATAGGTGTATGCATGATAATAACAATTTCTTCATTCAGTTCTACATATAGTATGTACCATGTATAAATGTAACAAGTTATTTGTTTTTAGTGCTAATTATATGTAAAATAATATGATATTGTGCATATCATGTGTCTATATTTACAATGTGACTATGTAATATAGTTCTATATAGCGTTATTCTTAACGATATCCACAGTTGTGGTCCATTCCCTGTAAAGCGACCTAGCAAGCAGCCCATGCAGCTAATTAAGCAACATACATGACAAAATTCTAACACCTAACGGGCCATGGGTGCTTAAGTGATTGCCTAGACCATTTTTATGCAACTATCGTATTCAATGTTTTTCCTTAGGACATTTACTGAATTATGAAGTATTTGGATTAACTCGATAAAAAAAATATAGAAAAATCTTGACGACGTCAAATGATATTTTACTCTTAAGTGACACCCTGGTCTGTTACTCTATTAGATATCTCATGGATAATGTTGATACATGTCCAAATTGCAAGGCATTGAGCTCGTCTAAGATTCTCTACTTCGTTTTAATATCGATCTGGCCACACGATTACCACAAACTATCATGCAATAGCTAGAAGTTTACTTCCTATTGATGCAACTCCCAACATAGTCAATTAAACTTGCAGTTGTCAAGGTGGCTAGACTGTCCCGCCTAGGCGTTTTTGGTGTTTATTTCTTCCATAGGCTACTTGCAAAATTTGAGCTCATTTTGATGTTTGTAAGTCACTCATTCAAGGCGACAAAATTGACGTACAAAACTAATTCAAAGCGCATTGTTTTTGTCTTTAGATGCATGACCTATAAGTGTCCAAATCGTCTCAAATTTTATATATATTCTAATCGTAAGATATTTAAGAAGAAGAGGATTGGGTGACCAAAACAAAGATATTTAAGAAGATCAAAGGGTTGGATTTTCAAAATGATTGTTGCATGATGGAAAGTGACTCGAATATAGTCTATTCTTAAGATATTTAAGAAGATCAATGGTTTGAATTTCAATATAATTGTTGTAGGATGGAAAATTACTAGGCTATATTAAACTATTACATTTCCGGTACACTTGAGTCTATTCTAAAATGATCAAATCTGGCTGAAGTTGGTTAAATCAGAATTTGACCTAAATGAGACCTATTTAAACCCTAATATTACCCAAGTTAATCTAATCTGGGACCTAATTTATGCCCAAATCATACTAATTAAGCCTTAAGTGGGTTAAATTGGGCCAAAAGGCCTTTCGGACTGAACATCCCCAAGTTTGCCCTAAACTGACCCTCAGACCTTATTTAGAAAAATCAGATCTTATTTGGCCTAAACCAGACCTTAATTTTTGAAAATAAAATATTATTTGGGAAAATCAGACCTTATGTGGCCATACAATGCAGTTACACAATACTACGTAAGTGTATAATACTTATATGAATTATATAATCAAACACATGTATTTGAAAAATGAATTTTGAAAATAAAGTCTAAATAACAATAAACAATGTCATTTGAAGATTAAAAACATATTTGAAAGCCTAGAAAATAATAATTTTAACTTAATATATCATTAACATTAACACACAATTATAAAACTAATAAATTACATTTTTAATTAATTTCAACAATTTATAAATTTAGAGATCAAAATATATATTTTCTTATGTATATCTTTTATATTACACTCTAGGAACATCTTCTACTAAGCATACAAGTAAATAAATAATTGTAAGTTATAAGAGGAATTATTATACTATCACTAGTAATTATATAAACTACATGATAATAGTAATTAATAGTGTAGTAATTACCTAAATATAGTGACAATAGTGTAGATCTACATTAGTGTTTTAAAAAGCAGTATGCGTTATGCTTGCAGGGAGGTCGCCTTAGAGTATATGCGGTATGCGGGAGTATATGCGGTTTTGAATTATTTAGTAATTTAATTATGATATATAATCAGTCACATAATAACATACTTAATTTGTACAATTACATATTTGGATCCTAAAATTTGAGATAGGTTCAAATATAAAGTTTTAATAAAAGCAAAACACTATTTAGTAGAATGATTCTAAAAACATTTAAGCATAAACTCCAATCAAGCACACATGAAATGGTTCAATACAAGTACATAATAATGAAGACTAACCAAATCATACAAAAAGATGCTTGCATATCCTAGAGGTCAAAAACAACAAACTTTAAATAACCATGCTACTCATGTACTAATTATACAACAAAATAGTACATCAAGAGAATGTTATCAATATTATAAAAATGTAATCTAGTTTGAAACAAATGTCGATCTAAAAACCGCCGACTAATCGGCCTTATAAGCAGCTAAGTATATGCTGGTTTCTTATGCGGCCCGTGCGACCTTTTTTAAAATATTAATCTACTAATAGACATATAGATCTATAGCATTAAACATATCAATTTTGGAGTTGATCTAGGTTTTGAGGTAGACAATTGGTTTTAGGTGAATGTGATAAAATGGTAGGAAAAAGAGATGAAGTTGGAAATGGTAGAGAATAGAAGAAATTAGTTTAGCTTATCTTGATTTGGGTTGAGTTGAGCTCCAATTGTCAAAAATCACCAAATGTACCTTCTTTTCTCCTCTCAAGCAACAAGAATAGTCCTTCTCCCAAAATAAGTATACCTATTGGTATACCATCAATTTCGTTCAACTTTGTGAAGTGGTGCATTTTGCATTGGAACCATCAAAACTTGGCAGTATTGGCAAAATACTTGTTGATATACCTAATTTTGGGAGACTATCATTACGCACGCCAATTACTATACTCGATGGTACACATGTGGTATACTACCAATATTTGTGAAATTTTGTTTCTTGCACCTATGTCATCTGAGGACCTAGATGCCTAGGTTTGGAGGCCCTGCCTAGTGCCTAGAGAGCCTTGGTGGGCGCCTTGATAGCTAAGGTATAGCTAGAAGTTCTTAGATATCCATGATTTGGTTGAGAGATGAAAATGTGAAACAACATCCAAGTGACACAAATTGTCTTACATTATAGCTAGTTATTAGCATGGTATAGGAAGATCACTTTGACATGTGGATCTAAAACTATGGAAATGTTAAGAAAGTTGCAAAATGAAGCTCGACGCAAATGAATCTAACATGGTTCAAAATTTCGGTCGAAATCTCGAAATTTCGCTCGAAATTTCGGTTTCGACGGGAATCAGACATAGAAATGCAACGGTCCAGAATAATTAAGTAAAATTTCAAAATTTCGATAGAAATTTCGCAAAGGGGGGCGAAATTTCGACAAAATACAACAATTTCGTTGAAAAAAGGCCAGTTTGGGCATGCATTTCGCGAAACACAACCGAAATTGGTTTACAATTTAAAAAATCAACGGTCCAAAGCCTGTTGTACTTGGAGGGTTATTTCTTTGTTTTTTTTTTTCATTCTCTTGCTCTTAAACGCTTTGTTCTTTGGATCTAAGGTAAGTTTACTTTCTCCTTCCCATCTACATCTATATCTTCCACTTTTACCCTAGTTTAATCAAAAGATTACTACCGAACTGCAAGTTACAAGTGATAGTCTACAACTTATACTTGATGATTTATGAAATTATGCTATAAATTACATATAACTACAATGATTTTGCAAATCTAACTTAATGTATATATATATATCTATATCTATATAAATATATATATATAAATATATATATATATATATATATATATATATATATCCTATTCGTCATAACAATGGATAAAATAGTTTTCAAATGAGTTTTTTTTGAAGTTTTTGTAACGTTATATTCATATATATTATGTAACACTTAACAAATGTTCAATTTATAAATAAATATCTTATATTAAAGATGAATTTTGTAACAATAATTTACAACTATGTAATACTTTGAATATTAATTATCTATAATTTAGACTTTTAAAATGAAAATAAACTAAAACAATTTAGAATTGTTGTGTATAATGTTTTTGTTACATACATCAAATTTCAAGTACAATTGGGAATAATATATAGTTAAATGTATTCAATTGATATATTCAATACATTAGACTATTAGTATCAACAAATTTTAGTAATTTGTTCCAATTTTATGAATAATTTTAGGCCTAGATTAAGAATACTTTTAGTATTTTTACTCTTTGATGATCCATAGTGTAAGCTAGAAAGTATCAATTGAAATCGATTATTAACGTGATGACCTATAAACTAATTCCTTCATTATATTAAAAAGTTATCGAAATCTCGTTCGAAACAGTTTTTGATATTTTCACACATGTAGGACCCCTCACCAAGATCAATATATGATGTTATTGCATAAATAGGTGTATTTATGTATGTACATCATCATCATCATCATCATCTAAGCCTCAATCCCAACTATGTTGGGGTCGGCTACATGGATCCTTCGTTTCCATTCAGCTCTATCATGGGTCATATTCTGATTGAGATGTAGAGATTCAAAATCTCTCTTTATAAGCTCATCCCATGTTAATTTAGGCCTTCCTCTTCTTCTATTTATAATGTTTGGCTCAATAGCATTGCTTCGTATAGGCGCACTAGTAGGTCTGCGTTGCACATGTCCGTACCATCTGAGTCGGCCCTCACGCAACTTGTCCTCAATGCTCGCCACCCCCACTTTATTCCTGATATAGTCATTTCTCAAACGATCTTTTCTTGTCTTCCCACACATCCATCTCAGCATACGCATTTCAGCCACGTTCATCTTGTTGAGACCTTGTTTCTTCACCGCCCAACATTCACTCCCATAGAGCATGGCTGGTCGTATAGTTGTTCTATAAAACTTACTTTTTAACCTGAGAGGGATCTTCTGATCGCATAAAACTCCAGTTGCACTCCTCCATTTCAACCATCCTGCAGTAATCCGATGACAAACATCATTTTGGACATCCCCGTCTGTTTGAATAATAGAACCTAAGTAACGAAATTTGTCACATTTTGGTATATCTACTCCGTCCAACTTGGCTCCATCATTCACACTGCGAGATTGGCTGAAATTGCAATGCATATACTCAGTTTTGCTCCTGCTAATCATCAATCCATTTGATTCCAATGCCTTTCTCCAACATTCAACTTTATCATTCAATCCATCTTTTGTTTCGTCAATCAAAACAATATCATCAACAAATAACATACACCAAGGAATATCATCCTGAACATTCTTTGTTAACTCATCCATAACCAAAACGAATAGATATGGGCTGAGTGTGGATCCTTGGTGTACCCCAAACGAATAGATATGTATGTACATCATCCTGATAAAATTTCATGACTTAATTCCTTTATTTGGTCGTCGAAATCTTGTGTCGAAATAAGCATAAAATCTCGAAATTTCCATCGAAATTTCTGTAAATTTCTGTTTCTGAGCCATCGGAAATGCCGTCCAAATCGAAATTTTAAACCATGGAATCTAAAAATAATTACATTAATTCCGGTACATACATCGGATTTTGCTCAAAACATGTGTGTTCCTTATTTAATGAGTAGAATTCTCATTAACCAAAAGTCACTTACAAGGTTGAATTGAAGAGGTGAGATGTTCTAGATTTACAACAAATGTTGTAAAGTTTGTAACATATGGTAGATGAAGGGTAGTATACTACATTTTAGCTCAAGAAGAAAAAAGGTAAACGGTTACTTCAAGCCTTAAGAATGTTTCCTTAAAGTTTCTTGGAGCCCTTCACTATGTGTGCTTTAGTAGCAGTAGGCTCGTTGATATTTTTGGCTCACAACTATATTGTTGTCCCAAGTTGGATAATTTGAATTAGGTTGAGACATCGTCGTCAACATATGGGTTGAAGTCATCCACATGGGTTAAGTAGTGGGTGACAAGGTGGAGCATGGATCTTTACCAAGTTTCAATGTCAACACTTGTGAACACGTGACACCAACGATTAATTGCTAGATGTCTAGGATGTTCACAACTATGCTTACTAGACCACTACCAATGTAATATCAAGCATGGTAACAATCAATAAATCATTCTTAGAGAAAAAAGAATATAATGAAACGATGAGAACAAATGGAGTTTCTGCAAGTATGGCTTGTAACATTCTTTTTGTGTCGTAAATTTTAGATACATTTCCTTGGTGTCTAAGATATAGCAGATTTTGTTGTTGCTAATTCAATACCTAGAAGGTATCATAAGTTTCCCAATCTAAGGTATCATAAGTTTCCCAATCTTTAGTCATGAACGGCAACACGTAGAAGTGTACTAAGTTTCAATGCTTGACACACGGGAGCACAATCACCAGTAATAATTAATTGTTGAATGTTGAGGATGCTTATAAGTTGTAACTATGCTTACCGGCCCACTGCAATAATACTATCAGGCCTAACGATAGTTAATTAAACAATCTCCCTACAAAAAATGTATATCTTTTGGTGAGAGAGAAAGGAAGAGATTTATCATCATCCCATGGAACATTGGGAAGAAATGAAGTGTCGACAAGTATGGCTTGCAACATTCTTTTTTTGTCGTAAATTTAGAACATATGTCCTCTTTGATAACAATATAATAGTTTCTTAGCTACATCAATACTAGAAGTTATCACAACTTTCCTAAATGCTTAGCGATGAAATGTACAAAAAGGCAATACTTGGCAGCATGCATCTTAACTAGAGATAATGATATCATCCACATATGTAGTCAAAATATGATCATAACTTGGTTCTATTAATACAATATGGTCATGTTGGGAGTGACCGACTATAAAAATTAAAGGACATTAAAATATAATTCTTGTCTAACCAATATTGTTGCTTGAGACCACAAATAACATCACCAAACCTACACACCTCAGAACACTCATGAACAACTAGGATTGAGTATTTTTGATCTGATATGATCCGAAAGTGTACAATTTATTTCAAACCTAATATTTTTCATTTGTGAGCATTTTTTGATTATATGAGACCCGATTAACCACAAACTGAAATGACCTGAAATGATTTTTGTTGAATATTTTGTTAATACATTCAATTTCAAGACTTCTGAAAACCTTGAACCGAAATCGACCAGATTCAACCCGATTTCCAGCCCTAACAACCCTAAAAGATTGCTCCACAATCACATAAATTGCTTCTTGTAAACGAGCGTATATAAAGGCCAATTAGATTTGGATGCCACTGAATTGAGGATCCATGTAGATTTGGTTTAAGCAAATGAAAAGAAAAAGTAGGCAATGGCCTGACCGCCTGAGTATGTCCTTCTGCAACCAAGGCACGCCTTGAGATATTGAATAGTGCCATTTGGGTGATGTTTACATCTAAAGACCGAACAATATATGTTGTGTCTATTCTACACAATATAATGGAAGCTGGTGCCATGCGAAGTGAGACAGAAAGTGTTGGGTGGATAATGTAGTTAATTGTTCATGCTACATTGCAACCTTATATGTACTGTAAAAAATAAAACATTCCATGTATAATACACATTTTAACAATCACTACTTTACTGCTACTGCCGTCACTTGTTTGACCTTTTAAATTTAGTATGGTGGTGACTTTGAATGATATTTTGCTTTGTTGCACTTCATCCAAGTTTCCATCTAATCACTGTTAAATAACTTGGAAAAAAATGTTGATTATTTGGCAACAATGCTATGTCAGGTTCCTTTTTAATCAACTTAGCTTTTGACTTGTGATATTAGTAAGTGTTCCATAAATATCGATATGTTTTGTATGATTATCTACCCTTACATATGTATATGTCTATAAAAATGTATATGTATATGCTATGGAAAAGTCTCTATACTTAGGTGTAAAAAATTATATCTCGGAGGTGTATATACAATGGAAAAGTGATTATATACTTACATGCGGATAATAAATATCTTGGCATTATATCTAATAAAAGCCACAATTATTCTTAAAATTTGAAACACATCTAATCAACCTCAATAACTCCAAATTCATATAGTCGGATTGTGCAGCAAAGCTCAATTGTTTTCAAATTGAGGAATTTCTTATACCCCTAGGTATTGACATCCACTCCTAATATATTATGTTTTAGCACTCTTGTCTTCATGTATGGAAGTCCAACAGAGGGATCTTTTGCCTAGTAGCACTACATGAATTTATATAAGCCCGATGTATGTGGGGTGAGTAACCATGGAAAATTATAGTTGGCACACAAATGAGGCCCTGAACTCTGAAAGCCCGGCTTTAGCTCCCTAGGTTTTGTTGTGGATGTATCATTAACTACTAAGTGAATTTGCAAATTGCATCTAGGTGCTCATCAGATGAGTACTGTGCCACACCTTTTCTTTGATATCGCAGTCAAGGATTAGAGGTCCACACTCCCTACACACGTATAGTAGAATGTAGTTTGTCAAAAAGTTAATAGAAGGCTTAGAGATCTATTTGATAAGACAAACCCTGCTCCTATATATAGGAGACAGAGGGAAGCGTACAAACTCAGACACAACCCTAATGGGCCAAGACGCACTTGGGCCCATATACAAATAGACCCAACAACTAATTAACTAAATAATAAGACTCTTTAACACTCCCCCTCAAGCTGAAGTGTGGGCGCATCCCAAGTTAGCGTGCAAACATACAACAAAGTAAAATAGATTAAAAAGATAAACCAAGCCCATACAAGAAAATCCCCCCGCCCCCCACTATTACGATAAAACACTCATCACTCAGACACACCCCCTCAAGTAGATAATCCATAGGCCGTAGGTACGCAAGCAGGTAGCAAAAGCTTCTTGATTAGAATTGTGTCATCTGGAGAAGAAGAAACAATGGCTGGTAGGCATCAAGGTCTTCATCATAGTCGCTATCATTGCAACCCAGATAGAGCTGGGTCACAGTAGCATTAGTCAACGTGCATACAAAGCATGGACAAGTCAACCTGCAAATGCGCACTGACAAACTAGAGTGGTGGATCATAATGGTAGAAAGTCGACGTAGCGAGATACACGACCATGGGTAAAATAAGTAGGCAAAACACATGAAGCTCCAGATAGAAAGCTCACCAAGAAGTAGATATAGCAGTGAAGATCCACAAATATATAAACAATAGAAATAAAATCTTCTTCACTTCATCTTTTCTCCTCCATCTCATATCTTTCCTCTACTCATCTCCTATTCTCCCCATGTCACAAAGTAAATAGAAGGGTAAGAGATATTTGACAAGAGAAACCTTGCTCATATATATAGGAGACCGTGGGAAGCATACAAAGTCAGACACAACCCGAATGGGCCAAGACACACTTGGGCCCATATACAAATAAACCCAACAAGTAATTAAATCAGTAATAAGACTCTCTAATATAGTTGTTACTTTTTTACCTCTCTCCTGGTGCCCTGGTGGGTTTCGAACCCACAAACTTGCCCTACAACCAGTGACAAGCTTTACAAGTTGGGCCAGCTATTTAGTGCACTGCACTACACCCTTGTGGGCTGTATGTGTGCAATTGTTAAGGTTCACATGATGTAGACTAGAAGCTCTCGCAAGGATCCAATTAGGTTTATTATAATTTTGCCTATTTGGGTGTTTAACTTAATTACAAGAACTTATTATTAATTCTAGCATCTTAGTTGTTATTTTAGGAATTATTTAACAAGATCCAGGTTTTATTAGTTTAGCCGAGGTTTGTTATATTACATGGTTGTTAATTAGGTGTTCAATTGCAAATGTCTCAGCAACTACGGCTTAAGTTGAATGTTATAAATACCAGCCTTGGTGTTTGTCCAGGGAGAACGTTTTGATTATTGAATTACTTTTCAGGAACTGGTTCCTCATCATCACGTCTCTTGTCAATATGACACTCACTTCAAGACCTTTATGTCAACAGGTCGTGGTTCATGGTTTTTTCTTCTTCTCTAGAGCGGTTTTGCAATTATATGCAATTACTAATTAATGGTCGTTCTACGAGGTGTCCTTGTGATCTATAGTTGTTTTCTATGCAGCACAGTTTTTGTGGTCTCTTTCCAGTTCTGATCAGTAGTTGTTATGCTCCATCTAGCCATGTATGATCTACACGTTTGTAGAAGAATCTGTCTGATTACTTTAACTTTTCAGTGAATGTCTACTATCAACTGAATTACTCGTCCTCCTTCCTGTTTTCTCTTCCAGTCCTCACTTTGCCGATCTCCTTCAATCCTCTTACCCTAACATTGCAAGTTCCGTTACATGGATTTTTTATTAAACTCGAAATGGGTCAAGTCTGTTTCCTACAGTTCAACGTCCTTAAATTGTGAGTCCTCACTTCTCCGTGGGGACTCAAAACATCCATGCCCACCCTTTAAACTCCTCCCCACACTCTTGCTCTGATTTACACTGATTTTCAGCTATTGCTGTTACAATGCATGCTTGACAGAACTGTATCCAGAGTACTTACTCTATTGACTTAAAAATGTTGTTGTTTAGTGTTTTGGTGGCAGACGGTTATCGAAGAACATGACAACATTATCCCCTATCTACCAAGGTTGCTTCTAAGATATTGAATCGATGTATAGTTTTTGGAAGCAGTTATTCTATCATAGTAAGTAAAAGCTACTGGAGGTTTAGAACGAGAGGCTCAATTGAATATGAAATGTCTCTGATCCCAAAGATCATCATCGGAAGTTCCAAAAACTGATTCCAAACATGATACAGGAACTAAGTGTGTAGCTACATCTCATTTTCTTGGTGTTCCTCTTGTATCCTGTGATTATTGAGGATTGTATCATCACTATGTAAAAGTTCAATTTAAGATGAAAACTGTCAAGTGTCTTTTCAGTGTGAATTCAGACGTCCATGGTTGCCGTATGCCTTATTTCTTTTATAAGTTCTCTTATGAATCTGGATCGTAATATTGCACCAATAATAACTAGGTGATTTTTTTTTTTGTGTGGAAGTGGGTGGGTTTTACCTACGGAATATCAGATTAGGGGTTTTGAAATTCCAGCCCGAAGTAGATGTGCCTATCCCAGTTTGGTCCATCTTCATAGTGATATCATTAAGTCAAGCTAAAGAAGACAAATCTACTTTTCATAATTTGACACACTGGTAATTCAAATGAAAGTGTTTGTTCCTATGGTATTTTAACTTAATTAGCTGGATTGGCATATCTATATATTTTGCTATTATAAAGAAGCTACTGCATATATAATTGAACACATTTTTTGTTGATTTGATGTTTTATTCAATATTTTCAGTCAATGTTTCTTTTTATAGTATAAACCTTCCTTTTGACTGTTGTAGTTGTTTGGTATTCTTTATATCTCATGGTCAGTGTACGAATATGGTTTATGTATTATGTTTCTACAAGGATAACTGGCATTGATAATTTGATAAATGAATGGAAACAGTGGGTTGCTAGCTGGGTCTTTTATGTTCAGATATTGATCTAAGCTACAATTTTGCAGGGGATGATTATAAGATTAAGGTCTGGAATTATAAAACACACCGTTGTTTGTTTACTCTTCTTGGGCATCTTGATTATATTCGGACTGTTCAGTTTCACAATGAATACCCTTGGATAGTGAGTGCCAGTGATGACCAGACAATTAGAATATGGAACTGGCAGTCACGACAAGTTATCGCTGTGCTTACTGGTCACAATCACTATGTGATGTGTGCATCATTTCATCCTAAAGAGGACTTGGTTGTATCTGCCTCTTTGGATCAAACTGTTCGTGTTTGGGATATTGGTGCCCTCAGGAAGAAAACGGTGTCTCCAGCAGATGACATACTGCGCCTCAGCCAAATGAATACTGATTTATTTGGTGGAGTTGATGCTGTTGTAAAGTATGTTTTGGAAGGGCATGACCGTGGAGTCAACTGGGCGTCATTCCATCCTAGTTTGCCATTGATCGTATCAGGGGCAGATGACCGTCTAGTAAAATTGTGGAGAATGAATGGTTAGTACTTTGGCTTATGTTGTTCTTTATTGTTTGTCACAATTCTTTACCTGTGTAGATGAAGCGTATTTTTGATGTTCAAGGGTAACTTTTTTCTGTGTTTTGTAGATACAAAGGCCTGGGAAGTAGACACATTGAGGGGACACATGAACAATGTTTCATGTGTGATGTTCCATGCTAAGCAGGATATCATTGTTTCCAATTCTGAGGACAAAAGCATTCGTGTTTGGGATGTTACTAAGCGCACAGGTATTCAGAATTTCAGACGTGAACATGATCGATTTTGGATTCTTGCTGCACATCCAGAGATGAACTTGCTTGCAGCTGGTCATGATAGTGGCATGATTGTCTTTAAGTTGGAAAGAGAGCGGCCTGCTTTCACTGTCAGTGGTGATTCTTTGTATTACATCAAGGATCGGTTCCTACGTGTCTATGAGTTCTCCTCTCAAAAGGATAACCAAATCATCCCTATCAGGCGACCTGGTTCAGTCAGCTTAAATCAGGGACCCAGAACTCTATCTTATAGTCCTTCCGAGAATGCTGTCCTTATCTGTTCAGATGCAGATGGAGGATCATATGAACTATATATTGTATCCAAGGATAACATTGGAAGGGGTGATTCAGTCCAAGATGCAAAGAAAGGTCCCGGGGCCTCTGCTGTCTTTATTGCACGTAATAGGTTTGCAGTACTTGAAAAGAGTAGCAACCAAGTGTTGGTAAAGAACCTCAAGAATGAAATTGTGAAGAAAACCCTTCTTCCTATCGCCACAGATGCCATTTTTTATGCTGGGACTGGCAATCTGTTATGCAAAGCTGAAGACAAAGTGTGTACTTTTGACCTCCAACAGAGAACAGTTTCTGGTGAACTGGTAACACCATCTGTTAAATATGTTTGTTGGTCAAGTGACATGGAATCAGTTGCACTGCTCAGCAAACATGCTATTGTGATTGCAAACAAAAAACTTGAACATCGCTGTTCTCTTCACGAGACCATCCGTGTGAAAGGTGGCGCTTGGGATGAAAATGGGGTTTTCATATATACTACGTTGAATCATATCAAGTACTGCCTCCCAAATGGGGACAATGGAATAATAAAAACACTTGATGTTCCAATATATATCACAAAGGTAGCTGCCGATACTATCTATTGTTTGGATCGGGATGGAAAAAGCCGTGCCATTACAATTGATGCGACCGAGTATATCTTTAAGCTCGCACTAATTAGGAAAAGGTATGATAGCGTCATGAGTATGATAAGAAAGTCACAGCTATGTGGTCAGGCTGTTATAGCTTATCTTCAGCAAAAAGGTTTCCCAGAAGTTGCTCTCCATTTCGTCAAAGATGAGAGGACTCGTTTTAACTTGGCTCTAGAGAGTGGAAATATTCAGATTGCTGTTGCTTCGGCTAAGGAAATAGATGAGAAAGACTACTGGTACAGGCTGGGAATCGAGGCCCTTCGTCAGGGAAATACTAGCATTGTTGAATATGCCTACCAGAGAACCAAAAATTTCGAGAGGCTCTCCTTTCTTTATCTTGTAACTGGTAACCTGGAAAAGCTCTCTAAGATGCTGAGGATAGCCGAAATTAAGAATGATGTAATGGGTCAGTTCCATAATGCAATGTATTTAGGAGATGTACAAGAACGTGTCAAAATTTTGGAGAATGTAGGTCAGCTGCCTCTTGCATATATCACAGCCTCTGTTCATGGCCTGACAGAAATTGCTGATAGGCTTGCAACTGAATTGGGAGGTAACTTCCCTACAGTACCTGAAGGTAGACTGCCTAGTCTTTTGTTGCCACCTAGACCCCTTCTGTGCAGTGCTGACTGGCCTCTATTGAGGGTTGTGGGGAGAGTTTTTGAAGGGGGTTTGGATAATACTGGAAGGGCCCATGAAAATGATGATGAAGAGGATGAGGCAGCTGGTGCTGAATGGGGTGAAGAAGATTTGGATATAGTCGATGTTGACGGCATTCTTCAGAATGGCGATATAGGTGCTGAGGAGTATGGTGAAGCTAATGAAGAAAATGACGAGGAAGGAGGATGGGAACTAGAGGATCTGGAGCTTCCTGCTGAAGTAGATACTCCTAAAGCCACAGCCAGTGCTCGTTCCATGTTTGTAGCACCCACCCCTGGCATGCCTGTTGGTCAGATCTGGATTCAGAAATCATCTCTTGCTGGGGAACATGCAGCTGCTGGAAATTTCGATACTGCAATGAGGCTACTAAGTCGACAATTAGGAATAAAGAACTTTGCTCCACTGAAGCCATTGTTCATGGATCTCTATATAGGTAGCCACTCATATTTGTCTGCTCTTTCTTCTTCACCTGTGATATCTCTTGCTATCGAGAAAGGGTGGTCAGAATCAGCTAGCCCCAATGTGAGAAACCCACCTGCATTGGTGTTCAAGTTCCCTCAGCTAGAGGAAAAGCTTAAAGCTGCTTATAAAGCAACTACTGAGGGAAAGTTCAGTGATGCTCTGAAGATCTTCCGTACCATACTGCATACCATCCCTCTAATTGTGGTTGAGTCAAGGCAGGAGGTTGATGAAGTCAAGGAATTGATTGATATATCCAGGGAGTACGTCTTGGGCTTAAAACTAGAAGCCAAAAGAAGGGAAACTGGAGATGTAGTGCGACAACAAGAGCTAGCTGCCTACTTCACTAATTGCAAGCTTCAAAAAATTCATCTAAGACTCGTGTTATTGAGTGCTATGGCATCGTGTTACAAGGCAGGATGCTTCAGTACTGCAGCTAACTTTGCACGGATGTTGTTGGATACAAACCCAACAAATGAGACTCATGTGAAGAGAGCTAAACAGGTTCTGAATGCGTGCGCTGACAAACAAGATACGAAACAGCTCAACTACGACTTCAGGAACCCGTTTGTTGTTTGCGGTGCTACTTATGTGCCAATATATCGTGGTCAAAGAGATGTATCTTGCCCATACTGCAGTGCTCGCTTTGTGCCGAGCATCGAAGGACAGCTTTGCCAGGTTTGTGAACTAGCAACAGTTGGGGCGGATTCTTCTGGCCTCTTGTGCTCGCCTTCTCAGAAGAGGTGAAGTTTCTGATTCACCTCTCGTAATGTTGCCATATCTGAATTCACTACAATCTTTGTTTTTGTATTATTTTTTTGTTTTGCTCCAAATTTCTTCTACTATCACGTGTTATATTTTACTTCCAAGCTGAACTGGTAGAGTGAGGTGAGATTGGTGGTAATAAGGTGGGGGAAATGCACTGTTGATCGACGATCTTGGCAGCTGGGGCTATACTGGGGTTAGGAAAACAGAAGAGGCGGTTCTTATCTATTAGCGAAGTCATATCTCGTTCTTTATGGGAACTTCCGTAAAATTGCAGGAGTTTTATACAAATCTTTGTAATATCGCCTTTTTGGCCGTGAACTTGTTAAATAGATGGTTGATATTCTGCCTTTGTTATTTCAAGAGGGCATTTTCTGTCGGGACAACCAACCTACCTAGTTCATTTGTTCTGTCACTTGACGCTTTGCCAGCAGCTCCCATGGTTCACAGTTTTCGCAGTGTGCGCCTTCTTAGCAACCCAGTAACGAGGAGCCATTGTTTCATTAAATCATAATGCTACGGTCGATATCGTTTTTCAACTCTGGATTGATGCACGAGTTGGAGCTGATTTCTATATTTGTGCATGCAATGAAGAAGAGCAGTATTGTATGCATAATTGATTTCTTTCGAATACAAGGTAAGAATGCATTGCTGAACAGGTGACCGTATGTCACTTCTTAAAATTTTTGGGAGTGGTCTTTGCATGCTATTACTACATGGATGAGAAGTTATCTCGGATGGAAGGTGGAAATGTATTTCTCGATAGGTCGTATGTTACTATTTAGCTTAAATATATATTGATGCTTGTCTCATATCTCTCTGTCTGCATGTCCGGGCAACGTGTGTGTGCTTGTGCGCTTGTATGTGTGCGTATGTGTACGTGTATGTTTATATGTTGAAGTTAATTATATTATATGCATATTGGTTCTTATTCTACAGTTCAGAACATGTACGCATGATCCATGATAATATTAATGTATCATTCCTTACGAACTTGTTTAAATGTAGGTTGTTGACGAGGAATTAGAGCGAGGCTATTTATTGTGATTTAGTTAACTCTCAACCAACTAAAGATTATAGTTAACAATGATTTTGATGGCAGTATTCTCAAAAGCAAGAGATTTCAGCACATGTGCCATATAGTGATGCATCGTAGGCGTCACGATTTTGAAATAAAATATTTCTTAAAAGAATGCTATTCTTTCTCAAGTGATGGATGAAACACGACTTTAAATTTATCAGTTGCAAGATATGATACCGACCTGATTAATTATGCAGATGTCTTATTATAACATTTGGTGAAAATATGAGGGACAAAAAGTTAATTTGTATGACGTGTACAAAATATTCCAAACACGTCGAGGTAGAAAAACCTCCTCTTGAGTGGAGATGACAAAACAAACAATTGTTGCTTGTGCGCACATCCAACACATTGTGGTGACAAGATGCAGCCTTTTATTTGGATGACATTTATTCTAGCAAGTCAGTTGGAGGCCAACCTTTTTGCGAATAGTTTGTAGTTCCCCTTGTAGTAACCTAGTATGATCGGGGTTTAATCCTGCGATATGTTGGCAGGGTGTGTTTAGACGCATCACATGTTTGAGGAAGAATTTTGTTTAATTAACATTGTATATGAAGGGTTGTCTTCCATTGCAGCCATACATAGATGTAAGAAACTAATATGGGCAACCATACAACTTTTTCTGATTTATGGTAACTGCCAATATAGAAAAAAACAGAACACCAACGAATAGTAACATCATCGTGGTATAACATATAGCAAAGGTTGTGTTGGGGTTTTTATAACTAGATTTTCGTCTCAAAGAAGTTTAACTCAAAACAAAAGCCGTGACTTTGCTATGTTATGGATCATGGGTTTTACCATAAATGTATCTACACATAAAAAAAGACTTCAGCAAGGATTTGATTTAGAAGTTATAATCTTACACAAGGAGCGATGGTACAGTGTAAGAGAATACGTTAAATATCTCGTCATACACAACACTAGGTCGTCTTAATTTTAGTGGCTAATTAATCACTAATTTCTCGCTGCTATATCGGAGAAGATAAGAGATAAGAGGTTTACACTTAAAACTCATTCTACCTTGTCGTTTGATAAAGCTATTTCACACGAATGGCATATATGAGCGTTCATTCAATGCCCGTGTGGGTAGCTACCGATTCCGAATCGGGTTACTTTGTTTGGAGTTACTTACTTTACATAGTTAGATGGTTACTTTACCTTCCAAACTGTTACTTTTCATGAACAATTACTCACATTTGTAACAGCTATAACAAATATACAATTGCATATTAATTCCAAAATTTTTGTTGTGTATTTTGCACGGTTGTACTTTTTGAGTCAAATAGTTACTTTTTGGTCCACAAAGTTACGTTTTTGACCAAATACTTACTTTTTAGGTGGCACATGTAGCGAATTCCAGACTATTAAAGATAAGCCATATATATATATATATATATATATATATATATATAAAGAGAGAGAATATTTATATATATATATATAAAGAGAGAGAATATTTATATATATATATATAAAGAGAGAGAATATATATATATATATATATATATATATATATATATATATATATATATATATATATATATATATATATATATATATATATATATATATATATATATATATATATATATATATGAGTGAGAGAAAGAGAGGTTAAAATACACTCGAGTGTATTGGAGATGCAATACACTCAAGCCATTTTCCATCACGCCATATTTGTTTTCTTCAAAATATAAAAAATTGAGATCATTTGAACACTTATAGGTAATCGATCTAAATACAACAAAAATGAGACACTTGAAATTAGCTTCCTACTTTGATTTTATTGGCCTTGGTTGAGTGGCTTACCAACATCCAAATGGACTCAAATTTTGCAGGTAGCCTATTATTATGATAATAAT